>OY015313.1:5074238-6506031 GCA_955612985.1 Cheilosia scutellata
TCAGATTTATATAGCTTTTTATGTTAAATATTAAATTTAAATAGCTACAGTAAAGATAGCAAGTTTAAACTTTGCACATATTGTTTTAATAATATTTAAAAATGTTTGACAAAAAATGAGCTTGGTCGAATAAAAAGTACCCTACGCCATACCTCCCATACAAAAATATAATTTTTTAATACTAAAATATTTTTTTTATTTTACAATAATATAGTACCGGGTATTTGAGCTTCGGAATAGTCGAAGATAATTGTCTTACTGGTTTTATTTGATTTGGTGTTCTAAGGTGTTCTCTAACGTTTTATCCTATAAATGGCAGAAACATGTCTTCATGCCTTGATTGTATTGTTACCCTCATCTAGAGCCTTAGCCACTACTCCCCCTCGATCTAAATGGCGTTTCCGATTATGCCTGTTTCTCTTGGCCCCCACATTCGTAACACTCTATTGCTATGCCCAAAACTTTCCCCTTTGGAACTTCTGATCTTTTTCTCAGCTCTTTCATAAAGTTGTCTCCTTGGATGTAGGGAACTAGTATCTACTTCTAGTAGATCCTGAATCTATGCTAGTTAATGTTAAAAAGTTTGACTGATTAACATCCTGCAAGGAAAGTTTTCAGAAAGTTACTTGCCATATTTTCACTCTAGTCTTAGGTTAGATGTTGAAGGTTAGATGAAAGTAAGATCCGACACATAAAGTTTCTAGCGATCATTGATTTTGGTATTATTATGAACAAGTAAGAATAGTTTTGTATTCTATGTGTCAACTTATTACATATATTACATTTTCGTTTGCTATGCCATGTTCCTTCCCTCATCCTTAAATCTTTTCTTTGCAGGAACGTCAAGAAGAACTCCGCAAAACGGCAATGATGCAAGATGAAGTCGATCATCGCTCCAGCAATTGCAACGTCTCCAAGACTGAATACAACAACTTGATTAGTAGCTCAATGCAAAACGGCACAAATGGATACTACCCCACACCGCCGGCGCCGGTGAGTATACAATGCACATGCAGTTGCATCTCAAACCAACCGTAACTAATGAGATTTCCTCCCATTTAGCCACCACAATTTGCCAACAAAAGCGACAACTACACACAACAGAGATCGCCGCCAAATTCTCCAGCGCCAGACTATGTCCAATCTCCGGTCCACACCCTGACACGCAACTCGAACGGGCCCTTCCGCAATGGCACACTGACTCGCAACGAAGTGACGAAAGCAAACGGGGACCTAGCCGAATTGGAATCCATAGATTCATATCAAATGAGGAATCCATCGAATGCGATTCCACGGCCACCCTCGTCATACTTCGCTCCACAGAGCTCGGGACCGCCAACAATGAAAAAGAACAAGCGACCCGTATCCGTGACCATTGGCGAGTATTCCAGCACACCGGTGGCCCGAAAGGAGCCCTCAAAATTGGAATTTATTGCGCGGTCACCAGAGAACGGCCACAAGGAAGAACCCATCGCTGCGGATCTCCTCCGCAGTGAACTCGAGCTAACGCTAAGTCGATCCAACTTGAAAAAACGCAATGAAGAGAAAAACAACAACTTGGACGTGAAGCTAGAGAACGCCACTAGTGAGCTGCAGAATGTTATTCTGCGCCAAAGAAATCCGAATGGAAAGCCCATTCTCCAAAAGACACAGTCCTCGAATATCGAGAAACTCACCCAGATGCTGCAGAATCGGCAGTCGGCTATTTTTGAAGGCGCAAATGGTGGCACCTTGCCAAATCCATCGCGAGTGAGTATCAACATTCCCAATAACCACACCGAGTTGCGCAAGACTGAGAGCACTCCGCAGCAACAGATGGCGCCACCTGTGGTCACCAATGGCAATGGGATTTTGAAGAACGGCTCGGCCTACAATCGAAACAGTTACACGTCCTCGGAGAAGAGCATATCGTTTGACAACTAAACGGCGGCGTCTTCAGCGACATCTAGTGTCATATTATATACAATTATGAATTTTTAGTTTTGTTTTTTTTTTTGCTATTTTTATGTAATATTCGTCGTTAAGTGTTTATTTTGTCTTATATTCGATTTTTTTTTGTTTAACCCCCTTTTGATGTACATTAATGAATGAATAAAGAGGAGAAGTGAATTTTCAAAGTTTTGTTATAAATACATATTTACAAACATTTAAAAAAAATTTAATATATATCTATTGTATTATTATTTGTATACCTATCTTCCTTGTTTGTAAATAAAGAGAGGAAATTGAATAAATATTAAGCGGCCGAGTTTTATGTTCTTACCACGATGTATTGCAACCACACGAGAAGCTATTTGTGACTGAAAGAGAGCGGAAGTAGTTTTGCAGTTCTATCTGGTGGTGGGTGTCTGAATGCAAGTTGATGCTTGAAGCTTTTTCTATTGCATCCGTGTAAATGGAGGAGAATCTTTTGTAATACGCGTTAGCTGCTGAGCGTTGGTATGATGTGGATTCATAATCTGATGAGTGGTAACTTCGTGGTGATGGGTGAATTGAAACTGTTATTTCCTCTTCATCAGGGATGACGTCGCTGCTTGAAAAAGGCGACGATTGAGAAATGTTGAACAGGTTCGTACCCCTGAGTCGAAGTGTGGCAATACGCTCGCGCCAGATATTCCAAAACAGCTGAAATTAGAAATTATAAAAAAACATTTATCCGGCGCTTCGCTCCCGTTACAGAAGTACATAAGGTGCTTTGGTCGATACAATGAAAAAAATGCTCCCCGACATACAAACTGAATCTGAATCCAAAATCAGAGACATTGATTTTCTTTACTTCTGTACACAACACGAGTTTGAATTCGATCGGATGGAAAATAAGAATTTTCCCATAGAAACTTTGATCCCCCTTTTTGAAGTTCGACTTTCCCCCAAATCGCTTTTACATAACTGCTCATTTTAGCCATAAAAGGAAATTTGTTTCAAAATATCACTATATCTGGCTAAAAACTATAGGGTACACAGACTTTGGGTCTTGGGTGTGTCGGTTTGAAAATTTTAGTTGATCGCTTGTGGTCTAAATAATCATCATGTTTGATAAATCTTTGGAGAGGCAAAGAAGACGAGCTACTCGAAAGAAAATGTTCGCTTCTCGGCGAAATGGTATACTAATCGGTGTTACATGCTTTGTGTGAAATAGTTGACGTCGCATTGAATATCGGAGAAGGATCTGCTGGCGATTTGAAAAGTCGTAGAACTATATACGAATGCTAATGCATTAAGGAAGCATATGCAAACTTACGGCAGTAGATTATGCAAACTATCAAAATAAAAAGTTAAATATTTTTCGTTAAGGATCTTTAATGCATTTTTTTTTATTAGAAATGTTACCCTATAAAATGTTATCCAACCTTAAAACCAAAATTTTTAGAACTTATCTGACATTCTTGACATCTGTCATCATATTAATCTGTATTCGTTTTCTTTATTAACTGAAGTACAAATAATAGAAATAAGTGTTCCTATACAACGACAGACAAATTTGTAAAAGACAAACTAACCAAACTTCCTTCGTTTGTCAAATATCACATTTAAGGTTTATTCTGAGTTAGAGAGGGACATCTATGGACTACCGACAAATCGAGTGAAAAATATTTTCGGCTGAGTAGGTACTAATCATGCAAAATGTTGACATGTTGACAAATGTTGACATTTCGATTTGCATCCCTTTGACATAGTAAAGTGAAGTTAACGCCCAATCTAAATGTTCCATTCGGGCAAATCTAGTAGGTACAGAAAAATCAGGCAAATCTAGTGTAACCAATTATCTTGTCAATTTTGAAATTATGCCTCAGCATTTTTTCTTTATTACACTCTAAGGCCATTATTGTGATTGTCTATCAGCGATAATCACAATTGTCAATTGCGTTGATTGATTTTAGCTATTCGTACGCACAAAATTTGTTCACTTCCAAGAGAAAGCATCGACTAAACATTTGTAATCGACTACAAAGCGACTGACAATCACAGTTGTCGATCGATCGGCAGTTGTCGATCAACGATTAACTATCGACACTCACAATAGGGGCCTAAAAAAAAAATTCTAAAAGTTCGACATTCTAACTTTCCGCTTGAGGTGGAATGTTGGCAAGCGCCTACGTAAGCCCTTCTCCATACAAAATAGGACAGTTTACGAAGTGGTAAATTTCTGCCGTTTACGCAGTTTCCATTTGAAAAGTTGCAAGCTCTTTCGCTATTTCACTACGCATTTGGAGACATTTTAGATGTGGAAACTGTCAGTAACAAAGGGGAATTTCAAGAACATAATCTTCGAAGCGATTTAATCTGACAAATTCAAATGTGTGGGTGGACTTACATTTTGTGAAAGATAACCGCCAAATTCATAGAACACCACTTTTTCGTCCAAAATTCGAATATTCATTATCACCCTTTGTCCCTTTTTGAAGAAAACGATTTTCAAAACTTCTAATGGAAGTACGGTTACCAGTTCAAAACATTCGATTTCCGGATCCTTATCAACGAGCGAGGTATTGGTCCAGTGGCAAGACAAATTTGTATCGAATACATCATGACCGATAATGATTCGTGTTGGTGTAAGGCCTGAGATGAAGGAGATGCATAACTTTCTGATAAACAGATTAATTGTACTCACCCAAATGAACTTGCTTTAATCCAATTCCATTTTCGGTAACCTCAGCGAATGGACCTTCCACCAGAACGGGTTCATAAAGCTCTTGATATTGCGCCAAAAGAATCTTTTGAATGCGAAACATTTTCGAAAATTCAAATTCAAATAAAATCAACTGTCATTATCAAACTGAAAATGTACGCAGCGCTAGCTGTGAGAAATTAAGAAAACCAAATAGCGAATAGCGAATACATAAACCAAAGTTAAATTTCACCAAATATTGTGGTGAAAAACTACCGGTTTTCAACTATGCGTCAAATGGTAAACCAGTGGGGGTAACCAGTAAATAGTAACCACTCTTACCTTGGCTCGTCGCACGCCATCCAGCTGGATTGAGCAACTATGTTTACCTGGTCATAAGCGCAGCAAAGTGTTACACGCTTTCGCAGTTTCAGGTTTGTGTGTGACTTGTCGCGATTACCTCACAATTGCTGCACAAAAAGCAAAAACCCATTGCCCTGCAGTAGATAGTTCCTGTCCAGCATTAAACATTGTTGGAAAATCAAAATGTCTGCACAAATTCGTTTCCTTCCTGGACTTACCTCTTCTGATAAACGACCATAAAGCGAAGAGACAAGCCCACGGAAGTTTGCATTTATAGTTTTATTTTGCAATTAATTAGTAGACTAAGTATGTACCATACCTTCTCCCACTTTGGCGCTTTGGTTGGTGGGAGATATTTGACTTGTTGGTCTGTCTCAATTGGGTTTGAGATTTAAATGTTAGTGCAGCTTTGGCCTTTAGTGTGTGGTGTCTTTTCGTGAGTTTCCGTTTAAGAAATGAATCAATTCGCTCTGAAGTGTCTTGCAACATTGTTGCTGGTGTGTGATGTAATATTTTGTGTACCAATTTTGGCTTCGGTTGGTGAAAACTCGGTTTATACGAATTCCGAGCCATCGAGTAGCGAAGCCGATGCAAGTCACAATCCACAGCAAGGCTCAGAACAGCAGGAGGAGTTTCTAAAGGTTCTTTACAGAGCAATGGTTGTTCTATGGCAGTGGATTTGATTTGAATTTCCATTTTTCTTACTTAGATCAGCCTTCTTGAGCCAGCGGACAAGACAAGGGAGTCAGTGAATCTGGAGTACGAAGCAGTTCCATCTAAAGTGCTGTCAAAGTATGATTTTGGCCACAAGAAGTTGGCCGACTTCACCAAAGTATGTATAACAAGTGGTTTACATGATGACGAAATGAGTTGAATGAGTTGAATATCTTTTTGGTTTCTCTTGTAGCCTGTTCCAATTATCGACACCATTAGTGAATCGGAGAAGTATGGTAATAATGGAGACAAGTTTGATGGTATCGCAAGGGCGATTGTTAATGGCTATGAAGCGTTTTCGAATTTCATCAACAAGTTGATTGGGGTAAGTACCGGTAGAAGCAGTAGGTGATTGCTTAATTGTTTGTACACGTACAAAGTGTAGTCATTTTTTTTTTTATAACGTAATGCGTAGCGTTAATGTTAGTCAGTGAAATGGGTGAAAGTGTCAACATAGTAAGCAGAGAAATACGTATACGTTATGTTTACTTATGCAGAAGGAAATTAAATCAATGAAACATGTATCTATACGAACTGGTGTTGGTGACTAAATTCCGCGGGATATACTGCTTTATAGGATTATGGAGGGATTGGGGTCTGTGTAGATTATTTTGTTGCTAAACTATGGTTCCCTTCGGGTCTGTGCTGGTATGCTTGTTCCCTCCTCAGCTTGTCGGCGGGCGGGGGACTTGACACTTTTTCCCTAGAAACAAAAAAATGTCATACCAGACTTGCGACGAGGTTCTTCTTGACGCTGTGAGAAAATTGTTCTGTACCCTCCCTACCTTTGACTACCACTCTTGCCTATAGCCTCTTATGCCGCCACCTTTCACCTCCTACACCGCACCATCCTTCCCTATCCGCTCTTCCTCATCCTCCATATACATATGTATATCCATATAATGTTTAGGTATTCATTTATCCATTAATTGAATAAAATTTTAATTTGACTCGAATAAAAAAGAAAACTATTGACTCTATTAGACTATTTATCCAAACCCGAATAAACGTAAGACTTAAATAAATTAACAATCAACAAAACGCGGATGAGACGGGTCTATAACAATTTGCATATTGTTATATGTAGTTCTTCCCTGATTTACTTATTATGTCGTACGGTTTTGCTGTTGGTCTCCGAGTGATGCTAGCTTAAGTGCAACGAACATACTACTTATTGAAAAAGGGACAGGAACTAGCGACAAGTACTACTAATGGTGTTAGTATACGGCATGTAGAAAGCTACATAATTATATACCTAATGTTGTGTGCAAATTTCAGCCTTCTATGTCAATTAGTTCTTGAGAGAGACCTAAGAACAAAATGGGCATAATCTCTTCTTTTCTGCGCGTAGAGCTCACGAGCAGCTCTGGTCCTTCTGTGGGTTCAGACAGACATCGTTCGCTACGTTCCCTATGGGAACGGAACCTTAAAAAGATGTGTATGTAAGAAGACCACCCGCTTTTTAAACGCTTAGGCGTCTGTTTTTTATAAATTTTTTTATGACACTTTATGCCATTTTTGATGCATTTTACGAACCGTTTTTAGCTCTATTATTAGCGAACTTTTAAGCTTTTGCATTTAAATGGCCTTTCAATACGATTTTTGGACGAATTTTAGGAGAATTTTTTAGTGCGTTTTCAGATGTGATTTTCTGTTAGGTTTAGGAACCTATTTTTTCCATTGAGACTTTTTTCAAAAAGCGACTAAGTTGCATTTTTAATGCGTTTTATTTCACGGGACAGTCCCGTATTTTAATCGACCGTCCCGATATTTTTTTAAAGGCATACGGGACGTTCAAATGCCCCGTATTTTATTTTTAGTCCCGTATTTCTATTATAAACTTTTTAAATTATTATTCAAACATTTTATAAATTAAAAAAACATGCATTTCCATATAACTAAGGCCTGCTCACTATTCAACATGAAATGCACAATGACACATTTTCAACGACAGTTTGCACATGACACAATATATGTATGAAGCATGTCTACGACATGTTCTCTGCAATAGTCCAAATAAGGTTTTCACAAAAGAAAAATTGGAAAAATTTCGGAAAATGTTTTTATTTTTGTATAAACTCGCGACTTCACGGTGATTTGCGTTAACAAAACGATCATAAACAAATTCGTTGAAATTTAGACAGGGTAACTATCGAGTCATCTAGTAAAGATTAATAATTATGAACCCTGTTCCTGTATCCTGTTTTGATTTAAAGTTACGACGTGAATACTGATACTTTCCCTTGAGATTTAAAAAGTAAGCTAAGAAAATGAAGGTACATTTGGATGGGCGCTTAATTTTAGTGCGGACATCATTGTACCTTAATGACTTAAAGAAAATCGTTTTTAGGGCCATGTAGGTACTTGGGGGTTATTCCCAAATGCGCAGCGGATAAGCATAATTTCTGTGTTCATATTATCTGAAAAATTAGACTGAAAGGCTATTTGGTGTCTTATTTTTTTCTGTACATACACTGGTCGGCATAAGTATTTTGACAAAACTAAAGTTAATTTTGCTCTTAATTTGAAACTTACTTCATGTAAATTTTGGCACCAATGGAAAGGTCATTTAAATTCCGTTTGAATGATACAAAACTTTCCTTAACCCATTAAGTAGAGTAAGTTAGGGTAATATGGAATACGTGGGTAATATGGAATACCCCCGTTTCTCTGTATTTACTACACCGACATATTTTTATTTACACTCAGAACTTAGATTTTGTACGAAATCTAGGTAATCTTGAACTCGATTTCAAATATCTGTCAAACTGACAAAAAGAAAATTAAATTTAAAAAACTGCTGCAACCAAAACTTTTCATGCTGTGATGTTTGTAAATAAAAAAAAATATTTTTAATAAGAAATTGGATATAAAAACTTGTGCTCTCCAAAGCAGTTAAATTGGACGTCCATATATTGCTTTTTGTTTAAAAGAATTATGAGTGGTATGTGACTTTTTACTAATTTTCAAAAATATGCGAAAATGAGGTAATATGGAATAGCTAATGTTGGTAATATGGAATAGTATTCCATATTGCCGTCACTTTTTTTCTTTGTTATGACAAATACTAAAGCATTCAATCCAGCATGTGTTCGCACAAAAAGTGGTTCAAAACGCAATATCTTTGTAAATATTGTGAAAATACATTCATATAATTAAAAATAAATAATTAAAATAAATTAGAAAAAGGAACAATTATCGAATGTGGCTAATATGGGATATTCCATATTCAACTAAATCTCGGTAATATGGAATATTCCATATAACCCGCACATTTTGTGGAATTAAGATATCTGCATTTTTTACATAAAAATCCATAGCTCAAAATTGGTAAGTGTTAATGTTCTGCAGAGTTTGGCTTAGGTACCTGGATAGACATAGGTCATTTTAAAACGCTTATGAGAACTTTGGTCCAAAAAATGTGGGTGTAATTTCACAATAAAAAAGCAGTATTCCATATTACCCTAACTTACTCTACCCATTTAAAAATTTTAGAATTTAGAACTTTTGTGAATGTCAATTTTTTTTACTTTTTTCCTCGGTATCAAAAAAAAAAATTTTGTTGATGCAAAAAGTTTCTTCAAATAATTCTAATAGTGACTGCAAAAAAAAATTTTCAAAAATCTCTTCACTAATATTTTTTATGATTTTTTGAAAATTGCTAAAAATGACTATTTTAGCAACTTTTTCCTCCTTTTCATACAAAATTTTTCTGAGATGAAGTAAGTTCAAATTATGAGTAGAATTAACTTTAGTTTTGTCAAAATACTTATGCCGACCAGTGTATTTACAATTAAATATGAAATCATCATAGCTTTATTCAGGAGACATACTTTTAAAGAACACGTCTCATTTAAAAAATCGAGAAGTGACTGAAAAACAGTTTTCAAGTTGGGTTTCACCGGGTGCGGAGCATTTGTCTTAGTCATGTCTACGACAAATGTGTGCAACATGTTTTGTGCCTATTGTGTTGTGTTTACGTCATGAAGGAATTGAGCTTGTAGATTATTTGTCTTCCCTTCATTAAGTAATAATTAATTTATAGAATATGGAATTATGGCGAACAAGAGTTTTGTTTTTTTTCTATTTGTTGCTATAATTTTCATATTTCTTTTTGTCCCGGGCTTGGCCGTAGTTTTATTGGTCCTTTTTGAGCGCTTTAATTGGTGCGTTTTAGACTTTTTGTTAATAATTTTGATTTGCTTTAATCGATTTTGACTGCTTTTCTGATGCAGTCATATTATGACATTTGCGAGCTTTTCCTTGTTTCCTTTTTTTTACCTGATTTACGACTCTTTTTTATGTTGATTCTTAAAGTGTAAAAAACAGTTTCTTAATTTTTTTATGTTTTCTTGTTAGCGCGATTTGTGAGCCAATTTTTGGCTCGACCATAGATGGATTTGTTGGTGCATTTTAAGACTAGATTTTATGTTCCTAGGGACATATTTAATTTGAGATTTAATGCGGCGATTTTTATACACTTTTTTTAGAATTGGTCTGTGATTTGCTTTAACCCATTTGTTGACGGATTCTTGACACGTTTTCATAGATACCTACTATTTGTTCCATCTTTATCTAAAGCCTTTTTAGGGGAGTTTCTACACAATATTTGTAGCTTTTTTAAAAGTGCTTGTGTACATTTTTAAACTTGATTTTTGAACAGTTTCATATCCTGATGAATTTGGTATCTACGCATTTTAGGCCTAATTTCGGTCGCCTTCTAAATGTGATAATTACTTGTGTTTTGACACAATTTTTGAAGAACAGCTAAATACCTGCTATACCTAGTTAAGCATTTTTTAATTCTTCATTTGTGTACCTACTGTTGTAATGTAAGCGCCTTGTCAATTTTAATGGTTTTCCCTCGTTCTTACTTCCATCCAATATTGATAAAATTTCTTCTGATAATTTGCAGTTTTCTTGAGTTATGACCACACATAGGTAATTTATTTTTGCGCTTCTTGTAGTATACCTTTTACCGCCTCATTGCGCGCTAATAAAAAAAAACCTTCTACCGTATAGCTACTTTGCACTTACATTACTATCTCGCGCTTAAAGAGAAAGGGACACAGAAACACAGGTGTACGAACATCGAGTGGCAACATCAGCTTACAAACAATATCTACAACGATGATCTTGTAATTATTAAATCAGAAGTTTTTTGTACTTCCAATTGGATCAGCGTAATTGAATAAATGTGTAAAAAAAATGTGTCGCCATTGGAATTTAAGAAAGTTTCCGTTCTCGAACACTAATGAATGGTTTGATGAAAAACTCGCGGTTGAAATATGCGGGTAATTGGCCTACTTTGGGGAAAAAGTTTCAAAAAAATCAATAAGGACTAAATTGCTTTAGGTCTAAATTGTATTCCACGTCACATGTCGTGAAGTAGTTAGGCGGCAAATTAAGATACGTTTTTATCCCCTGTGAATACCTAACCTATATTGCAGGGGTGACTGTATAGTGTATATGACTAGACTATCCCCAATATCCGTAAAAACACAAAACTCATTAATCCCAGTTGAGTGTAAGCTAAATATAAGGGAGCAAGGAACTCTATTGGATAGCCGCAGGATAACAGTGTTGTTGGTAATCAGTTAGAAAAGAGAGATTACATATTGTGGACCTGTGATGATAAGAAATTAAGGTTAAGCCCCAACTCGAACTGCAATTAACCAAAGTGGTGTATGCTTTGCTCAGAAATAAGTGGTATTTAAGGAAGTCTTTCTTTAAGACATTTCTCAATTATTAAGAAGCATAAATCTCTTAAATTCATGTTTGACGATAAGGAAGTGAAAAAGCAATAATCTACCTTCGATTCGTTTAGCATTCAAAACATCAAACATAATACCACTTTGTTTTATGTGTTTTGTGGAACAGCACAAGTACTCTTACACGTATTCTCTTCCTTGTAATATTGATCCTTGCGCCAACTTGCATTATGATTTACATCCTGCCGTAGCAGCAAAGCTTTCGAATAAATTGTTGCACATGCAACGAACAACATGGTCCACTTGGAATTCTCGCGAATCCAATGTAGAATTTCTTAAATTTCTCGGAATTCTCCTGAAGCGTGCGAATACCAATCCTGCTGCTATGCTCCGTGTTCCTCAAACGTTTTCTTTACTTTTTTTCACACTCGTTGTATAGCTAAGAAAATGCCACGCCATTGTTGTTGAGTGTAGAAGGTCTACGAATCGGTAGAAGGAGGTGAGTCAACATTTCATATCGGTATTCACATCCGTGTGCTTTTATTCACTTCAAGTGAGCTGCTAGCATATTATATTATTACAGATGTATATCTGAATACATATTACATATACCTACACATACTAAATAGAGATGATTGATTTAGGTTGTGGGTGGTTTAAGCGACTTACTCCTTGATAGTATAGATATGTGTAGCATATGGTGCTTGTTCGGAGTATATTATGTCAAAGTTGTGCTCGTGATTAAATCATAAGGAAAAACATCTTTGGTGAGCTAAGTGGTAACCAAAGAATGCCCAAATTGAGTACAGATCCTGCTAGCTACCACTAGGTTTCCAAGCTAAAGGAAATGATCCACCCAGCTACCTGCAGACGGTAAAACGAACCAAAGCGACCATATGACCATATGCATCCAACATTCGCAAAATGCACAAATTCGTCAACTCTGATCACTATCTTGTTGTGACTAGATTGAGAGCTGGAATATCTGATATACAGAGTAACCAGAATCTACAGAGCGCCTGAGTGAAAATACATTTTTACCACAGACACAGACGCCAACAATAGATAGTGGTCTTAGCCCCCGGTTTCACAGTGGAAGTTTAAACTAATGTTCAACTGAACCAGGGGCCAGATCACATACAATAAAAACGGTTGAACGATGTCGTTTTTACGAATGCTGTCTCTATAATATATGCGGGAATAGACGGAGACTGCTATAATTGTCGAAACGATGTCGTTCGATCGTTTTCATTTTACGTGATCTGGCCCCTGAATTTGAGTTAAAAATGAAGTTCAACTCGTCCGGTTTCACAATGGTACTTCATTTCCATAGAACTCAGTTTAACTAAATTTAATGAATAGAATTTGGCAGTATTGTACAGTACTTAGCTTTTATACGACTTTTCCAAAATCCTTGTCTTTTCTTTCAAAGGACTCGCAAAACGACGTCAAATATTTCCGTTTTGGCAATCGGCAGCTTTGAAATGTCACTGTATCAAGTGAGCTGAAGTTTAAACGTCAGAATACTGTCGTTTAACTTAAACTACAGAAAGAACTCTGAAAATTCTCGCAACCGAAACAGTATACGAAGGTTTTATTAGATAGGCTACCAACTAGCTGTTAGCTTTCAGAAATGCAGGATTTTAAAAACCGCTTTTAGTCGCTGCTAATATATACTGGCGTTATAACTGTTTGCAGCAGCCGTTTGTTTTGTCTGCTAGCTAATTCAGTTCTGCTTCTTCATCAGTTGGTGAAATGTTTAAATAGTTTTCAGGGGTGGATTGAACTTGACCTGCCTCTCGTTCATCCTCTGATAGGTCTTCTGATGCAGATCAGTTTGGATTTTTCTGTGTTGATTATGAAAAACTTGCTGACTTGGACTTCCATCCTCTTCGCTATGTTTTATAATTAATAATAAGTCCTTGACAGAGTAGAGTATTTTTCGCGAAATCAAAATTAAATGTCCAGTATAATGATGACTTGGCTGCAAACATGATCTATGTCCACAGTACATCGCACTACAGTGGGAAAAACCTTTAGGTGTAACTCCTGTTTTTTTTTTGGGTTATACCATAGACACATTATTACTAGATGGTGCATTTCATACCCCAACCTGGAACAGCGTATACCTCACAATTTTACTCCTAGTAGATGGCGTCCCAATGCAGTTGGTCAACTTATAAACATTTTTTGTGTTTGCATATTTCCATATTTGTATCTTTGGTGTTTGCAAGATACCAAAGATACACAAAAATGTTGCAGAGAATGGAGGAAGAAAAACGGCAAATGAAATCGATGATGGAGATCGAGATCGAGTACATTTTGCATGATATAGCATATAGCTAGTTGTATGGTGTGTGTGGTAGTGCTAGTTTTAGCATGACGAGACTGATGAACGATGAAGTGATGATGATGGGGTATCTTATATGGAAGGAATGTGTCTATGGAAATGTGAAATGTAATTAGGTAACTAAGGATGTGTGTAGGTATGTATATTTCGATAGATATTAGGATGGGTAATGATGAAGGATATTATGATAAATTATTTAAAGTATTAAGTATGTAAGCCTATTTGATTCGAAATAGGGAATGTATGTACCTTTCTTTGGTTTTTTTACCTAACATTTCCTCTTCAAAATGATTCGCACAAATAAAAGTGCTATAAGTACCTAGCTATTAATTTCTGTTGTTATTCCCAAAAAATGGTTCAAATTGTGCATAAGTACCTACATATATGTGGTTTGTAGGCTGACAGTGCCAGTTCATTTGTTTATTTTAATTTTAACCTTTTTATATAATTATGATTATTTTAGGAGGAACTAGGCATTTGGCGCAGCTATTGCAGCAATCAACCAACCCATGCGGGTTCTGGTGTTTGTCCTCAATGACTCAGTCATCAATTCACAGATAGTCTTAAGCTAAGTACACACGATTGTATGATCTTACAATATTGTCAGATCTGTCAATGCTCTGACAATGAGCTTCCAATAGCCAACTACCTTACAATACCAAATTGTCCGTTCAGACAATTGTAAGATTTTGTCCCAAAGTCTGACAATTTCATTGTCAGATGGATGTCTTACAATGGTCTGACAATGACTTTTCTGACAAATTTGTCAGGTCAAAAATTGTGTGTTCACACGGTCGGCAGATATTTGAATATGAAAAATTGGTCGATCTGTTGTCAGACATTGTCAGATAAATTCAAAGTCTTGTGAATTGTTTTTTGTAGTGCGGATAATGGAACAAAATATTGTACTTGCGAGATTTTAATTGCCTACGTGTTAGAAGACTGCGAGGATGATGAATTGATACAAAAACGACGTAATATTTTGAAGAAGCTAATAGCAAGCTGACGAGCCGAAACTTTATCGCAATTTTTTGCATGAACTCAACACAATCCGTTGGAATTCTAGCTTTGGTGACTCCACACATCAAGACACCAATATACGCGCGATCATCCAGGAAATCGAGACGGTTTCATTGGCAACTTGACCCAACTTTTTTTTCCTTTATTACCTCTACCTCTTACCACAGGGCTTCTTTGGGTAGTTTATACTCTGCGCATTCAACAACGCGCCATTCAATCTTTACTTTCTTCCTGTACAATATTTTTTCGACTTTTGCAATTCCAATTAGAATTTAAATTCCATTTTCCAAAGTTGTTCATATCCAATATCTTCTGAATTATTTTGCATCGTTTAAAAGCTAACTTCGATTTCGCACATAAACCACTGGTTATATTGGCTGACAATAGGTCTGTTTTTTTCCACATCTATCTCAGTGAAGTAAAGTGAAGTAGGATTTTTAACACGCAATTACAACAACTACGAACTGTTTGACACTTTCGAGACTCTATATAGTTGTTGTAATTGCGTGTTAAAAATCCTACTTTACTTTACTTCACTGAGATAGATGTGGAAAAAAACAGACTTAATGAAGAAATTGTAAGCTATTGTCAGCTTCCATAAACAATGACATCTGACAATATCCAATGAGTCTTACAATTACAATGTCCTAATTGTCTGACAATAACAAAAATTGTGTGTTCAGACTTGTTCAAACTATCGTCAGCAACCTGACAATTTCATTGTCAGATGGATGTCTTACAATTGGCTGACAATGACATTTCTGATAATATTGTAAGACAAAATTTTAAGTTCAGACGGTTGTAAGACATTTGGGGCACATTTTTCACTGACAGATCTGACAATATTGTAAGATCTGACAATCGTGTGTACTTAGCTTTAGCCTCATTTTCTGACCGCTGGCGCTGGCTGATCAACGATCACACGATCACTGGTGGTATACCTACCTATGTATATTCCCATACAAAATAGAAATTCAGATTTTTTTTTTCGATTTTTCGGCTTTTCATTTGGGTTTTCCCAAATTTTCTTTTTTCCCAAACCCTGAATCAATAGGTACAAAAAAAAACAAAAAAAAAATAATCATCCAAATCGGTCTAGCCTCTCTAGACTTTCTCGAGACTAAGGCACAACAATTCATTTTTATATACCTAGAGATAGATGTAGATATAATAATTAGCAGCTCCTTCTACCGACATAAAATGCTTCTACATTATAATACAAATATAATATTTGCGAATCAATTAAAAAAAATCACTTAAATCGATGCATATTTGACAAAAATATAGGCAAAATAGTGACAGTCTAATATACCTATATGCACAATCTAAAAATCTTCTGCAATGACAGAAAACAAGCCAAAGTCAGTTTTTATTCAATTTGTCTCTCCCAACTGATCACCCTTGCATCGTCCCTCTCTACTAACGCACATATCCTACACCTACACCATCCTATACTGTGCTTCTTTGTCATAATATTGCATCACCTTTCCTTTATTCGCCTCTTCTACAAGAACAACCAAACCAGTTGCAGTTCCCTACCCTGTTACATCACATCACAAATAATTTTATACTGACAGATGGGGACGGCGATAATGAATGCAGAAAGAGAAGAGGCATACCAGTAGTTTGTTTTTGTTTTGTTTATTTGCCCAATGCTATATCAAAATTCAAAAGTCTCATTAGGATACATGATGCCTTAAAAACGAAGGAACATTTTGTTTGTGTGTTTTGTTTTGCGAAAAAGGAAAATAAAGAAGAATCAGGTATGAACTCCACTGAGAAGCCAACGAAGTCCACGGTTCACGTTGATCGGAAATGTTTCTCAAAAGTACACCACAAATAAAGTGTTTTGCAGCATGTATCCGAGTTTGAGGTATATTTTCACGGTGGCTCCATCTAGATTTTGGGGTGTTTGGGAATAACCAATTCCTTTATATGAAATGCACCATCTAGTAATTATGTGCCATTTGTTATACTAACCAATGGGCCACTGCACTGCACCACAATCGATTCAATAGATGTTTTTTGAATTACATCTAAAAGTATTATATTGACTCCATACAGAGTGTATGGTATTGTGAGCTCCAACAATTTCAGAATTGGAGAATTGAAGACGTTTAAACCTAAAATAAAAATGTAGGCTAACCTACCTACCCTAAGTTGGTTTTAACGTTGCTAATCTATGTATATCATTTTTTGTGATGGCGATGGGCATTATCTCAAGGAACGTTTTTCTCTTACTGTATTTACGAGACCACATCAAATGTCAACGCACAAACTGTCAACAAATAGTCAGAGTTGTCTAGCTCATTTATCACCTTTGCGTCCATGTATTCATTGTTGCCAGAAAAGGAAACTAGAGTGCCTAAATTTTTTTGAAACTTATCCCCAGTTTGGTATAGTAGCTTACACTATAGAAAAAAATCCCCCGTCTATAATGACAGTGACACCGCTTAACATTCCCCATCAATATCAGTCTTTCGATCAGCGATGTTCATGTTGACAATAATGAACTTTATCCTGCCGACAAGGGTCGTACGAAGCACCTCAGTTCCGTATTTTTAGATGACGACAACAAATCCATTCAGCCATCACTCCAAAATCGTCAGAACATGCATTTTCCTGTCTCTAATGTTAATAAAAATTAATGAAGTTGTTGGAAGCCAGATACATGTAGGTCAATTTGTGATACTTCAGCAACATTTTTAAAAATAAATTCTACTACAGCAGAACTGGATTACTGACTGGAAATAAATTCAACAAAGTCTTTGAACAACATCAATGTCATTTCCATTTTGATGTTGATGTCCTCCCACATTGTTGATGTTTAGAAAATATTTTATAAGATGCGCCCGCTTAAAAGATTACAAAACTAATTAGACAACTTCCTCTTTAATATTTCCACAGAAACCCAAAGAAGTAGCTCGTTCGGTATCGAAGGGCATAACAGCTCAACTCGATGTAATCGGTGGCAAACTAGTCGGACTTTAATTAGTAAGAAAAAAAAAAAACAGGAGAAGTGTATTTATAGTTTGTATTGTTTTTATTGACTCATACAATAAATAATATTAATTTATTGTTAATTATTCGCAGTAAGCTTTTAATTTTGTTGTGTATAAGAAATATAATTTGTAAATATATATTCGTTTTAATTTTATTAAATATTGCAAATTAAATTCCTAAAATAAATAACATGGAATGTTTGTGTTTTTTTTTCTTTCTTCATTCTTTAGAATAAAAATAAATAACATTTGATTATAAATAAAAATATTTTAATAACGTAGCGTTTTCTTATTTTGTATATATAAATTTCAATAATAACCAAACTCAACACACTGCGCTGATTTGATTGCAAAAAGGATTGTCTTAATGCTATAGTTATCTATAATAGTTTTGATTACAAATTGTTGATATATTTTTTTTTTATTGTCTTTGAGAAAGAAAACGTTAAACTAAAATATCATTCTGGTTTAAAAAAAAATTATTTACACAAAATTTGGAAATAATTGATATGTTGGTTCAGAAACGTCTTCTGTCAAACAGTTTGACTTATATAAATGACGTTTCGTATAACAAACTCAGGAAATGGCAGTTAAAACGACTGACAAATTTTAGAAAATGGGATCCTTGGCAGTAAAAATAATTTAACAAATTATTGGTTTGATTTTTTTTTTCATTTAGTGCATCAGCCTTTTTTTATGTTTGTTGAAATCGTAGTATTTCGAAGAACAAACTACGTACATAGACATAATGTAGAAATTGCTTATAGTTTGAAGAATACTTTTTTTTTAAATTGTTTTATTTTGTTGTCCTAACCTAGAAAGTTTAACAGTTTACCATTTTTTCGTTTTTGTATTTAAATATTTTTGGCACAATTTTCATTAAATTCTAATTGTAAATTTATAATTCGTTCTCGAATATATTATCCTATATAAGTAATATTATTACTTGTTTGTTCATTTTTGTTTTGTTTAAATTAATTCTTAGTTTGTGTTTTTTAGTAGCTCCGCTGAGAGAGTGCTTAGCATGAAGTTTAACTTTAGATTTTTCGTAGAAAAAAAAATCATTTGTGCTAGCACTTCGAAAAGTGGAATCTCCCGTTAATAATTCCCTTTTTAAAATGCGCTTCAATCTTCCCAGCTACTCGTTCGTGTCGCAGGATCAATTGAAGGCGAATACGATTTGTAGGTTTGCGATTCTCGTTTATGCTTTACGGTACAGAAGAGCAGCATTGATGTGATGAGACCGAAGAGTTGCAGGAAGGCTATTACGAGTGCCACAGTGCCCACAACATGTAGTCGTTCCACGAACCATGCGTGTAGGGAATGAGCGCAGCCCTTGTCCCACCAGAGCAATGGATTTTCAGATCTATTTGGTAAATCATTTGTTTACAATAGGCTCAGACAAGTTTGAAAATGTATATCTACTCACTTTCCGCAATCAACCTTTAAGCCACCATCGCCGGATCCTTCTACCATCATTCCTCGTTGCTCGTAATTAGGACGACAGCAGGATTCGGGCACCCAGCGCCTGCCGCTCCATGCTTGAACGTCATACCAATCCTCGTATGATGTAACACCGCAGCATTCGAACTGAAAAGAAAAATTTTTTTTTTTATATTTTTAGGAAGAAAGTACATAGATATTTGTTTTTGTAATTAGTGAAACCGCCCAAATAAAAATTGAGACTTGCTAGATATATATAAAAAGTTGGCCAAGATGTGAAAGAGTAGAATCAATTTAAAGGTAAATTTAATAAAAGGTAAACTCCAGACGTGGTTTATGGTAATAGCTAAGCCACCATTAATATATAGTTCAATTTTATTCCGTGGGGTGGGCCAGCAGGGTGAGAAGACTATCACTACCAGAGGGCGTAGCGAGGGTTTGAGCCGTGGGGGGGGGGGGTGGCTTTCATTGAAATGCCGACTTATTTCAGTAACTTGCCGACTGTATAGAAATCATGAAAATCGGCCCAGTGGTTATCGAGTTATATGTATCTAACGTCAACGAGTTTCACTCCACAGAAGATGTTTTTTGTATGGGAGGCGCCACGTCCCTTTGACCAATTTTGACCAATCTTAACAGGAACACCCCTGGGCTAATACCTAAAAGACCATTCACATAAGAGCGACCAACTACCTACGATCGAACGACTATTCGCGAGCTTTGACAGTCCGTTCACATGAACACTTTTATAGGTCGCGGCAGTTCGCGAATTTCAGCCATCAGTTTCTACCCACAATGTCTAGTTTAAGGTTAAGTTCGAACGAATGTTTAATTCGCTAGTTTGTGGAACGCGTATTAAATGATGTGGATTGCGAATAAACTTTGACAATTCGCGCGGGTGTTTTCGTTCGCGGCAACTTATAAACTTATTTTCTTAATACAATATGATGGGATAATTAGTTATCCTCCTCTCTGCCCAAACACACGTTTGCCGCGAATTGTTAAAGTTCGCATTCCACATCAATAATCCGCGAACTAGCGTATAACACATTCCTTCGAATTTAACCTCAAATTAGATGCCAACCGTCCTTTTTAAAATCAAATCGAAACTCGATAAATTTAAAGGATTTCAGTCGGCAATCTCACCGATGCCAACCGTCCTTTTTAAAATCGAATCTAAACTCGATAAATTTTAAGGATTTCAATCGGCAAATTCACCGATGCCAACCGTCCTTTTTAAAATCGAATGGAAACTCGCTAAATATTAAGGATTTCAGTCGGCAAATTCACCGATTCACCGATTTTAAGGAGTTCATCTGGAACCTTTGAAAATGCCGACTTTTGTATACATTTACAAGTTTAAAAACGTATACTTAATGGAAATCCAAACTTAAGACCAAATTTTTGAAAATTGATCGATTTGCTCATGACTCATTTGCCTCGCACGCCCCTGATCACTACATACAGAAAAATGTAGAATTTTGTGCGGTTTACTCGCTGCTGGCGGCTTAGTGCTCATCGCTCAATTGGCATTAGAGGAGGTGGTATAGGCTTGGCCAATTGACGCCGAAGCGAAGTGCGAGAGGTGCCCTTCCTGAAATCCTTATTTGCGTATAATCTGCTGGCCTATTTTAAGCTTAAATGTGATGCAAACTGTTTTCCGTGTTTTAATCATTAAAAACGCAGTATCATAAAATCCGCATCTCGTATCTGTTATATTGCAATTTTGTCAAATCTGTTATTTGATATAAGCTGTACACATGCATGACAGTTGACATTGTCTAATTGGTATAACAATAGGAATTTTAAAAAGATCGTTTAATAATCGTGCACTTACCGATTGTTGCATATTATCCCATATTGCTGCAACTGATGGTGCTGCCAAACCTCCTCTATCGGTGGCATTGTAATGCCTTTCGATGCCAAATCGCAATTCGTTGGCTAATGTTCTACTTAATCCACCACGGAATAGGAATGCAATTGAGCCAATTAGGAATTCACTCAAGAAGAGCAATACAATCAGGATGAAGTACTGTCAAAAGGTAATAGTCAATTAAGAAAAAATACATTTGAAAATTTTGAATTCACTTACCGTAATCAATAGACACCGTGATTGGAACCATGACCCACAGCATCCGAAGAATGATACAACAAATCCCAATACGCCTACAGCAATAAATAGCGAGTCTGCACTTAAGCCCTCGTGATCTGGTAACAGTGTTGCATAGCCTTGATATGATAGTCTTAACCAGACACCGGCTCCCAGAAAGGCACAACTACATATCTGGAAAAAGAAGATTAAAATCAGGATAATTAGAATTTTAAATTTGGAGAAGCCGATAAAATCGTTAATGTTACTTTTTATGTTTGAGCATTAAGACAGTTTGTAAATTCAGTCGAGTCGTAGAATCGAAATTGGCGTTTGTCTTGAAAAAAAAATCCTCCGCGATAGGCTAATATAACTGAGGTGGTAAGAAATATTAAGGATATCTTTGCAAAGTCTTACGAAGTGTCACTAAGAACGTGTTCCCGTATGTAAAATTGGGTATACAAAATAGAACCAATCATATTCTATCCAACGAACATCTTACGAATTTTTAGAGAAAGAAAGTGTGTTGTTAATTTATTGTAATTTCTGTCCAATATAACAATTGAACTGACGTTTTACAGCCAATATAAATTTCGTAAATTCATTTTTAAGAGGCCAGCTTCATTCAAAACACCAAAACGCAGTTGTGTAAATGCCCCTCTTAGGGTTCTTGAGAACATTGACAGTTGATACAATGTAACTCGCCTTTAAGCCCTTTAGACACTGCTTCATTGTGTTGTTTTGATAAAACCCGCCCTTAGTAAGAGAGCTATTACATTTACCTCTGTCTCAGATAGCTATTTGCCAGGCAATGTACAACAAGTTCAATCAACCTTCACAGCTTGTTTACAAAACATCTTATATCCTTTCTTAACTTATTCGTATAACGCTCCCCCATTTCAAACAGTTCTAAGCTGTACTACTGAGAGAAATATAAAGGAAGGTGTTGAAAGAATTCGCCATTGACAAGTACATCACAGTTCACAGCCTAAGCCGTAACTTTACCTTTATTCCATGTATTTGATTGTTCCGAAACTGCGCGCAAATTCTCCCTTTTCATCCATTATGTTATGTCAGATTCAGATCCCCTGCCTGCACATGAAAACTCAATAACACATCGACATTAAAAAGCATCCGTGATTTCGATTACAATATGTGATTGTGACCGTGGACGGCGGACAGCCCTAACCCTCAATTAAATTCG
The DNA here is from genome assembly GCA_955612985.1 of Cheilosia scutellata. Classification (NCBI taxonomy): domain Eukaryota; kingdom Metazoa; phylum Arthropoda; class Insecta; order Diptera; family Syrphidae; genus Cheilosia; species Cheilosia scutellata. The sequence continues at coordinate 5,096,744 of OY015313.1, forward strand.
AATAAATATTCATCGTCAGACGAAATCTTTCCTTTCATCCTGGAAATCTTTGTCTAATTCGACAAATTAATGCGCACAACCAAGACTGGGGACGGAAAAGAGAAAGAACAAAATCTCACCCTCTCACGCGAGGACAAGAACTCGGTCGCACTCGCAAGGGGATTCTTTGGTCCCCAGTTTCTGGTAGGTATGTATTTTTTTTTGTTGCCTCTCGGATGCCATTCAATTTATGGTCACGGTGTATTGTACGCTTCCCTTCCTCCATCTGCGCGGTACCAGGAACAGAACAGAGAACAGGCACACCAACAACATGTTTAATTAAAACAGTGTCAAGGGCGCTGTCACGTTCGAATGTCGCGTATGTGCCGCGCGATCAGAGAGCGTGAATGAGGCGACCACTGCTCTTACTGTAGTTGTTTTGATTTTATTCTGTTCTGCGCACCGATCTTGCAGCATACGTGGTCATGTGGGCCCAACAAGAGCTCCCCAAAGACAATGGGGGCCATGCACGTTATCCGCCAGAGATAAGTTGTCGATTGCCCGTGAAATGAGGCGTCCAACGTGACGCGTTTCACAATGCACTGCTGGCGTCCTCCGTCGTCATACATACTCCTCTCTTTCTCCATTTGTAAACACAGTGTGGATGGATATTTAAAGCATGTTTTCGGCATTTTTATCACGATTCCTCTTTGGTTGACATTCCCAGTATAAAATATGTCAACAGTTTGTGATTTACAAGTTTGATCACCGCCTTCAAATTAAATTTCGAATTTTTGACGCCTGACACTGCCGAGTGGCATGATAGTGTGTCTTCCTCTGGTAAGTGGTGACAGTGACACTTTTTCTTTCATTTTGTCGTGTCGAATGCGAAAAAAGTGAAATCAACAGTTTGTCATGCTTGCAAATCAGAGGACTTACTTATGTTCCCCATCGGCTCATTTGCGTTCGCTATAGCGCTAGGGCATTGAACGATTCCGCTCTCAAGTGTCAAAATAAAAATAAAATTCCAACAAGCGCATCGACAATCAACTTGACGACTTCTTTCGTCATATCACACACAAGACAACACTCGGAGCACCGTCGTCAGCGTTAAAATGTTTATTCAATCACACAAGTTGTGTTTAAATTGAACGTAATTGTCAGCGACATTTTTTTTTCTGCTGTCAGTTGATATGGAAGCGGAAGGGGCGTGAAGGGATCTTTTATCTTATTATCATTTTGCACAGACAATTGGTCACAAAGAGTAGATTTGAGTTGATTGCGCATTTATAGCTAGAGAAGGGTGATGATGGGAGGGAAATGACCTCGTAAAGGTACTTGGAGCAAATTAGGGGGGGTTGATTTGAAAGTTCCATGCAATGATACACAGTATGTATATGCGACAAAATAACTGAGTGAGTTATTAATATGTCAACAAGTTGAAAAGTGTTCTATCATCTGTATGACAATTGACAAAAATGTTTTTCAAAAATGATTTACTTAATTTAGCAAGCTAAGACTAAAGCCAGTATTAGACGATATGCTGAATCAGCATACGTATGCTGAAAATTGTGTTCCAATCACAACATATCGTGCATACTTGATGACAAAAAATTTTTGTTTACACGATATGTTGTGATTGGAACACAATTTTCAGCATACGTATGCTGATTCAACATATCGTCTAATACTGGCTTAAGGTAGGGAGAGTGAAGGCTGAACGATGTATTTGCTCACTATTTATCCAAACAACGGTTATCGGGAAGTGTCAGAACTTATCTACTTTTAAGTGTGATGGATTTACAACTGAAAAAATGTATTTGCAAAAACTGTTCAGTGTCAGCCACATAACAGAACTGTCACTATTCGGCAGCTGTAGAGCGAAAACTAATGATTTAAGAAAATTTAACGCTTTAAGTAGAAGTTAATTTAAAATTAAAGGTTATCAGATATGGGCTTTAGGCCAGCCGTTTCAGATTTATTGGGAACATGCTAGCGGCGAGTTTTAAATATTTTTTCATGGTACATATTTGATTTACAAAAGTAGACAGTTTAAGTGCAGATTGGTCCTTAGGCTTTATACACGAAAAGTCTTATTGGATGTTGACAGCTGAACTCACTTGGCAGACTTTAATACTATAACGCCTTTGAGCACGAGGTATTTCCCTGTTCAATGTTGATTTATACACTCGATTCACAGAATTGAATTTGCAAGAACTCCATTCTGCCTTGACACCTTTGACACTAATGCTAATCGTCGTCAATGATGCTCGCTTTGTTGCGTACGTTTTCGAGTTTTGAGGTCGCCAATAACAGCCTGGTTCTAATCACTCGACTTGACGTGGACTGCATAGTTGTAGCCAAGGCACAATTGCGGATATTATGAACAGTCCGGTGCCAAGAAAATTAAAAGTCAAAGGGCTGACCACAAGTTTGCTGTAAGAATATTAACCGACCACATTTCTCTCAACTTCTTGAAAAGTCCGTGCTGTCAAACGCAGTATAGTACAAAATACTGCGCTATGGAGATCAGTATAAGTGCTCGGTCATTTATTAGAATGTATGCAGGTGATCACAGATGTATTTCTATATAGCTAAATAAGGTGATTTTTGTGACACCTAACTAAGGATACTAGAAGGCCCCAAATCATTATGCATTTGTTGTGATGGAAGAGAGCTACAATCTGCAATCAGAGGGTAATAGAAGTAAAGAATCACAGCGAACGTTAATAAAATATGTAAAAATGTGTACTGTGTTCAGAAAAAAGAATCTTTGAATAAACAAAACCTTCTGGGTCACCACACCATCAGACATATCTCAGAAAGAAAAGTCGTACACGGAAAAGCGCAATTCTTCAAACCAAGTGGTGTGATTTTACCAACATTTTTTGGTAACCCTGTTCGCGTGTTTATCAGCCTCTGGCAGTTACGCAATATTGTAAGTTTACGAACAAAAATGCATTTCATTACCAGACCATATCTTTTGAAATCACATCACTGAGTCATTTCGCTTCGCTGTTTCAGGCGACATGACTACTCCCCCATGGACACTTGATCCGCGCAGCATAACAATGATTTTCCTATACTGGAATACCTATAAAAAGAAAATGAATTCCGTGAATTTGTTCCCTCAGCTTCGCCTAATCGATCATCAGATAGATCATTGGCACCTACACACGTCATGGGAATTATCCGCAGCTATTCCCTCGCCGAGAGGGGGGCCCACTTCCATGAAATCAAAACGCTTTCACAGGTAGACACAAACCATATTCACAGATCGCGCAGGTACAGTTCATGCAGGAAATCAATTCAAAGACAGGAAGGCGCATCGCATTTCACTCTGACAGCCCTAGACAGACAGCAATTACACAAAAGGCCAGCAACTATGCGCATTGTGATTATTTATCTCCCATGTACCATGATCCATGAGGTTGCCATCATCAGCATCAGTAGCAGCGGCCGAGACCAGAGTACCAGAGACCCTCGATCTCCACACAATCCAACATGCAGTTCATAGTACTTCGTGGAATTTTGTGTACATTTCAAGTGCGCCTCCGTGTAGGAAGATATACTATTTTCATATCGAGAGTACTAGCAGATACGTTTTGTGTATGCAAATCGACTTCTAGAGGAACCTTTTATCGGCATTTTCTTCGTCTTGGCCAATACAGCATCCGTTGAAACCAGAAGCATCACAGCTAGGTATACTGCAATATCGTGTTTCATGTGGTAATGGCAACAACAACTGCCAACAGATCCCTGCTCTGTGCTGTGTTGTATTATAACACCAGAACAACACAAATCACAGTGTTGATTTCCTCATTCAAAGTCATGTCATTTAATGCGCCACACAGTCATGCAGTCATAGCGCTGTTTATAGCCCCATGATGTTGGTGCTGCTCCGACTACGACGATGATGATGATGCATGAGTGCATTGTGCATCTGCGGAGCAATCCATATAGTTTAAGTCAGCTTTAGGTAGTCAAAGTAAAGGCGATTGCCGGCAATTAGAACGTTTTGTTTCTGTTTCCTTTTTCCTTTCCAGATGGAAGCCGCATAAAAGCCACAAACTCGAGTTCGGATACCACGACTGATGTCAAATCAATCACGACACTCTGACAATTGTTGCTCCATATAACGCGCATTAATTGGTTTCATTTCGAACTCACATCACATACGAGTTATGGTCGCCGTGTCGGTTCTGAATCCGCGGCGAAGAGAGTGCAACGGACGAGCATTTAATGCACATTGACTTTCTGTGTGGTATTGTTTGTCCGGTCCGTGTCCAGTTCCATGTGGAGTCTAGAAAGGAGGCCATTAGAATTAAGGCCGCGTACCAACTACCACCAACTGTCAGGGAAAGGGCCAAAGTGGAACGAAGGCATTTAAACAGCAACGACGTCGACGAACGCACTTAAGCACTACCTCAACCACACTACAAGTATCTACAAGTATCTCGTGGACTATACAACAGTGTACATGTACACACATGTAATTTACATAAATTTTGCATAAAAACACAAATCGACTGTTTGACAGCGTCATCTTGGCCATTCGTGTTGTACTTGTACTCAATCGGGGCAAGGAACCGAACGAACACAAAAACAGATACAATTGCTGAAATGCTGACTTGGCATACTTTTTGCGCTGACTCCATGCCGGTTTGTTTATGCGTTGTAAGCTGGACTATATTTTAGCCTAAACTGCAGATTTATGTTCCATTCGTAAGCGTATCAGAGATACACGTGTGTTCCATCGAGTGTGGGAATCGATTGAGTTTGCCTTTGTTCCTCGGTCTCATCCAATGAATGACGTATCTAATGGGTTTCATTGATGAAATATTTTCGTGGTCAATACGAGATGTAATGGAAGTAGGTAGCTGAATAGTTCGTGTCTCAATTGAGCGATGTAATCTTAGAGACGTGACCTGTTTTTGGTCGGTTTCTTTTGATTTGTCATTGTGCTCCTATTCAGGTTTCTCGATGACATACCTAGATACATGTAATGTGTATCTTCACACCCGTTTACCTGGTTATTCCTTTAACAAAACCTGTCAACAAATTTTACAACATATTTGCATGCCCTAAGGACATTATGTTCATAACGAGGCAAGATAATACAAATTTCTCGCTACTCTTCTTGATGCTGGTGTTGCGATAGCCTTACAAGGAAGACGCGCAAAAAGAAGATGAAATGCAGCATAAAACGAAAACGAACAAACGCCTCTGGCCATTATGCTGCAGATTGTTTTTGGTGAATGCACCAAGATTACTTGGTAGAGATTAAGATTATGTACTAAAGGAGTCAAGGACCACGCGAATGTCAAGATCATTTTCGATGCAGATGAGAGTGGATTAACTAACTAACTACTGCACGTGCTATAGACTTGTGATACGAAGCGTTACTAAGCACGGTCTTTTCTCTTTGATTTATCACTTCTTCTTCTGCTCGTTGTTGTTTCTTTGGGGTTCTTGCAAATTCATTTTCATTAAATGAAATGATTAAGGAGGAAAATTGGCGACTTCCTTGATTTATGTATTCAAATATGGCTTCTTCTATGCCACGAGGAGGAAAGCAGGTTCAGGGAGCGAGACATGTTATAAGAATTCGAAGAACGACGACTCATCGCATTTGTGATTGAACGTATCTATTGTTTGAACTGAAGATTGGTATGAAGTCATTTCCAGCCGGATGAAGACGACTTTTGTCGTGACAGTGTCGAGGGATTGTGAATGCATTCATGCTTATACAATGGATGACATTGAAATGGAAATAGGATGCTTTTGATTCAGTTATTTTTTTTTTTCAATTAAGCACCCAATGACTACAGTGATATCAATATGTATAGGTATAGGTATGTATTCAATGAGGACCAGTGATAAGAGAACATTTCCCATATCTGTATTTAATCTGTTATATCTTGGCCGCTGCTTCATGAATATTGAATATATTCGGAATTTAATGTGAACCACATAAAAGATCCATATTAATGCAGCTGTAATACTGGTCGTGGGTGCTGTTTTCGATTATGAAGAAACAGTAGCACTGAAAGCAGCGGTCGCATTAATTTTACACCTTTATTCGTTGTATCTACACCGTTTCAAGCCTTAAACTTGTAGGAGTTATACCAAGTCCAAAGAAAGAGTAGATTTAAAAATTTGGAAACGAAGTCAGACTCAGAGCGGCATTTTTTTAGGTTTACCCAACACGAACAACTATTCCCTTTCCGAAAATTGTACTAGTTTCTTTCTTTTCTATCTTTCTACCTCTTCTGTCTTTATGTTAATAAATGATGTCATTTTGGAACGGAAACGCGTTTTCATTTAGTTTGTAAATTTTTAGTCTTTTCGGTTTAGAAATTTCGCCGAAATAAAGATATTCGATATTCGAAGTTCCTAAAACGCGAAGAGTAATAAAAAGTGGCATTAACTCTAAAATAAATAAATAAATAGTTGGTACCACAGGTCCGTATAGGCACCATACCCGTAGCTTCTTAGAACATTTCGTTTGTGTGCATTATTATTTTTGGGTTGAATGGAAGGGACCTACAATTGGTATGCCGACTGCCGACTCCGAACGGGTGAATTGAAAAGCTTTTTCAGAACAGTTATACGGTTATACTTTCGTATGTTTGTCAGACATTCGCGAGAGGTGCAAAAAACCTTAAGATGTAATAATTTGTGTTTTTCCGGGGATTAAACCTAGGATCCTTCGCACAGTAGTCCAGCACACTAACCACTGAGCCCACTCTAACTCTAAACCACATAAAAACAATTGATGGTTACGAAGAAGCCAAGAGCCTAGTATAATAATGAATTAACTTTTATAAAGACACTCCAAAACGGAAAGAAGATAAAGGCCAAACGGATCTGTAATGACATAAGTAACGCATTTCTACAAGCATTTTCCGGATAGACCTATTTAAAAAAACCAATGATATGACATTTTTAAGAAGGCACTTCCTATAGTGCCAAACCTAATTATAAAGACTTTTCATAGGTACTTTTTATGTTATAACTAGCTGACCAGTGCTTTTCCTGCTTCGCCCGCCCGCCTTTAGCAAATAAATAGACAATAATGTATTATACAGTGAGCGTCAAAAGTGAGTAAACACCGATGCTCCTTTGAGTTTTTTTAGGGTCTGGAAACGGATCTAAAAAACAATAACAGAACGTATTTAATTTCGACATTGTAAAATACTTTATAGAGATTTTAAAAAAAATTGTTTCTCATCTCCAAAGAAAAATTAAAACATCATTGGTGTTTATTCACTTTTGATGATCACTGTAGGTATCTGTATGAACAAAGTGTGCATTTTTGTTGATTCTAAGAAAATTAACAATTTTCTAATTTTGTCTTTCTAAAAAGTACTAACATATCGGGTTCGAAATTTCGTCCGTAAACAATATATGTACCTCTCTTATACGAAATGTTAAAAGATATGTAAAAATGTAAAAAATGTTCTCTTTTCAACACATTCATAAGTGTTAACAAAATTAGACGAAGATAATTATTTATTAAATCAAACAAAATCAAATACTAATTAAAGTGTTCACGTTTTTGTTGCAATGCATTTATATTAACTGTTTAAATCCTGCCGACGAATATATGGACTTAAGGTTTCCCATGCTATGAATAGCCGACCTTTAAATTGAGCCCCTTTGACCTCTAAACACACGAAACATTTCGTGTGAGCTATATGATTCCCAGATGCTTGTGTCTTGTTATTTCTTCATATCTCAAAGAAAATGTATAAACCAGTTCAAAGTAATGAAGTACAAAATTCACAACATCAGTCAGGCATTCGTATGAACGAAAGTATACCAGTAAGGTATAAACATAAATCATTCTAAGTGTGATTTGATTTCACAGTTTAAAAGCAATAAAAACAAGAACTAGTTTCACTTTGACTTTAATTTGTTTATGCAACAAACAATTAGTTGTGATTTTAACCACAAATGTGGCCCAGAAAAGTTTAACAGAAGGACCTTTATATAATTGTGCTCTGCAGATAAATATCTACGTTATGTATAGGTATATAATTTCGGTGGTTTGTCCTCTTCTCTTGCCAGAAAAACGTTAACAAAAATGTATGTGTGCTTTGCCGCCAGATTTGAAGCTCCGTCTAAAAAGCCACTCTATAACTTTTGGCTAATTAGTCTTTATCAAAACTGGTAAATTGGTTGATAGAACTCACATACACTGCAGGCTAACAAGGTTAAAAAACATAATACCTTTATTAAAACGAATTAAAAGATAGTCGTATCTAAGCTCAGTACTTCAGAACAACAACGAGGATTAACAAAATCTGTACTCGTTCCTGAAAATAATACCCTAAAACGAAAAGAGATTACACCATAAAATCCAAACCGAAACAAAGAAAAGAAGTAACTTTCAAAAATACCGATCGGTTCAGAGTTGTAACCAACCCATTCCCAATAAAGAAAACTTACCCATTTAACTTATTTAATAGGATTGATAGCTAGCTATACCCACAGAACTCTTTGTTTTCCTAATTTTTACGATCGACCCTCTTTTGTGGGATATATAATTGTAAACCCGTTTTATGTTCAGTCGCCCTCACCAGTAGCGTATACCATGGTTTTCTGTCTCAAAAGGTGAAGGTGTCATAAGATTTATCGCTTAACCCATCATTAAAACGGAGTATTACCTTTTTTCCACCCCATTCCACACGATTATGACGATGTTCGTCTCAATTTCGAAAGAAAAAACAAATTATACCGTACCGGAAAACCTCACTTATAAGCGTCTAATGTCTAATCTCCTCTTCGCCATTAAGTATGCCATTAAATCCCATAGCCAGGGAAAAAAGAAAACTACCAAATTGTCCATGTCCATACTGTACTTTCACTCTCATCAGACGAGAATGAGAACGACTATGATAATAAAATCTTCTCCTTCTGTGGGCTGTGCATTCATGGCCGGTCGTATGATTAGTTCTTGACCAAAGAGACTAAAGTCCGTGTAGATAAATCGTCATAGATACAGTATCTTTCAGCTGTGCCATATACTCTCGCGCAACAATAATTTGGGCGGGCAATGAAACAATCTCTGATTATCCGCGTCCATGAGCTAGTTTTATGCTTCATTGTCTCTATTTAAAAGATATATATATGTATTTTGGCGGCAGCAACTACGTATATAATACCTACCATTAGAAATGTACCTGGCAAATCTTTTTCTGGCACACAATGAGCAAAAAGTGAATTCTCTTCATTTCAATGGCAAAAGTATGTCAATCTTTTCGGAGCAACCGAGGAAGCCCATGACTAGGTCTTAGCAACGCGTACAACGATATACAATTCTCATCCACGTATTTGCCATTATCCTAATTTTATTCGTCTTTTAGATCATGAGCAAACAGGTTTTCCTTTTCCTATTACAAGCTTCTGTCCCCTGGCCCCCACCGCACCAAAATTACACCCGGCCCAAACAAAGGGAAAAAGAAACGCTTTTGCATCTGGAAAACTGGATTTTCAGCTCCGTCCGAATCCGAATTTAGGTATAGTACGAGTGCCATGCCGCGATTTAACAACGGGCCCGAGTGCCAACCATGCAGCACAGATACGACTCGTATATGCACTTCTTTCTAATGTTGTCCTCGCTGTACGTATAGTAGTTTGTCACCGTTGCCAGCCCGCCCCAAAGGGACTTGACTCACTTCACCCAAAAGAAGGTTTTAGGTTAGGTGGTAGTACTCACCCATAATATGACGTTCAGCCAGCAGAATGTCCGTCGAATGCACGTATATCCGGAGTTTCCCATTCTGTGTGCGATTCTGCAATAAGAAAGAAAAACACGTGAAAGTGGATTTTAGTTTTAGGAAAATCTGTGCTGCTGCAACTAAAACAAGAGTTTAAGTGGGGTTCAGCTTCAGAAAGAGAGAACGATGATAGGGGTAATAAACTATGCTAACAAGTGTGGGGGGGGGGGGGGGGGTAGGTCAGGCCATTAGGGGCTTGTCAGCTTGTCACACACACTCGAGTGGTTTTCAATCAAAAAACGTTGTCGTACATGGACAAATGATACATGACCTTGTTCTGATTTCTGTTTACAGTGCGGGTGGCAGAACATAATGCCACCCACAATACGCAAAATATACCTACTCGTATGTGTAGTGTAGTCCTGCAATCCGTACATGTGCGATAGAAAGAGCACTTGATTGACTACAGCAATTCTAAAGCAAAACACTGCCGTGTATACCGTTGCCTCTATAAAGATTAATGGCTGACTTACAGGCGATAAATATAAGGAAGCTTTGTTCCTTTGATGTGGGGGAATTCTTTACATTGCAACGACAGGTATACCGTAGGTATAGTTGGTATGCGAAAAGGGTTAATAGCTAATTTACAAACTGGAAACTAGCTCGTATTCACAAGGCCGATATACGGAGTGTTGACTGAAGTACATTATGGTAATTACCAACAGAGATTAGAAACGATTGTGGAATCAATTTATTTTTCAATTTATTCATCGTCCTTACATATATTAGGATAGGGGATCAGTACTAGTTTTAATGGGATATTGAAGGCATGTTCCAACAAAGATGTGTAACTTACAAACGTTGATATATGTTGAATGAGTTTAAATGTAGTAAAACAAACTTCCTTCTTCCTAAATGCTAACTTGCGCTGAGGATTATTTTCTGGTTTCAAAGTAATTCCTTCAAGAAGGGCCCATCCCCAAATACTTACAGCCATAAAATGCAAATTTCAAAATGAACCCAAAATCATTAACTTTCCATTGAGCAAGCTTTCAGTTTCAATTGATGTTATTAGCAAATATTTACCTTTTTTTTTGTAAGAACAGAGCAAACACTAGGTACAGTAAGCTCTCAACAACGTCCGGATGATGAGGTATATCTACTCCGGAGAACTAACATTCTGTATACAGTATACCACCTGGAGTATATAGGAAGGGAATTTATTTGTATAGCGAAACGGAGAGTTCATTAGCATTCGTTGTATATTGAAGCCACTGTGTGGTTAGCCCACCCATAGCACAGGAAATTAAGGCAGCGATGGGTAGATTTGAATTTGGCAGCATGTACCTACATCACTATTTTCGAAATCGCATAAGGACTTAAATTTTTAATTGTATCGATTATGCGAATCGTTGTTGTTTTCTAAACAAAATTAGGTGACGTGCGCACGTGACGAGTTCGGGCCGTGCGGGCGTATCTATTTTGTCTTTAACACTCCACGTGAGGAGGGGTTTGAGGATAAAACGAACATTACAGAAATATCTTAGAGGTCTTCATAAAACCTGCTTGTATTCTCTCAAGCCAAACTTGTTTAACTGGCGTTCTCGATGCAAATTTAAAAAAAGCGTTACAGAAAGTATAATGTGTAACGTCCTCGCAATTCTCCGAATCTAGTGAGCCGATCAATGTGACGTGTTCATTGATTTTTTTATGGTCCTTCGAGGTAGTTATAGAATACTAGTTGATCCGCATGGCACGTCCGAAAATCTTAAGAAAGACGCTAAGCATCAGTGGAACTATTTCTATTTGTTTTGTGGAGTGCAACGTCCTCGCAATACTCCGAATCTAGTGAGCCGATCAATGTGACGTGTTCATTGATTTTTTTTATGGTCCTTCGAGGCAGTTATAGAATACTAGTTGATCCGCATGGGACGTCCGAGTATCTTAAGAAAGACGCTAAGCATGGAACTATTTGTGTTTTGTGGAGTGAGTATTTATTCGGGTGCAATGTTTCAAACGTGAGATACCTACGACACATAAAACACTAAATAATTAATACACCTAGTGGAGGTCAGCCAATGGGCTGTTTTTTTTTTTTTTGCAATCTTATATGGCCTTAACGAACTTTCCAGAAACACGCAATCCTATATAGGATTCGTTAGCCCGGATAACCATCGGGGCTTATGCCTTAGCTCAGATAAAAACTATCATGCTACCAATCTACGATTGCTTTAAATGTTATCGAAAGCGCTATCGATTGTGTCAAAATGGCATTAATTTGACAACCAAAATAGAAGAACAAAACAAAAGAAAACAAGCAGACATCAACAATCAAGACAATATGGACAATTTGTGCTGCCTAGTCACAGTAAGGCGTTTTTTTTTTTGTATTTTATCTAAGCCCATATAGGATTGAAAAAAATAACACGCCTAATGTCAAAAACTGTTTCGCGTACTAAGATAGTGTCAAGTTTTTTTTTTAATATTGCAATACTCGACTCAGACAGCTGATATAGGTATTCAATCTGACAGTTTCCACCAACCATTTATTTAGTGTTGACGATCGTCATTTACATCACATGAGTTCATTGATTTTGCACTTGAATAGTTGGAATTTGATGCACTTTTTTACCGTCTTTTTTGTTCCGTGCCGAGGTTCACTTTAACCTTGGTGGATTTCTAATAAACATCAGAAACTAAATGGCTTGGGCCAGAATTTCCCACGGAAATGGAAATGTCTGCGGCAATGGCTCTCGGCAGACAGTTATGATCGTGACCCAAGTTTTCATTTCATTTTCATTTATTCATTATTCTCATTTTGACAAAATTTATGACTTAACCTTAAGCAAAAATTTAAGAGAGAATAGTTAGTGACATATTTTATTTAAAGGGAAATTTCTAACAAATTGTCCTTAAAGAAATGGCGCTAGACTAAGTAATCATACGATACGTACAAGGAAAGCTTTATAACAAATGCTCAAAATGAATTTTTTTTTGCGATATATTTTATTTTTGTTCTTTAATGAGTTAATTTTTAAGTTCTTATGATTTTTTGTTATATTTTCTTATTTTTCTATTTTCTATAAAAAAAAAGTATGAACTAGATCTCAAATAACAAGGGTACCAAAACCTTTTTCAATATAAAGGCTAAAATTTTTAAAAAAAACAGTTTTTTGATTTTTTTTTTAAAGAAGAAATGGTCTGTAAATATTAACTATTAAAATTAACCAAGCATTTTGTGCACACTTTTCGTAAACATTGGAGTCCAATATTACTTCGTCGATTCGACGAATGGTTACCTTTAATGTACTAAAAAATATGATTACATTTCTAGGGTTAAGGTTAAATAGAGGTAAATGCCACTTCTCAATATAATAATTCTTTGTGATTTAAGTATTTAAAGTTGATTGCAGACTTGAGAGGCTAACATCGACCGCACGATGATGCTCGAAAAAGTGGTAACAAATTGGAGCTCCGGTCCTCCGGAACGCAATTCCTTAGATTAGCATTAGATGATCCAGTGGTGTCCGAAATAATTGTTCATCACAAATGTCATAAAATTATCTGTCAAATAAAAGGGTTGGCTCATTATTGCTCAACTTGTTTGTGGTTCATTTCAATTTCAAATCATATACAATTTCTAAAAAAAATAACAATAACAAACCAACGAATAAGTCATCGTTGTCCTTCTACATTTTCATTTTAATTGGCATAAATTGCGGGAAAATATACTAAGGAGATCTGACACTCGTACACCCCTATATTGTGAATTTGCTTTTCACAAATTACATATTTACATTTTACTTTACAACAATGGCGGCACGGGTACCACCTGTTATAGCCACATTTGCATACCAACTTTAATAACCGTGAAAATCGATAATACACTTAAAACTAACAACTTCATAAAGCCCGCTCCTAATGTCCATAAACCCAACCGAAATCAATTAGATTCACACTTTATAGCATTTCACTAATGAAACTTCCGGAGTAATTTTGGAAATTAAAATGAAATTTCATTCCAAGTGCGCTGTGACTGGTGACAGGTCTCCTCGCTCACTCCCTCACTCCAGAGTCCACCGGATCCGACATATAAAGTCTGCATATTTGTATGAAGTAATCGCCACCCAGAACTATGTGTGCTATGTTGACAAACACTCATTCAAAGTCATTAACCTTAAGTGCATGAGAGCCGACACACTAAAGATAAAAAGATTGGAAGCCGTGTATTTCAACGTTGCACAGAAATATCGCTCCATCGTCACTTGTGATTTGAGATGTTATATGGCTCACATAATAATAATATTATGATAGATTGTGTAAGCAACGCCATTCTATGGGGGGCGCCTACATTTGTGCGTGATTTGTTATTATGCGCTGATTGCGCGATATCTGTCTGAAAGAAGATATCTTAAGGTGTCGTTGTCGTCACCGAACGACAAAATACCGATCACCTATCGCTCCAATGTTTACCATAGTGAGAGAGGCTAAAACAATCGATTGATGAAATTTTATTCACAAGACTATCCGATGCGGGTAATTTGTCAATTGATATCTTTTCTTTCGCTTGATAGATACATTCGGAACTGTTGTGACATTTTAGATACAGCATACCGACATAATGAACCGTTCTAAATGATTTTTTTCGATGTTTCCTTCGTAAACATCCGTTGTTTGGATTTCGTATGAGATACGCAGATGGGGTATTTCGTATTTGTATATTATAAAAGACAATTGGCGAAGGGCGACATCGATATAGATGTGTGAAGAAGGGCTTTAAACACCTTTTAGTATTCAAATGGCGTTTTCGCTGGGAACTTGTTCATAAATCTCATTGTTAAAGACTATTAATTATGCCTCTGCAGAAGAGCGTTTCTGAATATAAAGCACGCATTTATGTTTCCATATTCTACACGCACATTCTGGAAATAGAATTGAAGGTGGCAGTGCTTTGTTATTTTTGTATTTGGGGCGAACTTAGATGAATGCAGGTCGGAAGCATATAGATTTAAAGAGAATTTGCCAAACAGATTTATTGCATTGTGTTGTCGGTGGTCGCAGCGCAGTTTGATTGGTTCATTGTTTGGTAGGTTGCTTTACAAAATAGAATTATAAACACAATCGAAAAATGATTTACCAATACGGACTTGTTTAACAGGTTAACGATAGGACGAAGGCAACTGGTGACCAGCACAAACTGTGTGTAGGTACTTGTAGCATGTACTCATGTAGTGCTAAAGGCCCCAACCAATAGAACTCGTCTCATCCGCTGCATCAGATACCTACCCCTGGATGAATGAAATTAAAAATTACGACATTTGCATTGTTCCTTGTTTTTTTTTTTTTTTTTAATTTGAAAGATTGCCGACCCCACAAGGCCACAAACATACATTTTTAACTTTCTCGTATACGTAGTAAGATATTCAGCCTTATCGCGTTTTCCGATCGGAACGGAATACTCCGTCGGAGACTGAAATTACATTCGATTTATCAATACTTCACTGTAAATCGTAGTAAACAAATTTCGCAACCAAATCCTTTCGGAGCATATCGGAAGAAAATTCGTATGAAGCTGTCAAAAATATCGGTAAAAACGCACTTGATCGCACTGGAATGCCAGTGTGCCTTGCATATTTGTCGAAAATAAGTTCCGAAAAGCTGTTCGGAAGAATACCTCGAAACAAAAATCCTCTGATTCGTATTCGTATGAAATCGGAGAATTTTCCGTTCCGACGTATACCTCGATAGGGCAGATTGTTTTCGTACAAAATTTTGAACTCGAGATTTTGATCAATTCTGATATTTCGATGATAGGGGAACTCAAAAAAGTGAGTCTCGGAATTCTGTCCGTCCGTATGTCTGTCTGTCCCACCCCTGGGGAATCTAAACGCTTGGACGGATTTGTTTCAAACTTCGTATTTAGAATTAGTGGGCTTCCCGCCAGGAGGCGTTTTTTTTTCATGCTAGCCCTAATATTAACGGTACTTCCCATAAAAATTTTACGAAATATTAAACAATTTAGATTTTTTCAAAAACGGCTCTAACGATTTGAACCAAAATTGATAGTTGAGTTAATGTAGGCATGCTTAACATGACTGCATATCCAGTTTTGCGCTAAAAAGTCCAGCAACGGCAGTTTTGAAAATTGGCTTTTTCTCGAAAACGGTAAAAACGATTTAAAAGAAAACTTATTTTCAAGGTACTATTGCCAATTGTCATTCTTAACTTGATAGCAAACTCAGTTTTTCTCTAAAAACACTTCGTCCTTTGATATCCACCCAAATCCCTAATAATAGTAGATACTTTAAAAAACTGCTCATATCTCAAAAACGCCATTTTCGATTATGATAAAAATGCAGGTAATCCATAGTAATACCATTTGCTCAGTTTTGAGCTAAACAGTTGCAAAACGGTGTTTTTTGAACCATGAATGCGTCCTTCGATTTCCACTGCAATCGCTAAAAATGTTACTTTAAAAACTGCTCATATCTCGAAAACGCCATTTTCGAAAATGTAACTGCCAGGTAATTTTTATATCCTGAAGAATACATCGTACTCAGTTTTCAGCTAAATGGTTTAATAACAGAGCTTTTCGAATCCAAAGTTGTAACATTTGTCAGAATAATTTTACAAAACAACGCTCTAACGATTTTGATCAAAATACATATTTAAGACAACATAAGCATTCTAAACATGATCACGTACTTACTTTTTCTCAGAAAACTAGAATATGGCCGTTTTATGAATATTTCTCAAAAATGACTACCCAAATCCCGATCACAACCGGTATATTTTTGCAAAGCCCAAAATATCAGTGGCAATATAATTCGAAATTCATCGCCTACTTGTCTACTTCAAGTGTCAGTTGGGGGTAAAATTTGAAAGTAATAAAGTATTGTAGTTAATACGTATGTTTATGTAGTACATATGTATTACGTTTTTAATTAACAAGGGTTCAGTTACAAAACCTGAGTACATCTTGAGTAGGTATGATTTTAAACGTAAAATTTGCTGAAATGAATATGAGATTCTGCGAGATTCGAAATAAACGAGAACGTTTCGTGCGACCCAGTCGTGCACATTTTTTTTTTTAATTAATCGTAACCCGCCAATGGTGACGCGAATTTGACTTTGATCAATGGTGACGCCGGTCTCACGCACCGGGGTTTTCAACTGAAGATTTTTCGAAACGTGTTACTAATAGTTAATGTTTTTTTTTTAAATTTATGCTCTTTGACAATAAAACAAAGATATTTAATCAATTTAAGCTCTTTTATTTTAATATTACAATTCACAAACATGTTTAATTAGAACATTAAAAATAACAATGTTTTTAGTATGTAACACATTTTTTAAAATTAAGAAAAAAATAAAAAATCACATATTCATAAAGGAAAATAGTTTTTTAGTCTTTAGACATATGGAACTTTTACAAAATGAACAAAATACACAATAAAACAGTAAAAAAATAATATACTAGGTAAAATCCGATAAATTTTCTTTTAAACAAAAAACATAATTTAAAATAGTCTAACAGGATTTTGGGAGCATGGAAAATGTCGATAACATTTTTTTTTTAAGTTAATCAGTTCAGCATTTGCTGAGATTATAGCGGACAAAGTTTTTAGTGTTCCGCCTTTTTAAAAAATAGTAATGATATTTGTTGCATTTTTATTATTACAAATGTGACAGACGGACACATTCCTGACGACTTGACAGATTTGAATGTTAGATTTACCTACAATGCTAACATAGGGTAGGGTACCTAACCTTGACCACTTCCGCTTGGCTTTCTCTTTCGCAACCACAATTAACAGACACTTCGTGTCTCATAACTTTCACGCCAGACTGTGTTTAAATCATTTTTAACTTATTCCACAATCACTTTAAAGTGGAACTTGTTAGTTTTATTGATTCGTCGATATGCATCCACAAACTTATCCAACAGTAGATTAGTAGGTAGGTAGGTACTAACCCCCAAAAATAGAAGCGGAAGTCAATTAAATAGACCACGAGTGAGAGAGCTCTAGCAGGCATCAGGCAGCTCGCTATACAGCCATCATGCTGTGTGCGCTCTGCTTCTGCTCTGGCTGAAGCACGGGTGCGCCGTGTGCGTGTATGTGGCAAATATATAATTTCGCACTTGTTTCACTTAAACAAACCATAAATTTCAATAAAAATTTCCCTATTACATGTGTTGCGGCATGTGCAACAATTAGGACCACATAAAGGTTGAGTGCGACTATGGGGAATCTATCCGTAGCCTTACATGGCTATGTGTGTACCATGACCATCATCGACACCCGAACTCTGTGTGGAATAGCTTTTGCCTATTTATTTACTTTAGTCTGTTTGGTCAACAGTGAAACACTGAAACAACATCAGCAACTGCTGTAGCCCCATGTGCAATCTGGATATACTCTGATCATAAACAATTTACTTACTAACTTTTTTTTTTTTTTTGTTGATTATTATCATTATGATGGAACTGTGGAGCGAGAGACAATTGTATCCCAGGGGAAGGGCGGGTATAACGTATAAGTCAGTGTGCTGCTTCGTTGAATTTTAAAGCGAAACATGCTTTTCGGATTTAGTCAATTTAGTTGTAGGTAGGTAGGTACACCACGTTGGGCAATTTGGGCAATTTGAGATTTGAAATTGGAAATAAAACAGCAAAAACGAAACAATGCGGTGAGGGTGAGACTTTGATTTAGTTAGTGGTTGGTTTGTTTTCTTGTTTTTTTTTTCTATTATATTAGATTGACCTTGTTTGCGAGTTTAATGAAGCGGTAGTTCCTCTCTCGGTAGATCGTTGTTTTTGATTGTGTAACGTGGGATGATGAAATTAAAAAAACCAAGAATTATGTTGAATTTTGAACAATGAAAAAATACCACACACCTAAATATCTAGGTACCTATAGTTATCTGGTTGATGTTATCAATACAGTGACGGAATGTTTTGGGTTGATGGGTCTGTCTGGAAAAAATGACTGATCGAATGGAATGGTGCTGTTGAAGTTTACCTTTAAGATCGAGTCCTAGATAAAGATAGACAAACAACAAATGTTTACGTGGAAAAAAGGTGCCTATTATATAGAGTAGGAGCATGGTGTTGGTGTTAAGTGAGGGAGTTTTCGTTTTGATTTCGACTTTGTAGATACGAATCTTCGGACAAGAATTTGCTTGTCACGCCATTTCTACTTCTTTATAAGTATCTAACTCAGCTTGTTTATTTTAAAGGGATGAGTGTAATATGAATGTTAACATTATACAGAGAATAAACATAAACCTTCATATGTGAAAGGACGTTTTATTCGGACAACCGACTTAGTAAGGAACGACGATTCAGGTTAACGCTTAGTTTACAAGCGACGTCAAAAGAATCCAATGTCACCGTCACCTTTAGACATTAACGTCGTCAGACTTACCCCCAGTTTCACAGTAGAAGTTTAAATTAAAGTTGAGTTGAACCTGAACTTGAGTTTAAATTTGAAGTTCAACTCGTCCGGTTTCTTAATGTAATCTGAACATCTGTTCAAATAAACGCAGTTTAACTAAATTGAATGAATAGAATTTGGGAGTAGTGTACAGTGCTTAGCTTAGCTTTTACCTTGTTCCTTGTCTTTTTTTTTTTGGATCCCTACGTTATCTCCTTTTCCAAAATCCCTTATTGGACATAATCTCTCTTTTCTTTTATCTCTTTTTCCAAAATCTTCAGGGACAAAATCCCCTATGCCAAAATCTCCCATTTACATATACATACAGACATACTTATTAAATCCCTCGTTAAAATCCCATGTTCCAAAGTTTAGAATCTATCCGTTTTTTAAACGCGTAGTTTTGGCAGTAAAATTAAGCAAGCAACATAAAATAAATTTTGCATATACCCAATTTCGCATATATACCGCAAATCTGACAGTAAACCCAAGCAGGGGGGGATTGCCCCCCATACGGATCTCGCTCTGTCGCGCGACAGAATTAATAACACCAAATTTAAGTAAGGAGTAAGGTATTCCAGCACCAGGGGATTTGGAAAAGGGATTTTGGAAAAGGAGATAAATCATCACCATAACCCGTCTGCAATGTATAGGTATACATATTTCGCTATCACATCTACTTCGGGAAATGGATTTTTTAGCCGTACCTACCTAGAAAACAATCACCGCATCACAGTCCAATAACGTTGGTGATTGCTTTCAACGCTTCGACATAATGTTTTTTTTTGTTTTTAATTGTTATTGAGTCTATCATGAATTTCTTAAATTTGCATTGTGTCAAATTGTACCTCTCTACTAAACATGCAGAAACGTTCTTCTGGGTGTAATTCACGATAATTTGTCATACAACACCTACTGACCATGTACATATGTTAAAATACTGTGAAAAATGACAGCACGCGCTGAAAGTTATCCCCATGTAAAGGTATACTAGCCTCAAATGTGCTCTGTTTTGTTTACCAAAGAGGCAATTTTATTCTAGAGCTTAAACTCAGTATAAACGTAGAGATTAACTTGTACGCACACCTTGCAGTAAGAACTTTAAAATTAAAGATGCTCTCGAGATTGCCAACGACTATGGACGAAAAGCCACTTACAAATTTGAATGCACTTGTTGGTAGCACCTACCCGGTAGGTAAATGGGATTACAAGCCATTCGACTGGAAAATTCATCAGTAGAAAGCAGTAAAGAAAATTACCCACTAAAGCTTCAAGGTTTCCGAGTATGAGGATTATTAAAGCGCACAACCCATTTATGCAAGGATGAAATAAATTCCATAAAAACCTATGACCTGCCTAACATAGGATATAATGTAGGTTAAAATGGAAAACGGAAATCTCACAATGTTTTCAGTTTACAAATTCCGACATGTGAACCGTAAACCAGAGGAATTTCTTAGAAAAAAATCTTATATATTAAGTATCTGCCCTCTTTTGGATAATCCACATACCACAACTATAGAAATGCTCCCCTTATAAATTGCCATGAATCTTTTCAACAATTCAAAATCTATTCCTCCTTAGACGTGTGGTAAAAGTTAATAGAACATCAAAACACCATCCGAGAACAACCATTAAGGTCGGCGGGATATGCATTTCATTCATAGTGCAATTCCCAGCATGTTCATTAAAAATCCACAAAACACATCGTCTATTTGGCTGATGCATCCATTCACAGTGGCATGCCTCCTCCCTATTTCCCCAATGCCGAACAGAGTCAAGAGTAACTTTCTAAACAATGCCCAAGTCAAACTCCCCAAACTTTTAATTAACATTTCTAGCAAAAATTTCTCACACATACGCCGTCGCCGTCATTGACACCGACATAGACTGGGACTGGGACCACCTCTGGGTATCCATCTAAATGTGTGGAGTGTCAGTGTTGTACGTCCTTCCATTGAAAAGATATTTCATAATCTGCACATGCACACACCGCAGATACAAATACAATGCACATTGTTCATTCGTTCCTCGTTTCCTTTGATGTTATGTTACTATCTATCTATAAGCAGACCTAGTCCGCCCTGGCCCGACCAACCTCCTCCTCCTCCTCCTCCTCCTCCATGCCAATTCCAAATGGAAATTCTCCCTTTCTCCGGTTCATCATGTCAATAAAGCGAGAATCAAATTCAATTCAATTCACAAGTTTTGTGTATTTTCGTCTGTTTGTGTCGTTTGATTGGGTGTGGGTATTAAAAACAAATAAAGACCGAATTCACAGAAGTATCTGTATCGATGTCAGTGAGAGACGGCAAATGAAATTGACGCGAAATGGAAATTTAGCCGCTACACTATAACGTACAACAGCGAAGCGCGGCGATTCACATTCAACCGTTCGACGGCACTCGAAACGAATGCAAATGAGCGCCAAATAGTATCTATCTAACAGATAAAGAAAACGGTAATTGTTTTTCGCATCAGCATGCAGATGGTGGATTCAAGTTGAAGTTGAAAATGCTTCACATCATTTGTTCTGACTGATGGTATACTCGTATAGATATCTCATTAGAGTCTCGCTGCGCACTCAGTCAATGAGTCAAACCGTCAACGCTGTCAGCCTCAGTACTCAAAGCAGTCATTAAGTCAACCAACCGCCCAGCCCAATACTGTCACTCAGAGATGACGATTTGCGATAGGTCATTGCCACAGGCAGATCAACAGGATAGACTGCTAACAGTTTAAGCAGAAAAGAGTGGTAGTCAACGACGATGACGTGATGCGAACAAAGCCTTAGAAAGTTGTAAACGTGTTTAAGGTTTACTAAAAGTGGCCATTGATTGTGCCTTTGGTTGTAAATAGAAATGCAATTTACAAAGATTTTGCGATAGAGCAAGAGAAGACATCGAGAAACTATACTTTGTAAGGTTTACAGGGTGCTACGTGCAAGTGAGGTGACTCGGATTACCTTTTGAAGTGGAATTGTTTTGAAGGTTTTGTCAAAGGACACAAATACTTGAGGATTTTGGACTTATAATATCGCTATGTGATGTAGAGCATGTCATTTTCTTGTCTTCTGCCTTTGAAAAGGACTAACCGGCCCATTCTTTTGACATATTTTTGAATGCGTTTAGGGATACGTGCATGGTTTTCTAATAGAAAATACGAAGTTGACATTGTTTTTCTTAAAGAGACTTAATGGGCGAATAAGTCAAGCTTATACTAAAATAAATAGTTGACCCAACAACTCCGCTTATCTACCTTAACTCCTCACAACCATTCGTTTGTGCGAGTTTTTATTTTTTGAGACGAGTCTAAAGGATTTTATGTCGATTCCGAACGGCTGAATTGATGACCTTTTCCAGGACAGTTATACCTCCTTTCTAATGCGGGATCGAACCTGAGAACCCTCGCTCAGTAGTCCAGTACACTAATCACTCAGCCACTGCGAACACTATACACTACCCCCGTCGAGCTCGAGCCTACTGATTTGATGTAAGATCATTGGTACTCGATGCATTTCATTAAAATACCTAAAAATCATGTATACATTTACAAGACTCTTCATTCATTCATTTTCAAATGATCCGCTGGTCCATTAAGTGGGTCGCGGGTGTAGGTTGCTCAAGTGGACCCTCCGCATAGCTCTCGATTCTCCGCCATCGACTCCAAATCATCAAGGGCAATCCCCATATGGGTAGAGTTTATGGACTTGATCTAACCATCTCATCCTGGGTCTACCTAGAGGACGCCTGCCTGATGGTACGGATTCCATAGCACGTCGTGGAATCCTGATGGTCGGGGACATGCGTTTAACATGACCAAACCACCGAAGCATTGACCGCTCCGTCCGGAGAAGTAGCTCCTCGACATTGAGTTCCTCACGTATTCTGGTATTTAATGCGATCTCTACGAGTCACACCAGCAATACAACGGAGAAATCTCATTTCGGCAGCTTGTATCCGCGATCCTCAAACCTCAAACCTCATGACCATAGGTAAGAGTTGGAACAAACACCGAATTAAAGACTAACAACTTAGCTTTGATATCACTTCAGATTTGTTCACGTTAATCTTCATTCTATGAATATTCTATTTCTATTGCAACAATTTAATTGGAGTTGCTACTACCGCGTTGAGACTTGAGACAAAGAACTTAACAAAAAATAGAATTATGACACAAATGACTTGACATTTATTACTATGGTGCTCGGTGTCTCCCTCTGTGTTGGGTATCATAAAACTTAATTGATGGGTTAAATTGACTGCGCGAATCAAGTGAAAAGATTTCACAGAACAATCGTTTAGAGAACCGTGACTACGGGACCTATCGTCGGGTAATTTTTTTTAATTTTTTGTTATTTCTATTTCCCAGCAAGGTTAACATTTTTCCCACCTGTTAACATTGCTATTCGAAAAATGCCTGCTATGGCTATTCCGGAGTTTTTCTCTCATCCTCCAGAGAGACATTACCTTAACATTCCAGCGGTGGTGGTAGTGGTGGGCTGGCGGCAACGGCGAAAGGGGCACTAAAAATAGCCCTCCCTTGACGCGGTCGGTGCGCGCGTTTCCATATTACCTATTACAATGTCCGCGCCATAAGATACATATAGGTAGATGTACGAACAGTAAAGGAACAACAACAACATAGAAAATAAAAATCATGCTCCAGTTCATACTCTGGGGTGTTATTTGTCTATTTAATGTTACCCAATGCCATTGGAAGACTAGAAACGTAATAAATCTCTTGCACGTCATCAGAGTAGGGGTGCGCTGCAATGCGCCCCATTTTGGGCGTCCCGACGACAACCGGACAAACCCATCATCAATTTAACCATCTAATTCATCAAATGTTAAATTCTTGCCTATGTTATTCCTCTTGTTGTTATGCGATGCGGACGGATGTTGTTTAGGGTTATAAAGTTATTAATAAATTATAATGGACTCATAAATTAAATAAAGTGTTTTATTCGTTTCATAACAATAAATTACTATACACAGTAAATTCGTGTTGTAATATCAATTGAGAGTGGTGCTTGATGGTGCACCTATATGAGCAAATGGTGTTGCGTTATCAACATGTTGCGTGGAATTAATTTTTGGTTTTGTACTTTGCTGTGAATAAATGGAGAACACGCTTTAAGCTATTTCCTTAACAAATCCCCGTCCCGACGACTCACGGTCGGACTCTTGTAATACTTCAACTGTGATTGGGATCGCGATTTTTCGAATTGCGTCTTATAGGATTGGGGCACGGAATTCAAGGCACGAAGTGAAGGTACCTACCAAACTTCTCGATCTACGTGCATAGATAATAATTATAATGATACGAGTATGATAGAGTCGTAGGTAAAATAGAACCCATTATGGTATTTAAAGCAAATTATGCGTACCGTATGGCAGAAACAAGAATTCAAGGAATAATGTTACATGACTACGTGGAGGGAATTACTAAATGACTTTTTAAAGGACTCAGCTTATGGATAAGGTCAAGCTGTAATGAAGACGTCAACTATTGAGAAATATTATAACAACTGTACTCGTAGGTATTTATTTTTGTTCATAATTATGTCAAGTCAAAAAAAAAAAGATGAGGTGCAGATAGATGAATTACATGGAAACGTCAATATTCACCTATAATAGATGCCTGGAGGTATGATCTTTTACATGAGGTTAATTTTTAAGGTTCCGTTTTGTCCCTGGGAACGGAATGATACCTTATTGTTTTCGCTACGACCGACGTCTGTCCGTCTGTCCGAACCCACCAAGCCAATTTCGTTCCTATACTTATCAAATTAAAGAACAACCGACATACTAACGTTTTCTAGACACCAACCCTGCCAAATACGGACCCTTCAGTGCGCGAGTGATACTCTCACTTGGCCGGTTTTTGACATTAATATTGGTTAAGTAAAATTCTGACTACAGCAACAAATATAAAATTCGGTTTACAGTTTCTACCTGCGGGCTTTTCCAAGGACTTGATGTAAATAGCTATTGAAATTTATTTTTCAATTCAATTTTATTTCAAAATGGCAGTTTTTCTTAATATTGAAAATGACATTTAGCACCTGATTGATCATCCAAGCCGAAGCCATTGGACTAAACATTGGCCAGGCAATATGCTGCATCGTCAGCCACCCCCTTAAGCTACTATTACACATGTAAAAAATCGTGTCAATTTTTGTCATGCTGTCGTTAATTCGCCATCAGATTTTGTCCTTAAGTTGTGTGTAATACGTCATCAAGTCAAACATTTACACGATTTTTGACATGTATAATAGCTTTTGACACAGGATGGATAGAGACGAGCTATACAAAGCCATGTCTAGCTTTGGTATCCGTGCAAAATTCGTTGAGATTGTGTAGGATGACGATGGAGAACGCTCGCTGTTGCATCAAGGTCGGTAACGACCTTACCGAAACCTTTGATGTCAAAAGAGGATTTAGACAAGGTGACGCGCTGTGGTGCGGTCTTAGGGTCCACAACTACAACTATACTACTATACAGCAAACCCTCTTTTTGAGCTGTCAAAAACTGTAATTGTTCCACTTATGGATCCATATTCCGATTCTGCAGCAAGTTCTAAACACGTACTCGTACACCGAACCTCAAATTTGCAACTACATATATCCAATTCGAATTTCATTATGTGCTCATTAGCATCCTTCAACTAAATCTCTCATTCTAAGCACTCTCGCTTAACAGTCTTTATACACTTGAAAACTCATTCACATATTCAACTGTGTTGTGCATATCAACCGCATGGGTAGGCTTATATCAATTAATTTATTTAAATATGCATAACGATGCACATTCTCCACCCAATCTCAGTAATTGTCACACACTTGTCTACTTGGTGATGATGTGGCTCTCAATCGTATTATCTCGAAATGCTGATATACGCCTCTGTCGTTCAACTTGGACTGACATCGTATCTCAATCTCATACATACTTTCGAACTCTGTGTCGTGATTGCACTTGAAGGTTTTGTATATGCATCTTACATCATCAACATATTTTTAATGCGAAGCTATAATAATCCCCATAACTGAGATTATGTCTTTTGTCTAATGTAGACAGTGATTAAAAATACACACACTGACCCGATTCGGTTTAATTACCTTCAAGGTAACTAATTACAAAAGTAAATTCGTTTTTGTGTGGCCCAAATGATTTACGCAAAACCCCGCACTATCAACCTAATGGTAGATACAAATTGAGTCTGCCTATCACTTGCCTGTCGAAGGGGGAAGCCAGACAAATGTAATTTGAATGTATATTCATCGTCACTAATTGCAGTTTGAATTGGCAAAGCATTAGCAAACCTTTTACCAGGTTAATATGGCAAATGCGTCTAAAAATAGCTAAAACCCGCGCCATGTCATCGGCTAAATTGCCTAATTAACTATAACACTAAAGCCACACTTTCCGCTGACTATGACAGTCGCGTTAGATAAATCGGATGAGATGTAATCATTTTTGCTGACAAAACACGACATCCGTCCCCAAAGGAGATACAAAATAATGAACTTTAGACAGTCACTACTGGCAGGAGAGCAAATTGATTTACGCCCCCGAAAAGTTTAAAGCATTTAAGTTTGAAGCGCAAACTTTTTGTCAAAGTTCATTGGCTGCGGGGTGTCGTCGGAGTTTCCCATTGTACACAGGTGGAACTGGTGTCGAAATTGCCCCAAGTAGATACATGGATTGGAAAATTGTTCAAAATTATTACAAATTTTCCCCCTGCTAATGGTGCACCGGGCGTGTGGTCTCTCTTTTTGTACGGTAAATTAATGTGCAGCATTGTTAATGACTGCGGGACTTTTTAATCCCCATAGTCCAGGTTGCACCAAGGTCCAGGGTGTTTCATATATCACAATTCACAATCACAACCACAATCCGTGGCAGCGCCATAATCTGAGGGATAAATGTTTTCAAATAAACTCGACAAAAGAGCCTTTGTCGATGGATAGATACCGATTGTTCAGTTTTTTATTCCTTTCGATTATTTAATTAGCAATTAATTAACATACTAGTGGTTACATGATAATGAAGTGAGCTCGTCGTGAGTTGACATAATACCAAACGGGCTATGGTGTCGGCGAAGGTTTTTAATCATTTAATGGTTTAACACGCGGACAATTGGATTTTTATGGTGATTTCGTTTGAAATAGAAAGTATCTCTTGGGGTTTGTAAGCAGAAGGGATCGGAGATGGCGTTAAATCTGTTTGTTTTAGTCGCTTTATGGCATGGCAATGAACCTTGACTCGGCGGAGTGATAATTTATTCGATCCGAACAGTGTGTAAGAAAACTGTTGCTTTTTTATGATTTTAACTTACCGAGTTCCATCAATAGTCTCACTCAACTGCTTTATTTTTGAGCCGGTTGCATGTACCTGCGTGGTATTGTTGTGGGTTTTTTTGAATTTAACTGAACACGGTCCATGGTTCCTTTTGTTGACCATCCCTGTTGGGAAACGAAAGATGTATGTACGACCGCTTTTGTCCATCCGCTCGACATGAATAAGCCATCGAGGACTGGTAATTTTTATTGTTGGCATTCCTGCAGTGAGTATAAATCGGTGTTCCATTTTTGTTTATCCATTTCTCATCCACACGCAGATTGGATCAGATCGTAGTTGTACATATTTTTCCGAGAATGTCGCTCATTATTCATAATGCTCCTGTCTATCTCAGGGTAGTAATAGTCACGCAATATCTACTCAGGTGAGGGATGCTTCTTTAAGTGAAATTGAATCTATTCAAGGGCACTTACTTCTCATGTTCGTAAGGCGGAGTTTTGTTAGCGTAAATGGTGTGCAGGGAGGAACATAGTATCCAAAGATACAAATATTCAAACATGATTGGAATTCTGTAATTTCTGTAAAAGATTTGAAAATCTGCAAGATACTGATGAGTTCGTATACATATGTACTTATGTATAGGTGGTGTTGATTTTCTTGAGAAGATACAATGCGTTGCTTCAATAACCGAGTTAGGTATGTGTCACGTTAATCAGAAATCTGATTATATAGGTGACAGTGGTAGGCTTATCAGTTATACGAAATTCTTGTGGAATATCTTCACTCTGAAATGCGACAATGTTGTATAAAATCTCCTCTGAAACATACTTATCTTGCAAATTCATCGACGAATTCGTACCCTAGATACCTGATACACTCGTCAGTTTCAAACTATACATGTATTAAAACAATGCCCAAAATTATATAGATCTTAAAGTTATACTTATCGGATACGCAGTATCCAAGTCACTTTGGCCGCAATTCGACCGTAAAAGATCTAGGGAAATTTTCAAACTCGGCAGGGAACAGCTCAGGACACTGATCGGTATATTATCTTGCGAACGTCTGACAAACATCCGAGAGTATGACTGTCCTGAAAAAGTTTCTCAATTCAGCCGTTCGGACTCTGCATAAAATTGTAGGTCCCTTCCATTCGTTTCAATAATAGAAACTCACACAAAACGAATGGTTGCGAGAAGCTAGGCCTTGGGTGTCTACCGCCTATTTATTTATTTTTTGTATGTCTTGAAGGACATAGTTGCTTGGGATCTTTTAATGCTTGTTTAGTATAAATTCTTTGCAATGGAGTAGTCATTACCATTTTCACCTATATGGATTTGATATAGAAAATCAATTTTATCTATCCCTGATGTGTGAAATGTGACTTGGTGTATTGCATTCAGTGTGTTCTAATTTCTGCAGAAAATTTAGGCAGAAAACCAACAAATTTTCGACACTTCCAAAATGTACGTTTTATGAATTTTGACTAAAGCTACGAGTACACGACATGCCAATCACGACATATGCATGCCAGTCTGACGTCAATTCGTATTGACGTATTGCCAAAATAGCCATATCGGAATAATTGATTCGCGACATTTTTTTTAAACACAAAACGCACGTTTTCAGTGTGCCGCTCTCTGTGAATCGCAACTCGCATTCACTCGAATAGTGAACATTTCAAACCAACATCTGTGGCTTTTAAACACTTTATTCCTTGTGTGTGTTCTAATTTCTGCAGAAAATTTAGGCAGAAAACCAACAAATTTTCGACACTTCCAAAATGTACGTTTTATGAATTTTGACTAAAGCTACGAGTACACGACATGCCAATCACGACATATGCATGCCAGTCTGACGTCAATTCGTATTGACGTATTGCCAAAATAGCCATATCGGAATAATTGATTCGCGACATTTTTTTTAAACACAAAACGCACGTTTTCAGTGTGCCGCTCTCTGTGAATCGCAACTCGCATTCACTCGAATAGTGAACATTTCAAACCAACATCTGTGGCTTTTAAACACTTTATTCCTTAAAATAAATTGGTAGCTCACATGATTCTGGGCAGGGGCAGTAACACATTTCAAATCAACTCTGATTTAAGTGTCAGACTCAAAATTAACAACATTCTGGCATCCCTATCATAGATATCATAAAAATGTATAAAACGCCATGCAGTTTGCGTCAAACGGACATTATCTTACCGGCGCTCATCTAATAAATCGTAAAATCCATATTTATTGCCCATCAAATTTAATATCAAATCCAAAAATATCTTAATAATAAATCAGAAGCTCTTCGCTCCCCTACATGACGTATACCAAATATCTGATGTCAGTTGTTGTTTGAATAATTAACATAATATCCACAGCTAAGTGTCAAAACAGATGCCATTGTTTTACCTGCTAATTAACGTGCCCAACAAATCACGGCTTACAAACTATTTGCTTACAGAGCGCGCGTGTTTACTTTTATTAAGAAATACCTAATAAGTAATAACTGTTATAAAATGTTCGGCTTTGTGGCTCAATCGTTTCTAACACATTCCTATCACCGTGAAATTCAAAACAAATCTTTCTTGGGAAACCATTACCAATTCATGGAAAAATTACCCCTCATCGTTATTCTTATGATCTGGAAGAAATATTCCCAATAATCGTTCTAATTCCTTCGCACTATCAAAGCGACAAACTCTTGATTGAATCAATAAAATTTTAATTATAAAAAGTTTTACTATACACAACAAAATTTTTAATTTTTAACGAAACTGATTTAATTGGTTTTTCAAAAGAAGAAACAAAAACGACGTTCGAAACGGCCCGCCCGATAATTCGGTCCCTAGAGATACGCATAATTGTCGACCACCAAGATATTTAACGTTGGCTGTCGGAAAACATCAATGATTATTTTGGAATATACGAATATTTTGTTGTTGTTGTTGATTGTTGCTTTTTTTTTTTAGCGTGGTTCACAGAAATAGGCCAGATGCTCTGGATAATTTTACGGTCTCATAATGAATTGTCTGTGTAGACTTTGGGGTATTTTATGGGCTTTTTCTATTTTGTTGGGCAGACGACTGGATATATTCGGCAAAGTGGCGATAAACATTTTATTTTAATGATTTCACACATTTACTGTGGCGGTTGAAGGACCATCAGGGCGATTATTTGAAATGTGCAAAGTGGAAGAATTGATCCGTGCTTTATTTTGGAAACAAAACAGGTGTGAATGGATTGTGTGTTAAGATTTTATGGATTTAACCTGAACTTTGGAAATTCATTTAAAGTGAATTAGCTTATGAGAAATATTGGGGATGTTCGGATTTATAGCTTAGTAAGTCTGACAGTTTAGTCCGACAACATTTGTCTTTTTGATTGGTCTACAATCTACATTAATCTGTCGTCGTCGACGAGTGACAGCTGCAAGTAATACAGCCATCGACCACTAGATGGACACGCAAAATCAACAACACACTTCACGGGCCAATCAGAAGCAGTCTTCTATCCACATTTTGTATTTTACGCCAGTCACGATCACGAGTTGGAAGCTCGGTTGGAAGGCAGCGGATGAAGCCGTGAACAAAAAACAATTTTAAAACGCACAGCCATATACACAAAACCTATTGTCAAAATTAATTTATTCTAAAATAAAATCACAAAAGTTATTCTTTGTTGTTTTTTGACATTAATCACATGACTAATTTTTGGAATTGACATTGACGGAGGTTAACTCACTAATAAATCTACACCCAAGCTCTGCTCCAAGTCCTCACTTTTAAAAAGTCGAGTTGACGCGTTTGTAAACTTCGTCCAGACATATCAAATTCACGTATCTACTATTATATCAACTATAGGTATCCGAACATCCCCATCAACTACCATTGACATCAGCTGATAGTTAGCCGGCAAGCAAACTTATGAAGCCGGTTGTATTTAAATCAAAGGGCAGTAAGACGGTGCAAAGGATGCTATAGAATATAATATTCTCAGACAACCAAGCAACGCTCGAAGCGCTGTTATCCAACTCAATATACCCTAGGACAATTAAGTGCTGCTCCAATAAACAATTTTACTTGGTTGTGCCCTTAGCCACAAAGGTACCTACCTATTGATGACATTGAATCTGCGGGCGACGGAAAAAAATTATTGCAGAGTTAATTGTGCTTCTGTTTTAGGGCTGATTAACAATTGGGAGGGCCATCTTTATATAGACTATACAGAGAAAATATCCGTGGGCTTTAAGGCCCTGTTATAGCTATCATTGAAATGCATCATTGGAACAAATCCGTGGAATGGTGGTTTCATATTTTTGACGAGTCGGTTATAGCAATCATTGAAAAATTCCTGTCAGGTACTTCCATGTCAGTGGTTTTGCAACAAACTAGTCTATGTTTTGAGGTTAGAGTTGATCATTAAAAGCAAAACTGATAGCTGAGAATAGAATGAAAATCGAACACATCAGTGAAACGATTGGGTTCCAAATTAGAGAAACGAGAATCATTGAAATCGATTTAGATCAGTGAAATAATAAAATTGGATTTAAGGAAAAGTTTTAAACAGAATTAAGTATGTAATTTCTTTCGTAAAAAAATTCAACAATTGATTAGCTTTATCTTGATTTCAACTTAAGCCAATATTCTTTAATTATTCGTCTTAAAATCGGAAAACAAAATTTTCAATGATGCATTTCAATGATACAGTGACGGCAAAAACATTCCGGATTTTTTCTATAATATTTTCCTTATATTAGATATAGTTTAAAGGTATTATATTTTAAAGGTAACTATAAAGGTTTCTAATGGAATTCTTCAAATTGTTAATTAAGAAAAATATTACATATATCAAGAAAAAATCCGGAATGTTTTTGCCGTCACTGTAGCTATAACTAGGCCTTTACAATCCAAAAGGCTTTAACAATCCAAAAAAGCTTATCCAAAAGTAGATATGCGCAGTGGTTATTGAGCTGGACCATTGAGCGAGGAATCTCAGGTTCGATCCCCGGAAAATCACGAATTACATCTTAAGGTTTTCCGCCTCTTCAATTCAGAAGTTCGGACTCGGCATAAAATTGTAGGTCCATTCCAATGGTCCCAAAAATAAAAACCAGAGAATTTGAGATTTTTAAGGTTTTCCGTAATAAAATGTAGCCTATGTCCCGATATGTGTGACAAACCAACCTTGTCCTGATCCGTTGAGGTGGGCAAGCAAGGCAAACACCAATTCCAATTTCTCTTTGGTGGTTAATTCCCAGGATAAGGTTTAAAGTTTAAACATGACATCCAATAAACTGATCTGCAAATACCAGAGACGGATTCCAGTTGAATTTCTTTCGTTCTGAACGTACTAGATCACCCACATTTTTAGAATAATGTATTAGCTAACTCACTGTCTCAAGCTTTCGATTTTATTTTACATTCACCTTTGTTCTTTCTAAAAAATACACAAATATCTGACTGTCTCATTTTTCATTCTTTGTTATGCAAATGCTACTGGCAAACAACAAATTGTGCGAAATAAATTACTTTCTAGTTTGCCAATGAGCCTAGCACCCAAAATACCGTCCAATCCAATAGCTCACAGTCACACAGTAAATAATTAGATCACTTTTTACAGATCACTCGTTGAACAAATTAACAAAAAGTAAATTAAACAGAATAGTGTTGCTCTGAGGTAAATAATAGAGAGAACGAATAACAGATACGAGATACAACAGGAATGCGAGATACTTGTCAAGGTTAACACATTTAATGAAGTCAACTCACCCTTTGGCGCAACAAGTATAGATAAGTGACTGTGATAGTAGTCGTTATGTGGCTCTTTGTTGATGTTTTCTGTTTTTTGTCGTCGTTAGATGTATCCAACTATAGTCCCGGTATTAGCTAAACACGAATGACAGGCAACCCCTGTATTTAAATATTTAAATTAGCCCACTGACTTGATTACAGAGATGAATATTTCTCTTGAACTTAGTCAAGTGGACGATCCGGTTTAATTGCAAGTCCAATTCACTGACATGCAAAATTTCTATTTAAAAACTTTGCATATGCGCGCACACACAAAACACAAACAATTTGTTGCATAAATATTTTCAGCAACAATTTATATAATTTTTTTTTTTGTACAGAACCACGCACTATTTATAGAATTTCAACGGAAAACCTATCAAAATCACAAGATTTAGATACGAATCGGCGAACTTTTTTCAAACAATTATTCAACTTCAATCGGCAAAATATACACAAACTGTCAGCGATGATTGCTTAGATCAGCAGGGTCTCAAGCAAATCTACAACGCGAAGTATCCAAGTATTTGCAATGAAAAGTGCGAATTCTATACGAAACGTGATGTGAATTCAGCCGATATCTAATTCTAATCTTTTGGGAAACAAAAAATTGCACTTCACTTCAACTGTCAACGTGCTGACAGGGGGATTAAGGATATTATCGGTGCGGTCTATTTCGTTATCACAAAACTACTCGTATCTGCGTGTGTTTTTGCAATTTTCGGTGATAAAGTTACGAACGAATTTCAAATAAAAAAGTCGCCACTATCTAACACAACAATGTTGGAGAAGACCCTCACACCGTTAGAGGAAAACCACCTTTTCTGGTTCGAGGTTCGAAACAGACTGAAATTGAATGCAACTAGCTTGCTGTGGGAATGTGCGATTGAAAATATACCTCGATTTTAGCTCAGAGTCAGATACATTCGACAGATACAGAGAAAACCGAAGGCAGATTCAAATGTTGCTCGCGATGTAAACATTTGTTTCGTACCTACTTGTACGATTGTTGATACGTTGAGGGACAGTGGGACAAAACGCTTCCAAAGGTGATAATGATAATCAGGTTCATATTAAATTGTTCGGTAGTTCGGTCATTGTATATGTTCGGTATTGTTATGTATATGAGCAGTTAAATTGAATTTCCAAAGTGAGCAACTGAAAAAGTTAAAAATATTGTCGCTAGTTGGGAACAGGCTAACAGAGAGTTATTGAATTTTTCCAAATCTACTCTATGGACACTAAAGAACTATGTATTTTTACAGAAATAAGGTCAGAAATATGGAAATATGTAGGTACATTACTTATCTACTAAATTGAATTGTATAGATTATAGAGTTGGCGGAACAAGTCCATTCGCAAAATTTGTGCCAGTTTTTGTTTTTGGGTCGAAATGGACGAACTTCGGACGTATCCGAACAGTTCTAAGTATTTGGAAAACTTCTCAGTGGAATTAGGCAAGAGGTGAAGAATTGAAAAAAAAAAACATTAAGGTGTAATATGAGATTTTCCGGATGCTGATACATAGTCTTATTAATAAGAAGCTAAATTCTAACTCAACCGCAAAAATTACGAGTTACATATAGGGCTGTCGATTTTACACCAACTGCTATATTATGAATTTTGTTCCGGAAAATCGATTTTCCGATTATTTGCATTTTACGATAGGTGGCGTTTGGAGTGTCTTGCCGTCTGGTGGCCAACTGTTGCGGCCAAAACGGAGTTATGCTGGATCCAGCTAGTATTATATGAAACATATAAAGTTGCAAACGTAAGACCGCCCATAACTCGAGAATGGATCGTCCGATTTGAGAAATCTTTTTTTTTTGTATTTGTCTCCGCCCAAGGAAACTAGGTACAAACTGCGAGAAAATTGGAACATTTTAAAGGTAAATTGGAAAATTAATAAAAACTCGAAATAAAATCTCGAAAGACTATAACTAGACCATCCCATATCCAAACAGTAAACCCAAGCAAAGGGGTTGCAGGGGGGCAGCATGCCCCGCCCCCCATACGTATCGAGTTAATTTTTTTCGATATATTTGTTATTCGAGATTATGCTTTCTAAATTTTTTTTTCGATATTTTTTAAATTCGAGATTTTTTTTTCGAGATTTTTACATTCGAGATTTTTGCTTTCGAGATATCGGGGTAGACCCATAAATCTTCAAAAGCTTTCTGGTTAACAATTTGAGCGCAATTTGTCGATGCCTGCAGCTACAGTGTGTGTCGCTAACTTTAGTCCACATCCAAAGGTCTCTTGTGCCACTGTGCTCATGTTTGATTGTTTTGCCACTTAGCATAACAGAATCTAAATGTTGATATAAATGTTGCGAAGAGTGATTAGTTGACTGAAATGATGACTGATGAGGTGTAAACTTAGAACTAAACTGCTTTGGATTTTGTGACAACATGCTGCAGGGGCTTTTCGAAAATTGTGAATGCGATTTGTGTGGTGGGTTAATTAATTATCATATCACAAATATTATGATTTTATCGGTATGAATTGTTTACACGTCATGGCATTGTTTTTGTTACAAGGCTATAGAACACATTTTCACGATAGACGAGCCTTGAACTATTGGGTAAAATATTTAATTTAGTTATTTCCCCTCAATGAGTATGATTGCAATATATAAATGATTATGACGACAATATTGATGCATACTTGTGTCTTTGCTTTATTTTGTGATAACAACACTTGTCTAATAATTACCAAACTAGGTCCATTGTGATAGATAACAAGCAGAGTTTGTTATTCCCGCTACTTTTGGAACCATTTTGACTTCTGGAGGAATTTTCGTATTTTGCTGATATCCGTTTCGGCAAGTTCCACGAAAAAGTACTCTCCGCAAGAGCTTGCTTTCTAATCGAGGATAACGTCGAGCATAGTGCATATCTACAGCAGGGATGTTACGGAGGTGGTTTTACCGGAGTCGGAGTCGGAATCGGAAGCCTCATACTGACCTCCGCGGAGTCGGAGGTGGGGGTCGCACAAGTTTAAAATATAAAAATTTGAGAAATCAATTTTTATTAGAAAATTTACATAAAAAATACAAAATTGTATTGTCACTTCAAAATGTGTAAATTATCTTTTATAAACAGCAACTTAGCGCTGCCTTGTCGCCATTCAATCTGTTCCGTAGTGGGTTATAAATCAAACTAGCTGCACTGAATAGTTCTTCGCTCGGAAAAATTGTCGCACAAAACCTGGCTTCAATTTCACTGAAATAATTTCATGCTACACTAATTGTTTTAGGCTTCATAGTTAATAAAAAATAAAGTCTAGTTAATAAACGGCAAGTTATCAGTTTACTAAACCAAAAAAATAAGTCACACGTCTCACGCATGCACTCTCAAGTCTCAACTTCAACGCAAATCTCGGCTACTCATGTAAAACAATAAACAAATAAATGAGTGAAAAGACAGTCGTATTGTAAAATGTCGGAACTCGAAAGTCTTTGTCGTTCATGTTCATTGGTCGTCAGCGATAGTGTTCCGAAAAACCTCCGATGTGATTATATCGGAACCGAAGACGGATTCGGAGGTGCAATTTAAACCGGAGGTTCCGACATATCGGATTCGGAGTCGAAGCTCCGTATCATCCCTAATCTACAGCATACTCATACAACATGCTCGTAGTATGTAAGTGGATAGGTGTTTCCTTAGAATATAGGATATCTCTTCAACTGTTCTATTTCCTGAAAATAAATCAGGCAGTCTGACTGCAATTGCAAACACAACATTTACGCGCAGTTTTGCTTCCAGTGCACGTTCGATTATTTAGTAAACCAAGGAATAGGAAGGTGTATCCAAGCACAAAGAAATAACGCAACAGATACAACACCCATCGATACGCCTACTATGGTAGTTATATGCCTTGCACCAGGTGGCTTGATTCTGTTTAATGAATGGCGATTCGCGACAATGGAAATTGCAATTAACAAACGCCGACCGCCACCACACCTTTTATGGCAGTCTAAAGGGATCTAGAGCTTAAACCAATTGAAGTTTTTAATTGCAACTACCTGTATATGGAATCTCATCCTAATTAGCAACCGTGTACTGTCCATAAAATCGATTTCAAAATTAGGGCGCCGAAAAACAAGACCCATGACAAGGCGTAATTTGCATGCGAACTTATCAGGTGGAAGTGACAATGTATTTTATTGACTAACGCAAACTCGTTTAGAGAAATTTGACTATACGAATACCTAAATGACTTGCGTAGGTACCTATACTTACCTATTTTAAAATATTGAAAGCCGGTATCTCCCTTCAAAATATCTTTTTCCTTGATTGCTTTCGTTAAAAAAATGCTGGTGTTAGAGTCATTAATATCTTCTAAAGAGAAGATTAGAGACTCCATGACGAATGATTAAACTACCTATAACTATTTTTGACAGTTCTCGTTGTCAGAATAAATGCGGTCTGGGACGGGCATATTTTATAAATGATAAAACAACGTATAGTGCAGATTTCAACAGATAAATTTGACCAAATAAATGGCAAATATAGTGTAAGTATAGTATAACCACACTTTCAAGCAGCATAAAACTAATGTTAAAATCAATTTATGGCACGTGATAAAAAAAAGTTTTAGGCATGATTGCTTTTTAGTTGAACTTTTTTAAAGGGCGCCCTTAGATTAATCGATTTACTTTTAGGGGCTATGTAGTTTTAAAAGTAACAACAATAACGCGATTGAAAGGTGACTGGTATAGGAAATAAAAACGGGCTTATTAAAAATTTAAAAATATATCAAAAATTTAACTTTTGGATTTAGGGTTCTGAATCCACATAATAGTAGGTGTGGGTTTTGGAACGAAGGTCCTTAATAAATATAAGTTATGTAGGTTTACAGAGTTGCGTAGAAAACCGATAACTCACTTTCTGATTGGGGGATTTGGACTCAAACTGTTGTTGACGAATCTGTCGGGTGGTTTTATTTTATGCTTTTTTTGGTAATTTTCATTTCTTTGGGCTTTTTAAGGTTCCGTTGCCGTTCCCATAGTGACAAAACAAAACGGAACCTTATTGATTTCCTTACGATGTCTGTCTATCTCAAGAACTAATTGACGTAGAAGGCTGAAATTTGCACACATCATCAGGTATAACCTCTAGTTAAAAGACAAATACCAATAATAGCGATATATTGACAGGTTTCGGAGTAATTAATTATTTAGTGAAAAAAAATATTTTTCTTCTTAAATAAAACTGTTTAATTTTGTACCTACGTCTATCAAATCAAAGAACAACCGACACACTAACGTTTTCAAGACAAAGACATCAACTCTGGCTAAGTACGGAACCTTCGGAACTTTTGAATTTATAGTCAAGCTCGAAGGTGCATAGGACGTGGGAGTCAGCATGGGTGTCAGTTTGCAATTGCTTGCTGTCCTTCCAATAAAAAAAAGTAAATAGGTGGCGCAACAGGCGGTAGACCTGCCTAGACCGGCCTAGCTGCTCGCAACCATTCGTTTGTGTGAGTTTCTATTTTTGGGACGAATGGAAGAGGCAGCGTTCCCTCCCGTGCTACTATTGTACTCATTTGCTCATTTTGAGTACATTTTTATGAACTGAGTACGGATACTACTTTCAAGCCGTCGCGTACTACTATTTCATAACATTATAAACATAATTCATTTTTATTTTTTTTTTTTTTTGAAATACAGTGGATTCCGCTTTATTGGGACACCGGATAATCGGGACAGCCGCTTAACTGGGACAAATGCTAAAGAACGGAAACGAATGCATATTTTAGATTGCATTTTTTTCCCTTATTGTGGACAGCAGCCGCTTATTCGGGACATATTCATCACACATCTTAACACATTTTGGCATAAAAAATATGGCCACATTGCTTGTCTGTCTATCACCGAAGATGAGAAAGCATATTGACCCAGTGCTATTTAAGTAACGCCATTTTCTCGTGGTGTTGCGCACCTTTTTGCCTTTGTGCAGTTCTAGAAGTGTCAAAATGTGCGCAAAGCGGTTAGTTGTTGTTTTGTCAACGTGGCTTGCTATTAGTTTCGTTTCAGTAAGTTGCCGAGAGAAGTAGGTACATCGACAAGTAAATGTGAAATAATCGACATTATAAGTCAAATAATTTTTTGTTGTGTTTTTTTCATACTTCAACATGACTTTGTATTATTGGGACATCCGCTTAATTGGGACAAAACAGTCTAGCCCGAAGTGTCCCAAATAAGCGGAATCCACTGTACATAACATTTTTGGTTCCTAAACCTGACACTTGAGGAGTACTTAATTACCTACTTATAAGGACTTTTTTACTTTCCTATACAATTTTAGTATGAACTGTCAGTTTCATAGATTAAAATTGTTTAACTTGCTCAATAAATATTATTAATTTACTAATGGAGCTAGAATGGTCAAGCACCGACGCACTGAGTAGAGTAAACTCCGTTACATAAAACTTGCAGGAATAATGAGGATTTCTTCGATTTTCAACTATTTATTCGAAACGAAGTTGTCTCTGTTACTGGAAATAAGTCAAAGCTTTAGCAAATTCAAAGAATTGACTGGTGAATCTGCCCACTGCCTTTTTGATGTATTTTCATACTAGTATTAGGGAGGTAACTTCTATGTTTGCGCAATTTTTGCAATGCTTTTCGTATTTTTCACTTTTTCAACAATTTTTAAAGAAAACTGTGAAAAATGGATTTGTTTTCATACAAATTTATTTGATGTTTAAGAAATCAGATATATTTCGCTATGCGAAACAACATACATAATTATTGATATGAAATAAAGGAAAACTAACTTCGTCTTCACAATTTGTGTTGGCCTCGACTCCAGTAATGCGTTTCGCCCCGATGTGGTGGGTGGGCTCATCAGTAGACGACCACCACATCTGTTCTAGACGCACTGTTTGCTCGATTTTCACCGAGACTATACTGATTTTTCAATCAACAAGTGACTGTGAATCATACCTCAAGACGAATCTTTGGTTCAAAGACTATCGCCGAGAGGATTTGTTTTATGCCCAGGGCCTGGCTTGTCCATTTAATCAAACTACTTTCAATCATAAACATATTTATGAATTGAATAACGTTGGAGTGTACGATTGTCATCACAATTTGTATTGGCCTCGACTCCAGTAATGCGTTTCGCCCCGATGTGGTGGGTGGGCTCATCAGTAGACGACCACCACATCTGTTCTAGACGCACTGTTTGCTCGATTTTCACCGAGACTATACTGATTTTTCAATCAACAAGTGACTGTGAATCATACCTCAAGACGGAAAAAACAGCTCAATTTATTTATGCTATTTTTTAACTAAAGAACGTAGTCTCAAAAACAATAAAAAACAAATCATACCATAATAATACCATAAAAAAAATAAATATACATAGCCACACCACATTTAAGCACTATTTTTATCAAATTTGTCTGTCAAAATCAGCATGGCCACATGGTGTTATTACGTCAATAGATTATTGATTGCGGAAATTGATAGAAATTCTAATTTTGACCACTTTTATACTTATAACTGGAAAGTACACTTTAGTTTAGGTGCATTGTGGGACGTACTACCTTGGAAGCCATTTGAGTACTATTTTCTACCGAAATGAGAACTCTGCCCAACCAAAAGGGAGGGAACGCTGGGAAGAGGACGTACAATTTTGTGCCGAGTCCGAACGGCTGAATTGAGAAGCTTTTTCATGACAGTTATACTCTCGGATGTTTGTTACACGTTCGCTAGAGGCGACGCAGTAGAAAAAACCTTAAGATGTAATTTGTGTTTTTCCGGGGATCGAACCTCGGATCCCTCGCACAGTAGTCCAGCACACTAACCACTGCGCTACTGCTACTGCTACTGTCCTTCCAATATCTGCAGTAATATAAACATACATATCTTCAATTGATTATAGCATTGCTACAATGTTGCAGTCAATTTGTAAATTTTCTCTCATGCAACTGCTACAAATCCCCTGACTAATGTCCTTAATTTTCTTGAGAGAGAAAACTCCTAATGATCTTATAAAGACAAATGATGGCTTGGTAAATTATTTTCTTTATCCTTTAACATTGAGAGAAATTTATTTTTTGCTTCATTCCCACACTCCGATAAAATGTATCTTCACACTTGCCGCACACAATTATTCGCTTATCGCAAATATACATTTCAAGTAGATTCGGTGTGCTATATAAACACACTCTTTTCATGACCGGTCTCGCATATCCTTTTACGAGTTTAGCTTTATTTGAAGGATGTATCAAATGTCACGATTTCGGTATATTTTTAATTTCATCAACTTTCTCCCCTCACAAGTCATCAAGTGGCCTCATGTTTCCGGGTATAGGGGTGTATAAACTATAAACGGACATTCCATGAACATTCCGAGCTATGTCGAATGTGAGAAGCAATTTGTTCTCTAATAATCATTTCATAATTCACTCTAGCCCTCAAGTGATTTTCTACCCTTTCATTATGTTGAACGTACAGCAAAAAGGAGCAGACAAATTTATGGAAGGAAAAGGAGAGCTACTTGTAAACACTGTCGTTAATGAATTGTGGGTTCAGATGAAAAGGAAAAGCATTTAGTTGGACTAATGAAAGAATATCTATTTGTCACAGTACCTACTTACTTGTATGGATGATAGAAACTAGCTGTGTCACTTGAAAAGGATATCATGCCGAGCAATCGATGCATGAACAGAGAATTACAGATACCATCTGGAGCAGCGGATTTGTGGATACTGTACTCTTGTATCCTCATCCTCAAGTACCTATGCTGCATCTGTATCAATGGGAAAATTGAGTTTTCTTTTATAATGTAATATGTGTCTGAAATTATGTGTGTGGTTTTAGATATTGGTATTGTCAATCAATTCAGTACTAGATATGTGTTTTTTTAACTATTTGCTGTGGCAACAGTGAGAGTTTGAATTTGAAGGATAATTCGTTTTATCTGTCGAATTTAAGAAATATTTTTCTTTGATGAGGTTGTCGTGTTTGATGTTTCGCATAATATTTGAGTACCTACCTAGTTTTTGCAATTTTCAATTTAATAATGAACAATGAAGTTAGGAACATAACTTCCTAATTCGGATAACGAATTGACACCATAACGACAGGCCTAAAATATGTATTTCAATTCTACTTGGGAGTGCCTGAAATCGTTTTACTGAATTTATTTTTATTATCTCCTTGCACCTAAGTTATTACAGTCATTTGGTAACCTTACCAGTCTAAGTTTTGACAAAGTTTTACTTCTTGATGACGTGTCTTTGCTTATATCCTTGCGCATTTGTGATAGAATTTTGTATGCCAGCAACAGCATTCTTCTCCACTTCTATAGTGTTATGGATCTTACATCATTTCGCAGCTCCAGGTAGTCTCTTTAATTGGTTTTCTTGGATATCTTTCTAGATTTATCATGATTCTTGTGTTGTCGAATACTATGGTCGGATAAAGGCGGTTCAACTTATATACGCTCCAGCTCATTATTATTCTACTTATATTCAAACACGAATATCAGGCGCACGCACGCCACGGCTTAAAGATCGAGCATTTTAGGACTCC
This sequence comes from Cheilosia scutellata, assembly GCA_955612985.1. Classification (NCBI taxonomy): domain Eukaryota; kingdom Metazoa; phylum Arthropoda; class Insecta; order Diptera; family Syrphidae; genus Cheilosia; species Cheilosia scutellata. The sequence continues at coordinate 5,139,525 of OY015313.1, forward strand.
GCGCTGTAGTTGTAGTAGGTACTTAAACGCTGGTATTTTAAGTTCCTATTGCTGTTTAGTAAGCCCAGACTCTTCTTTGTGCGCAACCTCAGTGTATGCTTCATCTGCTGTAGGCCCGAATTTATGCCACGGACATAGATGATGGAACTGCCGATTTTAATCCATATTTTTTGTCGATTGTTATTTGTTATCTGTCTGTAGGTATAAGTTCTCTGATTTTTGTTACCTATTGTAGGGCATTTTTCGGTTTTCGTTGAGAACATGCTTGAACTCTGTACATCGTTGCTGTTAATATGAAATTGGAATACTTCTGCCGGGTTCGAGCATGATGCTTTTCACGCAATTCCCTGCCGTTCTTCCTCGGTTATGGTGCCTACATATATGCCGTGTATGTCAATTATGTTCTAATATTGCAGTCAGTATTTTCGGGCAGGATATGAGGGGATCGATCCACTGACCCTCAGCCTCTGCATCACCACCAAATATGCCATCTCTTAAGATTCTAAATCTGCAAAGTCTTCAAATGCATCTTACCTAGCTGTACTTGATGGTTTTTTTCAGTCTCGTCAGGCTGACGGTAGACAGACGACCGTGGACCCCTGATCTTTCCTATCACTGCTAAGACTTGCCCTTTTTAGTCCTATTACCTAACTTACTTCGGTTACATGTTTGGCATCATTATTTATACTGATTCCTCATAACTTATGTTCTTAACAAGGACCACCATTATATTTATAAAGTTGTCACCCCACCAAAAAATGTCTCATTAGCAAAACTGAGAAGTCAACATGTTTGCTTCATTCATAAATACACCCAAAAAACAGATTTCTTCATAATTATGTCAATTAGCAATTCAAATGAAGTCCTTCTTAGCATATAACTTTGGTTCCCCCACATAACTATTTATCATCTGCAAGAATTCACACAAAAAACAAATATCTACCGGTATCAATGTCATTAGCAAAAAAAAAATAGACCACTCATCTTAGTCTCAGATCGGCAAAATTCCAAGAACACACACTAACTGGGCATAAATTATCTCTTTTTCTGTAAACGCCGCTGTCAAAAAAAAAAAAAAAACTTAATTAAAAGGAGGGCGCCAGATGTGTATATCCTGTCATCGTGCGAATATAGAATCATCGTTCAATTTTGTTACAACTCTAAACTCCACTCCTCTGCTGCACGGCAATGAATCTCATCTCAGTGGCGATGTTGATGGTATGATGGTGATCCTCTCCAGAAGTAGACCTCCGAGTTGGCGCGTGTGTCATTAAACCAGTTCATAAGCCGCGAGAACGACCAAAGGCTTCGCCTTTGTCTCACTTACGTGCCAATTCTACGAAACGCAAAAAGTACTACACACATATACGCCAAGCCAACATGTGTACTGTACATAATATTAAAACGGTCTCAAAAGAAATAAGTTTTATGGTCTCCAAAGTCAACGGTGATTGATTGACAATAAATCAATAAAATGTAATTTAATGTCAAGACAAGGCGAACAGGATATAAAGAGAAAAGTGCATGGAAACACAAGAAGTGCCAATTAGGCCGCGTTCTGTAAGGGAACTCTCTTCACTACACTACGTTTCGTCCCTATAATTATGTATCACTTAAGTTAGGTAGGTGATGAGTGGTTTCCACTGGCAGCTTAAAAATGTCAATTATTTGCGCTACTCCAGGCATGTAGAGACCTACATAATAAAGAAAAGTTGCTGAGTTAAGTATCTTCTAGGTACTTTGTAAGTACCTACATATCGTGATTCGTGATCACCTCAACCACTGCAACGTGTGCCAAAGTTGCACCAAATCCATTGCCTAAAACCTGTATTTGTACGTTATACCTTAACCAGAATCGTTAGTGATCCTTATCTGAGGTGTGGACTAACAAATGTTTATATCTGTCTACATCGTCCACACCTTAATAGCTAACTTTGTTGGCGCTATGCAAAGAAACCCTTTTCTTTCACGTCGGTCGTCCAGCTCCGAAGGTATTTCCATATTTATACTGATAAAAGATCTAGTATCCAAATATGACTCGAACGTGTCGCACCACTCAGTTTTTGATTAGTGCTGCGATTGTATACAGTTTGCCTTAGAAGCTATAGGTATTTCTCCTGAAATCTGTTGCCCTTTTACACAGCCAAAATATGAATCTATAGAAAAGTCCAAATCCAGCACAATTCAAACACCTGGATTAATCTACACAACAGAGCCTCAGAGAACATTTTGGTCGAGCAACTTCACATCACAGCAGCACATTATCGAGCATGTTGCCAACAACTTCCTAATGTTTCTCAGATTGAACAATAATCATGCACATGCTTAATATTCTTCCCAGCGTTGCCATTGTAGCCGAAATTATGTATTGTGCGAATACCTTTTCTAATTATGGTAACATTGATCGACGTTTTAAGGCCACACTTCTACTCTCTTTCCGTTGAAGTAAAGTGCATTAAGATTGCTCCTTTCACGTAATCCTATTTGACATCGTATGCGTCTAAAATCGAAAAAATTAAATTAACAAATTAAAATCAATCCTAGTCGCCAAATTCATCTATAGTTATTCACATCTCGTAATTTAGGATTTTATTTCACAAAAGGAAACCAATTAGATTGTTTTTTTTTTTGCATTGGAATCGAAGTGACAAATGATCTAGTTTGACAGCATTCTTAAAGTTATTTGACATTTTTATCAATTACAAAACGATAAGTGGAAACCTACCTCAATTTGCCTTTTTTGGCAACTCAGGAACTAATTATATTTTAATAGGAACTACCTATAGTTTGGCATTACCTATTAGCGGGTATATTTGGTGGAATTATTATTTTAAAGCCTGCCACCAAAATAAACTCATAATAATGAAACATGTTGCAGTCCAAAGGTAACTACTTGCACGGTTGCGAGTTACAACCACATTAAGCCACAAAAAAATGTCTATTCGAATGTATGCAGTTACCTATGTATATTGTAGATTCTTTGATTTTCTATACCTGCTTGCACCCCATTAGATCGGTTTTTCATAAAAAAAAAGGGAACAAAAAATCCAAAGCAAACACCTATCCATAAAGAGATATCAATCTAAATTACTCTTTACAGATAAATGCAATTCAATTTATCATCAAAAGATAAATTGTTCTAAATTCAGTTGTAAACGGAGAAACAAATCGTTTTATCTTAAAAATTGTAAAATGGTTAGATATGTATGTGATTTTGAAATAAACCAGAACAGAGGAAAAGGAAACACTGCACTGCACCGGCCGGTTCGTATTTCGTAGGTACATATATCGTACCTGCTAGCTACTGCTTCACAAAAAGTGACATGACTGTCTGGAGAGGAAGTTAACCGTCATGTATCCAGTATCTCGTACTGTGTGGAACAATGGGACAACTCAGGAGGAGTTCTCATTTCATTTCATCGAGAGCCAGACTACAGCTAGCTACTGATAGGGGTTTTCTTTCTGGGACGCATTTTTATTTAAACTATTCAATCCAATTCAATGTCTACGCCAACAGTGAGTGAGAAAATTCATATCTTTTCTTATATGAAATTGAATAAAATTATAATTTCGTTTGAAATGGAACTTCACAGTCTTCGGGGGGCTATAACTATACTGTAGGCTGTAGCTGTAGGGTAACACTGCAGACAGAGGAGGTAAAATATCTCTCACCATTTGCGATGCGGCTGTCTGTAACTGCAAGTTCTCATTGTGAACTCTTCCGGATTAAGTTTTGCCTTTGTTTAATGTTAATCTGCTCAAGAAATCATTTCTTTAACAAAAGTGATGATAAATTTAATTCAATGGGAAGTTATTAGCTTTTCAAGAAAATTTAAATTTGTGTGCAGTGTTGGTACCTACTTAGATCTACTGTACATTATCCACTTTTGGTGAACTGGTAATTGTTTAATTTTCATTCGTTTGTAGATTATAGAATCATTCATCGCATTAAGTTCGGCATTACCTATGGATTTATTGAGTACCTACCACAGCCAGCTACACTGCACTTATCTACTTCCGTCTTTGCCAAACAAAACCAGGGGGCATATAATTATAACTAAAGCAGGATTGAAGGATGAAGTGACTGGAACTGGGACTGGGTAGTAAAAGTAATATTCTATTTTTGGAACGAATGGAAGGGACCTACAATTTTATGCCGAGTCCGAACGGCTGAATTCAGAAGCTTTTTCAGGACAGCCATACTCTCGGATGTTTGTCAGACGTTCGCAAGAGGTGGCGCAGTAGAAAAAACCTTAAGATGTAATTTGTGTTTTTCCGCTGATCGTCCAGGGTCCAGCACACTAACAACTGCGCTTTACTTTACATTTTAAAAATTATTATATGTAGGATATGTAGTCCAAAAGGCCAAAGTGCGACGACTATATTGGCTTGGTCATATCGAGCGTATGGACAATAGAGGTCTGCAACGAATGTCTTGTAACCAGTTCTAAAACCTTCGTTTCATTTCAAGTTCACTTGGTTACTGCACTCACTGCTTGAAAAGTAAAACAAATGATAAATGAATCAGGAGATATTTGATTACTAAGTGAGTACTGCACCCATTGAAAACAAACATTAGAGCAGTGCACTCATAAACAAACGGGTATTCATAAACGCGTACTCATAGAAGAACAGTACAGTACACTGCACTGAGTACACTGAGTATTTATTTTCTTATTAAAGTAAATGAATTAGAATGTCTTAAGAAGGCATTGGAGGAGAGATAATGGTGAGTTATAGAGGGAAGAGTCTATGTTTATGTTTGTATTTAAAAGTAACGGGTGGGGATCATGACGTTAACTAGAACGACTAAAATCTAGAATGGTCAAAATCTCGAAAATGAATTTGATAAATCTCGAAAGCAAAAATCTCGAATGGGTCAAAATCTAGAAAGTACAAAAATCTCGAAAGACTCTCACCCCTATTGCGAAGATCATCTATCAATCGGTTGACGATTGACAAAATTTATCAATTAAGATTGATATTGGTATTGCGAAATACAATTGATAAAAATGTAAGCTATTGTGAACATAGCGCAAAAAATAAAGTTATTGTGAATGAAAACTCAAGTTTGACAGTTCTAAAGTATTTTTAATTTGAAGAGTGATTGTTACGACTTTCAAACAAATTATTTAAACAATATACATAATTACTAGTGTTACAAATCTGCGATTGTGCAATTTATTTTAAAACATGTCATCAGTGGAATTACTTTTTGATGATTATGGCGAGACAAATTACGCGGAATTGGCTTCTACGGAGGAGTTTGTGAGATACATCTAATCCTTTGGAACTGGAAAACCGAAGGTAGGAATGAAATTTGGCTTATTCTGTCATGTAGTTTTAACAGTGTTTTTGAATAGAAGTTTGATCTTCTAAGAGTGTCATGCGATTCTATTGCAATGCTTGTAGGTGTTGCTTTTGCTATTGTTTGAGCTGATGTTTGTTCTGCTCTTTGGATCGCATCATTTGGGGATCTTCGCTGACTAGAGCTCGCTATTTGCGCCGCATCTACGTTCAACCCGAATTCATTACTAGGAGGATCCACGCAAGTATTCAGTTCAAAGATACGAATCACAGCCTCTTCCATATCATTAATCTGGTGACATTGGTTTGGACCACCACCAGTCGCAGATATTTCGACTTTATTTTCAACCTTTTTCTTTTTTGTTTTGCATTTCAAGTCGATCCATACCTAAACAAATGTAGAAATTTAAATTGATCATAAAGTTATTGGAAATGTTGTACAAGGTACCTTTTGCCATTTCTGCCAATCTCGCAAACTGTTCCCACTTCGCCTGCGCACCAGTTTTGGAAATAAACCCTTTCGCGATATCAGGATTCTGCTCCATCAAATCAATCAATCTATTAAGTTGCCTTTTGTTAGCTCTTAAAAAATAGCAATTAAAAACGTTGATCTTCAACAATTTTAAAAATATGTTCTTACATTTCTCTTTCAACAGTGTCGTCTCTCGTCTTTATCAACACCGAATTCCGATTGATTGAAAAATTGACAGCTACCTACCAATAAAATTGTTCACGATTGACAATCACAATACCATTTTGCCAACCGACTATCGCTAATTCATGCACGTTCACAATCGATCAACACTTCATTGACAATTGATCTTCGCAATACCATTTCAAAAAATTGATTGATACCTAAGCATCAACTATCAATTGATAGTTGATCTTCGCAATAGGGCTGTCTATCTCGAAAACAAAAAGTAAATTCGAGATTTTTTCTTTGCACCCACCCCATATCCAAACAGTAAACCCAAGTAGGGGGGTTGCAGGGGGGCAGCATGCCCCCCATACGCACCTAGATTTTTTTTTCGAGATTTTTGTCATTCGAGATTATGCTTTCTAGATTTTTTTTTTTTTTGTTTTGTTTTGTTTTGTTTTGTGTAGAAGCACATCCTTAGATGGAATCAGTGCTGCCAGTGTTTTGTCATAAGAATTCCCATGCAAGTGCCAAAAAAATCCCTTTTTTCCCTCGCCTGGCTCAAAAAAGTACCTCAGATTTTCCCACACATATTTTACAAAGGAAAACAAAAAAAATACGAAAAAAACAAAACTGCCTCAATAACTATGGGGAAAAACCTTGGTGTATTCCACTATGCCTATTTCAACACCCTTCAAAGGCTTAGGGCCAGCTTCAAAGGTTCCGGAAAATATTATGTGACACAGAACGCTATTCGACAGGTAAAGGAGTATCAGTGTGGTAATAAAATCCCTGTGATACAAGTTTCTAGGATTCTTGTCTGTCAATTATTTATTTACAACTTGTTTGTCATATAGTGTTTATGTATTATGAATATTTATTAGGGTTCATGATCAAATTGTTCCAACTACATTTCGCATAGAGACTGATGTAAAAATTAGTTTTCTAAAAATTCAAATAAATCCATGTTGTGGCTGCAATTTACGCTCGTCAACGCAAAAATTATCTGAAACTATATTTTTTCCAACCACTTATAATAAATATTTGCCTAAAGGCTTTAACAGGCACTTGAACCGCCTGATAGTCTATCCTAGACTTTATCTGTTAGATCACTATCCGATCTGGCAGATAAGTTCCTGATAGGCTAATCGAGACTTTATCAGCTAGTCTTGAAACTGACCTTAGCCTCGGGAACAGAACCAAATTTATGGTGGGTTCCTGGCCATGTATTTTCTTCGAAGGAAACGAAAAGCAGACGAATTGGCCGGAATATGCTCCAATCTTTCTGATATACCCCCAAATTGGCTAAAAACTTAGCCATAAAATGCTGGGAACATACAAAATGTATCTCATAATGGGAGAATATCCCAGTTTTAACAATGCTCATAGCAGACATGATATCAGAAACCTTGTATAGGATTCCTTATAGGACATCATGGGTTACAATTCTACCTAAGCTCAATAAATCTTGCCAACTCAGCGGAGAACAGGCTATGTACAGAGAAGACGAAACAACATTATATGCGAATTTGGAAGGAAGATCTTCTCCAGGGACCAACTGGACCCGAAAGAGATAAAATAATCATCTGCAGCAGTATCATAAACTGTACAAAAAAAGTGAAGAATCTCCTAGCCTAAACCCTCTTTCTAATGTATGGTACAATATGTAGATCTTAATCAGGTCTACGCGCCGCTTTTATCGGCTAGGATAAAAGGCTAGGATAGGGTAGTCAGTCTGCATTTTAGTTATTGCAAAAAAACAGGGGTGGGATTCTGTAAAATACGAAACGAAAACCACTTACGTTTTCACTAAACAGTGAACATGGCTCTATCATATCTGTGGTAATAGACAGAGACGATATCGTTCGGTCGTTTTCATTTTACGTTATTTGGCCCCAGGACTTCCTTCTTTTTGTGTCAATACAAGCGCTTGTTCATGGACGCAGTCAGGTGTATAAAATAAATTGTCTTCCTGAAGTTGAACACGAAAATTAATTTAAGTTTCAAAGAACAAAAATTCCCTTTTGTTTGTTCTGGAAAACGGAAAGTTTCCCTTTTTCCCTTTTAGCTCATTTCGAGTACAAATAATATTCCCTCAAAAAGGGAAATTTCCCACAATCTGGCAGCACTGGATGGAATCAGAATTTGAAGTAAATCAGTTTCGTGGTTTTCGAGATACTCAGGGGTAGAATCGGCTAAGGTGATTTGTGATTATCACAAATGTGACAATCACTTGTGATCAAATAATATTTTCCGTCTGCGTAAGGTGATCACCAAATATTGTTTAAAATTTGGCATCACTTGACACTGACATGTGTTATGCCCAAAACACATGTGCAGAAATTCTGAATGCTTCACTGCATGCAGTACTGCATATGAAACACATGTGCAGAATTCAATTTGCAGCGGTTGCTGTCAATGAGGGGAAAAATATGTGAGTGAAACAAAGACGAGAAATAATTCCCGTCTCTTTTCCTCGTATGCATCAGTAGCTGAATTTAAAAATTCGATGCTGCCAAGTCTACTTAATTTAATTCACTGCGTTGCTATGCAGTGGATTTAGAAATAGAGACATGTTGCTGTGCTGCGGTGGCTGCAGAATTTACATTTGTTTCACCACATAAGAATATGTGTATTCTAATCCTGCTGCGCAGTGAATTCTGCACGTGTGTTTTGGGCATTAATGTGTCGTTTTTTTTTTGTGTATTATTTTCGAATTGGGGGAAAAGCATTTGAGTAGGTAATGACTTTTAGATAATCATTTTAACAATGTCCTACAGATAATACTGTAGACATGTATTATCAACAGGACCGCAGCCCATAAAGCGCATATCGAGTTGTTGACCAAGCACCTATGTGGAAAAGCACCCGGAGTTTAATGTAGTAGATAACTAGCTGGAGAGTAGATGGAATGTGAGTTGACGGAACTCCAGATGGCAAATGCAATTCCCGCAGGGGTTTTTTTAGTCGAAATTTTTTTAAGAATTTTTTATTTGAAAACAACAATTAGCTTTGTACATAATGAGTATGTATGTACTTTGAATTTTCCAGCTCCAGTATGTTTAGATTATTTCGGAGTTTTAAAAGCACAAGAAGGACAAAAAACACGCTATCTTTATTTTTATCTTTTTCCTATTCCCTTTCAGACACTAATATTTGCAAAAGTACAAATACGCCCATTTTCTCTTTACACTTTGATCAAAACAACACGCAAGTGACAACTAAACTGCTGTCACAAGAAATTATCACAAAAATGTGATTATCACCGGTGACAATCACCTTACGCAGACCAATTTTGTTGATTGTGACTATCACTTATCACAAATCACCTTAGCCGATTCCACCCCAGGCCTATTCGGCAAAATCTTTTATCCATTTTTCCTGTTATTCTGTTATGAATTTCCATACAAAAGTTCGAACTGTCAAAAAATCTTTTACGATCTCCAGAATTGGTATTCTGCGTGCAAAAATCTTTTATGAAATCTGTTATAAATCATAACAGAATAAAAGACAGCATTTTGTGACTTTTATCATAAAAGATTTTTATTAATTAGAAAGTTTTGGATTGAAAGGAATAATCTATATAATTTATGGTCAACGAAATGTTTAGAAAAGAAGACAAATGTAATAATTGTGCATAAAGTAGTGGGTTTGTAATGGAAAATAATTTGGAAATTTATATTTTTGCTTTAATTCGCGAGAAACTCAATGTCTAGTAGCTACTTCTCCGGAGCGGCCCATGCTTCGGTGGTTTGGTCATGTTAAACGCATGTCCCCAACCAGGATCCCACGACGTCCTATGGAATCCGTACCATCATCAGGCAGGCGTCCTCTATGTAGACCCAGTATGAGATGGTTATATCAAGTTCATAATCTCTCCTCTTGCCGTATGGGGATTGCCCTTGATGATTTAGAGACGATGACGGAGAATCGAGAGCTATGGAGGGTCCACTTGAGCAACCTATACCCGCAACCCACTTAATGGATAAGCGGACCATTGAAAATGATTGAATGAATTTTTTTGGTTCAAACGAAGACACCCGCACCGATTACTTTTGCTGGAACTAAGATTAAATAGTAATGCATTTGATCTTCCTAATGTGCGTTTTACTCGCTACAATTATAATGAACAAATTGGAACAATTTACAAAACACGAATAGAACCATTTCATTTCAATTGCAGGTAAATTGTATTTCTAATGACGATGTAAAGTTGGGTATTTATTTCAAGTTTCTCGCGACACTACATTTTTACGGATACAGTTCATATCAGGCATCAATAGGAACACATTTTTCGTTTATCGCAGCCCAGTACATCGATATCGATTCAGTTGGTTACTGATTTGAAATAGAGTTTTCTAATTGCATTTTGCTGCATGTAAGAGCAATATACTTCTTATTGCCTCGTCGTGGTTTTTTGTTGTCTTTTTCCTAAAAAAGATGTTCCAGTATTTATTACACAATTATTTAGTTTGTAATAATTCAAAACATACCTTTTTCAGACTGCATTTTAATATGTTTTTTGCACAAAATTGATCAGGTGCCTACCGTCTATGTATAAAAAAAAAACTCTGCGGTTTGTTTTGACAGCTTCGTAACAGATTTTCAAGTTTCGAACTTCCATAACAGATTTTCATAAAAGTTCGAAACCCTGAATACGATTTATAAAAGATCTTTTATGGTCGAGATCTTTTATGATTCATAACAGAATAAAAGATTTTGCCGAATAGGCCTACTATGGGATTATGAATGTTATTTTTTTTATGGAGGTGCCAAACCCATTTCTCCAATTTTTTGCGGAAAATTTCTAATTTTCCTTAACTTCTTCAATACGAAACCAACAAAAAAAATCCCCAAAATCGTATGATGAGGTTTAACTTAAGACCTCTCGCTCAGTAGTCCAGAACTCCTACCACTGTGCCAATTCGAGCCTTCTCTAATGTCAAAAGCTAAGTAAATTTCGATTCACCCTTCCGTCACATCATATAAATAAAAACTATTGCATTACTATTTGTAATGCATTTGGAAATAGGTATAAAAATCTATATTAGTAAAACATTTTTCAAAAACAAAACCAAAAGTCTTTCTCGACAATTGATGCTATCGCAAGCTTCATATTCATTTATCCTTTCTCAGCTTCTGACTGGAAACCTCGATTGCCTCCATCCATAGCCTCAACTCTTCCGGCATTGGTGGGGCCGACTTTCCCTCAGGGAATTTCTTCATTACATCTTTGACATTACAGTTCGTTATGCATTGTTTAGACAATGCAACAGCCCTCACGAAGCCATCAGTCAAAGTGATAAACGACTGTTCCAAATAGATGGCTTTGTCATCCCACCAAATGAGTTTCGTCTCAACTTTATACGGATGGAAAATCGGTATCGTGCGTCTGTAGCGAACACTCGAAGCACCTTGAACAGCACCGCCACCTAGTTTCTTAACTTCCTCATATAATCCGGTTAGGCCATAGTAATGGAAGCGAGCAAAGTCCAGTTCGCGCAGATACCGCGCATTGTTCATATGACGAATGAAGATGTCCACATCTTGAGATGTGCAAATGCCTAAAAAGACAATGGTTATATAAGACACAAAATTATTGTTGACACACATAATACTGGCATTAATCAAGCAAGTTGGGCTTACCATAGATTGTAGTTTTCTCTGTGATTTTTCGCTTTCTTTGGAATAAACGACCCACGACCACTGTGAACACGACCCTAATGAAGTAGTTCACATCCCAGATGATGTATAATATCAGCAAAAGTACAATTAATGACATTTTGTATCTAAAAAAAAGATTTATTAAAATTTAAATTTAAATTGTTGATTATGCACATGTTTTTGTTTTGTAAAAGCGAAAGGCCATAAGTCAAGTTCAATTCGAATTAAGCGAAGCCACGATTATGCACACACCTTTTACTGAACCTTATAAATTTAAATTATTCACTCTTCAAAATATGTATAGCTGCCATTGCAACACTTGAGCGTTCAACTCCTTTTTAGAAGAAAACTTGATACATGTATGTAATATTACAAAATTAAAGTTTCAAAATAATACAGCTCTGAAGAGAAACTCGTTTTTAGCTTACAAGTCAAATGCAAAGGTAGTTACTTCGGATGACACAGCAGAAAGCGCATACTGTTGTGCAAGTAAATAATTGTTTAAAACAAACCTGTTGGGAGTTGCACTATTCCTCGCAAATTACAATTTTAACTTTTCAAATTAATGTAACGATAACTTTACTTTACTATACGACTAGACCCCACATCACACACTGGCCCGGCACACAGACCCAACACAACTTTCCTTGCCTTACACGCAATCAGATACTAATTTGACGAATAAAAGTTTTATTCGGTGAAATTCGTTCGGTTTTGTTTGAGCTTAGCTTAATTGAGTAGCTTTCTAGATGAGCATGAGTACAACACAAGCGCACAGCACTAGCACACGCACCTCAGTCAGAGGCATGGCCCAAAGCATGTGCAAAGCGCAGCATAAGAAAGTGGGGCTTAATGAAAGTTGATGAAAGTTTGTTTAAAAAAAAGCACCACATGAAGGTATTCACCTCTTGGTTTGACACTTTATACTATGGACGGTCAGTTTACTCATAGAAAATCTCAACCTCGATGCGGCGACGGCGACCAATAGAAAATCTACCTCACAGTACTATGCAGTAATTTTAAGGGACCGTTCAGCTTAAACGAATCTGAATCAAGATGAGTTTGACTAACGCAATTTGACTTAGGGTTCTTCACAGATGAATCCAAATCAATCACAATCAATCAGAATCAATATTCATATTTGGTATCCAGGTCTTTACACCAGCCGTGTCAAAACAGGACACTCGCGTCATATTAGGTCTGTTCCTTTACTTTTAAATCTTACTAATTCTTACGAATTTTTACGGATTTTTACTCAATGTCGTTCCTTAACTTGAAAAAATTGTAAAAGAGAGCGGCTTCGAGAGATCAAGATATTACTCCTCCACTGAGAATCTTACTAATTTTTACTCAACAAATTTCTTTGAGTAGGTAAGAAAAAGAAGGTCTGTTCCTTTACTTTTGTAGTTGTAGTAAAATTGGAAAAGACTGTCAAAATGACAGTGGTGGGGATCAAGTCTCTCTCAAAGAGAAAAACTTATGTCGTTTTCCATTGGTTTCACTCGGGGATTCACTCATTCCGAAATCCAATGGAACAAGAAAACTACTTCTGGCTGACTACACTCACGCATTGGTGAAATGTCAAAAATTACTGTATGGCTGCTGCCCGCTAGCTTGTATAACATACATAAAATGCACTTGTGTAAGTGCTCCTCGAGTGGATTCTGACTTGAAATCGAGAAGCGAAATTCTCTCCTCAGAATCAACAGAAGAGTATTTTTTGTGCCAATGGAACGGTTTCAGAAGTGATTTTCTTGATTCCGGACGCTCCCGGACGCTTCTTTTTGCCCAATGGAAAACGACATTACGAAAACGTTAGGGAACGCTTTTGTAGTAAAGTAACTATGAAAAATGGGAGATGCATAAATCATAAATTCCATGTGCGAGTATGAATGAAGTATGTGGACGAGTTTGTAGTTTGTACTGACTGAACTACAAGCATTCGAGAAGAGAAAAAAAGCTACATTATTTTCCGCCTTCTGAATTTCTGATACCGTTTTCATACCAACCTGTTTCTCATACCGCAGGAAATCAAAAGACAAATGAAAATAGTCGTTACACGCGTTTCAAATCAAATTTCAAATCATCTGTCAATTTTCAGGCGACTGATGTCGTTTTCCATTGGGCAAAAAGAAGCGTCCGGGAGCGTCCGGAATCAAGAAAATCACTTCTGAAACCGTTCCATTGGCACAAAAAATACTCTTCTGTTGATTCTGAGGAGAGAATTTCGCTTCTCGATTTCAAGTCAGAATCCACTCGAGGAGCACTTACACAAGTGCATTTTATGTATGTTATACAAGCCAGCTGGCAGCAGCCATACAGTAATTTTTGACATTTCACCAATGCGTGAGTGTAGTCAGCCAGAAGTAGTTTTCTTGTTCCATTGGATTTCGGAATGAGTGAATCCTCGAGTGAAACCAATGTAAAACGACATGACAGTTGTTTCAATTCTAACTCAAAGAAATTTGTTGAGTAAAAACTAGTGAGATTCTCAATGGAGGAGTAATATCTTGCTCTCTCGAAGCCGCTCTCTTTTACGAATTTTTCAAGTTAGGGAACGACATTGAGTAAAAATGCGTAAGAATTAGTAAAAATTCGTAAGAATTCGTAAGATTTAAAAGTAAAGGAACAAACCTAAAGTCCCACATCCCTGGACCCCAATTCTCAAATTCCGCATAACTCAAGTCGTATACGAGTGCTGCGCTGAACCTTCCTGGCAGATCCGAGGAACTTTGCTTAAAGTGGACATCTGACACAACACGTCTTGAAAAGAACTCGAGGGTGGTCACTTTAGGCATAGCAGGTCACAATGGTGATTGTCAAAAGTATGTTCTTCGGGAAGTGCGTACGATGAGTAACTTGAATCTACCAATACAATCAGTGTCGAGTAAAATGCTCAAAAGTCGGTATCCATATATGAAAGGCTTACCAATTCCCTCGTATCAATGAGAGACCTGCCGCTAAATTGGCGGTCTTGGATGTTACCAGTAGAGACGAGGAAAGGAGTAAGACAGATGCGGGTTGCAGTCAGCCAGCTTACTGGGGGCGGTATGTTAGCGCCATCTACCTGCAAGCTACCCAACTATCATTATGTTTCAACCTTAACCTTCAAAAGTCATGTGCAACATTTAACATAACCTCTTTCTTTTCTAAACCATTGCTGCAAGCACTACATCGTGCACATTAAACTTAATTTTTTTTTATTTATATAAATAGTGCAGTGGTTAGTGTGCTGGACTACTGCGCGAGGGATCCCAGGTTCGATCCCCGGAAAAACACAAATTACATCTTAAGTTTTTTCTATTGCGCCACCTCTCGCGAACGTCTGACAAACATCCGAGAGTATAACTGTCATGAAAAAGCTTCTCAATTCAGCCGTTCGGACTCGGCGTAAAATTGTATGTCCCTTCCATTCGCCCCAAAAATAGAAACTCACACAAAAACTAATGGTTGCGAGAAGCTAGGCCTAGGGTGTCTACCGCCTGTTGCGCCACCTATTTATTTATTTATTTAAATATAGAAGCTCGCACCGGGCGCATAAAAGCCTAGTTACGGCACTGCATCTGCATCCAAGACTATGAATTTTAATAATAAAATCACTTTTAGCGCTCAAAAAAGTAAAAATTAATTGCTGCAAATGCGCTGCACTCGTAGCACCAACAATCTTGAGCACCATTTAAATTATCAGTATAGTTATTATTTCCGTTAAAAGCACAGTGTATTCAAACGTCGCGTCAGTCCCTGTTTCAGCTGAGTTTTCATTTTAGGCCGTGTGCCAATTGGGATAAATAAGTATCCTCGGATCATTTTCTGACACTATTGTGGTGGAAAACGTGTTTTCCTTGTCAAAAAATTAAAAGATAATAAATTATCCTATAGCTAGGCTAATATTTTTTACGTTTTCTTTGATTGAGTTTTGCTAAATGTTAAAGAGGAAATAAAACACTGAATTTCAATTAATTGATATATAGCGTAAAATTCGATAAATCTCTGCTTTAAAATTGGAGTTTGGTGAACTTCTCTTTCAACACTTTCATAAGTGTCAGAAAACTATCCTAGGATAATCATTTAGCCCAATTGATTTGACACACGGCCTTACTCGTGAGCAGCCGAAGATTAGAAGATACATAATGATATATCTACTGAAATTGAAAACTAAAAAACCGGTGGAAATTCCATCAGTTTTGAGTTTCACTTATTTTACATACCTACCAGTTTAGGTAACTGAAACTGAAATGATGGCCTTAAAAATATGTACATTTATTATTATTTATATTCATTTTTTACAAAACACATATACTACATATTATAGATGCAAGCATTTAAGCACTTCATACAAGTTCAACTGCCATTTAATATTGATAGTTGTTTACATATTTAAAGTTCTGAACAGTGATAAACAGTCCTATTGCACAATTACCCACATTGACTTCTGAACACTTGGCCTTCACCTCCTTAAATATATTGTAGGTCATAATAGGCAAGTTTATATATGAAAAATGTGATTGTGAGTTATTGGGCAGTTAAAATGATTAGAGTACCTATTAAAAACCTACATACCTCATTTTTTTAGCCAGACTTTAAGCTATATCTTACAACAAATAATTTTACTCAAAAATTTGATACCACCTAAAACATAATATGTACAGTGTAGACTTATTTATCCTTCCTTAACTTCCGACTAGAAATGTCATTTGCCTCCAGCCACAGCCTCAGCTCTTCTGGCATTGGGGGCGTCGCAGTTCCTTCTGGGAAATTCTTCATAATTTCATTGGGATTGCAGTTTAATAAGCACTGTTTCGACAGTACTATTGACCTCACGAAATTATCAGACAATGTAATAAACTGATGTTCCATATAGACAGTTTTGTCATCCCAACAAATAAGTCTTGTATCAATTTTATACGGATGAAAGATAGGAATTGCACGCCTGTAGCGAACAGACGTAGCTGCCTGAACACCACTGCCTCCAACTTTGCTGACTTCGTCATAGATCCCAGTAACAGCATAGAAATGAAAACGTGCAAAGTCCAACTCACGAAGATACCGCGCGTTGTTCATATGACTAATATACGTGTCGATATCTTGAGTTGTGCAAATGCCTGCGAAGAAAAATAAGTCTAAATATGCGCAAAAACCACTGTAATTTTAGTCTATGGCTACATACCATAAATGGTAGCTTTGTCGTTGACCTTCCGCCTTTTCTGAAGAAAACGTCCGCAGGATACAGTCATTATCACTCGAATAAAATAGTTGACATCGAACAAGAAGTACAATACGAGTAGAATTACGATAATCGCCATTTTTTTAATCTAAAATGAATGAATGAATTCCAATTTTAAAAGACACATTTCAAGTCCAAATTAAATGCAGAGTCATTGTGGTCTGTGGCGATGAGATTGTATGGAATTTCACACCTTTGGAAAATAAAATAACAAAACAAACAAAACAAAATAAATCTTTCTTTCAGTGTAATTGCAGTGTGGATATGGATATTAGAGTAGAGATTACTGACAGTGACATCACCTCACGAAAAGCACAAGTAATAAACAAAAAACAGATGACAGACGACTCTGCACGCCGGCTGGCCAAGAATCCGTATTATGTAATTAAACTGATAAAAACAAACCTCTCGCACTGTTATCTTATGTCAAGTAAATAATACTGTCACCCAACGAGCGAAAGATCCATTTAAAAACAAAAATTAGAAATGAAATAGAAAGACCTATTTTATCGGTAAAGAAATGTGGATTCTATTCTAATGCGCTTTCGATGGAGCGAACTAGGTGTGGATTGTAGAGTTGAAAGAGAGCTTTCTTTTAAATAGCTTTTTGATTTTAGATATTCACCATCAGCTATTGTGAATCAGAATTGAGAGCTTCCGGGATTTACTTCACAACCGAACACATATGGACATACACTCCTCTGCTAAGGTTTTTGAAATAATGCGAATGTCGTTTATTCACTGTTCTTTGGTTTTCACCTGTCAAAAATTATGACGTCAAATAAGCGTAAATCCGGATTTACGTGTTTAACATGTAACATGCAATCATTTTTGGTTTCCCGGCAGCATTTTAGCAACTCACAATAGCGAACTTTTCTATACAAAATTATATATTGTGACCTACAAAATATTTAAGGTGAAGGTTAAAATTATTATTGGTAAGGTCCATTTTAATTGACCGGCTACATTTTAAGAAGCATTTAAAGTATATTTTTGTGATATGTATAAACATATAATGGGATTGTTGTAGGAGCTGCTTTGTGGAGCCAATCGAACAATTTCAAAGATTTGGGGACGTAGTTGTCTCACGAATAGTGAGTTTTATGTTGGGATTCCAAGCCTGGAATAATTGTGGGCTTATCCACAGAGGCGCCGAGTGCTGGAGAGCTGATACTGGGCTCCTCCGCAAGAAAAAAATATATAAAAAGAAAAATATGTTGGTCCTGTGTGCGAGGAGGGCGAATGGAGGAGAATATTCAACCGCGTGGATGTAGTCCAAAAAGCCAAAACACGTCGACTACATTGGTAGGGCCACATCGAGCGTATGGACAATAAAGCTCCAGGTAAGAGGATCTTCGAATCCCAGCCCCCAGGTTCGAGAAGACAAAGAAGACCGAACCTCCGTTTCAAAGACCAAGCCTTCGCAGATGCCAGATCGCTTGGTCTGGATAACTGAAGCAGCGTGCCCATCAGGATCGTATAGAGGATGGAAGGCTGCAGTGTCTCTGGCATAGACTCTACACGGGTCGGGATCTTGCATAAGTATGTAAGTAAGTATCCACAGGGAACAAAAAAACTTCAAATACCTCCACATCCACAGCAAATAGTCCATAGCGGCATCAAATCACACCATTACGAAGGACAGGGCAGGCCACAGGTCCATTGTTGGAGATAATGTTATCATTGAATACTTTTATCAAGAGCTCCATAATTTCTCCGGCCGTATTAGAGGCGTGGCACTATTCTGATATTCACAACCGATCGTCATTGACGTAACATTTAAATTTTCTTCATTTTCGAAAGCAGCAAAAATTGTTATTTTTAATGCATCGGTAAATGATGGACAACCTTTTGACTTTGTTCGATCCAAATGCGACAAATCATGAGATGTAGTGGTTAGACTTAATCGGGTATATCTGTGGGAGACCTACTCATTTTATTTGAAAATCAAGTGAATAATGGCAAATGAGAGGTTAGAAGAGTGACTAAACCAAAGCCAGGTTAGACTTGTACGTTGTACATCATACTTCTGACCTCTGAGTATCGGTTCATCTAGACCAAAATAGGAGGTTATTATAAAAATGTATACCCATTTATAGTAGCCCTTTATTATACTAACACGTTTCTATCTATTGTTTGCAGATTTTAAGGCCTAATTCAGAAAAATGTAATTGATTGTAATGGAGCTGATTCGGTTTCATACTGCTATCCATTAGTTAAGGCCGCAATCCTGTTGAGCTAGTTCATCCGAATTAACAAAAATCGTCTCATATTCATTTTTATTTTGCCATTATTAAGACCATTATATAATTATTAAGACTATAGTGCCTGCATCTATATGTCAGCTAGATGCCATGGTTTGATATTCGTATTTGTTTTTGCCAGATCACACATTTCGTAACGCTTATAAAAAAAATATCACTTTTTGTTTCATTTTATTAAAAAAAAAAAAAATCTTTCGCAATACATTCATTTCGATTTTAGAGAACGTAACGCAGTCTCCGAGTACCTACCTATCACTAATTGCCTTGCCACCAAAGATGTGATAAAGCTTTCTGAGTCAGTTCTATTTCTAAAACGTTTCTAGCGCGTTTATAATTTTGGCATTCCTTCAGCACAAATGTCTCAACTCTTACGTTATGGTTCTGTGCTATACTTTAGTAGTGCTGGGCGCTGGCAAATTGGATCATCGGCATGATTATATTTGTAGAAATATGTACTGAACTATATAGATGGACCGTTATGTATAGCCATTGTCCTTTTAGGTCATCTGAATTTTTTTAATATGGTAACCGTTTTGTGGTAACCACCGGGTACTGGCCTCGCCCACCTGGGCTTGGCTTGCTAAACTTATAAGCGCGAGTGTTGAACACGAAGAAAATAGCAACACTATAATGCTCTGTCGGAACTGACTGTCTGTTCGAGTCTCAGAAGTCTAACATGAGCCCCTCAGAAAGAGGACGTGCGGCGGAAGAATTCACGCGATTGAATCAACGGTGACGTCAACAGTCGGCATGGCAGATACCTTAATGAGCTACTTCGACGTATTTGGAGCTGAGGTCATTAAGGATTTTTCAATACTAGTCAGGGTGTTGAAATAGAGATGGTGGCGGAAGAGCCCTTAATGGGCCAACGGCAGCACTCAAATCCCCGAAGCGGGTTACTGACTCCGGAATATCCGGCTCCTTTTGTCCAAGGGGTCACAGAAAGGGCCTGGCCCTCCAGGTTGGGGGTTGTGCGTGGGGTTAACTACCCAACCACGGAAAACAGCACCGGTTACGAAGCAACCAAAAGCCTCGGATATGGATGGATTTACTGTTGACGACCCTGCAAAACGAAAAAAGGACAATGACTTTAGGATCTGCACATGGAATGTTCGAACCCTGAACAGACCGCGTGCAGCCGAACAATTAGCGGAGGCCCTAGGCTGCTACAATGCAGATATCACCGCCATCCAGGAAGTACGGTGGGATGGGCCCGGCAAAAGAAGGATGAAAAACTGTGACATCTACTACGGTGATTGCTACAGAGAACAGAAGCAGCGCCTATTCGGATGCGGATTCGCTGTAAGCGGCAGACTTAGGCAAGAAGTCTTGAGCTTTCGACACGTTAGTGAACGCCTTACAACTATCCGCATCAAGGCTAAATTCGCCAACATCAGCCTGATATGCGCTCACGCCCCCACAGAAGATAAAGACGATGCTACCAAAGAATGTTTCTATGAGCTCCTCGACAAAACATATGAGCAATGTCCTAAGTACGACGTTAAAATCGTCTTAGGTGATTTTAACGCCAAAATAGGAATGGACACCAACGCTCCGGCCCGAAGAGTCTTCGATTCCAACCCGGAGGGACAACGCAGTAGAGGAAGACCTCGCCTTAGGTGGCGCGCACAAGTGGAAGGGGACCTCAACCAACTTGGAGTGCGCAACTGGAGGCGGTTAGCCAAAGATCGTGCTAACTGGAGAGGCGTGTTGGTTGAGGCCCAGGTCCACCCCGGACTGTAGCGCCATCTAAGTAAGTAACCGTTTGCTTTTGTAAGTATAATCTGTTTAATTATTTAAGTCTTCTTATATTGAGGACTAGTTAACCTTAAGATCTATAGCCACTTGTCCTAAAACTAGACTCATCGCCGGTCCCCCTGACGTAGTTCTAAAGGTGAAGCAACACCTCGTGGCTGTTGCGCATATCGCAGCTGAATACATATATGAGAATTGACATAAACAATAGTTGGGCAATGGTTTTATATAGACAGCTTCTAACCCACTATAGAGTAAGAGCTAGCAACGTTTTTTCGGGGTAAGGTAATTTCGCACCGGTGCGAATTTACCTTGAAGAGGGTGTAATTTCGCACCTGTGTGGAAACTGGTTCTTTAGCACCTAGAAATCGAAAACCTCGGGAAATGCACAGTGCGAATTTACTTGATATAAGTGTAGTTTCCTAAAACACAAAATTCTAGACCTATGTGTGCCTATTTTTCCATAACTCAAAGAATAGAAGCTGAAGGGATGACCCCGCAAAATCTGATCACTATCTGTATGAATTCGCAGAGGGCATTCTTGTTGGTCCACACTCAGGGAAAAGGGCTCGAACGGTTTCAAAGATGTATTTTGGAGATAATTAAGTCATAATTATGACTTAAATTTTTCCTTTTCTTGCACTTTTAAAGATGTCTGGTGCAACTTGAAAACCGGCAAACTGATATGGCAATTGCATTTTCTGTACATCAGTCGTAAATTAACATATACCAAAATCTTAAATTTGCTAAAAAAAAAGAGGTAAATTTCTTGCACTTTTGAGGTTATGGCATTCCTATATAAACGCAGCGCTGCCAGAAATATATTTTCGTGTTCAGTAGTCATAACGAACTAAGCTCACGAAGTTACAGTCTTGCTAAAATGAATTGAGAAAAAGCGTTGCTAGCTCTTAGTCTACTATAGTTTGTATTAGTTTATATTTTTGTGACGAATAAAAACGACCCACAATTTAGATATGTCGAATCGAGACAGCTAAATGGAGAAGATATCTGAGAACACTCGGATATTTGTCAAACTTTCGCCAGAGGTCGCTCAGTGGAAAAAATCTTAAGATGTAATTTCTGTTTTCCGGGGATCGAACCTGAGACAGCGAGGTAGTCCAGAACACTATAACTAAAATAAAACAAATTAATTACGACTAACTGTTAAATATATTACTTAATTCCAAAATGTGTGGACAGTGGACCAAGAAAGGTCCACAGCGCAGACATTTAAGTTGTTTTTTTAAACTACCCTTTAATATTCAATTCATATTTACATAATAAATTAAATTATATAAAGCATTTAATAACTATTGTAAAGAAGACGCTACAATGGAAGCATCTCACTTTAGAACAGCCTTGGTCAGCAACCACTTCGAAGATTTTTACTTGATATCTCGTTATATTGAATCCATTTCGAGATTTCAAGTGGCATCTCCGGCTTAAGTTTCGTACTGATATGACCATTCTCCATGTTTTCGACGGCGGCGGCGGCGTTCTGCATACTTATGGTCGGGCTGACCGTATTACCCGAGGTAGTTGTTTGCAGTTGTGTCGCCTTCGGTGTAAGAAGTGTGTTCATCACATCCTCAGCGGAACAGTCTATGATCCGCTGTCGGCAGATTGATATCGCATGTATAAATTTGTCCGTAGTCGATAGAAATCGATGTTCCATGAACACTGATTTGTCGTCCCAATAGATTATCTAAAATAATAGAAGAATGCAATATTCCATTATATTAAAAAATGTGGATGCTATTGAATTGGTGTCAACTTACTCTAGATGTTATCGTAAATCTTGTGAATGGACGTATAAATCGCCGATAGCGTATCGTTGCAGCTCCTTGAACAACACTACCTCCTTTCGAAACAATTGTCCGATAGAGTCGTGTACGCTCGTAAAAATCTACACGAGCGAAGTCTAACTCGCGGAAATATCTCGCATTGTTCATATGATACAACAACGTGTCGACATCGGTTGATAAGCATATTCCTGTAAAAATAAAAAGTAAGGACATTCATTAGCATTGAAAAAACGAAACTGGCCTATAATGGCACTAAAGTTCCCCACTAATTAGAATAGTTTTTGTTTTGTAACACATTTAGGGACTTAAATTGTTAGAATAGAGTTACCACTTATCTAGAGTGATTGTAGACTTTTGTCTTGCGTCATGTATGTATGTGTCAGACTAAATGTATCATTAAACCATTGTACAACTGTTGATAATTGAATTATGCACTCTTCTTAATTAAGTCGTGATCGATAAAAGCAAATACAAAAGGTACAAATTGCCAATCTATAGAATGTTTGACCTTAGCTGTTCATTTAAGATTTTTCCAGTTGTAAAAACTAAAGGTAAGTGACGAATATTTGAGGTAGCATCGGCTATTTCATAACTATCTTCTAAGAAGTATGCTCCGCGCCACTTGAATAGCAACCCCCTAAGGTCGGATTTCTATCGCCCACTGGTCCCAAACCAAACATTCTAGAGACTTAATTTTTTTTTTTATTTTATTAGAGTTCATTTAATTATTGTTATTTGACCAGAAGGAAGATTTAAATCTAAACCTTAAAGTATTAACGCAAAATTATTAGGTAACTAAAATCCGGCAAAATATATGAGGTCATAATTTTGCGGCACTTAAATAGAACATATGTACGAAAAAAACATTTTAGAGAATTCTGCTTCTTTTTAACACAAACATTAGTTAAATTTAATGTACAGTGACGGCAAAAACATTCCGGATTTTTTCTATAATACTATTATCCTTATATTAGGTATATTGTAAAGGTATTATATTTTAAAGGTAACTATAAAGGTTTCTAATGGAATTCTTCAAATTATTAATTGTATTAAGTTAAAGGATGTCTCCTTGATGTTAAGAAAAATATTACATATATCAAGAAAAAATCCGGAATGTTTTTGCCGTCACTGTATAATTGGAGTATTTTAGATTTAAAAAAAATATTGTTCAATTTTGTTTTGACTCTTTCCTTTCTGCTCCAAAATGTACACCTCCTTCAACTCTGCTATGCAGCCGGTTCAAATGATTAGTTTCTTTGCGGAGGTTATGGAAATAGTAGCTATAGCCATCGAGGCCTTCCAATTTCAATTTTTGTTCGTCTGAGAAGACCACAATATAATGGCACTACGAAGTCCAGGTCACAAGTGCGCGGCAAAAACGGTGGCGTTGCGCTTTTCCTACCGGTTTAAGGTGTGACTTCTTCTTGATTTTTAGTCTTTTTATATGCTTGGCATTCGAAATAATACGACGAATACCTATAGTTGCAAGACTTGCTTTGATACCACATTTTTTCCCGATTCTTGGAATCCCCTTCTTTACTTTTTAAGAACGACAGTTGCCGTGGCGTCAACGCCAACAAACGCAATTATTCACATCACATCACCATTAAGATCCAAGTTGCCTTCCTATAATCCTCCTAAGCTCAGAACATCTCCAACCGCATGCCGCTCTTCAAACGGGATACCTACATAATACACAAGTGCAAAATCTCCAACCCCAAAATCCCCACACTTTGAAAAATCCTCAAATTGATTATCCCCAAACACAAAATCCCCAAATTCATAATCCACCAAATCAAAAATCCCCAAAATGTTAATTCAAAATATTTAAAAAAAATTTCGTAGATACCTAACCTTGTGCCTCTTGTGCCTACTCCAAATTCTTGTGACCCCAGCAGGGGGGTTGCAGGGGGATGCCACTCTATACCTATTTTATTGTTAATGCATTGTGAATCCACTCGAAATCTTTTTGGGTATTTTGGTTTTTGGGGATTTTGGATTTGGGGATTTTGGGTTTGGGGATATTGACTTGGGGATTTCAGTTTGGGGATTTTAATTTTGGAGTTTTCGTACCCAACCCTCTTCAAACCATATAGCATATAGGTACTTAACCTTTTTACCCAACACTTATAAATACATCATCAGTACTAAGGAATATGCTACCATAATGTATAGCAATCAGACTAATCGGGAGACGATAATAATCGACTTCGAAATAAGCTCCAACTATGAAATGCCGGACAGAAACCGATGAGAAAAATGCCTCCACGAAAGATCACTTCAGTCTTAAAAACGCCTAAAGAAATTGCTGTTATGTCTTCTATATAGAAGATCAAAATCTTGGATTTTTCTTCTGAGTTGAAAAACATTGTAGTGTTGCTCAACAAGAAAATGTAGCTATTCGTCGAGGATAAAATGTGTAGCTCCAACATGTGCAATGAAATTCAACTTATACATTAGCAAGGTCATAACATTGTATATTCCATCTACATTTTCAAGAACAAAACCGCCATTAACATTAATACATACATATTTTAGTTTCATTAAAAAAAAGAAACCAAAGTCGTCCCAGCCTCGTATAAATCACTGCAATCCAGAACACGAAGAGTAGACCTTGTTGTAAAGCGGTGCACAGGACGTGATTATACCCCCCTACAACGGCACACTGAAACCTACAGTCATACACCAATGACCAACCATCGTAATAATATACCTGCACTCACCCAAATAATATAGTGGAATCAGTCCCTTCTTCAACGTAGGTATCTTAACTCATTCATGGTTTGAATTAGGACGTAAAACAAAGACCTTGAACTTCAATTGCCGCATTAATTAAGACCCACAAAACCAAAAGAAAGGTGACCACCTTGCCGCAACTGCCCCAAAAAAATCAATACATATCTACATTAGACTACAGAATTAATTAGAAACACTTCCACTAATACCCAGAGCTATAGCCACTTCTAAAAAGTGAATCACCTATATCTACGATTCTAGACAAAAAACAAACCATGGCCGTCAATGGGCGGGAACGGAAATAGTTATTTGAAATTTCTATACCAACATTCCGTGCCATGTTCACTTGACCTTGCACTCATAAGTGGCCATAATATTCATAAGCGCGCAAACAGAGGTAATACCTATGCAAGTGCCCTTTGGATGTTCGTTTGTAGATACGCTGCAGAAAACCCTGCATTTATGTGCATCAATATTTAATGCAATCCAGATAGATTCCCGCGGTGGTTGGGTGTGTATGAATCGGGTAGGCGCTGACTGGCATCAACTTGGCGGTGCCCAGCTGTTGTAACTTTTTCATACACATCAATTGTGCTTATTTTACCTCCGCGTGGTAACCACCGGGTACTGGCCTCGCCCTTCCGGGCTTGGCTTGCTAAACTTATAAGCGCGAGTGTTGAACACGAAGAAAATAGCAACACTATAATGCTCTGTCGGAAAGACTGACTGAACGAGTCTCAGAAGTCTTACATGAGCTCCTCAGAAAGAGGACGTACGGCGGATGAATTCACGCGATTGAATCAACGGTGACGTCAACAGTCGGCATGACAGATACCTTAATGGGCTACTTCGACGTATTTGGAGCTGAGGCCATTAAGGATTTTTTTTTCAATACTAGTCAGGGTGTTGAAATAGAGATGGTGGCGGAAGAGCCCTTAATGGGTCAACGGCAGCACTCAAATCCCCGAAGCGGGTTACTGACTCCGGAATATCCGGCCCCTTTCGTCCAAGGGGTCACAGAAAGGGCCTGGCCCTCCAGGTTGGGGGTTGTGCGTGGGGTTAACTACCCAACCACGGAAAAACAATATGGTTACGAAGCAACCAAGAGCCTCCGGATAAGGACGGATTCACTGTTGACGACCCTGCAAAACGAAATATGGACAATGACGTTCGGATCTGCACGTGGAATGTTCGAACCCTGAACAGACCGCGTGCAGCCGAACAACTAGCGGAGGCCCTAAGCTGCTACAAAGCAGATATCACCGCCATCCAGGAGGTGCGGTGGGATGGGCCGGGCAAAAGAAGGATAAAAAACTGTGACATCTACTACGGTGATTGCTACAGAGAACAGAAGCAGCGTCTATTTGGATGCGGATTCGTTGTAAGCGGCAGACTTAGGCAAGAAGTCTTGAGCTTTCGACACGTTAGTGAACGCCTTACAACTATCCGCATCAAGGCTAAATTCGCCAACATCAGCCTGATATGCGCTCACGCCCCTACCGAAGATAAAGACGATGCTACCAAAGAATGTTTCTACGAGCTCCTCGACAAAACATATGAGCAATGTCCTAAGTATGACGTTAAAATCATCTTGGGTGATTTTAACGCCAAAATAGGAAAGGAGGACATCTTTGGTAGTACAATCGGGAAGTACAGCCTACACGACAACACGTCTGGAAACGGACTTAGGCTAATAGACTTTGCTGCGGGACGTAATGTTACTATAGCTAGCACACGGTTTCCTCACCTCAATATTCACAAAGGAACATGGCGGTCACCAGACCATCAAACGGTCAATCAAATTGACCATGTTGCGATCGACGCAAGGCACTCCTCCAGTATTCTAGATGTTCGAACCTTCCGAGCGGCCAACATAGACTCGGATCACTACCTTGTTGTAGCCAAGGTACGTATGCGGATATCCCAGACACCACAACAACGAGGAAATACTGTGAGGAGATTCAACGTTGAACGGCTACAAACGCAACAAACCGCCAGAACTTTTGCCGATCGCGTCTCCCTCAACCTCTCGAGAAGTCCTTTGCAGCCTTCATCAAGTGCTGAAGACCAGTGGCATCGATGCCAAGAAGCCGTCAGAAAAGCCGCAACTGATGTGCTCGGTTTCACCCGACCACCACCACGAAACCCTTGGTTTGATGAAGAGTGCCGGCAAGCACATGCAGCGAAGCAACTGGCCTACAAAGCGGCGCTGCAGAGAAGGACGAGAGCAGCTCGTGAGCTCTACGAGCAAAAAAGGAGGGAAGAACACCGGCTTCTCCGGAGGAAAAAGAAAGAGCATGAGAAGCGCGCGATCGAGGAAATAGAGAGGTGTTACTCCAGGAACAATGTTCGGAAGTTTTACCAAAAGGTAAAAAGAACGTGTCACGGGAACAAGACCCGAACAGAGACCTGTAGAGACGAACAAGGAAACCTTGTAGTGGAGTCACAGTCGGTGCTGAGGACATGGAAAAACCATTTCTGCAGACTGTTAAACGGCGAAGACGACACATATTCCGCTGTCAGGCAGAATGAACCATTCAACCTGGGCGATGAAAGCCAAGACTTCCGTCCACCTGACCAAAATGAGGTAAGGATAGCAATATCTAAGCTGAAGTCCAACAAAGCTGCAGGACCGGACGGTTTACCGGCCGAGCTTTTTAAGGCAGCGGGAGATGACTTGGTAGAGAGCATACACCAACTTGTTTCTAAAATTTGGTCAGAGGAAAGTATGCCTGATGATTGGAACCTCAGCATCGTTTGCCCGATCTACAAGAAAGGAGACCCTCTAAACTGCGCCAATTATAGAGGCATCAGTCTCCTCAACATCGCCTATAAGATCATATCTGCTGTACTGTGTGAGCGCCTGAAACCATTTGTCAACGAGCTGATTGGTCCCTATCAGTGTGGTT
This sequence comes from Cheilosia scutellata, assembly GCA_955612985.1. Taxonomy (NCBI): domain Eukaryota; kingdom Metazoa; phylum Arthropoda; class Insecta; order Diptera; family Syrphidae; genus Cheilosia; species Cheilosia scutellata. The sequence goes on from OY015313.1 coordinate 5,167,826, forward strand.
TTAGGCCCGGTAAGTCCACAACCGACCAAATATTCACACTACGGCAGATCCTGGAGAAAACCCAAGAAGTCCAAATCGATACTCACCATCTATTTATCGATTTTAAAGCCGCATATGACAGCATTTATAGAGACGAGCTATACAGAGCCATGTCTAGTTTTGGCATCCCTGCCAAACTTGTCAGATTGTGCAGAATGACGATGGAGAACGCTCGCTGCTCCGTAAAGGTCGGAAATAATCTCACCGAGACCTTTGATGTCAAAAAAGGATTTAGACAAGGTGATGCGCTGTCATGTGACTTTTTCAACATCATACTTGAGAAAATTGTGCGAAACTCGCAAGCCAACACCAGGGGCACAATTTTCCAAAAGTCTGTGCAACTACTTGCATACGCTGACGACATTGACATAATTGGCAGAACGCAGCGAGCTGTTACTGGTGCGTTTGCAAGTATTAGCACAGAAGCGGCAAAAATGGGTTTAGTGGTGAATGAGGGCAAAACAAAGTACATGCTGTCAACAAGAAGGGACACACAACATCGGCGAATCGGACAGAACGTCACGATAGACAGCTATAACTTTGAGGTGGTTAGGGACTTTATCTACCTCGGCTCCGCTATAAACTCTGATAATGACACCACAGCAGAAATCAAACGAAGAGTTACACTTGCCAACCGCTGTTTCTTTGGCCTAAGAAGGCAACTGACTAGTAAGGCCTTGTCAAGAAACACTAAGGAGACTCTATATAAGACCCTCATCATCCCAGTCCTACTCTATGGCGCAGAAGCATGGACGTTAACAAAGGCGGATGAAGATCTTCTTGGTCGTTTCGAACGCAAAATTCTTCGAGTGATTTTCGGTCCCGTTTGCGTTGACGGGCTTTGGAGGAGAAGATTTAACAGCGAACTCTACGAGCTGTACAGCGACATAGACCTGGTCAGAAAAGTGCGTATCAGTCGACTAAGATGGCTAGGACATGTAGAGCGAATGGACACCAACGCTCCGGCCCGAAGAGTCTTCGATTCCAACCCGGAGGGACAACGCAGTAGAGGAAGACCTCGCCTTAGGTGGCGCGCACAAGTGGAAGGGGACCTCAACCAACTTGGAGTGCGCAACTGGAGGCGGTTAGCCAAAGATCGGGCTAACTGGAGAGGCATGTTGGTTGAGGCCCAGGTCCACCCCGGACTGTAGCGCCATCTAAATAAAAATAAGATAGATTCCCGCAGCAGATAGAGAATTTCATAATTTCCCCAGATGCATCTAGGTATACATGGGTTTACGCCTCGTAACTTTTCCGGTGGCAACATCTTATAAATAAATAAACAGAATATCCTGCATCTGCGTGCAATATCCCCGGAATGATATACAATACATATACAAACATACAATGTTACACCCCATTTGTAGGTATAACATGCAACTGGTATCTTTGTGCACATAAATTTCGCCACACTTGTATTTAGGTTGCTAGGTGTGTATATCAATCCATCAGCTGCGTGTGGGTATCTATCTACTGGAAGAAAAATCAATAAATTCCGGTGCCCAACCTGCTTCCTTTAGCAGCACTGAGCAATCCCACCCAACCCGTACACAAAGCAATCGAATAATAAAAATCATGCTCATGCAAATTCAATTAGCGCGGCACCCCTCCAACTGCGTATTTCATCAGCGAAAGGGCTTCGATTTTCCAATTAATGTAACCCATTAGCCTAGGAGATCTACTAGATTGACAGAAAGTTAATTAGAAATTAATGAAACCCACAGAAGCCCTAAATGGGATTCGTCGATAGGGAATAACAACCAGAGAGAGACAGAGAGTCAGAGTGAACCACTTACGTCCATCAGCCTTGACCTTCGGCAAATGCCTGCCAATCGTTCAGCACCACCCCCCCGAACTGAATAGAGTACATGTTGCTAAAGTTGACACATTCTGCTGATTTGGATCTGGTAATATAGATACATAATAGAATACAAGTTTACATACCCGAAACAGTTGTTGTATCCAGGATGTGAGTTTTTTTCTTCACGAATCGGGCGAGTATCACACAAAGGCACATTCGTAGGAAGTAGTGCAGCTCCAGGAGTGCGTACAATAGTACAACAGTCCCCAGGCAACAAGCTAGCACATAGCACCATGGACCCATACTCGACAGTTGAATGTAGAACTTGTTGTCGAAAATTTAAATCAAATCGTATGTCTGTTTCGTCAAAAATTGATTTACACTCTACGACACTAAGCACATATCACTATGAGTCTGGATTGAGTATTATTTTATTCGTTCTATGTATGCCGGCCGTTGGATACAGAACGCGGCGAATAGATAGGCACTAATGAGAATGGGAAACCAAAAATTGTCTTGTGGAAACGCCTTGACGGCGATTCGCCACGTCTTCTGAGGCATCCCCCATGAGGAGCCATATCAGAACAGAAACTTAACTAAAATTCACAATGATTTTTGTGTATTTTTGTATGTTTTTTTTTTGTTAACTATAAAATAAATTAACTAAAGCGAGCAACCACAAACTCTTTGGCAAAAATATATGGCACTGTTCTGGCTTAGGATTGGTGTTGATGTAGTATATCCTCATCCGTCGTCCAATAATGCTAAGAAGGAAGAGATCCTTCTTGGCCGACTTTTCGCTGGTTACTGAATTCTAGCTGGTTACTGGAGAGCTGGCCTTGCCTGGATTTTTTTCCGATATCAAGTTGATTTATATACATAACGGTTGCGGTTTGGGGTGGCTATATACATATACATACATAAATACCTAAACCCGGACATGCGTAGAGGTGCGATGAAATAGTGCAATAATGGTTTGTTTGTTTCTATTACTGGTGGGAGCAGGGTGGTTAAGGAACGACATGGTTGGAGATGATGGATGATTCTCGGCGTTTTAAGATTCATATGTAGGTACCTACATGGAGATTTGTTGTTTCAATGTGACGCCTAACAAACGGGGTGGTGACCAGCCTTACCACTTAACTCTTAATAGAATAAAATTCAACCAAATGCATCGGAGTTATAATTTTATTTTTGTTCAGGAAAAGCTTAAAATTACATAAACATTTGATTTGATGCGGTTCTCTAGGCCAATTGGCCTATCAACTGCGAGGATATTAAAGTGAATGGTTTATTATAGCTCCTTTCACATTAGAAGATGAGTATTGATGAGGATTTGTTATAGTTTCTCACAAACCATTATAAATTTTTTTTTCTTTGCCCACAACAGTTACTGTTTATTTTTTCGTGTATAATTGTAGCTCGTTCTGCCATTAATGTAAGCTTTATGATGGCTGACATTGTTGAAATAAAGTGATATTAAATTAAAATAACAAGACCTAGGATGATATACCTTCGGCCGGGTCTTCCACCTAGGTGAACTTCTCATGAATTTCTGTATCTAGGGCTCCTAGCCATAAAGAAATAGTTATAGTGCTAGACCACCGTGCGTCGCGTCAGCCAATTGGATTGGCGGGGAACATCTGGACATCTGTAATTGCAAAACTCACAGCCCTATTATGGCTATCAAATATCAACACGATATTTGATAATAATTGATACGTATCAACAAAATGAATGAATCGGTATTATGGTTATCAACCTATCAACATTTTTGATGAATTGTGAATTGTATTAGATTTAAGATCTATTGTGAATAGTTTTATCGATAAATTTGGTATTACGGTTATCAAAAAATTTGATATTCATCAAATTTTCTATCAACCACAAATTTCTCGTTGATACGTATCAAATATTCGGGCGCATCAAATTAAAAAATGTGTATCCTCGTTGTTAATGTAAAATATCGACTTTAGAGCGAAAGGTCAGCGGTAGACATCCCAAATGTACTTAAACTACGAGTAGCGGCGATTTTAAAATTATTTGCAAAAAGGAAACTATCAACTGAACGTTGGGAATAACTTCAATATTGGCATTGCACAATCAACACTGTTGGTCGTTCTTTTGATTTGCGAAAAAAGTGACTTTTGTTTAATAAAAACAACTAACATTATTCAACGAAAACGAGTCTTCAGCCATAACACAAAAACCAACTACAAATCAGAAACGTCAAACGTCAAAACAGAACCCATTCTCAATGATATTTTGATAAGTATTCACAATGGGGTAAAATTTATCAATTGATACTCATAATACCAAATGATCAATGAATTGATAGATCTTATCAAGTATCAAATAATTGATATTTGATAGCCATAATAGGGCTCAGTCTCATCGTTGACATCGTGTTGATAACGGATAATTAGAGCACGCAAATCGAGTGCTACTAATCATGCCACCTATACTGTGATAGGTCCATACAACGGATGCATATGGCAGTTTGGATCCGTCCGGCTACTTTGAAATGCCATCAATGGGTATGTCGGTTGTATATATGCTTTGGCGAGCTTCTACTTCTATTGCATTTGAAACTGGCATGGTACATCCTGGCATTGAGAACAAAACATAAATCCATATACATATAACAATATATGTACTTTTGATATGTATACCTAAACTCAAACTCCTCGGCCAATTCTTTCACAAATCAGAGACCCTACTCTCTATTTCGTCCCGAAAATCAATGATATTCGAAATTGCTTTTCGTTTCCCTTTTGAATTCGTACTTTCGATTTTCAGTATTATCAATGTCTTTCACATTTGGAGATTTCATTCCGTTTTCGAAATAGAGAGTACCGAATATTCGGTTTCGAAAAATTTTACTTTGAAAATGTTACTTTCGGAACGAAATACTGAGTAGGGCCCCAGGTCCAAGTTGTTATCCTGCCACATCCTCGTGGTGTTGGTGGATGAAGTACCGAATAGTACTTGAATCTCGGATATTGCTCCAATAATATTGAGCTCAGTCCGAAAACATTCACTTAACCTAATAGGACATCCTTTATCAACATCAAATCTACAACTGCTGGTGCACGCGACTGCAATGGAGGTAATGCTAAGCATAACAGAAGCTCCGGATCTGCAAAAATCATTTAGAAACCGCAATGAATGCAGTGTCTTTCAGGCAACGATAGTTGCTATAAGATAAGCTTGAAAGAACTTGACGACGCTCTACTTAGTCGATAAAAACATCACCATATACCTACTTGACAGTCAAGCCATGGAGTCAGTCGTGGTCGTGGTGATATCAGAGGCAATAAAACAATGCAAGAAATACTTGGGACGATGCAATCACCCCTATTGTCGTCGTCTAAAAAAAAGCGACACGACTGTTTGGTATTGGCGACTGAAAATAAACGACTTTTGTCGCGGCAACGATCGACAAATGGCGCCTGAAATGTCAAAAAATGTGGATTGTATTTTTCGACGACGATCGTCGGTATTGCGTGAGGCGTTTTGTGACGACGTTTGTCGTGGAAATGATACATTTCTGTCGTCGACTATTTTGCGGACGACTGTGTGACAATGTGTTAAAAAAAAGTATGTGTATACTTAATTTTTAGTTAACAAAAAGACAATTATAGTTATTTTGCAGAATGGAGATAACAAATAAAAGGAAATTTCTACATTTAATGAACGAAATGCAGAAAAATATTCCTTTGGCAAAATCATTCACGAAGGCCTAACAAAAGTGAGGTTAATCGGCAATGGGACGACATAGCCATATCTCAGAATTGTCTTGGACCATATAAATCTACGCGCACAAGTAATGAGTTATTACACGACGACCCTAATTAAGGCCATAAAATCATTAATATGATGAAAAACACAGAAAGCGGAAGGATGCAGTACCTGGGTATCGTTTTTTGTACCCCTGCGGATGTGACACAGGGGTATAAAAAGAGCTGCAACTGATATAGTTTGCATTAAGTTTTAACAACTGCGTGATCAAGTGTTAAAGAAAAGTTTGTGTATTTAATATTTAACTAACGAAAAGATAGTTACATATTCTTTAAAATGAAAATCACAAATAAGACAATTTCAACATTTAGTGAAAGAAATGGAGAAAAATATTCCGTTGGCAAAATCGTTCACAAAGGGCCTAACAAAAAGTGATGTTAATCGGCAATGGGACGACATAGCCTTATTTCTGAATTGTCTTGGACCACCTTCGACTTCGATAGTCTTCTAAAATATATTTAAAATCTGAAAATAATTGTTATTAACACAATGTATGCAATTTAAATTATTTCTACCACCCACTTATGGATTGGTTTTGGTTCGAATTTCCTTCCATAACTTTAACAGCACTTTTTTCTGCTTTTCTTCTTCGTCACTGCTTTCATGTCACATGTCACACTATTCATTTTTGATTTGTTTTATTAAATAATTAACCAAGTCACAAACAAAACACCAGACCAAATATAAATTCGTCGACTGAAATGTCAAATCCCATGTGTCATAGTTTGTGGAATGTATGTGGGATGTGAGAGTTCAGAGAGTCGAGTCGTTTCAGTTACGCAATACTAAATTCCAAACGACTCGACACGACAAACGTCGCCAATCGTTTGCGACAGACGACGACGACAATAGGGGTGATTGCGATATCAAAAAATGTAAATACGACAGATTAGTGCTAAACACATCAAGTACAGCCTCATAAATCCCGCAGTGGAACAGTTTTGTCATTACATGTCACTCAAACAACAGTGGCCAGAAAGAGATCTAAGTTTATGAGCTGCATAGACATCCCCATACTAACGGGGTCATTACTGGGATCTGCGATGGGCGTACACGCAGAAGAGTTTAGCATAAAGATTGTTGAAGAAGCTGTAGGGACGTCGAAGAAATATAATCTGTTCGCCACCCACTTTGCGAATGAATGTCCTGTCCAGCCCTTAAAAATTACAGATGGCGGATTCGTAATAGCTACTTCTTTGCAGAACGTGAATCTTAAAGAAGTCCCGAGATTTATACTCAAATCGGTGATTTTACCGGATTTAGACTTCATTTTATTTCAGCTCAGCTCGCCGCCCAATCAAATCCTTACCTCCTTTCCAATTACTCTATTAGAGTGGAATCCAAACAATCAACAAAATAATTAATTTAAAAAAACACACTCATTTGTTTAACAAATTACACTAGTTACTTTATTTAATAGGATTTTTCTTGTTTTGTGTTTTCTTTCCATTTCTCCCTTGATTCCTGCACAATAGGAAAATACCCCAAGGGAGGAAATCACATGAAAAGAGCAAAATATTATAATAAACAAACAAAAAATGGTTTGCAAAAAAAAAAAAAAACAAATTAAAAAAAGAAGTTATACAATAGTATTATTATTAATAATAAGTAATTAAATATATATAACTACCGTTAAGATTTACATAGAATTGTATTCTTATTTAAGAGTTTAACCTTTTTTTTTTTTCTGCTGTAGTCAATTACATTATGTACTTTTTGTTGTTTACTCTTTTTGAATATAAATATTATTTCTTACAAGTTTTGTGTGTTTACGGAGGAGCAGGAAGGGAGGGCGGGGATAATAATTATTACATAATAAGTTACATTTTCGTACATTGGAATATTATAACATATCGTGTGTGTTTGTGTTTGTATGTGCCTACGGGCTGTTCAATATTCGTTCAATATCTACATAATCTGCCGCGCTTTTATAAACTTAATGTATGTGTGTACAATTATTTACGGGTATGCTGCTCTCTTGTAGTTTTTCGTGACTTATATAAATGTTCAATAAAAAAATATACTTCACAGGTATAATATATATATATATTTATGTTTTATTTTAATGTATATTGCAGGCCATCGACGCAAAATTGTCATTAATATTATAGTTTATTAGAATTTTTTTTTTTTTTGTTTTTTTTTCTTTTTCTTTTTGTGTTACTATATTTTTATTTTTGCAATAATTAATAATTTGTTATTACTATCTACATAGAAAATGTACCTACTAATAATGTAATGTTCTTTTTGTTTGTATATGCGTATTATATAATATGTGTATATAAAATAACGAGAAATACATTGGATGTGTTGCTATTGCTGCTCTTGTTCTTGTTGTTGTTGTTATTTATTATTATTATTATTATTATTATTGTTGATGATTCTTCCTCTTGCACTCTTTCTCTTCTCTCGTTCCCATAAAAACTTAATACGTATCACATTCAAGACACCTTTTTTTCAATGAAAATACAACAATTTCCCAAGCTGAGATTTATTTTATGCATCTCTTAGAGATGATTTATTACTTCTATTTTCGATTTGCTCATCGGACAGGTGATGGATAATCTTTTTTAACGTATGAGCGGACGTTAGCAAAAACGTAAGATTAATCTGTATCTTAGTGAGTGTTACACATTTTTTTTGATTTGTAATCTTGTTCTCTCCCTAAGAGCGTGTAGTGGGCAAAAGCAAAGCTATTCGGTTTTTGCTGCTTTTTTGTTTGTTTGTTGGAAAGCTTCAAGGCTGAATTTGGCTCTAAATTAACATACTCTTACGTGTGTGGGATGTGTGTGTATGGCTGCTGAGATGGTATGTATAATTGCATGATATGTGCGGGGCGTTGTTCTATGTGGGGATGTTGCACATTTCATTGAAATCACAATGTTCAATACTATTTTTGAATATCCTTCTCATTTCTTTGAGACTGCATAGATCTTGATCCTGCGGGCAACCAGGAATGCGAACAGGCCGTTCCTGGTGCAGGGTTAACACTTTCGGCTCATCACTGCACCTAAAAGAGAAAAAAATATGAGCGTTAACATAGAGCTCTGGAATGGGAAGCGAGGATTAACAACGATTCTCGCTAATTGGTATGTTCCCCCCGACATTCGACATCGAAAAAGCGGCGCTCATTCCAGCTAAATATTAAGTATGTCGAAACCACATCCCACCTATTTAAATGAGGCTTTATAAAGGGTGATTTTTTGCTGTTTGGCTCGATTTGGCTAAGTTAACTATCAAAATTGCCGTATATTGTCTTCTGAGCAACCAGAAACGATGCAAGGACTACCAATGCATCCACAAAAAAGTACCGCTTGGTGTTGGGTATTGGGTCGTATTTCTTCAAAGATGATGATGGCAAAAACGCTATAGTTTGATGATTTCGGACTTTTTTTGCCCAAAATGGAAGAGCTGGGGGTTCGGTCGACATATTGTGGTATCAACAGGACGGCCCGACATGCCACACAGCACGCGTTGCGAGGCTAATTTGGTGAGCAATTCATCTCACGTTTTGGACCTGTGAATTGGCCGCCTAAATCGTGATATTTGACGCCGCTGGACTATTTTTTGTGGGGATAAGTGTAGTCTCCCATCTATACAGATAAGCCAGCAACTATTGCCGCCTTAAAATATAACATAACTCGTGTTATTGGTAAGATACCAGTCGATATGTTGGAAAAAGTATGCCAAAACTAGACATTCCGGATGGAGCACTTGAGGCGTAGTCGCGGTCAACATTTACACGATATAATATTCAGGTTTTGTGGGCAAATCCCATTGGCTTCATTTGGTCTTCAATCAGAATGAAATAATTTATAACAGCGTGAAACGGCCAATTATGATAGTGAAGCACATCACTGTCTGAATCATCAATCCGCAAGTTTTTTATATGTGGAAGTGACTAGGTATAAGGGCGTCATATACAATTCAATAATGTTAGCCTGTCAACGATCTGATCTATTATTGCGTTAAACTAGGATAGGTTAAACGGGATATGTAATATTAAGATCAATAACCTAACTAGATAAATGGAAGCCATTTTTAAAGATTTGCCGAATATTTCCGAATTTGTAGATACATATTGATGCTTTCTTCGCATGACTGCTTATTCATTTACTAAGTCGGGTAGAATGTTGCGCCTATTTCTTGGTGAAACAGTTGAGTGTGAAACAACCAACAAACTAGTCGGCATCGACATTTCATTTTCAAAATATATAAAGCAAACCTTTCCCTAGATAAATATATAAAAACAGAACACTTACTCGTATAAAATGAAGGCCAAATTGCTAGAAAACGAATCTATTGCACTTGTTCTCCATAGCCTCTCTTTCGTTGCGTCTAAATGAGTTAAATGGAAATCATCTTTGTACAATCCCAGATGGGCCAGCAGCTTCAGCATCGTCCCGGAATGAGTAAAATAAAATGTGGCGTTTTGGTGTAATGAATGGGGACTGCAAAAGAAATACGCACATAAGTCAGAGCAAAACACAAAAAACAACTCCCGATTCGAGTACTCACTCAATATGATCAAACATGTCAATTATCGCCGGACAAGCCTGCTTGTGGGTAAGCTCAAAACCATAACCATCGATCCAGTAATATTCAAGATCATCAGCAAATTCCATATATCTGATTGTTTTCTTATTGAAAACCGAGCACCAAGGTGAAACTTTATGCTTGCTCCATGCTGTCTCGAAGGCACAAATTGTGTACATTAAATGGGCGTCTTGCTGTGTGATATTATTAAGTTGGGTTCGCTTTTGTATATACTTGACGACCTCGTGCATTTCGGGGCCATCCACAAATTTTCTAACAAAATCCAATGCATCGGCATTTCTGTTGACATCGGTCTCCCAGCGTTGGCAGAGCTTATAAAACTGTAAAGAGAAAAATAGAGCACAGTTAGCAAGGTTCGGTATTTATTCGAATGTTGTATGCAAAAGATAGGAAAAGATTATTACTACCTGGAAGACCCGGCGGCCCATAGACAGCCACCGTGTTGTCGGTAAATCCTACCGCTAGGTTCATTTTATGCGAGTGGAAGGACAGGCATGAAGGCAGACCGACTCTCGGACCCATGAAACCACCCTCGTGGCTGCGCAAAACGGTTTGCGTGCGACCACACTGTCTGTAGATTGCAATCTTCTGACTACTGCCACAAGCGACAAGATCTATGCTTGGGTGCACCGCTATTGCCAACACATCACAGCCAACGTCCCACTGGTGGACTGTTTTACCTCCTCGCAGGTCGAACACGTTTACACGTCCCTGTGAGCATCCCGTTACAAGGGTGGATTGATTTTCCCTCAGGTAGGCGGTTAATATGGCACCGCTATGCTCGCGATAGACTCTTACTCTGACCTCGGTGGGCGGACAACGTCGGTCGAAGATGCGCACACTGCCATCAATGCAGCCAGCAGCGAGCACATCCATGCGTGTGGGATCTGGCGGCGCAGGCGATAGCGCCTTGACCGTGGTCTCAGCACCTATGGGTATATCACAAACTTTAAGCTCCTTGTCGGCGTCCCAAACGCGTAGGTATCGAGTGGAACCACCCACAATCAGGTGCTGGCTGACTTGGTGCCAGGACATCACAATTCCGGACAGTTCCTTCTTTTGCGCACGCAGCGGTAACGCCTCCCATGCTGTTACCAGACGACTAGACTCTCGGTTCGTGTCAAACGATGGCTCCTGCCAAACTCGCACAATACCATCGTCGTGACCCACCAGAATCATGGCCACATCGTGCGCATTGACGAATTCAATACCACCCACCCGCACTGTTGCCGACTGCGCTGCTGCGGATGAGGTTGTCTGGGAGCCGTTTCCACTGCTGGAACTGGAACCCTTCTTATTGCTTGAATTCATTGCATTGCTGCTTGTTATCGGCGTGTAGGAACATACGGAGTTTCGACTCCAATCGTAGACTGCTACCTTTTCCTTGTAAGCCACTGCTATCTGGGGTTCGTATGGCAGCAGCTTCACAATAGAGGGCGTAAATTGCGTCTTCCCAATCCAGTTTTGAATATCGATTCTGTAGGACTCAGCAAATTTACACTGTTCGTCTGCTATTTGACGCACGCTGGAGTTTCTTTTGAATCGCCATTCGCGCGAACGATACTCTTGTGAGTTCCTATCGGCCGGCATCGCGGGCTCTTCGCTAACTGTGTTGGCCGTTCGGTTCTTGCCTGGGCGGGTGAAATAGCTTATGGCCCATGGCAGGAAGGCCGTGGTCACGATGGGTTTCATGTTGCGCAATGCTGTCGGGTGATGGTTGTCGGTGATGCCGCCAGCCGCGCCAGCTGTGTTCGATGGTCCCGAACTGTCTGTTTCGTCGTTCATCGATGTCGTTCGAATTTTCCTGTCCAAGTAATCGAGATCTGTGAACATGGAGCTGCCGCGGATCTTCAATGTAACGCCACTGGCCAGGGAGCTCAATTTGCTGCCAACTGTACTAGCCTTAGCGTCTGAGTGGTTCATGCTAACGGGAGGCGACTCGCCCAAGTAATTCGTGCGGGTGTTGGGGCTAGGCGGTAGACTCACGCTAAGGCTAATACATTTCTCAGAGGTGGCCTCTTTCGCCGTTATGAGGCAAAGCGCCGAGTCCCTGACAAAGTTGATCACCTTCTGTGCGGCCTCTGCCACTTTGGGGAAGGGGTCCTGACTGAGATTGTGGATTCCTTGCCAAAGCTTCAAGAAAATAGAATGAAACGGAATGCTCGACGGTGCGCATGCCATATTCGATATACAACTGGAACTGTAGCCACGTTTCATGTTGATGTTCCTCTCCAGGCTGTGGGTTGTGTGATGGTGCGGATGTGTCGTCGGACTGTGAGAGATAATTGTGGGTGTGGGTGAGGTCGAAAGGAACTCTTGCAGATATACAGTGACGAACTGCGATTCGAAAAGTATAACCATCCACTGCAAGGCCGCTACCAGTTCCAGACGTACCAGAGGCGACATATCATCAGCCACCGTGTCGAGCAGGGTTATGGCTATTATTCGATCAATATTGTTTGCGTGTTCCTCCGAACGATCTGTCACCGAACTTATAAATGTACCCAGGGCAAACACGGCGGCAGCACGCACCTCAGGCACAGGATCCTGTAGCAGGGGATAGAGCTTTTCGTGCGCCAAATCTCGTACTCCAGACCAGCGCGCCTTGTCGAAATTCTGCCAGAGATGGCCCAAACATATCGCCAGCCACTGACGCAGCAACCAATCATCATCGTTCAGTTGAACCAGGCAAATGGAGACCAACGATCCTTGTAGAGCACCGGTTTGACCCAAGAGGAAATTCTTTACAATGCTTGACAGCACAAAGGCTGCCAACGTTCGGATTTCTTTTGAGACGCTGCCGTCCTGCAACACAGAGAGAAAATACTTGTGATCCTTGACTAAGTCTACCTGACACGACGAATCTACAGCCAATATTTTTGTCCAAATGAAGACCAGAACTGGCCGCAGCTCCCTCGCGGAGCTCTGCAGCAGCTTAAGTACGTACGGAAATATTCCCACACCAAGGGCAAGATTAACGGCCCAAGGGCCGAGGTCCAAAAACCGCGCCAGCAGATCCAATGCTCTCAAGCGATGCACTTGTGAGAGGAGAACCTGCAGCACGATGGGTAGCTGCTCCGGCGGCACCCGCGACTCCGACTCTCGATCTAGCCAGACTTGAAATGCGGTGAGCTGTTCTTCAAAGAACGGAAGCTGCTTGTAGGGGGCACCCTTCTCTAGAATGTCAGGTAATTGTTGCAGCGCCAAATCGACAACCAAGTCCCATGCATCCCACATTGGATGCCGGAAGCATGGAGGCAGTGCGGGGCTCGATACCGGCGTGCAGTCATGTGATCGCAGAATCCTCTCTGCCAGGAGAAAGTTTCTAAACAAGCTTGCCACTAGCAAATCCTGCCGGAAGAGCTTTTGAAACAGATCTCTTGGCAGTGTGTTCCAGGCGATTGTATCAGTGATCGCTGTGAAAATCCAATTCAGCTCGCCGAGCATAGTTCGCCGATCGTTTACCTGTCCCGGGATCTTGTCAATCAAATCACTGTGCATTTTGGGCACCAAATCGAACTTGCCCTGCATGGCGTACCACTTGAGAGCGATTTTAATCGGTGTCGTAAGGCAAGAAGTAAACAGATCCGCAGGCAGCTGTGAATTCATGGGCAGAATCTGGTTCGCTGAGCACGCGGCCAAGTGGATGCACTTCTTATACGTAACCATAGGCAGTGCAGTCGGTCCGATTGTCTGCATAACCTTCTCCATCTCCTTCTCGTGCTGCTCCGCAAATTGATTAAACGAGTTGATGATAATGCCGGCATTCGAACAGTCGTAGACATATATCGACGGCGCTCCCATCCATGCCTGTAAGTCAAAGATCGACAGTGGGATGTATTGCGTGAAGGTCTTATTGAAGACCCAAATCTCTCCGTTTGCTGTAGGTTTTGGCACACCATGTCCATTGTAGTGAAACAACACCCGCTCCTCTTTGGCGTTACGTCGCAAGCTGGTGCAGAGTTTTTTGACATCGTCCACCGTCGGATCGTGGCATTTTTTGTACCGTGCTCGTGGTTGCCAACGTTCATACTGCTTCTGGAGATTCGCTCCAATCATTTCCATTGCTTTCGGTGCCGACACAGACGATGGATCGACCCAACATTCCAACCGGGAACATGGTTGAATTTTTACCACATCTGGAGGGTCAACGCCAATGTTCAGACACAGAACTAAGGCGACACTTGCGGTTTTCATTCGCTCACGGATTCGCCATTGTTGCTTTTCGAATGTGGTGCCATCGATGTTCTCCTGATGACGCTTCGACTGGAAGCAGATGGGACACTGACTGTCGGGAACAGTGACGCCGACACAGCCATTGGGAAAGGTGAGCGACGAATTAAGGCTGTCAGACATTGAAGTTTTGCGACTGCCGCCAGAAGTGCGACTTTGGTCGAGCATTATTCACTTGGTTTGATTTTCTTTTTTATGATTGAGTTGCACAAATCTATTTTAAGCAGCGGTCCATTTTTCCTTGGTCACTATATTTATTATGATTATGAGTTTATCTGCGTAGAGTGTAAGTTTTGGATTATCCGCACGACCAAGGAATGGGGAACAATGAGTGCAGTTGTTACCGAGGACTAGTGTAGTGAAATTTTAACAAACTAGCAAGACTCTGTTTGTCTTAGTTGCTGAGAACTTATGCCAAAACTACCCTACCAACGTTACTAAAATTGCTGCAGCCACTAAATATCTGCATGGTATGTAGTAAGGCGCAGATGCTTTTGGTGAAGTGGTTGTCGTAACATAGGCTAAATTTTTGAAAATTTAGGAAAATTGTGTCTGTCCTTAGACAGCAAATCATACTAAAAAGGCTTAGAGTTCGTGAAAGAAGCCAGGCAATGTCTATAAGTTTATCGTCTAATTGACTGCACTAGGAAAAGCCATTTACCGCAACTCCTTAGGCCTTGATACAGCACTGTGATGTTAAGGTCTTTGTAACCATTACTTTAATATGTCTCTATATGTATAAGGAAATTATAATTCCGCCGACATTTGTGCTCAACAGATAGTGAGATTTCTTGCGCTTGTCATAACAGTGCTGATTCGTTTGTCAGAATTTGCATGTTCTTGACAAAATATGCATTCATTTTAGTGTAACTTCAGAAATTAAGAATCATGTAAATGCACATTCCCACTCACAAATGATAAACAATACCTACTCGGAACACTGCCCTACAACTCTTGTCACGGTTACATGTTAGGCACCAATGTAAAGAATAAACAAATGATAAAGACTTTTCAAAAGGGTGGCTCTTTAGTTATAGAATTGCTTTGATCACATGCCACCAAAGCGTGATTACTACCATAGAATGCAAGTGCGCTTTTGAATGTGTATCCAAGTATTTTGAATTACATATTCCAGAAATACATACTTATTTGGTAAAACTTAATACTTTTGTGGTACGTCGTGCATGTCTTTTTCCCCATTAAAATGACCATCACAAAACCGCTAATTGGAAAAAATGACCGCAATATCGTGGCAGTCCTATCTAAATTGAAAGTTTTCGTGCAAAATGGAACAGATTAGCGAGTTCCATTGCATAATAATTTGAGAAATTATGACTTGAATTTTCAGTGCCAAGTAAAAAATGTGTTTGGTACACTCCCATCACACTTTGCTAACATAATTTGCAAGGAACCCAAATCGATTAACCTGACTCACTAATGAAAAGGATGTTAGAGAGTGGGTACTAGGTACAGTACAGTTTGAAACGAGTCTATTCCGTCGCATCCATAATATTTTTTGATCAACACTTCTACCTGAGAGTCCCATTAGTTTATCGTAGTCCTTGTAACAAATGCAAAATAATATACGTAGATAATCCTACATTAAGCAAACATTTTTTTTTCCGCAAAGCTAACCGGAATTTACAAATCGTGTGGTTGCATTCTCCAATCCTTGATCGTGGGTTAACAAACTTTTATCGCAAACTTTATGGGACACCACCGCGACTCCCGTTACTGGTCGAAAAAGACGAAGGAAGGGGAAAAAATAAAGTTTCTCAGGACTGCTTCCCGATGCACGCACAATTTCGTTTCTTCACTTTTTCTGCTGTTGCAAATAAAAAAAAATTATTTCTGCATAAACTGTTGATTTATACTCCACAATTAGTTCCGCCTAACGATTTAAAGCCTGCGGTTTATGTAAGCTGATTTTAGTTGAACAAAAATTTTGTAAAATTTATTCTTTTCACTTATTCCATTTGGAAAATCACGTTTTGACGAAAAATACGCAGCATTTTTTCAACGAGTTTTTGGTTTTGACGTGAGATGTCAGAAAATGGGGTTGTTTGTTTTTGGCTTTTACGTTTTTAAACGAGAGAAAGAGAGATGACTAGTGTCCAGGTGACAGTTCATCACGTAGGTGTGTTTATTTCGAATGCGATGGAATCATTCGATAAAATGAAATTACTGAATCTATTACAATAATGTAGTGGTGAAATAAATTAAAAAATCAGAATGTATTAAACGTTCTTTCTTTGGGCTTTGTGTTAAAAAGATACACACAGATGTAATCAGAAATGTTTGTGTTTTTTTTTTCCTCCAAAGAAGCTGTGAATTCGATTATTATAACCCCAGCCCCTGTTCCTGCAGTCGAATGATTGCAATTATATGTACATATTATGCATTTTGAAAAAGCAGTTGTGTATTTTACTTCAATCATACAATAATTCGTTATGCGACTATTGAAGTTGGGGCGTTATTAGGAAACTAAAGATTTTTACCTAAATATTCTGGAAATGTTAACATTTTGCCAAAAATGTACAAACGTAATTTTGCTTAGTTTATAGCAAATTTTTTTTAAAGCAACGACGTCTGTAAATTGAGCTAATTAATTATCCTCGGCTGATTTTTTGGCGATATCGTGGTCACTAAATTGTAAACAAATTATTCTGCTCCGGGAGTTAGGTAATAATTTATCTTATTGGTTAGTTTTGCTAGAGGGGATTTGCTAGAGTATTTAGAAGAAGAAGAATAAAATAAAAAATTGTGAAAGTAGACAAGTCTCTGTTTCAAGATTGGAATTTGATGAACTTTTCTTTTCACACTCATTTGTCAGAAAATTAGCCGAACATTATTATTGGCAATTGGCCTAAAGAACCAAATTCCGAAACGAATCGGATCCATTGTGTGTACGATTTTATCTCGATCAAAGCATAAGTTGTGCATGTTTGGAGTAGTGCAATATAAACGGCTTTTTTTTCAATTTGTTGTTAGTAACTTTTGCATTTTATTCGAAAAATATTTACAATGTTTGTTTGTTTTGTCTAGTTTATTAAACACAAAAATCTAACTATAAACAGTACACATAATAAGCACACCAATAAATAATCAGACACAAAACAACCGTTTGACAATAAATAGCTTATAATAACCTAAAAGCAGGCAAAGGAAAGAATACGATGACAAAGGAGCGTTATTATATATATGGTATGACGGCAAATACATATACCAACAAAAACGACTAATATACGACCAGGATTTATCTCCTTAAGCGTTAGGCATTTCATTTATTGAAGATTGTAACGGACAGAAGTAGTCAAAAATGTATTAAATTGTCAATGAGGGCACAGCCAAGTGCATGATGTCAACAGAAGGACGCACAACACCGACGAATATCAAAGAACATCATAATAATATAGCTGTCCATAAGCGACTAACAATTATTATTAGCTACACAACTTTGTGTTAGTTAGGACTTCGCATACCTCGGCCCCGCTATAAACTCTAAAAATTATATGACATCAGAAATCAAGTAAAGAATTACACTTGCTAAGAAGACTTATATTCTTACATCCCACTTCTGTCCTATGAAGCAGAATCATGGACTTTAGCGAGTATAGATGAAGATGTCCTTTGTGGTCTTTGACTGATATTTGATTACATTTACCTTGTCGGGCAGACACCACATTGATCTTGTTATTTAAGTGAGAATCAGTCGTCTAAGACAGCTGGGAATTATAGAGCCAATGGACACTAACGACTTCAGTTCAACCTAATGGCGGATATACATACATACATATATGGAGATTTTTTTAAAAGAAGGTTGCCACCGATATTTGCGAATGCAGCTCTAAAAATGACCCTGTGCGCCGAGATACTTGCGTATTTTATTACAGCAACTACTTGCGAATGGGAATGTTTCAGCGAACGAATATTATGTAGATCCATTCAATGAAAGCAACAATCAGTATAAGTATCTCAGCAACAGAGAGAACAAGTGAATATACGTTAAAAACATCTATCTTGTGCTCCAATTCTAACTGAACCAAGATACATCTCTACGTAAATTATTGTGACGGGATGAAACCGGGTCACTTGGTTGGCTACGCATCGGAGCATAAATTTCCTGAGTAAAGACAGTACAAAATGGTTCGGTTAAGAAAATCATCTGCTACTATAATACAAGTGGAATGTGTACACCAAATTAAAGTAACAAGGAACTACATACATAAAACGACAAGTCAACAAAAAAACATACATATTATTAAATTCTGATTCTCGACTCACCCTCAACACAGGATCCTTGTGAAGCGCCTCTGGATAATTGATGTCTCTTATGCGATGCCTTCCAAACAAGCCGGTCGCAAAACTCTCGGCACTCTTCAGTGTCCTCTGCGTCGCAGTATACTTGAACAAATACAAGTCTGGGTCATATGTGTCCTTCAAAATGTCAGGATACCTTTTTTGCATTCTCTCAGCCAACTCAATCTGTTCATCTTCACCTTCGGCGACCAAAAACTTTTCCTCATCATCATTCAGTTTGAAATACCAAAACTTTAACATAGCCAGCTCGTGTGGACAAAAGTGCGAATGTGCATTGTTCATAATTCTTTGTCTAATTCGAGTGAGTTGCTCTTTGGCCAGACGAATGTTCTTTTTGCTGGGATTTCGCGCCCCGTGCCGAATGACCGACCAAATTCTAGTTGCTTTGCATTCTTCACCGATGATTTGGGTTGGAAAATGTTTATATTAAAAAAATAATTTTTGCAAACAATATAAACACATATACAAACAGTCCAATTTACCTGGATATTCGAATTTGCTTTCATCTCTATTGGCCACGACACGGTAGGGAGTCTTTGTCGACAGATGGTGTTCGATTTCATGGCGCTTCAAATCGGAACATTTGTGTTCGACTTCAGCGAATATTATGGAAATGTACAGGGCAGTGATTATTGTGGTTTTAAAAAGCATTTTCGAATTTAGCCTTGCGACGGAAAACGAAAATTTGTCAAATTTGATGGAAAATTCGCGTGAAGAACGAACACAAAATAAACAAAAACGCACAAAAAGAATTTTTATCACCTGTCAAATTGACAATGAGCAGTGCAAAAATTCGTATGGTTTGCTAGTCGGTAGTGTAGTGTATGGTGTACAGTGCTTTTCAAAATGTCGGATTGTGCAACCGGAAGCCGATTATTGATGGCGGCTATCATTGGATTTGGATATTTGGTTTAATGTTTTCGAATATTTCAGAAAATTATTGAATGTGAACATAAAAATGCTTAGTTTTATAAGGAAGCCAGAACAAAACTAAAATGTATCTAATATCAGCAATATCACTTAAGACGGAAATATCATAAAATTTACATCGATATAATATGAATCTTCTCATCCAGAGCAATGAGACGTCATTGCAAAATGGCTGCAAAAATACAACGCCCTGTTCTACATTAAGATCTATAAATAGAAAGAAATCGTCGCGTGGCAAAGCAACACATTTGTTTATATGTGCCAATCAATTTATCTGTCATGTAGACACGCAAATTGATTTAAGAAGGTCAGCTGTGGTCGGTCAGCTGTTTGGGTTGCTATTTAAATTCAAATTTGATTTTTTTTTTGTTTTATAAAAATAAACTCGATCTCGAACGATTAGGATTGAGACGATGTGTGAAAAATATTGCGTATAAAATAAGTAGTCAGACATATTTAAACTTAAGCGTACTTACAACAAACGAATGTAGGTAATGTTTTCGCAACAGTAGTTTAGCAGTACGTATTTGTTTGTAATTTCCTACTAGTAGGTAGTATGAAAAGTCTAGGCTGGTGGCATTCGAGTATTCGAGTTACATGTTTACTATGTAGGTAATCGTACTTGAAAATATTTTTGAAAATGTTTTGGCACCGCACACACCTAGTATAATACAGAAGGCCAGCGAAAAAATATGTACATAGTTCTGCAGTTTTGAATTACTCTTTCAACCTAAAAACAAAGGAACCAACGCGTATAGGAAGGTTGTAAAGTAATGCGTCTCTGGTGGCCTGTCTCTACATAAACTCATGCAGCGGGTTGCGGGTGTATAGCGCCATTTATAAATAAAAATGGATTGCAGTGTTGTAAACATAATCGCCCACTTAAAAACTTTACATGATTTTTAAAGAAAATGTTCCTAAAAGTGATCGTAGCTTTATACAAACGTTGACGACCTCCTTTTACAATACTGAAGCCGGAGAGTGCTATCTATATCGCACTTCTGAAGACGATGACTAAATAAAAATCAAAATGACTGGAATTTTCCGACACGCTATTAAGTAGGTACCTAAATAACTTACTTACTTGGTACTACTACAGTCGGGATGCAGTTCTCCAGTTAGCGCGGTCTTTGGCTGGCTGCCTTCCGTTTTGAACTCCAAGTTTGTTGAGGTCTATTTCCAATTATTCCCATCACCTTAGGCAAGGTTTTCCGGTGTAAAGTTTAAGAAGGTTAAATGTTAAAAAAAAATGGTAGGTTCACTGGTCAAGTTTTCAAATTCTGAGATATTGTACAACACAATGAAGTTATAAATAAAAAACTTGCCAAGTAAACCTACCAATTTTTTTAACAGTTAACTTTCTTAAACTAAGAACTTGGCGTACATTTAGATTTACTGACTAGTTACACCCTTTTTTGTAATTTATAACAAAACTTGGCTGATTTTTTACATTCATGTTTTTGGTGCGATTTCACTACTTTTTGCGAAAGTTTTTTATTAGATTTCACAAACAACTTTGAAACATCTTCGCTTTTCATTTTGGCTTTCTTTCTTGTAATATATTCATTAAAATCATATTCAGCAGGTAGATTCACTTCTATTCATATTTTAAGTAAATTTCAACATTCTACGGCAATGGGAAGTTGGCCCAAATAAAAAATAACCGATTTTCAAAAGTGGGCCCCCTGAACGGAAAATCTCAAGTTTTGGACTTTTCCCAGTATATATGCACCACAGGATCTAGCATTCTGCCAAATTTCACGATTCTAAGAGGTGCTTCATAATTTTGATGATCATTATGTGAGTGAGTGATTGAGACAGTCAGTTACAGTTTTTGCGATTTTTGAAGTCCAGTATGTTGAGAACCACTAATGCTGTAGAGATAAAAAAAAACAGTTCCCATATCTCCTCTGTTTTCACTCTTCATTGGGGAACTAAATGGTTGTAGCGTTGAAAGTAGGGGAATGTAGATGGTCTGTGGTGGTCGATAATAAATATTAGTGACGATTAAATGCAGAAAAGTTAGACTCCTATATTTATTGGCCATATTATTTGCATTGTAAGAATTATGGGAAGTGCGATCATATTTATATCCTTAGAGCGATGACCCACGCAATTTTGTTTTCCTATAAAATATCTTGCTTCTGGAACTACTGTATAGGCCCATCAATTTCTAAATGTTTGTTGAAATTGTTAATACATTATGCATGTGGTAGAATTTACTAACTAAATTACTGCTCACTGTAATCCTTTTCAATCCATGATTTCGCACAATAATCCAAAAAATAAAACTAAAGTAACAAAAATATATTGGACCTTACTAATAACACATTTTAAACTTCCGCTTAAATATACTCTAGATAATTCTGTTTGGAAAAAAGGGACTTTGTAACCAGGTAGGTACCTACACTAAAAACAGTTATTAGTGCCGCCAACTATTTTTCATGCAATATAACATCAGTGATCGATGAGATTAGTAGATACCTACTATTAACTGAAATGGTAATGATACCTGCAATAGTTTTGTAAATAATTACATTTGTACAGCTGCAAAATTAAGCAAGCACAAATATATTAACTCACTAAAAAGTTACGTATACGCCCCCGGCTCAATTTATCCAATGTTCCTTTAAATCATTACCATCTTTTGCACTTTAAAAAGTGTAATTAACCCAAGCGCTACAGCTTATGTAGATAATTACCAACAAAATGCGCGTTAACCCAATACACAATGTAGTTCGCAATAACTTATTCTTATGCCATTATACGTTGGTTGTGATTTCAATATAAATATCCATTTTATTATGACAGCGGTTGACAGAGATAATATGTTACATTTCGTCCATTATCGACAGTTATTTTTGCCGAATCAATAGAAAGTGTTTTTTTATTTTTTTTTCAAGTTCTTAGCAAAAATATAGCAAGTCATTCTGTCATTTTAATTAAAAAAAACTGTCACATATTTTTGATTCGACTAAGAAAATTTCTTACCTATCACTTCTGTCAATTTTTGGTTTATCAATATAGATGCCATACTTGTTATAAAGAACAAACACAAAACAAAAAATGATCCAATGACAACGATTATTCATTTAAAAGTAACTAATTATTATTGTTCCCTAGCAATAGCAATGTATTTTAAGCCCCGCATCAATTTTCATGTGATAACCGAAATCAAGTGTGATCGAGTACAAAATACTGATAAATGAGGAACTATTAAAATTTAAGCAGTTGTCAGTTGATTTATTATTGACAGGGTCGTCGGTGTAAAGTTTAAGTTAACAAAATTATTTGCTCATGACAATAAATAGGAAATATAACATCCATTAAGGCACACTTCATTCTAATCGGTCAAATTTGAACAGTTCGATAAGATTTTATAGCTACATCTGCGATTTAATGTTAGTAATTGATGTTGTTTACCATCATATTACGTTTTTTGGAATAATGACAATGTGCAAACAAATTACCTAATTAAACAATCAATTTACAGATTGAGATTGCAAATTAGGAGACATATTTTGTCTGAGATTTTGCGGGTTTTAACCAAACTACCAGCAGAACAAAACTGCAACAAAAACACAAAAATGGTTGTCATTTTATAAAGGAAATTTATTTCATAAATCATTTACAGATGATTATTACCTGATTTTAAATATGTGAAATATAAGCATATTAATGGAATATAATTGCCAATTATAATAGTACCAATTTTTGACTCTTATTTGATGAATGAACATTTTTGGAGTAGATATCAGTTAAAAAAAGATATCAGTTAGTAAATTATGTCATATTAGAGAAGATTATTCGCTTCTTTTGAATGTGTAAAATGCAGTCTGATTAAGTAGATGGAAAAGTTAGAATAAATATACGACCGGTGGGTGCACCACTTACTAATTATTACTATAACCCATACTTATTACTTTTGTATGGAATTTTTTGCTTCCTAACAGCAGCATACTAGGCTTAATTAGTTAGTGATTGCTAATGATGACAGTGTTTTAGATCATAGTTTAAGAAATGCAAATGTTTATGTTTACTGTCAAGAAACGCATACTATTGGCGTGGCATTTGCGTTCTAGCTTCGTATGTAGACAAAATGTTTGGCCTAATTTTCACATTCCATACATCCGCAAGCATCTCGGGGCGCTGTTGAAGCGTTTCCCGGGAGAAGTATTTAAAAAAAAAACTTAACTAGGCTACATATATGGCTAGCTTCGAATGTAGACTAATTGTTTGGCCTAAACATTCACTTAACCGCATGAAATACATACTGAGAGTATTCGGATTCCTATAGGATTTTAAAATGTTAATTGACTCAGAAAATACTCCCGAACCTACTCCGCACCTAATTTTCTGTATGTAGATTGTTAAATTCGAGTCCCTATTCATCCGACCGTCTTGCCAGTCTAATCTTCATTCATTCATTCATTCATTTTCAATTTCCCGCTTATCCATTAAGTGGGTCGCGGGTGTAGGTTGCTCAAGTGGACCCTCCGCATAGCTCTCGATCCTCCTCCAAATCATCATGGGCAATCCCCATACGGGTAGAGGAGACATTATGGACTTGATCTAACCATCTCATCCTGGGTCTACCTATAGGACGCCTGCTCGATGGGATGGATTCCATAGCACGTCGTGGAATCCTGGTCGGGGACATGCGTTTAACATGACCAAATCACCGAAGCATGGACCGCTCCGTCCGGAGAAGTAGCTGCTCGTCATTGAGTTCCTCACGTATTCTGGTATTTCTAATGCGATCTCTACGGGACACACCAGCAATACAACGGAGAAATCTCATTTCGGCAGCTTGTATCCGCGATCTTATTCTTTCGGTCATTACTTAGCTTTCACACCAAGTTCAGTCATCCTAATAACAGAATGACCAAGCTGTCTCAAAATTGATCCAGCCTAACCAAATCTACAGGAAAACTCAGCATTTGCTCCTTCCATAACTCGTGAATAAAGACCCCGAGGTACTTTAACTTCTCCACCTGTTTCAATGGAATTCCACTAACATGCAGAGAACAGGCGTTCAGGAGATGAGAATTACTTCAGATTTGTTCACGTTTATTTTCATCTCCTTTCTTGAAAAGGGCCACAATCACCCCAATCTGCCAATCGCTGGGAGTTTCGCCGCATTCCCAGGCCACTTTAATGACACGGGAAAGCCTCCCTCGTCACCTAAGGCCTTGAGTATTTCTGGCTGGATTTCATCCACTCCGGCAGATTTGCCAGCTTGATAGTGACTGCAGAATAGTTTATGCTCAACTTGAGAACGTACTCCCGGAAATGTCTGCATTCATCGATATTCGGCAACATTTTTTGTGTCTGCCAACCATTTTCTGAGGTGCTCGTTGCCATTCTAAATAAATAAATAAATAGGCGGCGCAACAGGCGGTAGACACCCAGGGCCTAGCTTCTCGCAACCATTCGTTTTGTGTGAGTTTCTATTTTTGGAACGAATGGAAGGGACCTACAATTTTATGCCGAGTCCGAACGGCTGAATTGAGAAACTTTTTCAGGACAGTCATACTCTCGGATGTTTGTCAGACGTTCGCGAGAGGTGGCGCAGTAGAGAAAACCTTAAGATGTAATTTGTGTTTTTCCGGGGATCGAACCTTGCATCCCTCGCACAGTAGTCCAGCACACTAACCACTGCGCTACTGCGCCCACATTCTAACTTGGTGAATTTTCGGCTAGTCTGATGTTTCGCAATTCTCTAGACACACTGTAGATTACGTAATAAAAAAAGCTGTCCAATTAGCCAAATATAATCTTTATTATAGCCACAAACTAGAGACGGGGAGAATGAAATTACCTAAAATCTATCTAAAATAAAATAGATTAGAAGTCGTGGGCCTCTTACAGTTCACCTCAACTTTAGCTTAATTTTTTCTGAGTAGCCGCTATTTTATTTATATAGCTTCTATTAGTAGCTGGTAGCATAAAATTCTTCACATGTTCCTAGAGAACCCAAAAAAAACATAGCAAAACACGCAATAAAGTAAACTAAAAAAAAATTATATACATATGTATATCCGAAGATACCTGCAGAGGCAACGTATTCATACACTCTATAGTTCCAACATATATACCTACCTGCCTTGTGCAAGCTGAAACTAAAAACGTAGAGTTCCTTTTAGTCCTTTAAGTTTGCTGTTCAATTTGTGTGCATTTTTAAATCTAAAGTCGGTGTAGAGTAATAGGAGTGTGCTGTGGAACATAACAAACGGTTGTTTGTTACCTACCTTATTATGGTGGCAAAAAAAATGTGTTGTTCGTGCCAAATGATTCGCATTGTAGATATTCTCTAAGGAATTTTGACATCCAATACTAATCTCTGCCAAATGACAGTAAGAACACGACAGTCTTTAAAACGTAAATGGTGTAAAGACATTCTGGTCAAGTAACCCTCTTTTGAAATATCCCCCTAGACAGTCCTTTGGCTACTGCGTAGCGTACGCGTTAATTTCATTCTTACCGGCTGATGTAATTGAGCTAGTTCGACAGCACAAATTCACATACATAGAATGTCTCCCCAAAGGGCACTTTTCACCATGTCAACAATGGCATTAACTTTGCGCCAAAAACACACTCACAAAGCATATCAGTTGCTAAGGCACACGTACTATACCAGTAGACCATACTGAGGAAATTCAAAACCGCAGCGTCTAAAAGTTGTAATAGAATATTTATATTTTTAAGTTTAGTTATTCATTAGGTGGAAACCGATAGACAGGCGAAGCGGCAGTTAGCGTCTGTTGCTGTTCTAGTCGAAGGGTTATCACGTTTCGTTGGGAAACATGTTGTCATAGCCGTTGTGTATAGAAACATGCGCATCTCTACACCGTCCTCGTCCGACATAAAAGCTCGAACGATATCAGTTTAAAAGCTAAGGACACGCGGTTAATCTGGTCAGTGTGCTCAAGTAGTTGACTAACTTCTCATCAGCAGCGGTTTCTGATTGTCCGTCATCGCTATTGTGTAGTCAATAGTCAGTCATTCAAGAACTCCGCAACAGTCTCTGTTGTATCTCTGTTGTGTGCGGTATGGCAGTAAAAATATCGTTTAACTAGTATTCTCCAGCTTTGCTTCGACGTCGGTGTCTGCGTTTGTGGTACATGCCTACCGTAACGTGATTTTGAATAATCTCCCTGAGGTGATTACCAGAGCCGGTTCGCACCGTGTGCCGAATAATATTTCGATAAATTTGTGAATACTTTATTGTTGGATGGAGGTGTTATAGAATTTGCATTTAAGACTAAAGAGTTGTTTAATAATCTTGCCGGTGGTATTGCCAACAGAGACGTGTCGGTCGCCCCGAAGTGTGGCATATAGTACTCCAACTGACTGGTTAGCACTTCTTCTCTTGGTGCAATAAGATTGCACTTGTTAACGAGTTGGCACCTTTAAACGTGATCTTGGACAGTGACGCACAGTTCGCGAAGCGTTAAGCCGGTTCATATTCATCTAATGATAATTTGAATATTGTAAAACCATTTTCTTTTTTTTGGCAAATTTCACTTTTTTGATTTCGTATCAAGAAAAAGATGAAACGATAAGTTGCAAATCGCGAGAAACAAGTTGATCAGAGTTTTTTTTTTGTGTTTAGTCATATGGTCTGAATTTTAAAGTGAAACAAGTTTTTGGACAATTTTTGTTCGAAAAATAAAGCAATCCCAAATTGGAGGTAAAAGTGTTCTGAATAACGAGATTTGTAACCGGTGGTTGGCTGCCTTACCTACAACAAGTTGACCGTGATCGTAATTAAATTGATTTATCTTATGTTGTTGGTGAAATATGCAACATAAATAGTTTTTCGGGTGATTATATTTTGAAGGTAAGTTTTTTATTTTGTACGCAAATAAATTATGTACGAACATACTTGTCTTTCTGGAACAAAATTGTGTCGTGTTTAATGACAGAAGTGGTGATCAAATATATGTTTAAGCCCAGACGATTGTTACTGCGTTTAATTCCCAAATAGGATTGACTTTGCGCTTCCCAAAAATTGTGCAAAAAAAAAAAACACCGGCTCGACTGCAGTTAAGTAGTATACTCGTATACCATAGTATATTTAACTTAAAAGTGGAACAAGAATATAAGCAGACACCCCAAGTTATGATGTAATACATATTATTTAATCTTGAGGCAAAAACTTAACAGGTTCCATTTAATTACCTTGTCTATCTTTCTATTTATATTGCGAGGTACTAAAACTTATTTTTAGTGCCCAGGTGAAGTTTTGCAATATCACAGTAGCTATTTTTCCATATAAAATTATGACTCCCGGAAATTATGCCGGAAGAAACTGCGCCAAATTTTTTTTTTTGGGAAAAAAATGCCAGAGAATGTTTTTGTTTTCGAATTTGGAAAAAATATCAGAATTTTGTTTGGAAAATATGCCAGAAATAAGAAAACTAAGCCAGACAAATGTGGAAAAAGCACCGGAGAGTAAAATGGAATTTAAGCCAGATAATAAACATATAGGTAATTCATATTCTGGCCTAATTTTCAAACTAATTTTGGAAAAAAGGTCAAAAAATGTTATTTATTTGAAACGCCAATGAAGTCAATGAAAAGCGTTTCAGATTCATGATAACTTTTTTTATTCCTCTATGGAAAGCCATTAACGTAGAAGAACAAGACTTATTGGACCTGGACTGGGACTTCATTGATAACAGAAAACGGATTTGAGTCTGCCAATTGCTTATTGCTTCAAAGGTAGATTATTCAAGCTGAATTTCGTTCATCCTTACAATTCTATATATATAAAAATGGTGGCAAAAATGTATAGTAATTCATCAATTGAGAACGGCTGGACCGATTTGGCTACAATTTTTTTTCAGTTGTTCGTGATCGACAGGAGAAGGGTCTTCTGAAAGAAAATTTTGGGAAAACCCTCCGGAAAAGTCGGAAAATTGGAAAAAGCGAAAATTGATTTTTTGTATGGAATTTTGTGTGCAATTGTTCCAAAATGGCTTTTCAAATGGAAAAATAGAAAATTCTTAGTGGAAAACTAGGAAAATTCCGGAAAAACGCGAACAATTTCGAATAACTGTGAAATTCGTTATGATAAAAGACGTTTTGTATGCATTTTGGGTGGAGAAGTTAACGACATAAATAATAGATGGCGCCAGGCCAGGTGTCCTTTTTGCATTGTCATTTTCTATTGAGCAAATGTGCTATTGTTCTTGCTGCAATTGATTCGAGTTTTGTGTATTATTACAGTACAAGCATTGCGATCAATTGAAATTCAATGCGAAAATAAGTTTGCGTGTAAAAAGTGAGGTTATCCAATTGCGGTTATCCGGTTGCGGGCATTCAAACTCGTTTGATGTGACAGGAACTTCACTGCATAATATACTTACAGCTGAAGGTGGGATCGATCATAATCATGTTGCGGAATCTGAATCATCCGAAATTGTGCAACGGCACGCGGTTGTCCGTCAAGAAACTGATGAACAATGTGATTCAAGCGACGATCATCAAGGGCAAATTCAAAGGAGAGGAAGTCCTTATCCCACGAGTTCCGATTATTCCAACTGATCTTCGATTCCAATTCAAGCGGATTCAGTGGATTTTTCCGCCCTAGATAAGGACCGATAAATCTGTTGTCAATTGACCAAATTATTGCAGACAGAATTCTGTATGCGCAATGTCGAGAAGACTTAGTAATTGGGGCTGATTAAAAGATTGGCAATTCAGTCTTTCTTATGTATGTTAAGCAGTTTATTTACTACGAGATATCATAGTAGTCACCCTCAGCAAAGTTATTATTTTCCTGTCTGGGAGCATATACTTTTTGTATAGTAGTATCTACTTCTACCAACTAGATTCTTGGCTGATGTTGTCGCCACTGTATATTGGTTAACACTCGCAAATTACAATCGTTGCTTTACTCTTTATTTAACTTTTAAGTTAAAAAGTTATTGAAGTTTTGAAGTTTTCGAAGTAACTCAAAATAGCTTAACTCTTGAAATCTTCACCAGCACGTTCACTACAGACTATGGGACATAATTGAGCCGAAAGCCTCAGCAGCTTGTGCTCACAAATTGTTAATGAACATTGTAATTCATTATTTTGTTAATAAATAATATTACATTATTTATTGTTATAATTATATTTTCATTTATATCTTATTAAGGAGTTAAAGTATGACTCATTTTTCGTTTCTTTTTCAGCGATTTTTGCACTGCGTATATGTAGTTGGTTTAGACATAGTATAGAGTTTCTTCTTTGGTGCAGTCAGTGGGTCTATTTTTTTTTTTGCTCACCGTTGGCATCAAAAAATGTTGAAGCGAAATTTATATGTTTTCGCTGATTGTTTATTTTATTCACAAGATTCGTTTCATGGTATTGGCAAGGAGTCGATTCTTCCAATGAATAAGCGAGGCCATTACCACTGACCCACGACCATTCACCTGTAGAAACAACTTTGCGTATGCCTCTTTGTCTACCCACTTCGCAACAACATTCAGACTGATAAAATAAAAAAATAAAAAATTATAAATGTGTCGTAATTTTAACAGATAATGTATTATGATATTGGCATGGAGTCATTTTTCGGCCAACATACTTTCTTATATCCAATCCATACTAAATCATTTTTAAATTCCCCAAACAATCCAAAGTTCAAACAGTCCAAGTTTTTTTTCTCATCTAAAGCTGAAATATACTGCAAGAATTTTGTCTCGGTAATATTTTTACGAGTGTTTCTTTGTTGTGGTATTGTGGTATTGTGGTAATGTGGAATACCTTGCTCAGATCTGTCTTCCCTCCTCAGTACAATTTACAGACATTTAAAAGCGAAGTGCATCGGAATCTTCTTCTTCTCTATCCTTAATGCCCCCACTACACTGTAGGATAACCTCTTTATAAAAAAAAGTAAAAAAAAGAAAAATTATCGCAAAAGATCATAATCAAATTCAAGCCATCTTATGCGGCGAATTGAAATCTTGCAGACTTGCTAAAACATCACAACTCTAATTGAACTTCACTGCAATAAGTTCCATATTTTGCGTAGGTATAGTGGGTAATCCCCCGTTATTCTTACATGGGGTATATTTTTGAGTAATTATACCAAAAAACATTTAATGTAAGCAATCAATTGCTAATCAAGTTTTTTCTCTTAAAACATCACACTTTACGAGAATTCATCAAAAAGCATTTAAAAACTAAAAACAATAATAATTGACTAGTAAGTACTAAAGGTGCTAGTACACGGCATGTAGCAAGCCACATGCCTATGTAGCTCTGACGTCAACAGAGTGTGCACAAAGATAGCCTGTACAGTGTACACGGTATGTAGCCATTGGGACAATTCGCTGACGTATGTGGCTTGCTACATGCCGTGTACTAGCACCTTAAGTAAGTAGCTTATAAGCTAAGCACCCCATTCTCACCACCGTCATGTCACTTCCCCTTCTAACTGATCGTCTAATAATACTGTCTGTCTAATTAGAATTACTGCATAATGAGTTCTCTTCGTTCTCTTTTAATTACAAAGGCGAACACACTAAGCGAGCATAAACTTTACGTCTTCATCACGCGCGCTGCTCGCCAATGGAAGCTTGCCAATTAAAGGTAATAAATCGTGGTGGTTGTCGTCACGTCACACTGCCGCTACCCGCTCGCTACGCGTCGACTACAAAAGAGCAGCAATGAATGACATCTCAATTTTAAGTAACAAATCGCCGACGATAACAACACGCTCGCTCGTGCCACCCACGCTGGCAGCCGCAACCACAACCCCCAGTAGCAGTTTTCTGTTCATCGCGTTTTCCGACACGCGGTCCGGTGTTGTTTCCCATATAGAGCGTGTCAGAAGCTTCCCCAAAATTAATTACATACCTACCTTTCGTAAGTGGTGCGTTAGTGATACATGCTATTGAAATTGTGAATGCAACCACTTTGTGTATTTGGTAAAAACAACAAGCTTGTAATGAGCTATCGTGACCCTAACTGTCATCGGAATCGGAATAATAATAGGGAGCTCTGCGCTTTATCGAAGAGAATGCAAATAAGATAAGACCACTAGCCTAGTGTTGATGCTGTGTGGTAGGTATAAGCATTCGATGTCGAGCTGTTTTCATTTCCTATGCATTGGAAGGAAAGTCATTTAGAAAAAGTAATTAAAATTCAACGACGCGTCATTCTCTTGATGTAAAAGTGTCTTATCGCTAAATGCCAAATGACATCGTTTTGTTCGACTCGAGGTAGCGAGTTGTTCTTAGAAAACCGACTTCTTCGACGATGGTGATTCGAAAGCAATTTCCTCTTATTGTTGCATAAATTGAACTGAATGGAGGGTGGCAGCAGTACAGGGGCAGGTATTGTAAGGAACAGTGTGATTGAAAAAATCATCGACTAGAAAGAGAAATATCCTACGGCAGTAGTGTTGAATCATAATTGTATAAGTATCCATGCGAGAAGTGCTTTGTTGATTATAGAAAATCAGTGCGTTAAATGGATTTGTTGAATTTAATTCATCCTTTCATCAATTAAACTGACATTTTGTTAAATTCAGTGGCCTACCAGCAGCCATTTTTAAATTTGCAGATTGAATGAGCAACTATTCAAAATGGAAAGTACGTTTGTTCAAAACTGCAATAAAATTAGATAAAACTTTACCACAGTTTATTTTCGTCTCCCTTTACAGAATTACGCGCTTCATAGTGGTAATCAAACTCACTGCTCACCTCCAGTTCGGTTCGAAACTGCAGATCATTTTGCCCCAAGACCAGATAATTGCTAGACTGCAACAATCGGGTATGGGTATGAGTATGACAGAAAAACTCGTCTATTTATGACGACGCCACGTTTATGACCGACGACGAACATGTCATAATCGAGTGTAACAGTTTTATATTTGTCTGTTGCGTATATGTCCCACTAAAATTCGTAAATATGAAATTGAAAAAGTGCGAGAATGTAAAAAGTATATACCTACAGCTAACTCTATGCTATGGGTCTTTCTAGTCAGAATAACTAGCCTCATTCAATCCGGCAAATGAATCAGCCATTTAACATTCACCTTCTTTGCGAACACATTTTTAAAAAGCAGTCTCTCTATTTATGCGGTCTTTGCGGCGAACCTCGTCTGGTGGCATTGTCACTCCGGTTAAGAAAAAAAGACTCTTCCAGTCGGAGCATTAGTGTCAAATCGCTCATCATGTTCTATAGCCAGCTTAGACACCTGATTCACACTTTTCTGAGTTGTTCGGCAGCGCTGCACTGCTCTTAGAATT
This sequence comes from Cheilosia scutellata, assembly GCA_955612985.1. NCBI lineage: Eukaryota > Metazoa > Arthropoda > Insecta > Diptera > Syrphidae > Cheilosia > Cheilosia scutellata. The sequence goes on from OY015313.1 coordinate 5,200,760, forward strand.
ATTCGTTGTTGAATTTCCTTCTTCAAATTTCATCAATAGAGACGTCATTAAAAACACCCGAAGCCCGAAGAATTGTACTTCTACAACAACCAAGGATATCTTAGTTCGCCTTTATGATTAGAGTCCTGTATAGAGTCGTCTTAAATTTATATTTGACAAAGTCTTTTTAGGCCAAAAAATAGCAAATGGCAAGGTGTCTATTATGACGTTCCTTCAGATTTGTTGATATACTTTGAAAAATGCTGCCCTTGGCTAGCGAGTTTCTCACAATTTTCTAAAAAACGAATAAATCACATGAAACCGCACTACTTTCTCTAAATCCGTTACTGACATCAAAGCCAAAGTTCTGGGCGACGACTACCTTATTAGAGTTGTTAAATTTTCAAAATTATTTGCCCCTGCCTGACGTATAGTAGGTACATCCTCTTCGTTTGAGTTGGGTTTCCCCTGACAGTTTCTGTCAAACTTTGTCTTTATTATTTCTAAAGAGTTGCTGTTAAATGATTATGTTAACAATAACTCCCATTCGTAATTAATTTATTTTTTGAGAAAATAGACACGTACCTAGGCTAAACCAAATATTATATTTGGCTCTTTTCTCAGGACATTACTCCATCTGCCACATTAAAAGCTTGACTTTAAGCGGTCATTGCAATGTGGCCGTTGACAACGAAATATACATTTTACACGCAACAGAGCTACACTGTCTGTACAAGTGGTGAATATATGAAAATGAGGCAGAGTATATGTATAATGTAAACAACGTCATTGTGTGCATTTTTACAGCAAACACGGAATTTCCAGTCAACGAAGAGGCTTTATTTCGATCGAGAATTCTTTACAAATTTAGAAAAATATCTGCAAAGTTCACTTTTGAAGAAAATTTACAGTACTTACAGTTCATCAAATGACATCAAAAAGTAATGAACAGATGACCCACTACACTATCGAATTATCTACTTATAGACGAAATCTTACCATCAATCTTGCTCAACAATAGTTCGTTCTAGGTTAGGAATATTGCTCAAGGACTTAGATACAATTCAAATGAGGTTCTCATTAAAAAATTAAAGATATAGGTACTCAAGTTTGTATGTAACTACGTTTCTAATATACAGACTGTCACAGCGGCCAACTGTGTGGTCGATTGTTATATCGCACTGTCAGTATTTGCTCGAACTTAAATTGTTTGCTCCAGTTTCACTGAGCGCCTTATCCTGTCACCATTTCACGCTTAAACGGATATATCTACCAGTTCTGCATTCTAATATAATTCCATTCCTTTGCTGTGTGGTAAATGTTTTTCCTTTAAAATTAATTCGTTTCTCTTCTTTTTTTGTTTGTGATTTCAGTGGGGCTGTGGATCCTCCAACCATCTATCCATCCTCTCACCGGGACCAAAGTAGTATCCATCCATCCATCTAGCATCGTCGCTCCAACGGAAGGGACGAATTATAATGTCGTCTTGCCAGCATTATTGACTTTGGCAAAGGAGTGAACGAGGGAGGACTTAGAAAAAAAAACCGGATCACCGCTGCCATATCGTTCGTGTCATCCGGCACTAGGGCACTGTGTACGTTGTTTTTCCCTCAATTTTTATTAAGATGTCGCCAGTTCCTCATCCTGCCACAAGAGAAGAAAGTAATTATTATTCTGTGGACGACAATATCACGTTGCGACTCATTAAAGTGGACAATTTTAATTAACATTGCGGTGTGTTATGTTGTCAATTTGTCCACACAAAGTGCACTAAGGCCCGTGTTGCCATTGCAAAGCAAGCGTCCACTATAAGTATGAATAATTAACTGCGTATGTGTTGTGTATGTGTAAATTGCAAGTATGGGGTACACAATGAAGTACTAAACCTTGAGTAAGATACAGGAAAAAAAAACAAAAACAACAACAAAAAACAATCATTCCGACTACGAGCTAATAAAAAAACTATCTCTGATAATATAAAAATGCCGGAAAAAACACTAAATAACGGTTATCTAAGGACACCACACTCAAATGAAAATGGTGGCGGTGGCGGTGGGGCTGGTGCTGATTTAGTTCAAGATTCAACAACAGACGACACAATGACCACAACATCACCACTCTTGGGTGGAGGTGGTACCACAACTGGTTCAACGCAAGTCATTAACAGTGGTGTGGCGGCAGTGAATAACGGCCCCATGAATAATAAAGCGCCGACAATTGTACACTTTGGACCAGGCTCGAATGTGCCAAGGACTTCACTACAGTATCCCGCTGGCGGCGGCGGCGGCGGTGTGCAAGTACTAACGCAGTCACCACACACCAGCGATTGTTTCTTCAAGGAGCCTACTCTGCGACGAAGATTACTGATATTGGCCGTTTCGTTTATGGTCTTTGGAGCAGCGATTGGAGCATTGGCTATCTATTTCGCTGGTAGTTTTCGATGTACCAGTAGTAACGGTAGTGATAGGAGCAGTATCACAAGCACTGACAGCAATCTAGGTAAGTTTGGTATACGAATCGCGATTGATTGGTTTTATTTCTTGCCTATCTTCGGATCGATAAATCATTTTTCTATCTAAACATATTTTGGCAATCACCGGTATTTATGGCGCATTTGAGGCTCTTTAGATTAACCTTTAAAATATACAATATTTATTGTCTGTCTGTGAACTGTGCAGATAAGCAGACACTATACTATATTCGCACATTATTAGCAGCGTACTTACGCTGTGATGTTTATCTTTAAGTAGGTGTAGAGTTGTAAATATACGAGCATGAATAAACAATCATATACGTTTTACGCCCTGGGGATTGATTAGGACGTCCGCTAGATTCTGATAAAGTTATAGTAAATTAATAGCCGCTGGGATATATTGGAAAACAATAAACAAACGCGCCAGCTATCCATGGAGTGGGGTTGGTCCAACATGCACGGGATTTGTTTATATGTTTTTGATGGGAATTAACAGATGTGAGAAAAATTAACATAGAGTCGAATCACCTAAACATCTATAACATAGGAAAGCAATGAGGAATCATTTGTTACACATTTCTTTAAAATACCTATGTTGAAAGGATGTATCCAATAGCAATCTTCTCTACTGTCTATTAACAATATTCTCCATCTTCTTCGTCCAATTCGATAGGAAACGATGAAATTTCAAAAATTGATGCTACTCATCAAATTATCTACATAAAATAGAAGTGACATTTAAATTAAACGTTTCCATGTGTCTTGCCGAAAGTTTATGTGAAAATGACCGCGATCCATTAATCACTTGACGTCTAGCACATATAATATCCCTGATGGAGGAACGCTGCCGCTAGATCACTATAGTGACATTTGAACCAAACTCTAGCGAGCTTCAGCTTTTTTATACATGGAGTTTGACATGCCGATATATAGTCATCCAGCGGTCAATGGAAAGCTGCAAATGTAAATGACAATAATATACAGCTGTCAGCTATCTTTCGTGATGTCATTTGTAGTTAAATTTAATCTTATATGTTATGTAAAACAGTTTATTCTGACTGATTGGCGATTGGTAATCAACGCCAAGCCTAAACGGTAAGACCTAGGAAGCTGACATTTTAAAATAAATTTCCTTGTATGGCCAAAGAAAGCACTTAGAGGCGATTTGAGGAAATTCAAAGGGACTCAAAGTTTGTATGGGAAAATTCTTATTTTTCATCCGATTAACTTCAAACTCGGTTTATGTATGTAGGTAGGTAGATACTCTTTATAAAAAAATAGAGAATTCCTCCAATTTTGAAAATTTTGCTTGGAGCCCGAATTTATTGGCGACGGGAAACGGGGATTTCAATTTGTACGGCGAACACTTTTTTACTATCGAGTCTATACTGTAAAAGACGAAATCTGCAAAAAAAAATTAGCAGTAGTCGAAGAAAAAGGAATTCAACAAGTTGGATTCGATTTCAATTTTAAGAACACTATAGTATGTACTTTCAAAATTTCTAGATTCTTATCGATTCGCGAAAGAGAATTATTTATCATATTCAGTTTATTATGATTTTTTTCTTTGAAGTTCATGAACTCCGACTTCCAACTTATGCGATTAACGTATTTTCACCCTTTTTTCAGAAAGAACAGACGGACTATATGTAATGTATTAAATAGGATTATAATTTTATCTTAGGATAATTTGAGCCAAACTGAAAGTATTGAGCGACACACTCTCAAAGCGCAGAAAATTTACTCAAATGTAAAATTGATCTGAAAATTTAATGAGCATAAAAATGTCACCGCTATGACACTTCATAGTCTAAAATGTGTACTAGACCAGTTTAGTTTTAGACGTATTAGTCGTTAATACGGTTGATAAATTTAGCTCCGGTACTAGCAATGTGAAAAAATACACAAGTACTAACTTTTCGTTGGTACCGCGTATCAGAGCTAGTAGGCACCTGGTCTAGCTAGCTAGACCGGGTACTAGTACTCATGTGAAGAAATCGGTCGTAAGAAATCGTTTCCTAAGATATAAAGAATATATTTCATATTGAAAATTGAGATACCACCACTAAACAGTGTCATTATTACATGCATGATGAATACAAAGTACTCCATCCATAATGCAGGTCTCAAATTCGTTCGAGAATAGGTATATGTAAAAATTGGTATCTATCTTGAAATGGCTTATCCTTTAGCAAAAACAAATTCTTTGCAACAAATCACAGATACTGTGCGCAAACCTAATTTGTAATAGAATCCCCATTGCTATACGAACATTTTCTTGACACTTGCATGCTGCGTGCACAATGCACATCATCTCTAGATGTCGTCGTATAACTATAGAACTTGCTCCACACCAACGGCACTGCCTTAACTTGACGTGAGTGCACTCAATGTGCGTTGTGAAAAACATAAAATAAATTTAAAATAATTACATTACACCACCAAAGAGTGGCAAGTGTTCCCATCTGTCAATATAATCGATTTATGGCTGTTCTGAAAAAAATTAAATGCAAATTCCCTGATGTTTGCGTAGAGCTTTAAGAATGGGTGTTTTGTAGGACGTAAAGTTGCTCATGAATGAACTCACACGTTGGCGTTGGATGTCATTTGCATTCGACAAGTAGTATAAAAACATAAATCATATTGAACACAGTGTTGTATGCTGAATAAACTCAAACACGCCGCAGCTAAGCTAGTGCTACAATTTTGGTGTACTTTTCCGATTATGTGAATTAATTAGGTTTTAGTTTAGGAAACTAGTCTGTGACCATGCAAGACATTAAATCACACACATAGTATGCAGTATAGTCACCTACATTTCGGTACGCATTGTTAAGCCAACATTTAAATTGGCAATTAAATTCAATAAACAAACGCCTAGGCGTGTTCAGCGGTGTTGTTGAATCATGGAACGCAAATCACCTGAAATAAATTGCGGTCAACATGTACATAGAGGGACGACCGCGACGGCTGCTGACCCTTACTGACGAGTTGGTTTGAAAATCCACTGTCCGACTGAACCGACAACAATTTCAATTATCACTCGGCTATAAAGCAATTAAATATGTCCGATGAAATGGACCAAGTGCGTCAGTTTGTTGAGTTAATTGAATTGATTTCAACAGTTCGTTTTACTCCAATTTATCACTCGGTCGCTTAAGAAGAGTGCTAAAGATATTTCGAGATAAATCACCTGATCCCACGTTCGCATGGGCTTATTCTATTTTGAGGGTAACACATATACAATACATATATCAAAAAGGATTTTCATAAAATCGTTTCGATTATAGTCCAGCAATTCGATGCTACTAGTATTTTTTCCCTAATTTTCTGTTTCAGAATACGGGATGGGATATTTACGGTTGGGAAGATCCCAGGTGATCAGCTTTTTAATTTCCTGACGCACCACAAGAACCTGCAATAGACACTAACAACCTTCGGTTTTAACTCCGCCGAGCAGCTGCATTAACAAAAAAGTCAAATTCTTAGAATTAAGTACAAAAACATTTCACACCAAGACCACCCTTCATGTACGACTTGACTTTCGTCACATACTCACATGCAACAAGTTGCCCCGCATTTTCCAATTACATTTTCACTTTGCATATTAAACTGTATAAAATTACAATCTCTCGTAAACTACAAATTGAATTTGCTTAATTATTTTAAGATTCGCAATATCTAGTCCAGCAGAGATAGGAATAAAAAAAAATCCGCATAAAGGAATTTATCGATTTTGCCTAACCGATTAAAGTATAGACTCATCAATATGTGACTGTGGCATAAAAACGGCCACAACTTTTCATAAATATAGCCAACATCCCTTACAATATCCTCCACATGTTCTCCCATTCAAAGTCGTGTACATTTTTATGGGATACTTAAAATTTCATTGATAATTTTAAAATAAATAAAAAGTATTGAATTCTTGAGCCGCGCCGATGATGGTGTGGATATTTATAACTCTATATAACACATTTGCTAGTATAAATTGTCAGCCCTCCTCTCTAGGGGCGTCCTATAAATAAGTAAATACGATACACGACGACAAACAGATCCCAGAAGAGCTGGACTACTTCGGGCGTCGTTGACATGATGCCCCCCCCCCCCCCCTATCGAAAGCCATGCACGATAAGAGCGCGTAAAATGTTCGACTCCTTTCATTTGGCAAGGCTGTTCATAAATCCACCGCCCACTCCCAAAAAGTTCAGTTACACATGACTAAAGTGGCACCGTTTACATCATATTCATATTTATTTCATATCAATTATTCAGCAAACAAACGTTCACTCAAAACAAATTGACCAACCCGAATTGCTTGGCGTTTATGCCTGTGAAGTAGGTACCTATTAGCAGGAAGGCTGCAGATACAGAGCTAATGGGCAGAAAGTAAACATTTGGTTTCGCTACAGAAATGCTTGAGTTACATACCTACTACTGCACCCGAGGAGACAGGGATAGAGAGCACGTAAAAAAGCTTTCTTTCTCGGGGTGATGGAAGGAGGAAAAGGCTCTAAGGGAGGCAGGAAACGCGAGAACACCTGTTGCATAGGTCGAGCAGCACCATCGCACCGATAAACAAATAAAGCTCATATTGTGTGCGCTACAGCTACAGCTACTCTATTTAGAGTGCCTTGGCCTCAAAGAGATATTAAAGTGTATTTTGTGTTTTTATTCCTTTTTATTATCTATTTTTCCCAGTTTCTAAACGGTTTTGTTTTTCTCTTCTCTTTTCCATTTCAGACAATTCAATAACCCAACGGAATGTGTGCCTGACGGAGGAGTGCGTTAGAACAGGTAAGGAAGAGTGATTTCCGGTCGCCTGTAGATTGCATAAACTTTGTTTATTTTTTTTTTTTATTATTATGAATGGATGAATGGTTGATATAGGGGAACTGGGATTTAAATTGAAATTGAATTATACCTTGTTTGTATTTTTTTCCCGTTGGATTTTAATTAGTTGTGTGTGTGGGATAGTGTATATGGTGTGAGCTGTGAGGGTTTCGCTATTGTTTTGGAATTTTATTGCCACTTTGGGTATTAAAGTCTTTAATTTGAGTTATACGCTGCTATTGAAGAACTCAAACAATAAGGCTTAAGAAGGATTTTTTTGAATTTAAATTTATTTATTTAACTACTGAGCACTAAAGTCAAGCTGAAATCAAACACGTGATTATGTGAATTGAAATCCTTTGTTACGTTATTGATGGGGGCATTACTTTTCTAGTTGCACTGAGACTTGCTTCGCTACAAGATTAAAAACAAAATTCCTGGTGGTTTTGGAAGTTCACTACCAGTCAGAAAAGAAGAAAAATGAACATTATGTATCTCTCTTCTGTTTTTATCTACCTATATAGTCTGAAGATTCGGAATTTGATATTTTTGTTAGGTGGAAGTTGGCTTTCACGATCCAAAAGTAAATCTTATAATGTACACTGCCTTAAATGTGGCCAATCCTTGCAATTCCATAGAGAAAATTTTGAAATTAAGTAAATAAATAGTTGGCGCAATAGGTCCGTATTGGTTCCAAGGCTTAGCTTATCGCAACTATCTGTTTGTATGAGTTTTTATCTTTGAGACGAATCAAGTTGTATAACGAGTCCAAAAGACTGAATTAAAAAGCTTTCTCATTCGCGATAGGTAGCGCTGTGAAAGAATACCTGGCACCCGTCGGTAAGTAGTTCATCAGCCTTCCGCATTGAGTCACTGCCCCCTTGAATGAAGTACGTTTTTAAATTCTTCAGATTTAAGCTTAGCTCCCTGTTTAAGATGATATTCGGATCATTAAACCAGAAACCCAACAGACAGTGTGATAATTTATTTCTCTCAGTGACGAAAGACACTCACTTACACATTTTGAATCTACCAGATTGAAATAAATTGCTTGAATTGTTACTTATCTATCCACGAAACATATTTTATTTCCATTGCTAGGACGGTGTGCGCAGTAGCGCAGTGGTTAGTGTGCTGGACTACTGTGCTGGGGATCCCACTATCCAAGGTTCGATCCCCGGAAAAAACCCAAATTACATCTTAAGGTTTTTTTCTGCTGCGCCACCTCTCGCGAACGTCTGACAAACATCCGAGAGTATAACTGTCATGAAAAAGCTTCTCAATTCAGCCGTTCGGACTCGGCATAAAATTGTAGGTCCCTTCCATTCGTCCCAAAAATAGAAACTCACACAAACGAATGGTTGCGAGAAGCTAGGCCTAGGGTGTCTACCGCCTGTTGCGCCACCTATTTATTTTTTTTTTTTTTAGGACGGTTTGACCTAGCTTCCTCAAGTGCGAAGATCTCAGCCTTTAAAACGCTTCAGTAATCTGCCTGTCGGTGTAGTTGATACTAAATTCTGACGTTTCCTTCTATATCTTTAAGCTATCTATTAAGATTTGTACACCTTCTATGATTTTAGTATCCCTTCTCTCAGGTTGTATATATACAAATTTTAATTTGTAGTGCCTTGGTTTCTCATTATCAGTGGGTGGTATAAGTCCGCTCTGATCAAAGGTGTCAATGTGAAATATGCGCGAGTGACCAAAATAAACAGACTTTTTCTCTCTTAATGAATCTTATAGCAACTCTCGCTACCACATTTTTAGTGTATATCTCGATGGGTTGTAGGCTCAGTAACTTTTTTAGATCTAGAGTGGTCCAGATTCTAGGTAGGAACCATAGGTTAGAATAGGCCTTAAAATCAAATCGTAGTGTACAACCAGTGCACTATGTGCGGTTATAAGCCCCACTTCTTCCCGAAGGCCTTTCCATAAAGGTAAAAGGCATTCAGCAATTTGTTCATTGTATCCTTTGGGTCTTGCTTCCAGGCTAATTTGGAGTCGTATATAATACCTAGGTATGCCGGTATCGATTCTAAAAAATAATAACACCGAATAGTTGGGAGAAGCTACGTCTAGGGTGTCTATATGGACCTCTTACGCCAACTATTTGTTTTATTACTTAAGAATAAAAACCAGCGTAGGTGGTTTATATTAATAATATATTTAGATTTTCTTGTATTTTAATATGGTAATATGGTATATATAACTCTTATATCCAACATTGCAAAGATCAACGTCCTTAACATTGAGTTAAAGAAAAAGTATTTTCTGCTTAATAGTGTAATTAATAGAGACCGGATTATATGCAATTGCATATTGCATATGCATTTGCATATTTTGCCCAGTATAAAGGTTAATGGCATATTGTAACTAAAATCTAGTGATGATGCATATTTTCGCCAAAAAATTTGAGCCTACTCCAACATTAAAAAAAAAACATTGCTGTAGTATGCATATACACTCATTTTTCTTTCATACCAGCGAGTATTCAAAGGGTCAAAACTCAATGCTTAGTATTGACTGAATCTATTCAGTTAGTAGGTTAATAAAATCAGTCAAATAAACTCCAAATTGCCAGCAGCAGTGATGGGACTTCTACCACTTAAGTGGTATTTCTACTAGAGCCCTCTAATTCACGTGTACACGTGTTACACGTGTATTTAGCTTTTACGTGTATTAGCACGTGTACTTCGGTTCGCTTCTTAAATACACGTGTATCTATTTACACGTGTATTTATTTCACGGTTAGATCTTCGATGAAATAAAATAAGAATCTATTCATGAATATCTTATCAAATTAAATTTTTAACATTTTTTATGAGTAAAGCTACGAGTATACACGACATGCTAAACACGATAAGCACATGCATGTCGTGTACTCGGCATATTATTGACGCTGACATTAAGTTGGCATGCGCCTGCCGCCCATATGTCCGACTCAGAATGGCATGTAAATTTCGGAGAATAAAAAAAATTATTTGAATTGAAGATTTCTTGGACGTTTTTTAATCCATTGACATCGTGGCCATCCTTTGATGGAATTTGTTACTTTATGGCTTGATAGAAAGAGGATGAACCATATTTTGGGATATACTCTATATTTATTTCGAAATGTCACCAGGAAGCCCTAAAATATTCAAAATTCGAGTGATTTTTTTTCGCTTAGAAAAATAAAGATTTTAGGGCTTTCTGGTGACATTTCGAAATAAATATAGTATATATCCCAAAATATGATTCGTCCTCTTTCTATCAAGCCATAAAGTAACAAATTCCACCAAAGGATGGCTACGATGTCAATGGATTAAAAAACGTCTAAGAAATCTTCAATTTGCTCTCCGAAATAGCCAATAGCGATGGAAGTGCGTGACATTTACTGACGCTTTAATATCAGCTAAATAATATTTTTGTTCAACACCTTACATATTACAACATATTACATGTATCCCCAGTGCGGCATGTCGTGTAATCGCCATATTTGGGCAGCCATATTCGTATGTCAACAAATCGAAAATAAACACATGCCAGTCACCGTCGACATACGAATATGCCAACTTTGAGACAAAACGTGCATGCCGTTACTATTGAACTTTTTTTATGAACTTTTTTTAAATTATATTAAATTGGGTGTATTAATTACACGTGTATTTAGTAATTACGCGTGTACCCGTGTACTCGTGTATTTTTGATCGTACCCGTGTATTTTTGATCGTGTACACGGGTAGACGTGACACGTGTACACGTGTAAATAAAAACACGCTTAGAATCTGGGGCTCTAATTTCTACCACTTTTTGCTCAACCCGAAATTCTACCACCCACAAATCCAAATCTACCACTTTTTCAGATGGGGAAAAAATGGAACAATAACGCATATAATAACAAATACCCACGCACTATAAGACTTATTTTCCATCATCCACATAATAGAAACCGAGTGGTTGAATAATTTTAAACTTTTATGCACTGGAAAATTGGTATACTGGTACTGAACTTTGGAAAAAAATTGCTGATGCTTTGTGAGGTGACGTTTATAGAGCTCAAGAAAATTTGTTCTGAATGTTTGCAAAAAATTATTCATCATATTTTGGGTAATGGTAGCATGATAGCATGTTTTAAAAATCTACCACTTTCTACCACTTTTTGGTTTCCCAATATACCACCTTTTGCCTACCCTCAAGTCCCAACACTGGCCAGCAGTCAGCGTTGTGCTGAAGTACCCAATTGGGTAATTTGGCTCAAGTATTTCAACTTTGGCTCAATGCTCCGAGCCAAAGAGAAATGGCTCATATTTTTCTTAAGACTTAAACTTCGTTCTTAAAAAAGAAAACGAATGTTAAAAAAATTAAATTTATTCAACTGAACCCCGTCACAAAACAATCGCTGGTTAAAGAGATTCAACCAAGTAAACGCACTCATTCAGCATTTCATATTCCTATCGGGAATAATGTATGGAAATGTTTCCCATTAGAGACGAACTATACAGAGTCATGTCGCTGACCCGAAGAGTCTTTGATTCCAACTCTGAGGGGCAGTTGCACCCCGGACTGTAGCCCGGACTGTAGCTCCATCTAAGTATAAGTAACAAAAAGATCTCTGACAGACATCAGGCATATTTGTTTCGTTTGTCTATATCCTTCAGAGTGGTGTCATGGATTATGGCTGTACCTCCCCGTATTAGAGCCAGCATCTGTTTGAGGGTTGATTCTCTGGTAGACTAACCATTTTGAGCCCAATAGTCTTACTTTTGTTGCGAAATATATGAAGCGATTTCCACGTCTTCAAGGTATGGCCTGCAAGCTTCATTCTCCAGAAATGTCATCGTCTTTAGATGATACTTGAAGTTACCTTATGCTAGTTACCTTTGGCTAGAAGCCAAAACATTTCCACGGGCACAGAAGTAGACTTCTTAACCATGTTAACTTAGAAATAACAGAACTTTTTAAATACTGACAATGTAATCAGGATATTAAGGCGGGTGTAAGACCTCTTGATCTATAATAGTTAGCTAAGACCAAGAAAGTAGGTAATATTTTCAATCAAAATTTATAGAAATCCGACAAACGGCGGATTTATCTTCTCAATTTTTAAAATGACTCAAAAAAAATAAATTGCCCAGATACTAGTCGAACGACTTCTGGAGTTTTTTTTAGATCGGTTTAAGGTCCCTCACTCTTCCAGAAGCATCCCGTAATCGCGCAATAGTTCTGCAATGTTTTTCGATGATTTTGCCTTCCAGCGAACTACCAAACAAAAAAAAATTGAAAGAAATCTCAACAAGTAAAGCACCCCCCCTTTCTCTTAAATAAAGTGGCTCAAACTTATGTGAAATGGCTCGGAGAATGGCTCAACTCCAAAATTTCTGCGGAACAACGCTGCCAGCAGTATTCACACGTAAACTTAAAGAAAGGTTTGAATAACATCCCAGACTTTCAAGCGTTGGGGTAGTGTTTAGTTTTATTAATGAACTTTTGCCAACAACAAAAATTGCTAACATAATAGCACCCAAATCGAATACTGCCCAGTGCCCAGTTACCTCAGTTGATATGCAACTGTCCTTTTCCACTTATAAAAATATTTGAAGTGACTTAATCTTTTACCACTGAACGATGGTTTACGTCTTCGAAAGTAACAATATGATGTTAAATAATTTTTAATTATAACAAGAATGTTATTCAACTATTTTATGCTGAATTTGAAATAAAAAACTATATAAACTGATATAAAAATGCTAATTTTTTATCAATTAATGTTGCATATTTTGGCACATTTTATGCATATTTCTAGCATTTTTCATGCATATTTGCATGCATATTTTATGCTTTTTATGTTGCATGTAATCCGGTCTCTAGTAATTAACCTAAAAAAATTACGAGTTTGAGAGGAGTTTCGTGGAAGAAATAACGTCCATTTGTCTAGAATTCATCATTTAAATTAATTTTTTCAATAGTTTAGTAATACAAACTAGCTTCAAAATTGATGTAAAAATATAGGAAGTACATCTTTAATCTTAAACTGACTAGAGAGTTTGGCTTAACGCAGCCAATGTGTAAACAAATCCACAAAATTTTGTAACAACATATTCTGGAAATCTGAAAAAAAAAAAAGTCTTCAATATAAAATTATTTTCACAATCAAATACCAAAGTATAAAAATTCTAAAAATAACATAACCATCATTTCCTTTCCGCTTTGCTTACAACTTCATAACAATAAATGTCCAACATGTCCATCTGACATGAGTTTCATTCAACTCGTTTCTTATCGGTGACATCTTTCGAAATTAAATCCGAACGGGTTCTATCTCCATTACGTTTGCATGCATTGCCCTGTCACCGTTTTGAAATGCCAAGTGTGTAGTATAGCAACAATAGAATTCAAATGCCAGAAAAGTTTCATTTATGACATTTCAAAATAAGTGTCGGGGATTTGCTGTTCTCCTTCTCGTTGCCTTGCCTGATCGGCAACATTACAAGTATATATCCATAATACATTCAAACAGGTCCATCTACTGCAAGAAAAAAAAAAAAAAAGTAAAATGTGTTGAACGATGAATGTAACCAGGGTGTAGGCATAGTGTCCCTTCGCAGGACATAGTTTGACAATCAAAATTAAACGCCTTCGGCAAATTAAACAATTTTTGAAGTAAATGTTCAAGGAAGATATCATCAGCCAAATGAAATTGCTCAATCTACGAAGGGTGTCCCTGGGAAAGGCGTCTCAATTTATTGGAAAGATGTGTTCGGTGTCCTTCATGAGAATAGAAATCTATGCAGTATATGCACCCAAATCCCTGCAGTAAATGTCTGACGATAGAATAGAATTCTTCACACCAGAGCTCGTTCATGCACGTCCAGAGCCAGTCAGTTTCTTTATCACCCAAACTTTACATGGAGTGGCCTCGTGCCCATGAAAGCAAGGCAATAGTGATGTTTCCGATAAGGGACATTGGCGCATATGGATATGGATATGGTGTGCCCCCAAGTATAGGATGATAACGTTACAAAACGATTTATTCATGCTGTTAGTATAAATGGAGTCACCGATTGGGAATGTGTCGAAGCTATATATTCAAGTTTTAATTAAAATCATAATTGCTCTCCCAGAAGTTTAGACTTTGAGGTAATCCTTTGCTTACACATACAAATATCTACATAATCAGAAATGGGAAGAAAATTGATTTTGGCAGCATATTAATATAACTTTTCCGAAAAGTGACTACACCAGAAACTGGATTAATAACCAATACGATGTTCGAAGTGCGTATTGGGATAGTGAATATTGGGTGCAACTTATATGTGTAACTTTTTAATCAGATTGTTGATGTTCACAATTTGATTAAAATGTAACGCTCTTCTCTTTATAGATAAACAAGGGTGTTCTTGATTGGCGATATTGCTTTGTGACTGTAAGTCCCACTGAATTTTTCGTATTTGAGTTCTGCGAATTGAACGATGAGTCGACGATAAAGCCACTTTGGTGGCTGTGAACAGCATAGAACATCTAATCAGTATGGCCAGAGTTGAGAAGAACATTTCAAAATTACTGGTTGAATGTTAGTTCTTCGTTCATAAAGCAAGCTTAAACGTAAATGCACTCATAAGTGCAAATGAACGAGTATAGTTCGCATATATTTATAAGTCATAATGCATTCAAATTCGTCCCTAAAATAGAAATTCACACAAAACGAATGGTCTATTTGTTGTCTACCGCCTGTTGCGCCGCCTATTTATTTATATTTTAATGCATTCAAAATAGATACCAATTCTTCAACCTCCAATCGTCCATAACAGAAGATACGTCAGGCGCATCATCAAGCGTAAACCGATTGCTTTCGAAATATTAAATGTGTTCACCATAAATTTTGAAAGTTTACGAAATTTCACAAAAACCTCTCTCTACAATAAGTTATGCCTCGCAACAAGAGCTATGCATTATGCCTCTGCAATTCCACGTCGGTCGTCACCGTCCGCTTGCCATACTCGAAAATTGAACTTGTTCTGAACGAGTGGCAGCAGATGCAGAATACCCTGAAAAATGCCACGTCGCCGGCCGTCACTCCCTTTTTAATGCGCGGGTCTACATTTGTTTACATACAGGCTTTATCGATAGCACCTGCCACTTGGTCACCACGCCACCGCCACGCCACTTCGGTGCGCGCCTTGTCTTACGAAATGTACGGGAATATAAACTACTGTGTTTCTGTCAAATTGTTGAGCGCAAAAGTGCCACCAGACAGACCAACAAATGGTCCACACATATTTGAACTTCTTCTTGACCCGTCATCTAATTTCTTAACGTATCATATAGATCACTTAATAAGATGGAGTTCGAAAGTAAATGCAAACTTTGCACTCAACCAAATGATACCTATACTAGTTTCATCTACCGCTATCCCGCTAGCTGAGGCGTCACCGCCATCCTTAATTAAATTGCAAACAAATCAGTAAGAAAAAAAAGGACGAAAAACTGTTATCCAGTATCACTCACTCGAATAAATGGTGGAGAATGATTGTGAATGGGCGACCCATTAACAGACAAGGATGGGGTTTAACCAATTTAATGTGTGAAAGGGTTAGTGCTAGCAGTAGTTTTCCTTGTGAAAAAGTTTTAATTTTATTTCCCCCAGATTCGGATAGAAAACAAAAGTTTCTGTATATGTATGTGAGTCGAATCGAAAAGTTAACCTATCAACGGAATGAATGGGTCCACAAAGTGCAGGGGAAAACTTTTTTTGCTTTTATTTAACACAAGATCCATCTCCTTTGAAAGGAGTGAGGTTATGGCTAAACCACGCAGAAAGGAAATATGTCCACTTTATAATACCACAAATCCACAATCTATTATATCAGTCAATTGGCTCAAGGCGACTGAGAATAGTTTGGGGGTGGACGTCCGAAGACGAAAGACATTTATTTCCTTTTCAGAAAGGAGTTTTGGTTTCTCTATTGTACTGCACTGTGCAGCAAAGGAGATAAGTTTCAGACTGGCTGACTTTGCTTTCCTGTAATCTCTGTGTTATCGGAAATAAATCAAGTGTCCTCTATTCGATTGTCAGTAATGGGATTTATTTAAATTTCTTTTTCGCTATAGCGTCATCATTGTTGGCTGCCATGGACAGGACAGCGGATCCATGTGAAAATTTCTTTCAATATGCTTGCGGAACATGGAATAAAAAGCATGTGATACCAGAGGACCGAAGTTCAATTAGCACATTTGAGGTACGAGTACAATGTTTGTAAATGAATGCTTTTTTTTTAATTTTAAAGAATTCCCTTTCAGGTATTAGCAGATCAGCAACAAGTGATTTTAAAGGGTGTCCTAGAGGAGGCGATAAATGACAAAGATAATCAAGCAACACTCAAAGCGAAGTTATTCTACAAGAGCTGCATGGATATTCGTGAGTAATTGAATTGAATTAAGGAAATTTCATTTTAATTTTTATTTTTCGTTCGAATGTATTGTATATATCCTGTCCATGTATAAGTCGCTTTGCAAGTACAATTTGCCATAGAGAGAGATTAGTGTCCACCAAATAAAGTGGCAGTAATCAGTAAACCTTTTACGCTCTTGGGTTGTTTTTGTTGATCGAGAGGTTTGTGGTTCACTTCATGGTAAGAGAAAAATGGATACCTATGTATTTTGAAGACGAATTCAACTATTCAAGCAATCACTTAAGGATATTGATGGTAGATGCACTCGCGATATTCTTTATAGCAGTTAATTCAACTCGAACCAACGGGTTTGATAGAAATTTGATACTATGCAATAAGTCGCTGTTCCAGTATTTTATTTTATTTTTTTTTTTATTAAGTTCATTACGACTCTAAAGTCTAAACTCTCGACAAGTTTGAGAATGTTATAATTCAAAAAGTGGTGGAAAATTTTCTCTGCGAAAGGCAAAATTACTAAACGATACGAGGACGGTTCGGTCAAAAACATTACGAAATGTTCAGTTACCGAAATCGGAACACATAAAAGTCCCTTTTACGAAATTACGAAAAGCCTTGTAACATTTTTCATTAAGGAGAAGTATTTTACTATTTCCGTTGGTTTTAAAATGCCTTATGAACTCGACTGACTAGGTGTCCAGTATCCACTAGTTCACAATTTTGTTTTATAACCAACGAATTTCACTACAACTAAGTTGATTATCCTTCCGTTTACGTCAACTGAAAAACAACTCATATGATATATCCACTATCCAGGTCAGTATAAACAAAGACAAAAAAAAGACTACCTAGTCCTTTTTCGTTGAACTTTGAAAAGAAAATGTCGACGTTGCAATGACCGCTAGTCATCTAGCACATAATATCCCTAATGGAGGAACGCTGGCGCTAGAGATCTAGCGGCAGCGGCAAATTGACATGAGAACCAATTTTAATTCTATGATTTCATCCTCATGAGAGTCAAAAATGTATTTTGTGCCATCATGCCGCATATTTATTAGTATACAATAATTTAAATAAGCAAATACAATCTATATTAGTTACATAGAAGTTTGAATTCCCATTTTACACCAAATTGGAAATATTTGACTTCTGCACTTTCACTTTTATTTTGACAGTTCGTTATTTTTTTCAATCTAGCAGTTCATTCGGCGCTAGATTGAAAAATTTCCCAGAAAAGAATATTTCACAAAATGTGATAGAGCTCTAGCGCAAATGGTGAAATGTCAGTTTTTTTATATGGAGTTTGGCATACCGCTAGTCATCTAGCGGTCAATGGAACGCGGCCAATGTTCAGGCATTAACAGAAATGTCAAAATAAAACAAAGTTCGGTGAAAATGGCTTTCGTGTTTTATAAAACACACCAAAAAAAAATAAATGTAAAAAAGAGCAAAGTTCTTTTATAAAGAAAAAAATATTTAGGGTGTAACTAGTCAGCTACAAAAATGAGAACTAAATGATCGCCAAGTTCTTAGTTTAAGAAGGTTCAATGTTAAACAAATTGGTAGGTTAATTTATTTCCTCCAATATCCACTGTTTTGCCATATCTACTCTTGACGGCTACTCTCAAAATACGAACCGTGTTTGAATTTTGAGAGCTAATATCCAATAGTGATAAAACATGTCGCTCATTTACTAGAAGACTGTCATAACTCAAAAAACGCGATTTTTGAGTTAATGATGCAGAAATATTCGTTTTATGATGCTTCATTATTGTGTAAAAGTTTCGTATTAATATCCTGTATACCTTCCGCGTTAGAAGAGAATATGCCGTTATTTCATTTCATATATCCTAACATTTTTTACTCATAAGAGCGACATATCTCAGTTTGCTACAGTCGACATCGTGTGTTAGTTGGTTTGCTTTTCTAAAAAACTGGCATATTTTGTGTTGTGACATTATTCGTTAAAATGTTATGATATTTGTAATGTAGATAAATTTCATATAAAGTGCATTATTTCGTGTTGTGACTGATTTGTTGAAATATTTAACTTGAATCAAACTCCATATACTGCAACATGTGACGTTCTTGATGAAAAAAATACTTTCGTCAACTGAAGTATTTCTTCTTATGACGTTATTTTTGTAAAAAAGACTGGCTGTTTAGAAGTCAGCCGTTTATATTATAAGACAATGTGTCGTTGTTGAAGATAATTTTGTCGATGGAAACTCTCAATAGATCTCAATAACTCAAAATGAGACGAAATTGTTGATAAAAATTATAAATTTTTAGAAATAATACACAATGGCCACCGCACACGGAATGATTTCTGCCGGCATAATAAATTGTATACAGGAACTCTTTTTCATTGGAGTGCATTTTTTTCTTCGAAATGTAAGAATAGAATAGGAACTATTAATTAAATATGAAATAAATGATAAATATTTTAATTCATTCATTTTCTATGGCCCGCTTATCCATTAAGTGGGTCGCGGGTGTAGGTTGCTGAAGTGGACCCTCCATACCTTTGTCTATGGTTTCGTTATCTAATTTGTCTTCAGTTCGATCAATACCACCTTGAGTTTGAACAGAATACTTCTTTTTCGAATCACAGCGTGTCCGGCTTCGTTTTTTATCCAATGATATCTATAAGGCGATGTACGACATGTTCAAGTTGATCTTAGTCTTGCAATTTTTCGTACGTCCACGTTCACGTCTTATTCATGGAAGCAAACACTCGACCGTGCGTCGATCAATAGAATTTTTCAAGTTTATTCAAATGGGAATAAAACAGTATGATTACACGATAAAACAGGGTTTTTCTCATAAACACAGGAGTAATTTTTCTACAGGATTTTCATTGAAATTGGCATGGTTATCCATACACAAAACAAAGGAGACTCTGTGCATTCCTTAATTGAGAGGGAACGGAACGAATGCTTAAAAGTGGTCCCATTTATACTCCCGAATTATTTTTTTCAATAATCCGATCGGCGAAAAAAACAGGAGATCCATTTATTGTAAAATAGCTTTGTTTTGAGAATTTTTTTGATTTAAAAATGCTGGCAAATCACATTGCTCCGTTAAATATGGTAGAGCTGAAACGTTCACAAGTAAAAATACTTAAAATTTAATGAGAATCACCAAATTCAGTTTTTTACAAATCTGCATACACTAAAGAGCAATTCAAGTAGGGTAGTGTACTCAAAAAAAGAAGTTACGCTGAAGATATTTTCTTGTTATTGAATTATTATTTTTATTAATTAAATACTAGAAGTAAAGGGTGTTTTTCTAGAGTTTTGGTTCTTAAATTGGCAACTCTGTTTCTACAGATTGTCAAATGGCAGTTGAAAGTTGATTTGTGGTAAGTACGTTTTGCCATTTTACGATGAATGAACTCCAGAACAACGAGTGCAAATTGTGCAAACTTATTTTGAAAACCATGGTTCGGTTCGCCCGAAATTTAAAAAGTAATGGCAAAAAATTATTAGCTATTAAATAAAGCTAATATCATAGACATTAATATTAGCTGGAAGTATTTTATTCCATATTGTATTTGTATACCTCTAAAAAAAACTCCCTTTATATTAAGATCAAAAAGTTCAAATTATAAGACTTTGAAAATGAAATGACTAAGTACAAAACTATTGTTTTTTTTCTCAATAATAACGACATATTCGAACTTATGACACTCCTATGAATATAATTTTTGCAACAATAACGTCACAATTCGAAGTAGGGAATATTTTCGTTCAGGTAAAAACCATAAAAGACTAGTTGTTGTCGATTTACCTTTATGGATATATTAAATTTATAAAAGTTTACTAGTTAATTTCGAAATTATAAGATTTCTTCAGATTTCTGCAAGGCGGTAGTCAATTGAAAACTTTAAACATGTTTTCTGCAAAATCGAGTTTTTTGAGTTATGACAGTCTTCAAGTAAATGAGCGATGTGTCCATGTCCACTTGCGAGTGACTTTCAAAAGGTTCAAATGTCGAGAGTGAAAATCCAACTCTCCGAGAACTACTCTTAAGACTATGTCCACTTGCAAGTTTGCTCTGGAGTGCATCTTGAGAGCTGCTCGCAGAATTTGTACTCTCAAATGGACACCCATCACCTTACGATTGCTCACCAAACAATCACTCGTCTAAAAGAGAGATAAAGTCCACCCAATAATTTCAATTTCGTCCTTGTGCTCGAGTTCGGCTCTGCAGGTGAATACGATTTAGAAGATACGCCTTATATAGAGAAATGAAAATCAGAACCGAAAACAACAGTTCGATTATGAGGACCTAAGCAAAAATTGGGAAAATCAACTTAAGTTAAGTTATTTTTCGTTTTTATATCTTCATTTCATATGGGACTTCAGGTTTGCATTAGCAATAAGCTTCTCTTTATTAAAAGTCCAATTGTCTTCAGCTTTAGTGTGGAAAATAACCTTATACCCAGCCTACCATACACTATAGAATTCATTAGCTTTTGTAGCGAAATCAGTTACTTTGGATTTTCTACTTTAAGGCTAAATTAATTAAAATCTTAAATTTGAAGAAGTTCAATATTTGTTTTTTTTCTTCTTATTGCAGCACAAATTCGCAAAGTTGGCGAAGGAAGACTGAAAGAAGTTCTCAAATCACTGGGCGGTTGGCCGGTAATTGACAAAAATTGGGTTCCGCCAAACTTTACCATGGAGTATCTAATTGGTACGCTAAGAGGTGAATACAATGAACCGGTTCTCATAGAACTATATGTGGGTGCCGATGACAAAAACTCCTCTGTACACATTCTACAAATTGACCAACTACCCCTTGCCCTTCCGTCGAGGGACTATTACCTAAAAGCAAGTAGCGAAAATGACCTGAGGGCCTACCATAAATACATGACCAATACAGCGATACTTCTTGGAGCAAATCCTGAAACTGCTAGCACAGAACTCGAAGACGTTCTTCAGTTTGAGATACGCCTGGCAAATGCATCCCTTCCAGAGGCTGATAGACATGACACTAGTGCCATCTATAAAAAAATTACTCTGAACGAACTTCAAGAGCAGATTCCTCAATTAAATTGGACAGACTATCTGCAGACGACACTGGGCAAAGATATTAAACTGCAGCCAAACGAGGAGATTGTAAGCTACGCGATGCCTTATTTGGTGGATATGGGACTAATCTTGGCTAACGCGGATAAGCGAGTGGTACATAACTACGTGATCTGGCGATTAGTGATGTCCATTATGACACACATGATTGATGAGTTCCAGCGGGAGCGTGTAGAGTTTCGTAAGATTTTACTGGGTATACAATCCGAGAGAGTGCGTTGGTCACAGTGCGTCGAATGGACTAATAAGAAAATGGGCATGGCCGTTGGTGCTCTATTCATAAGGGATAACTTTAATCAGGACAGCAAGGAGACTGCCTTGGAAATGATTCATACAATCCGAGAGGCTTTCAATGAACTTTTAGCCGAAAATCATTGGATGGACGACGAAACGAGAGCAGTGGCGAAGGAGAAAGCTGACACAATGAATGAACGTATTGGCTATCCGGAGATTCTAACTGAGGGCAATGAATTGGAGAAGGAGTATGAGAACGTAGGTATCTCTGCGTTAGATGGAATTCCATTATATTTTTTTCTATCCACCGTAGCTAACAATTATCCCCGATAACTTCATGGACAACGTAATGCACATTCTAAAATGGGACTCTGACCGTAATCTGCAACTTCTTCGCAAGCCTGTTGATAAAGACAAGTGGGCTACGGAACCTGCTGTAGTCAATGCTTTCTACAATCCCAACAAAAATGATATCGGTAAGTCGAAACGGCATTTATTGGAAACCGCCTTACATAGGTATCTACTTTTGTATAGTTTTCCCAGCCGGCATTCTGCAACCACTTTTCTACAGTCAAAACTTTCCAAAGTCCCTCAACTATGGTGGCATTGGGGTCGTGATTGGTCATGAAATCACTCATGGATTCGATGACAAAGGTGAGTCTGAGTGTTCCGGAACACGCTCTTTAAGGGATTCAATTACAAATGAATTTCCTCCCCCCAGGACGCCAGTTCGATAAGGACGGTAATATGATGCAGTGGTGGAACAATGCCACCATAGAAGCATTTCGTGAACGGGCACAATGCATCATTGACCAATATTCCAAGTATAAAATCGATGAAGTTGGCATGTTCATGAATGGACGAATGACACAAGGAGAGAATATTGCAGACAATGGCGGACTAAAGCAGGCATTCAGGGTAAACCAACTTTAAAGTGATTTTTGTCTGAGTACAATTGATTAGAAAATATTTCCCTTACAGGCATACCGCAAGTGGGTTAAGCGTCATGGAGCAGAGTCTGAGCTTCCTGGTCTCAATCTGAGCCATGATCAGCTCTTTTTCTTGAACTACGCGCAAATATGGTGTGGTTCAATGCGTCCCGAAGACGCTCTAACGAAGATCCGTTCATCGGTTCATTCGCCTGGTTTCATTAGGGTTCTTGGACCTCTATCTAATTCAGTGGACTTTGCTAGCGCATATAAGTGTCCACAGGGATCACCCATGAATCCGACCAAGAAGTGTAGTGTTTGGTAGAATCTTGTTTTAAACGAAAGTATCTACTCGTATTTGTAAAAATAAAAAATAAATTATAATCAAATGAGTGTTAAATTTGAGTTTTAAATAAGGATAAAAAAAACTTTTATTTTAGTTTGTATAAACGTATTGAAAAACATTTGTTACTTTTTCTAGAGAGGGAGAGAGCTAATTCAAAATTATCCTTAAGAGTAAAGCACTTACTTATATTGTTAACTAAGACTATTGTAACTCTTTTAAACTTAGCTAATAACTTATAAAATAAATAAAAACTACATAGCGTATGTAGCTAAAAAAAATATTTAAAACTAATCAGGAAGGTGGACACCATTTCTAATTGCATGTTATATTATACTTCATATTCACAAAATGTACAAATTATTAACCCATATAGATAACTTTACATCAACAAGCTACACTTTAACTTCATTGCATACATTGTATATAAAAAAAAAACTTTTAAAGCTGGAATAAATAAATTGGAAAATAAATCTATATATACTAAATTCGTTTGTTTCGTATGTCAAGTGTCAAGCCTAAGAACACAGATGATATTTTCAACTTCATGATTTGCTATAATCAAACCATAGATACCTAGTTATAACTTTTATCAGATATCCCAAAATTCATTATGCAAAGAAAGTTTCATATTACGGTTTGTACATTCGAACTTTGTAGAACCTTTGCATTTAAGCTTAGTGTGCTAAAGATTGTGCAAAAGCAAAGTATGAAATGCTATGTCGGAATGGAATCGATCGCGCTGTCACAAACTAGATATTCCCAAAACCGTGAATGAAAGGAATAGATTACGAAATTCGCATGAACTTATGTTATGACGTATCTGCCCACAGTAACGCCTTGTCACGGCAATGCGATGCGTGCGTTACGGTGCGGTTATTACGGGCAGCTGTAAAAATCGAACAGATAGCAACAAATGAGGATGTCCAACAGAAACACCCATCGTTTCAAAATCAAACAGGTCCTTCTTCCTTTGGTCACAGATATAAACTCTTGTTAAAACCGCGCCTATGATTGAATTCTTAACTGGAAAACGCAGGTCTACTCTTCGGAAGTCATTAAAAACGACAAGCCCGTAGCCTAAATATTTTGTAGTTAGAATTTGTTTCCGAAAATGGTACACCCATTCCAGTAGGTATGGATAGCAAGAATCAAAGCAAAAGAAGATTACGACATTCTCAAGATTCGTTTTTTATTGTGTAAAATTTGAGAGTTTGTCTATACCTATAAGTACTGAAATAAATGTGTACTTATAACATCATAAATGTGGATATTCATTCGGAACAGATCTTCAGTCCAGATCTTATATAAGGCGTATTTTTTGTGAATCTATAGCTAGCTCACTTTTACTTTTACATGCAAAACTGTTATACTCACTTTCGGTTTTGTTATACTCACTTTTGGTTTTACATGCAAAATTGTTATACTCACTTTTTGTTTTGTTATACTCACTTCCCAAAAAAATACGCCTATAATTGTCCATTAGAACAAAAAAATAAACCCTATTTTAGTCCAGATCACTTTTCATATTTCACTGGGGAAAAAAAGGAATCTCTTTTTTGATCTTGAGGATCACTTTTTCTTGATCCAGATGTTTTTCGAGATTTACACATAGGTACTCTCATAAAAACCATTATACTTTGAGCCAGCTGTTTTACGTCAATAGAAAACATTTTGTAGTAGTAGAAGTAGAAGTAGTAGTTCGTCAGAGATGTGGTCGGAACAAAGTTTAGCTGCACAGAGCTGATAGGAGCTGGCAATAGGAGCGCACAGATCAGTAAGCTGTTATGGTACGAGTACGAGGCGCCGAAAATTGATAACGGTTTTTTTATAGAGGTGTTAAATACAATCATTATACACTGTCTACATGCATTGCAGTTCGAAAAGCTCCCGAAGGCACAGTTTCAGTGTCGATTCGGCTATTATTCAACGATCCTTGTAGCTCATTTCGAAGCATTTGTCCAGTGGGACTCCTGGTATCAGCTCGGTGATAAGTACATTTGCGGTAGTCATAAACTTCACCACAGTGGGAACGTAGTACTCAGGATAAGGCGCGATCATATCTTTAAACTTCTGGGTGTACTCCGCTATGGGAAGAGGGGTTATCACGCTTCATTTAAGCGGGAGGGACAATTTAAAAAAAAAATGGTACTTAAAATGAAGAAATTAAAATGTTAAAAAAACAATGGCAACACTTACAATAAAGGATTTTGGCATTTAGAATACTTAAAAATGTCATAAAAAGCATTCCAAATAAGTATATCCTAAATATACTTACAACTGCGTTTTAGCTTGAACTTCTTGCTGAAAAACTGAGCAGAAGAGTTTATTTGCTTTTAGCGCCAAATCTGGCTTAGCATGTATTTAAGTATCGAAACTACTATGGCCACTACAATTAAAATGGATGGGCGCAGTGCACTCTGACGTAGCCTTAGGAAAACGATTTTTTCTTGTGAAGCACGCAACGATACACGTCAATCGATTGACGATTTAATAGATTGGCACAAAGAAAGAAAGAAAAAATGGAACTCAAGCCTTGTTTGTTTAGCTAGTATTTAATCAAACTTATACTTAAGTATAGCTTCTCGTTTTTTTTTTTATATTTTTGTATTCTTTTTGATACTCAAAGCTATTATTCGTGTCTCTAACAATTGCGCTTATGTATTTGTGTTTGTAACGACAAGCGTCAATCTACACGTACACGGTGATTTATGTTATTCGGCTCATGCTGTGGACTGTGGTACCTCAGGTTTAATCCACTAATAACGCGCTGCCCGTTTATGATTTAGAACGTCACATAAACCTATCTATCACATAATGTTTAATACGCGACAGCAATTACTTAATTATGCAAATTAGATTTATGCCTTTTTTAGTTAGTTGCTGAAGTACTGGGGTCTAATCGCCTAAGGCTAAAACGATCGAACGACGACGTCGTCTCGTCGATACTTCTACTTCATATAACAACCAAACAACGATAATCGTCGAATCGATAGGACGATCATCGCTTTTTATTGCTTCACGTAAACAATTATACTGTCAAATGGCGTCGTCGAAACGATTCGATTGAATGATGGCTATTTTGCAATCGTTTCATCGTTTTTGGTGTATTTTGTTTATGTTTAGGTTTTTTAAAAGTAAAATAAATATTAAAGGAAACATTTTCCAATCAAAAGCATACATAATGTTCACAAAGGACACTGCATTAGCATTAGTGTGGTGAAATGTGAAAATATAGAACAAAAATCCATTTTCTTTATACTCTTGTTAAAAGACAGTTCGAACCCTAGCTGTGTTCTCTTTTGAGGATGCAATCATAGAATTGCATTCACTAAATGCTTGGCTGTAAATGATGACAAAACAAAATATACTGTCAACGAGGAAGGAGTCTCAGCATCGAGATATTAGGTATATAAGACCCTAATCATCCAGGTCTTGCTGTATGGTGCAGAAGCATGGACTCTGTCAAAATCGGAAGAATACCTCCTTGGATGTTTTAAGAGAAAGAATCTTCGGACGATATTCGGTCCAGTTTGTATCAAAAAGCTGAAGATACAACGGCTGATATGGCTGGGGCACATGGGGCGTGTATGGACAGCAACGCATCAGCCCGATTCGATTGATCGATGTGATTGTAATGTTATATGAAGCAAACTTAAAACGAGGTCGTTTTATACAATCGTCTCAACGATGATAGTCTGATAAATTACGCGATTAGATCCCTAGTCGCCGAAACTTGTGTTTCCTTCCGTTTTGTCGTCTATAATAATTATTATATTGGGTTGTTTGTCATGGCACTTTAAGGTAAAATTTGCGATCTCATTCCAACATTAACGCATTGACTGCCGTCTGTCCCTCTCTCTCTCTCTCTAATCTCGTGCAATAAATTGTATGTCTGCCCAGTGAGTCTGACTATAGGCATCTTTTAATAAAAACATGTCTCAGTAAAATAGAATCTTCACAACTCATATACAAAAATTACACTTTTCTTGTCTTTACGATATGAGCATTCATCTACGTTACCTACCATGTCTTAATGTTTTTGGAACACATCCGAACATCCATTGTGCGGAACCTGGAACGTCCGTTTGACTAGAGCCTCTTAAAACACTTTTAAGAGGCGCTGGATTGGGAATGTAATTGTCAGTCAGTTTAAAAATACAAGAATTTTGTTTTGTTTTATTTCGTGCGGAATCCACTACTTTCGGCGTTGTTTAGAATTGTTTTATTGTTTTAATATTTTCTTTCGAATGGATTCAAAAAGTAAAAAATAAATTATAGATTTTACTATAAATTCTAATATTTTCATTTCCTCAAGAACCCCTCAAAGTCTGCCAGTATGGAGAAAACTGCTACCGCAAGAATCCCATTCACTTTGGCGAATTTTCTCATCCCCATCGTAAGCGAATACATTGGACAATATGTATAATATTGTACTTACCGGCTTCAATATGTTTTATTTTCTAGTTGATAACATCTACGAGAAGGGAATTAATAGCACTACAAAGGAATATACAATTCCAGATGAACTGCTAATGTCAAAAGACGTAATTATTCTCCAGCTGAGATTACTGGAGAAATTGTTTCCAAAGCTGAATTGCACTTCAAGTAGTAATAAACCGGCGCCAGCTTCGAGGGTTGTCGAAGGTGGCGGATATGTTCTTGGATCTTCCACATCACAAAAGGTAAGTAGCAGCATGTGTTCATTCATTTTTTTCTCAGTTACATACTCACATAATTATATTTTGCTGAAAAGAATGATGATGCTAAGGCATACAGAAGCCGTAGTCCGGAACCTGTTGCTGGTACTTCAAAAGCTGCTACATCCGCCTCAATCACTGATGGATCAAATCTTTCAAAGAAACCCAAAATTAACAAAAACATAAAGGACTACATTCCAGTTGTACTGCCAAAGGGTCTGGCTGCGGAAAAGTTAAAGAAAGCCGCACCCTATAATATGTTCCTAACTGCTATAACGGCTTCCAAACCTACGCATAATGAACCTTTATCTATTACTCTGCAGGGTGAGTACAATAGAATTATATTTACAAACGTATTTGAACCATTTTCTCGCAGAAATTCTGGATGAAAGCCTTGGTGAAATCGAAATGACAATGCAAATCAATTTCATGGTTGACATTGGCTGGTTGCTGGGGCACTATTACTTTGCTGGAATACTGTAAATTTGAGCAACCTATCATCGGTGTAGTGGTTTTAATTTGTTCTTACAGGGATAAGCCACTGATTGTTCTTTATGGTGACGAGAGTGCCGAAATCAAAACTATTTCACAGCATAAGCCCCAAGTAACGGCCATAAAAGTGAACATGCCAACACCATTTGCCACATCACACACAAAAATGATGCTGCTCGGCTACACAGACGGTTCGATGCGTGTTGTTATTTCGACAGCTAATCTGTATGAGGACGATTGGCATAATCGCACACAGGGCCTTTGGATTAGTTCTAAACTCCCTGCGTTACCAGAGGGCGCAGATACTGCTGTTGGAGAAAGCCCTACTGGTTTTCGAACAGACTTAATGCTATACCTGGTTGAGTACAAACTGCCAAAGCTGCAGCCATGGTTGGCCAGAATAAGAAAGACCGATTTCAGTGATGTCAAGTAAGTGTTTGTTGATAATATTGATGTATTTGAGCACCTGTGCTGGAGGTGCATGTCAAATTTATTTCGATTTTACTGATTTCGTTCGATGCGTTCACCTTTATCTTTTTTAGTTTTGTTTTTATATACCTACCTACTATATACTCTTTTAATTTTCCATCAGAAATCAATAGTGAATATATTTTGCTATTCACTGGATGCTACTTATAGTAACTACTGCGCCAATTTTTTGAGACTCCATTTTTGAGATTCACAGATCATCTATTGATTGAAATGCGACATTAGGTTTTTTTTATTTGCTACGAACACCTAACTAGATGATTATATGACCCAATCATTTTATTATCTTAGAGAGATAAGAGATTATCTCTTGCAGCTTCTTAGTCCACTTCTTGCTTACCATATAGTTTCATTCTTATTTCCCTTGTACGTTAGTTACGGACGGAATATGCACTTCTCTTTGCTTTAGTAATTCATTCCTCTTACACGCGTACTCAGTGTCTTTCTAGTGGCATCAGTGCCAGGCGGCCATCGCGAAGGAAAACGTGGACATCCATGGGGCCATGCACGTCTTGGACAATTGCTCGCCAAACATGCTGCGCCAATTGATGAAAGTTGCCCGGTTGTCTGTCAAAGTTCCTCCATCGGCAGCCTAGGTCCCAACGTACAGTCATGGATACAAAGTGACTTTGTCAACAACCTCCGTAAAGACTGCAAACCGCTTGGCCTGCGAAGAATACCTGCCTTCAAAATGATCTACCCCAGCTATGGGAATGTGAAAAACAGCCACGACGATCTTCTCGGCGGGGGTTGTCTACCCTACGGTAAGAATGTTGACGACAAACAGCCATGGCTCAAGGAACATCTACATCAATGGAAATCCAAGTCACGTCACAGGTCTCAGGCAATGCCACACATTAAATCCTACACTCGCTGGTCAGATAAGGGTATATATTGGTTTGTTTTGACGTCAGCCAACCTTTCCAAAGCAGCATGGGGAGCGTTCAATAAGAATTCCAAAATTGAGCCCTGCCTTCGGGTGGCCAACTACGAAGCGGGAGTTTTATTTCTACCCAAGTTTTTGGTAAATTTACTGTTCAATTTATACGCTATAAACAATTAAAACCCTTTTAATTTTAAGACGGGAGAGGAAACATTTCCGATGCACAAAAGTAGGAACGGAGTGCCGGAATTTCCTATGCCATATGATATCCCATTGACGCCATATGGACCCGATGATAAGCCCTTCGTCATGGACTACTTAAGGGCGTAAAGTGTCTACTAAACAAATAAATTCTTCAATGTTGCGCTTTATATAAAATATATACTTTATTTGTTAAAAATGTTCTTAAACTTAAAGCATAAACAGTTTCATAAGTACACAACGTGACGTCTGGTTTATCTTGTATTATATTTGTATTCGTTATGGGCATGATTAAGAACAAATAAAAGAGAAATTCTACATAAACGATTGCAGTCTTATTTCGAGAGATGATGTGAGCGAGGCGAACAGAGTGGATAGTGCATGTCAGAGTTACGGTAGGTTGGTCATTGTTGTAAAGCGGTCGTATGAAAATTTAACTTCCTGGGAAGGAGAATAAAAGTCTGGCAATTCTACGCAACTACAACTCAAAGAACTTGTTCACTTCTGGAATAAAAGGTAGGATTTCTTGCTATGTTAAATATGTCTTAATATATATATATACTATTTACAGATTTGTTGCCATTCGTTGCTTGCAGATGCTTTAGAGGCCCAACTACGGTGATGAATAAAATGCAAACTAGAATCCCTGAGCGATCTTAATCGAACAGTAAGTATGTTTTATGCTTTCAATAAAAAAACATCTCTCCACCGCCAAAAGAAAACAAAATCTGCATTGGGGTAAATTATCACCTCCCCTACTATGGACTGTGATGTCTATCATACACTCCACCAATTTATTAATTTCATAAATATGTTTATGGTTTAAAAATAGTTCCATTACTGTGATAGTAGTTCTAATGACCAAGAAGCCTTTTATATCTTATGAAAGTAGATAATCTAGCACTATTGTCGACATTTTTGCGACTATCAAACATAAATGACAAAAACCCAATCAGCAAGGCAAAGAAAAGAAAAGACTTCCTGGCACAGACGTCCTAGAACGTCCGTATTCAAAAACGGCTCAACCTTGATGTAATGCAAACAGCGGTACCAAGGTGAATTCGAGGCTGTAAATTGTGAGTGTTTAGTTCGTATATTTCATCTTCTCTGCTCCATAGAAAAAAAATTGCGGAAAAAAGAAAAGCAAAAGAAATCTTAACAGGTTACTGGTATCGATATATTATGTACATGATCATTTGGGATGTTTTCTGAACTAACTTCAAACAAAATCCTGGAAGAGCATTATATGTCGCTGTGAAGCGAATTTTACTAAGCCGTTTCAACTTCGACAATAAGTTATACTGCAGTTTGACAAATTCTATCGTTGGCAGGGTATCGTTGAATCTGATCTTTTGTAGTCGAATTCGGGAACAGGGTGTGATAAAACAACAGTTTTCAACAAAATACGTATTACTGAATGTGTAAAGAGGTTGAAGAATCACCAGCACTTGTAAAAGTGATACATTAGCGCGGATATGGAATATTATGAGGATCTATCTATCTATCCTTTATCTAGAATAAAGAGAAGCAACAAAACGTGTACAAAAAACCGCAACCGAACACTGAACAAGTTGTTGCCCTAAAGCCCACACTATTACACGCTATTACGCGACCTCTCAACATCATCGCGTATGACAAAAACACAACTTATGCAGCAATCTCTCGTATTCTCCCACTCTTTCTCTATTACCTGAACCACACATTCAACATCGGAATGGGGATTATCACATATTCAATTGCAATTCTAAATTCTACAAACTAGAGAACAACAACAGTTGCAAGAAAAAAAAATACTAATTCAAATATCTTACGTCAAAATGGAAGACAACTCAATTAATCAGTCGCTCCGGATACGTCTTCTTCGATTCAGTGACCAGCTCTCTTCGTCCGTGCTGGCAAAAAGCAAATAAACGAAATTCCCGCCAATGTTTAGAGCCGCCGCCAAATAGAATACCAGTCTCCATTGTGCCAGCGTCTCGTTGCCGTTTATAATCAACCCGATAACATAGGGCGCTAGGAATCCGCAAATATTCGCCGCTGAATTTGTCAGTCCATACATTGTGCCCGCATACCTCGGACTCAGATTGATGTGATTCATTTGATTCCCGGCATATACGGCTCCTTGAAACGCACCGACAACAGCAAGCATAAACATTACCCACACCCAATTGCAGCCGACATAGGCAACGCCAATCAGTCCAATCGACGGCACTATAGAAGCGACAGAATTCCACAATTTGTAGGAATTTAGCACCGAGATGTAGTTCTTCTTTAGCATCCAATCAGCCATCATCGAACAGAGAATACCCATAATCCAAGCAGTGAGGTATGGAATCGCATTTAGGCGCGCATTTGATTCAATGTCAAAGTGGAGAATTTGGTCCATATAGGTTGGCAACTCGGTTAGCTGGGTGTAAAATGCCCAACCCTGTCCGCATTGCGTAATCAAAATGGCCCACAGTGGAATTGAGGTCAGAATAGACCTCCAAGGAATGTCTTCGTCGCTCTGTCCATCGTCAGCGAGGACTTCTTCATTGCGTCGTGGCATTACAGCTCGTTCAATGTAGTTGCGCTCTTTATAAGAAATCCGCGGATGGGTGCTCGGCTTGTCGTATACCAGCCACATCCAGAAGCAGAACCATACCATACCAATTATTCCAAAAATGTAAAATGCTAACGGCCATCCACCTAGGAACTCCAACGAACACAACCATCCGGCTAGTGGGAGCGACAACACTGTTCCTATGTTAGAGCCAGCATACACGATGGCGGCAAATTTATTCCTTTCCATCGGAGGGATCCAATGTGCTAACATTGCATGCATTGCTGGGTAGGTGACTCCCTCGCCCATTCCTTCCAGAATTCGAACAATCACCAGAGCTGGCAGATTCCATCTTGCGGCAAATGGTGTCAGCAATGTAAATATAGCGGTTATAAGGACCCCTATACCGTAGATCCATTTTCCTCCAATAATCTCTGCCATTCGGCCACCAGGAACTTGTGTCAAAATGTACCCGTAAAAGAACGAGCCAAGAACAACGCCCTGAGTTGCTTCGTCCCATACGAATTCGCCTTCAAGAGCGGGATTTGTCTGATTGCTCCACGAATGCACCGGACAGGTGTCGTCCTTCACTGTGATGTTCGTATGGGGTATGGCAGTTTGATTGACCATCACAACGATGGCAACAGACAAATTAACACGCATCGCGTACACAACGGCGAATCCAAGGAAGCCCATGAGGCCGAAAATATGTCGCGCCTTTGGGAAGTCGCCATCTTCTGCAAGAGGAGAAAAAAAAGCTAAGTTCGTGCGAATTGTGAAATTTGAATACGAAAACCTTCAACTGGGATTTCGATCGTTAATTCTCTGTAAACGGCCGCCATTCGGAATATAACTTCAAGTAACTTGGGCCCACCAACTATTTTCAAGTTCACAAAGATTTGCCAGCATATTTTCTCATTCGATATGAATAATTAGCTCATATGGAATTGTGGTTCAGATAACAACAAGTTACTCATTCCACAATCGCAGATAACATTGTGAAGTATTTCCGTCTGGCCAAAAAGTTTCCACTCAAGTATGAGGAAGTCCACGACAAACTATAGAATTCTAGGGTGATACTGAGTGATAACTAAAGACTTGAGTTTTATAAATGTGAGAAACAGCGAGAACTCTTTGAATGGGTATCGTACTCGAAACAGATGCTGACGAGGATGCTGATAATAAAGAAATGCATACTAACTATCGGCACCACTGTTGTTATATGATCTTAATTATCTTATTTTTTAAGATATTGAGGAGGTTTCCAGATGAGAAGATATTCACTCGTTTTTAGAGCATTTTTTAAGATTTGTAGAATTACAATAAGATATGTTAAGGAGATTTTAACTTTAAATTTAAAATTAAATTCTAAAAATCTTTTCTGAATTAGCTCTTGTCATTAAGTTAGGTATACATATATGTAACTAATATCGAGGACCCTCTGGAATCGGCGATTCTGAACAGAATTTTTCTAAATTTTAACACCTGCAGGGTCCGATTTAAATTAGCCGTGAAAAGTTGAAGATTCGTAGAGTACAATTCAACATTTTGTTACAATTAGATATGTAGTTGAATCAGTTGCATTGTTAAATGCAATTCCCAAACAGTTTGTCAGTTTATTGAATACATTAAAAATGGCAGGCTTGGGCTTTTGACCTAGTACGATAGAGCTTATTAAGCTAAAAGTTTGGGGAAATTGTCAAGGATATCGATCCAAAAATAAGTTCAAAGCGGGAAATGTTACTTTTAAAAAAGATTAAGGTAGGTACTGAAAAAAAAAACAGAAGTCTAAATGATTTCTAAAAACTTTATTTGCCTACAAATGTTTAAAATAAATACAAAGCTGTTTCATGATACAAACTATAAAACTATAATGCAAATCTCGCAGTCGCAGACTTGCACAGCATCGAGTTACTGAATTATAACACTCCTAACAGATGAACACAAACTGATTCAATGTCGGAAAAACGATGTTAATACAAATTAACGATTTTAATGAAATTCTGCGTTGAAATAATATGGCGTTCAAACTCAGTTCTTAAGAACGAAAATTAAAAAATAGTGCTATCACTTCACTTTACGAGTTGTATTTATAATTAGGTAAATTTTAAAATTAGAATAATTTGACTAGAGAATAGGGTAGGTACATACCCAATTTCGGTCTCAAAAATTTGTTTATTTTTTATTATTTCGTTCAAACTTGTAGTTTACTAACCTGGAGATAATATATAATATGTGCACTCGCACTACATTTATAACCTTATGAAACACTCTACTTATTAACCTATTTTCGAAGAAAAAAAAACCTTGACATGCCGCGATATTTGACTACATTGAACCTGTTTACTTGGTTGGTATTGTTTCATGAATTTATGCCATAATCTCAAAATTTGATTCGTTTTTGCGATTTAGGTACTGTTCACTCACATTTAAGATGAGTTAAGATATGAAACCGAAATTTGTAAGATCTCGAAAAAATCTTTATAACAACACTGATCGGCACATCCATCTGGCTGAAATTATGGACAATCATGTGTATGCTAATCAATTATTAAACATTTAAGAAGAGAATCTCAACCAACTTCGGGTAAGTGAAGGCAGCTAAATATCGAACTGCTAAGCTGACTGTTGCGCCTTTCAAATATGAGGTAGGTAATTTTTCCAGAAAACAAGTACCTATCCACCAACTTCAAGCGTTTAAATATATTTCTCAAAGCATCAGGTACAACGGTTAAAACAATAATATCCAACTACCTACTTTTATTGTATGATTCATGCAGTGTCTACTCTCTTATCGAAACAAATTGCGATTAAAAAAAATGGTTTAAACCCCCAATTTGGACTTATTTACATTACCTCACGCCACATTTGCATTCGTTCCAAATATTCGCTGATTTCGAAAATGTTATACTTACCAACATTCCCATGAATGAGAGGCGTATCATCGAAGCTGTCCTCACTCATTGTTCCCTCGTAGGTGTCATCATTATCGTCCATATGCGTTCGTTTGCCGATATTACCCGCTGTTGGATCGTAAATTTCCACCTCACTTCCACTGTCGATCATATTTGCAGAGTTTGTTTACCAACAACAGCTATAGCACCTATTATTCAAATCTTTAACTCTTTAAATCCCACCAGCCAATAGCGATATCAATCTGTCTCTATCCGTTCTTTTAGTTAAACAAAAAAAAATACCAGGAATTTTCGAAGACACGTAGTTGATTTTTTTGTGATGTACCCATAAGATATATGCTTATGTCATGTTAAGATGTTTCTCTAGAAGATAATTATATCTTCCATTTGGCTGACGCTAGGAACTTTTCGATTTAACAAAACAATTTAATCAATTGCAATGATATTGTTGTTATGGTGATGTTATCCTTAGTTTTATATTTCTAATCTCAATGCAAATTAACTTTATTACTACCCAACACAACAGATGAGCTTAATATATTTTTTTTTGATGTAGTGTAGTGTGTAGAATGTAGGAAGAAAAACACTAAACTGTCAGAATCAGCTGCTGTTGCTATTCGTCAAGGTTGGGGGTTTTCAATTTTGCTATTTCTCAACTTTCTACCCACCTACCTTTTTTTGTTCGTCGCGCTTACGGTACGTACGGTGGAAGGTAAGCACTGCAAACGTAATGCCAAAGTGTACAAGGAAAAGATAAAATAGTCGCGTTACGTTATTGTATCCATTTGGATCATTGCGTATTTCGCAATTCGTCATTCCATCATTGAATAGTGCGTTTCACATCAATTCCTCTTATAATGTATTATTAATCCCTTGGGAAACTAATCATTAGTTATGTCAGGTTTTTAGTAAGTATTTGCGATTTTGGCAATTGACAATTTTAAGCAAAAAACCGTTGATTCGAAACCACATAGGTACCTATAGTCCGGGAGGCAGGGGTTCATTTTGAGCACCGTTTTTATGCCGATAGATTATTTATTATCTTTACTCATTGATAGGCTCATGATGAAACTTTTTTTATTAGTTAACTGCACACATAGTTATAATAAAAGAAATAACTTTGGAAAGATTTGTCACTTCATTCCTGAAATGTTGGTACTATTTGATATGGTATTTTTGAAATTTGGGGGCATGCCGCGCCCAAACGGTAAGAGAACGCCAACTTTTTTTTTCCATATTTGTATTTAGGGTACTGTAATCAATCGGACTGTGTAAAAAAAAAAACCGTTATTTTTGAATGGGTCGTAAATAAAATCTGGACGCGCGCACGTATGTTTAATTTTTTTAAATCAAATTTTCTCGAAAACCGTTAGTCTTACGAAAAAAATAATATGATATTTTTTGTAGGCAATTTCCTAAGCTACAAATTCGATTTACACTATTTTTCGATAAAAGTATCTGTTAACGAGATATTCACGAAAAACAGTTTTTCATGACCTTTGACCCCGCGTAACATTTTTAGCGGCACATGTATCGCTGGGGATTTTTCGGATATTGTTTAGAAACACAAAAGGAAGGTTCATACAAAAATCTAGCTTTCCCCTAATTTTTCCGAAGTGAATATCTTTATTCCCCGTATTATTATTCATTTTTTTGCAAGTTCATGCGACCAGCTGACGTATAATCCCCCCTCCACAACGCGACTGACTATGTTTTTTCAACACTACATGACGTCAATAATTTATTTAAAAAAAAATCAGTCGGCATAAAATGAGTTTAAACATTTTTTTTTTTCGACAAGTTCCACACCCTCCCACAACCGCACCCACCGCTACCGGAACAACTGACGTTCGGTTTCGTCATTCTCTACATAGTATCTGTTATGTGATGTCCATTAAAATCAGCCGGCATGCGATGAGTCAGTCAAAAAGACCCCTGCCTCCCGGACTACTACCTTCTCGTTCCAAAAATGAAAACTCGCACAGTCAAATGATAATCACCCTTATTCTACGTGTCGTTTATATTAAACGACAAATGGCGTTTTTTGAAATCGGTATTACATGTGGCGTTTTTCTAGGCGTTTTATGTCGTTTAACGACATATGGCGTTTAAGTAGTGTGGAACACAAGTTCTACAAACGTCAACACAGTTTTTCGCATTCTGACTGTCGTTTTAGTTGCACAAAACGACTACTAAAACGCCGATTATTGTCGATTACAAATTCTTAAACGACTAGGAGGCAAATTTAAGAAAAAACATGTTTTTCATGTGAGTTTTGGTAATTGTTTATATTTAGGCAGTGATTTCATAATTCTCTTATGATTAAGGGTGAAAATAACAACCCCGATCAAATGAAATTCCAGGTTTTTGGTAAAACATAATTTTTGCACAATTCCCTTCTTCTTCCGTGTAGGTAATGCATGTTTATCCATTCTGCGCGTAATTATTTTCTTCGATAATCGTAAGCATTTCTGTTAGGATTTTACTAAGAAAATCATTCCCTACATCCTTTTGGTAGCCACCTTCCCCAAGAAAACGCAATGTCGAAGCCTGTTTTAAAATGACTGGCACTGACAAAGAACTCCCCGCGGCAGGACGTTTATCCTTCACTTCATTTAACAAATAGACAAAGGCTTCTTTGCGAAGTCTAAAGTACATTTTGAATCTGGAAATATTATTGACATTATTTTCCACCTCAAACTATTTTGTATTTATATGTATCTACTTACTTTGAATCTGGTAAATCCAAAGGATCGGATTTTGAACTGATTCTTCTTCTTATATGTCTCAGCTCTCTTTTTGCAGACTCATCTTCTTCGACGCTTTCGCTTTCCAAAGGTATGATCATTGCAATGCTATTCATGTTTTTTTATTATATATATTACCACAATTGGAAATACTTTTGGTTTTTGTATGTCCATTTGAAATTTAAAACACAAAACATAAATACCTACCTACCCATTCTTGCTACCTATCTGTCAATTATCACTCAGCGGTTGGTGTGGAACTCATGTGGAATGTAAAGTAAATGAGAGAGAAGGCGTTCAAGGAATAGAATACCGATACTAAAACGACCACAAACCAGTAAGAATAGACCGCCGACTTCCCGTGCACCTACCCGATTCCCCCCGGAAGGAATTCCCATGTCTGTGAATACGTGTAAATGTCAAAATTAATGGCGGCAATGATTTTCCATGCTATACCATGGGCCTAGGATTTTTCAAGTATGCGTGCGTTAATGGCGCTCCTTTGATTTTGTACAGCACCAATACATGAAAAATCCTGGGCCCGCCGGCAGCTTGTAGGCAAAGTCCGTTATGTGGGAGGAGTCGACCGTCTATTCTCACTGGTTTGTGAAAACGACACTAAAGCGACTCGACTCAAAAAACGCCAGCTGTCGTTTAATATAAACGCCACGTAGAATAAGGGTGAATAATTTATACTTTGAAAAGTACATATCGGGTACCGATTGTGACCTACAACCAACAACAATGGTCAGTGATATGATACCTACCTATCTTACCTAATGAGAATCGATCCTATGGAATTTTTTATTAGTAAATTGTAGTCGTACCTTATTTGAGTGTTACACTCATCTGTTTTGTCTTATAAATTAGTTGTTTCCTTGATATTCTAATTTAGGACACTGGAACTGGGCCTATATTTCCAAACAATTCGCTTTTATGACGAATGCAAGAGAGCTACAAATCGATGAGTTTTCTGAACGGCTAGAGAAGCGCAAAAGGATTCCACGTCCCATATGAGCTAGCTTGAACAATGAGAAACAACAGGATTCCAGCTACTGGCATTAGATACATATTTACCTTTCAATAACCTAACCACATGTAGGTTAAGTTAGGTTAGAATGTTTAGTTAGATTAAGTGATTAATTGTTTTATGTCGCGTTCTGTTGAGATTTCTGAGTTGTTTAGTCCCAATCTTGAACGAATGCCTTTTATCATTAAAAGATATCTCATATGTCTCTGATTGTCACAATTCCTGTCGTTTTCTTGCCTCATTACGACTACCTAAAGAGGCGCATTATGGAGGGCGTTAGTTCAACCGTTCTGTGAACTAAAAAATTTTATTTATTTATAACAACAATCTTGTTCATTTAAAAATATATTATCATCTAATCGACACACACTGCAATCCATTACATGTACATATATGTATTAAAATTTATTAACATTCAGTGCGACAAACATTCAATAATAAATTCTGTAACTTTATTTTAAATGCAAGGCCATACCATCTCATACCATCTGTTAATTATTCCCATCTAATTGGCAAAACTAGTACCAAAGGGAAAAACTATATTTTTCTGAACGCCCGATGCCACCAACGTTTCATAGTGATAAGAATTATCTATGACCGCATATGGTTGTTGTTTGGCAATTTGCTCCTGTATGGGAGTCCAAGCGACATGGCAACAATTTAAATAGTAATTCTTCAGTGCGGTAGCAGAAATCACCTCATAAGCCATGGCGTGGTTCTCACACCAAATCGATGCGCTTTTAATGACATTTTCTTTCTTACTCAGGGCAATTGCTTCTTTTGCAGTTCGGAAAGTGTACAAGGTTAGAACTGGTGATGGGCCATCAGCCGTGAAATGCTCCTGAGGAATGTCATAAACAATTGTTGCTGCGTGCAAATCCTTTGTATCTGGGCGAATTATTTTGGCATTTAATTTTGAGATGACTTCTGAGGATTTGTTCAAAGCGTTCAACAGACTAGGGCTCTTTAGTGCTTCATCTGAGTAGGGTTTCAGTTTGGATTTTATAATACCACTGAATTTTTCTGCACATGACTCTTGAACAAAAGCACATTTTATACCGCCGGGATTTAGTGGGTTTTCCAATGATTTGGCTATGTAATATGCTGATGCATCTAAGTCGGACTGATGGAACACAAATAAAGCTAGGGGCTCAGTTCCACTGATCTGCGGGATCATCTATTAGAACATAGTCGATTTACAGATTATACGCTAATATAATAAGGAATGGTTTCTAATTGAATATTTACCTTTTTTTCAGTGCCTGAATCGTAGTCTAAATTATCCAGCATAGATTTTGTAATTTTAATTTTATCTGATTTATTGGGTAAGGAACTGGTCATGGCAAAATTTTGATAAGGATCTTACGGAATTATAAATAGGCTATTAGAATACAGCTAGTCTCTGGAAGTTCAACAAGTTAAAGCCATCATCTGATATTTCGTTCCATCGTTATCAAAATTTCCCTTACGTTTATGTTACGTTACAGCCGACAGAGCACGAAATCCGTCCAAAGTATTTTTGAACAACAGGGTGCACGTATAATACAATTATTATTTTTTTTATAGCGAAAACAAAAAATAAACAAGAGCAGAAACAAAAAGTTATTATTTATGTGGTTTTCCATTGGGACATAAAATCAATCTTTTTTTTGATCCGGATCACTTTTCATGTTCCATTGGGACAAAAAAACAATCTTTTTTTTGATTCGGATCACTTTTTGCAGATCTCGATAATTTTCGAGATTTACAAATACTCTCACTAATGCCAATATACCTTGCACAGCTGTTTTACGTCATTCAGAATTTGTTTTCAAAATAAAATTACGAAAAGCCTCGTGAAAAGCAATTATTCAGAACAAAAACGTAAATAATGGACGTGGACTTAATTTTGGAGCAATTACTATCATCTTCTTCTTCTTCCTCGTCATCTGTGGATTTCGATACCTCGTCGATATGATTACCCATATGAAGTTCGTTTGTTTCCATCGACAAACGAAAACAATTTGCACAGCTGATGTACTGTCAAATAACGCACTAATACATTTACAAAAGCAGATCAATCTGCTTTCATGTTCCATTCGCCACGAAAGATCTGAGATCTGAAATAAAAATCTGATGGTCCCAATGGAAAACGACATTAGCTATTTATTATAACAACTATATAGAGTCTCGAAAGTGTCAAACAGTGTGTAGTTGTTGTAATTGCGTGTTAAAAATTCTACTTTACTTTACTTCACTGAGATAGATTTCCAATAAAACAGGCCTAATATTATTTGAGCTTGTCACACGCTTATTGTAGGCGTATTTTTTTGGGAAGTGAGTATAACAAAACCAAAAGTGAGTATAACAGTTTTGCATGTAAAACCAAAATGAGTATACCAAAACCAAAAGTGAGTATACCAGTTTGGCATGTAAAAGTAAAAGTGAGCTAGCTATAGATTCTCGAAAAAATACGCCTTGTATATGTCTGTCTGTCAAATCATTTTCCATTGGGCAAAAAAAGCTTTTTTTTTAAGATTCAGATCACTTTTGCGAATCTCGATTCGAGAGAGAGATTCACACATACTAGGCATATTTTTTTGGGAATCTATAGCTAGCTCACTTTTACTTTTACATGCAAAATTGGTATACTCACTTTTGATTATGTTATACTCATTTTTGGTTTTACATGCAAAATTGTTATACTCACTTTTGGTTTTGTTATACTCACTTTCCAAAAAAATACGCCTACTTTCACCAATTCCAAAACAAGAGACATTTATAAACGCAATTGCAATAAAAAAAAAGCTGACTGTCAAATAACACACCAACACAAATAATGCAAATAAAAAGTAATCTCATTTCATATTCCATTGGGGCAGGAAAAATCTGAGATCTGAGAGCAAAACGGTAAAAGCCCAATGGAAATCGACATTAAACGCATTCACGCTGGTAAAAATAGATCCTTTAATTAATGAACGCGCGAGTCCTTGTGAACATTGAACAAGTGTTTTTTTCTGTATAATCCTAATTTTGGAACTTTTATGAACAACAAAAGAACGTATAGTAATTTCTTAAAGGCTTCGTAATGAGTATGACTAAAGTAAAATACGGCTTTTAAAGCGCTATGTCCACTATTACCAACAATAGGCATATTTTTTTGGGAATCTATAGCTAGCTCACTTTTACTAGGCGTATTTTTTTTGGGAAGTGAGTATAACAAAACCAAAAGTGAGTATAACAATTTTGCATGTAAAACCAAAAGTGAGTATAACAGTTTTGCATGTAAAAGTAAAAGTGAGCTAGCTATAGATTCCCAAAAAAATATTCCTACTTTTACATGCAAAACTGTTATACTCACTTTTGGTTATGTTATAAGGCATGTTTTTTTGGGAAGTTAGTATAACATAACCAAAAGTGAGTTTTGGTTTTACGTGCAAAATTGTTATACTCACTTTTGGTTTTGTTATACTCACTTCCCAAAAAATACGCCTAATCTAGATTTTTTCTCAGAGTTGCTCGAGATTTACCAAACTATGTACCTAGGTACGTTTTTCTAAAAAAAAAATGGAAATTCAACACAATCCTCTTTGCTATACCTGCAGACAGACAAAAACTCACCATGAGGACGAAGCAAAGGGCAAAACAAATCAGACAAAACGAGACTGTCAAATTAACACATTGCCTCTTTGTCTATTTTCGTTGTTTTTTCTTGCTGTTTTTTCTCTGATTACGCCATTTCTGTATTCATAGTGGTGGTATCGCAGGAAGACCAACAAGTGCTTCAACTGAATTCACAAGAACAAGAACCGTGACTTTCGAGTGCGGCATAATTTTATATGTACTACGGAGAACGCAATATAGCACCAGACACTAAAGCAAAACACTAGTCGCGTACTCGTCGTCAAATAAGGAATTTTCATAAAATCGAATCAACTTTTACATCAATCCAATATGACGGACCTTAACGAAATGATGACATCTCCGTTCGTCCGAGTTAAGGTTTGTATTAAAGCTACAATTATATAATTACAGCAGAACCTAGATTAATTTAACCTTTTTTCCACATTCACAGCTGGTGGGATTTGTACATTTCATATTCCTTTCGAATGCTATGCTTGGTTCGTGGGGTACAGGCGCATACGTTTTCTACAACTTGCTCTTCATGATCTCACTGTTTTGGACAATACACAGTAAGGATTCTGTTGAGCCGATACAAACGGTGAGTAAATAAGCTGTTAGCACAAGCAGCCTAAAATAGATCATGAAAAATAGATATATCTTTTTTGACAAAGATAAGATATGGGATGGGCGTTGAACTTTTCGCATACTGTATCTATTGCATTTAGTGCCAATTAGCTGCCGTTGTGCCAGTCTGTAGCGGTCTCTCTTCTTTCTAGTTATCAGACAAGAGGAATTAATTTTTATCTCTAGAGTGTTATCATATTTCTGTATTCTATTCAGTGTAATGTTGCTTAATTCATGCACAATGGGGCGAAACATTAATAAATCCCTTTTCTTGTAGAAATAGGGGTGTGCGTGAAGTGCAATCTATACATTCCGCTGTGGAATCGAATTTCATATCTATTGCTTGTGGGATATACGAGCAAGTAACTGAGTAGAATTTG
This sequence comes from Cheilosia scutellata, assembly GCA_955612985.1. Taxonomy (NCBI): domain Eukaryota; kingdom Metazoa; phylum Arthropoda; class Insecta; order Diptera; family Syrphidae; genus Cheilosia; species Cheilosia scutellata. The sequence goes on from OY015313.1 coordinate 5,244,642, forward strand.
CGGCGTAGTTATAACTTATTCCATATGAAATAGGTATACATTTGGTCATCCCGCCGCATGATACAATTTCATATTTTTCTTAGAAACAAACAGCTTAATGGGTTTGTAGGCGATATAAAAAGGAGGTTGTTATGGGGGTGATTGTTAGGCACCTTGCATGTCTTTAATGTGTGTTATCGATGGTAACGACAAGAAGTGCTTTTTATTTAACATTAATAATAAGTTTATTGCTTTCTGAGGCGACAGGGTTTTACAGAAATTTGTAAACAAATGGGGACATCTGTAAACGGTTTCATAATTATCGTTGTAACGATTAGTGATCGGTCTGTTTACTTTACGACGGAGCGAAGGAAGAGTACAATTTCAATAAGATTTGGAAAAAGCAGCATTATTCAAATTTATTGTCACCAAGAGAGGGAGAAAAAGAAGCGCAACAAACGGTTGTAGATAATGGTCATCATGACTCATGAATACCAAAAACAAAATTATAATTCTCACATTATGAAAAATTTAAAAGAGAATAAAGTGGAGTGTCAAACATAAAATTATGTACAGGTAGACCTCACTTAACACGGGGGTAACGTTCCTGAAAAATATTGTGTTAAACAAAATCGTGCTAAACGAAACAAGAAACCAGTGCAAAAGAGGAGTTACGTTCCATAATTTCAAAAACCAGAAATATTTTTTTTTACTTTTTAGATTATTTTTATTTAAAATGTTTTAGGGATGTTGAGGAACCATCAGCTACTGCTTTCCTTATTGCCAATTCATTTCTCTTAATGGTCCGTACCTACTGAAGATTCATTTAAATTTAAGCTTTTTGCAATTGCAGTGACATTTTCACCAAACGATCCAAAATTTGTAATCTTTGCTTCGAGAGAAATAATATTTCTCTTAAGCGGTTGTTTATCTGTCTTTGCCGACATATCAAAATCTAGAAAACCACTTTGTAAACAAAGGCCTAAAAATGAACCATATTTTTAAAAACAAACCTTGATTTCAAATCACAATCACTTATGTCATTCAATCTCCTACAAAATAATGCTGTAGGTACCTAACCTAACGTCCTAGTCCCTAGTCAACAGAAGACTGTAACTGAGCAATTTATCCTCATTGAGGATATCTATCATCGCGTTGGCACAGTTAATATGGGGAAGTTCCTATTTCAGTTCTTAGAAACACAGCAAGTATGATGTACATATTAACAAAACTTGTATGTTTTACGCAAATGCGTACGTGCATAATTGAAACAACTTATCGAGAAAAAAAATTATTTCAGAATACGAATCACCACATCTGCCTAGACGCACTGTTTACTCGATTTGACATGAGTAATATTTGTGGTGTATACTACCCGCTTGATTAATTCACCTAGGCATACTCGTATTGAAAGTGCCAACTGTCACGGGTAACTTTTATTGGGTTGAAAGATTTCGAAACGTATTGCTGTCGCCATAAAAAGAATTCCCAACCTTCAATCAAGGCCATACTAAACTACTTGAATAGCTGTAATCCACTGCAACTGCAACTGATTTTCTCATCACTAGAGTAGTGAAGGTCATGCCAAATTTATAATTCTGAATAACATTTATTCTATATATTGAATAAAAGTCTTAACCGACAACTTACTGAAGGTTGGATTAATGGTGTTGATGCAATGCGTGAAGCCGACACCTGCCATGTCTATTTCTAAAGCCGCCAAATTGTTGAAGATGATATTTATATCGAAACTGAATACATAAAGTCACTAGCATCATTGATATACAGATCTAGATTGTCCAATCACTGTCACAATTATTGTGTGTAAAGTCACTCTAACGCTGTTCTAGGTTCTTAGATAAAGGCATATACCAGCTAACTGTAGACCACAAAAAGGGGGGGGCTATCAACTGTCGACACAATATCAAAAATGTAATACAAACATTGCCACTGCTGAGTTATCTAAAACGAAGATTAAATACTCGTACAGCTATTGGCATATTGCTTAGTATTTCTTTGCTCTCATATTCTATATCTATATCAATCACTTGCATATCAATAATTTGCTCCTAGCTTCTTATTGGTATATATGTTATATAATTGATTTAGTGTAAGGGATCGGTTCTCTTCCGCTTCTAAACTTGAAAGTATGAAGCAAACATTTAATCATACGAAATATACCACATTATGAAAGGCAAAATAGATCTGAAAGATACTGAACTAGTTTCTCGTACTTAATTTACTCTCAGTTTTTGACGCGTTTTCGGAAACACATAATGGATTATAATGATCTTTCAAAATCCACTCCACCCGTACTTTGAGCAGTTGTTTCGCTGTGTATCACATATAATTGAGATGTAGAACATGTTTCTAAAAGTAGCAATATGCTCAACGTTGGACTTGTGCTACACAATCGATCTAGATCTACAAATAAAAAACGTGCGAATCTAACTAAACTGCTGAGCCACTAGCAAAGGTGCAAACAGTTTACTGGCGTCGCGAAATATTTCAGAGGGGAGTGGACATGGTCAAGACACCTTAAATGCTGCAAATTGTATTTAGCAAGCACCCCAACTTCATATTTCCAAAGTTTTCTACATAGTTCGTCGAACTTCAATAAGTGTATGTGTGTCCCACCATACACACAACTTCATTAAAGCCCATTACCCCCAAGCTAATGGATTATTACTATTTTTCTGCTTGCATGGACTTGTGAACCCCCACATATTCAGTTTCCGTTCTTGTTTCATTTGAATACCTATGAACGGAAAATAACAATAAAACAAAAAAGAGCAAGCAAATCTGAGTGTGGAAAGTAGTCGACGTGATGAATAGTATAGTCCAGGACTCTTAATGCTCGTTTGGCTCACGCACGCCTTTTAATTATAGTGACCGAAGTATAATCGTTTTTACCACCCTCCAAGGAAGTCATACAGCAACATTGGCAACAGCCCCCATAGCTCAATGTCAAGTAGTTAGTTGACGCTACCTCCATTCTTATCGCAAGTAATATTTAAATTTATACTTCTACCCTTAAACTCAAACGTCGGACTTGGGGCCTTGTAAAATATTGATCTTTTCTAGTTGAGTGCTGGGTGAACCAATTTGTTGCTTTCTTTGTTTGAAATAACGAAAGAAAACAGAGAAATAGACATGCAACTGTGCGTCAATAGAGCGCTATTCGTATGCACAGTGTCAGATAAGCTGTAGGTACTTATCTTACTTTATTCACTGTATTTGAGGCATCATTTAACAATTTAGATATTAATGCACTTGTTTGGCTCTTGAATGCAAGTAATCTTTCGCTATCACAATGAAAAACTCCATACAATTGCTCAAAGCGTTCCAATCATTAAGTTGATTATTGCTATCAGAGGGAATGAGTCATGTAGCCATTAATCGGCGATTGCTTCATCTATTTAAAATTATCAGCCTTCAACAATGCAACGCACTTGCCCTTACTTGTGTGGACTGACCTTGTCGCCAATTTTAACGCAACTGCTCTTAAAAGTTTATATATTCTGACGGACATGTATTATTACATACACCAAGTTGAATGCATAAATCGGCTTGGTTCGGTTAATATAATGAATAAATGGCAATATTGGTCCAGAAAATTGTTTTCGGGGATTTTTTGGTAAGTTAGGCTATGTCAATAAACTGCCGAAATATTCGATAAATAATTCTAAGACAGCAAACGAATTTTCGCAGATTTCATAAAGTTTTCGGTTGGTAACTCATCAATCATAAAAAGAAATCTATCTGCGAATGTGAGAGACGATTATCGTGTCAAACTTATAATGTTAACAAATCGTGCAAAGCAAGTCAGCTCTATAATAATAGTAACTTCCCCACTCAATAAATCAATCAATTTTCCAATAGTTGGCCCGATTCACACAGAAATGGAATACTGGTGTTGATGTTGTGTTGATGTGGACTCCAGTTAGAGACAACGAGTGGCGTAGACGAGATTGTTTATTATGTACCTTTATTTTTGTGTGATGATGTCAAATTTAATATTGAATTCTGCAAAGAAGTGCAACTTTATGAGCATTTCAGCAAGACCCAGCATGGGAGTAAATTTCTTTAAAGATCAACCTTTAAAATAGTAAGTGTTCAATGAAAACATTCGATAGAAACTTTGGAAACGTTCAGCTCCGGCATTACGTTGAACAAACCATCCTTTTCTAGCCCAATGTAATATGTATGATGTACTAAATATCTCCTTTGGCTTTGTATATCATGGCCGTCTTTGTCATCATCTTACCGATTAAATTGCAACGAACCTTAATTTTCCGCTATCATTGAGTGACAGGAGCGGTCTTCTTTGATAGTATAAAGTTTAAACTCAAGTGTGTGTTAAATAATACTCGTATGTAACTTATCAGACTAATATGCCTTCTTGCTCATGTTCAAATGTTTACTGTTTTTATAAATCGAACATTTCAATCATAATAAATGTACTTGAAGGAGATCAATATTCAGCCTGTTTGTCATAAACTACATATGTATAGGTTTTGTGCTGTTTGTAGCTAGTGACTAATCAGAATTGCCCATAGCAATCGAATTATAAAAAGACAACCTTGTTATCTGGAGTGTAAAGAATTTGTGACTACTCATAGGTACAACATTTGTTTTTATTGACTCATAAATTGTTCATTAGCCAATTCTCTGGTGGACAAACATGCAGCACTCTAAGCTACGCGGGGCGGAAGCGTCAAATGCTCCATGATTAGACTGCAAATACGCGACATATTGAATTAATCAAAAAGTAGGTAGGTATATCAGGAATCGAAAAATGTTCAGTACAAAATGTTCCAATGGTGTTCCGATACTGGGCCTAAAAACGATGGTTTGGTACACCGGCGGATTGAAAATGGCGCCTGGAGCTGGTACTGGTGTCTTTGGACCCAACACCAAAGAGTCGATACCTATGGGAATGTGTCCCACGGTTTTTCAAACGGAAACCCATGACATTGAGATCTGCGCTGTTTTAAATTCCAGAAAGGCAATTAAAAGGCAAAATACTAATCTCCTCTGATAGTACAGCGGCCTTATAAGCCCTCTCGTCCAGGACTCATAAACCGTAAAGTGTTGCTATGATGCCTTGCAGAAGCTATCCAAATACAATAAGGTCAAACTTGGATGGGTACCTAGCCACCAAAGTATTGCATGCAACGAATCGACAAATATCTATGGCTGGATCAGAATCCGCGTTCTTTGGATCAGAACTTTATTGCAAATTCAATTGGGCTACTGTATTAGGGCTTGGGAAATAATAACTCCGTCTAAACCACTATGAAAATGTTCCGGGTTTAAAGCGATCCAATGATTAATTAAGCCTTACTCCTATAAAGAAATAAGGAAAGTATTAGAAAGCTACTTTGGGTTGAGATATCATCTTAACAAATCTGTTGCAGACAGAATGATAACTATAGTAATATATCTTAAGACGTCATGTCTATAACATAAACTAAACACTGTTGCGTCCGCTATTGTCAACTGACTTGCATTAGTTGGCTGTTTGTCTATCTCCCTTTTGTATGCTGGCAAGCTAAGTTTTTCGATGCTCTCTGGTCTTGTAATCTTACCATTCAATTTGGCCTTCTATAGACATTTTTCTAGTCAACGTGGTGTACAAGGATATGTTTAACATTATTTAAAATGTGGGTTACAAAAGAAACGAACGATGAAATAAAAATTTGGAAGGAAACAAATTTAATGACGGTTCTCGGAAAATGGGTGAAACAATGCTGGACACAATCTTCAATTTAGAACTACGTGCCTTTATTTATCCAGTAATTTACGATTTGTTATAAAATATGGGAGGCGAACACGCGATGAACTGCTACATACCTTGTGTTCCATTTATAACCACGCTATGATGCAATTCATAGTCGTTTTTTCATATCGTAGTATTGCAGTCATTTCTGTTTAGCCTGAAGACGTTAGGATTTAGTTTTTAAAATCCTTTATTTTTAAGGTCATTGGGTGGCGTCATTGTGATGACGATGGATGAAGTGAAAGGTTATCGCCGTCACCTAATGAAACATTTACACTAACCTTTGTCACAAGTCCTACCATTATATATCTCTCATATCCTTCAAATCAACCATATCTGCTTGTAATCTCAAAAAATTATTAATGCACTTGTTCTTTTATCAAATCAATAAATGGCACGTAGCTCGCAAAAAAAAGAAAAGAAAATGTTCCGTCTTCATTTACCTAATTCATCTCATCAATGCATACGTATGTTTCTTTTTTTTCTAGGCTCTCGTGATAGATGCTTGTAGTATCATCTTTGACATAATTTCCATCATAGTGCATATCAATTCGATGAGTGAGTTTTCTTTTTCGAATTTCACATCAAATAAAGTTCACACAGTCTCTTCGATATTAATTTAAATTTCTTGTTTTTTTTTAGATGGATGGGCGCTAGCATTTACAATAATCAATCTGATAATACGTCCTTTAACGGCAATCCTTTTGTATAAAGAATATACACACCGGGGAGGTACTGCCCTACAAACAGGATCGGTTTTTCCCACAAGCCAACAGAGGAGCTACCAAGATATTGATCGCCCGGTGCAACCAGTTCCGACGAACTCTTCGCAGCCGGGGCCAAATGTTGCAAGTATCTTTTAAGGATAGTAATCTTTTTGTACCTAGTCGTTACTTAATCTCGTTTTCGTCGGTTAAATTTTGATTTGTTAATACGATTTTGTTTAAAATATTTAATGTTAACTAAAGGATGTTAATTTACACTGGGATGGGTAATGAAATACATTAGTTGAAGACTTTTCATTTTCCTTAAAATGACCTTATGTTAAAACAAAAGGTGATTATAATTACTAAACCATGTTTTTATTTAAACTAATATTACGCTAATAGTATGGAACTTGTATACAATATATAATTTACTTTGTATTCAGAGAGAGAGAGAGAGAAAAACACAATGGCAATCAATAAAATTATATAAAAACGTCTCGAAAAATAAAATGTTTTACGTAACTATATTTACGTTTTCCGGTCAATTTCGAGCCGGCTAGTTCAGTCTCTCAGCAGGTGGACATAACTGTCTTCGATAGGTGTACATTATAATTCTGAGCTTCCATATAACGAGTAAGATCAAATTGTTTTTACATTGGGTAAAAGTACAGACACCTGTGTCCAGATGCAATATACTTGACGAGTCCTCGTGCTTGCTTGAAGTTAGGATTTTTCTGATTAATAACTGGCAATCGGATGGTGAATATGAATCTGACGGTGTACGCAGAACATAAACTTAATATAGGTATCCTTAAATTGCGTTTCATCTTGTATTGTCTTTCACGCGCAAGATCTGAAGAAAATAGCCAAAGCATTCCTTGAATCTAAAACTGGGGTATAGTTCGTATTAGGATCAGCGAAGGTACATAGTCACTTAATGAATTTATTTCTGTTTTAGGTAAGGATAGGACGTAAGGCTTCTTATTTTGCATAAGTTAATGTGCGCAGTTGACATTGTTGGATCCTAGTCCTAGTGTGGACCGACTAAATATTTTCTATAACAGAACGACAAGTACAAGTACAATGCGAAATAGTACTGCTCAGGTAGTAGAACTACATAAACAAAGTACATTTATACAGAAAATGACATTTAATTTTAGTTAGGTTAGTATCTTTGTAGGAACGTTATAATACAATCGATTTGGTTTATCATATCTCTCGCTTTAAAAGATGTAAACTTTTTTTTTAGAAGTAGGTACAGATCTTTATTAACATACAAAACATGTTGCATTTCTTTATTAAATAAATTTATTTTACAATTTTCCTGGTTATATCGAAACAAATAATAAATTAAAAAGAGAAAACTTAGAATAAATGTTTTTGTTTGTTTGTAAAATGGACAATGTACAATAGATTAAAGAACAACAAGTTCATAGAAATTCACTGTGGAGATTTGCTATATATATTTAGAAACCTTCCTTGGCTGGACGATATTGGTAGCCTTTGGGTCCATCGGCTACACAAGGTACCTTAAATATGAAATTGTAAATTTACAAGCTGTAATGTAATATCACTCGGCTTACTTGTACTAAATTAAAATAAATTGAACCCATCAGTTGTGACGCTGAAGTGTTTGTCTTCTTTAGGCATGAGAAGAGCATATCATCACATATGCAATGGGATCTGAAAAAGAATATAGTTTTAGCTAAGTGACCATGCAGATCGAAAAATACTAATCATTTGGCTTACTTGGTGTACAATGAATCATTATTTAGATAATATCTCATTTGGTAGGCTCTAATTTTTACTGGACACAAGTCATGTGTTCTACAGCAACGATCCATTGTAGATTCTTGGCCTAGATCATGGTATGTCTCTGCTATGTCTCCAGTACCACACCATTTTGTACCTTTGCGAGATTAAGGAATTGGTAGTTAATCTAAGGAGGAATGGCAATGACATCTTACCTGGTATGATTCCACTCAGTATCGATAGGGGACTTTTGGGGAATATATTCGTTGTTATACTCATTTGTGCTGGTGTTTCTACCATTTTGCCTTTACCCCTTGTGGCTAAGGCTTTAAGTCGGTCTACACGTTCACATTGACCCATTAGTTTGAGCATTTCTTTTAAATTGATCTCCAATGGTTTGTTCAAACTGGACAAGTCATCGAGAAGGATTTTTCCCTCATTGTCGTTACTGAAATAAATAGAAAACAAATTCAGGCACGGAAATTAGTCTAAATTAATGGCTAGATGTGGTAAATCATTTACAAAATTGTTATGCATGAATCAACAATAATAATATTACGTATTGTGTGTAATTTCTGTTGTTCGATCATGTGCGTCAGTATTCCGATAAAAGGCGCAACGTAAATTACTTAATACTAAATACCTACTAAATGGATATTATAACAAAATCAAGGTGAGGTTGAATGAAAACATTTGAATAGTTTTAAATTAGCTTCTGATACAACAAAATGCGTGACTGATGTTTATAATGATTGTATATTCTTAGTGGGACAGAACACAAAATGCATACATTCCTGGATGATATCAGTGACTCTGGTCTAAAGCTGTTCCATTGGCGGAAAAAATAATTTTCTGATAACTCTGTTTAGAGAATTTTGCTTCTGGGTTTCAAATCAGAATTCACACAAGAAACATTTACACAAGTGAATTTTACGGACCTACTTTATACAAGCCAAGATTTATTTTTGACTTTTCACCCATACATGAGTGGAGTCGATCAGAAGAATGTTCACTGGATTTTAGAGTGAGTAGATCTCCGAAAAAAATCATCAAAATCGCCTGCTATTGCTATTATTGCTAACTTAAACAATCTTTTAGGTACTAAATTAAAAAATGAGAAGCTTTATCTGAATAACAGTTTTGTAGTTCCAGTAACTTTTTATAGTTTGGTTTCCGAAAAATTTTACGAAAACGGCATTAACACGGCCCTAGCGAGGTATCTGTCGGAACGGAAATTTCTCCGATTTTATACGAATCGGAGGATTTTTGCTTCGAGGTATACGTCGGAACAGCTTTTCGGAACTTTGTTCCGACAAATATGCAACGCACACTGGCGTTTTGCGTTTCAGTGCGATGAAGTGCGTTTTTACTCATATTTTTGACAGTTTCATACGAATTTTCTTCCGATATGCTTGGACAGGAATTGGTTGCGGAATTTGTTTACGATTTGCAGGATTTGCAGTGAAGTGTTGATAAATGAAAACAATAAAGAAAAAAAACATTTTAGCAAAGTAATTGGTTGTATTTGTTGCTTAAATTTGTGTTTCCAGTGCAAAAACAAACAAAAAAACAAGCACTTAATAGGAAAACCCCGAAACAACATCATGACAAATCAATGCGTTGTCGCATTTCAATTATTCTTTCCGAAGTCGGATACCTCGAATGTAATTTGAGTCTCCGACGGAGAATTCTCCGTTCCGACGGATACCTCGCTAGGGCCGACAGTTTTTACTAAATAGGTACCGGGCTTAATCTAAGATTCTAATGGATTCGCAAGATTTTGGATTTTATTCAAGCATCTGTCTAGTTGTTCAATAGTACGTACCTACATTTGATAATGAATCGCTTGCCCTCGAAACTGAGAATGTTTATTAAAGTAAAAGTTTTAAATTCGAGAGGGTTTTCGATAATCGAATCTTAAAATAACCGTGAATGTGAACAAATTCAGACGAATGATCGAGAAAGTTTCTCGCGATTCAGACGTTCACTTTAGCGAGCATATTTCTATTATTCTTCTATAGGTATAATCAGAAACACTCCCGTAAAATTGCGTTCCCAATTCGCATAAATTTCTCTAGCTTAGGTTTTGACAAATCATAGGCGATGCTTCCAGCTTCCTTCAGCATTCGTCGCAACGTTAATTATTTCACACGACTTGTATAGTCTGGGATTTTCAGATGAACTCGCTCTCGCTGCCGAACAAAATCTTCCGGGTGAACGAAATTCGAATGCGCCTGGCTAGCTGGGTTATGCGGTAAAATCATTTCTCAGAGTTTTTCACAATATTTGGGAATGTAAGGATTTAGATACCCAACTGGCTTTAGTTTTGTTTATTTATTGTAATTATTCTGGTTTTGTTTCTGAGTATATTCCGGTTTTTTTCACTTAATTTTTGGTGACTGATGTGGTTTGAAAATGCGATTTTGAATTCCACTAAATGTGGGAATTATGGTGGGTAAAAATTACGTTATTTTTTTTTCTCCAAAATTTTAGGATGTGGTGCGACTTATAATGTTAGGCATAATGTATTTGTATAGCTTTCGTAGAATGGCGTAAAATCCTCAAACAGACAGTTATGGCTATGTAAACTCGAATACGAAAACACTAGGTACTTGTCATTTAACCTAATGTTGAAGAGGAAATAAAAGACAGAATTTTAAATTTTTAATAGCGTGAAATATGATACATCTCCGTTTTAAGAATGAAACTTAGTGAAATTTTCTTTTCAACACTTGCATACGTGTCAGAAAATTAGCCGAGGATAATTATTTAGGGCAATTGACACAACGCATTTCATCCTAAATCCTAAAAACTATTAGGAAACAAGGTGATTAACTTTAAAATGCATCATCAAGGTATCAGGTCGATAATGTTAACTCGATTGACCATGGTTATATCCATACATATCTTCTCTAATCATATTTAAGTAATTACAATTAAAAGAATTACAATACCATTCGATGTGACAAAATTATCACTTCATAACCATTATGTTGTGCTCATAATTAACCCGTGACAACGAGTTGCCTTTTGAGCAATAATCTTGACTTGTTGTCGATAATGATGATTAGCTTCATCGTCATCAACGTAGAGTGACCAACTTTTGTAATGATTGCAACATTTCAAAGCTTCCAACACAGTCTATTGCAATTACAAATGACATCAATGTCAAAGTAGTACTAACCGGCCCGAGAGAAACCAAATAACAGGTTGCATTGAGCCAAGTTGGTAATTAATTCAATGGAATAAACCATTACTGCAATTCAGTAAGCAACTCTTTTATTTTAAAAATCTACTCACCAGTCAAGCGTAAAGAGCGTAAATGAAATGAAAATTTCTGATTCAACTTTATCTATACTGGGTGAACGAACGGATTGAGGTTAATTATCGGTTAGATATTGGTGAGGGTGACATAATAAACACACACGTTTCAATATGAATGCGCGTACATACTGAAATATGCGTGTTGAATTTTTTGCGACTAAAAACAACAAGTGACAAAGAACAGAAACAGGAACAGAAACTTAAACAGAACAGAAAGCTTTTTCGTTCTCTGGTAAATTCTGGTTCTGTTAACGTTGCTCGTTTAGCTTGTCGCGCGATTGAAATCGCAGATGCGCACCTAGCCTTATATGCTGCGATTACAACTAAATCATATTGTCAATTGATTGCGAAGAATACGAAACATCAAATTAAACAACTTCACAAGAAATCTACACCACAAGATCTTGTAACTTCTAAAATATGAGAACGCTGATTTAACTTTAGTTTTTAGAAATTTTCTCGAATAGGTGGCGTATACGTAACATTTTAAAATTTGTTCGTGTTAACGCACTCGTAATCGAAGCCTGAATTATGTTGCAAGTAAGGCTACGTCCTAATTGGACTGGTATCGCACGACCGAACGATGAACTTTGGCCGGTCGCATCGCTTGTTGGTAGCGCTACCGCTCATCGTCATCATCGAACGTCGCTCATAAGCGCTTTGTAAACACCATCCCGCGACTATCCTATTTTTGTAAGGCAACTCTTTCCCACACTACACCTGTTTTTAATCGGTTTTTATAACATTGCGCACGTTTATTCCATAAAATAGGATTAAAAAAAATAAATTTCTAAATTTTCTTCTTATTCCATTTTACATTATCAACGACTGCGCGACAAAAATCAAACTTGTTGGATTTGAAGCGACCAAACTACTTTTCATAGCGTTGGTATGAAAAGCTTTTGTGATGTAGCTTCAACGATCGCGAAACAAACATTGGCGCCCCTGCTACCACATCGCGCGACCGCGTTTGTGTTTTAATAAGGACACACAATAGAATTATTGCAGTTTGATATTTTTATCGACCGATGCAGCGACCATCGCTCGGTGCTCGGTCGCACGATGGCTGCCAATTAGGACGTAGGGTTAGAGATATAACCGAGTCCGCGTCGGATTGACGTCATCGCCGTTCCAAAACTCAAATTGTCAGCACCTATACTGCGACTCTACTAAAATGTTCCCTTATTCGTATTTTTAGACTCAAGGGCCTGAGCTGATGCCTAAAGCAAAACTAATTATTTTCAAAAATAGTTTGTGGATCAGTCATATGCTCATCCGAAGTTAACCGGGAGACCCGATTCTGTTCTATAATTAATATGTCGGTCTACTGGTTACTACTGAATCATGCTAAGTCGTCTACTTCTACATCATCAGCTTTGTTAAATTTCACATTCGAATTTTAATATAGCTTTTTTCGTTTTATGTTTTATTCTTAAAGATGTTCTCAAATTTGCAACGCTTTCTGTGACTCATTTCAAGAAGGTTACTTTTTTCGTCTTTGCAGGCTCTTCTTCCCCTTCCGTAGATTTGCTCACTAATTATATATAATCAAATTAAAACCACAAAATGGACCACAACAGTAAAATAGATTGGAATAGAAGAAATAGATTAAAATGCAATAACCTACATGGTCCATTAATCTTTTTCGTGTTCCGATTGCGACCTTCCGAAAGCAGCTTGTATGTATCTATAATTTTTGAAGAAAATGTACCCAATCCGACTATTAATCAGAAAAACTTTGTACGTAATAACATGTAATTATAAATTCCACTTAATTTTTTGTTGGTTTAACTAATTTCTGTAATTATGTGAATAGCCATTGGTTTACTTAGCCTATTCTGACGTTTAAAATTCACCCATTTCCTTAACCTTTACTTGACATGCGATCAATTTGCTTACTCAAATTTGTCTGTTGGCAACGCTTTTTATTTTCTGCATCTATCGCTTCGCTATTATACCTATTTCAATCAAACTGCAAACGGAATCTCGCAAAGATAAGTCGTCAACCTTGTGTCCGTATGATAATCTGAATCTCTAGAAAACAAATACACGATAGGCATATTTTATACGCTTAATATTTTATTCGCATTCACCACTATTGTTTCGCAATTTGATACGCGAATGAATTTCCACCACTACATCACGATTAACGCTTTCCATACTAATCGGCCAATCATGATCCGAAAAGTAAAAGAGAAAAGCTAAACTCAACCCTCTCCAGCATCAATTATCTGACAGATTCGATTTATGGATTTTTGTTCACAAGCAAAGCAACCAATCGATTCTAGTTTTAATGAGCGTGTTGTTCGATCTTAACTGATAGATATTATATTATTATTGTCGTAACGATCGATCGATTATAAATCTGGAGCACGATAGGTGTTTAAAGTGTTGGCCAGTGGCTGATTTTATTCACAGTGCGCACGCGCGCCGGCCGCGGCGTCTGAATTACTGATAGTGAATTCAGTGCAGGAACTTGTTTTGGAAAATCTTACAGAACCTGTAACAGCGACTTGTTTTTTTTTTTTCTAATTGGTCTGTGGCCTGAAAGTAAAAGCAGACTTTTGGACTCTTGTTGCGGAAAAACTTGATTATATTTTTTATGATGATATTGGGAACAATTGCGACGCAATTTGGTTGTAACACAGTTCTAAGTCTGAAGGTGCCACAAATCTAGTTAGCAATGGTCTTGAATGAAAGTGCCTGTAAGTAAGTGAGCCGTGTGACTTTTACTTTTAATGCGTGAATCGAAATAAGGTGGTATTCATTGGATAGTTAATTGAGAATCTATTGACGGCTGTCGAACAATGGCGCACTTATTGCATTGACCTGAATGTGGGTTAATGGGCCAAGAGAACATTTTTTATTCATCAGAGAAAAAAGAGCGTAATTAGATGCTGATACTTGAGCAGTTGGGTACGCTAGACGATGAGTGGTCATTGACACCTTTGTGTTGCGATTGCGATACCATAACCGATCATTAAAATTGGTTATTTTTAATGTGCGATCTTGGGCAGTTTTGATCTTAAGTGTGGTCAATTTTATCTTTAATGGGAATGGGAGCGTATCGTAAGTTTTTGTTTGTAGTTAATACGTCTATAAATTTGTTCTTATACTGAGAGCATAATATAAAATTATGATAATGACAAAATCAGAGGATTCAAAACGAAATTGGTAAAAAAACAGCACTCCAAAAATTGTCCACAAAGTTCTTATAAAAGTACATCACCCACGATAACGGCTATGTGAGTTAATATTTTATTTCTTTTCTCTATCGAAACGGCCAAGAATATATACATTTTTAAAAGGTCCATATTTCCGATTCGTGAAGTACGAATGAGATAAGGTCTATAAGGTCTTATAGAGAGTCTCTCAGAGATCCTATCCAACGTACTGTGTGAACGTCTTAAAGCCTTCTGCAACGCACTAATCGGCACGTACCATTGTGGCATTGTGGTAGATCGACTATAGACCAAATTTTCACACTGAGGCAAGTCCTGGAAAAGACCAATGAATTTCAAGTCGAAACAGACCACCTATTCATCGACTTCAAAGCCGCTTATTATAGCATACATCGTCAGGAGCTCTATATGGCGATGGCCGAATTCCGAATCCCGGCAAAACTGATTCAGCTGTGTCGCGTGATGCTAGAAAACACGCGCTGCAGCGTGCAGTTTGGAAGTAGTTCCTCCGAACTATTTCAAACATGCACTTCTCCAATCTTGTACTGGAGCAGATAGTACGCAGGGCAGGTGTCAACACGAAAGGCACTATCTTCAACAGGTCGGTACAGCTGCTGGGGTATGCGGACGATATTGTCATCATCGGTCGCTCCCAGTGTGCCGTGATAGAAAATCAATTAGCCTATGTCCGTTAGTTTGGTCAATATTGAACAAAGGGGCGCGGTACTTCTCATACAAAAAATTCGTAAAAATCTTATATCTCGAATAGATTGAGGTCAAATTTTAAGAACATCTTTCGGCGTCATATATCTTAAAACCACCGAATAGATTGAGCTCAAATATTGAGAAATTCTTTGTTATTGGCCTGAAGGTGTTTCTGTGAGATTTGGTAAAAATTGGATGTGGGGCGTGGCACCTCCCATACAAAAAAACTTTAGCTTTGAAATTTGGTAAATTTACCTCAATTTTTAAATGTAAATACAAAAGACATTGAATGCATTTGAATACGAACGAGTTTCATTTAATCACCAAATGAAACTTAAACTGTAGACAGTGCGGCCAATATTGCCGATCTCAATGAACTGGAGTTGGAAGGTTGAGTATGTCAAATCCACATCTATATACATAAGCACAGTTCTTGCTCTTCATAACCTGCCTAAGTAATACCTAACTCAAATATTTACTTTCATCGGTTCGTTATAAGAAGATACCGTGAATATTGTAGTTAAAATTAAAACATCCCCTCAATGTCAGCACACAAACTTTCACACCTTGGACACAAGGTGCTGCAATCAACTTCACTCCTGTCCCGAATACAGCTATCATTTCAATACACTTAGTTTGTATTTATTGTATAATGATTTAATTAATTAATAACATTTTGTTTTGAGAGAATTCACATCCCAAAGTTTGAACCAAATCCGTCCATTCTTTTAGTCGGACATCACCCCGAGAAATGGTCAGAACTGCAAGACCCACTCTCTTAGCCCGACTATCATATTAAAACAGTCATCGGCATAATTATATTGACAGACCTGGTGTTCGCTCTTCTATGTACAAAAATGCTAACGGTGATTCTAGTTTGGTATCATTATACAAATTCTTATAGCAAAGAAATGTCAAACCAATAAAGTAAAACTTTTAGAGATATCTGAAAATGTCTGCGCATGTAGTCAGTTTGTGGTTAAATTGTAGAAATAAACACCCTAATCGCTTAGGTTATCTTAATTTAAGTCACATCTAGAATTTAACTGCTTTGTGGTTTAGTTTTATTATACCTACCTTAAAATATGAATAAATAAAATGTCTACTTACTATATCTCGATGAGTTCACAGTTCAGCAGGAGCTTTTGTGGTCCCAGCTCAACAACTGCGATTGTTGAATCATGATAATAGATCATAATCAGTGAATCGTTGCTAACTCGGTTCCCACTATTGTAGTTAAATATACAATGAAAGTTGTTAATTAAAAGTATCTTGCATAATTTTGGAAAAGTTTCTCACCTGTAAGTTTTCATCTGTCTCAGACTCCTTTTCTCAATGATTTGTTGTGTTATCGATGTGAACGATGGAAAGCCTTGAAAACTTTGAAAACTTTCTGGCAGGCTGAAACTTATTGTTGGCTTTGCCAATGCTGTTGTTAGAAATGCCAAAATCGCACTTAGAAGAAGGAATAAACATTGTACACGTCTCTTGAGGCAAAGCACCACCATTTTTACAGATTTGTTGTTGTGTATCCTTTCAGATGAGGGCTCTGATTTAAATTTCACTCAATGAAATCATTGAAAACTATTGGGGATTTTTGTTTCCTTGAACACGCACTACATTCCAGTTGAATGGCAACTCCAATCATTCGGGACCGAACGATGGATCTAGTTGATTTTCCTTATATGGGAACTATGTCGGTATATCCTTCTGAGTAATAAATTATTTCACATGTGCAGTTTCTAAAATATTTCAAAACATAAGGTATGAAGGACAATGCTATTATTGCGTGCAAATCGGCGGGCTTATGAATGCGTTAATAATTGAAATGTGTGTCCGTGGATATTGTATGATTTCTGGAGCAAATATTTAATTTAAACACAAATTATTATTTTTTTTTTTCTTTTTTTCTATCATGTGACATGATGGTTCTATATTCTGTTTATATTATCAAAACCTTCCGAAATTAAAAACCCAGGAGAACAATGGCTTCCCAGTTGTTTATTTCTAAACTGTATTAAACAGCTGTTCTAGATAGTTTTATTATGGATACTTTAATATTGTATGAGCACATTAATAAAATAATAGAATTTTTTTGTTAAACATTTTCAGGTGCACGTGGAAAATTAAAAAGTTTTAGCTTCTGACAGTTTTTATACCCGGTACCACACTGTGGTGAGGGTATATTCACTTTGTCATTCCATTTGTAACGCCCATAAGGAGGCGTTGTAGGTATGACAAACTATATATATTATTGATCAGCATCACTTTCTTAGTCGATCTAGCGATGTCCGTCTGTCTGTCCGTCTGTCTGTCCGTCTGTCCGTCTGTCCGCACGATTACGGCCGTAATTTAAGAGCTATCGACTTGAAATTTGGTATGTAAGCTTTTATCCACCAAACTGAGGCTAAGTTCGAAGATGAGCAAGATCGGATGAAAACTACTACTACCTCCCATACAAAAATATAAGATTTATATAGCTTTTTATGTTAAAAATTAAATTTAAATAGCTACAGTAAAGATAGCAAGTTTAAACTTTGCACATATTGTTTTAATAATATTTAAAAAATTTTGACAAAAAATGAGCTTGGTCGAATAAAAAGTACCCATACCTCCCATACAAATATATAATTTTGTAATACTAAAAATTTTTTTTTATTTTACAATAATATAGTACCGGGTATTTGAGCTTCGGCATAGTCGAAGATAATTGTCTTACTGGTTTTTATTGACATGTGATACCTTTGTAGTGAAATTGCATATACCATTTGCAGCTTTTAGCGCACTGAGACCTCGGTTACCGCTTAAAAGCCAATGTCACACGAACTGTGTGGCACGCGTCTTGAGCGGTAATAGTGTGTGTTTTTAGGGGATATTTATTTTAATATGCCAACCTCCAGATCCAGACAATTGACAGTTATTCTTACACCTTCATCAACTGTTTTATTTCGAAAATTGTCAGACGATTATCGTAAGTACTCTTTTCACATCTGGACCCTAATTCTCAAATTCCATATAACGTAACTCGTATACGAGCAGATCCGCCTGAAATGTTCGTAAAAATTGGTATTCTCAAAGCTGTACGGAATTTTTTTCCACTTCTGTGAAAATTGTATTCACCTGTTGCGTGAGGTGGAATTTTACGTCAGAATTTGGATGTGTAAAGAAGGCAATGAAATAAAAAATTGAATTCAAATTGGGTTAGAAATATTGTGGAACAACTGCAAATATGCTAAGATATCCGAGAGCCCCAAGACTGCTTTGTGCCAAACTCACAATTCCGTATGCAAGAAGCAAATCTGCATAGAAAAGGCAGACGCGTAACATTCGAAGAGAAATTCTGGTATGCAGATTTTGAGAATTGCAAATTTTATGTGGTTTTCCATTGGGACAAAAAATCAATCTTTTTTTTTGATTCGAATCACCTTTTGCAGATCTCGATATTTTTCAAGAATTTGAATTTGAATATGTTTTCAAAACGAAATTACTAAAACCCTCTTGAAAAGCAATTATTCTGAACAAAAACGTAAATATGAACATGGACTTAATTTTGGAGCAATTGCTATCATCTTGGTCATAATTATTCTTCTTCCTCGTCATCCATATGAAGTTCGTATGTTTCCACCGATAAACGAAAACAATTTGCACATCCGATGAACTGTCAAAATAAAAATTTGATGTGCCCAATGGAAAACGACGTTAGTCTTTCGCATAAAATTGGAGATTTTGACAGATAAGCGTATGCGAGAATTGGGGTCTTGAAACTTGTTCAGTGATGACTGATGAGGCTCATTTCTGTGTCGATGTTAATAAGCAATAAGGAGCGAGGGAGATTAAAGGTGATCCATCAGCTACCGATGCACCCCGAAAAATGCACAATTTTGATCGGCTTATGGGATAGCAGTGCAGTGCATATAGTCTACATTGCATTAGTTTGGATAGTGCCACATGCCGGCTCTGCGAAATAAGACCCCAATGAAAAAACGCCAAAAAAAAAAATGAAATAAATCCCCAAAAATTATACAAGAAACAACAACAACGATTTTTAATAAAATTTGGGGTGTTATTTCCTAATGAAGAAATGAAATAAGACCCCAAACGAAATACGAAAACGTTTCATTATGAAATAACACCCCAAATTTGGGGCCTTATTTCATCTTCTCTTTTGGGTCCTTATTTCATTGGGGCCTTATTTCCTGAAGCCCACGTGCCATGCTGCCGAAGAAATTATGAAGATTTCTTTTAGAATTATTGTGAAAATTACCGTAAGAATCTTCAAATCTTCATCAAAATCGTCAATATGAAGTAGGTAGGTAGTTAGTTTTTGACTTGGCAGATTTTTTTTACATGTACAAAATTTGTGATGGGTGATTTTTCATTTTCAGTTTGGGGCCATTTTTCATTGGGACCAAATTTCATGTAGCCATATGGAATGAGACCAATTTACAAGAAATCATACGCCCAGAAAAATTCACCGTTTTGTGTAGTTTATGGGTTGATGACTTCATCTAATCTTATTTCTTAAGAAATGAGGACGAAGTTCGTCCGTGAAATGTGAAATGGAATCTGTCTGTAAAATGTATATTCAAATTACAATCGAGAAGGGAGGGAATTGTTTTTAGCGCGTTCCTCAATTACAATTTACATCTTTTTTTTTTTTTTTTTGTTGTCTCACTTCATAGTTTTACATTGAAGTTCTGTAAATGTAAATCTATAAATCTTCAGCATAAAATAGTGTCATACCAATAAGACTGCTCTGTCTTTCATATCGAATACGGAATACCCCATTGTAGGTACATCATAATTGTACAAACACGCGCCTATTCAGCAGGCACGTTTCTTTCGCAAATCCCTTAAAGAATATGACTACTGGTAAAAATAAAAAATAAAACAGCTTGTCAACCACATTCCCACATCACGTGCCAACAATTTAATCTTGTCTAATCGATATGCACGTTAAACCTACCATCCCTATCGTCCATTCGAATATTACAATAATAATGGTTTCCATTCAAAAACGTATAACTTATGCAACTTAAGTGCACGTATATTCAATGGTACTTTGAACTCTGTCTTTGGTTATGCGTTTACTTTTAATTGTGAACCAAAAATAATTGTCAACACTTTCACTGGCGCTTATGTGATGTCGATTATTAAAGCCAACGTTTTGGGTATAACGAAATTGCTGCCAAATTCTCGTAGCCATCACAAATGTGTAAATTCGTTGCAACTCTATCATGTTTGGCATTCATTGTTCATTTTCATGGTCTAGCATACAAGTATAGCAAGACAGACATTTCCTGTATTACCTATTGGCAACAACTGCTAATAAATTTGTTAAATTAGTGAACTGATTCAGATGTGTACTTTTCATTTAGCATACTTAAAGTAAATTCCATTTTGTTTTCTTAACACGCAATCGACAAGAGTTGGGGACAAAAATTCATGCAAAATATAATAGTACGAGTTGGGAAACGAGGACATTTAAACACTGCCAGCCAGGTGTCCTGACTGCCATTGTTAACATCGTCTGAGAAATATTCCAGGTGACACTATAGGAGTTCAATGTGTTTTGTTAAGTTTCATTATTAATTGGGGGTATAGTTTTGGAAGTAATAGATAGCATTTCAAAAATTGGATAGACTTTATGACACACCCAAGTAGCACAAATTCTATAGGAGTTTAAACTTACAAACGGGTTTTATTGTACTTAATTCATTTATCAATTAAGTATCTTCATTAAGGAAGTGATCTCGTTGGATTAATCAAATCAAAAATAAAACACAATATTGCCTTCGTTAGGCCTTCCGCAGACGGCTCGTATCGTCATCGTAGCATATGCGACATTACATTTGGACAATGTGATTATACAAATTTTAAAAAAATGTCAGACGAAATTAGGAAATTATTTCAATTGATAGACAATTGCGAATGCCTATACAAACATCTATACATATAATAAAACTGTAGGACTTTTCTTTGTCAGCTAAAAACTCGAAAACTACTGGACAGATTTCGATCAAACTTTTTTTTAAATGTTCCTTAAGACTGCAAGACTGCTATAGGCTATGTCGTTTATAGTCACGTCCTTAGGAACAGTTTTTAGCCA
The DNA here is from genome assembly GCA_955612985.1 of Cheilosia scutellata. NCBI lineage: Eukaryota > Metazoa > Arthropoda > Insecta > Diptera > Syrphidae > Cheilosia > Cheilosia scutellata. Next base: position 5,266,182 of record OY015313.1, read on the forward strand.
AAACAACAAAACAACTTTGTTTCCGGAAACAAAGGAAAGGAAAGGAAATGCAGTATTATAAACAAGTAGCAAGATCATGGAGAGGGAGGGCGATGCAGAGGGTGCATATTATAATATCCAAAACATTACAACCATTATCGATATCGCCACGATTGGACAAACGGGGGTGACGCCTCGCATACAAAAAACAACTTCTATGATTTTCATGATTCTTTTTTTGTTTTTTTTTTTTCATATTGCTGTATATTTCAGGTCTCATTTTTCGCATTTTACTAAAGAACATTATTATCTAAGACCTAAGCAATACAATTCCTGTGCACGGGCAAAGCTGGTCGGGTAAAGCTAGTATTCAAATAAGAATATTACTGAAAGAGCTTGGACCGGAATAGCTCAGCATATGAATTGGTTAGGTAAGTACATCAATATTGATGATTGAAAATTGCGTCATGTGCGGTTCAATAGCCGTATCGTTATCGTATCTGCACGGCAAATTCATGAAGTGACGATGACGATACGAGCCATGTGCGGAAGGCCTTCCAATGACAATCGTGTAATTTAGTAAATGAATGTATGTATTTTATTTGGGTGTGCTCTATGACTCACAACAAACATCCTTTAGAAACTCTCCGCTGAAAAATGTCTTTAGACGATTATTGATCTCTGTAAAAAGAGTTATGGAGAAGGTTTTCACTATGTTATAAAAAACACAAGCGATTGCAATTCCCTCTGTGCTTAGTTTTAAGCTACGAACAGAGAGTTCTATTTAAGCAAAAGGCAAAAAAATCACTTCTAAAACCGTTCCATTGGCGCAAAGACTCTTCTGGTGATCCTGGAAAGAGGATTTCGCTTCTCGATTTCAAGTTAGAATCAACTCAAGAAACATTTACGCAAGTGTAGATAATTTATGTATTTTGTACAAGTTAGCTGGTAGCAGCCATGGATTAATTTTTGACATTTCACCAATACCACCTATGAGTGGAGTCCATCAGGGCCCTTTTGTTTGATAATAATGTTGAGTTATAATCGGCTACGTCAATTTGGACTTCCGAACAGGTAGAGGATTAATCTTATAGCCTTACAATACCAATACACAAGAGAAACAAGATACAAGGTACCGTAAACAAGTATAAGTGTTATCATCGGCCGATGCTTTGATACCCTTCAATGTATACAAGTCATGCAAAATGCTAGGCATGTGAGTTAGTACGTTCACAACACGAAGGTCTAATATTGGTTTTGTATGGGAGGTACCAGAACTACTTGACCGATATACCTCATTTTCAATCTGATGACGGTAAAAAGAATCCTTTTTACAAAATTTCATCTACCTAGGTCGATTAGTTTAGACGATATCGTGTTTTCAACAGACAGACGGACATTGGTAAATCTTGCCACAAGTTTCTAATGATACTTGCCTTGGAGAAGTTTGACAAGGACATTGTAAAAGCTCGAATTCTTATTGGACCCGCAGCTCTTATTTCTAGAATTCTAAGGATATCAAAATGGTCTCGCCCTTTACAAATCAGAAGACTGCAGTTCACCGTTAAACCATGATGTTTTATAAGGCTCAGGGACAGGAAACAAAAGTACTTGGCGCAACAGGTTCATATAGGCCCCCTAGGCCTACCTCTCACAGCCCTCGATTTGTGTGAGTTTTTACTTTTGGGACGATTGGAAGGAAACTAAAACTTTATGCCGAGTCCGAAAAGCTGAATTCAGAAAATTCTCGAATATTAATTGTCAGGCAACAGATGGCGCAGTGAAAAAAACTTAGAATATAAGTTAGTACTTTTTTTCCGGGATTCCAACCTGATACGTAGTTAAACTCTTAAGCAAAACCAGTACAAATACGTCAACAGACATTTAAATTAATCATTCTACTATGGAATCATACCGTATGAATGACAGTTGCAGACCTTACTTTAGTTATAAACACATAGATAACATAAATAATAAATTATTATATTGCTATTATTAAAAAAAAACTAATCGATCAAAAATAGGTTAAAATATAGTTGAAATTCGATTTTACATAAATATAGTAATTAAAATAACTGACACAGAAATTCGGGTTAAAATATTCAGCAAGCCATAGTATACTTTTTTGCTCATAAAACCTTATAGGCAGTAAAATGATTCTAACACTCTTTTACCTTTTAATGTCAAATAAGTAATGTATTTTGTAGAAACTGCAGCTAAAAGCACTTATTCCGAACACCTTTCGGCAACTATTCAAGAATGCACCCGTCTCGCTAATAAATAATATCCGCTGTCAGTGTTAAGAACTATAAATGGGCATAGTCGCACTTAATGACAACTTGCGGGCATACCATCATACGAAACCACTCTTTCAACCGGAATTGTGTTTTCCCATAATAAAAACTGCAGTGGGAATTTCCCGACACAATTTAACAACCTGCTGGTGTTAATTCACCCTCCACAGTCAATTTGATCTCAATCAACTATATGTAGTGATAGTGTCATATTCATATTAAGCCAGCAGTTTCTTAGACCAAATTTAAGTTTTAATCGTTTCTGTGTATCTACGAATGCGCTCGTTTTGCAACATTACATTTTCATCAAGCGAAAACGACACTCAGACCGGAAAGATTTCTTTAATCCAAGGCCGTGTCCCATAAAACAAGATATGACAGCTTCTGATTCATTCACGCTTACGTAACAGATGAGCTTTGCATAATTTTGTGTACGGAAATTTAACAATTCAATTAAAAACACAACAAACGCATTTTCATTGTCCAAAAATGTACAAGCTTACCTCGTAGGTTCTTTAAAAGGAACATATTGAAGCGTGCGATGGTAAGGTTTCTTACATAAGTCCAAATAAATGGTTTTGGATGCGGGCGGGTGATTATGCATTTAATTAATTCGGAAAGCGTACGAGGTGATAAACTATAGCCAGATAAATCTGTATCCCTCAGATCGGAACTGTAATATTATTCAAATGAATTCATGAAAACTATTTTATTTTGCTATCTTTTGGTTTCCCTTTCTGGGAAAAGTTGCTAAGTAGTTATACCTGCTTGGAATAGTCGAATACGATTTTTTTTTTGTCTCATATTGTTGCTAATCAAAAAAAAAAAGAATCGTAATAATTTGCAGCAAGTCTGCTTTGCAGTGTATTTTTAAAACGTTAGTTTACGAGTAGAAGGCACAAATTGAATTACTAATGCGAAGTAAAGTTTGGTTTTTGTTTGTTTTCCAGTTATGTGAATTTCTCTCATAAGGGTTAATTTTTCACACGTACATACATATATGTGTGGTAGCTATGTATCCATAATTTATGACGCTATTTCGAATGTGTCTAGCGTCTTCTTAACTGAATAATGTCTGAGATCAGTAAGAAGCGCAGAGTACTTGTAGTATGATACGAGTAAGCTTAATCGGGCGAGTGTGAGAATCTGTATTTAGTACCACAATTTGCTGGTTTAGGCCAGTCCAGAGGTAACAAAACCTCTTTTAATTAGACGTCCATATATAACTCATTGCTAATAGGAGTTTGTAGAAGTTTAAGTCGATAAAGACTATAATAAAACATATTTCTAATACATACTGTTCTACCTGATGAATTGGTTGTATATTTTAAGCGGCGAATTTAACTGTCAGACTACCATTGTCTTTCTATTTTTCCCTAAGTACTTTTATGACCAGAAACTCATCAGAGCTAGCCTATGTTGTTGAAGGCTATTTGCTGAAGAGCATTTAACCATAAAAATGCCTAGGCTTACACAATAGGTTTTAAATTTCTAATGTAGAGATTATAGTGCTTTGAATGGCTCTGACTGCCGAAGAGCATGTATCAAGCATGCCTATTTCGATTCGTTTTCCGGCTTTTGATTAAATACTCTTATTATTTGGGCGCCCCACAAGACAGGCTGCTAATGCTCATGACCATACAGTACACTTGACAACCGCGAGGACATCAACTTTCCAAAACTCCTTTTGTTACAGGACAAGCAAACTTTGGAACTCACTTCCTGGAGACATATTTTCAGAGGACTAGAACTTACAACAAATTATGTCCAGAAGTAAAGATCTATTAGGGGCATTGTTAACGAATTTTAGATTCGGATTTAGCGTGATAAGTATTAAAAAAACAAGACTTGCAAAACGCTAGAGCAGATTTAATACTTAGGTGTGGTTATCGAAAGCGACATAAATATCTTCGGAAATTCACAAGAGCATTTTTCCTTCGGTCAAAGACAAGATACAATCTGATTTACAACTTAGTTAATGATACTTTTGTAGAATTCTCTCTGATATGCTTGATGTGTATCTAGGCTCTGTTCCATTTTCGAGGCCCATTAACAGAAGGGATGGGGGTTATATATTCCTAGTACGTTTGTGTACTTCGAAAGCTGCCTCAATTTGTTTGAGGATGAAAGCTGCCTCAGCCCAAGGGGGGATACTAACTCTATAAATCCGAATGAGAAGTAATTATGACGATTATGTCTACATCGATTTGCAGAAACATCGGATAGTAACTGTAAATAAAGGATTGGAGCGGAACAGAAACCTAGAGTGGTTTTTAAAACACCGCCTATCAGTGATGGGACTTCTACCACTTAAGTGGTATTTCTACCACTTTTTGCTCGACCCAAAATTCTACCACCCGCAAATCCAAATATTCCACTTTTTCAGATAGGGACAAAAATGGAACAATAACGCATATAAAGCAAATACCTACGCACTATAGGACTTATTTTCCATCATCCACACAATAGAAACCAAATGGTTTCATAATTTTAGATTTTTGTGTACTGGAAAATTGGCACTGGTACTGAAATTTGGAAAAAAAATCGGTGATGCTTTGTGAGGTGACGTTTATAGAGCTCAAGAAAATTTGTTCTGAATGTTTGCAAAAAATTATCCATCCTATTTTGGGTAATGATAGCATGATAGCAGCATTTATGGTACGTTTTAAATATCTACCACTTTTTGGTTTCCCAATATACCACCTTTTGCCTACCCTCAAGTCCCAACACTGCCGCCTATTATTAATCTTAGACTAGGAGGATATACGTAATTCGTTGACAGTTGTTTTTATCGCCCCAGATTTTAGACCATGAACCAAATGCACAACAAGAGTAGTTTTTATAAGACCACGCTTATTACTGAGCATTAAGACTTCAATATTTTAGAACACAACTTAACGGCAAGTGACAAAATGCATTCCTACTAACAATAAAGTGGCGTAGTTTATCCAGAACTACACCAAAGGATGGGGAGTGTTGCTTGCAAAACAAGGGTAGAATGTTGGGGCAACATGTCCGTATAGGACCATAGACCTAGCTTCTCACAACCATTCATTCTGTGTGAGTTTTTAACTCACAATTTATGTACTTATTATTATCATTGTAAACGACCGGCACAATTTTGAAATGTGTCCATCATGATGGTAAGTTGTAAGTAGGTTAGTAAGATTCGGACCACAGGAAAGTATAATCCATTTTACTTAAGTAAAACTACAGCCTTTGCTTAACGCTGTTGGGATGTTGCACTTCACATTATGTATGTATGTATTTTTCACTACTAAATATAAAAATTCCTTTGAATTTAGGTAGTAACTTTAAGAAGATATTCGATTTCGAATTGAATCAACATAGAAGTAAACAAATTGCGTTATTATGGGTTTCGTAATTTAAACGCCCGAGGTTAATATACAGCCCCAAACTCAATGAAAAAACACCGCTACTCTGCATATAACCTACAAGTTCTGCACCACACTCGAAGCTAAATTTAAATATTCGTAACTATAACAGGTTTTGGAAAAATGAACACCACATTTGCGAAACGAAAAATCGAACAAGAGCCGATCCCGATACCACAACATCGAGTCGAGTTATTGATTGTGCCAGAAATCATACAGAAATCATTTAGATACATAGATTATTAATGCATTCTGCAAGCGCACTCACGAATTTCAATCACGAAATAAGAAAAGAAATTTTCACTTTGGAGCCAAAGATACGTTTTGTTTTTTGCGCAAATAAAAAGTGTCCCAATAGCAGGGCCCGCGACTAGATCTCACTTCACAAAAACAACTATCCTCGTGTAGTTTCGATTAAATTTAATTTTTACTTTTCTTCTTCTTCGTTTTTCTTTCACTGCCTTCTTGGACGGCTGCGGTGAAAATCGGTCAACATCAACTTCACAAAGCACACACACTCAACACCTAGACTTCGTTCTTTGACGAATCTATTTATCGTTTGTCTTAACAATGCTCTAACGTGTTGTCCGAGCGAATGTAACCACAGTCCGTCGTAGTCGCTGCCACCGGGTGACAATAGAAAGTGTGGACGCGTTCCAGCAGATACGCGAATTACCGTCGAATAGATAGATCCACAGTGGAGCTCGATTCGTTGGTGTATCTATTTCGAACCAAACTGGTCGGTTCATCGGCGACTACTAAAGTGGGCTGCAGCTATAGCAGAAACAGTCGCACCTGAGGTTCCACCGCTGCTGTGATATGATGGAGCAGTAAACCATTGATGGTGGTATGCTACGAAGGGGTCTGTCTGCGTGATGCATGCGATGGGGATACTCGTGTGTTTGCTTCGTTTTCTGGCCATATTCTTGCTGAATGAAGCAACATGTGTTGATTACAAACTGAAATGTAACATATAGTCGTTCTCACCTGTTGTAATCATCGTATTTCAAGATTGACAGTCTGACCGGCAAGATGATACTGAGAAATCGACAAGTTGTGGATCAATTCATTTCAATCGCTTCATAAAGATACCGTCCAAAATTGATATACATTCGTTTTTATCGATAGTTAATTTGCATGATGCTAAATATTTCTTGATATCGAGTTCTGACAGGGAGATGTGCAATATTTACCGTTCGAGCTGATTATGCTTATGAAGAGGTATCGTTGAAGGTATCTAAAAGATTTTTTAAGAACAGAATTTAAAAAAAAAATGGTTTTCCCACTTCACCCAAAGTCCCATACCTGCCAAAACCACACTGATGCTTCTATAATACGTGACCCGAATACCCACATCAACTAACTTTGTCAAAGCGATCGTTGTATGTGAGTGAATCGACGGATAACCTCAAACAAAATCAAACCTTTTTATCATAAGATCTATTCACCAGTTGTCTGCCATAAGGATCCTCAGATCCACACGTGACGTGACTTGAATGTCGAATAAGACTAAACCTAACCAAAATCAAAATGTTTAATTTACATTAATCGCTCAGTTGGTGAGTGGCAGTTTTTTTTTCTGTTAAAAGTAGATTCTAATCCTGGGGCTACATATCAGCAAATTCTTTTAAGTTTTGTGGTGGGAAAAACCCTGACATTCTTCGTTTCTGAATAGGTTAATGATGAAACCTAGAAAGAACAATTACTTTTGATTTGCTCATTTAAAAAAAATTGATTTCTTTTTATATACGATACCATCCACGAGAAGTTATATTCACTTTGTCATTACATTTGTAACCCCAAAAAGGAGTCATCATAAAGTATATTTGGGTCAATATTTCAAAATATTAATATTCTGCGGTCAGGCATTTATAGGCTAAAAAACATTATTTTTTTTTAAATATTCGACTAAGACACGTTTCTGCAGAAACTCTTTTAACATGTACACATAAAAAAATAAAAATAAAAATGCATAGTAATGCCGAAATTTTAACTTAAACACCCAAATTGTCATTACCATGGCATGTCCTAAGTTGTACCTTCATTCAACAAATGTATTTTATTTGTAAAATGTAAGCCGGTTTGCAATTTTTATTGATGAAGCCTTGAAGAAGAAAGGACAATGACGACTGGGGCCCAGTTAATTTATTTTAAGGAAATTTAAAAAATTACGTGGAAGGTATTTAGTGATTGTCCCCAAAAAATTGTTATTCCCGTGACAAAAAGTAAATATTTAAAAAAAATTGAATTAACGGCCGCAAACTACTCGGCGGATTTCACATTAATAACGGGACATATTGATTGTTTTTGGAACATTTCGCAATAAGCCCATATATATATCAGAAGTGATTTTTCTTTTATGTGGTTAAGGCGTTTCATGTTTTCGTTATCCAAAGTTGTCATTACCGTGGTTAGTGTTTTTGAATGTAATAATGTAATAATTAAATCAAATATTTTTTCCAATGCATGCCTTTTTTATGTACATAATTAATTGTATGCGTTTTTAGGAAAATGTTCAGTAAAGTTCGGTTTTATTTTAGAGAAATACCTTTCGATGTCATTTCCATGGTTCCCGTGGCATACACGGTAATGACAATTTGGGCACGGAAATGACATACTCAATCATATTGCAAAAAATGTTCAAATATTTTTACTTTTTATTTCAAATTGATATAAAAGGTCATCTGTGCTTATCATGGCGCCTCGCAAAAGTGTAAATAAAAAAACCGAAAATGTCTCGTCGTTACCAAGATAGGATTTTGTCATTTCCATGTTAGTTCTGTCATTCCCGTGAAAAAAATTATTTAAAATTAACAAAATTTGGTGGCCCATTGGCTTAAAATATTTAATAATGTTTCTTAAATACAGAGTAACCAAAAAATTTTAAATTTGATTATTTTAGTAAATGTCCATTTCGAGGTCCAAAATATTAATGTTTTGAAATATTGACCCATTTATATTCTGAATCAGGATCAAATTCTAAATCGATATAGGCGAAAGAAATTTTGTGAGAGGTCTTATTTTTACCATCGCGTCGCGTCGTGAGTTTTCTATTGAAAATGAGCTATATCGGTCGAGTGATAGTCCTCGCCTACAAAGCCGATATTAGACTCGTACGTACTAACTCACATCTAGCGGTCAATGGATCATGGCAAACATGCCTATATGTAAGACAAAGCCATTTTGTAAAAATGATGTTCTCGCATCTTTGAATGTACGTAAAGCCGTAGATAAGATAAATTGAACACCAATGTTTCGAGCATACTATCAACAAAAATATACATCCATAGATATGTATGTGGTAACAAATTACATGCGTTTTTGTATCGTATTTATATACCGTGTTGCTCAGATAAGGTAAGCTCTATTCGGCGTCTATTACAATAAAAGTCACTTGGTTAATTTCGTCGCCTCAAAGTGAATCATATCGACGCCAGTTAAATTTAATCCCTTGTGTTCAAATTGTGTGATGAATGCATAATAGCAAATAAGCTTACTCATTGTATCTTATAGAACAAACAAAAAATGCGGTGGTATGAAAACTCCGATTACACCAAGTCCATATTTCAGAAACATATCTTTTATTTAAGAAAGAAAATGACTGTCAATTACCTTAAAACAATATACCACGAAGTATATTTTCATTCGGGTTTTACTTACTTACTTACTGAGATGGCGCTACTGTCCGGGGTGGACCTGGTTCTCAACCAACACTTCTCCACAGTTAGCCCGATCTTTGGTTGCGCACTCCAAGGTCCCCTTCCAGTTGTGCGCTCCACCTAAGGCGACGTCTTTCTCTACTGCGTTGTCCCTCCGGGTTGGAGTCGAAGACTCATCGGGCAGGACCGTTGGTGTCCATTCGCTCTACATGCCCTAGCCATTTTCGTCGACTGATACGTACTTTTCTGTCCATGTCGATGTCGCTGTAGAGTTCGCTGTTAAATCTCCTTCTCCAAGGCCCATCAACGCAAACGGGACCGAAAATCACTTGAAGAATCATCGACCCAGAAGATCTTCAGCGCCTTAGTTAACGTCCATGCTTCTGTATAATTACATGCATACTCCGGTAATATTGTAGAACACAGCGAGTTGCACCTCTATAGTTTTCCCAGTTTAAAGTAAGGTTCCATTCATCAGGAATACTTTCTTCCGACTCTTGGAAATGAGTTTGTAAGTCGTCTCGCGCTGCCTTAAATAGTTCGGCTGGCAGCCCAGTAGCCTTGTTGGCCTTGATTTTATAGTATATATTGCTTTTCTCACTTCATTTCGATCGTATGGACGGAAATATTGGCTTTCCAGATTAAATGGTTCCTTCTGCCTGACAGCGGAATTTCATTTAACAGTCTGTAGAAGTTGATAGTATTTGTTCCTAAATCTTTTTTCTCAGTGTCAGCAATGGAAACAAAACTGCTTTCTTCGTACATAGATATTTACAAACGTAAACCACTTTCGCAAAGCGTTTTCCATCATTTATCACATCACTATACCTTCTACATCCTACTACAGAGAGCATAAACAATTTTGTTCTTGACATCTGTCAAATTAGCCTAAATTCGTACCCTCTGGTCTATAGGTAGGTATTTAGCTAATAATATAATTCTCATCAAATTATGTATGTGTATAATTAACCTAACGAAATGAGCCATGTTCCAGCTAAACTATTCTTCACCACTTTCAATTTGATCTACGGCACTATACAGCGATTGTACCTACCCATCTCTCTCCAAAACTACTAGTGATTACACAAACCCGTAAGAACCCAATTAAAGGAAACTTTAACTGCATTCCCATTCGCAATATCAAATCTCTAGACAGAGTATCTGTGAACAGCAAAACTATACCATAGTTAACCCTTTCCGTTAATTCGTTCTTTCCCGCAAGTAATAAGAACTCGCATTCCGGAAGAAATAAATAAAACCAGCAAATAGAACACAGAACCCACTTAAGACCTTAACATTACTTTGGAGAAGAGAATACCAGAAAAAGCTGCCTGAAAGTAAAACAAAACGCCGGCCGCAAGATGAAACGACAAGAAGTTAAAAAAAGTCTTGAATGATGCCGGCTTGTCCGCGTGTTCTCTATAAGGAAAAAGAAAACGAAACACCGACAAAATTAGTGCATCATCTTCATCACCAACGTCCATCCGACACCCAACAACATTTGAGTACATAACCAACTACAACCATCAAACCGATTCGTGTGCACTGTTAACGCCAAACTCAATATATTACCACTGCCAATCAATAAGTATGATATACAGTCTGTACAAAAAGAAAGTCGATCATTTTTAAACAAAACATACGGCAAAAAGAAGAGTTTCATGATATAAACTGTTAGTACCTACTTATTCGAAATCTATTGTGAATGAAACAATTGCGCAAATTCAAGAAAACAACGCATTGTGAATAGTTATGATAGTTAATACTTAATGATAATTAAAAAAAAACATGACATTTTGGGTAAGTGCAAATTATAAAACAATATTGTTTTTAAATTATATATACGATACTAATAATAATTTTTAGTGTCCAGGTTAAATTTTAAGAACTAGTGAACTTTTCTAGATCAAATTTATCATTGTGATCTAGAATATGTTGAAATATAATACCAGAAATAACACTAGTTAACAAAAAAAAATATTTTTTTTTATATCGCAGAATATTATATGTGCTAGAAATATTGCAGAAAGTCAAAGAAAATATTTCTATCACGTCACAATTTTATGACATATCAATATTTATTTTCTTACTTTTTTAACAATTTTTATATTTGAATTCATTTATTTTGGACTAACAAAATCCCTTCTTCGCTTTTTTCGTTTTTCGATGGTACTATGTGGTTGGGGTTTCCCTAATTAATAACCGACAGTAGTCTGCCAGCATCGCAGGGTTCCATTGTCCTTGATATAGTTTTTCAATGACAGCTATATCTTGGTGGAATCGCTCTCCAAAACTAATACCCAATTTCACAGTGGCAGTTTAATGCTGGGCTTAGCTAAGTGTAGGATTGAACATAAGCTTCGCTTAAGTATTTTTCGTTTTCACAGTCCATATTTAAACTTGGTTTAGTTAAACCACTAATTGAGTGTCATTGTGAACCATTTATCATGAATACACAAACCTGATGACTGTATGCGAATGTGTGTGTCATCTAAAACTACGAGTGTGCATGGAAGCGAAGCATGTCGATGTTGTTGCCGTTCAAGGCTAGAGAGTATTGTATTCCCACCAACAACGAAGAGATAATTTGACATTTCTCTTGAACAGCATTGCCAAACATAATTATATTGCTGCTTATTTAGCTTTTCTCAGAGAATTTTGAGATAAATATTATTTTATTGCACTTGGCAATTATGTATTCTCTGGATTGATACTTAAGCCACGGAAGTCGGTGGCTTAACTTAAGGCACTATTTAAGCGAAGTTTATCGTTAAACCTGCACTGTGAAAACCAAATTTGTGTTCATCCTGAGTTTATCCTTGGATCGCCACTTAAGCTGGCAGTGTGAAATCGGGTATAAGCCTTTTTTAAGCCTTATAATAACACCGTACAACCAGAAACATTTGAAAGGAAAGCTTTGAAAGAGCTGAAGAGAGGACATGGGCAGTGACACGTGGAGTCCAGTTAAAATACGTCTACGTCTTGTCATCGACTGCAGTATTTGAAGGCAATTTGAAGTTTTATTTATTTATTTATTTATTTATTTGATGGTCTTAAGTCCTTCATTGGCAGAAAAGACGGCGCGTGTGCTTTCACCGCAATTTCAGAAGCTGATCCTTTTGCTTTCTGCAATATCTCATCGATCCCATTCAAAATATTTAAAATATCTCCAACAATTGCACAGAATATAAGCCTAAAATGTACATCTACCCTTAAATAAGTTTAAAAATATGAATTTTTCGGAATTCAAATATTCTACCAGTTTTAGACGTAGTATAAGGAAAATAATATTTTTCGGGTAATAGGAGTGAGTGTGCCTACGAAATGTACTACACACTTTTTACGATATTTTTTTGGTATTGACTAGAAGTGTAATTCTTAGTAAATACATTATTGTTACCAGTTTTGTTAACATTATTTACTTACTTGCTTAAATGGCATGAGGTTCATGTCCATTGTGGACATGAACCTCAACCAATATGCCTATACACTATACAGTTAGCGTGGGGTTTGGCTATTATTTCCCTTCAGTTGCGCTTTCCAAGTTATTTGAGTGGACCTTAGTTTGTGCGCCCCACTTAAGGGTAGATCTTCTTCTTTTCGCCGAACGAAATACGTTTTACATTTGGCACGTCCGAAGAAATAAAAGGAGCCGAGAGCTCGTTATTTTGCATACCTAGACATGTATTGTATAGACTTTGTGTGATTAATTATTTATATATGATTTCTATCGGTTGCGTCCATTCAAACCTTGTACGAGAATAGAGCTTATCTCTATGGCAATTTTAAGGGTTAAGTTGGGGCCTAAACAAATCAAGAAGCGGGTTCCTAAATGCGATGACCGATGGCTCAATAGGTGTGAATTTATAATGATGCGTTTACTTGATAACTTCAGACATGCCGTAGAAAGGATGAAAACAATAACGCAGATAAGAGTTCTTAGATAGACTCTTATCTGTGTTATTGTTTACATCCTTTCTCTGATAGTTTCACTCTAATACATTTTCGGCGAAGGTCGGACATTTATTTGATCGTCAATTTATACTGGCCTGATCATTTTGGATTACTCCGTTGTTTCCAAAGCTCCTGATAATTTCTGTGGTGAAGTTATAACCCAGTTCTTGAGAGCAAGACCAGAAGTATTTGTAAACAAAGACATTGTTTAGAATTATTAATTAAAGCTTAATTTATTTTATCGTTGATCAAATATCACCAAATCTATGCTGTTGTCTTTATTTATTTTGTTGGCAATACAGCCGACATCAATCAGTTTTCCAATACTCGATCCAAAAAAATTGCATAAGTTGATAAAACAAAACCACTCCCGACCAACAGCCGGAAATATATTTTACCGATTCATACATAGGTCACAACAAAGCAGCTATAATAGAGACGCCACTAGTTCGTGACATAATCGAGATTTCTTTAAAGCGGCGCGCGGCGTCATTAGATGATTTTATCTCCATTTCTATTAAAAATGTTCCTCACCATCTTTCTTTGATTCATACACAAAACGATAAAATTGAACGCATACAAACCCACAACCATTAAAAATATACATAAACCTACAGCAGCTTTCTACAAACGAAGCACTTTCGATTTCGTTACTATCGATTCGTACCACACCGACTAGACTTGGCAAGCATCATAGCTAAATGAATTAAATTAAATTGAGTCTTGTCTTCAGAGACATGTGTTGGAATCAGACAACGACAGCACCCGAAGAGAAGCACTCTTTTAAAATGGAAACCTTTCCGATCCTGATATATACAATTATCTTCGTCATCATTAGCCTTGTGTGACGTTTAGGTGCCTACACTTATTGCGATTTATCAATGAAAAGATACGAGTATCTGATGGTAGTTGCATTCAACTATATACACATCAGACCAACATGACGCTGGCGTGTTCGTGCTGTACAAATTGAAAAGTAGAAAGTTTAACCGTGAAACGGCTAAGGGGCTCACCTCAAACTTGAGCGCCAACGACAACAAATGTTGTTGCTAGTTTGGCTTGTGGTGTGGTACATGCGATTTGCTATTGCTATCATTGCTCTTTGGAGAGCCTTTTCATTAAGCAAATTTTGGTAGTTATAAGACAAAGTGTGGGTCTTGACAGAGTTCGAATACAAAACAAAGCCCGTTTGTAAGTCACCAGGTCCATGCGCAATAACTTCTTGACCGACTAACTATATCCGCCGAGAGACAGATGACAGAGACAATAGCCTCTTGTGCCAGATTATAGCAGAGTCATATTCCCATATACAGACAAGGTAAAGGGAAGGAATAACTCAAGCGCCTTAATAGGGAGGGCATCTATTGTTCAAGTGCGAAACTCGTTTTTGCATGACGGCACATTGTCGTGGTATTTCGTATCATATGCCCGTGACAACAAACGAGCAAAACAAAGAGTGAAATATAGGTGAAGATCGCACAGTAGGATATAAAGTGATGCTGAAGTGCAGTAGTGTTCGTCTGTTCTACATATTTGGACTTCGGCTAAGTTTGCGGTTGCACTTTTAATTCAATTTCTCTGCACGAGCGAGTGACTGTACTCTCGCGTGTTTTAAGCAGTTATTTAGAAAGTCTTACAGAAAGACATGGACTTAGCTTACACATTATGGTTTGATTAATGGCAAGCATATTGAATGCAGGTCTTGTAAAGTGATTCCCGGAAATTTGTGAAATTGCTGCAATTGTATGCGAAAGGTCAGCTGAACAACGCAGTCACTGTTCCGTGTAATGTGAGCAGTTCATGGGACACCTGTAATTTATCACGACTAGCCTTCAGTGTTGCATTATTCGTATGATGCATTATTCCCGAAATTAGTGCCAGTGACTGAGTGAGGTGTGTACTATCTAGGGCAAACTTATGAATTTCGGAGGCGTATACGTAACATTGTAAATTTTACATTTAGGTAAGAGGTTTCAGGGATTTTTTATTTTTTAAATGAATCATGTTCAATGTATACACATTCAAAGTGTGTTCGACCGACAAATCCTGCCCTTCAGTCTTTTTAAGGAGCGGTATGGCTCAGTGATGAATGTGTTGGGGTACTGAGCATTACAACGTATGGTACTTCAGCATCGCCAAGAGTATAACTATCGTAAGACAAATAAAAACTAGGTAGCACAAACCAATAGTTGTGAGACGCTAAGCCAAACGTATTTGTAATTTAAGTTTCCTTTTCTCATTTTTTCCCATTTCCTAACAGATGAAAATGTATAGGTACAAAAAACACGTTTATCGAAATACTGTTGCCTGTATCTCTAAATACTTGAACCAAATATGGAGCTAGGTAGGTACAACCATTCAGCATCAGCTTGAATATGTCATTGATAATAATAGCTCTGTTGCGATTAGCTGCTTTTCATTGCACTGCGTTCAGTTGCGAAGATTTCTGAAGCCTGTTATACAATTGAAAGTTTGCCTGACGTTGGCAAAGGGTAGAGGTTTGGGCAACGGATAAAACATAAAGAGGGAATTTGCATTTTGTTTATCTAATTTTGAACTTTACACGCATATGTCTCAATATAAAAAAAAAATAACTGACCTACAAACTTCCTGTGGCCAAACGCATATTGAATGCGCGTATACATTGAACATGATTCATTTCGAAAAACCCCTGGAACTTTACCTAAATGGAAAGTTATAAATAAAAAAAATCAAGAAATGTTGCGTATACGCCTCCGAAATTCGTAATTATGTATACGGTACGGGTATCAATGTTGCAGTCACTGCCATCAACTTTGGAAACAATGCATGCGATGCACGATGCAACACTGGAGATTACTCGTGATAAATTACAGCCGAACAGCGACTGCGTTGTTCAGCTGACCTTTCGCGTACAATTGCAGCAATTTAGCAAATTTCTGAGAATCACTTTACAAGACCTGAATCCGAAATACTTGCAAATATTTGAACTACGAACTAAGCTTGATTATTCCTTTCCTACAAATGTGTTACATACGATGTGCTCGGTTGCGTTCGTAACCCTAGAGGAAGAAGGCTCTCTTGTATCATTACAGTGTCCTGGGTATAAAAAAGTATATAGTAGAGATTGTTCCAAAGGGTATATGAGTTTGTTGGTGGAAATGAGTTGCAGAGGTGTGGTCGCGTCAGGTTGGTAATGCGGCTTCACCTGGGTAAAAACACTGTCTACACCTGTATTGTGGATTTGGAGAAGGCATACGACTGAGTGCTGAGTGTGTGCGCAGTAGCGCAGTGGTTAGTGTGCTGGACTACTGTGCGGGGGATCCCACTATCCAAGGTTCGTTCCCCGGAAAAACCCAAATTACATCTTAAGGTTTTTTTCTACTGCGCCACCTCTCGCGAACGTCTGACAAACATCCGAGAGTATAACTGTCATGAAAAAGCTTCTCAATTCAGCCGTTCGGACTCGGCATAAAATTGTAGGTCCCTTCCATTCGTCCCAAAAATAGAAACTCACACAAACGAATGGTTGCGAGAAGCTAGGCCTAGGGTGTCTACCGCCTGTTGCGCCACCTATTTATTTTTTTTATTTTATACGACTGAGTGCTCCTAGGTAAATTCTGGACTGTACTGCAGGAATATGAAATTGATGGCTCTTTCCTAGAGTCAATCGAACTCTTTCACAAACACCGTTAATGTAATACTTTTCACCGGGCGTTGGACTCCGTCAGTCTCTTTTTCATTCCTTTAATGGACTAGGTGCTACAGCGCAGCCTTGGTGAAGAAGGCTTTGAATCGGGAGATTTAAGGATAAGTTATATGGTCTTCGCCGGTGACTTGTATCCTTCAAGACTGAACATCGTCGATATGTTTGTAGACGTCTGTGTTGAAGTTGGCACGAAATTAAGCGTTGCAAAACCTGTAGTAGGTAGTATGGTTGTCCTCAGTACATCTGTTCAATAAAGATTGCAAGTTGGCAGAGTTATAGTGAACGAAGAGTCTCAGGTTCACCCTCGAAAAAACATAGGCCCCTATTGTGAGTGTCGATAATTATTGATCGTTGAGTGACAACTGTCGATCGTCGATTGTAATGATTGTTGATTGCGATTGATATTTGTCGATTTGACAGTCGATTACAAATGTCTGGTCGATGCTTTCTCTTGGAAGTGAAATAATGTTGTGTAGACGCAATCAACAATCGTGACGATCGCTGATCACAATGAGGCCCATAGATTACATCTTATGGTTTTTTTTCGTTGAATTTGTGCTGTAATATGTATAGGTATACGAATTCAGCCTGCGTGTATCTGTCCTCTCCCCGCAAAACTCGAAAAGTACCTATCCGATTCAGCTCAAATTTTCACGCAAGCCCAAAGGTGTTCTTCTGAAATTTGATCAAAATTTGACAGAGGGGCGTGGACCTCCCATACAATCGCCCCTACCGTGGAATCTGTCGGAAACGTCTCCTTATGTTTATTATAATAAAGGATACGATAGCTCTATTTTTGGTAGCAGAATAGAAAGAATGAGATGAGCGGTGTTCCCAGAGAAGAAAACTCTTGGGAGATTAAGTTGTAAAACTTGGAACATGGATATGCATTTTCCTGCTAGACAAGAACACATCTAAGCAATACAATTCCTGGGCGCGTACATCTAGTATATTGTCGATTTTCAAAAATTTCTGATCGCACCACCTTCATTTTGAATTAGTCAAATACGGCCGTAACTTGTAATCGTTTTCTGCATGAACGATAACGAGGGTGAGATTGTTTGATCAAGTCCGACATCTCTCATCTACCCGTAGGAGATCATCGGGAGACGGCGCGCGGCAGAAGATCGAGAGTTATGGAGGGTCCACTTTAACAAAAAGAAGAAGAAAAAAGAGAGTAATTTCCTTTGCTTCAATGTGACAGCAATAAAAAACAGCGTTGACAGTTTTATATATTAATATATTTCATTAAATATTCGTGTCTTAATTCTATACAAGTAGATCTATACAACATCATACAGTACACAACGTGATTCCTCAAATGACAAAAAAAGCTTTAAGAGGACCAACTAAGTTCTATTTGACAACAGTCTATAAAAACAAAAAAAATAATTAGAAAATGAAAACAAAAAAAAATACGTATTACCTGTATATTATATTTGAGTTACAGCTAAGAAAAGGACACAAATTTAAGCTTAAGTCATTGGAAGAAAAACATATTTTATTTTATCTTCTTACACACAACAGTCAATACAAAAAGCGTTAAAATTTATAAAATATATTACTTTGTGCGGATTTAGTCTTGTGTTTTTAGTTTTACTTTTGGATTGGACTATTTTTTTTTTTCACAGTGTGGTTGTATTTAGGAGAAGCCAGATGCTGAATTCAAAATGTAGCTTCTAAGGACAACTTAAGTAAAATGTAAATAAAAATTGTGAATACTGTGGGGAATGTTTGTTTCTCTTGTAATGAAAGGAATGAAAACCTGGAGTTGACTTTTTACCCCACACTGTGTTGGATGGGTGTGCTGCATTGTAAAGACCGAGAACAAAATGTTACAGAGGGAATAATAATATATTTCTCTTTCACTTTACGTTATCTTTTTTGTGTTTCTTTTTTTTATTTTTATTTTACTTTTCTTACTTATATCTATATATTCTTTTTGTCATAATTTGTTTCTTGTTTTCTTACAATTCTACATAATTTGTATACAATTCCTTTATTTACAGTATATTTTAGTGCGTATTTTAGTCAGTTGTTATCCTTAAGCCTACGCAAATGAAAAAAATACAACAAAATGTGACCTAAAACAAGTTAAATCTAAATAATAAATTTAAAAAGTCGAGTAAAAAACAACAAACTAAGGATTACAACAAAAAAAAAAATGTGTAACTAAAAAAATTAAATATCTGTGTAGTCATTATGCATAACAATAATTTGCATTTTGGCAGTATTTGTTACTGTAGATACATTAATACGAAATGAACACTAATAAATTCAACAAAGTTATGTTTTTCGATTGGGCGTAGATCGATTATACCACAATTTTTATTTTTTATTTTTTAATTTAGAGTTGCTCGAGATTATCAATCAAACAGAATTCACATGAGACGCGAATTACGGAATGTGACTTATCCACGTTTAATGCATTTGCAAATTTAAAACAATACTTTTCACAGCACAAATTGGTTACAATTAATATTACTTAAAATGTCGGATTCCCAAGTTTTTCAGAAATGTAAAAGTTCAAAATGTTTTACTTTTTAGGTTAATATTTGAATACATATTGAAAGATTAATTAAATGTAAGCTGTAAGAAGTGCAGTTTTTGCAGGGTTGGAAGTGCATTAAAAATAAGTTGGTTGCATAGTTCGCCTATTCGCAACTCATGTGAATGGTGCTTAAGAAAAATACATTTGAATTTGACAGCTAGTGGGGTTAGTTACTTTTTTGTGCATTTTTCTAACAACTTCGTTCGCGTTACATTAACTGAAATGACTAGCGACATGTCAAATTAATGTCAATATCTAAATTACAAGTCCTATCATTTTTGTCTTATGCCATTTTTACAGTCTTTTTAATTCATATTACAAAAGTGAAGGATCAGACTTGTTATATTTGAATTGTAGTATGAGATTGACCTAAGATTGACGTATCGCTAGTTATTTAGTGGTCAATGGAACGAGCGCATCGCTATGGACTATAACTATCGGTATAGACTAATTTGTGTTAATTGGAAATTTACAAAAGTTAATAAATCAAATTCGATGCACATTTCAAACAATTTAATATAAAATTCAACCGGAGAATAAAAAAGAAGTAAATAAAAGTTAACTGCTACTTTATATTCCAAACACAAAAAGAAGTTTTATTTTCGATTAGACGAGCGAAATCTGTGAATTCCAATCGAAAATCATATAATGTGTTGCCCTACAAAAAAAACCTACGGATTTTAAATTTTTTTACGTATTTTACGATTTTCTTGCCATTAATAGTAACCATACGATTCCATGAGAAAAATATTCTACAATTGTGGAACTACGAACATGATTTCTAGTTTCTGTTTAGTGTTTACATAATTGCACAGACGGAAAATTTAAATTTAAAAATACGCTTGTATATAGATTGTAACAATAATTGTTATTTTTTTTTTTACTCAATAATTTAGTCTAAACGCATTTTAAATTTCTAACTACATTTACAACAACATAATAAAATCAAATTTTCATATAGAATTCGGTCTGACGGCGATAGTACGTAATGTGACTTGATTAAGATGACTGAAACATTTCGGATGACATTTAAGACGCTGCTTTAATATTTTTTGTGCACATATCGAAGAATTGCTGCTTCACCTCCTCCAGGGAGTTGTCCTCGCTGAGTTCAGGATATGTTGGTTTCTGTTTTTTTTTTATCGGAAACCAAATAAAGATTTATTAATTATAACAGTTTAAAAAGTAAACAACTTATGGTGGGTTTTCATTGGGAAGGAAAAGCTATATCAACGTTGAGCTGGAACATTTTCAACTTTTGAAATGCATAGAGAGTCAAAAGTGAGTGAACACCGATGCTTAAATTTTCTTCAATGTCTTGAAACATGTCTAAAAAGCCAACAATTTGTAAAATCTTTGATAACAAAACATATTTCATTTCCACGGTATAAAATACTTTACAGATACATATTTAAACGAAAAATATTTCTAAACTACAAGGACAAATAAAAACAGCATTGGTGTTGACTGACTTTTGACGCCGCTATATGTATAAATCTATTTTTCTAATGGACTTTACTATAATTACATATCTTAATTTTCCAGCACACCATGTGCCAGAAGAAATTAATCATTTTTAAACGAATTAAAAAGTATTCAATGAACTCAGTTTTGAGATTGCATTGATTGACCTTATTCTCAGCTCACCGTTGTCAAAAGAAAACAACTAGAAAAATTAATGTTTTGCAACTGGGCTCAACAACTCTTCATTTTACATTGGAATTAATTAGTACAAAAGGATACCAACCTTACCTGTTTACTATAAAGTTATTCTTCGGTAAAGGTTATTGATAATATACGAGTGTTTATAAGAAATGTGAATTACATACCTACTAAAAATCTATAACGATTTTTTTAAAATATCATATAGGAAAAAACTTTGATATACTAGGTGCGCTTGAGCAAGCTCCAGTTGTTTGAAATCACGGAGGGCGGTAAATGCTACAGAGTAAATTGGTGGTGTTAAAGCCTTATATGAGGACAATGTCTAATTTGTTTTCTATTATTACGTACTTATTCCTGCCCAGTTCGATTATGCATTTAGAATTTCTCATTTTGAGCAGGTTTAGTATTGTTTATTATTTTTTTTTTATTTTACTACAATTAATTTGTTCGTGTTATATGTATACATATTTGTTATTGAAAAATGTAACGTTTTTTAACTGTTTCTATATCTATTGGAAGATTTTAGTAAAAAAAAACATTAGAGACAGATACAAAAGGAGAGACCACATTTAATACGTTTGAACAATTTTGTAATGAGAAAGAAATTCCCTTGAGGAATATTATATCAGCTACTGTGGATAGCGCTCCGGCTATGACAGGGCGTCACAATACTTAAAAGGAAGATCCAAATGTGTTTGCTGTGGCTGTATCGACTACATTTGGGTGCGAGGAATTCAAGTGAATGGCTATTTTAATCACTGCAAAAAGTCATCAAAGAAGTCAATAAAATCCGAAACGCATATTTAAATGACATATTATTTCATCAGCTTTGTGTTGCTATTGAAATGACAAAGATTTGAGCGGAATGCTGTTTCACACAGAAGTTCGTTGGGTATCAAGAGGTACTTGTTTGACTCGACTTTACAATCTGTTTAACTGTGAGCTAGAGTTATTGAAAAACAAAAAACAGAGTTTAAAGATAACCTAATCACATTAAATAATGATATTGCGTACTTGACGGAACTGTAGGTTGTTTAATGACATCAATCTTCAACTTCAAGGCGACGACTTGAACTTGATTAAAACAAAAAATGTGGTTGCTGCTTTCGTAGCTCTTACACAAGAAAAATATCGCCTGATGTGAGTTCTACAATTTCGTTAATTTATCAGCAGCACCATCCAATAATGACAACTTGCTTGTTTACTGCCAACATAATGGAGATGCAGACCCTCCACAGTAATTTCAAAAAACCATTCCATGACATTTTTTAATTGAAAATACCATACTGGGTGTTGGATCCTTTATCAAATGTCAACACAGAAGGATCCCAGCTGGAAGAACAGCTTATAAAACTGAGAACAAACGAGGAAATAAAAATTAGATTCAAAAATGTTTACTAAGAATTTTGGTTACAAATGACAATTGTGGTCGATTGTTCAACAATTTTTGATAACTTGTTAACAATCATCAGATTCATGATTGCGATTCTGATTTTTAAGATGTAGTAAAGTGAAAAAAGTTTAGGGGCGTTAGAAAATAATTGATTCTCAAAATAAGCGGTAGACAAAATAAGTTTAGGAATCTCTGTTTTAAATGGACCACTAATCTAATTAAGAGAAAGACATATAGTTTTAAAAACAGCTCACATTGATTTAAGGGCTATTCATATAACAGCGAAATGCTAACGAAACAATCCCTTTTCCGCGCACGTATCTTTCGCGGGCGAACTACTATGCATTTACATTTCCATCGAAATTTATTCATAATGCCCCTTAGTGATAATTTCCTTATATTTCATACTTTTCTTTTATTGCATGCAGCGAATAAATAAGAAAGAGGCGCTATCGCCTCTAATTGACGCACAATCCGCGATCAATAACTCAAATATAAAATAATAACGAATGCAGTTAAATCACAGCAAAAATCGCATTTCGATCTCATGTGCATAGTGCTTTTTCCTTTAAGAATATTCTCGTGCAATCCTATTATGAGTGCTGTATGTTTCCTACTAAAATTCATGTAGGCATAACCGCGTGGGATTTGTACAAACAAATTTTAATCACCTACAACTATACTACATAGGTGCATCGCAGCCAATTTTTCAACCGCCAACGTTTTTTTATTTTTTAATTCCAATTCAGAGCTTTTGCTGCTGCTGAAAATTAAATAACACCTCTTGTAGGCATCTACCTCAAAGAAAAAGTTCCATTAATAAAGCCGTGAACACAACCAACTGAAAAGTTTCACTAAAAAAGTTCCACGAGCTTTCGTTCTCGAATAAAATAAACTTCCCTTCTAAACTTAGGTTTAATTTTTTGATTGCCTACTTTCTGCCAGAATCTACACTGAAAAAAAAATATATAAACCAACAAGAAAACCCAACCTAAAATCTTAGAAATACAACATTTTAGGCCAATTTGCTTGGCCCGCGATATAAAACTTACATTCATGATACTATTTTCGCCTCGCAACAATTGCCAGTCTTCCAATATCGAGGCATACTTTAAGTACTTCTCGAACTCCCGTAATGTGTCGTAGATATGACACAAACCTAGATAATCATACTCTAAACCAGAGTACGATTTGCCAAACAATCGCAGACCTTCGAATAGAGAAAAATCATAAGACTCGCACAGTCTTAACATATAATTATATGGCTCACTCATTCAGCGGCAACACTTACTTATTTCAACACTACGCAAATACAGCTCTTCGGCTTCACGGTATTTTTTCATTTGATAGTTATACAAAGAAGCCAAATGGCCAATCGAGAGGCCCACCTCATAGTCATATGGTCCCAACAGGTCTGTTTTGATTTTAATTGCCTTCTGGTGCATTTGTTCTGCCTCCTGCATATATAGAGATTATAATAGGAGATTTGGTTCCCCTGTCAATGCCAATCTTGTGTTTATGTGGGAAAGAAGAAATACAATTGTTTTGATGCTGTGTGCAAAAATTACCTCAAATCTACCCATTGTTTGGTACAACCGCCCCAAGTTGCCATAATGTTTGGCCGTTTGCACATTCACCTCACCGAACACATCGAGCGAGATTTGTAAGGCACATTTGTGCAGATCCTCGGATTGTTTCAGCAAACCTTCCTCATCCGACCCATTGACGGCCATTTTATCGAGCGCAATCTCTTCGAGTAGTAACGCTTTGACACGTTTCGCAGACGCCAGCTCCAGATGATCACTGGGCACAAGGTCTTTCATTATATCGACAGCTTTCTCCACATGTTCGCGGGCATACGCGAAGTTCCCCGTACTGTATTCATGCACGTAATACGCATAAGAGATATCTTCATGGGCAATAGCTACATGATAGTTGCGATTTCCGAATATTTGACGCTTTATCTCGAGCGCATCTTTGTAGACGTTAACGCTCTGCGACACCGAGTCAACGTTAAGCAGAAAGAATCCATAGTCTAACAGAGTGTCCGCATATTTCTGATGATGCTTCCCAAAGACAATTCTGTGATTGGGGCATAGGGGAGGGGAATGTTTGTATTATTCATTTATATTACATTTATTTGTTTTGCATAGGGATGAGAATGATGTATTTAAAAAAAGCTGAAATAACAAAAGCAGTAGCAGCTCTATCTCTATCTGAATTTTATTTAGCATTTATTTCACTCAAGTTTAATCTGGAATAAGTCATCAATAGTCAATTGGTTTTCTTTCCTCCTTAAATGGAGGTTCTCAGTTTTACATGCTTAAATTGTAGTTTTGTTTAAATGTAAAAACTGTACGTAGCCAGTAGAGACGGGTGGAATCGATATAACTATACGAATATAGAACGATTTACGGACCACTTTAAATGTTATACTTTTAACGCATTGAAGCAGTGTTTGGTGATGGCGAACAGTTCATCCCTTCAGACTGGAAAGGGAAAGTACTGATGAACTTTATTTATCTGTTATACAAAGTAGACATTAGAAACGCCACTTTAGGTAAATGATATGTCCAAACTTAGACGTTGGGGGTTGGGGGATAGACTTTACGATCTCTCTTTTGCCCCTTTTACGCGCTAGATAGTGTATTTTTGTACGCGCAAGATCGCGCTCTATGAGTGGTGGAACCAAACACTAACAACAACGAAATACAAAAAAGAAAATATTTTGATGCACAAAAGGAAAATAAATTATTATAGAGAATTCTCTTGGTGTGACTCCTGACTATGCAACGCCGAGCCACCAACTTGCAATTCGATTAAAGTTTGGTACTACTTGCGTGCTTTATAGTCAACATTTTAAATTAACGGAGATTAAGGGAAACGCTAAAAAACGAATTATACAACAAGATCGATATTGAACAAGAATACCTTCGGATGTTTGTGAGAGCTGGGGTATTGGTTTTTGTATTTTTTTGAGGGTTGGACCTTACAATTTCATTTCAATTTATTAGCAATGATAACTTTTGATCACGTTGTTAATTTTTAGCAATTGCTCCAATCTCTCCATATAGGTGGTGAAATCCTTATTCGACTCTTCGAACCGATGCAATGAATGACAATCTGCTTCTTATACAGAGTTTTACGCATTATTTTATGATTTTTTTCTCTACGTACGTATGTAAATTGTATAAATTACTTAGCGGGGTTTTTTTGGACACTGGTCGCTGTTCTAAATAAAGTATTTAGAACATAAGTTGAGCACAGACTGACTGGGCGTCAGCTTCGTTTATTTCATATTGGTATATCTGTATATATTATAATGTATTATTGGTTTCAATGTAGATAATATAGAGTAATTCAATAATAATTTTAATGTTTACCTTAAATATTTCGTAGGTCACAAAAAATAATTGTATTTGGAAAATTTCGCTATTGACACTAAAAATGATTATTATTGGCGGAACATTGTGTTAGCTAATATATAACAAGAATATGGTGTAAATTCAAGCAAGTAACAAGTAAAGAACTTTTATATAATATATAATACAATAGTATCCCAAAGACGAGCATTAGGAAACATAAAATATATATTAGTCTTTCTCTGTCAGACGTTATAAAAACTGCAAGACCAAACGCCATTTTCATAGATCCTCGACCTAATAGTGAGTGAATTTTTTGAACGTTCATTTAAAAACGAAGACCAAAACGACTTGAAGCACTAAAGTCTATTTAGGACAAAGGGGATGAAACGTCTGATGTTCGCTGGCTTTTGTTAACATTCTTATCAACACACGTTGTGAATTTAATATACGGCATTTCTGTTACAACGAATGGATTCGTTCCAAAAATAGAAACTCACACCAAACGAATGGTTGCGAGAAGCTAGGCCTTGGGTGTCTACCGCCTGTCGCGCCGCCTATTTATTTATTATTTCTGTTACAACTCACTGAAATTTGGTGGCAAATCCAGATGAATCATACAGCCTACCCGCTGTTTGTCATCCGTCATCGCATACCTATCGAAATTTCGTTGTAAATAGAACCACAGGCAAATTATATCAAGAAATATTGCCAAAGCGAAGTTTGCAATATATTGAAGCACTTCAATAAAAGCCCTGCAACGGTTTACAGTCAACGATTGACAGTATAACTTAAAATGGCATATCTACATTACATAATGCTCTCCATATATGTATGCAGTATGCTGAATTGAAGCATTGACATACACCGACTATGCACGTTTTTGAGCACGCACAAATAATGTCAACATGATTGAATAAAATGTCAATTGTGACGCAAGAAAACAAATCTCCAGGAACAATTGATGACGCAAATGTAAACATTTGCAACCTTTAAGCATCGACAAAACGTCAATAAAATTTGAGACACAATTCGCACAAGGCATTTGATGAGTTCTCGATTCCCACTATGACGATATGGACATGGAAATATAAAATATATATTTAACTAACGTCAACCACAAGCGCCAACTATGGGTATACAAGTATTTACACATCGGTTTGCCGTTCGCCCGCATAAATCTGATTCTTGCAGCTTGTTCGCTCGTTCATTTCTACGAGCCGTTCCCGACTCGAGTAAATAATGAAAATGATTGAATTATGATGATGACAAAGTGAGCTTAATTAAGCGCAAATTATTCATTCACATACCTTGCTCTGCGCGTCGCTTGGCAGATTAACATGTTCGCACGCTGGAAATCACGCTTGACCACACACGCTTTCGCCGCCTGTCGCAGTACATCAATTGCGATTCTGTAAATAAACACACAAAGTAGATCATTTACTTCTCTCTACCGTTTTATAGTGATTAATGTACTTTTCGGCAATAGAAGACGACAGAGTTCGCATGGCAACAACACTCCACTTCTGGCTGTCGTCGAACTCGCTTCTCGCGAAGTACATCGATGAGAATTGTGTATAGATATTGGCTAGCAGTCCTGTGGGTATAGTACTGGCGGGAACCTTTCTCAGTATACAAGCGATTTGGTTGAACGTGTGTTCGGCTGATTTAAAACTACATAATGCCGCTTCCGAATGCAGGAGTCTTTAAGAAAAAAAAAAGTCAACTTTGTTAAAGGAAAATGCAATAGGAACGTGACACTCACCTCTGGAGGCAGTCTAAACGAACAAGAATAGTGGTATGTTCCTGTGGTAACTGATTTAATCTACTGGCGACGCAAGATAAAATATTTATGCTCTCCGAAAGCCAACCAGCTTCGGAGAAGAACGAACCCAATCGCAATCCAAATCCAATCGCGTCCATATCAAAGTCTTCAGCAAATGTCTGATTCGATGTTTTCGATATCATTTCGAAGGAAGTTGTCTTATCTTCGATTTTCGGTTCTAATCGATACCTCATGATGTATTTGTGTTGCAAATGTGTGGCTAGTGGCTTGTTGCTGCTCATCAACGATGTCAGACAATTGAAAAGCTTCTGTCGGGAGGGATCAAAACGAAGAAGCCGCGCAAAGATCTCCAGGTCGGATAGTTGTTCGAACAGCATACTTTTGAGCTTCTCTGTTCGTGCCATCTGAAAGAGAGAGAAACAAAAATAAACGTTAATGCGGGGGCCGCCACAATTAAGTTTAACGAATTGATATTAATTGGTTATGTCTGTTGTTTACTTTTTTTTTATCAAGACAGCATATTGTGGGTATTATGACAAATGAATGTTTAATCTTATCAGAAGTAGGCAACGCTAAGGCACAGTCAATCTAACGTAATTAGGTATGCTTAGCATAAACTATGTGAATGACGAGATTTATTTGTCTGGTCACAATTGGGAATGGAGAAGCTTAGCAGGTTTTAGCAGTTGTTTCTGGGTGGAAGCAAAAACCAGTTCGAATCGCTTATAATTTATGATAAATTGTTAAACATACTGAAAGCCAAACGCACTGCCAACAAACACTAATAAAAGAATGCCGGAGAAGATTCAACGATTCGCATTTAATATTCTCTGTACCGCTGTTGATAGTTCTGATGAAAGAAATTCAAATTGTATATTGTTATTTAACAAAGAAGCACGCATCTCTTTAGCTCATTAAATCTGCAAATTTATGAATTTAAATGATTTCGGTTACTCAATTGTTGACTGCTTCTCACTACTTAAGCTCCATTCCTAATCTGACAATGGAATCCATAATAATTTTCATTCAAGCGTTGTAACAAAATAAAACGATTTTAAAATTTTCCAGTAATCCAATGGATTGGATTTTTTCATTATGTTTCTGGATGCGAATCAGATCAGTTTTTCTTGAAAAATTCACTCACAGCTTCTTTCGAAAGATATAGAAATAACAAAAACGAATACATCAGATGTGGTGGTCGACCACATCGCGAGGCGAAACGCATTTTCGGAATTCACAATTTGTGATGACTGATGACTATTTTTTTGAAGAAGGAAAACCCTTTTCCGACAAACCCTACATTCGTAAACACATTTAATGCGGAGTTTCAATGACATTATTTGTCAGCAGAAATTAGATGCAATTTTATACGAACATTTAATGAAACGTGAAAACCTTTACTTTACTGTTTTCTTCTCTTCTTTTAAGTTCGAATCACATTTTTGTAAGGCCTAGTTCATATCGCTTTTAATTACAAAATCGTTTGATTTCAGAGAAAATGTGAAAAAGGACAAGTCTATTCCCTCAACAGGTTATGTAATGTACAAGTCCCGATCCCGACAAATCCAATCCATTTGTACTACAACCTGTTTCAGTTTCCTCTAAATGTTTAGTCCACGACCATTTTGAGTTATAAAACAGAAATTGTAGTCAGATTTAATTTGTAGTCTAATCTACACATTCTTATATAATTACAGAAAATATGTACATATTTAATTTGCCTGTTTATATCGTACAAAAAAAATGGCACAGGTCATGCGCCAACTTTAAAGTTTGACCTCACGTCGTCGGTAGTTTGGTATGATATAGCAACAAATTATTATTTCATTAGCATGCCACCCCCCCAAGCAAATCGGAAGCAACAGAGATGAATCATTTGTAAACAATTCAACATAAATTGTGAAGTGAAGTCGACTTTACAATTTTCTTTAGAAACGAATGCAGTATACGGCCATTTATAATTACAAATAATTTAAATAAACTAATGACAATTTCTGTGTTTCTACCGAAACGTCATTAAATGCAATTAACATTTTGTTTATTGAAGAAAAGAAATCCGAACAAACAAAATAAATGAAACGCCGCATACACGCGAATTTTAGTTTGATGTGAAATTTTCGCTGCGACCGACTACCTAATTAATAGATTAAATAAATAAACATATCGCCATTTACCGCGTAAAGAGAGCTGTCAATTAATTAAGATATAGATAGTCAGAAATGTTCTTACACTCATGTTGTGTCAAATGGGTCATCAAAATATACGACCGGCCACTACCGAAACCATTTGACATAAGGTGAGTGTTAATGTTCAATCAGTTTACAGATAGTACACCGATATCCAATGGCTTGATTGATTTACAAATATAAATCAATTACTATTTTATAAATTGATTGAATTACGATTGCCCCAAACGAGTACCATAAATTGAGGGGTATTTTTTTTATTTGGTGCTGCGCCATCAAGCAGCCATCGCGAAGTGTTAATTCACTTAGGAGCTTAAAAGTTTTAAAAGCGACTTTAGCTGGCCCCTGGGTTTATTTTTTCTATACCTATATGACTGCAAAAACAAATGCAAATAAACAATTCGCACATATTTTCAGCAGGTAGGCAGATGGAGCTCATGGAAGTGAGAAAACACGAGAGTCGATGTCTTCTATTAAATCAGATTATGGAGAATTTGGGCTCTTGAATATTGGCCATCGGCATGATATAAGACAAGCATTTCGTTTATACACTACAGAGCTGATTTTTATCAAAGATGGCGATGCACTTTTGCTCGCAGAAATAGCGTAGATCACGTTTGACAAGAGAAATTTGTCCAATTTTTAAACTCATGTTTCAATGCCAATTTCGATTCTATTGACGTGACTCGCTTATCAAGCACTTTTGATTAAGAATTAATGCGGATATATATGTCAGATATATAGTCGGTTAGAGTTCCAGTTGAAAGCGGTTATTTGTGGTTTGGCATTGCAAATACAATTTATGTGAAGATCGGATGGGATGGCGACTCTGTTGTTTAATGATCGTCGGCATCGGCTATATCAATATCGCTTTGGCTTTGTCGCTAAATGTGTGCCATTTTAAATAGTCAATTGTTACAAAGTTGTTTATAAATCATTCGTATTCTTTATTAATCGAAATACTTTTTATTACATCACTAGATTGATAGTTTTTTTATTTGTGCTCTATGATGGTACTTCTTTATTACTGCTTGAACGTGTAAACATGATTAATAAACATGAGTTCTTACAGGATAGAAAAGTTATTTTATACACAAATATTTTCAACACTCTGTTCTACTTGCCTAATGACTTATCTTTTCCCACACAACTCATTGGCAGTCTCTAACAAAATGTACACGCAAAGCAACTGAAAAAGTCTAATTACGGTCGTCTGTACTTGGATAGCAGGCTACCATACCATGTCTCGCATTTCCATATACATACGTATAAATCACATCTCTTGATGACCAGAGGCTCACCGCAAAAAAACTACAAGAAATGTTACAGAAATATGTTGCACTGGTAGAAATGCCAAGTGCATGTACTTCTGTTTTTGTATTAAAAGCCCCAAAAGGAGGATGGGTGCCGTGAGTCCTTTTCTCACTCTAGTCGAAAAGCTGTCCATTATGTAGAATGAACTATATTGCGGCATGATAGGACCCCTCTATAAGAGCAAATATTTTTAGGCGAAAGCATTTTCGAAGTCTACAAACATGAAGTAAAGCGGTGGAGTAAACTCGACCGATTGTTCAAAAATGACTCACACTCGCAGTCGGTTGATATAATCGATACACGTCGACTTGAGTGTATTATTATAGAGTTCTTCTATAACACGATGACTGCGAATGGTCAACGCTGTAAACAGAGGCGTATCAAAGGGAACACTACGTAGACCACAGCAATGCATGTAATATGGTGTACTAAAACAAATTAACAAACAAACATAGGCCCCTATTGTGAGTGTCGATAGTTGATCGTTGATCGAAAACTGTCGATGACAACTGTGTTTGTCGATTGCGATTGATATTTGTCGATTTGACAGTCGCTTGTAGTCGATTGTAGTCTGGTCGATGCTTTCTCATGGAAGTGAAAAAAATTTGTGCGTACGAATAGCTAAAATAAATCGAAGCAATCGACAATTGTCGTGACGATCGCTGATCGACAATCACAATAAGGGCCAAAAGCTTGCCAATTCAGGCGTTCGGACTGATACCGATTTGATTGTTTCTATAAATAAATCCATTTACACAAAACTGACCATAGATCTTTCTATGAGTCGAGCTTTTGACAGAATAATATGATAAACTAAATCTCTTAAAAGTCCTTGTTACATTGTGAACATAATTTATTGGTACCATAACAGAAAATCATCAAATGGATAAGACTTCACTTATTGGCTAAGTACAAGAGAAGATGAAAAACATATTTCTTGTTACCTCCCGAATTTTCCACGATACACACTATAGTGTGAATGAGCAATCAAATAATTTGGCATTTGTCTTCACTCCACGATCTTCTTATCCGCACAGTGGCTACTGCAGCCACGAAAAACAAATTAAATGAGTTCGTCATACGGCACCGACTGAAAAATCTTGACAGTTGCCTTTTAGAAAATTATGTAAGCTGTCATAGAACATTTGACAGGGTTGGATTTTAAACCATTTGTCCGATTCTGCTTTAGTTTGTTGGCAGATTCTCATGAAAAGTTTTAAGCTTGAACAACTTAAATAAGATTTCAAAAACGCAAAATAAGAATGTACGTACAAAGAAAACAGCAAAAGTCTGAACAGGCGCGTTTATATTTATGCAACAACTAGGGATTTGTTGTATGATGTATGACTGTATAAGTATATGGTATGTAACCATCCCATCTATCCTCCTTTTAGGAGGATGGTCCTCCTTTTTTAAACAAAAAATTTCAAAACCTCCAAACCTCCTTTCTAGCCCTATGTTGTAACCAAGGCAACTTTGTGATTACGGCAACACTTTTTGATTGTCATTTTTAACTAGAGATGACTTATAGCTGACATCTGTCACTATCTTGTCTGTCTCAATCCTTCATCACGCACACGCGGTTGGCCTAACCTTTTTCCTTTCTATTGTAATAATTAGTTTGTTAATCATTCTCCATTTCTGAATTAAAGTTAAATTATAATTTGTAAAACATTGGAGCGTGTTTATTTTTTTTTTGATACAAATTCAACACCCTAAATCCTCCGTTTACCCTCAAATCATCCTCTTTTCCTATCGAAATTTTAATATGAATTTTTTCAACGAAAAATCAATTCAAATTTTGAACTTATGAAAGTGTTGAAAATAGATGTTTACGAAATTCCAATCTTAAAATAGAAATTTAGAATTGATTGAAATTCAGTGTTACATTTAAGTCAAAAAAAAAGTCAACAAAATAGCCTAATATTATAAGCCTAATTTTATTACTTTGCTCCCGGAGCAGGATACTTTTTTGACAGCTGAAAAGTAGAGTTGCGCGAAACAGTTCCAATGATGGAACGAACATGGAACGATTCTTTTTGCAAGCGGAACTAGTTCCTGGAAACATGTCCGAGGAACTATGTAGTTCCATAGAGTCTTGCGAATGCAATGAGAAACAATGAAAGCTTGAGGACCATTCTGCAAAAAAAAAAAACATTTCTTCACATTAAAAAAATATCAGAAAATAGAAACCTTAAAGGTAGGTAACCAAAGTAAATTCATATGATCCCATGAAATGCTCGTTTTTCTTCGCATCGCCATTTCAAATTTCAGTATAATAATATAACTCAGCAGTAAAGTTAGAATCTTTAAAATCAACATCCACTTCGACAGAAAAGAAACAACATAACAATAAAAAAAATTGCACAGTCCAGACGAGGACAACACACTGTTTGTTTTGAATTGAACGAACTGGAACTGCGAACTTGAAAGAAGAGCGAGAGAACTGTTAACATGATGGTATGTATAATAGTTCCGGAACTATCATGTCCATGTCCATTGTTCATGTCCTTACCATACCCATACGTAGCATCATGTTCAGAGTTCTCTCGCTCTTCTTTCCAGTTCGCAGTTCAAGTTCGTTCAGTTTAAAACAAACAGTATGATGTATGAACAAAGGACTTCGGCTTGGACATGATAGTTCCATACCAACCATATCCATCTCTACATATCTCTACATCTCTACATATAAATAAAATTGGTGTAGTTCTGTTCGACTAAAATTGAAATTGACTGCATGTCTTTAAATGCAAAAATCTTAGAAATTGCTGAATATATTCTGGTGAATTTTTCACAGGCTTATAGAGGATACTTAGGCCTACAATCTCCACTTTTTCTTAACTCTATATCTCTATAAATTCCGGAAAAAATTGGACAAGAGTAATTTTTTTTTTCGTTTCGCTTCGATTTTTTCTTTGCAACGCTTTGCGTTCGAAAATACTGGGAGCATTTAAATATACTAAGTACCAGCTTATAAAGGACATCTGCAAGTACAATTTAGGATATCCATTATCTCGATAACTTAAAAGGTTTTTAAATAAATAGGCAAAATTTGAAATTTTTCTACGATTTTCACCTCGGTGGATTGATATGCACTTCATTCTCAAATCAAACATACTAACCGCGCAATATCTCTTTTAAACTTATTTACTTATTTTACCCCTGTGGCAGAGAGAGACATACGGAGGCAGTACCTATGCTGTTGCTGTTGTTTGCTTAGAAAAAAATAAGCACATAAAAGAAATGTCAAATCAGTGATGATACATGTAGGGAAAAATTCCTACACGTAGGATTTTCGATCTAAAGGGAAAAAAGGGCAGATTTGTATAACGTAGGGATTTTTTTCGGACGAAACATTTTCGTCTTATTTGTGAGTAAATTGATTTGCTCAGTCAAAAAATATTTACTATTTTTGTTTACCTACTTTATTTTGCTCATAAATTCGTCGATATTCGCTAATAAATGAAATGTGATGACATAATTTGAAGAATCAACAAAAAGGAAAAATGCATTTGTGGTTGGGCCAGTTAGTTATTCTACCTTCATCGTTTACGGGAGGACCTAGATATATGCACCAACGCACACAGGATGCTTTTTGTTATGTCAGGAAATATGGGCGTCCCGACCTTTTTATAACGTTCACGACCAACCCTAAATGGGATGAAATTACCAAAGAACTTTTTACGGGGCAGTTGGCTTCTGATCGGCATGATGTCGTAGCAAGAGTTTTTAAACAAAAATTAAAAAAACTGATAGATCTCCTGGTGAAAGGAAATATTTTCGGTTGCGTTCGCTGTTTTATGTACAGTGTAGAGTGGCAAAAGCGTGGTTTGCCCCATGCCCACATTTTGATATGGTTAGAAACGAAAATAAGAGCTGAGCAAATTGATGATGTGATTCGAGCAGAATTGCCAGATCAAGAAGTTGATCCAGAGCTATTTGTTGTTGTGAAAACCCACATGGTGCACGGTCCATGTGGCTCTTACAATCCTCGATCTCCGTGTATGAAGAACGGTATCTGTAGCAAAAGATTCCCTAAATCTTTTACCACAGATACTATAACAGGTGAGGATGGCTATCCATTTTACAGACGTCGTTCACCTGAAAATGGTGGTATAAGAACGACAATCCAATCACGAAATAACTCTTACGATGTCGACAATCGCTGGATTGTTCCATTTTCACCGGTTCTATCGCGCACTTTTAAAGCACATATCAACGTTGAACTCTGTAGCAGTATTAAGTCCATAAAGTATATTTGTAAATATGTCAATAAAGGTTCAGACTTGGCGGTATTTGGTATACAAAATGCTAACGATGAAGTGACGTCATATCAAAATGGAAGATATATTAGTACTTCCGAGGCGGTCTGGCGCATGTTATCGTTTTCAATTCACGAACGTTTTCCCGCAGTAATACATCTGGATATCCACTTAGAAAATGGCCAGAGAGTTTATTTTGATCCAAGCAATGCCCGTAGAGTGGTAGAAAATCCGAGAAACACGACATTAATGGCATTTTTCGATCTTTGTAATAACGACGAATTCGCGGCTTCTTTATTGTACGAAGAAATACCAGGTTAT
Organism: Cheilosia scutellata; assembly: GCA_955612985.1. Classification (NCBI taxonomy): domain Eukaryota; kingdom Metazoa; phylum Arthropoda; class Insecta; order Diptera; family Syrphidae; genus Cheilosia; species Cheilosia scutellata. Next base: position 5,301,991 of record OY015313.1, read on the forward strand.
TACACATTTAATAAACAAAATGGAACATTCCAACGCCGACGTCGAGGTACTCCTGTGGAAGGTCATCCCGGCATATTTTATGAGCATACACTTGGGAGAATCTATACAATTCACCCCAATAATCGAGAATGTTATTATCTGAGGTTGTTATTAACATTTGTCAAGGGACCAACTTCTTTCGAAAGTCTCAAAATGGTGAATGGTGTTTTACATCCTACATATCAAGCGGCATGCCTTGGTCTTGGCTTACTAGAAGGCGATAATCACTGGTGCGACACTTTAACTGATGCCAGTATAAGCAGCAGCGCATCGAAATTACGAGAACTATTCGCCATTATTTTAGTTTTCTGCAATGTCTCTAATCCCACAGAGTTATGGGACAAGTTCAAGGATCATTTTGTGGATGATTATGTAAGAGACTTCCAACGGCATTACCCGGATGCAGCCATAAATACTCATTTAGACACATTTGCAAATAGAGCTTTGTTTGCATTACAAGACGTTCTTCTTTCGATAGGCGGCAATTCTCTCTCTCATTATGGTTTACCATCTCCACAAGTGACTGATGGAACTGATGAAAATTTAAACAGAGAATATATTAACCATACAAATTTTGACCCAGTTGAACTTCAAAATACTATAAATCTTAATGAACCACGACTAAACGATGAACAAAATCAAATTTACCGACTCCTCATTGATAAAATAAATGCAAATGTTGGTGGAGTGTATTTTTTAGACGCTCCAGGTGGTACCGGCAAAACATTTTTGATTAATCTTTTGCTGGCCAAAATACGTGCAGAAAAGAAGATTGCCATAGCAGTCGCATCGTCTGGCATAGCGGCAACCTTACTTCCTGGGGGAAAAACGGCACACTCTATGTTTAAAATTCCACTAGATTTAGACCTAGATTTACGGAAAATCCAGTCTGCAATATACCCAAAAATAGTCTCAAAGCCAAAGTACTACAAGATTGTGTATTTGTAGTATGGGACGAATGCACTATGGCAAACAAAATTTCTATAGAAGCCGTGAATAGGACGATGCAGGATATAAGAAGTAATAATCTATTATTTGGAGGAGTCGTATTCTTATTCGCTGGAGATTTTAGACAAATATTACCGGTTGTAACTAAGGGTACGCGAGGCGATGAAATTAACGCCTGTTTAAAACGTTCAGTACTTTGGAGACATTGTAAAAAACTTAATTTAAAACAGAACATGAGAGCACATTCAGCTGATTCAGAATTTAGTAAAATTCTTCTTGATGTTGGAGAGGGAAAGTGTCCAGAAGTGAATAGTAATCATGATATAGAACTACCTTCCAGTCTTTGTCAGGTTGTGGCGGAAACTGATACTTTAATACATAGTATTTATGATGATATTCACAATCTCAATACCAAAGAAGATTCGTGGTTGTGTGACAGATCAATTTTAGCACCTACGAACGACCAGGTTACTGCACTTAATCAGCGCATTTTAGATAAACTATCTGGTGAATCACAAACATATCTTTCCATCAATACAGTTTGCAATCCGGATGAAGTGGTTAATTACCCAACAGAATTTCTAAACAGTATAATTGTGCCTGGTCTACCCCCCCACAAACTAGAACTTAAGGTTGGCGTGCCCATCATGCTATTGCGTAATTTGAACCCGCCGAAACTTTGCAATGGTACTAGGTTGCGAGTAGTATCGTTGCAAAGAAACGTTATAGAAGGTCGTATAATATCCGAATGCGGAAAAGGTGAAATAGTATTTATACCACGGATTCCTATAATACCATCAAATTTTCCATTTGAATTCAAAAGATTGCAATTCCCGATCAATGTCAGTTTTGCTATGACAATCAACAAGTCCCAAGGACAAACGTTAAGCAAAGCTGGTATAGATTTAACTAAAGGTTGCTTTACCCATGGGCAACTATACGTGGCATGTTCACGTGCGAGGAATGCCAGTAGTGTTGTTGTTTTAGCCCAAGAAAGTCGTACACCGAATATTGTATATAAGGAAATTTTTCAATAGAGCTAATGCAAAAAACTGAAAATAAATGATAATTAAAATAAAAATGCAAAAACTAAATAAACTAATTAACTTTTTTGTTAAATTCCACGCGTACGAAGACGCGGGTACAGCTAGTGCTCATATATGTACCCATACCAATTCCGGTATGGTAGCTACGCACACCCACTGCACACACGGACACGGTTCTTGCCCATTAAGATTAAAGCGCGAATTTCGCAATAAACGCATGCATTATGCCTATGCATGTGTGTTTCTTCTGTATCTGTTTATTATACACATTTTCTCTCGTTCACGCTCATTTATCTTCTCTATTAGGTCGGATCGGAACGGAACTGGTGGACATGTTTATATGCAGTTGACGGAAAGATAGGAAATGTTTCCGTCAGAGGACATAGTTCCTGGAACTATACAGGTCTGGAACGACCCACCTCTACAGAAAAGTCGTTACCCACCACAATAGTGTCAGAAAATGAGAGAGAAATACATTTCCCCTCTTTTCATTTTTTCGTAATTTTCTACTCGCCGAATTTCGACTTACTAGGTTCGTTCGCGTACGCGATTTAAACCGAACGCAATAGATACCAATCGATCGCAACCGCACAAAGTCTATACACGTTCTCATCAAAAATGACAGGTAAAGAGAAAACTAGCAAAATAAATGAGTAACCAACATTTCCCCTCCTGGCTCGAAACAGCTCAGGAAATTTCTACCGGCATGTACTGATACAATTGTCAAAAGCAAAAAGTTGACAGATAGACGGAATAAACAAAATATATTTTCCAACGATTGCTCGGTTATGAGTTATACAGATATTGATAGAATACAAAATTATATCAATTTAATTAAAATTGTGAATTTTCGCTGCAGTTTGAAATAGTTTTGTTTTGTTCAAATTGGTGATTAGCTGGAAATGGCTCGAAGTAGCTCGAAGTGTATACACGTACTTTTCGGTACATTTTCCGCTCTCTGAGAGAAATTTTCGAAATTGACAGATTTGTACTGCCTTGCTCGGAAAAGTACGCGAATAGACCTACTGAAAAATGAAAACTGTCATCTAAGTGACAGCTCAAAAGTTTGACAAATAAAACTCTATTTTTTCGTCTTCAACGATGTCAGAGGAAGAAGTTGTAATTGAATGTTCTCCTAGAACTTATCAGCGCATTCAAAATGTTAGGTTTAATAGGTATTTTAGCTTATAAAAAATTCAAATCCAACTTATTTTGTAGATTTTGCCGTTAACGTTTATTTTACGAATAAAACTTTTTGTAAGAAAACCGGTCAGGTACTTCTCTGTAAATTGAGAGATTTCTCTCTCGATTTTTGAGATTTGACATTTTTCATTTTTCTATGCTGAAAGTAGGTACACGAACGAACCTATGTGGATAGTGACAAACAAACTTTTGAAGAAGATGAATTTAAGGAAGTGGACTTAGAATACGGTAGACAATATATTTCGTATTCAGTTTTTTTCAATTGCAATTTAATTTAAAAATGTTCCTCATCATTAAATATATTGATCCTTCTTTCACCCTCCTTTTGGAGGAAAAAAGCCTCCTTTTTGGAAAAATTTGGAAGGAAAACCATCCTTTTTGACGAAATTGAGATGGGATGGTTAGGTATGACCGGACTAGCCAGGGTGGACATAATGTGCATTCTGTACACACGTCAGCGTCGGTATCTTGCGAACAGCTCTACAAGGACTGACAGGTATTTTGACTTTTGAATTTTTAATTATTAAATAGAATCCTAGTAGAGATGTTCACTATGACACTATGCGCCGATGTGGTAAATGCTACTTTAGCTTCTATTCAGTATCTTCTCGCAAAATTACATTTTCTGTCTGGCATTGCAGTTGAACATTTTCTGAATTTAAGTGCTCCCAGGGATGTGTACAACTTCCCGCATAACCCAGACTCTAAAGTATAAACTATGGATACCGACTAATCAAAGCCATCATTAGTTTCTGTTGCTGCTACGTCAAATGTCTATACCGGTTGGCAGTTCCAACGGAACCAGTGAATACATCTTAACAACAGTTTAATCGTCGAGTAGCCTGCGACGATAAAAAGCGAAAGTGACATAAAACTTTAAGCACCGTACGAGAGCAATTATCTATCGCATCCATACATTTTTAAGTGGTTCTCATAATATCCAGATGCTATTGAGATTGTAAACAGCGTGCGTAGAATTGTCATTGACCGCATTAAATAAGTGCACTGGTGTTACCCAGTCAAGGTTATTCAGATGTGAACGAACAAGAACGCCGTTCACAGATTCGTACAACACTTAGAAAAAGGTGCAATAACTCTTGGGTGATATTTGGAATCTAAAACTAATACGTTGCACGAGCGCTGAGAGATTTTAAAAGTAAATTTGGAAAACATCCGAATTCACGTTACATCATTCAAAACAGATGTTCATAGCGCTAAAAATAAACACCGAATCGTCTAAATATTTCTTCTAAATAATTTTACAGCTGAATTGTTGTAAGGCAAATATATATCGCATTATATGACTATTAGATCAGTCTTTTCAGTACTCGCTATTCCAAGCAATTATCATAGAGTTGCGAAAAGTAACTCGCTTAATCATATTCCCATTAAAAACAAACCCTCTCTAGCTAACTGTCAGACGAATGATAAATTCAATTCGGTTTGTACCGAGCAAATCAATTTGTATTAACAGCCAAAGCCGATTGCCAATGTATAAAAGTTTGTGCTGTATAACATTATCCACCATAAAAGCGATATAAATAGCCATGCTCACGAATCGCAATTATTTTCGGGGTTGTCCAAGACAGCTGGCTCACTGTCTGCCCTATGCTATACTCGAGCTCGATTGCAGCACATACCAGCTACTACGAGTAAAGTATTCAGGCGCAGTGAGTGTACCTATTGCGCGTTTTCTTATTAATTATCATCACTGTATGTGATGTTCATACCCAAGTGATTGCTGACATGTACGATCGCTCATAGGTGTGAACTCATCAGTCACACATATAGGAAGTCGAGAAATTCGTTTACTTTGGAAGAGAATCTATTTATTTACAAGATTCGCATTGTTTTGCCAACAGACAGCACTGAATGATAGATAAGAAGCAAATCAATGGGAGTTGCAGTGCGCAGATTCCCAAGCAAAATTTGTTAAGTTTGCCCACACATGCAAATATTTTAGTTGTGTTAATGCTTTTATTCGAAAATAAATAAGTGATACAGTAGCGAGTGCCACAACACGAAAAGAAATCGAAAAATAAAAATGAAACTAAAAGGGAAACGTACTGCCGCAAAAACTTTTAATATCAGCTGAGCTAAAACAATACAAACTCCAAGCTAATTACATGACTCGTAGTTGATGGCCGTCACACATGAAGTGTGTGATATCTCGAGCTCATATTCTGTTTTAGAAGAGTGTTTGGCAATTTGGAAGTCAAAAACAAAATCGTTTGAAGCGTTTATGAGGTTTTTTTGCGGCGACTAATGCAATTTTACTGTTTAAACTTGACCTTGTGCTAGTTTCTTTGATCAAAAATGAGGTGCGTGGCCTAAGCGTGGACGGTTGACATGCAATCGTTGACTGCAGGTGACGTAGTAGAGATGTAAGGTTTCCCAACGTCAGTGATGTATGTAGACAGATGACCTAACACAACAGCACATCTTTCTAGAATGAGTTTGTAGAAGTTGTAGACGAATTTTTACATTATGACACTATCCAACTCATTTAAGGGGTGCGGTCGTTTTGTTTTTAAACCTAGGTAATTTGGTTTATGGTCACCGACCTGGGTCAACGGTAGCTCGTACATACCCGAAGTGGTTAACTGTGAATCTTATATCAAGGTTTGCGGTTGTGCCATCGGTACGCTCTACAACTCTATAGGTGATACTGAGTCTGTGCTCATCGCTTTACTGCGATGCTTGGACGGGATTTGGAAGAGATCTAACAATGAACTCTACGAGTTTTACAGCGAAATGAGAACGTGTCGTCTTAGATGGCTAAGACATCGTATGGAGACTAAGTTTAAGGCCCGAAGAGTCTCTGATTCCAACCCGGAGGGACAACGTGTCGTAGTTAGACCTCACGTCAAACTTTAACGCCACCTCAGTAAGTTTGTAGAGCAATCAATGGAAACACGCCAACCAAATCGCTAATCAATGGGAGGCACGCATAACCTCCCGGAAAGAAGAAGAAATTTAATGGTGTACGCCTTAAGCACACACGTAAGATTAGCCAGAGATTATTGACATACAGACAGAGACTGGGTGGGCAACTCCCTTTACTTAGTAGTACTGAGATAGGAGCAGAGAGAACAAGAATGAAGAACACCTCAAGGAGAAATTAAGATTCTCGCTGGCTTTAAGTCAGAACACATGCCCTTTGAAATGGTAAAAGAAACCTTACTACTGAACCGCAAGCAGCACTTCAAGGAGCTTCATAATAGGCATCATGTAGAGAGAGTGATAGGGCAATAACAGGGGAAGATCTTCGTAATCTTCAGCCGATGATCGTCTGAAAGATATCGTGTACGCTAGCGACCATCTAATAAGCTTCATTTCGAATGTTTTTTTTTTTTTGGTTGTCGATTATCGCTTACTACAGTTTTTATGAAGACTGAACTGAATGATGATCAAATTCGTAACTTCAGCACTACGTTGCTAGTTATGGCTATATATCGTTTCGATGATAATCCTCTAGAATGTTCTTAAGCAGACACTAGACATATTTCTGTTAAGCGCGAAATACATGCGTATTTCGGAATTGGATTTTCAATTGTAATTTGCTTTCGTATTCGTCAAGTTGTAAATTAACACAACCATCACGTTGAAAGCGCAGAGCAATTCGCGCTCATGTGGTAAATGATGAACATTTAAGTTCTTCAAAAATCTGATAAATTACCACATTAAAAATAAATAATATGTACCTACCTCTGACCCGTTTTTGTGCTATGCTCAATACAACCCTCTTATTAATTCGCTCCTTATAAAAAACCACACAATTTTTATAACAAAATGTCATGACTCTAAATAGTCGTATGACAAAACTATAAACAAGAATGTGATGTGATATTCAATTTAATTTGTCCTTGCATATGACCGCATTAGGGAAACCTTATGATAAACATTTTTGTGACTTCAAGACTTGAAGTGATTCAACAAATATATAGTAGCAACGTCAGAGTAAATTAAAGCATTGGAATTCATAACCTAAATACGTCTGGAAATGCATAATCTAGATAAGCGGTAGCACTATCCGCCTTCTGAACAACTGATAACAAAGAAATCAATTGAAGAACCTATTGTGTTGCACATTCCGTGCGTATATTAGTTGATTCACGCAGACAAAGCTTTAGCAAGCAACTTTAATTGACCCATTCAACAACTTTGATTGGAATACTAAAGGCAATGCTATTCAAATATGTAGTACGCATGGAAATGCGAAAAAAAATATAAAAACGAGTCAGTAGCCGGAGAAATATGCGATAGCGAGTTTGTAATGTATTCCTCGCTCGACTGGATTTTGAAGGTCTTCTCCGTTCTCCTTTGGCGAGGGAGAACAGCAGAAATATAAAAAAAAATATATAGCTTGAGTTGAGAATTCCAATATTGTATACAGAGCTGATGAAGTGTGTCTGAATCTGAAAGAGGCAATTAACTGGCTTCAGTTCGGGTTTCCTTGATTTTGTTGGACCACTGCCAAGGAGGCACTGTACGATTAGCGTCTCCACCTCTTCGATGGCAATCGTCATCAAAAGATGAAGAAAAATTATAATAAAACAGCACACACACAAAGTAAAAGTGAAAATTTCATCACCATCCTCGTTGTACTCCCCAGGCAGAAGCAGCACCACGAGCACGACCACCAGCTGATTCTAATGCGTGCTGTTGTCCAATGTCGCGTATTCTCACTTCTCTGTCGCGTTTTTGTTTTGCTTGCATTCACTTTTATGCTCAAACCCGATTATGCTAAGAAACAAGAACGACCAGGTGGAGCAGATGATGAGAGCTGTGGGGCTACTTCATCATCATAGACGTGTGGGTGTGTTAAGACAGGGTTTGGGGTGAGGAAAAGGCTGCTTCACAAAATAACGAGAGGTGGACGACACTTGTACTTGTGTTTTAGGTGATTTTTTGATTTTCTTTAGAGAATTGATTTTCTCTTTGTTTAGGGTGACATTTATGCGCTGTGTAGAGTAGACTTACCTTGGCGTAGATATCCTTAAGAACGACAGGAGGTAAAAAGCGAAGCTGGTTAACCCGATCCATTGTGGCCACATTGTAATTGAGATTCGACACATAGCACACTAAACACTTCTTATAAAGGGATGATGGATTTTTCAAGAGAACTTCCTCCGCCATGTTTTTGGCTTTTAATGGTACACTGATTTATTCTTGGTGGATTATTTTAATTGGGTTTCTTTTTTTTTTTTAATTTCGTTCGTATCTTATCGTCGCCAATCGTTTTATGTTTGAGAGGTTTTCACTGGTTTTGGTTTTCACTTCTTGCTGTTTTCGTCTGCTCTGCTTTGCGCTCCGCTCACTCTCTGCGCTGCCAATTCAAAATGTGCTTCAGGGCTAAAAATGTATTTTCAGCCTTTCTTCAGTGCTAGACGAAATGGTTGGATATTATTCACTGTTTGGACGTTGTTGACCTCTGGTATCGAACGATGAAATTGTACAAAATACCGAAACAAAGTTTTAACTTTAAAATATACCAAATTTTTACAGAAAAGCTGTTTTATAGCAATAACTAAAATACATTATGATGGGAAAATAAAAATATAACACAGTGCTAGATCGAATGAAAAAGTGCTAGTATTTCACAATTGGATAGGTTTGGCATCGCTGCATGCACTCTGCTTCTGGCTGGCTGTTCGCTCTTCGCTCAGTTTTTTTGCTTTGTGTTTGTTGTCTCTTTTTGGTCTCACTTTCATTTATTCGCTGCTTGTGGACTGTGGTGGATTTTAATTTGTTTTTGTTTGAAACGAATTCGCCGTCCAAGAAATGGCCGTGGGGTGTGTTCGTAAATAGAGTTTCGTTTCTGAGGTTCCAGAACCAGTGAGGAATGTTGAATTGTTGACGACTGGAGGTTGCAAATTGAAGGCCAAATTAAAAATAAATGGGAAATATAGAATCAGACCGGGCAGTATTTTGTATTAAAAATCGGAAATAGTTTTAGAAAGTAGACAAAATTAGTGAATAGAAAAAAAAAGGAAAATAATTGCATGTTAAGCCACGCAAACAAAATAAGTCCGTGAGTGTAAAATAAGTTTTGTACCTAGTTAAAACATTGCAGAGCAAAATATTTCAACTTTCGAACACTACCGAAGATCGAAGAAATATACATATTATAAATAAATGCAATTGTGTAGGTATTAATGTTCAGACACATCACTTCGCTTGAGTTGTATTTAATGCTAGGTACCAATAAACTGTAGATAACTAATAAAACTTCATTTATTAATTGATAGTTGAAGTCCAGCCTACATCATTTCTTGTGACATTACTTTTCCCTGATAGAAAACCAGTGCTCCGCGTGTTAGGTACCTACTCTATAATTCTACTACATTTTAGAAGGCGGTTATTTTTTTAAATGTTTCTAATCACAATTCATTTATGGTTTCATTTTCCTTGCGTCATTACAGTAATTAGGAAAACTACTTTAAAATGATATTTTTTGTTTATTTATCGGTCGTTTGAACCTGAGCTACTACGTTAACATCGTTTCACCTCTTTAGCCATATGGTAAAAACCTGCTACGAAACCACTCCGATTTTATTTGAACCAGGTGGTCTCTGTTCCTATTTTAAAATTATTTTTCTATTAATATTGTCAATTTTGAAAACTAAAAAATTCAAAACCTCAATATCGTGTTATTCTATTTTAAAACATTCTAAAAATGGACTAAATTTGTATTCGTAAAATAAAAATTGTAAATTTAACACAGAAGATGGACACCAATGAGAGCGTTTACACAATCGCACGCCAATTTTCAAGAAGATTGTTAATCAGCGAAAGCGTAGCCACTCGATTGTACAACAGTATCAATGTGACAAATACGGCCATCCAAGCAACAGATCAGTCTTTTATGAGCATTTGTTCATCAAATGAATCAGGTCATTCCTGTAGGATATGCCGGTGGAATCGGAATGATTTACCAGTACAAGAATGTCCCTGTGAATGCAAAGGAAGTGTTGTGAGTATAACACTCATTATAACTGGAAATCAGTTCACTAGTCACTTTTTGTTGTCCTAGGGTTACATCCATCTAAAGTGTCTACGACGATGGATACTTCACAGAGGCGATGATCACTGCGAAATTTGTGGAACAAAATTTATATTGGCTGCGGACAAATGGAGTTACATAAAACTATGTACGTCCTTCTTTCAGTCGAAATATGTTGGAGCTATTCTAAAGAACTGTGTTCATCTAATATCACTTGCACCGATATCATACATAATCCTCTATCAGGTTTGAGGCGAATTCAGATCTTTTGAATAAAAGTTTAACAAAATAATACTTAGATCCTTGAAGTAACGGATAATCTGCAGTTTGTGAGAAATAGTGACAACACTTTACAGTTGCGAGCTGTGGCACTGGCGCCCATTCTGCTGTTCACTTCAAGTCTCTGTCTATAGAATAGCCTGAAGCAAATATTTCGTAACTCCAGTTTTTCTAAATTTTTTTAGGTATCATCTTCTTTAATATTTTTGAGTTCGCTATAACAAGATGCTTGGTGATTAAGAATATCCTTAAACACTGGTGGAAGTTCGGAGGACAAGATCCGGATTCAGAACTAGATATGGAAGTTCCAAGCGAAATTTTTTAATTTTTCTAACTATTTTTTTTTTATTTTAATACATCATACTGAAAATCATAACGTAAAAGAAAATCAAGGAATTTATTTACAGCACAACAATATTCGGATATTAATTTTCTTTGAACCTCTCGAACTACCTCTAGTTTTACAACTAACATGGTCTAAAAATGTAATATCATTAATATTTTATTATGGTCCTAAATTGTTGCAAAACAAAAATATTTAATGACGATCTTGAGTTGCAATAGACCAAATTGTTTATAAGATAATTTCGGTGCTGATGTCGAGGATACAAAAAAGACCAATAAACGTATGAATTGTATATATGTAAATATAAAAAATCCTGTCATTTCATTTGTAGGGGTTTCATTGCGTTTGCTATTTCGTTTGGTTCTCTTTTGCATTTTTCTATTCTCAGTGATGTACTAGCTGAGCTGAAAAACTACCTAAATTGCTTGAAAATTACGGGCGACATATTTTTTTTCGTAAGGGAGGTGCCACGCCCCTTTGTCCAATTCTCACCAATCTTCACAGGAGCACCCTACTGCCAATACCTAAGATTATCTGTAAGTTTGAGCTCAATCGATTCGGTGGTTTTCGAGATATACGATTTTGAACGTTTTTTTTTGTATGGGCGGTGCCACGCCCCTTCGTCAGATTTTAAATTTTTTTGCCTATTGATTGATCACCGTAATTACCGACATTTGAAAAAAAAATCAACTAGATTTGTTAAAAATTACGGCGGCAGAGGGAAACAATAGTTTTTGCCACTTTAAGTGCGCAAATTTGACAGTACATCAACTGTGGAAATTGTATTCGTTTTCCGATGGAAACATTCGAACTTTAATATAGATAGTCATATCGTTGAAAAAACGTAATCCACAGATGACGAGGAAGAAGAATAAGATGACGGAGATGATAGCAATTGCTCCAAAATTAAGTCCATGTCCATTATTTACGTTTTTGCTCTGAATAATTGCTTTTCAAGAGGCTTTTCGTAATTTTTCAAAGTAATTTTGTGCAAAGTATATTGGTATTAGTGAGAAAACGTGTAAATCTCGAAAAATATCGAGATCTGTAAAAAGTGATCGGGATCAAAAAAAAAGATTGATTTTTTTGCCCAATGGAATATGAAAAGTGATCTAGATAAAAAAAAAAGATTGATTTTTTGTCCCAATGAAAAACCACATAAGTGGTGTCTGCGGTGAGTGCAAAACTATGTTTGCCATCAATGATTGGAAAATAAAATAACCGGGCCGATAGCTTATAGAGGCGCTAGTGTCGATTTCCTCAAGTGAGAGTAGGTATCTACTATTACATTTATAATATAATGGTGGTACCTATAAATGGACTATGTGAGATTCAACTAGTGCCTGTCTCTAAGGTCTGCCAAAAAATTGAAATCTGCCATACGACATACACGGATTGAGCACAATGCAATTCAATTATAGTCCTCCCTTTACATCTTTTTCTGCCCAGTCTCATTTACTGGGCCCCAGTTTCTGCAAGACTAATGTCAGCGAGATTTCCTTAAAAATTTGGCAACATCTTCTAACGCGGGCCACGGCCACCCTCAATGGCAGAGCATCGCCCCTAAACGAAATTGGAGATCAATAATCACCCCTATTCCCGTTGGCGTTTGTCGTAAACGCATAATATTTCATTTCGGTTTTCAGTCAGTGTTTGTAACTTTTTTGAGACAAACGATTTGAAATTACAATGAAAACATAGAAAAAGAAACAAAATCGTTATAACAAAAGTTTGAAAAAAAATCTGAATATCGTTTACTGCAATAACTGGCATGGTATTTTACGGTTTATATGGCAACTATCATTCTCGAGCGGATAAAGGTTAGAGTTGGAACTAAAACTACACACAAAAGGCATCAAGCGGTCATGAGTCGACGGTCGACCACATTACCACCTTGCGTATCACTCTCAATTCGCATAGACTAAGAGCCCGCAGTAGGTAATTTTTGGTTGTGAAAGGTAACCAAGGGGTCAATTCTCAAAAATTCTCGCAAACGTTTATCTGTCAAAATATTCAATTTCATGCGAAAGACTGAAATTTGCAATTCTCAAATTCCGCATACGAGAATTTCTCTTCGAATGTTACTCGTCTGCTTTTTCTAGGCGGATTTGCTTCTTGCATACGGAATTGTGAGTTTGAAAATTTGATTTTTTAATTTCTGTGTGAAATAATTTATTGTGATGAAGCAAAAATAATTAAAATGGAAGGAAAACAAAAGAAGAAGGTTCTTCAGCAGTTACATAAAGCGTTTGATCTAAATTAGTCAATCATATGAGTAGCCAAGAAATCGATGAATTCCTGTGCCGAGCGCTAGTTTAACAGAAATAATTTCATAAATTTTGTGTCGAAAAGTTCAAAACAGTCTTGGGGGTTCTCGGATATCTCGGTATATTTGAAGTTGCTCCAACTGCTCCATTGCCAACTGAACAAATGCTAATCTCATTTCGCCCAATGTAGCCATTGTAAAAACACAATTAAATATTAACTGAAATTAGAACCAACCACACACAATCGCAAAATGTTTTTTTTTCCACAATATTTCTTAGCCAATTTGAATACATAGTTTTTTTTTTTCATGCCATTCTTTGTACAAAAAGTAGGTACATTTCGACGCAAAATTCTACCTCATGCGAGAGGTGAATACAATTTTCGCAGAGGTGGAAAAAACTTTGAGAATACCAATTTTTTTCGTATGCGAAAATTTCAGGCGGATTTGCTCGTACCTATACGAGTTGCGTTATGCGGAATTTGAGAATTGGGGTCCAAATGATTTGCACATTAATGTTAAGCCTTGATGAAAAGGGTTTTAAATCTAACCGTCTGGCAGCATATCGTGGTACCTAAAGAGAGTAACAGTATGTATATCAAAAATGCGTTATTTTCCAAAAACGGAAAATGGATGTTGGTCGCAATTTACGTCCACCTACAACTAGGAATTGTGGCGAAAAATGAATCCAACGTACCTACGCACAGTGTGTTATTTCAGACATCTAGCGGAACTTTATTTGTTTCGCGATTGAAAATATTGTTTTTTTTTATATTTATCTGTTCAATTACGTTATATATGTATTTCTGTGTATTTCTGTAAGGTTTTTCAGAGTTTTGCTAATTATTTATTTAATAATTCTAAGTACATAACCTACGAAAAAAAAAAAAAAAAAAAAAAAAACAAATTACAATTGAAAATAGTAAAAAAATAAGCGAAATTTACTATTAAATTGTAATGACTATAGTTACAATTAAAATTGTAAATTTTACGCAGAAAATTGTAAATATTACAATTTTTTTCTGTGAGTGTAGGCCTATGCAAAACAAAAAAATTTGTATGGGGTGAGCACTCAAGAGCAAAATCTGTGAATGGATTCTGTCAAATAAAACATAGGAGAACATTTTAAGCACTATTACACGAGGGATACATGTGGATACATTTTTAAAGCGCTTCACAAAATCACTAAACACAAAAAAAAATCCTGGCGTAAGGCCTCCAAACAAAACGAAGATTTCTTCACTTTTTTAAGTTCACAGAAAATTCGTACTTACCTTGAAAACTTAGAATATACCAAAGAATAATAAAAAAATTATATTTCGTGCACTAACTGCTTATTGCAATAAACACAGAACGGTCAATTGGACACGAAAAATGCAACAAACTATCAAAAAATAATTTTGCTCAAGTTAAGCTTCTGTTTGAGATGTCAGACAACGGTAAATAACGTTTTAATTTTTTTTTGTTTTTAGCATGTTATTGTCTGATGTTTTACCTTTCATATCATACCAAAATATTATCATTTGGCCGACTTTGAATTTTGCATAAAATTCCGCTAGATCTGTGAAATAACACACTGTGCTACGCAAACATCGATTATGTAGTTACATACTAGGTTTGTTTATTTGCTAGTCGTTCGAAGAGTATTTGTTGTGATGTTCGAACGTTAGAAATGAGTTGGGTCCTAATTTTACAGCATGATAATTTTAAATAATTAGCTACCCTTTAACTTTATTTTTAATTGTCATTTTGTTATGGGAGCGGCATCTAGTGGATAAATCATTTCTTTGCTCCCACGCAGCAGAATTTGCTACTTGTACTTTACTCAACTTCCACCATCATATGTACCAAATCATGATGATATGAAGGTGGTTTCATATAATGTACATACTTCTATATCATCCCATGAAGGAAGAAAGAAGTTAGACAGGAAAGGTTTAGCCGCAAGGCTCTATTAAAATATAATTGAGAGTCCGCTGTGTGGTTTTCTGATCTGTCACGTCAAGACTGTAACCGATGGGCGTTGACTTCGAATTTCGAATTTTGCCGAGTGGTTTGTGGTTTCATTCGCCTCGAGATAACTTGAACATAATTATGGCAATATAGGACACAGTCCTGCAGTTTATTTTACTTACGAGAAGATGTCATGGGTTGATATAAATACAAACAGCACTACAAATTAATTATAAAATTGTTTATTTTTTATAACAAAAAGAAAAATGAATACACATTTCAATGTTAAAAAAAAGTCAAAACATTTCTGAATTGTATTGCTCAGTTTTGACTCGGTTAAAAAAAAAGTTAATAATGTTTAACAATTTCTTGTTTAAGACAAAAAATATAATAAAAATTAATATAATAATTGTTTATGCAAAGAATTATATTTGACTGAATCTACGTCATTAGTAGTTAAGTTTAGTACAATAAGTAGAATATAATAATGTATGCATTTATGCAATTGCAATTTATTGCAAAATTAGTAAAAAATAATATTTTTGTTTATATGAATTGTATAATGTAGATGTAGTATAATTGAGATTTTATTCAAAATCTGCGAAAACAACAAGATCATGGTAGTTAAATTCGAGAAGTGTATACTTCTATTGTTTGTCTAATTTCTAAATTTAGGATAAATATAATTTTCATTTCTTTTTTTTTTTTCAAAATGAGTGATTACAAAATTTGTAGACAAAAAAAAACAAAATAAATCAATAACAAACAAATATCCTTTGCGCGAGTATATCTCAAAATAAACAAGACTTAATAAATATTTCAAAAATGTATAAAATCAGTTTTCACTTTTTTTTTTCTTTAAAGTAAAACACAATCAACATATAATGAGAGTTCAAATAATATAGTAACGAGCATCAAAGTCAGACAGGACATTATTACATAATAAAAAAATAAAAATAAATATTCGATATAACGGAGAGCACCTTACTTTAGTTTAACAACCTAAGAGCATATGATTTTATTTTTATTTTTTTCAAATTTCATATGCCATAAGAAATTTTTGTTTTGTTTAATTTTAGAAAATGCATCAATTTACCCTGAAGTTTTTGGTTTTTTGGCTTGCGGTTTAGCATACATTGAGAAAAAAAAACTTTAAAATTTCAAATAAATAATTTTAACGAAAAAATTAAGAAAAATTTGTTATTGGCAATTGCGAAACCGACGATAAATACTTTGCACATAAGTGAAAACGCACTTCCAGTCGGGTCTTTTCATCACTACCATATCTTCGACGTCGAGTAGCGGCGCAATCCCGGCTTTTTCACTAAAAATATAAATTAATAAATAAAATGCTTTTATATTTATATAGTTTAAAACTTACTCAGCCACTCGGAAAGCGAGTTCAAAGTTATATCTTCGCTGTTTTGGAGTTAGTTTACTGTAATCGAAGGCGTCCGGTAAGAAATGATGTATAAGGGCGCAAAATGCTAAACCATCTGTCCAACTCGCACTAAAGTTTGTTATTTGAACGTTCTAAATAAAAATTAAAACAAAACAATTAAAAACTGTTCCGAGATTATGAAAACTGAAAAATAAATAAAACCCTTGGGAAATTGAAAAAAAGTTGATGAGAGATAAAAAATTTCAGATTAATAACACACATAACAGCGAATTCGGAGGTGAATGAAACAGTAGGAGAGGATCTCCGACGAACTAATAATATGAAGGTACAATTTTAAGACATCAAATCTTTATAAAGTGCCCCTAAATGTTTAAGAGGTGCTGCTTTATATTAGTTGCTGTCAAAATAGTTCCCTTTTTAAGTCACGGGATAGCCATATTCTTAGCAAGTGACAGAAAGTTTGCCTCTTTATTATAGGTGTGAAACTTCAGTTGTTTTGTCACCCGTACGAAGAGTGCGAATGGAATCACTGTTAATGAAAGAGAAAACGAATCTTAGCAAAACTGAACCAGACAGATACCGTTAGGTGTTTTATTTTCTGAGCCAAACTGCAGCAGTTGGTCTTGGTAGAATATTGTGATGTTTGCTATTTCTATCAAATCGCGGGCCGAACTCACTCTTAATCGAACTGCCACTGTACTCCTAATCATATTCATGATTCACTTTGAAAATACATACAGTTTGTCAAGGAATTGTTTTTACAAAGGAAAACAACTTGTAGAAACTTAGACAGTTTCTTTATAAAACAAAGAGCTTCTTTGATGTTTTACTTCATTTTTTTAATAAATTTCTTTTTGTTAATATATCTACTAACGAACAGTAACACAAAATACTACATTATGAAAGTAATAAAAAATACGCAAAAATGAGCTTGTCAAGATGTAAAAACAATTTCGTGACAAACTGTATGTAAAAAAAAGCTTATCACGTGAATAAAGTTCACCATTTAATTACTGTTTTCTTAATAACAACTTTCAATGCTGAAATTTGTATAGATGTTCAATTCGGAGAAAATGTTGTGTTATAATATAAGCTTGTGTTCAAATTGTAACAAATGTTTCAGCTGACAGAAGTTATTTAAACATTAACTTGTGACAGTTGTCATTTATGTAATTATGTCATCAATGTCTCAATTGTCTTTGATCTCTCATCTTCTTTTAAATTAAGCACTTATTCTATTTAAAGCATAAAATCTCAAAGCCAACCAATAATAATAAAAAAAAAGCATGAGTTTGTTATGACAGCTAAAGAAAGACACCTAGATATTCACAAAGAAGCATTTAATTATAAGCTAAATGTCAGTAAAAATCCAAACTATACAAAAACTATCAACAAATTTACAATAATTTGCCGGTATTGTTGTATATTATTTATAATAAAACACCAATTATAATAACTAAAACTTCGTCTAGAGAAAATTCTATCTCTTCAAAAGATTAAAACTAAAAAAATTAATAATAATAATAAAATAGGCCATTTAAAACTGTAAAGGTTAAATGAGCAAAAAATATTATTACAAACAAAATTGCTGTATTTACAAAAGAGCAAACAAAGTTTGTTTAAAAAAAAATGTTTAGTTTTCACAACGTCCTCTTGGTACCTCGTATTCCTGTGTTTTACTTTGGCACCACTGTAAAAGTTGGTCCTTAACAGTGGCGGCGCGTGCATTTAATGCCGGATCAGTAAATCTGAATATAGGTGTGGAACTAGAACCCCCTGGAGTTGTTGGTGTTAGCGGGGATCTGAACAAATTTCGATACAAATATTTTTTTTTTTGTTTATTTTAGAAAATATGTCAAAACAGTTTTTTTTAAGAGACAATAAAAAAAAAATAGTTCAGAATTGAGAGGAGGTGATAATAAATCTGTTTTAGGCTGTGTTTCTATGTGCAGATGAACACTCTTTCAATAATACCAGTTTTATGTTAATTGAAAATGGTGAGGGTATTTTTTTTTTTATTTTGAGATGTAAGCAAGTTATTCTGACTGTTTGCTATTATGATATTTGATGATATTTCAGGTAGTACTAATATTATGTAATGTTCAAAACGATTTTGAATATTTTAAAAGTTGGGTTGGCTAATCACATTAATATAATCATCATTGAGTGTCCGAAGAAGATAAATCTTCTGTAACTTATTATTTCTTTACACGCAATGACATAAAAATGAAATACCCTACGTTTTTAGATAACCTAAAGAAAAGTAGCACTGCTCCGTATGCACAGGAAAGTTCGATAATAATAATGATAATAATTTTTAATGTCCAGGCTAACTTTCACGAAGTCACAATGGCGAAAATTTTCATATAAAATAACCCATTGTGGCCGTCAAAATATTTAAGTTGAAGATTAAAAATGATTATTGGTAAGGCCGAATAATATCAAATCCATTGTTCAGGATTTATATGTAACAGCAAGAAGGTATTAAAATGAGTTTTTCTGTCTTCTTCTCATCTTTGAAATCATTTAATTGATTTTGGCGATTTTCGGCAAGTCGGGTTGTTGTTGTATATAATATGTAGTTTTGAAAATTAGAAAATTAGAGGGTGGACGTTTTTTTTTTTTTTTTTTTCAACGCTTATATGTATTTTTTTGGGGAAAATATTAAGTGTGATTCTTTAGAAATAAGAAATATCCTGATAGCACTGTGGATATTTTGGAGAAGCAACAATCTACTGGCGATTGCATTTATTTATGTATTTTTAGTGCATTTTATAGTCATACTTAATTTTAGCTGAGATAAATAAGGATAAATATACTCGTAAAGGTCCGAGTAAGAATATAAAGGAATTCTGGAGCTAATCATGAGGCTACAGTATTTTATATTCAAGAACGAGCATAGCTACTTTCGCAAGGCACTACTGTTGAATTTTAAACCTGCATTTCTAACCTATAAACCCTAAAACATCATTGCGATGGTTACCTACTGGTAATTTTCTGAACTAAGTCATGCACCTTCTTATATTCGTATTCTACTACAATTACAGCTCATACAATGTCGACTTAAAATTAAGCTTTTATACTAAATTTGAGAGATATTTTGATTGTTATTGAACAAAATATTTCAGTTCGCAATTTAGTTTTTTTTTTTTTTGGAATTCGTATGGCCGCTTAAATTTAACTCGATCAACGAACTAGGCGTAACGCAATACTACATTATAGTAAACAGAGATACGAATAGATAAATCTAAAAACATGTAAATGTACGAGTATTGTTGCCACCATCTGCCCAAATGTTATGTTTTATTTGTTGTTCTTTAAATGTTAACTGTAGGAGTTTATCTAATGAATAGAAGGCAGGTGTAGTGAAATTGTTGTACTGTTATAGTAAAATTATATAATTGTAGTAAAAACACACTTTTTTATAAGAATAATAACTCACTTTGGGGATTGCAGGGAACTCTGTTTATCGAGCTGTTGAAACTTGGCAAATGGCGACACTGGCTTCGGTGCTCCGGTAATTGTTCTTGTTGTAACTGTAATAAACATTCAGATAAATTTTATTATAAAATGTCCGTTTGATTTCAAATTAATGGTTATATTAACCTTTTGTAGTTGTTGTAACAACCCCGCCATCTTCTTTCTTGGTTTCGGTTTTTTCAGTAGTTGTAGTCGATAATCCTAGATAATAAAAAAATAAACACAAAGTGTCAGTAATGTCAAAAATTCCATGGACAAAGATCTCCAAAATTAGTTTCAATCTCAAAATCGTTCTATTCTAGGGTAAACAAGAGTAGGAGGAATATGTCAAAAGGAAAAATGATCTGTCAAAAATGTGTTGTACAAAAAGTTTTCAAACAACATAATGTAGATCATTGTGGTCAAAAATATCGACAAGCAGGAGTAACAAAACAAAACTAACTAAGCATGCAAGGCAAACTACCAAAATGTAAAAAAGTGGGCGTTTAATTGTAATGGGCGTAGGCATTTTCAAAAACTGAATTTACAAAAACAAACAAAAATAATAATGAAGTGGGACAACATGGTTTACATTTAGGTTTATGCTGGGTGTATGACAAAAAACATGCTAAGCCTTATATTTTATTTTGCGAGGGCGGGTGACAAAACAACAAAATGAAATGATAGCGCATCTTAATCAAAGCAAAACACACAAGTAAACACAGACACACACTACGAATTTGTTTGTAAACTCACTAAGAGAGGTATACGTAAATATATTATTTTGCGTTGAAGAAAAGTATCCGGCTTTGTAAGGGGATTTCGAGTTCTTTTTTAATATTTTGACAGAAGAAGAGGATGCAGTGAAAGAGTTTCCATTCATTTATTTCTTTCTCGCTCTACAATAACTTATTTTGTTTTTTGTTACCACACAACCAAGCAAAAGTATAAATATAAACCATATTGAGTCCCTCTTCGGCATACAAAATACAGTGCTACATAGATTACGAGTGATTTTGTCAACTGTCACCTGTCATTCAACATTGCAACTAATGCATAATAACATATAAAAATTCTAGGGCAATAGTGTGTGTTTGTTGATTCAGATAAACCAACAAGAGTGAGTACTTTTACTTTATAAAAGTGAGCGAGTAAAGCAACAAAGTACGATATTTATAAATTTTCTTGGAATGGATGTTTTTTTAATTCTACAACAAATTGGGCAATAATGGCGCCCATCACTTTAATGACTGCCATTAAGCGTGCGATCTAGGAACCATTCATCAGTTGTTCGAAGGCATCTTCGACATTGCTCTCGTCGAGTAGGCTGACATTCGGGATGTGTGGCATGGTATGACTCCTAGACAGTCCTGAGCTGGGATTCTGTTTACTTATGGAGGCTTTTTCACTTGTTCTGATACGGTTGATCGAAGATTTTTTGACAGACACCGTGGTTGTTTCATCGGCTAGATTTGTCTGAGATGAATTTCGGGACAGGCTGTTGGGTGACTTTTGTCCGGTAAAGTAGGCCGCGACTGTCTTTTGTTTCTCAGATATTTGCGTTCTATCGTAGCCAGCTTCATAAAGCTTAGGAAGGGCCAGAGTGTGACCGGATTTTGAGCGCCGCAGGGCGTTTGTGGTGCCAGTGTTATTGAATTTAGGCGATGGAGGTTTTGCGGCGTTTTGCAGCTGACAGATTTGGTGCCATGAATCGCATTTATTCAGTTTGTTGGGACGGTTCTGTTGGCTGGTGTACTCCGTAGATGACTCTCCAAATCTATGCGACATGCTTGTAAAAGCGCTTACATTGTTAAAGACTATGTTGCGAGGAATTTCGTCTTGACTATCGGGCTGAGGTGTTGCAGGTATTTCAACAATCACCGGACCCCTGGTCACTGATGGCTCAGAAAATTTTCGCTGATTTGATTTCGGAGACTGAGTTGAAACAGTGGTTTCGCTTTTTGTCAACGGATTTTGATAGGCATTCGGTATATAACAATGGCGCTGCGGAGGACCAAATTTTTTTAGAATTGGGATATCGTCCTTTGCAAGGGAGGATTTGACTATATCTGGGGTGTCATCGGGAGCCGACGACTTATAAACGCGACTCTCTTGTTGATGGATTTCGGTCTTTTGTTCGGCCTTCACTTTCTGAGAATAGACATCTTGCTGGACTGAGTACATGTCTTGTTTGATCGCGGCGGCCTTCTGCTCTCGGGCTTCACGTTCTAAGCGAGTTATTTCCAAGACATTTCCCAAGCTTTTCCGACGAACTTCCTCAACTTTTTCGTATAGTTGAGATTGTGACTGCACGCGTTTGCGGCCGTCTAGGGACGCCTGCTTACAAAGAACAGCATTGTTGATTGGCATAGGTTGATTTGCAGAACTTGAAGGCGCCACAGTCGTTTGGTGTTGCTGTTGCGTAAAGGTGGAGCTGGTGTGCTGAGACTGTGAAGAGCGAGTGATGTTTTCGTTCTTTGGCGGCGCTTGTGGTTTGGGTTGAGCAACCGGTCTAGAAGCTTGTTTCACTTTTGAAGCCCTTGGGTTGAGCGTCGTCAATGGTTGTGGACTCTGCTGAGACTTTTGAGAGGTGGTTTCAGTCTTGGGGATAAATGACGGCGGTTGCGAAGACGGCTGTACTTTCGGAGACTGATATTGTTGAACCGGGGCTTCTGTAAATGCTGGTTGTTGTTGGCTTTGCTGAATCTTTGGTGATTGGTAAAATTGAGGAAGATCCTCCATCTGTTGTGGTACAAAAACTGGTGGTTGGGAGCTTTGCTGTGCTTTTGGTGATTGGTAAAAGGATGTAGGTACTTCCGCCTGAGGTTGGTACCCCCTTTGCGGGGCGAATGCTGGAGCTTGTGAGCTCTGCTGAATCTTTGGAGATTGATAGTATTGCGGTGATTGCCGACTCTGCTGAACACTTGGAGATTGATAGTATTGCGGAGGAACCTCAGTCTTTGGTTGGTACGTTGGTTGAGGTGTAAACGTCGGCGATTGTAGACTCTGCTGAATTTTCGGTGATTGATAGAACTGAGGTGGTATATCACGCGGGGATTGTGGGCCCTGCTGAACATTTGATGACTGATAGTACATTTCGGGAATCTCAGGAGGCGACTGTGGACTTTGCTGAATTTTCGGCGAATGATAATATTGCGGGGGGACCTCAGTTCTTGTTTGATACACCTGTTGTGGTGCAAAGGCTAGAGGCTGTGGGCTTTGCTGGATCTTTGGAGATCTCTGTGCTTGACTAAGTGTAATAGGAGCAGTTTGATATTGCTCTGTAGGCTTATAGTAGGGAACTACAT
The DNA here is from genome assembly GCA_955612985.1 of Cheilosia scutellata. Lineage (NCBI taxonomy): Eukaryota > Metazoa > Arthropoda > Insecta > Diptera > Syrphidae > Cheilosia > Cheilosia scutellata. The sequence goes on from OY015313.1 coordinate 5,325,246, forward strand.
CTCGCGGTTTATCGTAGACCTTTGTAAAGCTGGTCTCCAACGGAATTTGAGGTAAATTGACAACTGGCTGTGGTCCTGGATAGCCCTTTGGTGTCTGGTTGTATTGAGTTTGAGCTGGGTGAGCTCTTGGGGTTGGCATTGACTGGTAAGCTTCCCTCGAACTTGAGTAGTCATCTGGCGTGCTTGGTCCCGAATATTGTTGCCTGAAGTTCGGACCATTTTCCATAAACATGCTGTCGGTAATAACTTGAGATGTGTATGGTGCCGACTCAGGAGTTTTCAAAGGCGAACTGTACACATATGTGGGTGGACTTGTTGGCCCACCTTGAAGAGGCAGCGAGCTTGGTGCCTCACGTCTTGGTTGAGGATGGACATTTGGTCGCTCTTGGGGAAAGCTTTTCGTTTCTTGGGACACTTTACGACCTCGAGGCGGTGCAACAGGCGGCTGCTGATCATGGTAGTCTACCAGAGGTACGTACGCCGGATTCTTCTGGTATTCAACATTTTGTTGTTGCTGCTGAGATTGATGTGGTTTTGGCCCAATGTACTCTGGCACACGATTGACTTCAAATTTGGTCACCTCTGGGAATAGTGGTTCCACGATGGGGGCTTGATAGGCCCTACCATCGGGAGACATACAGGTGCTTGGGGCGATGTTTCGCTCAACTTTTTTCGACACCTTTTCCGCTCCTCCGTTTCCAATGTTCTTCATAACAGATAGTAAACTTTTAGCTGCTCGCGAGTTTTTGCCAAAAACTTCATCATCACTTACATGAGCAGTTCTCTTTCCAACAGTTACAGCCTGTTGGCTTACCGGCTTTCCCATGACTTTAGCCTCGACTCGATACTCTGTCATGCTTTCCAAGTCATCAATATCATCGTCGGTCATGTCGGTCTGAGGGAAGTTCGAGTTCAAGGCCTCCGCGTAGTAATCAAAAGGTTGCAGGCTGTGCGGACTATAAGCAGGCTTGTTCGGGGTTAGAACAAGAGGTTCAGCATGCGGGTTGGTTAGAGAGTCTTCTCTAACTACCCTAGGTATAACGTACTCAGCGTAGGACGCTGGTTGACTGTTTGACGTATAATTTGGTTGAGAATATCCATCGTATTGATACTGATAAGGCTGCGCTGCATTTGGCAATGAAGGCCTCTTCTGAGCTATTTGCTCTTTGAAAGAATGGTGTCGCTGAACCGCGCTAAGGGGAGATTTAGATTCAAACTTTGAGGCAGCCATTTTCAGCACACTATTCTCGGGGGGCTTTACTGCCCAAGGCAGGGTTACAGGCGAGTTAGTTGCTGTGTTCTTTTTAACCCATGACTTAGTAGGCGAATGTGGGTAGTTCGGTGACTCGACGGCTTGCTTCCTTGACGAAACCGAATTGTAGGATTTGGTAGGGGAAAATCTGTTCACAATATTTACTGGTCGCTCCACAGGAATGGGCTTAAACTGCAGATGTGTCGCCTCAGGAGAGATGTCAATCGGCCGGAAGGCAGATTGTGGGTTATGGATAAACTGATTCATGTGAATTGGCTTAGGAACTACCACATCCGACCTCTGTTCGTTGCGTTCCTTTGCCTTCAAGGCAGATGTGAGGACACTTGTACTGACCTTTGGCGGGTTATGTTCGTCGGCTTTCTTCCAAAAGTTTTTCGCCGAAGAACCTTGTCCGCTTGGCACTTGAGATCTGTTCGAGTTTGAGTTCGACGCTGACACTCCAGACTCAAAAACATTCTTTATGTTTCCGAATTTGTTCGTCCAATTCGACACAGACTTGGAGGAGTTCCAACCTAAGCCAGGAGTTGCATTCTGTTTCTGGATAAATGCCAAGAATTTGTGATCATTTTCGGTTTTTGGTTCAAAATTCGGAACCACCTGACGTGGCTTACGTTTTACACTGACTTGAACAGTCCCACGTAGACCTTTCACATTGAAGGAGCTCTTATCTTCGAACTCTGAGTCCGTGTCGAACTCTGGGTTGTAGCGATGGGTCTTGGGTATATCGATGGTATTAGCTCGTTTCATCATTTGCTTTTTGTTGTTGAAGCGGTTAAACCGCGTAGAATCGGGCGACATTCGGTTAATCAGATCTGGCTGATTATCCGTATGCTGTTTTCGGTTGTATTGGTTCTTATCTTGCACGTATGACTCATTCTGCTGCTTTGTATCACTAAATGTGACTCTGCTATTCTGTGCTGAGTATGAGTCATATGAATCCGACAATGGCCTCTTGCCAGACGATGAGTCAGGCTGTTCAACTGTCATATGCTCTAGGCCAGCTGCACTTTGCCTCTGGCCGGATGCCGTAGTTCCCTTCTTTTGTCGAAGCTGTACATCGGGATAGGAAGAGCCGGCCTGTGTCGAGTACTGAAGATTGCTGGGAACGAACTGATTGGGACGAAACAGACTTGATGCAACTTCCTGCGAGTCGTGGTTACTCAGAATCGCTCCCATGGATTGTTGCTTTTGGATGGCAAAAAATTGCGGAGGCGTCGTGGCAGCATTGCACTCCGGAGTAGTGCAGTTAGACAGATTCTCGATCATAACCATTTCTTCCATGTAACGCCTGGCATCAGCCAACTCCTCTTTACTTACACCTACCGTATGCCTATTGTTGCGATTCCTTCTTTTGGCAAACCTTTGCCTATTGGACCGGTGATTGTCTGCCTCTGGCGACGACGTTTCATCAGGGAAATCCGGTTCCCCTGCAGCCTCTGACAGTTTATGCGGAGCTGTCAATCCTGTCTGTAGCCGCTCCACAAGGGCCAGTAGAGCATTCTTCTTACCATTATCTAAAGATAAATCGTTGCCCTCCTTCAAGGAGCTCTCTAGCCGATTCAGCGCGTTTGTAACCTCCTTAATTAAACTCATGTCACTCTGATCCTCAATCCCTTCAATTTGCATAGAATCCCTTATACCTGCTGCTATCAAACGCAGATCCTCGCCACTCTCCGTGCCTGAGTCCTCAATCTGTTGAGCTGTCACTCTCAGACTTGAACCGCCCTGACCTAAGGAACTATTTTTACTTACTTCACTACTTAAACCACTATCACCCAACGAATTGTTATTGTTACTACTAGTGCTACTTAAATGTTTATTATTGTTTTTTAAACTACTTTTCAGATTGTTGCTGTTCTGATTGGCTATTGCTGTTGTTGTAGTTGTTGCTGTTGCAGTTTTTGAAGTACTAGAAGATGAACGTGCTTGCGGCATGTTTTTATGCAATAAGCCTTGCAGCAATGGTATCAACAACGACTCACCCTTGCTGTTGTCAGACACAGAGGCTTCGTTGTCGTCGTCGGTGTTTGGTTTTGTATCGAGTTTCTTATCCTCAACACTAGATGGGGTTGCATCTTTCTTAGTAATGGTAGTTTTTTCGACCACAATGTTTTTTTTCGTTTCAGTTTGTTTTGGTGGTTCTTGTTTCTTGGTAAGTGTGGTCTTCTGAACTTCTTCTGTAATTTTCTTTATTTTCGTTTCATCTTTCACTTCTTCTTTCTTTTTGGCAGCTGTATTAATAGCTGTTTTTGTCGTGGTTGTGGTTGCTTCGTCCTCTTCACTTTCGGAAGCTGTGTACTCTTCTATAATCTCCTCATATTCACTACAGCTGCTTTCGTCATCAGCAATGGTGTCTGTTTTGACATTTTTCTCTGTATCTAGCTCAGCTTTTACGCTCGCTACTAATTCAGCACATGCTAAGAAATTATTGAAGGAATAGATTTTAAAATATATATGTGTTCGTAAGCTGAATATATTTTTGGCGAGTATTTTACACAAAAGAAGGGACACGATCACAAGAGAAAAATATAATTATAATTACTCTATTCCTTTGTTTGGATGACACACAGTTTCATTAATGTGACATAAAAATGACGGTTACTACTACGAAAGTAAAATCTAAATTGCTGCCTGAAAAATAATAATAGCTGCCACTGAATAAGAAAGTTATCCAATTACTTTTTTGATTGATTTACTGAAGTTTTCATTTCCCCGCCGAAGCAAGAGTTTTGCGACTTTTCTAATATCTTGGCAAGAATATGACAGATTTTAGCCATCAAAAGTACATACTTAAACATTTTCATGGAGAACAATTAACGATTTTATAACTGCTTAATACTATATTGAAATCACCCATTAACTAAGTATACGAATAAGAGGTTTCGTTCAAAAGTGAGCTCGCTACCACGGTCATAAAAACAAATTACTTCTCATTTGACCTGTCAAAAATCAGAATACGGTCGTTTGAACGCAGTCATAGAACGCATATGAATTCGCAGTTATCACAGGAGGTTAATCACCTCTTCGGAGGCCACTATAAAATGTCAGATCGGGTCACTTCCTATTTCGCTTACATTACATTTGGATAACGTAGTTTGACATTTCGCTTTCGATTTTCACCACTAACCACTATGGAACTTGCTAAACCCGAACCTAAACATGCTTTTTGTCTAGCATTTCAACAAAAAATAGGGCTATAAACTGTGTGGCATCCAACCAAATCTAATTTACGAAATTGAAAATGTCGTACAAAACTAACATTTAAGAAACGAACTAAATAAAGACAACTAAGAACTTTTAACAACAACAAAATATATGAAAAAAAAGTAACATTGTACAACAACAGTAAACATTTTGTAGATAATATACCTAAGCAAGATACAATTTTTAAACACGTGAATCTGCTTGTCCCTAAACAATATTCCGATCTAGAAGTGCAATAAAAAGATATACTATTTAGGTGATTTAATATTATTTTGCAAGCATTTTAATTTATATTATTTAGTTCCACCACCATTTATTTGGAAATATGATTTTGTGCGTAGGGGGTGTCACTTTTGTCTTTAATAAAGTTTTCTTCTTTTTATTATTAATTTAATATTGTTCAATTTAAAAATGATTGTGGTATTAATATATTAAGATTTTTTAAATAATTGTGTTTTCAAAAAATGTTACCTTCGCGGTCAGCCATTAGTTGTCTTAGGCGTGCACGTATTGATCGACGTTCCTCGTAGCTTGTTGATTTTTCAAGCTGCCAAAACAAATAATATTCGTTTTTTTAGCATTTGAGTTGGTGGTTTTATTTAAATTAAAACTTACCAATTCCTTTAAAGTTTCTTCGTCCCAAATCTCCTCGAAATCACAAGTTTCTCTGGCAACTGGTGATGAAGAGCTTCCACCTACGGCGGCAGATTTTGTCGTTTTCGTTACACGAGTAGTTTTAACCTGAAATTCAAATAAAAATATTGTTTTAAAACTATAAAATGATTATACATGACATTATATGTTTTGGATGTAAATTCGGACTTTAGCTAGCTTAGTAAGCCGCTCGAGTTGAATCTTAGCTCCCATATAAAATTCTCTCCAAAATGTGGCTAAGCTACAGACGGTACTTCATGTATCTGTCAAAATTTAGAACAACAAAGCTTTTTCTGGTTCCAACATTATGTGGTGATTAAAGGTCAGATTCCGGTTAAGGACAATAGAATACCAAAATTTGTTCTCATCTCAAAGTATTGATCTTTCTTATTTACCAAGCCAAGGCAAAGTCGCCGAAGTCATATTGGTACCAAAACCATGAAAACCACGGACAGATATAAAGTTCTAAAGATCAATCTCATTTCCTCCGATAATTTCAAACGAAGGGCGTTATGACACTCTTAAAAGTGTCATATCGCCCGAGGGGCTCAAAGTCACTTTTTTGTAGGCTTTATGACACTATAAGAAGTGTATTAACGCCCCAAATGAAATAATACCCGAAACGTAGCGCCCCAGGGCGTTATGACATGTACCCGGATCATCAATCTTAAAACTAGAAGCAAACATTGGACTATTTATCAAGTACATACGTCGAATAACTGAAGTACTACGACCTATTGTTAACGTATCTAGGTATATTAAAAACGACGATATCCACAGACACCTAGGAATCGAAACTGTTATAAAAACTTTCAATGGTAAGCCGTCTACAAAACGTTGAATAAGTGCTTGTCGTAGTCGAAAAATAAAATATTTTAAATTAGGTATGTGTTTTTAGTGGGTACGAATCTCACAGCTCTTTGTGTCTTTTCACATACACTCGAAAAAAAAAAAGAATATGGAAGCAAAAAATAATCAACAACAAACCACAGTTCCAGGCGATTTATTATTAAAATGCCATAACAAAAAAAAATACCATTGGGCTTCATAAGTTGGACTTATTTAAACGAACGATTATTAAGCTCCAACGAATTATTAACTCGAAACAGATAATGCATAATCTGTTGCACTGGAGTTGATATTAGTTGAAATTTAAATTGACCTCCGGTTGGGCGCCACTTTCCACCAAAGTAACACCGGGAAATTGTTCTTTGCCTTCAAACAATTTATTTTTATCTTGAGTCAAGAAGATACGAAAGGCTTATACATTTTAAAAGCCTTTTGGAAAGAATCGTTTAAAAACACCTTCTAGCTGATCAAAAAGTATTCTGGTTCTGTTTACCAATATCAATCGCCCGTCAATCGATATAGGTACATCCTTTCTACAAACATTCCTTCAAAAAAAAAAGTATCTTAAAAAAACCGAATCCGTTATGGGAAATAAATCGAAGTATATTTAAAAATTGAAAATGCGTTCGTCGGCTATTTATAAATTCTCTAGCACTATTTATCTCATAATGATTGGGCGTAGGCCTACTATCGCTTTCCCTAATAGCACGCGCACAAGTCAAGAGCACGCGACGTTCGAAAATGTATTTCCCAAACGAAAATTCTCTATTTTTGGACACACTTTCATATGATTTAGCCGAAATCTGCCTCTAAAGTCTTATTCTCCGCATGTGGATGGTAGCTATCTATATGTTATGTATATGTAATTGCTTCATGCCATTGCTCTTAATCTAAAATGGCGATCGTCCATTTCACTTGAAAGCCTTTCCAATTTTATCTCTATAAAGACACAATTTACTCATAACCAAACAAAAAATAAAACGTTTTTAAATCACGAAATTCGTAAAATCGCCATTTTTGGTAGTATAGCCTATACCTTCTTAGTCATATGGCTAAAATGAGAAACCACCACAACAACGCAGAAAGAAAACATTTCTTTTGGCCAAAGCTCAAAAACGTTTTTCTGACTGTTTACTTCGTAAACAATGTTAATTGATTTAATTTTTGTTCACATAAAATGTTGCCACAAGCGACAGCAAAATTGTCTTTAAAAAAAATGCGTTTTCATCAAGTAATTTTCAGGCGGAAGTCATACAGACGTTTTAAAATTAACCTTTAAGTGATTGTTTAACAGGTAACGATAAAATAATATTATGATCCACTTCTGGTTTTGGTCATATCTAACGATGACGGGTGGGTGTATCTGTATGTACATCAAAAAATGCGAGACAAAAAAGAAACACATTGGCAGCCAACCTATTAAGACACTTGGCACTCGAAAGACAAAACGTCAGCAGATACCCACAATGATAGCTAGCAAGTCCCCAGAATAAAATGGCATATCCTTGAGGTTTTACCATGGACTTGCACTTGTGAGTTGGATGGCGGCAAAGTGCAAATTGTTAATCATTGACAAAGACTTCGTCGCCGGTGTCAACATCAGAAACGCAAAAACAAATTACGAGAAGCGGCAACGAAATGACACAAAGGCGCGGCATAGCATCGAGGAAATGCACTCAATGAGCAGAGCAGGCACATGTGTTTTGGCTACAATTTACGTAGACTCGGTAGATTGATTTTTAAATGGCATCTATTGGAAGCGACATGACACGGATGATGATTAATGTACCGTTTGAGGTATTTTTTTGGCACGATGAAAAATATTGAAATTTGTTTTAGAAAATAGAGGAAATTCGAAATAAAAATAGAAATGTCTACTTAAGTGGTCGATATCGATACAATTGGGATGGCATTATGTGTACCTTCTTTGCAGTGCCAGATAGCTAGGTGTTTTGGCAACAGATGGCTTTAACGTAATTTGAACACACCTAGGTGAGCAAGAGCACATGACTGCTCGATCAGAAATTGACTAGAAACCGTCTCAATGGCAAAGACAGTTCAAATAATTGGGATCATGTCCGACATTTAGTTCGTATTTGTATTTGTAATTGCAAAATATGAATTGCGTTCGGAATTCTCTGTCAAAATATAAAATCAAGAAATGTCCATTATTTCTATAGTTTACTGTAGTTCTCGAAATAATGCTTACACGTCAAAAATGCTTTGCTGAGAAGTGAACACATACTTGCCAGATTCTAAAGTGACAAAAGTTGTGTTGTGTGCGGTGTGCTTTGTGAACAATTATGTAATTCCAAAATTACAAAATAACTGAACTGAAGCAAGATTACATAAACTTTAGAAATAAAAAAAAACGCAGTTTATATGGGTCTACCTCTACATTATTAACCAGCTAGACATATGTAATTCTGCGGGGGCAAAACAGCGCGTCTGACAGCATCTCCCACTCTTTAGATGGGGTAAGATTGATCACGTGGCCAGTTTTTTAGTTCTGATCTGTCGAGACAGAGTACAACCATTAAAACTCTAAAACTAACTCTAAACAAAATAAAGACAAAAATGCTGCAAGCAAAGCCGTTTTTGTTTTTGCTGCATTTTAGTTTAGTTATGTATGGTAAATCGATTGAAAAATGCAAACATTTCAAGTTCTCATATCAATCAAATAATTTTATCACGCAAAGCTAAAAATGAATCGTTAAAACATTAAGGGTATTCACTTAAACGCGTAAAAGCCTCATAAACTGCGTAACCTACAGAAATTTACCACTGTCAGATTTTTTATGGAGAATAGTTTACACAAACCTCATAATTTTTCGCGACGATTTGGGCTCGGAAATCAACCGCGGAAAGTTACGCAAATCACAATTGTCAAACTTTGACAGACAGTCGTGTGAATTGTTTGTTTGATTTACGCAATTACATTTCCGAGGGGTGTTCACTTAAAGCATCGCAGAAATTTATACATTTACGAGCTGCATACATTTATCAGATTAAGTGAATACCCTTATTAAAACATTGACAACGCTGAGACTGACAACTGCTGACGTGATTAGTATTAGTTGTTATTTGCTTGCACCACGTCACTCGTCAGCAGGTTTTCAGTTGTTTAGTCAAAAAAAAAGGTCTGTTCGCGTATACTTCCCAGAAAATATAGTCACTCGACTTTCAAGGCAATTAAGTCTATACAGGACTTTTGAATGTTACATTTCGATAATTCAAAGTTTTCAGCTGTTCCAATTTAAACTAAAAGAAGCGAAAACCAGCCAAAACCAGTAACACTTTTGACTTTGTTCTTTTAGTTAGATTTCTCCTCTTTAAACTGTCACGACTGTCAAAATTGTGTAGTGAAAATAGTTAACAACGACGGATTTTAAAATTGAGGCCTGGTGTATAGCATTTCTGTCAAACTATTTGACAATTGGCAACGCTTAATGCAGTTTGACACTCGAAAGACAAAAAGGACCCGACAATAAAATTAAACGAGAAAAAAAAACGTTCTCTAAAATAGTTAACAACGACGGATTTTAAAATTGAGGCCTGGTGTATAGCATTTCTGTCAAACTATTTGACAGTTGGCAACGCTTAATGCAGTTTGACACTCGAAAGACAAAAAGGACCCGACAATAAAATTAAACGAGAAAAAGAAAACGTTCTCTACGTCATCAATAGGCCTGTTCTGTTGAATGCCTATCTCAGCAATGTACCTAAATTAGACGAATGATCAATAAAAAAACGTTGGTATATTTTTCTTCAATGCCTCGGATTTTGTGATATTCGTCCCCAGATAAAAAAGATCCAATGACGAACTCTATGCGGACTATAGAGCGACGTTTAATATTATGGAGAGAATATGACCAACAACAACAACGCACCATTTCGCCGAGTCTTTAAGTTTGTTTGAAATAGGATCGCTGCCTCATAATCATAAACCTATTATTGTTCCTCGAAATTTAATAATAATCATCATTTATTGCTGCATTAACAGACTTTGTTGAAATCACTGCGCCTTAAAATCGAGTTCATTTCAATTGGCATACTACAGATGTGGGCCACAATCTTCTGTCAGAATCTTCCGCATTTCAGACAACGCAAACAGCAAAAAACAAATCGTCCTCATTTATTAATGCAAGTCCCAAATTTACGTTCAACAAAAGTTAAAACAAAAAAAAAATAAAACAAACGTGCCACCATGGCGAATAATAAATGTTCGCAAACTTAAAATATTTGCCACATTTGCTGGCAATGAGGAGGGGAGCGTAAAGCCAACAGGCATGTCCGTGTCCGGCCCACATGTTTTTTTCACGAAATTGACGTAATGTGCATACGCTTTCTTTCTGAGTTTTCCAATAAATGTTTGACGAAGTCAAACCATATGGTGGCGGTTAGTGACTGAGCGGCGCATAGGAGAACGATCATGCCGATCGTGACCAAAATAGGTCCGGCGTTGTACCGTTGAATTTGTACGCACGCTGCCTTCGTCGTTTTGTATTGGTCTACGTTATTTCCCAAAATTAAATTTTTAAATTTAAATTTAGTTTTCCTTCTAATAAGTTGATTTTTCTTTTCTTTTTTTTTTATTTAATTATAGTTCTACATTGTGGCAGAAGGAGACAGAGACGTTTTTGGCACACATGCTGAGAATGGCAATTCTGGTACATATCAAAATGGACAGTGGTGTCATTGGAATATGAAAATATATATGTACCTAGTGCCGCAGATTGGTGTACAGGTTCGTGACATCAATAATGGAGATCGCCTTAGACAAAATGTGACGTTTAGAAGTTGTGTTTTATAGATATTTAAAAAAACTGAAAGTTATGACAGCATTGAACTCTTGAGTGTCTGTTTTTATTGCCAATTAAGTTGGCAATAATGATAATAAATTGTGTTATTTAAATGAAAACAATAAATTGGGGCATGTTGTTCACTCTGTTAAATAGATTATTCTAAACGCATTGCTACATATACTAAGAACAATTTGCAAACTAACAAATACACCAGCTGGGAATCATTGACAGACTACTTAACCTACAACTGACAATTTATAATATATAATTTAAATGTTATTATTGGATTTGGCGATTGTCCAAACAATCGATTGTTATGTATTTAAGATGAGTGTTATGAATACATAATGAATGCTTTGACTATAGAAAAATTCTGTCATAGGAGTGTTTCGGCGGGGAAACGTTTGATGAGTTGCGGTGAAACAATTTCTATGCAAAAACAACACATTATTACGGCTTTCATTTGATAAACATAATTATATAAACAATTTTATGAATTTATTTAACAATATGAGCTTTGTCCAATAAAAATATAAACAAGTAAAAGTGTTATCATCGGCCTGGCCGATGCTTTGATACCCTTCCGAGGAATTCAAAGACATTATCCCTCGAAATGCAACTTTTGGGCGCCCCACAAGACAGGCTGCTGCACTTGACAACCGCGACGACATCAACTTTCCAAAACTCCTTCTGTTACAGGACAAGCAAACTTTGGAACTCGCTTCCTGGGGATATATTTCCAGACGACTACAATTTGCAACAATTTAAGTGCAGAACTAACATACATCTGCAAGCATCTCGGGGCGCTGTTGAAGGGAAAGGTTGCTGAAAGGTTCGCCTTTCTCGGGAGAATGTATATATATATTTAATCCAATTATGGTTTGACTCTTATATGAAATCGTTCAAACAAATTGCTCAAGCGCAGAAAGAATAAAATCTATTAGCCTTTTGTGACTAGAGAAGCAACACTTGTTTGATTATTTATTTTTTGGAATTTACGCCAACTTTTGGTAGAAGTGTCATACTTACAAGTCAATGTTACATGTGGATTTGAATGTTGTACATAATGGGTTATTATTTTTTTACGTTTTATATTAAAATTCGTAAAATAATAAATTTAGGAGACTTGCTAAAAAGAATTCGAACAGATTACAAAATACGAAATATGCAGTTTTCAAAGAAAACTGGTTGGTTTCGAAAAAAACCAAGTAGCATTCATTATGTGCCGTTTTATTACCGCAACTCATTGGACTTGGTTCGAGGAGAGTCTAGATCGAATCTTTGGAGTTCAACAAGTTTAGTACAGTTCTTAAATAATATTTTTTTTTTTTTGAATAATCGATGAGAGTTTCTTTTTCGGTTGCGTCATTACAACTTCATCAGATGACGCTAGAAATGTTGAGGAGATTTTTGTCTTGACTGCAATTAGCCAAATGTAAATACACCGATTCCGCGAATGGACAGTATGGAGGACTCAGCCATGCCTGGCCAGCTCATTACCATTGTTTCGTTTCATTTTCATAAACGTGCTATGCTTTAGAACAAAAAACAAGGTTAATGTTAACTGATCAAGCGAGAACAGTTCATTTTGGCATTCTAGCACCAATTGTGAGGATATATTGACGGAGACGATATATTTAATGGCAGCTTGACATTCAATGACTATGTCTATTTTCTGTCTGGTTTTGTATGTAAGGTTTCGTAGAAGAACTTTGAGTTCATTAGACATCTTCATTGGATCACATCAAAAGGCTATAAGTTTTCAAACTCTCTATTTGAGTATCTATCATCCGAATTAGGCGAGAAAAATTTAATGGACATAATTTCCACATGTATGTGCCTCTAACTGCCACTTCAAAATAGGAAATTGCTTTTGAAATGACTGGTTATATGAGATGAATAGTGGATAAACTATATAAGAGAAGACAATATGTTTAAAACACCATTAACCCCAAAAGCTAGTGTGCAGTGTTGGTACGATTGCAATGGTAAACTCAGCTTGTTATTTTGAGGACAGAAATTCATCGCAAACGTCTATCCTTAATCATCAGAACAGACAATACAGCATGTGCCACGAAAAATCGGAAAATTGCCGAGTTAGGTTGGACAATATGATCTCAGCAAACATTTTCTAAAGCCATTGGTTTGCCATATACCTAGGCCTACTCTGATCTTTACTCAACTTTATTAATGAAAATGAGTACATAGTACTTGAATTTCGATGCAGTGAATGGCAGTAGAAGAGTGAGATCACAATTATCGCAATCCTCTTCCTTTAAGTTAGCAAAATGTCATTCTATTTAAAGTTGGGGGCTCTCAACACCACAATCCAACCTATAGAATTCGGCGCATCGGTTTCGTCGACGATTTTAACTGGTAGATTGACAAGTGGAACAAGTTCTATGGAATATGACCTATACTGAAAAATGAAAACTGACAACTAAGTGACAGCTCAAAATTTTGACAAATAAAACTATATTTATTTTCGTCTTCAACGATGTCGGAGGAAGAAATTTTAATTGAATGTTCTCCTAGAACATATCAGATCATTCAAAATGGTAAGTTTTATAGGTATTTAGCTTATACAAAATTTAATTCCAACTTATTTTGTAGATGCTGCCGTTAACGTTTATTTTAGAAAATAACATTTTCTTTGGTAGATTTCAAATTCGGAACCAGATAAAAAGTTGGTGAAAAAACGTTGTATTTAGGTAAGTTTGAATTTTCAGTTGACACCAAAGGACATGGTGAAATATATCGCAGCCATCAAGTCGAAAGAAAAGGGCTTCAAGAAAGCCACAACGTTTTCATGTTTCTCGTAGTATATTCTTCAGATTTTGTAATTCGTCTTCTGACTTGTTCAACTGACTTTCCATCTACATTGCAAAAACGTGGCCCTACGAACTAAGTCCCAACTGGAACTAACTCCCACTAGCCAAAACGAACTAAGTCCCAGCAAATTTGGGATTTAGTTCATATGAACTAACTCCCATGATTTTTAGGAACTAAGACCCAACTAAGAATGACCAAAGTCCCAATATAAGAATGAATTAAAACCCAAACGCAAATCCAACAGTGACTCCAAGCAGGGGGTACCACTGTGCCTACGGAAATTTATAGTTCCATTTGATCTCCCATTAGACATTTAGTTTAATGAACTTCCACTTCTCTCAAATTGGGACTTAATTCATTGGGAATTTGTTCATAATGAACTACGAACTATCTCCCAAACATATGAACTAAATCCCACTGAATATTTGGTGGGACTTAGTTCATTTGGCTAGTGGGAGTTAGTACCAGTTGGGACTTAGTTCGTAGGGCCCAAAAACATTAAGTGGTATCACCTATCACGTACCTTGCTCGGGCGTCTAAGTTTACTAATTTTATTTGTGATTTTTGCACTACAAAATAAATTGTCTACAAGGTGTAAGGTCCATTATAGATATCATTATAGTTGTCCCTATTAGGGTTACTTTTTCGAATGTGTTCACTATTTGTTCTTTTACGTTTTTATTAATTTAGTGAAGCGCAATATGCATTTAAGTTTTGTTTTTCTTTTCCATCTAAATCTATTAAAAATACTAAACTGGTAATTCATACTCGGTGCATCCTCTAGCATAAACAGAGATAATACGACTGCCGCAGCAGTACCGCCCACGTAAATTTCCAATTTCATATCTAAATACACTGACTGCGGGATCTACAATATTTCAACATTAACACAACACAAACAGCTCATAAACTTACAATAAAAGCGCCTAGGACGAACAAAAAGGCTACAATCTCAAGAATGTTCATCATTTTTACGTAATTCTTAGCCTCACATTGTGCACAAGAACTATTTCCATCAAATCTATATTGTGTGTCACTTAAAACAGAAATCTACTTCACATTTTACGCACTATCCGCACTCGAAACGTCTTAAATCTAAACTGAATAGATGCTTGGAAAAAATGTAATTTGTTCTAAAATTACTCCGAGAAGCCGAAAATTGCAAGACCGAATTTTTTTTTTTTTTTTTTTCAAATTTTGTTTTTATTTTTATTTATATTTTTTTTTTTTCCAAATTTTTGTCGCACTAAAAATAAAAACAAAATTTTGGGAAACTCACCTCAGTTGTGGAAAGTTTTTAACACACAATGGTTTTTCCTCTGTTTCCTATTTGCGGTTATCCCAAAAACGGAATCCTTCCTTGAACTCCGCAAAATAGCAAAAAAAAAAACTTTCGACAATTTTTTACCAACAAAAAAAAGTGAAAATATCTCCGAACGTAGCTATATAGAAAATTCCTCTTCGTAAAAATAGGATGATTACGAATCTATTTTCGATCGTACAGAGTCTTTCTTGTGGATCTTGTGGATGTTCTTCTCCTTCGTTTCTTTTTCGGTTAAATTTTTGTGTTATTTTTTCTTATTCAATTTCCATTAAAGTTCAGGTGTATGTGCTTGCACATTCGGTGAACTTTTTAAAAACAACAAAAAAAAAAAAATAAAGATTCTTCTACCCCACACACTTTTTGTTCTGGATGGTGGAGTACAGCAGTAGATGGATAGATATTAAATTATGGGTGGGTAGCGGCGAATCAAGTTCGTATTTATTTACTTTTAAATCATAAATTGAAATTCCTCTTTCAAAAGGTATATATATAATATTTTGCTAATTTGAAAATTCCTATTTCATAACACTTTATGCACACGGAACACACATTAGAGAATAATAATTCAAAATTCGAGTTTGGGCCAGGGAAGTGTATACAAAAACTGCACGCGTATTTATTTATTTCTATTTACGGTTAAACTTGGTTTCCTTTTATTTTTGCTTAAAAAAAACATATAGAACAAAAAAAAATCCCTTTTCCCGAAATTCTTTAGTAGCCGGACCAAAAGAGTTGAAAGAAGTAAATTGGACCGTGGTCTATGCTGTACTGAAAAACTTTCGAAACGAATTTTCTGCTTAGAGCACCGTTCCGAACTAATAGGTACACGCTATCTAGATACTTGGATGTTGGATACTCATTCATAGCTTTTGCCTTGTTTAAATATGCGAACGTTGTGGCGCGTTTTGTGCGCGCTCGATTGCGCATGCGGCAGCGGTACGGTATACACCTGATAATTGGCCACCTTAGGTGGCTCTCTTGTTTTTCTTTTCGGGTGGACACGGACAGGGAGGAAATAGGAATTTCGTTCTCTTAAGTCGATTGAGTGCAGTGCGTTGCGTGCACTTAATGCATTTATTGCACTTTATGGTCAAGGGTGGACGGAAAACCCGAAATCGAGAACAACATTCTAATGGATACTTTCTTCCAAGTTTTCCTTTTTGGGGGATCGTCGAACTAGTGTATTGCAATTGCAAGAGCTATTTTTGGAGCAAACAAAGTGTATGTGGACCGTGGTGGATCTGGAAAAGCAGAATGCATCGCATATAGCTTAAAAGATATATTTAGAGGTCAGTGTGGCATTGCGGTTAGCTGCTTAAAGTATAGTTATCTAGACTGTGAACAAAAAACCGTCTGCCTTTATTTTAGGATTTGAGACGATGATAGTGTTTATTTTTAGAGGACAGTGACCCTTTGAAAGGTTTTGGGTGGTAATACTGTGCAGTAGAAGAGATTTATCGACGATAGCTACAGTAAGTAAATGGCTCGAAGAGTAAGAGGTGAGAATATCATAAGGCGTATTTTTTTGGGAATCTATAGCTAGCTTTTACTTTTACATGCAAAAATGGTATACTCACTTTTGGTTTTGTTATACTCACTTTTGGTTTTACATGCAAAATTGTTATACCCACTTTTGGTTTTGTTATACTCACTTCCCAAAAAAATACGCCTATAAATAACTAACACAAATGTCATGACTTATGTTCCATTAGGAAGGAAAGTACGAACTTGCAACTTGCTACCAAAATATTTACTTGAAGTTGTAGCTGTTAAAAATGTTAAGAATTCAAAATTGAAAGAAATCGAAAGGTGATTGCATGATTGCATATCGTAAAGACCTCAATAACATAGAAAAAAGATACGAATATATCGCCAGCCGGAAACTATACGCGGCAGCAATAAACGCAGCTAAAAAACAATACAATCAGAGTATATCAATCAGAATTTCTAAATGGTTTCAGGAAAGGACGAGGATGTGTTGATAATCTCTTTATCCTACGTACAATTATCGATATTACTCTTGCAAAAACGAAAGGAAGCTTTTTTGTATTATTTGTTGACCTGAAAGTAGCATTCGACAGTGTTAATCACCAAAAGTTGTGGACGCACATAAGATCCAATGGAGCAAGTGGAAAAATAATCCGTGCTTTTCAAACCATCTACTCAAAAACCAGAATTGCTATTAAAACAACGCTTGGCCTAACTGAAAAATCAAGCATATCAAGAGGTGTACTGCAGGGTGACCCATCAAGTGCTCAGCTATTTAACTTATACACAAATGACGAATGACCTAGAGGACTTCCTTAGGAGCGAAGGCCTCACGGGAATGGACATTTCACAAATCACGAATGAAATTCTAATTGCATATATGCTGATGATATTGCTGTGTTTGCAAAAACTGAACTAGAGCTGAAAAAGTCATTACAAGCACTAGATAAATATCTGGCAGCTAAAGATATGACATTAAATGCGCAAAAATCAAAAATCATGATTTTGAAGTATGGGGTCTGGCAGCTGGAGAAAAAATGGAAGTAATCCAAACGACAGTTTTGAAGAAATTACTTGGATTAGCCAATAATACCCAAAGCAATGTAGTGCGTGTAGAAACTGGAACTATACCATTAATATACGAAATTGCGAAAAGAACTTTGAATTTCTGGATAAAGCTTTTAAGTGCTACGGATGACCGCATTATAAAAAAGTGTTATAATGAAACTTTTAGAACCCATCTTTCCACTCAACGACCAAACTGGATAACACAATTTAAGGACCTCTTAATGAGAAATTTCGCAGATGTATGGGAACAACAAAACTTAATAAGCATACGAGGATCTTATGAAAGCATTCTAAGGGACTTAAAACAAATATTAATAGAAGAAGACTTCAGAAAAGCAAATGGCTCCACTTCCTGCTCTTATTATGCATCTTCGTTAGAAATCATACAAGAGCCAGAATATAAACCGGCTCCATACTTGAATGTGGCCTTGAAGCCGTTCATCCATAAGGTCATAGCCCAAATTAGGTGTGCAAACAAGTATGCCCATAGGATCATCTTGCACGGAGAATAGCTAGCTTCTACACTTTGAATGTCAAGTACAAACGGCTGAATTAAAAAAAAATTGTCAGGATAATTATACTCTTGGATGTTTGTCAGATCTTCGCAAGAGGTGGCGCAGTTAAGATGTAATGGGCAAAATGGGCAAACACGAAATTCTACTTTTTCATGTATTTATTGTAAATTTTAAATTAAATACTTCCTCATAAAAAAAAATGCATTTCATTGACGACTCTTATACAATTACAATGCTGATTATGAACCTGAAAAAATAGGCTGCGTACGAAAATCATTTTTTAATTTATTAGGTATAGCATTTCAGTGCTTGATGAGAACAAATTTAGTAATAATTTACACTACTTGATATCCGTTATATTGCTATTCAGACAATAAAATGCGTCTTCGGCTATAAAATAAGCACATCATTGCTGACAATTCGGCATGAGCAACTGGCAAGTTACAATCACAAATCGGTTACCCACAAATACGAGCAACTATATATGGACATGAAAGGACGTACCTAGGATTTTAACTAACTTACATACTATCTAGGTAAACATATAGTTTGGGAATATGTTTAATGACAACCTTAGGCTTTCCGCACACGGCTCGTATCGTCATCGTAGCGTATGCGGTACGATTTGTTGTCGCAGACTTGTATTTAAATGGAGAACCGCACACGACTCGTCTGCTACGCGTAATCGTCGCAGAATGCATGCTACATGACGACTATCGTCAAGCAGTGTCGGCCGCTTATCGTATTTGTACGAGTACGCTTGGAGTTTGTTTACATTTTTCAATACCTACGTATTTTATTTAAAAAATATATGTCAGGCGACATTTTATTTTGACGATTGGAAATTGCTTCGTGTGCGGTTTAATACGCCTATCGTTATCGTAGCTGCACAGCAAATTCATGATGTGACGATGACGATACGATGACGATACGAGCCGTGTGCGGAAGGCCTTAGATGTCTTCCAAATTAGATTGTTTATTTTATGATCTGCATATAGCCAGCAGAGAGTCACAAGTCAGCAAAGTCGCTGTCAGTACTGTCAGACTTACAAACTAGAAAACCGAACGTATTGTCTTAATATTTTTTTCTCTATGATGAATATTAATTTTTGATTCCTGCATTATCTCGTTTATTTAACAGTTTAGCGCAAATTCGAAATTAAAACGCAAAATAAGTAAGGGGACTTTCATTTAGATTGTTGTTTGAAAACATATACTAATTGCACTTACCCCTTGTTTTTTAAAATGATCATCTCCTGCTGTCGTCCTCTTAAGATCCCTTTGTGGTATAATCGATTCCATTCCTGTCATTAGTACACTCGCCCCAAGGAATTTATTAAGCAGTGATCGTGCTTCCCGATCTTCTAAAGTATCGCCATCCACCACCACTAGAATTTAAAATAGCGGCATGTAAAATTCATTCGCTAACCCAGGATAAGCTCCTCCACTCACCATTATCAGCATTTCGCATGCGATCAAGTACGTCGTCCACCCCAGTCACTTTGGATCCTCCGCTATTGAGGAAAGACCTAGTGTTGACCTTTCGTCGAATCTCAGTTTCATCCTCACTCTCTGTCACCACCTTTGAGTGCTTCCTCGAGGTACGTATCTCAACATCGCATTCATTTTCCGATTCATCATCATATTCAGTTGACTTGGCTCGCACTTCATACTGATCTGCAGCATCAGCTGTCGCTCCAGAATTTGTTCGAGTACGGAGAATAAGACCTGCCTTTGGATAGCCACTAGATTTCTCCGTCACAGATGAGGAGGACTCTTTGCGAATGAACTTTTCGCTCATCTCTTTGACAGATCCGCGACGAACCATTTTCGAGGTGGTTTTGCCAAACTCATCGTCGTCTGTTAAGGCGGGAATTTCTCCAGGCTAGGAAAGACGAAAATAGTTCAGAGTTCAGAAATGAAAGTATCAACTCACCTTATATTTTCCGATCTTTTGGACTTTAGTGACGCTCGTTAGGCCGTCTTTGGACAGCCTTTCTCTTTTCACTGTCTCACTGTCACGGCGATCATACTGTGTTTCCATGTCGACCAAATCTTCGGGATTTGTCGAGTAGACCGTTACCTTGCGCTCACCGACGGGCTTGGCTCCATTTTCCGAATAATACTTTTCCGTTATGACTGTTCCGGTGACTGAAAAGGATAAGAATGTATTTTAGTTGTGAAAAACTTCTCGAGAGTGGACATACCTTTTGTGGTTTCACTGGGCTGAGCAGTCTTGCTGGTTGTCGTTGCCTTCTTCTTTAGAGCCCGAATGCCAAACAATGGCCTGCCGTCGTCATCGGTTGGGCCGATGCCATAACTAGAGGTGATACAGTCCTCATCCACTGGAACTCTTTGACGATGGGACTGCTGAGTCCTTGAAGTGGAAGACGATGATGTGGAAGTCGTTTTCTTGGCGGACAGAACGCGAGCTACCTTTTCATTCTCTGATGGCTTCTTGAGAATATTCTTTGTAGCCCAGATGGGCTTTGAATCTTTTGGCTCGTCTTTCTTTGGAGCCGTTCGCTTTGAAGTCGTCGGCTCGCCAATCCTTCGAACCTCGGTAACCTTGGTAATTTTTTTTGTAGTCTTCGTTTGAGGACTAATGCTTCGCTCTCGGATTATCTCTTCGTGTTCTTCAACGTGGCGCGACTCAACAATGGATTCCGAGTCAATGTCATCCGATGGTTGATATCTGTCAGGACGCATTGAAGTATCCCGTCTTGGAATTGGACTATCGCTTATGGAAGAGGAAGACGTCTTTCTAAATGTCGTGATCTTTGTCATTTTTGAAACCTCCTCCTTGGTCTTTGTCTCGAGTAGCTTCTTCACAACTCGAATCTGGGCACGGATGCGCCTGCGCTGTTCATACAATGTTACGATGTTCAACATCTCTTCAAGGAGATCCAACTCGAAGACGTCTTCAATGTTGGGAATGTCTGACGAACTCAATTTTCTCTTGGGTTTCGGTTCGTCTTTGTGCTTCAGGCCAACTCCGAATTTCACGGCACTCCTAGGACTAGGCTCGTAGGGCTCTTCTTCCATGGAGGACTTGCGCGAATAGTTCGTTTTAGTAATCTCAAGCGAGTCTTTTCGAGTGTGCTCTAGAGAGCTCTTCGTATGATCCATGTAAGATGGTCTTCTATTGCCAAGTTTTGGCGAAACGTCTCCTGGAGATGATTCGAAAATATTACGACGAGCCGCAACTGTTTCCGGGACTCCTTTCGATTTGGGGCCCCTTCCAAGGGATGTTGGCGTCGAAGGTTCATTCCCGGATGGTCGTCGCGGCCGTCTGGAAGTTGTGTCTTCTGTAAGCCGATTCGTTGTGGATCTGTGCGTCGTTGTACGCTTCTGGGACGAAACTGTGCTCGTTGATCGAGCTGGCGAGTGATCGTGATCCTCGTCATCTGGAATAGAGGTTGGAGTTAGGGGAGTCGTGTCCTTTGGACTGCGATATGATGTACGTGTTGTGTGGTGTTTATTTGTTTCTTCCCGCATCGAGCTGAAGGTATAGTCTTCGGGCTCGTCGACAGGTTGTTTTCTACTTGGGGAAGGTGTGTTATCATGGGGAGTTCTACGTTTTGGCGAATGATCTTCGGGGTATTTTTGTGTTGATGATCGCCTACGGGTTGTGTACTCGGAGGTTTCGCTTGTCTTCGTGTAGAGATCAGTCGAATGTCTTGGTGAGTGATCGTCGGAATACCTACGTGATGGTGAATGGTCTTCGGGTTGTTTTGGTGTCCGAGTCGAAGTGCGAGGAGATGGTCGGATCTCAGGGTGGCTTGATTTGCGAGTCGGAGAGCGTTCAGGAGATTGTCGTGTTCTCGTAGTTTCAAAGGTCGAAGTTTCATTTAAACAGCGAGTCTTTGACGAACCATAGACGTCCTCATGTACATCGTCTGGTTCCTGAGGGTAACCATCAACGTATTTAACTGGGAATTCGCTTGGATATTGGGAGTCTGATTCATCGGATGGCTTATACGGTTTTCGCGAATAAGTTGGTGAGTGCGGGCCTGGCTTCGTGGTGGAAGTTATCTTGTGAGTTGAAGTCTTGTTTTCAAATACCTCCTTTCTCTTTGAAATGGTGTCTGTAAGAGGCTTAGATGGCTTAGAGAACGCTACATCGGGTTGGTCTTTGATGGGACTCTTTCTTCGAGGAGTTTCTTCGACCCGTTCATCATCCGGCTTATATCCTAGAATATCATTCAGATTTACTTCTGGCTTTGGCTTTTTATCCCACACTGACGGTCGTGAAAGGATGTCGATTTGTCTGTCGGTGTACTTCTTCTCCTCCCGTTCGAATAGGGACTTCGTTTGTTTGACCTTCCTCACCGTAGTTGGACTGTCATCACCGTCGGGACTTTCGGGATATCCTCTAACGTCTCGTGGACTCTCAGGTTCCGGTTCACTCTGTCTCGAGATTTGCCTCTCAATGCGGGCCACCAACTCAGGAGATCTTTGGGGAGCCGAAGGTGCCAACTTTTCTGCTTTCGTTGTGAACTTGTTGACCTTTTCTGAAACGCTTAAGACACACTCATCAGTTCTGAGATCTTCATCCAAGTCATCGATGCGGGGGCGCTCAATTGGCTTAGGAGACGAGGTCATTACTTCCTTGGTCACACTTTCAGCGGTCTTCAAGAACTTGTTGACCTTTTCGTCGACGGTAAGCAAGCACTCGTCATCGTCTGGTATGTCTTCTTCGGGAACATCACGACGGAACGGGGCAGAAGTCTTAGGCCTACTGACTTCTTCAGCTGTACTTATGAACTTCGACACCTTGTCATGGACGCTGAGCAAGCATTCATTGTCAACATTGTCTCCAGTTACAATAATTGGTGTGGGACGTTGTGGTCTGGTCTCTCCATCTATGAACTTCCTGGTGCGGTGCTTGGTTGTATTCTCAAACGATTCATTGACCTCAGTAATCTGACAGCCGACAAAATCATTGGTTTCTTCTTCGAAGATTGGTATGTTCTTTACAGTTGGCTTCTTTCGTGGCTCGTCTTCTGGTTCTTGCACAACATCGGGATAGCGGGGCTTGCCGGTATACAAGTCAACTGAAACCGGGGTCGGGACTATTTTGTTTGGTGATGGCTCCCTGGAGCTCTTCGCATGTTGAATGTCAATGACCATGACATCTTCCATATCTTGGCTATTGATAACCTTGTCGAATGTAGTCAGGTTTATTGTTTTTGTGCTTAAATGCTTACTAGGTCGCCTTTCGGTCTTCGGTGAGGTCTTACCCTGACTAATAGGTTCAAGAGGTTCGTTTTTCAGAGGACGTTTGATGACCGGAGTCTTGATGATATTCTCACTTGTGGAACGGGCCATTTTCTGGACATCCCTATCAATCTGGGTCACACGGTGAACAGGAGCTGATTCTTTGCGATGCGTCACCGGCAGCTTCCTGGTTGGCGACTTTTGCGCCAAAGGGGAGTCAACATCTTCGAGGTCTGTAGGAACCTCTGAGTCGCGCTCGGAGTCTGTGGGGATAACTACGTCCTTGCGAACAGTTGTACTTTTCTTTGTGGTAGTAACCCGACTTACTGTTGGCTTTGGTGTAGTCGCCTTTGTAGGAGGTTTCTTAGACGGTGAATATTTAATTTCAGATGAGCTGATCACCTTTGTTGGAGACGTTGGCGGAGACACTTGGAACTTGGCTGTTGTGGTATGGGTTATCTTCGGCTTGGACTTATCAATCGAGACAGTTGTCTTCTTAGTTGTAACAACTGACGAGGTTATGTCTTCCAACTTGACAGATCTGGTCGGGCTTGGAGATTTTCGCGAAGGACTTGTATTTGGTGAACGGTACGGAGATTGCAGATCGACTTCACTTGTTGGCCGCGATGGGCTAGAGTCTGGCGAAATACTTGGTGAGTGTTTCCTTTCAGGTTGTCTGGCGCCAGGCCTTAATTCTGAAGGACCGCTCACCAGTTTACTTGGCTTCTTGGGCATTTCCTTAGTTGTCTTTGGGCGAGTGGCCGGTACTCGAGTCACAGTCGTTTGGGTTGTGGTTTTTGTCGTGCTTCCAAATGTGGTTTTCGGAACCGGTTTTCGCCCCAGCGAAGGCAACTCAGCTGGAACACGCCGTTCAGTTGTTGGTTGTGACCTCGGATATGTAGATATGGTCTTTGTTGGAGCCTTGTCTCGGGTGGCTGGTTGAGTTTTCGGCCGAGGCGATCTGCTAAGATCTTGCTCTTCAAGAGTGGACCGATTCCGCGTCGTTGTAGTTGTAGTAGTAGGCTTACTTGGACGTCGAGTGGTAGGCTTACCCACAGGAGATTGCTCCCGGCCTTTGGGATAACGCTTTTCGAAGTCAGTTTCTTGTACAGTTGTTCTGGTTGTTGTGTTGCGGACGGTAGTTTCATCAACATCAGTAGTTTTTGGTCGCCTCAACTTGTCTGTGGGCGAGTCATCACGAGGGTAGGGCTTTGAACTTGGTTTACTAGTTGGAGACCCCTCGTGAGTGTGATCTTCTCTGGTAGTCTTCGTAGTTCTTCGCACATAAGTCTCGTCGATTTCGTCATCACTTGGCAGGTATCTTCTTGGTTTGTCCGATGGAGATGTTCCACGAGGGCTACCATTTGGACCCCTCGGCTTTCCGGAAGGAGATACAGGACGGCCTTCTGGATGCCGGTCATCAAATGTTGGACCTTGCC
The DNA here is from genome assembly GCA_955612985.1 of Cheilosia scutellata. Lineage (NCBI taxonomy): Eukaryota > Metazoa > Arthropoda > Insecta > Diptera > Syrphidae > Cheilosia > Cheilosia scutellata. Next base: position 5,349,917 of record OY015313.1, read on the forward strand.
TTGTTGTAAATGTCGTTAAGATAACAGTTTCATCAATCTCTCCATTTGTTGGTCTTTGTGGCTTACGCAACGGTGCGGTTTCGTGAGGATATGTTCTGGAGTTTGGTTTCTCCGTCGAGGATTGATCATGTGGGCGTGGGCGCTCACCTTCAAAAGTTGTTGTCTCAATAGATGTTTCCGTAATTGCCTCCTCAGTCTCCTCCTCGCTTGGTCGGCGTTCCCAAGGCTTTTCCGAAGGGGAAGTTCCTCGATAACGATTATCTGGTGAATGATCATCAACAGTGATACTATCGGTTGTTGTTTTAACATTCCTTTGGATTACTGTCTCTCTAGTCGGCATTGGACTTCTGTGGTTTTCAGTTGGAGAATTATCACGGGGATATGTTCTTGAGCCGGGCTTTTCTGCTGGTAATCGGTCTCTTTTTTTCTCCAAAGTAGTCCTATCTTTAGTGGTCTTAGTCGTCCTTTGAACCATAGTGACATCGATCTCTTCTTCAGTTGGCTGGCGCCTCCTAGGCTTTTCAGATGGAGATGTAGCGCGTGGCAGATCTTTCGGTAAACGATCATCGACAGTGGTACGATCGGTTGTTGTCTTAGTAGTCCTTTGGACCACTGTCTCACTTGTACGCCTTGGACCTCTCGGCTTTTCCGTTGGAGAATTATCACGGGGATACGACCCAGGCTTCTGTGATTGAGACTTTTCTCGGGGCCGGTCCTTTGGCGATCGGTCTGTTGTTTCTTCCAAAGTGGTCCTATCATTGGTCGTTTTAGTTGCTCTCTGAAGAACAGTGACATCAATTTCTTCTACAGTTGGCTGGCGCCTCCTTGGTTTTTCAGATGGAGATGTTTCCCGTGGCTGATTTCTTGGTGAACAATCATCGGTCGTTGGTCTACGCCCTCGAGGACTTTCAGAGGGAGACCTATCGCGCGGACTATCTTCAATGTTGACTTCTTCCATGGTTGTTCGATCTCTGGTTACCGTAGTTCTACGGACTATGGTCTCCTCGGTATCTTCATCGGTTGGATGACGCCTCCTGGGTTTCTCAGATGGAGAAGTTCCGCGTGGACGATCTTTCAATAAAACCCTTTCAGTAGTAGTTATCTCATTGATTGTTTCATCTATCTCATCGGTCTCATCGGTCTCATCTTCACTTGGCCGGTGACTTCTTGGCTTTTCTGAATGCGATATTCCCCGAGGTCGATCTTTTGGTGAACGATCATCGACAATAGTACGATCGGTTGTTGTCTTAGTAGTCCTTTGGACAACTGTCTCACTTGTAGGCCTGGGACCTCTGGGCTTTTCCGTTGGAGAATTATCACGGGGATACGACCCAGGCTTCTGTGATGGAGACTTTTCGCGGGGCCGATCCTTAGGCGATCGCCCTGTTGTTTCTTCCAAAGTGGTCCTATCTTTGGTCGTCTTAGTTGACATTTGTACGACAGTGACATCGATTTCTTCGTTAGTAGGCTGGCGCCTCACAGGCTTTTGAGATGGAGATGTACCGCGTGGTCGATCTTTCGGTGAACGATCGTCGACAGTGGTACGATCGGTTGTTGTCTCAGTAGTCCTTTGGACAACTGTCTCACTTGTAGGCCTTGGACCTCTCGGCTTATCCGTTGGAGAATTATTACGGGGATACGACCCAGGCTTTTGTGTTGGAGACTTTTCGCGGGGCCGATCCTTAGGCGATCGCCCTGTTGTTTCTTCCAAAGTGGTCCTATCGTTGGTCGTCTTAGTTGACATTTGTACGACAGTGACATCGATTTCTTCGTCAGTCGGCTGGCGCCTCACAGGCTTTTGAGATGGAGATGCAGCGCGAGGTCGATCTTTCGGTGAACGATCGTCGACAGTGGTACGATCTGTTGTTGTCTTAGTAGTCCTTTGGACAACTGTGTCACTTGTAAGCCTTGGACCCCTCGGCTTTTCCGTTGGAGAATTACCACGGGGATACGACCCAGGCTTCTGTGATGGAGACTTTTCGCGGGGCCGATCCTTAGGCGATCGCCCTGTTGTTTCTTCCAAAGTGGTCCTATCTTTGGTCGTCTTAGTTGACATTTGTACGACAGTGACATCGATTTCTTCGTTAGTAGGCTGGCGCCTCACAGGCTTTTGAGATGGAGATGCAGCGCGTGGTCGATCTTTCGGTGAACGATCGTCGACAGTGGTACGATCGGTTGTTGTCTTAGTAGTCCTTTGGACAACTGTCTCACTTGTAGGCCTTAGACCTCTCGGCTTTTCCGTTGGAGAATTATCACGGGGATACAAACCAGGCTTCTGTAATGGAGACTTTTCGCGGGGCCGATCCTTAGGCGATCGCCCTGTTGTTTCTTCCAAAGTGGTCTTATCTTTGGTCGTCTTAGTTGTCATTTGAAGAACAGTGAAATCGATTTCTTCGTCAGTCGGCTGGCGCCTCCTTGGTTTTTCAGATGGAGATGTTTCCCGTGGCTGATTTCTTGGTGAACAATCATCGGTCATTGGTCTATGCCCTCGAGGACTTTCAGAGGGAGACCTATCGCGCGGACTATCTTCAATATTGACCTCTTCCATGGTTGTTCGATCTCTGGTTGTCTTAAAAGTTCTATGAACTACGGTCTCCTCGGTATCTTCATCAGTTGGAAGATGCCTCCTGGGTTTCTCAGAGGGAGAAGTTCCGCGTGGACGATCTTTCAATAAAACGCTTTCGGTAGTAGTTGTCTCATCGATTGTTTCATCTATCTCATCGGTCTCATCTTCACTTGGTCGATCTTCGACGGTAGTGTGATCAGTGGATGATTTCACAGTCCTCCTCAGAATAGTTTTGTTTGTAGTTCTTGGCCCTCTGGGCTTTTCTGATGGAGATGTACCGCGAGGACCTTTAGACGAACGATCCTCCACAGTTGTTGTTTTCGTCGTTCTTTGGACAACATTTTCGTCAGTTGCTCTTGGACCTTTAGGCCTTTCGGAAGGAGATCTGTCACGAGGATGTTCTTTTGGAGACCGACTTGGAGATTTTTCCAAAGTTGTTCTATCTCTTGTTGTCTTGGTCGTCTTTTGGACAACAGTCACATCAATTTCTTCATCGGTAGGCTGACGCCGCCTAGGCTTTTCCGTTGGAGATATCCCACGAGGCCGATCTTTAGGAGAACGATCAGCTGTAGTGATACGATCGGTAGTTGTCTTGACCGTTTTCTGGACAAAGGTTTCGTCGGTTGATATGGGTCCTCTAGGCTTTTCTGTAGTGGAGATTTTGGATGGAGACCTTTCACGAGGATGATCTTTTGGTGATTTATTCGTACTTTCATTGGGCTCTTCACCGATTGGTTGGCGCTCTCTGGGTTTCGCAGATGGAGATGTCTCACGTGAATGATCATCTACAATAGTTGTCTTGATCGTAGTTTGGACGAAAGTTTCGTCGGTTTCTTCTTCGCTTGGATGACGACGCCTGGGCTTGTTCGATGAAGATGTTCCACGTGGGCGACTGATTGGCGAGTTACAGTCACTGGTAATTGTGTCATCGGTATCTTCTTCGCTTGGTTGACGCCTCCTTGGGGATTTTTCACGAGGATAATCCTTGAGCGATCTATCTTTAACAACTGTTTCTTCCAAAGTTCTATTATCCCTTGTTATCTTGGATGTCTTTTGTACAAGAGTGGTATCTATTTTTTCGTCATTCGGTTGGTGTCTCCTTGGCTTTTCGGTTGGAGAACTTCCGCGAGGACTAGTCTTCGGCGAACGATTATCTACAGTGCTGATATCGGTAGTTTTCTTAAGCGTTCTTTGGGTAACAGTTTCATTAGAAGGCCTGGTTCCTCTCGGTTTCTCAGTGGGAGACTTATCGCGAGGATAATCTTTTGGTGTCGGTTTCTCTGATGGCGATGTCTCACGCGGACGATTTTGTGGATACCGTTCTTTTGGTGATTGATCAGTGGTTTCCTCTTTTGTAGTTTTGGTTGTCCTTTGAATGACTGTAATATCGATTTCTTCATCAGTTTGCTGGCGTCTCCTAGGCTTCTCCGTTGGGGAAGTTCCACGTGGACTACCTTTTGGTGAACGATCGTTGATAGTTTCCCCAGATGGTCTTCGACCTTTGGGCTTTTCAGAGGGAGACTTAGTGCGAGGGTAATTTTCAACATCAGTCTCTTCAAATGTTCTTTTATCCGTAGTCTTCGAAGTCATTTGGACAATAGTCTCCTCAGTGTCTCCGTCATTGGGGTACTTCCTTCTAGGCTTCTCGGAGGGCGATGTATCTCGGAGACTGCTAGTCGGTTTCTTTTCTGGGGATTTATTTCGAGGACTCTTTTCCTCTTCAGTTGGCCTGGAACCCCTTGGATACTTGTCAGTGAGTTTCGATCGAGGGGATGGAGAGCGATCACTTGGTCGTTTATTACGTTCGTCGACTACAGTCACATCTGTGACAGTTGTTTCATAAGCTTCATATTGTCTTCCACCTTTGGGCTTAACTGGAGACTTTCCTCTGGGATGATCTCCTGTTTCTTCAGTTGGACTTGGACGTCTTGTCGGCTTTTTATGGGGAGAGGTATCATCTACATCGAATTCCTTTAAAGTTGTAGTACCTTTGATTGTATTTGAAGTCTTTTGAACATAAGTTTCATCTATATTCTCAGAAACGAAGGGGGTTTGCCTCCGTGGTTTGTCTGATGGAGACTGGTTATGTGGACCATCTTTAGTATCGGATTCTGTTGGAGAGCGACCGGGGGGACGGACGATTTTGTCGCTCGTTGTAGTGGTTTCCGTCACAATATCGTCCACATAAGTAGGTCTTGGGCCACGTGTTGGCGATGGAGATCGACCATGAGGGCGTTTGTCAACATCACTAATGACAGTGGTAGTCTTTGTTGTCTTTGTTGTATTTTTCATTGCTCTATTATCAGTTGGACTTGGACCACGCAGTTTCTCTATTGGAGATCGATCACGGGTATAGTCCCTTGGCCGCAAAGAATCGTCGTCAATCAGAATATCTCGTGTTGTCGTCGTGATAGTCCTATAGGTATTATCATTAATAGGACTACGTCCACGGGGTTTTTCATTTGGTGATTGACCCCTTGGACGTGAAGACGGCGAACGGTCCTCAATATCAGCAATTATCGTGGTATCTCTGGTCGATTTTGTAGTCCTCTTGACTGTTGTATCATTGGTTGGACTACCACCACGAGGTGTATCTCTAGGAGACCGTTCGCGAGGATAATCTCGTCGGTGAGGAGAACGATCATCGTCCGTGGTGCCCCTAGTTTTAGTTGTTGTGGTCCTCCTGACTGTTGTCTCATCAGTTGGACTGCGATCACGAGGTTCATCTGGGGAGAATCGGTCACGAGGGCGAGAAAGCCCAAACACATCGTCAACGGATTCTTGGATAGTGGTATCCCTTGTCGTGGTTCTTGACGTGAACGTTTCATCAGTTGGACTTGATCCACGAACTGGCTTTTTTAATGGAGACTTAGAAAAAGGACGATCAGCTTCATAGGTTGTATTGCTTGTCGTTGTAGTTGTAGTTGTAGTTGGCTCATCTGTTGGTCTGGTACCTATGGGCTTCTTATCCATAGGAGATCCATCTCTTGGACGAGAAGATGGCGAACGCTCGTCAATTTCATCAACGATATTTGTATCCCTGATTGTAGTCTTACGAACTGTAGTTTCACTGTGTGGTGGCGATCGACCCCTTGGGCCTAATGGAGATCCACCTCTAGGACGATCTACACTTCTTGTGGTAGTTGTAGTCGTCACAGTTGTTTCATCCGTCTCGCTTGGTCTGATGCCTTTAGGAGTCTTACCTAAAGGCGATCGATCACGCGGATAATCTCCAGTTTCCTTGTCACCTGGCTTGGAGCCCCGACCTACTGGTTTTTCGGTTGGAGATGTGCCCCGAGGATACTCAACCTTTGTAGTTTTGGTCGTTCTGGTAGTAGTATTTTGAGACGGGTAGTCCTCATCATCACAATCTTCAATGCTTACAGTATCACTTGGCTGTTTCTTTTGAGGACTTGGTGATCTCTGACCGGGTTTGCGAATAATGTTAACTGTATTCCGTTCGGTATTAATAAAATCTTGAACTCTGCTTGCCTTCTCAACAGTCGTTTCATCTTGCATTCCCAAAATCTGACGGCACCGTTCGTCGAAGGTTTCACTGCGATCTAGCGGTGGCTTGGAACCACGCGGCTTGCCAGGCTGTTGCCCATCTTCGGGACGTTTTGGCTCCCCACATGTGTGTTCATCATACAATGGCGTGCGACCTTTATCTTCGGGACGCTTCTGCTTGTTAACATCTCCCGGATGTCTTGGTTGATTTATATGGGTACCAGATGGTTCATCAGTCAAATAATGTGGCTTACGGCCTCCATCATTGGGACGCTTTGGCTCATTTGCACTTGGACCCGATGGACCTACTGGTTCTACATCTCCAGGATGTATTGGTTGCTTCACCCCTGATGGCCCATTTGGTACCCTATTGGCATGAGTCGGCTTAGGACTGATTTCTTCGGGACGTTTTGGCTCTTTATCACCGGGATGCCTGGGCTGCTTTACAGCTGATGGGCTAGTTGGTTCGTTAGTCAAATAGGACGGCTTACGACCACCGTCCTCAGGCTCGCTATCGGTCGGTCCTGCTGGTCTATCCCCATCTTCTGGGCGCCGTGTTTGCTTAACTCTCCGCTCGGTATCTAAGAAATCAGTGGTGACGGTTTTTTTATCTGTCTTACGAGTTCTATTAAAGATTGAATCTTCTTCATCAAAAGTTTCCGTCTGTGTGGGCCTACGGTACTCAAAGTCACTTGTTGGCGAGCCAGCTCTTGGTGATTCCGGCTCAAAGCCTTCATCATCCGAAGTTGGTCGCTTGGAAGTCGGTCTTCGTTGGCCCTTCGTGTCTGGGACATAACCTTCGTCAAGGTCCTCCGGTAGATACTCTGCCTCCGGTTCTCGTCTTGTCTTTGTCGTGTCTCGCGTTATGGCATTTTCATCTTTAACAGTTTTAGTAAATCTAGTGGATGGGGAGGAGGATGATGGCTTCGTGGTTGGACTAGTGGATGGTGCTACTTTTGGTTTTTCTGTTGCGGACTTTGGTGCGGTATGAGGGGTGGTGCTGGTAGTGGTGGGTGCTGGTGATGATGCGTTTTTCGTTGGTCTGTCTGATGGTGATGATCGGTCAGCTGAAAATATGCGATCGAATTGAAAGATGTTAGTGAAAACAAAATGTGATTGTATGAAAACGTATGTGTATAACCAAATAGGTATATACTACTGTGGGAGTAAACAGAACCTAACTCTACCTTTTGGAACACTAGGGATGTAATGGGGATAGGATACTTGTTTGTTTGTCGTCTGATTGTGTTTTTCGGTAATATCGGTGGCCCTATTCTGGGAAATGTATCCCTCGGGCTTAGTTTTCGGCTTGCTACTATATAGGGTGTCCGTTTTGGTCGGCTTCGTGTCTTGAGTTTTCGCAGATCTTGTTGTTGGTGTTGTATGTTTCGTGGCTGTATCAAGGAGTGTGTTTATTTCTTCTTCGGTGTTGTAAGGCCTACGGGAAGTATTGGGAGTGGTACCTGTAAAAGGTTTTCCTTTAAACTTTAAGCTTAACCTAGGTGACAATGCAAACAAAAAACACAAATAACCAAAGCGGGATGATGCCTGTCACCCAAAACACAAATAAACATAAGCTAAGCGCACACATGGTATGGGTTTGATCTTACCAAGGAGCTGCCTGTTTTTCAGGCGGCTGGACGGAAGTGTTGCATCGGACGGACCAAGCTGATAGTATTGTTCCTTTTTAAGGATCGGTTCCTCAGCAATACCTTCGCTTTCAAGAAAACCTTCGGTTGCGACGAAGATTTTCTTGCGCAGTATAGGCTCAGCCGAAATGGACTGCTCATTAACTGAAGGAAGCATAAGCGACATTTGTTGTGGTGGGTGGTGGAAGGTGCTCACTTACCTGGTGTAGGTCTCCCTGTTGTCTTGTCCGTGGGCTTAGCAGTGATTTTCCTTGTCAGTGAATAGTCTATCGTTTCGTTGGATACACGGGAGGGTACCGTCTTGCTGATGGGGCTTTTTGGGCCAGAAACACGTCTGGTGTCGGTTGTTACGGGTCGGTGAGTTTTGGTCACTGTTGCCGAGCTAATGCGGCTTGATTCCGAGTTGGTTATGCTCTCATGGGATGGGCTACGGCCGTCACGTTTCGAAGGCGAGTAAGAGTTTCGAATCGATCCCACGCTGGTGCGAGGCGTTGTCCGATCTGAGATACTGTCGCGTCGAATTGACTCCACTGGGGAAGCGCAGCGAAGAGAGCGGGCGAACGCCTGATGAGCGGCGTCGATACGCTTCTCGTATGTAATGCTGTTGCTTCGGTCAGAGGAGACAGATATGGTGTCGTCACGGTCAACGCTGGGTTGACGGCGGTTGGTAGGTCGAGGGGAATCCTCATACTGAGGTGCTGATTGTGTTGGCGTAGTATGGCCAGGCTTTGCGGATGGGAAACCATGAGTGGAATAGTCGTCCGTTGTTGGCCGTTGGCCTTGGTTCGTTGGCTCTGCTCCTGATGGACGTCTTGGGGACTCACCGGATGGACTACTGGCCTTCACCGAAGGGAATCCATGTGTGGAATAGCCGTCAGATGGTGATCGGCGATTTCCTACTGGCTCCTGACCTGACGGACGCCGTGGAGATTCGCTTAAGGATGGCTCAAAGCGCTTTGGCGAATCTCTAGTTGGAGTTCCAGCCCTTACCGATGGAAAGCCATGAGTGCTGAAGTCGTCAGTGGTGGAAGTTATATGGCGACGTGTTTCGTTTGTCGAGAAATTGCTTCGAGTGGTAGAAGTCGAGTCCTTTGTCTGCGGGTACGCTTCCCCTGGGCGTGGACGATCGGTGTTCACAATATGCACCCTCTCAGTGGTACTGTATTCCTCATTGGTGCTTGGCCTTTGCGATGTGTACTGCTGAGTTGGCTTGTCAGGCCTCACCGATGGGAAACCGTGCGTTGAAAAGTCCTGACTTGGTCGTCCGCCAGATGGTGATCTGCCACCTTTCGGTTCCTCAATAGGTCTACGAACTGACGGAAATCCATGTGTCGAAAAGTCCTGATTTTCGTTGTGGCTCTCCGCGAAGCTCTCAACAGTCTCAGTTGAGAAGCGACGACTTTCGGAGAACTTTGTCGAACTCTTTGACGATTGTTGGACAACTCCGGTTGAGGTGTATCCGTTAGTTGAAATATCCTCCGTCTGGGGCCGAACAAATCGCCCAGGCGTGATCGGAGCCAATGTATTGAGTAATCCATCGGGACCACTGCGACTTGGGCTCTCACGATCAAGAACGAAACGATCGCGTTCGGTTTGAATGAAGTCAGTAATCTTCTCATTACGAACACTCTGATTGAGGTCCTTCTTCACGGTGTTGTTTGTGGAGACGACTTCAACGTTGTCTACCAAATCACTGGCACGGCGAGTTGGCACCGTACGAGTCACTGGATGCTGATTGGTGTCTCTGAGTATCTGTGTAGAACGCTGATCCATTGCTTCAGAAAATGTTTGTTCATGCACATTTCCACCGCGGGACTTTTGCAAACGTGAGTAAATATCATCCTGAGATGGAGTTTCAGGAGTTTTTTGAGGACTCATCGGTGCACTGGAATCACGGGTACGCGACAAGCGTGAGAACACATCCTCGGAGTCTTGAATTCGCTTTTCAGTCGTCTTCTGCGTGGTGCTTGAGCTTGACGACATCCTTTGCTGTTGATTCATTGTCTGGGAAATCGAGCCAGAGTCAGCGCTAGCTTCGGTTTCGTATCTCTTAGTCTTCACGGTGGTACCGTCAGGAAGTTTTTTCACTGTGGTGATCATTTTCACACCCGGCTTTGGGTACTCGACAATGTTCGACACTATGGCACCCGGTTGAGACATCAGATGTTGGACGTGTTGCTGGTACTCCGGCGAAGCTTTGTCCATGTCAACGTACTTCAAGCTCTCCTCGCGCAAGTTGCTAGTCGTTTCATTCCTTTCGTTGCGCTCGTTTCGCTCGCTTCGTTGATATTGCTGCTGATCGCTATGTAGAGCAGTATTATTTGCCGAGGAAACCAACTTCTGGAATTGCGGATCATGTGTCAACCGCCTTGGTTCCATATCAAAGCCGGGATCACCGCTTGAAATAACCTGTGACGACGATGATACGACCTTAGACGATGATGACGTCACCGAACTGCTCTTCACCTCTGTGCGCCCCGAGTTAGCATCACCAACTACAATATTCTCCTGCAAATGTGTCTTTGAACTTTCTGCAGCCTTCTTGACATAGTTCTTGTCATCGCCCTGGTGAGAGGCACTCGACTTTTGTTCATTTCGTCCGGCAAACTCAGCACGACCTCCAGGTATCTTCTCAACACCTACAAACATAAAACAAATATTTTAAAGTGAAAGTACTGCCAAATAAAACGAATGTACATACCATCCGTTTTGGCCAAGGTCTCTGTACGGAACGCGCGCCCATCTGGACTAACCTCCGATGATGTTTGCACATTCCAACCAGTGGTGTCTGGTACAAGTACACCCCCAGCAACACCCCCGCTGTTGCGAAACTTAATATCGCGTAATGGGCTCTCCGAATCACGGACTTCCTTCGATTTCAAGCTCTGAAAGCTCTGGTCCACCAGTGAGTCGCCATGACTCGGTGTCAGTGGAGTCTTGCCGAAGCATAGATCTGATGAAGGATTCATGATGTCACCTCCTCCTGGACCGCCCGTAGAATAGAACTCTCTAAGTCTCGACTCACGTAACTTGTACAAATGCGAGCGAATCTCCTTCTTTCGACCAAAATCTTCGGATTGTTGCCACTAGAACAAGAAACAAGTTTTCGATTTAGAGCCAAATGCTTATGCGTCGTTATCTCATAGAAAACTAAAGTGTTGTCGTTCGATCGATGTTCGTTATTAAACTGAAGCTACAAGTTTCTGGCAACCGGTGAGCTGATCTAGCAATACAGTAAGCTCTGTGCGCGATTAGTGTGAATCGGGGGTGACACCGCGACATGGCTTAGTCAGCTCTCACAGTCTGGTGTTAGTAAGTTGACGACCCACGCAATCACCGACGGCCAAATGCTTACCATTTCTGGTCGTGGTGGTGCTACAAAAAATCATCAACTCGGTCAGGACTGCGTCATCGATGCAAAAAGAGATTATTTCGCAATCGCACAGTGTGTACCTATCACGTTCGCTTATTCGTTTCATTCATTGAGGAGGCCATTCAGAGAGTAATCGCTCGTAATGACATTCATTTTATTACCTGCTGCAAACATTGCTGCCAACAAAAATGCATGCATATGGAAATGGAAATGGAATATATGGATGTGTATAACAATGCGATTACACGGCTTATGGCTATTAAAAGCGTATTAGAGTTTGTTTTGAGGTTTTCGAGTGAGTTAGAGCTTACGTCATGCTACCTGGTGATAGATACTTTTTCTTAGACAATTTATTTGTTAGAATAGTTATCTTTAAATTGTTGTATGGTGCGGATTGTGGGTTGAATCTAATGGAGTCGTTAAGATTGTTGAATACGATAATAACCTCCTGCTGAAATTGCATGATATTGCGTTCTGGTTGCATTTTCTGGTTTTGCTAAATGGATTGACTTGGGGGAGTCTGAATTTTGGGAAAACGTATTAACCCAATTTTTTCGAAGTCCGATCAAGTTACAAATTTTTGAAATAGGCAGCCAGACCAACAGGGATATAGATATTTACCATTTCGAAGGAGTATGGTGATGATGTGACAGCTTTAAAGGGTGTTTTTAAAGAGCTCCTCTATTTGACATTTTATGTTAAAATAACTAACATATTTTATGAAAACATATGGTGGCCATAGATATACAGTGAGCGTCAAAAGTGAGTAAACATCAATGCTGTTTTCATTTGTTTTTGGAGTTTGAAAATAATTTTTTTTTAAATACCTATAAAAAATTGTATCCTGTAAAATTGAAATACATTTTGGTATTGTTATTTCGTTATCAAACTTTTTGCATATTAAGTTGAGAAAACTCAAAGGAGCGTCGGTGTTCACTCACTTTTGACGCTCACTGTACATAGTTCCAGCGTCTCCCGGATGGTATCCGTTTTAATGAAAAAACTATAGTGAAAATTTAACTAGCCGCATAGTGTAATAGCAAAGAGGTTACATGTGCGTAAAGTAACTGTGGCATGAAATTTGAAGAAAAAAAAAACAATTAAATTTGAGAAATTGGCAGATGCTACAGAAAATATGACTTTGAGAGGCCAAGAAAAACAACGCCGGTTGAAGATGGCTTTTTAATTGATACTTCGTCCAAAGCCAAAGCCGTCGACACTAATTTAAAGATAATATGAGTCTATGAATGATCTTAAACGAGTTAAGAAAAAAAGGTTTTGGCAAGCTTAGTAAAAAGAAGGGTAGTTAAACCTTTGGCACAAACCAGAGAGAATATACCACCAGCTTCGGGCAAAAAAGAGAATTCCATAGAGCCAGTTTTGAAATGAGTATCGCCGCCTATTTTTCTATCTGTGAATACGTGTTGTACCACAGAAATAACTCTAAGGGCCAGTTTCAAAGGTTCCGGATAAAGTTTTGGATAGTTAGCCGACACATAACGCTTTCCACCAGATAAAATTTGCTGATATTTTTTTTCTGTTTCATCGTCAAAGTCTCTGATAAACTAACTTGCGGAAAAATTTATCAGACGCTACGTTTGTTTCGATACACATGTCATTTGTTTTGTATTATTTTTGTTTCGTGTTTTCTAATATTTTTTGTTGTTTTAGGTAAACCAAAACAAAAAAGACATTTGAAAAATTAACAGAAGAAAAATTGAAGCACCAAAAATCCAAAAACCTCTAATGGAGGAGCTGGAGCAGGTATCCGGATACTTCGTTTGTGGCGTTCTTTAAAATGGGCCCCCAAACAGGCTGATTATCAGCACGGGTCGTATCTCGTATGACACGTTCGTCCAGCCCAGAGGAAAGGGGTATAGGTTAGGATAACTAAGAGTTCTGTGTAGTTCTTAGATCGTTGTATCAAAACAGCCTGTCTGTCATGGGTGACTATACTGGCGACTAAAACCGCCAACAGCCCCTCCATACCACTAACGTCCAGAATCGGAGGCAACGGCAAGGTGACCACCCCTTCGTTGTAGGAAGGTTTAGGAGAAAAGTGATTAACATTTTCCTTTTAAAGTCGCTTTGGGCGAAATACTCTATTCCTACGGGGCAATCTACGCTCGTCAACAAAAAAATGATCTGAAACTATATTTTTTCCGGCCACTTCAAATAAATATTTTTTTTTTATCTTCCGGATATAGGATTTAACAGTCAGTTGAACCGGCTGATAGTCTATCCGATACTATATCTGTCAGATATCACTATCCGAAACCTTTGAAACCAAAAGTTGAAATTTAGCTGACAGATACATAAGTTCCGGATAGTCTATCCGAGACTTTATCAGCTAGTCTTGAAACTGGCCCTAAATGTTATTAGGTTCCAGTGAATGCGTGACCAATTCGCCCCCCATTTACTTTAACATGGCACACATCCTTAACGACCTAATAACTGGCTCTATGGATCTCTCATTTTTGGCCGAAGCTGGCGGTCTATTCTCTCTTGTTTGTGACCTTGGGTACTTTGAAAGCAGCGTTGCCGATGTGGCACAATCTTAATTTTATTAAAATGTCACTGTGGCACGACATTTTATTCATATGTTTAGTAAAATTAAATATTCGAAATAATAAATACTATTTCTTATAAGTTCACAAGACAACATTTGCATTTACTTACAGAATCTACATTCATAGTCAAAAGTCAGAATTCACTTCATTTGTCAAAATATTTTTTTTCAAATTGAATTCGGTTCAGTTTATTTTATAATAGGGTGTGCGCTTAAAATGCGGTGTTTGTTCCTTGGGAAATTTGGAGCATATTTTAAGACACCGAGTAGGGTTACCAGATTAAAAAATACAAAAAGGGGGACTTTCTAGGGGGGACAAGTTTTCAAAAAGGGGGACAACATTTGTTTTTCATTTTTGAACACCAGAGTAAAAAAAATGTGAAATACAAATATGTAAGTTTTATTAGATAGGTACATAGCTAATTTTATTTTATTTCTATTAGGAAAAAACTTCAATATTATTAATGTACGTACATACTTTATTTAAGAGAAGCAGAAGAAATTGCACTTGCTGTTTGTTTGTTTGTTTCACATCGTGATAGCTTCTATCTTATATTACGACGACCAGACGTTAAGAAATTACGAAATTTTCTATAATGTCCGTCAGGCATAATTTCGTAAAAAAAGAAAAAAACTGTGGATTCCACCTTTTTCGATCAAATATTATCCTGGGGTCTAATCGCGTAAGGCAAAAACGATCGAACGACGTCGTCTCGACGATACTTCTAGGTACTTCATGTAACAACCAAACAACGATAATCGTCGAATCGATAGGACGATCATCGCTTTTTATTCCTTCACGTAAACAATTATACTGTCAAATGGCGCCGTCGAAACGATTCGATTGAACGATGGGTATTTTGCAATCGTTTCATCGTTTTTGGTGTATTTTGTTTATGTTTAGGTTTTTTTAAAAGTAAAATAAAAATTTAAGGAAACATTTTCCAATCAAAAGCATAAACATAATGTTCACAAATTACACTGCATTAGCATTAGTGTGGTGAAATGTGAAAATGTAGAACAAAAATCCATTCTTCATACTTGTTAAGACAGTTCGAACCCTAGCTGTGTTCTCTTTTGAGGATGCAATCATAGAATTGCATTTACTAAATGCTTGGCTGTAAATTATGACAAAACAAAATATATATATTGTCAACGAGAAAGGAGTCTCAGCATCGAGATATTATATAAGACCCTAATCATCCCGGTCCTGTTGTATGGTGCAGAAGCATGGACTCTGTCAAAATCGGATGAATACCTCCTTGGATGTTTTAAGAGAAAGAATCTTCGGACGATATTCTGTCCAGTTTGTATCAAAAAGCTGAAGATACAACGGCTGATATGGCTGGAGCATGTGGAGCGTGTATGGACTGCTGTCCACGCATCTGCCCGACGAGTCTTTGAGTCCACCCCTGAGGGTGAGGGTCGACGTAGCAAAGGCAGACCCAACCTTAGGTGGCGCGCTCAATTGAACGGCGACCTCAACGAACTTGGTGAGCGTAACTGGACTCTGGAGGCAGCTAGCTAGGGGCTTGTTGGTTGAGGCCGTTGTCCACCCCGCATTGTAAGCGCCCATAAAAGTAAAGTTAGTAAATGCTTTAAGCAAAATGTATGCACAAATCCTCTTCTTCCTCTTCTTTTTCTTCTTTTACAAACCTTATGAATATAAATTCTCGTGCACCTATGCTTATTTTCCAACGTATACATGCATTTCCACATAAACGAGAACAAAACAAACAAAATAATATACCAATTTTATTAGTTTTCAGTTGTCACAGTTTGTTTACAGTCCTGCTCAAACTGTTCAAAATGAAAACGATGAACGATTCGATTGATCGACGTGATTGTGATGTTATATGGAGCAAACTTAAAACGAGGTCGTTTTATACAATCGGCTCAACGATGATAGTCTGATAAATTACGCGATTAGAGCCCTGGCGTCTCATCGCGTACGGCTAAAATGATCGAACGACGTCGTCTCGACGATGCTGCTACTTCGTGTAACAACCAAAAAACGATGATCGTCGAAACGATTTAATGATCATTGTTTCTTGTTTGCTATATTCCCTTTGTATTCGTTTTCAGTTGTCAAAGTTTGTTTACATGGTCGCTCAAACTGAAAACGATGAACAATTCGATTGAACGACACGATTGTGAAGTTACATGAAGCAAACTTAAAACGACGTCGTTTTGTTCAATCGTCGAGACGATGATCGTCTGAAAAGTTACACGATGAGACCCCTGATCCTGAGGAAACATGCCGAAATACTCAGACTGGCAGACACGAATATAGGACGAACATAGTATACCTCAGTGCGCGAATGTTATATGTAGTATCGCACAATCTTCTAGAAATACTCCTTTGTCGATTCCTTTGACGATTCAAAGGAGAAATGATACATGATCTAGAAGGGGTTACTTAGAGTATGCTGTATGCATAAAAGATAATGTAATTTATCCCTTTAAACATTGAGTTTATGGAAATCTGAATCCCGTACCATCGGGCAGGAGTCCTTTAGGGTCCACTTGAGCAACCTACACCCGCGACCCATTTAATGGACATGCGGACCATTGAAAATGAATGAACGAATGATGAATGAACATTGAATTTTAGAACCTTAATCCAATAGTAACCAAACGCGTTATCGAGTCATATCTACCTGTTTACAAATGCGCTTAATGTCTATAGTTATACAGTGGAACTTCCATAAGTCGAACTCTCAAAATGAAAGAAAATAAATTCGAGTTATAGAAACTTCGAGTTATGGAGGCCAATTGTTGAAAACGCAGAGTTCTCAATAAAACTTCGAGTAATAGAGAAATTCGACTTATAAAGTCCGAGTTATGGAAATTTGACTGTACAAAAACTATAAGGAATTAAATAGACATCTGCAAATATTTCGCGATATCTAGCCACCATTTTAGTCAAATGATGATAAACCCAAGAACGTCGGAGCGTCGTTTTTCGAAAAATTAACCGTGAAATTAAAAAATTTGTTTGTCCTCATTTTGTCATCATTCCATTTAGTCGATATAGAGGTGGAAATATGGGTAAAACATATGAATACAGCCTCATTTTGCTCAGTTTCGCAAAATAGCACAAAACTAAGTTCTCGCATGCTGTGAGACAACAGCAACAAATCTAACGACCAGATAACTATCCATAACGAGTTTTACTACCAATAAAACTTTCGAATTTTTCAGACTCTATTGTTTTGTTTTTTTTTTCTGGTCCACAAAAAAATGATCTACATCGTCTAACAAATAGATATGTATAACCACATCTACAGCAAAGATAACATCACGTACTGTTTACACTCAATCTTCTGCAAATAAAATTCACAATGGATTGCATCACTGCTATTGTGATTAATTGTATCGCATGAGAACTATCGCACACAAGGAAGTATAATATCCAAAAAGTGTAAAATTATAGTTAATAGACTGCAACAAAATTAGCAATTTTCACTAATCAGCTGAAATGAAATCACCGCCCAAAACAAAACCCAGAATCTATCAACTTACGTGCGAAATTCAAATGGTGATCTTCCTCTGTATATCTCTCACTTGAAACACAACTAAGTAATTATTCGGTTTCATGTTTTCAGCCGGCTAACCTCGTCGATGTGGATAATTTTGTTTTTGTGAAAGAGCTAAACTAACACTACCTTTCCAAAAAGAAAAAAAAAACCGGCAGACTAACACAGAATGTTGACAGAAATGTTGAAGTTTGTATATACTCCATGACATCATTTTGATAAGCCAACAATGATTCTTTTTTTTTCCGAAGATATGATATTAATATTTTTCGAGGTCATCCCATTCGATGAAAAATAGAAGAAACCAAAACTGATCGACCACTACTGGCAATCCTGCATCGTATTCAGATTTCAGATACAAATGATCGATAAATGAAAGTAACAAATGGAAATAAATTACCACAGGTAACGCGTATCTACTGTTCGTTCAGTGTGGTGTGTGGGTAGGTAAAAGTGACGTGACGCCTACTGTTTACAGTTTAAGGTGGCTCCTACCTAGACAGTGAATTACCATAATTATTTTTTGCAGGTTGGCTATAAAATAAGAGCAGTCGATGTATCTAACCTGTGGTCACGACTCACGGTTAGTACTGTATAACATATACCAATACGATTTATGTATCGCGATCGGAAATGGGTTGAATATGGGTCAAAAAGGAATTATTGCGTTTCGGTTGGTGAGATTCTTAATGATACTTAATGGTCTTGGTCATATGGGCTTAAACGGTGTAATGACGTGGGAGGATGAGGATGCCGCTAAGTGGCTACACCTAATCTTGTTCGCAAATTGTTGATACAATAAAACTATGTTCACATTGAAATGTGGTAAACAAAAGATATGTACATAGTTCTTTTTGCTTTCAGAGACTTATCTGCAAACCGTTTCGATGTTGACAAGAAACCAACTTGTTGGGAGGGGAAACGTTTTTTTTTTTTTTTTTTCTATATTTTTAGATTTATCAAGAAAGAAATTTGTTATGTAGAAAACACACTCAGCAAAAAGTATGGTCTTATCTGGAATAGCATTGTTCTTTTTAAAATATATGTTGAGGATAGCGGTTTGAGTCATCAGAGGAATTCCTTGACTGAGGTAGGTACTTCAATGAATTTCCTTTGTCTGATGACGAATGTTACAACATCCCGTCGATAAGGGAGGTATTCTGCTTGTTTAGTTTCAGTGAACAACCGAGAACAAGAAAACCATGATGACGCAAAGTCAACTACAAGAATGCGATGATGCGGTCCTAAATTTAACAGCTGTTTTTTTTTTGTGATGAATCATACAAGTAGCTATGATCAGAGTAAGGAGATTTTCCTTTAGAAAACAAGTGCACTGGATATGGATATACTGCTGTGCATTATATCGCAGAAATAAATATGTAGGTATACTAGATGCAAATATATTTTTTATCACATTTAAATGGATGTATCTTTAAAGCGCACATACAAAAAGAGCGAATAAAAACATCGGACGTATCGATAACCAACGTTATACGAGTATGTTGATGACAGAAATGATAATGGCTAGGTTAGGTTGGGTTATTATGGCAATTTGCATCATCAGGTGTAATTTAAGCCATGTCACATTGTTATTATCGTTTTATAGTATGTACATAACAGCAATAAGTGCGACTAAACCAAAACCATTCGGATCTGTTCTAAAATTCTGGTAGGGATAGCTATATCCAAGCTCAAATCCAATACAAATTACATCTTAAGGTTTTTTCTACTGCGCCACCTCTCGCGAACGTCTGACAAACATCCGAAAGTATGACTGTCCTGAAAAAGCTGCTCAATTCAGGCGTTCGGACTCGGCATAAAATTGTAGGTCCCTTCCATTCGTCCCAAAAATAGAAACTCATACAAACGAATGGTTGCGAGAAGCTAGGCCTAGGGTGTCTACCGCCTGTTACGCCACCTATTTTTTTTTTTAAGCTCAAATCTATCAAAGCACCGAAAAAGAACTGCCGTTCTGGGAGGGAGTTGATAATGCGAACACTTAGGTGACATCACGGATATCTGGTTTATGATCTATTTTATGGTCTAACTTAAAATGTTTTAAGTTTATGAAGCTGATAAATCCCGATGGTAAATCTGTGACAAAGTCCCTACCCATACTAACCTAATAATCATAATTATTTTATTCAAACTTCGAATAATGACCTCTTTTTCTGAGAATTATATTTTTCGAAAAATACAGTTCTTAATATTTGAATAGCCTCACCCGCATTGTCTTTTTTTAAATTAAGGGTTTCCGTTACTTCTTTCATGCTTACATAAGGAATTATATATTGAGTGACAAGGTAAGAGACTGCTCTTTGAGACTTTTTCAAAATTTGAGAAACTTCTTAAAACTAACGGAACTTTGGAAACCAATTTTATTTGCAATCACTAAAATGTGCATTTTTTGTGTAACATTAGAATATCACAGTTTAAGCGAAAATTTGGAAGCGTGAGTGTCGAAAACCTTTCGGGAATGACCATAAGTCGGGTTAACAAGAGTGTTGGACACCTAAAGCAACTAAAGCTGAAGAAAAACCCACAACTAAACAATGCGCGTAAACTACAGGAGCTTACTTTTGCAAAATAACACATGGCATGGAATACTTATGACAGCAGCAATTGAAAATGTATCTTTTCTTTAATTGTTAATTTATTCAAATAAATAAATTAAATTAGATCCTTTTTTAGAGCTAATATGTAACAAACCAGAAATATTTTAATGGAATTGATAGAAAAAACATTTCATTTGCAAGGGATTTTTAGCTATAACCCAGCCAAGACCACCATCAAGAGATGAAAAAAGGTTTTATTAGCATCGTTTTAAAGCATTTTTTGAATGTAGGCTGTGGTAGTTCTTAATTAAAATGTTTTTTTGTAGATAGCCTCAGCCAAGAATCGCACAGTCCGCAGTAAGTTATATATCGCCGGCACTGACGGCGACCATATATTTGTATTTTCCACGAGCTTATCTTTAAAGATTTTCTTAGACATTTTAAAAAACATTTTGAATCCGAAAATTAAATTGAGTTTTTCAAATGAATGTTTGTCTTTTTACTAACTTTATACGTGGTAGATCAAATTCATTGGAATTTATTGTTATCTGATGCGTAGGAGATCAGTTTGCCTTAAAAGACCACCTTGATACACTATTCATTTTTAAGACATAAACTGAGAATTTCTTTCGAAAAAGATAAACAACAAAAAACTGATACAACCATTTATCTGTCAGCGTTGTAGATCAGGTCGTTTGGATCGTATCTATGTAGAATGTGAACTACTTACCGACGACGTGCGTCGTACCCTGTCGAGGAAGTTAATAATAAAAACTGAAATACGTTTTCTAAAATGAAACGCCTCAAATAACGACAAACCTCGTGAAAGTAAAACGCCACTTAGAATAAGGCTGAATATGTATGCAGTATATATAGCTAGGTTCCAGAAATCGAGTGAAATCGAAATTGCAAATCGAGTGAATTCGTTTTAGGTGTTCTGCATTTCGAGGGATTCGGAAACTCCGAAATTTTTTCGAAATCACAATTTCACTTTGTCTCAATTCCGAAAATTTTGAAATCAATATCGAATACACTAAAATGTAGAACACAACAATTCATTTCCGATTTCATTTCGAGTGAAAGTGAAATGTGGAACCTAGCAGATAGTATTTTCAATATCATGGAATCCGTTTTAATAATTATTTAAGTATGATGGTGCCTAAAATATACCACCCTCAGTTATAAAGAACAGGAATTAATAACATTCGGGATACAGCATACATTGTCGGGCAGAACTAAAGAACGAAATGTTAACTAACAAAAATAACTAAAACTATAGAAAATTCAAAAATCAACTGATAAATTTTTAGCTCATTTTTTACTGAATCAATCATAATAATTTCAATATAACTTTTAATTTACCTAGAAATAAAATAATTAACTAAATTTTAATATAAAACTAACTGGACAGAAGAAAAGCCCATTTTTAAACGCATAATGTAGAATTAAAATAAAATTTAAAACATATTTTTTTTTACTTATATTCAATAAGGTTTTCAACAATATATGTGGAGATGTTACTCGGATGTTAATTTAGTTATTTATTATATTTCCTCATTTTTGATTAGAAAATAGGATAGGACCTAGTTTAGGTACCTGTTAACCGATCTTTGAAAATAACACCTTGACATTCTGACGACCAATCAAGCGTTCATAAAGGTAAGGCACAAGATTTTAATTGCCACCCTTATGAAGGATAAATTCGACTGCTTATGTACAAAAGCGAAGATTCACTAGAAGAGTATAGAGTTGGTTTTGAAAATTAGCAGTAGTGCCTATTTATATGGACCAAAACTGACTAAAAGTAGAAATGTTGTCAACAACGCAATTACACGAAAATCAAATCACCTAATGTACTGTTTATTGAAAAACAAATTCTTCGTCTTATCAATGCTTAATAAACACATTCAAACGAACCGTATATACTATACATAGATAGATTCCTCACTCTTACAACCAAATAGCTTAGTTCCAAGTTCCAATTAGGTATTTTGCTTAAAAAAAAGCACACTAAACGTGACCAAATGCAGTATCACACAAAATGACTTCATTTCCAAACGAAACCCTCTAATTAGCTCATCAGTTCGCTAATTTATTAAACCGATTTCGATCATTGCGGCTAAAAGCGTACGTTCGCCTAGCAATAACCTCTGCGCATCAAACATTTGCTATCAGCATAAATTACCATATAGCCAAAGTTATCCGGAACCAGAATCTATCTGATCCTCGCGAAAATGAAACTGGTTTCGTCCCACCGATCGCCAAGATCCAGTTTGGATGTGCAACAAAAAGAAACACAAAATCTACTGTGACATTGAAACCTAAGACCGAGTGTCTCTGACATCATGAATGCCAATTAATAAATCTTAATAAATATAAAGAATTATATGTCATCCCGAACTGCAAAAAAAGCTAACCATGTAGGACGTTCGTCAAAGCCTACACTTTATTAAATTTATCTTTTGCAAACACAAACAACACTCTACACATACCTTACAAAAATAAATAAAAAAAAAAAAACAAACGCCTAAGCGCAGTAAGTAGGTACCACAAAACAAGTTCAATCCTTACCGAGAATTCGCCTCCTTTTTTGTTGCCTCCCAACAAACTCAAGTGGAGATAAATTAATCCCAAATTCAACAAAAACGTAGTATGTATCTGAAGAACAGGTTCAATCACAGATCGTGAGATACACTTAACTTATACTGTTCGGATGGATGTTTTGTTATATTTTTTTGGGGTTCTTTGTAGATCGATCACTTATATAGCACTCTACCGTGTTACACTATGTCACACTTTAAAGTAATTCAAATTTTCATTTAATTTCAACAAGGGAGAGGAAGAATATTTACAAAACAAGGAACAGCTGCAAAGAGACAGAAGACAAACAATTTAATTGCAATTTTTGCGCACAACAAATTCACTAACTAAGCAAAAAAGATAAACCGACAGACCAACCATACGCACTGTGAACTGATTCTTTGGGGGGAAACTTTTATTTATTTCTTCAGCTTGAAGACACGAACGTCTTGATCGAGCACCAAATTCTCACTGAAACTGAAACCGATGTCGGACTTGGAAGCTAAGTGCAAGATTCTCGCGCAGCAGTTCAGTTAGTACGCAGCTCAGATTCACCGTGCGGACAAACGATCGACGACGACCACGACAACAGCAGCGACACCGATGATGATGATGATGACGACAACGACAGCGAAAAGCGATTCCAACTTTATCCACCGCCCCACGGCCGGTACGAATACCTATGTAATAAGCTTTGAGTATCTATAGATATTGTAGATACTTTTTTTCTCGACTGCAAGGTGGTAGCCCATACATTCCCACAGGTTTAGCCCCCACACTCATCACTGTCGTCGTACCCATACGCGAATCAAAATCAATTACACACGAATGCGAGATCGTACGTATCTCAGACCACAACCCAGCAGATACAGCAGTAGGTACTTGTATGCGGGGCATTTCGTCGGGCTTAGCGGGGAGATATAACAATAATAGTGGACCGCTCCGATATGTATCCGAAACCGATAGATTGCTGGGTTTAGTCATTTTCTATAAGGCGGACGACCAACGCCTCCACGGTTTATTCTGCACTGGTAGAGACCACACGATTGCGTGATCGTGAGGAGACCGACCGGCTTTTTGGACATTCTTGTAAACTGTCCAACCGACCGACGATCTTACATTATGCTTCGAAGTTTCGAACAGCCGGCGAGCGGTCGACGTCGTGCAGACGTGCGGAATGAGTCATAGCGATGACGCGCTCGATGCCGACAATCGACGATATCATCTTCATGGTTGTTGTTGGAGTTAAGAATAAATAAATTACAAGTGCATTTGGTGGAAGAAGGTCGAGATTTATTGATAACCAGTAAGTGTCTGAAGTGGGGGATCCCAGTATACGTATTTGGATTTCAAATTTTTAATTGGGTTGAATGGTTAATGGTTTTGAGCGAGTTATGGGCTTTTTTGGGCCTGCAGGTTAGAGGACAAATATCAGATCAGGCAATTTATAGACACATATGGGGGATAATGTATATTGAAAAAAATGGAACCTCATCGCAATACGTTGAAAATAAAAAATTGTATAGTATTGATTAAATTGGTAGGGATAAAGTCAACTACAGGGTAGCTAATGAAAAGTACTACCAAAAAAAAGTAATACCTTTAATTGTGTAATTAATCGATTGCATTTTATTACGGATTGTCATTTAGATTTAACAAAAAATGGAGGATTTGCGAAGATGAAACTACTGTAGTGGAGTCTGTGTGAAAAAGAGTTTAGGCGGACGTTCGGACACAGGATACGATTGCTGCTGTAGCTCCTGTCATACAAATCAATCCCAGCATACAAATCAACCCGGACAATTCTGAACAAGAATTTAAGATTAATTCTTAAACAATCAAATTTTGATGGTGATTTTGATGGTAGATAAAGGCAAATAAAATAAATATAGGTGTGGTAGAATAATTTGCAGTGCTAAATCGAATGATCCCAATTGGGTGGGCTTTGGCATCGCTGGATCAACTCCACATCTCCCAATCGACTGATCGGCAACAACGTATTTGCCGCTAGATGACTAGAGACACTTCAAAATGTTGATATGCATCTCTCTGTATAAAAAAAAACATCTAACCATTTGCGCTAAAAGAGCATTTTTGATTATATGGATTTTGGCATATGCGTTTGAAGTGTCAACGGAACACACGGGCATTGAATCATCTACATAGCATGCGTTAATTTGTAAGACTACTGAGCAAGAAGTTACAATTTCCACCCCTGACAAAAATACACTGCCGCATCTCATCCTGAGAAAGCATCTTAATTCAGCTATTCAAGTTCGGAGAGGTCTAAGATCCTACATGAAGTGTTGTCGCACCTTCAACTTTTCATTATTACACTTTACACTTCTCGTAAAGAGACAACTTATTATGAATGGAAAAGATCAATGTCAATGACGATCATCTTTAAACTACCACAACTCCACATAACTCCGCACAACCCACTATACCTACAAATGTGTCAACTCAAATCGATCAACAAGCGTTAGTAATACATATACCAACATATAAGATACTGCTGCCTTTAACCAGATACTAATGCAAATGCACTGCAAAAGTTCACATGCATGACGATGTTTTGACGGAAGTTTATAATTGTTAAAAGAGTTTCTATTAGATAACCAGAAACAAACATCCATCAGAGGGAAATGGAATGGAATTCCTAATACGGTTGAGGTGAATTATATAATTGTGAGTTGCTTGTGTGGGTTGTGTGATTTACTTAGGTAATTTTCAAGAACACATCACTAAGATGTCTAAGCTATATAAGCGCTAAGAACCGAATGGTTTGCTTAGCAAACTAAATTCATAAATCAAAGCTATGAGGGAAGGTTATACCATTTTAAAAATCAGTTTTAAATCAGTCACGAAATATCTTGTCTCGACAAACGCCTTCATTGGATTGTATTTTCAAAAGAATTAGCTTAATTAAATTATAAATTGGGTAGTTTATCACTTTAGATATGTTTAGATGTGTGATTTTAAGATGGATATTAGCTGAATCTTAATTGACTTAAGTTAAGATGCTTGCGTTTGTAAGAATGTATAGAGTTGTAGATAGTGTTTCATAACCATAAACACCGGTTTTTACTCCAACTCAAATCTAACCCCTGTCCCTATTATATCGTTTTCGATTTTTTAAGATATTGAATTTTGTATTTCTGGTAACGTTTTCTCCCTTATTTAGGTTACAGTTTTGTCGAAGAAAATTCCGCGGAAACAATAGTTCTGATTGATTTAAGGATGATTTATAAGTGACTTAATACAAAAGTTTAAAAGTGTAAAATCCATCCGAATATCACATTCTGGCGGTCGACCGCGTAAAACAACAACAAACACTGGTGAAGGGTTTTAAAAGATCATTTTGTTTTATCAAAAGAATTAGTTGCATTTGAGAAAAATTATTATAATTATGTTACATAGTCTTAAAGCTCTACACTCATCTGTCATAAAATCGAAGCTGGTCCTGGAAACATACAAGGCCATCTACGAACTTGCAAAGAAGAACGTAGTCATACTTCACTGTATTCCAGCCCACAGTGGCTTTGCAGGAAAAGAAACAGCTGACTCACTCGCCAAAGTCGGCGCGACAATGCCACTTGTTGGACCTGAACACTTCTGTGGCGTCAGTAAGAGATCCTTCAGGAAGCACACCAAGAGCTTAGCTCTAACCGAATCTAATGACGTCTGGTTTAAAACACCTTGGCAGAACTGCACCAAACTAGTCTTCCCAAAATGTTCCCTCTGTAAATCCCACTTTCTTACCAGCCTAGGAAAAAATAACCTAAGAAACCTAACAAGTTTAATTACTGATCATGGCCTTACGAAAAAACATCTTCACCGAATTGGAGTCTCACCAGACCCCACATGTAGACTATGTCTGGAGAGTGACGAAACCTCTCTTCAAATTCTCACGGAATGTCCGGCTCTCTTTCGCCTCAGAAAGAATATCCTTGGAGAAGAAGTCGTTACATCATTAGCAAATCTTGCTTAATTACCCCAGAGAAGATACTTATCTTCCTGACTGCCTCCGGAGTAAAAAGATTGCTCTAGGATCCTACCAGGGAAGGCACAATAGGCCCCTTTAAAGAGGCAGCAGTACCAGGGCCAGTGAGGGCTCTCCCGACTCATAATCTAATCTAATCTACATAGTCTTTACATTAGGAGATTTTTGCTTTGACTGATGCGTTTAAATGTGAACCCATTCCGCAAGTGAACAGTGGAAATCGTCAGCATGTTCGTTTCCATAAACTAAATCAGGGTAATCTTGAAATGATCAGAGGCTAGCTCCTTTCGACACTCTACACTCCGTGTATATGTACCTCGATTGTGAAATTCGAGTCCCTGATGTTCACCCGCCCGTCTTGCCAATATAATCACCCACACCCACCCACATGTAGGGTTTGAATGAGGATTTTTGACACGGCCATGGATTTGAGGAAATTCACAATTTATTTGTTGGTGTGCTGGGTACAACGGTAAAATTCATCAAGGTCCTGGAAGAAGCGCCTCCCAAGGAATTTGTTTCTGCTGTGTTAGAAACTTTGACAATTACATAGAAAGTGGATCTTGACCTCAGAAAGTTCCGCGGTAAAATTCTTCGTCAGTCAGGTGCATTTTCTTCATGGTGCCGGAGGAACCTATATTGTGCTCCGTTATAATTGCTCCGCTTGTATGCTTTTAACATTATTGAAACCTCTTTCTGTGTCTATGAACGTAACTAGAGTGTACTCTTTACCATTTCCCAATTTTTAGCTGATAAAGAAGGTGAGACATATTGGCGCGAGTAGCGTTTGATAGACAGAACTGACTGTAAGCAAATCCTTGAAATTCTTACTGTATGGGATTCTAGTAGGAAAGTCGCTGAAATTCCGTCAACGGATGCTGCCCATTATATGTGGGAAGTACTCCACTGTCTAGACGACTAAGATGTAATGTTCCAAATAACTCCAAAAAGTCCAAAAGAATTCGTTGTTCAACTTATCAGACAGCTGCTCTACATCCAAACTATGAATATTCATATCAACTGATGGGCGATTTTCTCACACCATTTGCAAGCATGTAGGCTGTTGTTTGCTCAATCGAAACTTACCATAGTTACGTCAATTACTCACTCCCAAGCGCCACTGGTTTTTCTGACATCAAACTGCATCAATAAATCATGACATCATGCAAATGTAAAAAAAACATTATCACTTCGATCCGTTTGACTGCATATTTCATAGTTGTATGCCACTGCTTACATGTTACATTTCAATTGACATTATGCTCATGCTTCATGCAGCATAGCATGGTTCGTATATTCACGTCGATTGAGAATGTCTTCTACAATTTTTTATTTATTTTTTTCAGCTGCACGCCTCTGACAGTAGTTTATTGCGCCAGATCAAGAGCAGACCCAAATTGTCATAAATAATAATATCGGATACGTGGGCTGTGGTGGCGACTTGATGCCTCGCAATCGCAATATCATAAACAGTTGATCGTTGTCGTTTTTTTTTTCTGTACTCATGTCACTGTTGACCGTGAACACAAATTATTAGTATAAAAGTGGCCAGAGTGACAGTATGTCTCCTCTCATTCTGCACATCAGACCCACGCGTGCCACCACAACGACTGATAGACAGTAAAGTTCGTCCGAAAATGACAAGTTAACAACTCTTAAGTCTATAAGCGAATTAAAAGCAAATTTTTATGTAATTTATGAATGGACAGTTAAGGGCATTGCGGTACATTTGTTTGACATAAATGTTAAATCACGCAAATTAAATAGTCAATCGTAAAACTAAAATTATTGAGTCCACACTTTTATGGGATTCGTTTTGTTAAAATTTAAAATTTGAGTACCTCTGATTCAATTATGAAAATATCTTCTTAGATGTTGTGGGGGCTGAACTTTTAATAAAAGAAAGCACACACGAACCTGATATGTCAATTTGGGAAGATTTTTGTTTTTATTATGCTTACGCCATCAGAAGAAATAGCAAAAAATGCTAATGGACGTAGTATAAACAGAAAGACCCGCAAATTAAAATAACCCTTTAACTTTTAGTACAGACCCGTATTAGGTATTAATGTAATATGGATAATTCTTGTGTTCGTGGACACTTGACAGCCTTCTCAAAAATAAGAACCCACACACACGAATGGTTGTGAAAAGCTAAGCCTAGGGAATTTTTTATGGACCTACTGCGCCAAAAATATACCTACTTGTTTTTGATGCAATTATTATGATGCGTGTGTTGCCATACATGAAAAATTTACAACTAATAAAAATAATTTGTGAAAATAAAATAGCTGGCACCTCTTACGGAGCTCGACTAGGTCTTAGATTTCTAGAAAAGTTGAAAAGTTTATAAAGTTCAAAAAGTTTTTCCTCACACGATAGCTCATTTGTCAAAAGAGAAAGCATCGCGAAACGCCCTATTATGCAATTCATTCGTCTTGTGCTTTAGACCAGTATTGTCACTTCTACCACTATTTCTTAATACTTCTCAATTTACCAGATCTACCACTGCACCCAAAATTCATTTTGTCTTTTTACTGTTAAGCATATTATAGTTCTCTAAGCTTTCACATCTCGATAAGAAAATTAGGTGCAATGTGGACCAGACATTAGAATTATACTCAGGTTTGGGGCGAATGAACTATTTCTAGCACCGTTTAAGGAAACCTAGACATTTCGCAGCGTTCTTGGTGACTTCGAGTGGTCGATGCAACGAAGGTTGTCATGAACACACACACTAAAAACAAAGTCTTTTGGTTTCGGGGATTCAAGGGCCATTCATTGATAATGACTAAAGGTTTGGGTTTCGATTTAGGGACGGACAGCAGAACAGACAGCATTGTTTTTTCGAAGCATTAAATTCCACACTATTGGTAAAACCCCGATTTAAATTGCTGTCAAGATCAGACTAAGATACGTTGCCGTTCCGCTTCTACAGCTGAAGAGCACGGGCGTGAGTCCTGGAATAAATATGAGAAGCTATAAGGGTGCTGCGATCAGTGAAGAAATGAATTGGATTAGAAGTTGCAGACAAGAGATAATTTATGAAAATGAGAAAGGGAGTCAGAGACAGAACAAACTCTTGGGAAACACCAGCATTTATATTGTGAGTTTTAGACCTGAAACCATTCAAAACAACTTGAATTGAATGGCCAGAAAGATAGTTTCTAGTCCATTAAATAAGAGACGCATCGATCCCATAAGCACACATTTTCGACAAAAACGCTTGATGCCAAACTCTGTTAAATGCTTTCGAAATACACACAACAATCTTCGTTTCACCAGACTGGTGGAGAGATTGGTTTCACTTTTCGCTGATATAAGTCATCAATTCGCCAGTGGATCTGTTACCACGAAAACCGTATTTCATAAGCTGACTTTTTATCAACGTTCCCATGACCTTAGAAAGAATGAACGTAGGTAAGTGATTTTTTAGGGGCGGTCTGGACAAATGCTGTTTTTCACCTATTCGGAAAGAGTCCAGAAAAATAGATCAGATGATTATAATAATACCAACTAATGAGAGTTCTAGGAGAACTTATCCTGCCAGTGGTTTGCTGGGATCGCACATTACATACTCGTAAGTATTTGCTGATTTGTCTATGACTATGTACTTGTTATGGTGCAGATAAACTTCATACCTAACGCCACATTTTTGAAATCCTAAGAGACGACACTGGCTTGGACTTATGTATATAAAAATCACTTTTTCTGCTCTTCGACCTTGTTAAAATTAAAAAAAATTGTTTACCAAAATTACTTATACGTTGCTCACTTTAATTGAATTAGGAAGGATGCTCTTTTTTTACATATCTCCAATGGGGAGGATAAACATGGATACTTTTCACACATTCTGTTTCTAAATGTAGGTATCAACAACGAAATGATCTCTGCAAACAGTGTGGACTGTGGATACATGCAAATGTCCAAATTGGAATTTCTACATTATTAATAATACTTGAATGGATCGGTTGTTGTTTTCCTTTTTCTTTTTTATTGCAGGTCAATGATGTCATCAACAAGCAACTTTCTGTGGTGGATGTGCTGTACACTCCAGCGATCGACGTTGTTTTATTAGTTATTTATTTATTATTATTTTTTTTTTCTCATTTAACGATCCCCATACCGACTATACGTGCATATACCTTAAATATGTACATTGACATACTCACCATTTTTCTCAACAAATCCTCATCTCGTATGGATGCCAAATCGCATTCAATTTCCATTATGATGCCTTGATGCCTGGGGGCGGAACACACCTGAAAGATTTTAAGCAAAATAAATGAATTATTGTTAAGTTAACAAAGTAACGTAACCGCAATGTAAGCCTATGCTCAGTTGAGTGGACAATCTGTCAAAATATATTTATATATGATCCAAGTGAACGAGTTACCAAACATGGATACGTTCGGGAAAACTGCATTTTGTTATTTATTTGATGTTTTGTTTTTTTTTTTTTAATTTGTTCCACTAAACAAGCGAATTTTCCATTTCGGTAAATAGGTCTGTTTGTTTGATGGTGTTTGCTTGTTGACGTTATAAATAGTATGTCCCATGGCCATGCCTGTAAAATCGATGTGAGTTATGGATAGTTTGACTCATTTGATTGATTGCTGTTGAGAGTTTTGTTCTAAGATCTTTTATTTTCGCTTCTATTTTGCGGTCAGCATAAAATTCGATTCGTGAGGTGGACTCACGGCATTTAGGGAAAACATGCTTATGAAAATTATAATAAACCAGAGTGTGATTTATTTATTTTAATTTTGGATTAGTGAAATTAATTAAAGATTTATTAGAAAAATGCAAAACCTATTGATTTCGCTTGTCAGTGTATCTAATAGGTAATAGCGTTCACTTTTTAACTGAAAAGTTTAACATAATTTGGGTGAAACGTGAAAGTGATGTCGCATATCAAAATGGATCATTGTTTTTGTTGTGCGATTAATGTCTCTAATTTACTAGTTTATTAGTATCACATGTAGTAAACAATTTACACAGGTCTAGGACGTCTAGAAACGCATAGTATACAAAACTAAACAATCGGATATTATCCAATTTTGACATTCTATTTATAGCGTATTAAATTTTGTTTAATTCCCTTAAAATATCTGTAGAAAAAAAAATTCAAATAACTTGGCTTTAAAGGCTTAAGGAAAGCAAAAGAGTTGTAATTAGGTATGTCTTTACACAAGTGAGGAACAGTGAGTTCAGAGACAAATATGGATCACCTGAATTCTATTCTCAGTAAGTAAGACATAATACTCTGGGCGTTACTAATAAAATAAGTAATAACCAATTTTAGTTTCGACTTAAAATTTAATGAGTTCACAATGACTATATTTTCCATAGAAATTTTGTAATTTGAGCTTCCGTCGAGACTAGAGTTCGTTATTAGTAAGGCTCCATAATCACAAACCAAATAACCTTTCAATTACTTAACCATTTAGAGATTGAAATTCGATCCATACAGAGTTGGTTGTAAATTTTCCCTTAACCTTTCAAACAAGCCATATAGAGTGGCAGTGGATAGGAATGAGCTAGATCGCGGCATGTCAGGTTTTGGTATGCATTTGAGGTCTGATTAAGTAGGAACACTTCATGACGTGCTGATTCGTCAAGGTCGCATAAAACCACACCGACAGCTTCAACGCATATGGAGGATGCAGTTTCTTCAACATCGCCCTAAAGATTGCGCGAAGCTTCAAAGTTAACACTTCAAGGCCTTTACAAATGTCGGTACAATTTCTTGGATACATAGACGACATTTATACCAATTATACAGGTACTTAAGTGTTTGTCAGACGTTCGAAAACGTGGAAAGTTTTTTGGAAATCAAACTTCGAATCCCTCGCTCAGTACAGAGGATCATCGCTATCTACTGCGCACTGGCCCACATTTCGCCCACATACGAATATTTAGGGAAGTAAAAACTACTCATACAATTTCTTCTATTTTCAATGCCATATCACGCACAGTCATAACTTCCAATTGAGTCATTTAACATCACCTATAATGACCATCAGCTACTTTACCAATGACATGGCAGTAACACACGTCATCAATATAATCTACAAAAAAAAATGTCAGAAGTTAACATTTGCATCAACCGCTTAAGTGGTGATCAATCATACAACTTAATTTTTATAGTTTTACGAGTTTTAACTACTTATTATTATTTGCTTGTACATGTTTTATTAACAGACCCTGAATCGGCCGCCATATTTGTTTATTTATATATCTACAAATTTAGCAATTTTATTGAATAGTGCAATTTGTTGCATTGGGACACACAATCTCAGCCAGTATAATGTTATGAAAAGCGGTTTTAGTCTCTCATGCACAGCAACAGCAGTGCTGTCAATCAGGCTCAGTTGACCAATATGGACATTTGTCGACGGAACCAGTAGTGGTGCGCCGCAACGTTCGGATGAAACATTTATTTTATTACAATAATTTCTAGGCTGGTGCTTCGATTAAGGTGCACCTAGACAGTAGTTGGAGACATATTTGGCGCATTACTTGTGCCATTTGAATAGTGTCGTCGAAAGTATTTGACAGTAAGTGTCATTTGTCAGCTGTGCGACAACGCATTACCTAATTAGCTAGTCGAAGTTATTAGTATGAGGATAAATCTTCTCCGCCGCCACCTTCGTAGGTTAGTGTTCATCTTTCCTTGTGTCACATCCAAATTAGGCAATTTCCACCTCGTTTTTATGCAGCCAAGCATCCAGTAATGCTCATGTCAGGTTGACGTCAAAACCATTAATTTTGCCAAAAAGTGGAGGCGTGACGAGAGAACGTTTTTATTATATGCTCCCACATGCTTTTGTTTTTTGTAGGTTATTTAATGACCAAGTTAAACAATAGTTTTGCACCGCATAAATAATTGCACTTGGGCCGGTTGCAGTGGATAGTTTTTTGCACAGGTGGTCACAAAAGAGGACGGAATTTCATATGGCTGTTTCCATTTGCGGACTCAAGTCGAATTTGCGAAAAGTATCTGTCTCCAGTGACCCATATCGTGAGTTTGCCAAAATCGACCAATTGTATGGAGGATTTCTATTTTTTTTTTTATTTAATTTGGAGTGTGTTCTGATCATGTGTCGTGTATATGCATCTGCCCACGGGCACTTTATTGGTGCTGATTAATATTTATTTATCGATTTTAGAATTCGCAGTTACACGAGATATGGCTGAGTGGGTTGGGTTCGTTGATTCAGTTGGATTTTGTTTAAACAGATGAATTCTCATTTAAATGACACATGCTGGGATAACCTAGAACAAGGTTCACATGTTCAAAAACTGAATCACTTGAATGTACGTATGTACAACTTGTTTGTATCTCTGCGAATAAAAAGTGCAACATTATCACAAGGGCATCACTTCCATTTGGGAACAGTTGTTAATGTCAGTTGAATTGCCAAAACTTAATTGTAATCAGGGATGGATTTGGATGTTGGATGTTCGGCGTCTCCTAATTTGTAAGAGATATTGTACTAGTGCATACAAGAAACTATAGTCAACAACCGAGTGCGTAATGCTGTTGAGAATGATAATACAAAGAGTACGCGTAGGTATGTATATGTATTTGTATAGAGAATTTTATGTAGAATGACATTATACAATTTATGATGGAATTTATTTTAATTTCATTTAGGTATGTGCATAAAAGAATATAGTTGGCGCAAACCTACCCCAAGCCTTGCTTCTCACAACCTTTCGCTTGTGCGAATATTTATTTTTTGTGACGAGTGGAAGCAAGCTACTTTTGATGTTTAGAAGGGCAACAGGTATCTTATTTACTAGTAAAAAATAAAATAATAGTTTAAAAATCAAATGAAACGTATACTGCACTAAAAAGCAAAAAAAAAAAAAATTAACCAATCTATTTTGAACGTTTATCCTGGAAGAGGGTTAGAGTAAGTCATGCTTTTGTAGTCTGCACTCAAATAATATAATACATAACTACAAACATGGCCTACATTACACCCCCTTTTTCCAACCCTTATAGGACGAATAATACCTACGCCTAATGGTTCATGTGTTATGAAAAAGCCTCCCTTAAAGGGGCAGAGGAAGTCAAAATCCAAAAATTCCTTCTAAATATTGCATTGTCTTCAGAACCCAACCAGCATGGAAAATTTCAAAGTTCTAAGTTTATATGTGGTATACGTATACGACACTTGAGAGAGGGCTTCGTGTTGACTAGTTTCTACGATATTAATTGTATTGTATTTTTTTTTTTTTTTTTTTTTTGTTTTCTTCTTTTAAATACTTCTCCCGGGAAAGGCGAACCTATAATGTTTCAACAGCGCCCCGAGATGCTTGCAGATGTATGTTAGTTCTGCACTTAAATTAGTGCAAATTGCAGTCTTCTGGAAATATATCCCCAGGAAGCGAGTTCCAAAGTTTGCTTGTCCTGTAATAGAAGGAGTTTTGGAAAGTTGATGTCCTCGCGGTTGTCAAGTGTACTGTATCGTCATGATCATGAGCATTAGCAGCATGTCTTGTGGGGCGCCCAAAATTTGCATTTCGAGGGATAACATCTTTTAGTTCCTCGGAACATCTATATCTACCATGGAAATACCTATGGAACAAGCATAGGTCAGAGACTTGTCTTCTGTGCACCAACGGTTGTAGATTCGATGTGAGTGTAGAGTGTAGGGTCTCCAATAGTGCCCGCAAGCTAAAAATTACCCTACCAAGTAATGGAGTTGACTTAATCATCACACTTAGATGACGTAAGTAATAGACGAGATGTCGAACGAGAAAGCGGCCTGTCAACTTATGACACAGGCCTTCATATTCATAGGGACTACCTGGTGAGGTTGTGTCAGTTCTCAGTCAGTGTTAATTAAGTAGATATATAAGTTAGATTTATGTTATAGGAAGCATGTGCGGCTTAAAACTCCGCTGCCAGAAATTTAAAAAAATTCAATTACATATTTGGGAACATTACTTTTCAACAGCAGATCATATCAAATTTGACATCATGGTACCTCCAAATACAATGCAATGAAAGCCGTTAACCCATAAGATGGAAGGAGAGCAGGTCGACCGAGAAATGCATGGAGCAAGACAGATATGGAAGAGTCATGGGAACTATGGGAACGATTTGGGTTGAGTTAATGCATATTGCCAGAAAACACACGATAGCACGATAATTGTAGTAGATGCCTTAGGACAAGGGGACACAGGACTTATAGTCAAAATTACATGCTTCCAATTTTTAAGCAAGGTGCGCACTGTTCTGTTATTTAATTCTTAAATCATAAATAGTTTTTGAACAAAATAGACTCTAAAGATAAAATTTTTAAATGAAAATGATTGCAGATGATTGGGAAACAGTGCTGACGATTGCAAATGATTCGAAATGGTTGGAAAAGATTGCATCCTTAAAACTTCAAGTTCAATCTGATTGGTGATTGCAACTTTTAAGTGCAGCGTAAAAGTAAAGTCATTTTTGGTTCAAAATTAAAATCCTGTGGAAATTATACGTGACCAAAATGAACACATTTAATTTTATAACCTCCTAATTTACGCCAGAGATGTTTTAGGCAAGAAGAATCAATTGCTCTGAGCCGTATCTGCATTCTGAATAAAAATAATACAAAAACCAATCAAGGTGGAAACATTTTGCGTAACAATAGAGAAGAAATTGAACCAATTTCAGAATCAGAACTGTCAAAATATGTATACATAATTACAGTACATATACGAATACAACGAAATTTTCGTATGACGCTATCTATTCGCTGCAGATTTTTTGTCGTTCGAAAAAAGCTATTGGATTTTCAAATCATAGTACATACATAGTCATATGGAAGTCAAAATACAGACACAAATTCAAATTCTGGCACGATAAAATAGTCACCAATTTGTTATTTGTCAATGCGACGTGATACGTTTTACAAAAACTTTATCAATAGAAAAATGTATGCCAACGCACAGTAGCCAAGGAATAAAATCTATTTATGCCCTAAAATAGAAGTGAAAAGGTTTCAAATTGTTCGCTCTGACCTCAGGATGCATTTCGATTACTCACTAACATCACCCGTCACGATTTTTCCAAAAAACGATTACATATTCCAAACACAAAAAAATATATACCTACATATTTAACTATCTCACACTTGTTATGGAAATTGATAGATGAATTAAATCCAATGAGCCACCTTTCCAAAGAAATTATAAAACACCCCAAAGGCAATACATGTCGTTTTCGGTGAGTTCAGTCACTTCTCGTAAAACATGTTGGCTGTCGAAAATTATGGTTGCATGACCGAAAACGTCAAATTTATGGATATGGTTTAAACAAAGAAATATACTGTGTGGGCTATATTGATTCAGATGGACGAGTATATTTTTCAATGGAAATTCAAATTAAAAAAAAAGATCAACTGATTAGCCTGTCTAATATAGATGAACTGATGAACCGTTAGGTACTAAATGATATTTCGAACAAGTCTATAAGACGACGTATATAGATTTTTAATTAAAAACATAGTCGCGATTTTCTATAAAAAAAATTAAGAAACCATAAGGTGAACCTTAATCATATATTTTTGTGTCAACTTGAAATTTTATGAACTATCAGTTTGTATTAATGCCTATAAAATGTAATCTTCTGCTAATCATAAAGGTAATGTGCAAATTAAAAATGATGAATAGTGAGTGCACAAGTTTTGGCAAATAAATTGGCAGATCATAATGAGCACGCGATTAATAAAGAATCTTAAACGCAATTGTGCCGATAAAGATTGAATCAAAAACTATGTTGAACACTTTTTAAAATTCTTATATTATAACGAGTTGATCAATAAAATGTCTGAAGGAGAAGCAAAGGGTCGACTTAAGGCCCCAGCACATTGAATTCATCACATCCGTTTCATCGACAGTTGAAATGTCACATGTAGGTATAGAATACACGCCAGCTTATGGAAACAGAGCTTATTGGATGAACATATAGGGTGTCCCATAATTGACGCAGTATGTAATTTTGATAGAAAATACCAGCCGCATTAATTAGAAAGCTTACATTTTTTATTGATTCATAGAGTAGGTATACAGATTGAGGTTATGCATGGAATATAGCACATCGGATAAATGGCCTCAACGGCTTTGCTGGCAAGTACGTACTCTTTTATTGAAATATTTTTATTTTCTATGACTGTTTTAGGCACGAGTACGATAACTACGGCGCCAAAAATTGATAACGGTATTTTGTAGAGGGGTTAAATACAAGCATTTTTTACTATGGGAGGGGGGGTCTATCTGGCTTCGTTTAGGCGGGAGGGGCAATTTAAAAAAAATAATACTTAAAATGAAAAAAATTAATTGAGAAACAATGGCAACACTTACAATAAAGGACTTTATGAATTTTGTAAGCCAGGAATCTGTTCTTTGATATTATTTTTAAATCAAGTTTTAGTTGTTAATAGTTTTTGAAAAAAATACTTTCAAACATGAAATTTAAGAAAAAAAAATAAAAAAAAAAGTTTTATGCTGATGTTTTCAATATTGAGCAAATAGATACTTAATTTATTTGTAATTTTTACTGCCTAAATCAATTCTTAATCGAACACTGAAAACCAGATTGGTTTATGTCTTCTAATTTTTGAGAAAATTGAAAATTACTTTTATATGTCGCTCCGCTTAGAGTACAAATTGCTACCCTTGCGCCTTGAAATGCGTATCGGGGGGGCATGCTGCCCCCCTGCAACCCCCCTGCTTGGGGTCACTGTTGGATTTTGGGATGGGTGCAAGGCTGAGTATATGCAAACTTTCTTTAAATAATTATATTAGTTTACCCACGTCAACAACATTCTTCAGATACAGTCTCTGGCCTAGTGATGCGCGATATATATCGAATCACTCGATTCATCGATATTTTCGTAAAAAAATATCGATTATTTCACTCGATAATTTATTTTCGATACTATCGATGAATCGATGTTTTCATCCCGATTTTTATGCCCTCAAAAACCACTGTCTCCGCTATAATAACACGTCTCGTTACGATTCAAGAAACATAAAACATTTTCTTATAATTACAATATTGGATTAATGTACATAATATTTGTACAATATACTCTTTCAAATAAGCTACATATTTATTTATTATGTACATATTTCTGAAGAAAAAATAATTTAATTGGTAACAACTATCTTAATTCGCAAGATGACGACTTTGTTACCATTGTATGTTTTTTTTTGTACCTACCTAAATATGAGTATCTTGTTGTTTTTTGATTTGCTTGTTCCTGAACTTTTTAATAAACAAAATACATAATTTATGTAATCAGAGTTCCTATAGAGGCAAAATTTGTACATTTTCTTGTAATTAATTTTTTTTTTTTTTTTC
This sequence comes from Cheilosia scutellata, assembly GCA_955612985.1. NCBI lineage: Eukaryota > Metazoa > Arthropoda > Insecta > Diptera > Syrphidae > Cheilosia > Cheilosia scutellata. Next base: position 5,388,625 of record OY015313.1, read on the forward strand.
AAAAATCATTCAAAAAAATAAGTTAAATTATTGTCTTGAATTATTTCCTTTGTCAAATAGAAATCGATTCAATCCTATAAACAATAAAAATATTTTTTTTAGTAAAAATTAATAGAAAACTCAGGAAAATTTTAAGTTAGCATATAAACCGATATTATCGATACGATAGATTTTTTTGGGTCGATTTCTTTTTTGCATCGATATTTTCATCTTGATAATAAAATATCGATGTATCGATGCGGTTTTGGATTATCGCGCAACACTACTCTGGCCAGAAATTTCACATTGGTAGACAAAATGTTGCTGATTGCATTTTAGACAATTTATAACGGATTCCTGGCTTTGAAAAATACTATAGTTCGTTGTGGTAAGTGTTGCCATTGTTTTTTAATATTTTATTTTAATTTTATTTATAAATTTTTTTTAATTACCCCTCCCTCCTAACCGGAGCGAGATAGACCCGCTCTCCCAAAGTAAAAAATGTTTGTATTTAACTCCTCTACATAAATCCGTCATTAGTTTTCATCGCCAAAATTATTTTACTCATCCCAATTTTTGTCCTAAAATTTCAAGTTTGAAATTGTTTTTTTCAAAAACTATTTAAGAAAATAACTTGATTTAAAAATAATATGAAAGAACAGATTCTGGGCTTTCTAAAATGATATAGTCTTTTATTTTAAGTGTTGCCATTGTTTCTTAATATATTTTTTTTCCATTTAAAGTACCATTTTCTTTAAATTACCCCTCCCGCCTAAACGGAGTAAGATAGACCCCCCCCCCTCCCATAGTAAAAAGTGCTTGTATTTAACCCCTCTACAAAATACCGTTATCAATTTTTGGCGCCGTAGTTAACGTACTCTCCCCCTGTTTTACATAAATGTGTGCGAATTTCATTAATACATCTCCCAATTTCCTCTTTCAAGGCGTTGTTGGTGGTCGTGGGCTTGTTTGCATAGGCTTTTGACTTCAAAAAAACCCTACAGAAAAAAGTACAATGGCGTTCGCAAGATCTGGATGGCCAATTCTGATCTCAAAAATGGTACAGTACACGATTTGGAAATAACTCATGCAGTAATTGAATTGTTTCTCTGGCTGTATGGTATGTGGCACCGTCTTGTTGAAACAACATGTTGGTCACATCCATATCTAGTAATTTAGGCACTTAAAACTGGGTCACGATAACGAACACCATTTTCAAAGAAGAATGGTCCGATAATGCCTCTAGCACAAAATCCGCACCAAACAATCGCGCGTTGTGGCTTTTCTGGAACCCCAAATGCGACAATTTTGACGATTAACGAAGCCATCAAGATGAAAATGAGCTTCATCACTGAAGATGATTTTGTTCGAAAATTGCGGATTGTAGCTGACAAACCTTCATCTCTATCTCTATGTATATAAAACAAAGTGGAAAAAACCAATTTAGTTGATTTTTTTCCTAAATGTCGGTAATTACGGTGGTCGGTCAATAGGCTAAACAAATTCAAAATCGGACAAAGGGGCGTGGCACCTCCCATACAAAAAAAAACATTCAAAATCGTATATCCCGAAAACCACCAAATCGATTGAGCTCAAACTTACAGGTAATGTTACGTATTGGCCATGGAGCGCTCCTGTGAAGATTGGTCAAAATCGGACAAAGGGGCGTGGCACCTCCCATACAAAAAAAAACATTCAAAATCGTATATCTCGAAAACCACCGAATCGGTTGAGCTCAAACTTACAGATAATCTTAGCTATTGGCCGCAGAGTGCTCCTGTGAAGATTGATCGAAGTTGGACAAAGGGGCGTGGCACATCCCATACAAAAAAACATTCAAAATCGTATATCTCGAAAACCACCAAATCGTTTGAGCTCAAACTTACAGATAATATTAGGTATTGGCCCTGAAGTGTTCCTGTGAAGATTGGTCAAAATTGGAAAAAGGGGCGTGGCACCTCCCATACAAAAAAAACATTCAAAATCGTATACCTCCTATACAAAAAACATCTTCTATGGGGTGAAACTCGATGACGTTATATCTCTATAACCGCTGGGCCGATTTTCATGAGTCTTTTTTTGTTTTGTTCGTATTGCTGTATTTCAGGTTTAGGCAGAAAGAAAGTTCCACTTTATTCTCATTTCTCGCATTTTACGAAAGAACATCTGTGCACGGGCAAAGTCGGGCGGGTACCTATAGCTATCTCTATATATTTTTTTTTTAAATGTCGGTAATTACGGTGATCAATTGATAGGCCAACAAAATTAAAAAATAAAAATTGTAAAAAGCAATAAAAGGCCTGGCGAAGCCGGCGGGGGTTCAGCTAGTTACTTTTAAAATATTGCTCAACAATGAAAATGCGTTGTTCTTTCGTATAGCGCTCCATTTTTACTAACCCCGAACTGTCAGCTGTCACACTGTTATCCGTTGGCATCACTGTACTATTAAATGGCGCTATATTCAAATTTGCATGAATTATGGGACACCCTTTATAATTAAAAATGATATGGAACTTTTTTCTACTAAAAGTGAAAACCGAACATTTTCTAATATTAAAATAAAGACCATTAAGAACACACCAATCATTTAGAAGACGGTTTATATCATTTTGTAACGCTAAGACATCTAACATACAGTTTATTGTTTTGTAGATTTTTAAATCATCTACGTACAAAAGACATTTTGGGCTTGATACAAAAAAGGGTAAGTCATTGATAAATAGAAGAAAGAGAAAAGGACCAATATGACTTTCTTAGGGAACACCTGAAAAATTTCGAATTTCATTCGAAAACGCGGATCCAATTTTAACAATTTCTTTGCGATTGGTCAAGTAATTACCAATCCATTTTAAAATATTAGAATGAAATGCAAAAAGCTTAAGTTTATTTAAAAGAACATTGTACTGAGCACGATCAAAGGCTTTTGAAAAATCGGTATGCAATGCATGCAATCTACTTGAAGACGTTTTTCAATATTTTCAAGACAGTAATTGGTAAAAATAACCAAGTTTGTAGAGGTTGCACTTACAAAACCTGCTGAAGTTCAGAAATATATGTAGTTGCGAACAACTGAGTACAAACTTTTTTTAACAGCTTCCTTGAATATTTTAGGAAACATTTGCAGCTTTGCAATATAATTTTCGATACGACTCTTTGATCCTGATTTGGAAATTAGAGTTATGAGTGAACATTTCCAAATGTCTAGAAATTCGCCATTGGTTAAAGATATTCCACTTTTTGGCTGTTGACATTCGACATGTTTCGCAAATTAAAATAAAGCGCATTCGTTGTTGGGCAAAACCATTAAAAAATGTCGCCTAGTCGTAAGCCTTGGAGTGCTGTTAGTTTTAAGATTAACTTGTAAATTTGTATGTTTCTGGTTAATAAATAAATAATAAAATAATATTACAAAATTTCGAGGCATGGCCGTAAATGAATTATAAGTAATATCTACCCCCAAAATAATCGCGTCCGTTGAATAACGACAGCTCAAAAAAATCTGTTTAAATTCACTCAAGCCCAAATGACATTGAAAAGCGATCTCCGCCAGTGCGAGGGCAGCCGCTCACTATAATAATTTAATTGAAATGTTTAGAAAAAAAATCCCATTCAGGCGACATTTTTCCATGAAAGTGTCATCATAATTAAACAAATTGTATTCCTAGTCGTCCCCCACATGCAATGGATCTGCATCGCCATTCGTCGCGATGGAGCATGTTCCATCCAAGCAGTTGCTCGGCGCAATAATTCAATTAATTGTAACATCTCTCTAATAACTAGAATTAATTCTCCAATTGATTTCAAAGTGGGCGTTCAGTTAACATTTCAATTCGACAAATTTTAACTCTCAGCGTTCGGAAGGTGCAACGCAACACAACAGCCCTACTACCGACTACTACTTTTCTAATGCAATAACAACTGTTGTATCTGTGATCTGAATACCTGTCTCGGAGTCTTTTCATCGATAAACGATGTGAGATAATTTCGCTATTATTAAATACTCCATACCGCTAATAATAACATGTCAAAGTTAGAAGAGAGAGAAAAAAAAATGTAATTATAGCAACAAACAAGCGGAATGAAGGTCAAACAAATTTCATCTTCCAAAACAGCGGTGGTTGTTGTGGCGGCGCGGTGGTGGATTGCGTCGCGATTACGTGTTGCGGGCTGGGTCGGTTCTGTCATAAATTGATCTTGGACTGGAATATCAATGGTTTTGATCTGTCTGTTGTTGTTGATTTTTTTATTTATTTTGTGTCCAATTGTATCCACAATGAACCTCCCTCACACCACATGATGAGCTTTAGGTGCAAATTGAGAGGTCCCGATTGGTGAGAGGTCGCACCGTAGATGTTGGGTGTTGGTTGTGGCACATGCCGTCTGTTTTGCTTTTTGGTTTGCAATGTTTTATTAGATGTAAACACGAAGAATTTGGCTAAATGACGTCAGTATTTCTTTTGGGAGGTAATTTCCACCTGGTGCGGATATTAAAATGTGGTTTGCTACTGGGCGTGCGACTTGAGTTATAATTGATTAAACAAAGGCTATCACTTTTAATTGGTTTAGTTTTGAATTTGATTACCGCTTCCGTAAATTGGGATATAAGGTATGTATATGTTACGGTTGGCCAAATTTTGGGAAAACAGAATGAATAAAAATTAGATATATTCATGTGCCAAAACAACTTGTCTATATAAAGCGCATGGAGCTGCACAGGAGGATAAAAGTGAGCTCTATATGCAAAATAAAACTTTATAAGTTTATTAAAAAAATAATTGATTTAATAATTATTTTATAATTTATATATACGAAAGAAAAGGAAGAAAGAAGATCGACTTCTTCGGACGAAAAAGAAAGAGCAAAAGGAGCGAGCGATCGAGAAGTAGAGATACTAGTAAAGTATCATTCAGTGTTGAGAATATGAATACTGCAGACTGTTAAACAGCGAAAAAGATACAAATTCCACCGTCTGGCAGACCATTTAACCTTTACGATAAACACAAAAAATTTCGTACATACCCGACCAAAGTTTAGTTAGGATAGCAATACCTAAACTTAAGTCCAAGAACGCTGGAAGGCCGTACGGGTCACCATACTCTAATTTCCGAGATTTGCTCAGAGATGAACCTCAGCATAGTTTTCCCAATCCACAAAATATCTCCATACCTATTAAAAGTATACTATTATATGTTCGGTCTTTAAATCGGTAATGGCAAAATCCCCACTTTTCAGTCAGATATGGCTCGTCGTTCATGTGATGATTCAGGCTCTAGTTGCGGTACAGTTTTATTATGATGATGTCAAAAAAGATTTAGGAATGGCGTCGCAGTCGTATGCGATTCTTTTCAAAAGTAATTTCCAAAAGTCTTTGCAAGTACTATACATGTGCGGTTCACTTGCTTAAGCTAGTATTAGACGATATGTTGAATCAGCATACGTATGCTGAAAATTGTGTTCCAATCACAACATATCGTGTAAACAAAATTTTTGTTTTCATTAAGTATGCACGATATGTTGTGATTGGACCACAATTTTCAGCATACGTATGCTGATTCAACATATCGTCTAATACTGGCTTTAGACGTACAAGAGTTACATTTTATTTCTTGTTATTTTTTGTATTATGTGGAACAAAGAGAAAAAAAAACTTATTTGGCAGAAAGGTACATTCATACACTATACCTTAAAACAAACATAATTTCAAGCTTTATGATAGACCAATAACGGTAGTTTTACTCTTTTTTTCTATACAATGCAAAAACGTATGTATTTTTTTGGTTCACTTGAATAGACGCACCTGTAAACAAGTCGAAAAACAATAAAACACCAAATTTGTGTGCGATATTTTTATTTATTTTAACCAATTTTATGTTATTTTAATAATATGTGAGGCAGTACCATTGGATATGATCTCAAAAATAATATAGTCATTTTATTGACGATTTCCTATTTAAAAGCGCCGAAGAGTGAAATTGCACCCCATACCACCATAACTATACCCCTAATTTCGAATGATAACGGTTCAAAACATATTTTCTTTCCGGAGATCATAAAAGTAATAGCCAGAGGTAAGAGAGACTGAGATACCCATCTTCGACCGATTTACAGTAATTTGCCTACAAGCTAAATTTTACGCTCCCAAAAAGTTTAGGTGCGCTAGTATTGTTGCATAGAAATTCGTATTGACAAATGTCAAAAATCCTCTCCACCAACACATTCGCACCTAATCTTTTTACCTTTCACAGTGGGCAAAGTTTTTGGCAGCGTTCATATATTTTAGCCGTTAAATTTAAAAATAGTTCGTTATGCTTACATTTTAGGTGAATAGTAATTTATTTTAAAAATAATTGTATATTTATTTGAAATAATCAACGAAAAATATACAACAATGCAGCAGAATTAAAGTAATATAAAAGCGTTTTGAGTCAACTTTTATAAGACAGTTAAAAATCATGTAGACATATTCATACATTTTGTAAATGTAGGTACATATTCGAAGTCATAAGTACAAAAGTACAAAGTAATGTCGTAATATATTTTAAATATATTAAGAGCTGTAGATTATTATTTATAATGGTAAACGGAGTAAAGAAATTAATATTGCTTACAATTAAAATTCAGAAAATCAATGGTAATTTGACACGTTCTCTCTTTCTAATTTCCTTTAAATTTGTAAAATTGATAACTGGGTATTATATTTTCGGAAAAACACATGGCTAGTTATGCAACTAGGTATTCAAATTTTTATACATAATATGCTGTTCTTCATTCGTTTATTTTTAAGCTAAGTTAACTGTCAGTTTTAAGCTAAGTTAACTGTCAGTATATATATACAATATACAATTATTATACTCCAAAAAAAAACAAATGTTGATTTGTTTCATTAAATAAAGTTAGGCCAATTACGTTAATATAATAGCCAAAATGGTATTCACATATTATGTAGTCATGTATTCTTGTTTTTATTCATCTTTAGGCATTTTGATAAATTTAGAAAGCAAAAACATTATTGAAAACGTACTGAGTTAATATCCTTATTCACCACTATTCGTGTTGAACTCCATCACAGAAAACTGTATTTCTGAACTCTGCCAGAGTCCATTTCGGTTGGCAGCAAAAAACAATTTAATTAGAAATGTCATTTTAACCTATTAAAACAATTATCCTTTCTAAACTTGTACAAATAAAGCTTGTTATTAATTATTTGGTCAATTTATCAAGCCTCGTATCGGTTTTGAGTTAGGTGAAGTTTTCTTGCACGATTAATTTGCATGAAATGTGTGTTTTAAGTAAATCCTACGTTTTCCGTCACTCTAAAGCATAAAAAGTCGCAGTCGGAAGGGACAGACTATTCCCGGTCCACCATATAAGTGCGAAATCTGTTGTAAAATAAACACAATTCTTACAAATATCACATGCATTGCCGCAGCAATGTGTCGAGAAGTTAATGATCAGAAACTCCTACGATGGTCTGGCCAAATGACAACGCATGATTTTTTCAATCCAATCCAAACTGCAATCTGTGGAAAAACTTACAGGCAATCTACATACATATCTATGTGGTATTTGCAGTAAAAGATTGGCACAAAAATCCGGTTTGAAGGTAAGACATGAAGTGCTCGATATCCCTTTTCAAACCTAATTGCTTTACTCTATAGAAACATGTTGACACATACAGGAGGAAAACCTTTAACGTGTTATAAATACAACAAAGAATTTGGATTAGTGTCTAACCTGTCTGTTATACAAAAGAAGACATTCCGGAGAGAAGCTATAAGAGAGGAAGGTAAGGTGATATACATGCAGCTTTCCTAATCGAATAGTAATTTAATTTTTTTTTTCTCCCCCAGAACTGCCATAAAAGGTTCACGAGCGGAGATCAACCCAGGCGGAATCATTTGTTCATACTGATGAAAGGAATTTCTTCTGTGAAACATGCGGAAAATTCTCCAATCGACATATCACAAAGCAAAGACAATCAAGTTATAAAAACAATAGATTTTTTAATCATACCCAAGCATTAAATACAATATAAATTTATGGTAATAAACGACGAAGTCTCATTTTCAGTGTTGACCTAAATGACTAAATTTCTTCCTCAGTTTCTCTCATTTTTCCTTCTTCGGTCGTCTCCATGGTCACTCCAGGTGCTGGCTCATATGGATTATTGTATGGGGTACTGTTGCCGATGTGTGGAAAACTAGCTCGACCCTTGCGTGTGATGTGGAATTATTCATTTGCAAGAAACTGATCATCCAATTCCTTCGAAAAAGTTTTTTTGTTTATCTAAGGGAAAATAAATTCTGTCATATAATTTATATGCATATGATTTTTTCATGGATTGTGGTCTCACCCGCAATATTCTTTAAGTTGTCTATCATAAATCCTCGATTGTTTAAATATACCTAAATGTGTACATAATTAAAAACATGCATTGCTTTAAAACCAAACATTCATATGCTAAAAGCAGCTTTTCCGATTATGTGGTGTGAAGTCATACGCGTGACGCATACATAAACTAAAACGCTCGTAAAATCAAATTGGCGATAGGCGATCGGTGAATGCAAATCTTTCTATAGCTGTTGTTGCTTTGGTTGTGTTGATGTCTTGTACTTATCTGTCCCTCCGTCTGAAACAGTAAAAATACCCTTGAATACAAGCGATAGAAATACATTATGATTAACTACGAGCTCACCGTTTGTTTTATTCGATTGATCTTATTTTTATAAAAGTCGGTCACTTCCAGATTGTATGGTGGCATTATTACTTTTCTTCCTGGTAATTCGAATCCTCAAATTACTTTCCCGTAAATCAAGCTGGGACGGTTGAATTCTCTCGTGTAAGACGGGCACATGAAACGTTATATTTCTTTAACTTTGGCATAGCATAGTCCTTTCGCCATTTAGTCCGCAAATATGTAGCACTGCCTCCTAAATACACAGCACGTATTTTTAAACTGGAAAATGCCGAATCACACACCGCTGCAGTTGAAGGAAGTTATTGATCTATAGATGCTGGAGAAAATCGAATCATTTAAATCGCTGTCCTCACCGCTGCTGATGGACATTAATACGTCAACATTTTCGAACTTTTTTTGCAGTGGCCTACATAAATGCGTTGGTTTTAGTTTAGCTATTGTCGATATCACATTGTCGGTCGTCCCCAAGCACGCTTGTGTTGCTGTTTGTCCTAAAATGTTTCTTCTGTAGCAATGTATTGTCATATTCTCCTCTCAAGGACGCGATTGAAAACCTGCACTAGGAAAAAACGTCAAACATATACAAGATTTGTCTTTTATTGGACTATTAAGTTATGGATTGTATTATATTACATACCTTGCAGCTTTATCAAGTGAACTGACAGTGGTGATATATTAATGGACGATATGCAATCAAATTCGAGGATTTCTTGTTGTAGACTCCTGCTGGAATTAATTCTTGTTGTTCAGTCTCACAGATTGCCTTGCGTATTATGTATTTTGTATTGTTCTAGGTGTAATCGGTGGTAGTGGCGCTGACTTGGTTGATGGTTATAATCCCAATGATTCTTTCGTCGATACGACTATGAGCGTAGCCCAAAGGGCACGTTGTAATGAGATATGGCGATCAAAACGTCCACGTACTACTCTGTAAAGTTAACTTTCAATTTATTTACGGACAAAGAATTAAGAAGGTATTTTTCACATTTTATGCACAAACTCGCTGAATCCATTAGAATATGCAATTTCTTAACCATCGACAATGCACAAAGTTCCTTTGAATGTGCTTGCTTGGATATTACCAAGAGAATGTATTTATTTATTAATTTTAGCAATTAAAATATGATAAAACTTACTTTTTTCACTTTTTCACAGCAAATCACAATTTGTCTCACACTTTGTTTTCCAATTTATGACATTTATGACAGTCGACTTCTGTCAAACCAAATCCACCACATTTTTTTTTGTTTATTTTTTTTGTTCAATTTTACATGGATAGGAATTGACGTACATGAATAGGAAAACAAAATGGCGGATTCCTTGCAAAAATTGAGGGGCCCAGCGGCAAGAGGATTCGGAGATGGGTATCTCGTCTACCTTACCTCTGGTAATAGCTATAGTTGCAGGATCATGCAAGTTAAAGTCATTTTTGTTCGATAAGTCGACTTTGCTCCAATTACTGGAGACCACTTAAATTTTAATATCCCATGCCATGTAAGACCTTGCAAATTAAAGGCGTGCTTACTTAATTAGGCGGTGTTTTTTTTTTTTTTTTTTTGTAGTTTTGTAAATTTTGGGTGTAAATCATAGACAATAACACAACGAGAATGGATTTGCTACAAAAAAAACGCAAATTCAATGATTTAGTTTGTAAATTGAGTGCCATAAGACCCTAGTCTTTGAATCTTCCGCTCGCCATTTCACGCACTTTTGCCTTTTATGCAAATTAAACACTTTTTTCTGCCTATTTTAATAAAATTAATATAAAATAATAGTTGTCTTACTTTCAAATTAACTTTTCACTGCTCTTTTTCCGAGCACTTGTTGTTAACTAACCAATTTAACCGGTGCGTCTATTCAAGTGAACCTAAAAAATGCATATGTCTTTTCATAGTAAAAAAAATGAATATAACTACCGTTATGGGCCTCAGCGTAGTTCTGAAGTACCCCATTGGGTAATTTGGCTCAAGTATTTCAACTTTAGCTCAATGCTCCGAGCCAAAGAGAAATGGCTCACATTTGTCCTAAAACTTAAACTTCGTTCTTAAAAAAAAAATGTTAAAAAAATATAATTTACTCAACTGAACCCCGTCAGCCGTCACAAAACAATCGCTGGTTAAAACGATTCAACCAAGTAAACCAAGTTTCCCATTCAGCAATATGGTTTACATTGCTGACAAGGAAAACATTCCCACGGGCACAGAAGTAGACTTCTTAATCATGTTAACTTAGAAATAACAGAACTTTTAAATACTGAAACGTAATAAGGAGATTAAGCGGGTGTAAATCCTTTTGATCTATAAGAGTTAGCTAAGACCAAGAATAATATTCTAAATGAAAATTTAGAAATCCGACAAGAGGCGAATTTATCTTCTCAATTTTGTAAAATGAATCAAGAATAAATAGCCTATTAGTCGACGGGCTAGGTGCAATCCAATACGGGATGACGAAAGTCATTCCCTTCTGGAGTTTTTTTTAGATGGGTTTAAGGTTCCTCTAGCAGAAGCATCCCTAGCGTAATAGCTCCGCAACTGCAATCCTGAAATCCCAACAAATAAAGCACATCCTTATCCTTAATTGGCATCCTTCGCTAATCTGGGAGAAACCAATTGCACAAGGAATGAAGGATATATGTTTATATTGTAGGAAAAAAAATGGGATTAAGTTGATAAATGCAACTTTTATGACGCTTATCCCAAAAAGGTCATAAAATTTACTTGTTAACTTTGTCTCACTTGATTACGAACAGTGGCTTAATCTACCTGTTACCATGTTTTAAATCAAATAAAAGGATACTTCGAGTATTAGTGAGCTTAAAGCAAAATAAAATATAGGCTCAATGAAACTATCCTATTCTAACCCACTTCTACTAAATAGTATAGGTTCCATAAATTGAAACTACAGGCAATTCTGAGACTAAAACGGATGTGGACGTTAGGTTTGTTATATTGCTTGATTAAATCAGTTAATTAAACAAAATTAATATTACATTGTATTTATTATATTTTATTGTAATACATATTTTCTAACCTTTTTTTCTTTATAACCTAATAAACTTTTAATTGAAACTGTTTTAATCGGATCCTGTTTTACTTGTGGCTTAATACAGGTACACCGCTACATAACGCAGCTATAAATAGGCATCTCTTTGGGTTTATCAATTAAACAAAAAATAAATTTACATATTTGACATTTTTAACGATATCAACATAATCTATTGAACTTTTCCGCAGTCACTGTCTGCCCATAATGCTCTCTATATATAAATATATAAAATTCGCTAAAATTTCTACCTTAAAATGGTCTAAAAAACATAAATAAAATATTTTTTTTTTTTAAGAAATGAAATTTTTTTTTTAATTTTTAATTGTTATAATTTTTTTTTTACATAAACTCCATAAACACTGAAATATGTATGGGGCTTGTGGTAACTGTAGTATTTCGAGTATGTGCGAGGTTGAGTATATTTTTACATATAAAAAAAAACAAATTTCCTCTACAAAGTTTTTACCTGTATATTTTAGAATAAATCATTGCAAAAAATAGTTTTAAGTGGAAAGTCAATTTCCTATTGGAAACCTCAGCCCGAAAGTCTTAGCCAAATTTTACCCTAACTAGTCATCTCATAATCACAATACAGAATTATATAAATAATGTAATTCTTTTATCTTAATATATGTCATTTGGTTTGACTTTGAACATGCTGTCAGATTTACATCACAAATCTTTTTGTAGCTATCGGTTTACTAGTCTCAAGAATAATCTACTGCCAGAAAATGATTTATCTAGGTCTCGATTATGACAAAAAAAAATGTGTTGGGATCGAATAAAGGCAATTTAAAATCTTTTTTACTATGCCAAGATACAACTATTGTAGGTACCTATTCATTTTGAGGACAAAATAATTGAAAGTATACTGTACACCAGTGTTTTTTAAACTGTGGGTCGCGACCCCCTAGGGGGTCGGCAAGATTTCCTTGGGGGCTCGCGCTCGCAAGTCCTGTGCCAAAAAAAAATTAAATAAAACACAAAATTTGTTAGTGCGACATATGTGAACGCAGGGAAAATAAGCAAACATTTTTGTTTGTAAAAACTCTGACCACAAAGGAAGTTTTGCTAGGAATCTTCTGATTTTGTCTTTTGCAGTTTTATAATGCTTTTTTCTCTCCCTTGGAGGCTCTTATTTAAGATGTTTAAATGGTGAAAAAGATCAGCGAGAAATGATAATTTTAAAAGCCAGGTGGGATCAAAAAAATTATTCGAATTTACAGATTTTGAATCTTGTATAAGAATAAAAATAATTCAGCTTTTAATCCCAGAACTCGTGTCAATTCCTTTCGTTTTGACATCCATCTGTCCTTTGTGTGATAAAAGGAGATTTTGATGGAGTGAACCCATTTCATCACATATGGTCCTAAACAGTCGACTTTGCAAGGCCTTGCCTTTAATAGAGTTGTCGATGAAGAAAGCAGTGTGTCTGTGTCCGCATGAAACGTTTGGCATTTTTAATTTTAATTTTGCAATGAGTCCACTTTTGTTGCCCGTCAAAGCTTTAGCACCATCGCTACAAATAGAAAAACATTTTGTCCAATCAATCTCGTAGTCGCGACAGCTTTCTAAAAAACACTAGCCAGTAGTATTTATTAGCAGGAAGAGCTTTGCAAAATAAAATTTCTTCTTCAATAAATAAATAAAATCGTATGTAATTAGATCGGGTTTGGAGGGAGTTCAGTGTATGTAGCTTTTGGAATAACTGACACATTATAATGTGAGGGTCGCCAAAATGTTTTTACTAAAAAAGGGGTCGCGTACTCAAAAAGTTTGAAAAACACTGCTGTACACCATTATTTTGTTTAAAAAGATCAATGATGAAAAATGCAAACTAATCCCCATACAAGCAACCGATTCCGTTCATTCTTACCACCTTCCACTAACAAGGTGATGGCTTATAATTTACCAACAAACTAAGCATGTTTTGCATAATATCTACTTGGCAACATAAGTAATAAATTTACAATGTCTAATGATAGTCATGAGAACTTACCTAGAATTCGTATCTAGTCCTCCACTAAAATGTAAGTTTTAAATAATGTAATGAAACCGCAAGCGAAAACCGCCTTTTCTTGTGTTTTATTTTTGTTGGTGTCGGCCCGATGATTGATTAGGTGGTTTTGGGCTTCGTATCGTATTCCAATTGGTAGCGCAAATTGAGTTGAATTGTCAATGCAACGGAAATGTACTTTTTATTAAAAGATTAAGTTATTTACCAGTTTTTACACTTTTTTTATTGGTCTTGTTAAATGTATCTTTAAAAAACTCGCGATGGACTGGTCAGGTCACCACGAAATAATTTTTGTTTAAAATTTGTTTGTTCACTTTTTGGCACACTGTATGACAGTTTAGAACACTCAGACTCAGAGCTAATGATTTAAATTACTTATCGATTTGGAAGAGTATACTATCGATGATATCAATGTTGTAGAAACCAACCGACGACGATAGACAGATAAATGGAACTGAATGAGGCTGTGGCGCTTTGGGGTCCATATAGGCAACAATTGCTACTTTATTTGCGATAAAATATTTTTTTTTTATTATTAGCAATATCAAGTGCAACTCCACCACCACCATCACCACCAGATGCATCACCTATAGATATCGTTATCTGTATTTCAGGTGCAACGAAAAGCATTGACATTTTATTTTTTAAACAGAAGCAGTAAGATACATCGCACAACATCTATGCATCTGTGCTGTAGGTATATGTGTGCACACATGGTGACAAATGAAAAGGGCGCTACTGATGTGGTTTACACGAGCACAGGGTCTTTACCTATTTCGGTAGTTCTCATTTCGGTTAAAAACAGTCCTTTGCCACTTATTTGGTTGTTGTTTTTTTTGGTTGAGTGATGCAACTATTCGATATGTCCTCTAAATGACAAGGTCATAATCGTATGGTTGAAGGTAGTTATTCGTGACTGCAATGACGTCATTAGTTTCTTGGTTAGCATGGGCTTATTAACATTGAACCTGGATATAACTGATCGCATAACATTCTCCTTATCTCCAGAGATTACACACAGATGGATCATTAGGCAAGATAGCAGTAGTTGTCAATATGTAGAATTTGTAACTGGACTCCAATAGATTGTGGCATGAACGAAGAATTTGTTTCTATGGACATCCCGAAGATTAAAAAATTTTAAGAGAGTCAGTGATCAGTGATCATTAAATGTTGGCTAAAGGACAATTATAGAAAAAACTGGACATTCCTAGATAAAATCCTATGGTATTTCGTTCGCTTTCAGACTGGGGCCCAATTCTGAAAATATAAAAGCGAGTTATAAGGTCTCATGATGAGTATACTGATAGATCGCTGTATAATGGGTCTAAGACTATGTATACCAACTTACCCTCAGGTCACTGGAGGATTTACAACCCCTAGAACATAGAAGAAACTTAAGCTACATGTCGAAAAATTCTGTCCCAAAGTTGTATTTCCGCAACTGCGGCAATAAGTGTTGTATGGGGTACCTTTTTTTTGGCCGCATGATGGTTTAAAATTGGTCAGTGCCGCGTGATTATTGCTGTGATTCTGGCGATGTCTGGGCGGGTTCTGTTTAGTAGGTTTTTTGTTCTATTTTGATCGTAGGTAGGCCATATCTTCCTTGATATGACGCAGTTTGTTAATCCTGTCCATTGGAGATTGGTTTTCTGCAGAAAATATGAATGTATTTGTCCCCTAACCGCTCCTAGCGGAATGTGGACGCTCGTTGCGCGTGAGGTGTGTAGTGTTGGCCAGGTCATCCGCATGCTCGTTGCCTGTTATGTAACTATGGCCTGGAACCTCTTCCAGTGAGCTCTTGTGGGTGTGTCTACTTTAACTCGACATGTATTGAATTTATGTTGCCAGAGGCATTACTACAAGTTATTAGTAGGAACTCAAATTTAATTCTGATAGCCCTCCTAATGAGAGCATTAGCATAGGGCTACAATTAGTAATATACTATCACAGTTGGTGGACATAGTATTTAAAAAGCCAATTTCGCCATATGGGGACACGGTAAACAGCGTACCCAAATAACTCAGATAGCTTAGAAGGAACATTTATAAAAATTTATGTAATATGCAATTCTGTTCCAGTTGCGCGTTGGTACGGAATATCCACATAATTAGCTGAGTCCTCCTAAGCACCTGCAAATCCTATCCAAACTAGTATCCATGCAAATCGAAATAAAAAACGAAGTCCTCCTCAAATGAGAGCATCAATAAAAATACTCACCCTTGGTGTAATTCATTCGCACATTTTCCTGGAACTGCGAATGTACATCTCTAAAACTGTCTCAAGTAGTCCAAGGCATTCCAGTCGCACGTCTCAGAATATCTGATTTATCTTACACACAACCAACAGAATGTATTATAATGCGTTGTTTTCTGGTTGCACTTTGTTGTTGCTGCATCAGTTTGTGTGATCCTTTTACGCTACATCTGATTAAAAATTCCGTCTGACTTACTAGTTACCATTACCAACCACTGTCATCGTGGTTGTCATCTACGTGGTTTGTCCTTCTTGCTGCTTCCATAAACCATATTCACTGGAACTTCAGAATCAACATCACGCAAGCTCGCCTCGCAGTGCCAACGTTTAGATTGCGATAGTATAGCGATTCACGAACCAAATCAAATTTGTTTTCATTTAACTTGGCGCACGCATGAATGGGGGGTCCGTGTTCAGTAACGCACGTAACAATTACCAAATTTGGGAAAACTACATTTCGAGTGCACTGCGCTGACTGTATGCCAGAGGAGGTTTTTTTTTCCTTTTCGCTGGTGTGGTGTGGTAACTGGTGACTAGTGGCCCGTGACTTCTTAATGGCGGCGAAAAATGATGATTTTCTCGTAAATTCGCTTGGTTTTGTGATATGTTTTTTTGTTCTGCCAGGCAGTCAGGTATGTATAGCCAATAGCTATAGTTAACAGGTATGAAACGTACATTTGATACAAGGTGAACAGAGATATGATTGAGAGTGCGATCGAATAAGTTTTCGGTTTCGACTTTGGGATAATGTTGGAACTGAAAAGGAAAATCGTGGAAACAATGAACGCACCAGTGCGCTGGTTGGTCTCATAAAATTACGACATTATAAGATGCTGTCTGATGAGTGGATTCTCCTTTCCGGGAGAGAAAGCCAAGCTATACCGAAACGAGGTTAAACTGTGGGCGCTTATTGGACAATGTAATAATCCTTTTCCTTCGAGATGCCTTATTTAGCTATATACATTATACAAGTAGTGGTGGGATGTTGACAAAATGATGATCATTTATCAACAAAACATGTTTACTTTATCCACAAATGTGTAATATTTAAGACTTAATTTAGGAATTAAAATACACCAAGTACATATCATTAAATATTAAGGTTGGACAACAATTTCGGGGACATTTTTGCTCGTCCAGATTTTCATACCTGGGTACCAAAAGAAAATACATGCAAAGGCCTCACCTTCATCATTGGAAGGTTGCTTCTTCTGAGTAGAAGATTTTTCACGTTGTGTTATATGTTACATTACATATAACACTAATTATATAACACCCATATAACACTTTATAATATAGAATAGTAACAGTAGTAACTCTTAGGTTAAAGAAGTTTTACAAAAGTTCCAAAATTTCAATGGGTACTTAATGGATTACGAAAAGTTTTGTATCAATCAAACGGAATTTAAATGACCTTTCCATTGGTGCCAAAATTTACATGAAGTAAGTTCAAATTATGAGCAGAATTAACTTTACTTTTGTGCAAATAATTGTGTCAACCACTGTATAACTATAGCCATTTCTGCTCTGAGGCTTTAAGGGCCATTGTGAGTCGAGTGGACTTATCATCTTTCTCATTTTATAAACCAATCAGCTCTCTTGGCAAATTTGATCAGATTCCGATATTTCAATTTCAAACAGTTTTGACAGGTTTGGACCCCAAAAATACTTCGTTTCTGAAGGACAGGGCAATGGCATAAGAAATGATGGATCGTCCGTGTTCCTCTTCGTCTTTCTAACAGATCTTTGAAATAGATTCTCTATTGCGAGGTCCTACCGCAGATTTCAATGTGAGACTTGTATATGGAATTTTGAATTATATGTGAGACTATAAGTTAGCTTTCAGGAATAAAAAATCCGAGAAAAATTAACTGGGTTCGTTTTAGTAAGAGCTAAGTAAGTTTATGTCTTCGGGACAAAAGTTGGGGGGGTTTCCATTATGAACATTTGCTGTGTTCATATTTCATAATCGAAACATGAGCCCAAAAGTTAAGTAGACTTTTTGAACTTCAATGAAGCCATTACCATATGTCCTAATAGTAAGTCTTTGCGCTCGTTTATGTCGCTAGACCTGAGTAAAATTCTTATAAGGATGTCAGTAAAAAGGTTCTTTATTGAAACAGAAGCGGATACGTAGTCCGGCAGGTAATCGTAAGTATTTCTAAAGACTTAAAATTTGTTCTGCAGAATTTATTCGGTTGCATCTTTGGAGAGTCTTCTGTTGAAAGCATATGGTTTAAACAGGCTGATGGGATTGGTTTCCAAACCTATTATCTTTCTAAAAAAGAAAATTAAAACAACAGATTCATATAAGACTTTTAGGGTTAGCTTCCCACAACCATTCGTTTGAGTGAATTTTATTTTTTGGCGATCGGAAGGGACTTTTATGGCACATCCGAACGGCTTAACTGAACTTTCTCAGGACATTTATAACCGATTTTTGTCAGTTGTCAGACATTCGCGAGAAGTGGGGCAGTAGCAAAAACATTGAGGTATAATTTATGGGGGTTTAGCCTCAGATACCTCGACACTTAACTGAGCTACCACACCCTTTCTCAAATGCAAATACGGATCGTGGGCTATTATGTAATGACAAGGGTGTACAGATGTTGTCTTGAAGTCGGCATTCTATGTGCCCACTATTACGGTACATTGTGGTCAACAATCTTTGGATTTTGATCAAATCTTCTGGGAGAAGATTTGCAATGCACTGAAGAGAAAAGATGACCACATTGCATACAATCCTTCAAATGGATTTCTCAGGGAACATGGCGAATTGACAGGACAATGAACAATGAAGGGCATCGTAGAACAGATGAAACATTAAGCAGAAAATAAAAGGGGAGGTTTTAATCTCATAAAAGAGCATTTCATTTTATTTTTTGAATGTTGGCAAAGGCAAATGGCATGGTTAGGTTAAGTTAGGTTATACGGGTTGGTGAAACTGAGTAGCCTCTTCTTTAGGTCCTCGTGGACCCATTGTGATACCCTTCGATGGAGTTAGCCGAGTTGTAATGGTTTTATTGCATCCTTCCCATGGTTATTCGACCTTGTCCAGCCATCCCGTTGTCGTCAGAAACCTGTAAAGATCAGATATTGAGACATTAGAGAGTTCTTCGATTTCCTGGAAGTAGTAACTTCCAAGTGTTCTGTTCCTCAAGTGACAGAGACTTAGGCAGTGACAGAGAAAGTGAGGTGTGTCCTCGTGGACTTCTTCATCACCGCAGCCTCTACAAATGTCGGCATTCTTGAGATTTAATTTCATTGCATGGCTTCTTAGGAAGTTGTGACCGGTGAGGGCGCCAACTAACTTGGACAGCGATATTCTGTCATATCGTAGCAGTTTGTTGGTCCTGCCTTTATTGTATTCTGGCAGTTCGTGTTTTCCACCTGATATTGGCTTTCATTCGGATCTTATATTCCACTCTCTCTCTCTCTCTGAGACTGCAGATCGACTGAAGTGCCTGTTCTAGGTCCATTGCAGAACCATTTCTTGCCAGTTCGTCAGCCCTCTCGTATTATGTGTATATATGTTGCCATATGTAAATATTGGGCGTACGGTTGCCGTATACATCCACAGAATTATCTTCGGGTTAGGTCCCCAGTTTCTGCCGAAGATACGATTGCATGCATAAAATGCATTCGCTGCCTTTTTAACTCGTTCATTTACATTTAGTTTCCAATTAAGTTTTCTGTCGAGAATTATTCCCAGATATTTCGCACTCTCTGCCACCTGCAGGGCTATTCCCTCAAAAGTTGGTGGTTCAAAGTGTGGTAGGCTTCTTCTGTTTGTAAACAGCACAAGTTCGGTCTTCTAGGTGTTCACCCCAAGGCCACAATGTTTTGTCTACAAATTAAGTGTCCGCAGTGCGCTTCCTAGTAACTCATTTATAGTTGGTAGGAATTTTCCTGTCGCCAGCAGTACTACATCGTCCGCATAAGCGACGGCCTTTACTCCCCTGTGTTTGAGTTTCATGAGTATTTCATTGATGACGAGAACCCAAAGTAGTGGAGAAATCACTCCTCCCTGTGGTGTGCCTCTGGAGGCAGTTACTTTTAGGTCAATGTCGCCTAATCTCGCATTGATATTCCTTTCATTGAGCAGGCTCATGATCACGTTAGTGAGAGATATTTCAACGTTGGAATGTAAATGGCATACAATAAAACACTTTTTTTTTAGCTTTATACTACATAGGTACATTGAATTTGTTAGCATAATCATCTTCTGGTAGACTGATAAACCTTTTGATGGCCTTCACCGACTCACTGTCATCTTTTTGTCATATAGTAATTGAATTATGTAGTTCAAATGGGAAACAAAACAAACACTAAAATCTATCTCGAATTAAATAACTTGTTCTCTTTTCTTTCCGCACTTGCATTTGCATGTCATAATTTATATCACTCACTGTGTTCTCATCTGCACGACATTTCAAGGAAGCAAAAGTTGAATTTGTTGCACGCATTTGAACTCTACATTATATATGATGTCATACAAAACGAAATACACATCAAAATAAGCGAAATTGTTTTGAAACAGCACGCCACACCGAATTGACGATCAACTTCCTCTCTAGGCAGCACAAAAGAGCATTTCAAGGGCACCCGCTATTTCAAAAAATTAATATATCAATTGATTTATGGATGATATTATAATTTGTTTTTATTTTCGAATCAATTCATTATAATCTAAGGCATATTAAAAAAAAAAGTAGTAAATGCATACAAATTTAAATAAGCTAATCAGTTCTCTACATAAAATATTTTGTCTTTTTTCTGCTCATAAACTTGCATTGGATAAAAGTTATATTCCTTAGGTGGTATAAAATAAAATAGTTTCTATTTTGTTTCTTAAATGGTAAATAAACAAATATTTGTAATATGTTTGCCTACGTAAAAAAAAAAACTAAAATACTTTTCATTAGCTGTGGTTGCGAATATTATTCCTTTTTCTAATCACAAGTTACAGCACTCACACCTATGCAAGTGCTAGAGTGTAGTTTGTATACCTATAATATATTCAATAATTTCATTACTCGTATTGCTCTATAACTAAAACAAAATGGAAGATATAATTGTCATACTTATGTGCACTAAACAAATTGCATTTTGGCACATATATTCGAGATTAAAATAAATAAAACTTATAATCAAAGGAAATATAAAAAAATAAAACATATATTTAAAATGCTGAGATTTTCGAAAAGAAGTCTTGTTTCGCTTTAGCTGCTTTCTTCAGTAATCTATATTGTATAATAGCTTAATCATACATCCTAGGGATTATAAAAGAACAAATGATAACTACATGTGTTTCTTGTTGCAGAAAGTAAGAGGGAGGGGGGTATGTGATTGCGGATAAAGGCCCTAGACACACAACAACGGCTATTCGCAACACTAACGCAAATTGATGAATTTGTACTTATAACTAGCGTGTATAGAGAACCACGTTTGGGCGTTTTTCTTTTTTATACATATTCGCATACCTAGTAATGAGTCTTTACATATAAACCGCCATCCTGTATGTCCGAAAGTCTGTGCTATTGCAAACAGCTTTATTGTTTTCTGGCAAACGCAAAAGCAATTCATGATCGTTTGGACGAAATCGTTTTCGAAAATTTCATAATAAACTATTTTTGATTGACCTATTTTTTGTTTATCCGCAGATTTAATTATATTACTGGGAAGTAAACAGAATGCTGCTTTACAATCTCTAAACACTAAGCTGCTACGAGTAGTATTGGAAGTCTATCGTTTCGACGAAAATCGTCTGAAAAGTTATTTATAATGAAATATTGGTCATTTACGACAAACGACAACGGGAATAGAGGTATGTATTACGACAAAACCACAATCACAACAAGATCAACTGAAATTTCGCCGGTAGCATGTGAATATCGGGCCAATAGTAGACAACATGGCGATAAGCAAGCACTTTAAAATTTGTCTACTACCATGTACTCTTCCTATTCCTACAGCGTTTGACAATGGTGCTGATGACTGACTTGCAATTCCAGTACCCTAAAAAAATGTGCATACAGTGTGAGGCACAACAGACATAGAGAGGAAGCAGCAGATACACAACTTCGATAGAAGGATTGCCTATAATCGCAGGCTTTAAACAATGTCTATTATGACCTTTGCATTACAGTACGGTATTAGACGACTTTAAGGCAATGAATGAATTGTACGCTGGTGGCATCGTCGTACTTTGTATATCACAAAACTTAGGCTAGAGCTTGCGTAACTGAACAATGTTCAGCGGTTATTTGTTTTCAAATATTTGTAGCATTGAAATGAAAGACATGCAGTTTTTATCATACTTTCTTTTATACTTCCTGTCAACAAACAGGTCTTGTGAGGTATGGTATCAGAACGGTGTTCAAAGGCTAATAAATTTGGACATAGCCAGGCATCCGCATTAATCTACCTATCCTACTGCTGTTTAATAGTTGTTTAATTGTCGTAATACTTTGAAAAAGAGAAAAAGTAAAAGCATACTTGCCGTCCGTTTGTATCGACGAAATACGATGAATGATAGATTTCAAAAAAATAACGCCAAGAGCGACAACATCTTTTCATGCATTTTGTTGGCTATTTATCGAGCGTGAAGTTGGTCATACATTCAGGCTATGTTCTCTCCTCGATTATAGACTTGCACATTGTAATAAGCGACTGCCGTTTTTGTTAGATCCTTATTGAGGGCTTAT
Source organism: Cheilosia scutellata (assembly GCA_955612985.1). NCBI lineage: Eukaryota > Metazoa > Arthropoda > Insecta > Diptera > Syrphidae > Cheilosia > Cheilosia scutellata. The sequence continues at coordinate 5,411,327 of OY015313.1, forward strand.
GCGAGAAACAGATTACCACAGCAACAGCAACAGCAACTTTGACTGCAACAGCAACTTCAACAGCAGAAGTCGCATGAAATACATTGGAAACAGGGATGATAATGCTGAACCCAAAAAAAGTAGCAAATTGCCCGAAAAAACGAAGTAGATTTACAAAAAACGAAGCAGACATTTGGCGAAATGCTCAAAATGATAAAGTTAGGTCTTCAATGGGATAATGGGATCTATAGAAGGATGTGTAGTGGGACAGAAGCACATAACTGATATTCTATAGTGCATTATATGACACATTTTTTTCCTAATATTTGTATTTCGTTGATTTTGCTGTCGTTGTTGATGCTTTTAGAGTCAAATTGATCAATATTGTCTATTTTAAATGGTATTTTGAACCATAAATAAACGAAGTAGAAATAAGTTGCTACGTAGCAGATGAACAATAATTAAAAAATGAAGTAGATCTACTACATATGAAGTAAATTATCATCTCTGATTGGAAACATCGACAGCAACTTTGTCAAGAGAGGAAAAAAAAATTTGTTGTGAGTTGATTGCAACACAGCATTACCAGATTACCTTTTATCAAAATAAATGGTGAAAGCGAAAAAATGGTATTATGTACTACGTACATGATAACCTGTAAAATGTTAGAGCATATTAGAATATTTATTTAATTCATGAGTGTTAACGTACTTATTACCTACCAGTAGGTACGTACCATTATAGGTACTTAGTGGTAGCTAAAGTATAAAATACTAAAAACATATATGATGTCATTTTCGACTGGATATTTCAGATTTCTGCTGCCCAACATCAAATTCAAATTTGTATGTACTTTTGTTTTAATTGCTTGTCAAACATTAATTTTAACAGAGCTCGCGACGATTGAATTAGAAAACTCGTTTCCACATTGCAATAGCAAAATTGAATTCAAAATCACGTCCCACCGACAGTAAATAATTTGACGCCTGCAGTATGTTATACACAATTATCAGTGAGTCGGTGTACTGACACGGAACACAAAAAAAGAATTTAAAATTTTGCCAATCGAAAATACAAGCAATCTAAATCAAAAGAAAATGAAAATAGTATTTTCTAAATAATTTACATAAGAATATTTTCTACTCTGCTGAAACCTAATTGTAGATATCTGGTAATGCTGCTGCACCTTCAGTATGTCAGCATTCGAAAGTTGAGAGAACTGAAAAAGTCACCGTGGTGTTGGTAGCATTTGCACAGCAACATTGAATTTAGGACTTAGCTCTAACGTCGATGTCGATGTCGATGTTGCTGTGGTAATGTAACTTCAGCCATTAAAAAGCATGGGCTCTAAAAAGTGCGCTGTGGCTGTCAAAGTTGCTGTTGCTGTTGCTGTGCCAATCTGTTTCTCGCATTATAATATATTAAGGTGTATAAAAGTAGAGCATAGCAGCTCTCCCTCTTTCGTCGCTACTCTGATTGTCTATCACAGCACCATTGCAAACGTAGCTCAAAACAATAGAAGAGGAATCAAGGTCGTTAAATGATTTGAGCGGAGCTGAATTGGTTTTAAAACTATCAATAATTTTAAAATTTCATACAGAATTGTATGGATTGTGGTGGTACATGTCATGCACCCGGATTATGGATTGGATTAATGGAGACCACAATGGTAAATCGTTTAACCACGGGCATCCAAAGGCTGACATCGACATGGTAGCAATTTATTATACAATTATACATGTATGTGACAGATGAAGTTAGAATTGGTGAATAACTTCTAATTTATTTGGGTGAGGCAATAATTCTACCCCCGTTAGTTGTGCAAGCTTTCTGCTGTGTTTATTTACCAGCAGCGCGATAATAATATTTAACAAAGCCGTCTAGGATTTGAGAAGCTGTTTGTGAGACGCCTAGGTGTACCGCGCTGTCTTTAAGACAAAAAGTGTTCATATAAGAAGTAGTGCCATTGAAGTACAAGGAGGAGAAACCAAGTCCAACAGGGGCTATGCTCAATCTTTTACATGGCCATATTTGAACAAAAGATGTTCTAAAAGATGGACTAAATAACGAAAGTTGATGTATCTTTAACTGGAGTGTGACGCTCTTTCCCCGATGCAGATTCTTTTGAAGTTTTGTAAAGTTTTCGTTGAATTCCAGTACCGAGGTGAGAATGGTTGTGCGATGGTAGCTTGATAGTGGTACAACTAAAATAAGAATAGAGACTGTCCGAGACGCAAAATTTGCCCCGCTGTTTTTTTTAACAACAAACCCCCCCCCCCCCCCCCCCTTCAGCAAATAGCACACATATGCGAACTTTGTTAACGAACTTAAAACTAGAACCACTTAAACTAAACTTGATGGAAGAACTTAATAGGGAACACCTAGTTACTGACACACTTTTAAAGCTTCTTATATACAGTGCATGCAACTCTTTCCAAATAAAATGCAAATTTGTTGAAAGAACGACATTCAAGGCTGATGGCAAGAGATTCTCTATCTCATTAACGTATCTCTGTGTCATGAGTTAAAATTATAAATTTTTAAAGTTTGGCTGACCCAAACCGATATTCAGAACAAAAAATTGCACACCTTTGAGTTGTTTTACTTAACCTGGACAACGTGTAATCAATCAATCAGTAACTCCTAAATGCACCAGTTGTTGCATGCATCGTTGCAGGTATGTCGGATCGGGAAACATGTTGAACTGAGTCTTGTGATCTACGCTATTCCAGATGATGACATCTTCGCGACCTGTTGTCACCGAACGTCCGATTGAGAACAGCAGACGACGATCGAAAGCGATTTTGAGAAAACGAAGAACCTTTCGTCCCAAAGGACAATCGGGCAAATAGCAAATGCGAGGGAAGCCCACAGCAAAGAATGCTCGTCCTGGATGGGGGTGTTCTTCGGTTTGAATACCCGATGCGATACTGTAAAACTAAAATTAGCAATCTGAATAGCACATTAAATGGGGAAACTTACTCATATACAATTTGTATTGTATTCTGACCCTCGTGCCCGGGGAGATTCTTTCCGATTATACTCCACGACATGGTGCCAGCTGGCTGATTGCCAATTTTCTCACCATACACTATCCCACAGACTGGACACTCGATAAAGAGATTCTGGAATTGGACACAGCTAACCATATTTGGTTCCCATAAGGGGAGATTACTACAAGCACCCACCTTTGCTACATCCTTCTGCTGCTCGATGATCATCTCGTTGAGGCACTGCAAATGGATCAGATGCTGGCAACGGCTGAGCGATATTGTTGGATTCTGAGAGTTGTGAACCAGCTCCTCCATGCACATGGGGCATGGCTGGGCGTTGGGCCATTGGGGAGGATCGACTACTTTCACAAAACGACTTATCATATCGCTAGCAGGATCAACGCCAACTATCGAACCTGCGATTTGTTGTTGGTGTTGCAATTGCTGCTGCTGATGGTGCAGGTGGTGCTGCTGTTGCGGCAGTGGTGGCGGTGGTGGTGGAATGTTCCTATCATGCACCGACGTGAACACTTCATCGCTGCCTATAGAACAATCGAGCAGATCGTTAACGGAAATTGCAAAGTTTCGGCTGCGTAGACTCTCTTTGCTTTCGTGGCTTAAATATGTGGACACTGTGTCCACGCTTGGTCGACGATTTGATTTCAAGCTGCTGGAATCAGTCTCAGAGATGCGAGTTCTTGATCGCGAACGGTGCGACCCTAGGCGTGAATGATGAGATCCTTCTGAGCTGCGACTATGGTGGCTGTGTATAGATGCGGTAAGTTTGTTAGAATGCGAGAAATGCGAACTGGAAGGTAGCTGCCCGTTTTGTGTGCTTGATGCGGCATTTGACGAAGAAGCGTGTTTTGTGCTGAATATATTGAGATTGTTGAGAATCTGACGGAGATTTGTCGTTGATACCTCGCTGCTGGTTTTCTTCGGCTGTTTTAGTGGGCGTTGCTTTTGACTGACAATCAAGTGATTTGTTTGGGGTATACCCAACGTTTGTGTTGGCTGTAGACTAGGCGCTTGCAGATGTTTGGGCTTTGGGTGGGGTTTCGGCGGGATTTTCGGAAGTGTAGTGTTTTGCAGTGCTGGTTGTTGAGGTGGGTTGGCTTTTTCCGAGTTACCTAAAATGAGAGTGCAATGTGTTAAGATAGTTCCTTAAATGGAAAAAGAGATGATGAAGAGCTGGAATTCAATGCTGTTTTCCTACGGATATACCCAAGTAGAGAAGAACGTTTGAAGTGTTAATATATTTTAGTATCCTAAGAAGACGTTTGATTAGTAACACAGCGAGAATAACTGGCGCTCAGGGAACGATACCTTTTCGGCGCCATTGGCTATTAGTTTTTCCACAACAGAAAAGATAAGCGTTAGTCAAGCTGCAAGGGAAACACGCCGATTTTGTTTCCCGTAACAGAAGCCAAGCCCAATCTGATTTCAATTTATGGCTAACATTGCAAATTCGACAAGAGTAGAAGGCCAATGACACGAAACAAGAAACATTATTTTTAGAACAGAACTAGTGGATTATGTTAAACAGTGAAGGTATGCAACCTTCAAAGTAAGACAGCACAACGCATTCAACACTGAATACTGAAAACGATCTCAATAAACAGAATATTCCCAACAAATGCTCCCCGATTCGTAATTAATTCAAATAGATCTCCGAATGTCTTTGTAGGACTATTTAACAATTAGATAGTTGTACCCAGTGCTTATATCGTAGATATAGTACGAGAATTCATGCCATTCCGGTTGCGACCGCTTTTTAGTTTAAAACAACTCAAGGCCATTATCCATTTAGAAAAAAAAATTCAGTAGACCATTTAACTAATTGAAACAACTCAAAACAAACATGTTTAATTTTGACGTCATCCATAACCCAACCCCACAATAAATACTCACTATTCCACTGCTGCGCTTGTTGCGGCGTCAGCTTTACCAACGGATATGGCGCTTGTTGTGTTCTTCTTATACTCCGAACTGGCCCATTAGGCTGTCTCACTTGTGTCAAATTACAAAAATTTACTGTATACGGAAGTCCAATGTTTGTGTTACACAGGTCCAATGTTTGTTCGCCCTAAAAACGAAGCCAAGAGATAAGAAAACCATTTCTTAGCTATGAATGTGACCAACTAACCTTAGCCCACGATTCCTCGATAATACACTGCACATGCATGTTGTACGGGTGCCAGTCGTTACCACTCGCTCCTGCCCACTCCCACTTTGTGCCTTTGCCCGCTGGCGAAGTGGGTTTGTAGTACATGCGTCGCACGCTTATCATTGGCACCTGCACATCCTCCGAACTTTGCATCATTGTCCTAACATTCACATAGAACTGCTCCAAATTTGGATCCGCATCGCTCAACAGGACTCTGGTGAGTTTCTTTGCATGCGCTCTCTCTAAATGCTGTGATACTGCAGGACTATATGGTAACCACTTGCCACCTCGTGATTCGAACTCCCATACCACCACTGCATGGCTATTAACAGCAGCTGTGCTACTATTACTGTTGCTAGGGGTAGCCGAGCTATGACCAGCACTAGTACTTGCTACCGATTGCATCTCAACGCTATCTCCCCGTCTCGGGTACCTCAGTTAATTTATCGAGCGAGGAACACCCTCCCGGAAAGTCTCAACGCACAAACACAACACAAAACAACAATCAAATAAAAGTATTCTCAATTAAACTCAATCAAATCCAATCAGACGATCATCAACTTTATGCACAGCGAAACAAAAATCAAATAATGGACACAAAATAATAAAAAAAAAATAAACAACTTAAAAAATGGTGGAGATCTTGTCAGTGGTTCGACACTTGTGGATTCAGCACAGATTTGTGCAGATTTCCTAATGTTTTCAGTGGTTTCATGGCAGCACTTGTATTTTAATTTATCGCGCACTCGTTAATTTAATAATTTTCAATTTTATTTTGTCGATTTTTTAATAGAAAACTGGTACCAAACAAATCACTGCCATATTACCAGTTTCTTGGGTGGAAGATGATCGCCAGTTTAGTTCCCACTTTGACATTTCCAAATAGAAAAAAATCTAAAATGGCGAGGGTGGGTGGCCGACGGTGTTGCCAGATGCAAAATAAAGATTTCACTCTGATTCATTACACTTTCGTTACAATCGATGGTTTCTCCATTCATTTTGATGATAAAATCGCTTACAAATTAGTAAAAACGCAATGTCTCATGTAGAAAAATACAAAAAGGGTTCTAAAAACCAAAAGATCGACATATTTCTCACTGTTTCATAGAATCCCTTCATTCTCCACTTTAGCTTCCCTAGCAAACAACAGGTGGCGTGACTACTAAATAAAAACAAGTTCCACACCTCCAGAGCAAGAGAAAAACAGAATTTATTAAAAAAAATTTAGGAATCAAACAAAAAACACCTTAATCCAACTCAACACCCTCGTTCCTTAAAATGTTGATCTTTCTATCAGAGCCCCAACGGTACTTGCTCTTTCCAGACTTTGAAATAACCCGATGACAAGGAATCAGATACGCAATCTCGTTGCTTCCAATTGCATTTGCCACTGGTCTGATTGCCTTTGGCTTGTCCATGGCCAATGCTACGTCTTCATAATACCATGTTGTGCCCTTGGGAATGTCACATAGTTGCTGCCACACTTGGGTCTGAAAGTCAGTGCCTTGAAGAATAAGTCGAAAGTTCCTAGTGCCATCAGGGCTGTTGAAGATACTATCCACCACTTCTGTGGATTCCTGATCTGTGTCCTCCGTAAGATTGGATTCGGGAAATTTTTTTTTCAGCTCTTCGATATGGGTTTTGCTTTCCTTATCTACGAAGTGAAGACAGCAAATGGCATCATTTGCAAAGCCGACAAAACACTTTCCATATAAACTGTCGGCATAACCGTATTTAATATTGTATTTGGATTTTTTCGATGCTATTTCGAATGTAAACATTTTTAAAATAACAATTTGTTTGTTGAATGCTGGGCGAAAAGTTTTCTATAAAAAAATACCCGGCAGCGAAATGTCAAATTTGAACCGTCGCCAATCGGTTTGTTTGTTTTTACAAAATGGCAACAGACAGAGGACAATATAAATGGACGAATTCAGCATTTTAATAGGGGTATTCATGCAACGTCGTAAACTCGTCGTAAACGTCGAAAACTTCGTGGTTTACGAAGTGGTAAATGAACTGTCAAAATCTGTATGGAAAATCATTTACGACGAGATGGTAAACTTACTACGCGAATTTGTGTGGAAAACCGAGATGGTAAACTTATGACGATGTTATTGTGACATTTCACACTTGAAATAAAGGCGCGAAATCAGAAAAAAAATACTTTGCATGCATTTATAATACTTTTGATGCATTTATAAATATAAATTGCACATTTTACTATTCCAAGTGTAAGCTAATTAGTTTGTCCATCAAATTATATTAAGAAAACAAGTTTTAAAGGGGTTTAAGTAACAGCTAATTCTGTCAAATGAAGTTCTGCTGCTTATTTTACGTTTTTGACATCTCGAGCTGTGTTCATAAGCCAGACTAGGGGTGGTATTAACCGACTACTCGTAAATCAATTATTAACTTACGAAGCTGTTAACTTTAATATTTTGGGTCGTATTCAGCAAGCATTATTAGGGTTGTGTCTATGCTAGTTCGAATGTTCGAAATTCCTCTCATTGTCGAACTCGCTCTTTCTCGCGACAACTGTGATCGACAAGAGTGCAATGTTCCTATTATCCATTGGGTAATTTTGTCCTCGAGCAGTTACGATTTTTACCTTTGTTCCCAGAACCTCTAAAAATAAATCCATATGTTTACTCTTTTGTTATTTATTTCTGAGAAAAGACAATTATTGTTATTTTACTCAACATAACGTTTTTTATTAACCAAATATTTTTCAATTTAGCAACTACTTTAGTAACATCTTCAGAATATCGAGATATTTTTCATTATATAATTACCATTCAGGGGGTAAATTCTCAAAAATTCTCGCATACGTTTATCTGTCAAAATATCCAATTTCATGCGAAAGACTGAAATTTGCAATTCTCAAAATCCGCATATTTCGTATTCATAATCCGAGAATTTCTTCGAATGTTACTCGTTTTGATTTGCTTCTCGCATACGGAATTGTGAGTTTGACACTTTGAATAACGATTTGTTTTTTAATTTCTGTGTGAAATAATTTATTCTGAAGAAGCAAAAATAATTAAAATGGAAGGAAAACAAAAGAAGAAGGTTCTTCAGCAGTTAAAGCGTTTGATATAAATTGGTCAATCATATGAGTAGCCAAGAAATCGATGAATTCCTGTGCCAAGCGCTTATTGTTTCGCCGAAATAATTTCATAAGTTTTGTATCGGAAACTTCAAAGTAGTCTTGGGGTTCTCGGATATTCGGTCTATTTGAAGTTGCTTCAACTGCTCCATATTGCCAACTAAACAAATGCTAATCCCATTTCGCCCAATGTAGCCATTGTAAAAACACAATTAATTATTAACTGAAATTAGAACCAATGACACACAATCGCAAAATGTTTTTTTTTTTTATTTTTGTTAATCGCAAATCAAAACCCACATCCACAATTTATTTCTTAGCCAATTTGAATTGATTTTTTTTTCATGCCATTCTTTGCACAAAAAGTAGGTACATTTCGTGTTAAAATTCTACCTCATGCGAGAGGTGAATACAATTTTCGCAGAGGTGGAAAAAACTTTGAGAATACCAATTTTTTTCGTATGCGAACATTTCAGGCGGATTTGCTCGTATACGAGTTGCATTATGCGGAATTTGAGAATTGGGGTCCAGACTTCACGCATAATTGTCCAATGCATATTGCATTCGATGATTCGATGAAAAATAATAGTAAAACCCAAACTTCAAAATGCTGTCATATTTGTTTACTTTAAATAAGACAGCGCGCGCTCTGCCTTCTTGTTCGAATTCGAATAACAAACCTCTCCTAACTTAGGAGTGGTCGGGGACTACTCGTAAGTCTTACGTACCTACGCTCGTAAATCTGCACTAATAACGGTTGGTGAATAGTTTTCGAAGCTTTTAACTTAGAAGTGGTCGGTGAATACCAGCCTAGTTCTTCCTCCTGAAAGTTTGGAATGAAAAGTTAGGAATGATAGCTAAAGATTTCAATTGTTTCATACGAGTAAGAGAAGCTTATTATTGGGAAAAATTAGCTTTGTTTTTATTTACTGGACTTATACCCATTAATAAAGGCAATATAGGTATTATCAAACAGATACACAGAAATTGCGTCAAATTTTTGTATGATATTTGACATCTGCTAGCTAAAATAAAAGTCGCCAATTTATTTATTAGTACGAGAGTTGATATATCTCAAGATTAGTAATTAGTTTCAGAAAGTTTTAGGAACCATTCGTTAATAAATTCAACGAAGGAAATAAACTATTGTCCGTTCACTACATTCGGAGACAAATTTGTTTTATAGGAAAGCAAAATTCCTTGATTCATAGCTATAAATATAGCAATATGTAGAACTTAATTCGTATCATAGGTACCTACGTGATCGGCATTGTAAAAGTACCATTACTGAAAAAAATGTTCATAAAAAAATCTCATTAAAACAATTTAGGTACATAAACAAAATTACAAGATGAAATAACTAAACAAAAAGCATGATAGAGGGACACACAGTTTTAAAAATAGATAGAAAAACAAGAAAACAAGAAAATTAAAAGAAATCTAACTACTGCTATTGGGCAAACACCGATGACAACAAGAAAATTATTGATTTATTAAAAAATGTAAGTAATACGATCACCAAAATTCAGTAAACCGCATAGTGGCAGTAAAACATATTATGCTGTCATAGTCGTGCTCATTATCTGATTACAATAGTTACTATTTGGTATTTTTAATCTGACAAAAACATCATGGATAATTCTAGACCTTAGAGAATTTGAAATATGTCCTTACACTGCATCATACTAAATTGACGGCGATAAATGAGAACATTTTTACATTAGATAACCACGTCAGCTTGAGTATTGCTCCTAAATCACTCTTGGGATCTATTGTGAAAGTCAAAGTCAAAAAAAATAAATAGGTGGCGCAACAGGCGGTAGACACCCTAGGCCTAGCTTCTCGCAACCATTCGCTTGTGTGAGTTTCTATTTTTGGGACGAATGGAAGGGACCTACAATTTTATGCCGATTCCGAACGGCTGAATGAGAAGCTTTTTCATGACAGTTATACTCTCGGATGTTTGTCAGACGTTCGCGAGAGGTGGCGCAGTAGAAAAAACACTAAGATGTAATTTGTGTTTTTCCGGGGATCGAACCTGGGATCCCTCGCACAGCAGTCCAGCACACTAACCACTGCGCTACTGCGCCCACAAAGTCAAAGTCAAGTAGGGCATATTTTCTGAGAAAAGTGTATAAAATAGCAATAAGTTGAAAAAAGAATTGATAAAATACAAATTTCAAAAATTTCCATAGGTACCTAGCTTTACACACACCCTTATTGGAATGTTATTCCTAACCCCTTCTAGATGGCGCTGGCACAATCTATTTGACATCTCAAAAACAACATGTACGCCATTTCCGTTTGCTCAACTCCTTTACCTTTTTGACAGGCAGACATACAAGCAGCTCTTTTTTTAGGGCCGCCAATAATCTGCTTTTTATTTTAACATCGTTAAAAAAAACATAATCCACAATGGTTGTTAAGAAGGTAAATGTTTCTACAATTAGAGTGCAAAGTGAATTTTTAGTCAATATTTAGTGAATTCCGAGAAAACTAAATTTATCAATTGTTTACCCATCGGGTTGTGTCTAACTAAATTTGATTCACTTGCTAATGTTTTTCCGAAGTGATGTTGTTCTAATGTGTCTTTTCTATTGTGTGTGTTACAGCCAAGACCGAAGAAGAAGCCAGTGACCAAGAAGGTTGCCCCAGCACCATTAGCCGTCAAGAAGGCTGTTGTGAAGAAATCTGTCAACCAGCTCTTCGAGAAAAGGCCAAAGAATTACGGCATTGGTAAGTTGCACACTAATCTATGCATAAAGTGAATCGCATCTGAGTTGTGTACTTCCATTCCAGGTCAACACGTTCAGCCCAAACGTGATTTGTCTCGTTTCGTCAGATGGCCTAAGTACATTCGCGTTCAGCGCCAGAAGGCCGTACTCCAGAAGCGTCTTAAGGTGCCACCACCAATCCATCAATTCAGCCAGACATTGGACAAGACCACCGCTGTCAAGATGTTCAAATTGTTGGAGAAGTACAGGCCTGAATCGGCTTTGGCCAAGAAGCAGCGTTTGAAGAAACTCGCCGAGGCCAAGACCAAGGGCAAGGAAGTCCAGCCCAAGAAGAAGCCAACCTTCGTGAGGTCCGGTACCAACACTGTCACCAAATTGGTTGAACAGAAGAAAGCTCAGTTGGTCGTCATCGCCCATGATGTCGATCCATTGGAGGTGAGTTTGCTTGCTAAAAGTGCAGTGGGAGACAGCCCAGTTACATATTTAATGATGTGAACATGAATTTCTTCAACTGAAGGTGGAATCAATTCCAATCATATTGTGGCAACTTGACAATCTGAATACAAAACCTGTCAGATTTGTTGCAGTGGTCTAGAGAAGTCACTAAATGTTTTGTTTGTTTCTTTGCAGTTGGTTCTCTTCCTCCCAGCTTTGTGCCGCAAAATGGGTGTCCCATACTGCATTGTTAAGGGCAAGGCCCGCTTGGGACTCTTGGTCCGTCGCAAGACCTGCACTACACTCGCTCTAACCGGTGTTGAGGCCAACGACAAGGCTAACTTGAGCAAAATCTTGGAAGCTGTCAAGACCAACTACAACGACCGTCACGACGAGATCAGGAAACACTGGGGAGGTGGTATCTTGGGCTCAAAGAGTTTGGCCCGTATCGCCAAGCTGGAGCGTGCCAAGGCGAGAGAATTGGCACAAAAGCAAGGATAAGCAAAAGCTGGTTTTTGTTTTAATATACGCCTGAGATAATAAAAATAGTTTGTAAAAAAATCTACAAAGGAACGATGTTTGTTTTTTAGTAGGGTCACTTGATTGTTTCCAGGGGATGAAGCGTAGAGGCGGCACATTGCTGCACTGTGGGCGAGTCCCTCTTAGTTTTGAAACGAAAAGAATTGAATTTTACAGCAGTTCTTTGCAATCGAACGCGGCTCCATAATTCTGGAACATGTCTAGTAACCTTTGTCTCTCTTACCTCTGCTGCGGACGGTGCCGTGAAATAAGGTGCCTGTTTGCATATTTCAAATTAGAAAATTTACCGTGAGCACGTATTCACAAGTACTTGAAACACATTCAACATGTATGGGGGAATTTAGAAATTCGGCCTTATTTCGCTCGGCTTTATTTCACGGCACCACTGCGGACTTGCGACACGCATTCGTTGCCAATATCGAATCGCCTCATCTGTGGACGAAGCAAACGGGGTCACGTTTTACACGGATAAGCCGAATTGGCGAAGGAGTCATGAGACCTATCAATACATAGGTACTTCTCCTTTTGTTTGGAAACCATTTTGTAACTGTGATCTGAAAACAAAAATGAACTGAAGTGGGACACGTGTAATTTGATGTCGTCCATAAAACCATCCTTCATTGTACGAATTCGTTATCGCTTCAATTTCTTCAATTTAAATCGCAACTTTATACAATAACTAGATACGCTACTGCCACTTGGCCTGCACAGCACCGACATTACAATCCGAACGAGTACCAAATACACAAACCTAGCAGAGTATCTAAAAACTGCAGTCGATAATTATCGACTTTACTGTTAAATTTTGTTAATATCGACAGTGAAAAACTAAAATTTCGGTTTCCATTGGGCAATAAAAAGCTCTTTTTTTTTAATTCAGTCCAGTTTTTCTGCTCTAGAAATCAGCTATCTGTCAAATTCGTTTTCCATTGCGCGGAAATAAAACATTTCTTAAGATTTTGATCTCTTTTGTGAATCTCGATTCGCTGACAAAAAAATCGATTAGCTAGCAATTTGTCCACGACTTATGAATGTCATGCTCATAAATGTATATTATATAAATTGACAGGCGTTTTTATGAAGAGTTGGTTATGATTTGCAAATCATATTGTGCATATTTGCTTGAGAAAATTAATGTCAAAAACAAAATCTATCCTTGTTGGCTTTTAGAAAATACATTAATAGGCGTGTTTTTTTGGGAAGTGAGTATAACAGAACCAAAAGTGAGTATAACAGTTTTGCATGTAAAACCAAAAGTGAGTATACCAGTTTTGCATGTAAAAGTAAAAGTGAGCTAGCTATAGATTCCCAAAAAAATACGCCTAATGTCGTTTTCCATTGGGCAAAAAGAAGCGTTCGGGAGCGTCCGGAATCAAGAAAATCACTTCTGAAACCGTTCTATTGGCGCAAAAAATACTCTTCTCTCTTCTGTTGATTCCGAGGAGAAAATTTTGCTTCTCGATTTCAAGTCAGAATACACTCGAGAAGCACTTATACAAGTGCATTTTATGTATTTTATACAAGCCAGCTGGCAGCAGCCATACCAAGGAACACATATACCTTGAGCCATACAGTCATTTTTGACGTTTCACCAATACGTGAGTGTAGTTGTACAGAAGTAGTTTTCTTGTTCCATTGGATTTCAGAATGAGTGAATCCTCGAGTGAAACCAATTGAAAACGACATAATTGTACTAGTGTACTAATAAATGGTTATTGAGTGAATTCTGACATGACATTAGGCGTATTTTTTTGGGAAGTGAGTATAACAAAACCAAAAGTGAGTATAACAGTTTTGCATGTAAAACCAAAAGTGAGTATACCAGTTTTGCATGTAAAAGTAAAAGTGAGCTAGCTATAGATTCCCAAAAAAATACGCCTATTGAGAAACAGAATCCTCTTAACAGAATCATTACAAGAGCAGTATTGCGCCCATGGAATGGTTTTAGATTTATATTTTGTTCTTATTTTGTACATCAAGTACTCACAATTGACAGTAGGCGTATTTTTTTGGGAAGTGAGTGTAACAAATCCAAAAGTGAGTATAACCGTTTTGCATGTAAAACCAAAAGTGAGTATAACAAAACCAAAAGTGAGTATACCAGTTTTGCATGTAAATGTAAAAGTGAGCTAGCTATAGATTCCCAAAAAAATACGCCTAGTAATGACTCAGCCAATCGGAACAAGGAGAATAAGCGATAAACAATACCGAAGTACATAATTTTGTAAATTTAAAATATTCGAACAGAACTACAGATTTTGACATGTGCAGGCTTGCGATAATTTTTAAGAGTTCGGTAATGTGTTCGATTTCTTAGATACTACTCATGGCTAATATGGTTACCATTAACATTTTGCTTTTATATTCTATTCACATCGTGATCTCGAAATAACTTTCAAAAACCTCTGTCTGATGGTATTTCTTTTTATTAACACAAATAAAGATAGCACATAGCTACGTTAGGTTGTCAAATTTAAATTATATTCAAAACCAATCGAACACATATTCTTTTCTTTCAAAAATTGTGTTCCCAAAATTTATATGAAGTGGACATTAAATTTTGAGAAATTAACGTATTTTGTCTCTATGTGCATCAGTCAGAGAGATGCTAATGGTGCTATTAATCGCAGCAGGTTATTGGTACCTACCCAATATAAAACATACCTTCAAAACTGTGTATTCATATGTGTTCAAATTATCCACCCACTACTGTAATTGAAACTCACAATCACAACAAACATGGCGTAAATCACTAGCCATCGCCGTCAGCCTCTAGCCGGATGCACACAGTGGAGAGATTTCAATTTATTTTTTGATTTTATGAATTTTATCCAACTTCAGTCCAAACGATTTCTCCGTGCTGGTTGAATGCAATTCTGAATCTCGCAAAACCGACGACGTCGACGACGGGTGTGTTTTTCTTTTCTTTATTTGCCCCTAATTTTCCACAAAAAAAAACCAAGTGCGACAACACAAAAGAAAATTCGTAAAAATCGTCCCATTCTCGAGTGCCACAAAATCAATAAAGTGCACCATTGTGCCCGTGGAAAACGAGAGGAAATGTGTTTAAAATAATTCATCCACGACGCAATGTGAGATGTAAGTAGGCTGTAGCTCCTACAGCCTCCAAAAAAAAGTAAAAGAAATAAAAGTCAAATTAGAAAAGTGCGATTCAGTGATAGAAATAGTGAAAAATTTATCGAGTGCGTTGGCAAAGCTAAATCTATACCTAACTCCACTCCACAGAGGAATTAATTCCGAAAATATACGAAAGAAATAAAAGTGAGAATCGAATTTCGGTTTCAGTATTGGCATTGGCCGTTTCTAAAAATAGTGAATAATGAGTGTCTTCAGTGACTTCCAACGACTGTGGATGCAGCGCTTCCCCCAGAGCTCGTTGTCCGACGCCTGGGAGCAGGATGTTCGGGCCAGTCTCGAACGGCACAAGCAGAAAATCCTCGAATTAACCAAGGAGCTCGAACAAGAAACATTGTACGTGGAATATCTGGAAAGGCTGCTTTCCGATGTTGAGAAGTACAAGGAGACTGGTGGGGATCCGACCACACTGTTCGAAGCGGCAACCAACACAAGTTCACAGCAGCAGCAGCAGCAAACAGCTGCGACTACAACGATGGCTGCATCGTCCTCCATTGAGGAATCATCGACATCGTCAGTGGTGGAAACGCTGACCACAGTTGGCCTTCGCGATAGCCTTAATGGGACTAGCAACACCAGTCACAGCAACATGGACGACAACAAACAGGTTGAGGAGGTGAGTGGTTAATGTTTTGCGTTGTTTTTCTGTTTTCCCTGTTCTTTACGCACGCACCACGTAACAGTGGTGACGAGAAATGTAGTATCGATGTCGATAATGGGTGCAGCAGCAGCAGCATCTGTTGTGTGGGGAAACATTGAGTTTGGGTGACATTGATTAATCGCAGGGGCGGGTAAATGTGAAGCTGCTGAGTGATGACGAAGAAGTGGGTGGGGTTAATTGGATACGGGGTTTTACACATTTTAAGAATTTATTTGCAATAATTTGTGACGTATTGATTTAAGTAACTAATCTGTTGTTATTGTTAGTCACCACCACAGCAACATTTTAAAACATTAATTAGGAAATTCCTAATGCAAAATTCTAAAGTGTTAACAAGTCTTCGGAATCGGAATTTAAAACCAAATATGTAGGTATGCATTTTTTAGATTAAAAATAGAAAGAGACCTGTTTCCACATTGGTAGGAACGATTCTTTATAAATAATTATGCAACCCACTATTTGACAAAAACAAACTAAAAAATATTCCGTAAAGATCTTTGGTATCTACGAATCTGGAAAGAGATTATCCCAAAACATGTTAAGGTCCCAAAAAGTAAAATTCGAAAAAGGGACTAGGTAACTTATACTTATGTACTTATAAAATTGCAATATAATTTCTTAAGTAAAGCTAAAATGGAATACAATAACAACAATAACAAATCGTTAATACATAGTTTTGATATTCAAAAAGCCCCTAGGAACACAGGTGAACATTTTGTTAGCCTCTTATCAGAAGAAAGGAAAGGTGACATTTTTTTATGGTAACCCTTACACGAGGGTATAAACTAGCAGAAATGGAAAGAAAACCTATACCCCTACAACAGAAAGTGTGGATCTACACAGCAATTGCTCAACCACATAAATTGCATTATTGGAGTCATATTACCGCAGATTTTGCGTCTCGTTAACATACGCCTATTAGCTGATGGCCACCAAACGTTTGAATAGTCGACTAGGGCCATGTAAACCGTAAAATGGGCGCAACGCCCACAATAGAAAACTCATTTTGATAATAAAGTTTTATCATTTGGACGTGTTGCTTAGGAGACAGAAAAACAACAGATATAACAACATGCCCGCCACGAACTGTCAAAATCTACCATCCCTATTGAGAAACCCTATAGATTACTTATTGTTACTATTCTGTGGTAGGGACAGTTGAGAGAGGAGTTTAGAGGAGATTCTCAGATTCACCTTACTCTTATTAGGAGGCGCTGCATTTTGGGGTTAACCAGCGCCTCAACTCAATTAGAAAGCCTTTCCAGTTAGCGGGGTCCCTATTCAGGCACTATTGTGCGCGCCATCTTAGGTAACGTCTGCCTTGCCTATACTGCTTTGGCCTTTTTGGGTTAGAATCGACGAGTCTGCAGGCGGTATCATTGTTGTGATGTCCATTCGCGGTATTATGTCATCATAGCCATCTGAATCGGCAAATGCGGAGTTAATGTCACTGTACAGATAGAAATATATAAATTTCTTATGAATTGCTTGTCATGCACGGTTTGCATGATTCATCTACAAAATCCGTCAACGCGATAGAATATCTTAACAAGAATTTATCAAGGATATCTTAAAATAAATAAATTAATAGTCGGCGCAACAGGCGAGTAGACACCCTCCTAGGCCTAGCTTCTTACAACCATTCATTTGATTGGTTTTTAAAATAGTCCATGCTTCGGATCTGCATAAAATGGCTGAGATTGACAGGTCTTACTGGTTCTGTTCAGTTGTTCGCGATTGGAGAGGCCCTTAGATGTATGCTCAGTCCAAAAGATATTGACCTTTATTTATCCGACATCATTTTGCAGATTAGTTGGCCTGTGCTCTTATCAAATCATCAACCGCTGCTGCTGGTTACAAAATTGTGCCAGTAGTTAGGTAGTAGTTTCTGTTTCACTCAAGTTCATATCACTCTTCGGACACGGAAATTTTGAATATCATTGTCCAAATTGAACTGATTAGTTGTTGGTTGTCTCCGCGGTTTAACAATCTGCAAAAGTATTTTTTTGTGTTACAAATTAAATGTCGCCCCTAAACTGAAAGCTCGTTTTATTTCACAAATACATTTAAAACCTAAACAGTTTTGAATTGACGTCGCTTTTGCCACTGGAATAGTCATTCTTCAGCAAACTAGTTACATAGTTCCCGCTTTAAAACCGACTAAGCCGATTTTATTTAAAATGTTTCTCATGTAAATTAAAGGCTTAAACTGCTATCGCTTCTCATCGGAATCGTTGGGTAATTAAGAACTCCATATATGTAGATAGTTATTTAAATTTCGCTGGGTTCAACCATATTGTTTCCCGCTATTCCCTAACACAACGAACTTGATATTCAAATTCTACATCGAAGACATTATTTATAATTCTGAATAAGAAAACTTGAGTGTATGCTCGACGCACAAGAACTATCGTCGCCGGAAGCAATAATACAATATTATCCCGCCTGTTGTTTCATACTCCTCACCTTTAATAGATCCAAGTTATAGTTCTATGTGCCTATTTCCGATGGATGATAGCCGGTAATAAACATTTTGTTGCTTATATGAAATTATACTCCTTACACTGGGCAATGAGTAGTTATTCTTAGCTAATCATCATTTTGATGACTGAACGAGTTTTTTTTTTTTTTTTGCTTCAGTTCTTTTTTTGCTTCAATTCTTTTTTTGCTCGTCTTCCGTTTCTACGGAAAACGTGAGCGGGACACTAAAGAATTAATTAAGATCATTTGAATATCCTAGTCTTTATATGGGACTGTGAATTTTATTTTATTTTTTAAATTGGCTTCTTAACCTTGATTGTTATTCAATTAGGTATGTGGAAGTATTTACCTAGAAATCGCAATACAAGAAGATGAATTTTAAATTATCCGTTGGGTGGTGCATACCTACGCACACGTTTTAGGCAAGTTACGATATCCAGTTACATTGGATGCAAATATGGCCGAGTGCAATAATTTCCCATATTGAACTCAACAGGAAGTTCACAATTTTCATCCTCTTACGATTCTAACTAGCACAACATCCATTCCACTGGTATAAATAGAATTTTGTTACCCACTTATTCATCTTTAAAATCCAAATTAATGGGAAAATGCAAAACGAAAGAAATACACAAACCACTAAACAGGAAACGATAAAAACCAATAAACAAACACAAATCCATGCTCCCAATTCTCTAAGCCACAAGTCGAGTGGGAATGGGAAAAGGAAAGAAAAGGACACGACCGAAAAGGAAACCAATAGTAGAGCACCACGGTCAGTTGGGTTCAAAGTAGAAAAACAAAATTCTTTTATTTATACTACAAGTGTACATCATACTATGTATATGTAAAGAAGGCAGGACAAAACGGGATTATGCACAACAACAAAAGGGGGAACAAAAAGCAAAGTATAGGTGTATACGCTGTGTTTACAACAGGTTCCTTATACGTTCTCGCAAACAACTACTTCAATGCAGAGCAGGTGGAAAATTATGTTCTCAAGAATTCACAGTAGAGGTGGTAAAAAACGGCAAATTACCTACAGAAGTTTATTAGGCGGTATGGGACGAGAGCACTATTAGAAATCTTCCCGGAAATTGTAGTTTTAATATCGTGCGTTTGTAATTGCCATTGACGGATGGAATAGAATTTAAGTTGAGCTTTACCATTCCGCGTAATTTACCCCTCCCTCCTAAACCGAGCGAGATAGACCCCACCTCCCATAGCAAAAAATGCTTATATTTAACATCTCTACAACAAACCGTTATCAATTTTTGGTGCCTAAGTTAACGCACTTTCCCCCCAGGACTCTATTCGCAAAATAGTTCTTTACCATTTTACGGAGTTATTCTGTTATTCCAATCCGTTACGACCGCTCATAATCAGTGTGACCACAGTGGAATATAATATTCCACTTGTGGAATATTTTTAAGCTGGAGAGAATATATTTTTGCCAAAAAATATTCGCATATAAAAGTGGAATATTTTGTTCTCCAAAAGGAGTTTTTAGATAACAAAATATTCTCCGTAAATTAGAATTCAATTCTTAACTGAAGTTGAATTTATTACTTTTAAATCGCAAAATTCACGAAGTTTTGAGCTCTGGTAACACTATTTATGCTTATTTGCCCATACATATATAGTCTGTTTCATATCACCGTGGAAACATGCGCGAAAAAGCTGTTACCGAGCTGAATACCGAAGTACAGTAATAACATAGCTACCGGGTTTTTTTCCACACACGTGTTCGTTTTGCACAGCCTGTGCTGTAGTTTTTATACCCTCCACAGGAAGATATATTCACTTTGTCATTACATTTGTAACGCCAAGAAGGATTCACCTGAGATCCCATTTTTAATCAGGATCCCATTCTTGAAAGCACGATAGCGTCCAAACGAATCGACTTAAGGTGGGTTTCCACATGTCGGTTGATTGACAAAGTTTGACAGCTCTCGCGTTTATGTCATTGAACAACACTAACGTCAGTTTATTTCCACTTATGTCAATTATTGGCAAAAAATCGTTTGTCAGTTGATTGACCAACTTATGAACTCGATGCCAATTAATTTTCACTGTCAATTATAGACAAAGTGACATTTTGTTTGTCAATTCAGCTATTTCCACTTGTCCAGTGGTTTCTTCGTCAGTTATTGACAAACGCTGTTAGTCAATTCATTGACAAGCTATTTTTTGCTATTTCCACTTGCCAATTTTTTAATTGGCATAAAAATACGTCATTTGTCAATTTCAAATCGACAAGTGGAAACCCAGCATTAGGCGAATGAAATTTTGTGACAGGACTTCTTTTTACCGTCGTCAGGTTGGTATTGAAAATGCACTATGTCAAGTAGTTCTGGCAGCTCCCATACAAAACCAATATTAGACACAATCATGCGTGTCAGGTACACAGTACATAGGTACTAACTCTTTTATTTGTTTTAATATCTAATAATAATAATTAAATAATATTTTTTTTGCAAAAATTATACATAGTTTTAAATTTTTTCAAAAGGGGTACCTATACCTACCTACCTAATATTTTTTTTTAACTATGTTTGAAATAAAAGTTTATTTGTTTTGTATTCATGTAAGACAATACGTTTTATTTGTATTACAAAAGAAAATGCTGAAGTGGAATATAAATTTATATAAATATTCCACTTTTCAGAGTAAGTGGAATATTTTTGAGAGAAGCTGATGGTCACACTGCTCATAATACGAGCCCAATTCGTCGAATTAAATGCGTTTTTTACGTCCAGGGTATTTTTTGGTGGCTCCTTTCCAACGACTGCCCCCTATAGCGGCTTAGGCTCTCGTTATTACCGCGTTGATTGCGTCTACAGTAAATCTTGATTAACGAAAACCACATTGGTGTTCGCATACCGATTATATGCCCAGATTCAGCATTTTTCGCTGTACAAAGCAAGCATTCTGGTCTGGTTTTGCAGTCCTTCAGTTTGTGGCAGTTTCCTCGGCATTTAATGTAGAGGTTAGAACTTTTGCATGCACTCGCGAAGTGTCACAATTCGAGGCATATCGACGCAACGCTTAAGTAAAATCTTCGGCAGTAAACCCAACCGATCCGTACTTTTCCTGTTTTCAACGGCTGTAGGTCTTATCGCCCAAAATTTTAAGGAATAAAGCGTCGCAAAGCCCAAATAGAATGACATATCGCCCAAAGTAACGCATACGCCCCATATCTGACAGTAAACCCAAGCGGGGGGGATTGCAGGGGGGACAGCATGCCCCCAATACGTATTTTGTTTGTTTGTTTTTGGGCGTTATGCATTTTTTAGTAAGTTAGTAAAAATAATGCTATTACGCCCAAAATCAATGTCACATCACCCAAATTTACGTAAATTTTACAACAACAAATTGCGTAGCAATGTTTTGGGCGTTATGACATTTTTCAATTTGGTCGTTATGGTTTTGGGCGATAAGACCTAACGCCGTTTTTAACAGCCTGTTCGGGATTTCCGCTGGTAGACAATTTCGGAATCTATTTAGTCCTGTTTGTCTGTCTGTAGAAAACACGATAGCGTCCAAACGAATCGACATAGGCGGATGCAATTTTGTGAGAGGACTTATTTTTACCGTCGACAGGTTGGTATTGAGAATGGGCTATATCGAGAAGTTCTGGTTTCCCATATACAAAACCAATATTAGAGCCATGTGTTGTGGAAAGTATTAAAAGCATCGGTCAGGCCGATGAAAAAATGTTTACCTGTTGGGTTTTTTTTGTCACGATTTTTTGTTTGGTTTTGAGGAGGTGGTTTAGTGTATGGGGCCAAGAACTACCGCATCCGACGAACGATAGCCGTCCAACTGCTAGCGTGCTTCCGTCCTCCCCCACTACTCCGTAGATGTCCGTGTGGCCAACCTAAACTATAGGAGTAACAACGACTCTCGCTTATTGGGTTTCCACTAATAATTTGTGTCTCACCACGTCTCATAGTGAATGGCCTGCTTTATTTATAACTTGAATCACAGCATATTCCATCAGATTGAGGTTCATTGACAGCAGAATCACTACTGCTACATCTCTGTAAAATTCCTAACACCCTCGCGATTGACTCTCGCTTTTCCAAATTAGTCATCACTATAATCAGGCGAAATACGAGGAACAGAAATGAAATAAATCAGCTATGTGGTGCGTGCTACCAAACACACCGATAGGCACAAACATAACATTACAAATTTCGCCAGTGTAGCCAATTAACAAATGACACCTTGTTTGGCTTAGTCACACTTTACTGCGTTCGTGCGTGTCTGAATTTGAAATGGGAAAACAATTAGCCTCAAGTTGTGAGTTTTACAACCATATTATGTTCAATCTCTTCGAAGACGAAAGTGCTCCTTATACGTTTTTCACAGCCAACACCAAATCAAATTCAAACAATCGCGCGCTTTACCACGCCAAATTTGCACCAACAACAGTGCACTTTCTTCTTTTCAGCAGGCGCCGTTCATTCTCATAGTTTCCTCGCGACTAATTCGATTGTAAATACATTCCATGCGCCAGGCATACACTCCCACAGTTTAGCGTCACCCGAATCAGCATCCGCCTTAAAAGTCCAGAGAAACGACTTCTACCTACCATCACAACACAAATGTGCTGTGCAAATGAAAATGCAAATACCCCAACCAAGTCAACTATACATACAAACCTTGCTCTACGGCAATATGGCGCATTTCCGTCTCAAGTTGGCTGGAGTTGGGTGAAAGTGAATCAGCCAATTGTTCACGCGTCACAATTAAACTCATTGTCCATTCCATACAGGTGCGTTGGACTGAGGTCTAGAGAAGTACCATCGAAAAGGCACTATCGCACATTGCTGAATAGTGGAACTCAACTCTCAGTATATCCACACACCGCACACTCACCTTATCTGAACGTGTTAAAGGGTTTTCGTTGCCCGATATCTTATCTCATTCCATTCGCTATCGTTTCACGTTCTTATCACGTCTATATCGTTCCCCATTTATACACACAGCTGAAAGTACAATTAAATATAAAATTTCTTCTTCAAACAGACCGAAAGTATAGCGAGTTGAATTTCGAACTTGGAAAATTTGTAGTATCTCTCTTTCGGTCAGATAAGCATATAATAAAATTACGTCGTGCGGTTCGGTTTTTCCTGTTTTAATTTAAATTACATTATCCTTCAACAAATTCCATGTACCTAAATTAAGAAAAAATTTCAGTGTATTAGTGGCAGTGTTCGAATTTTCGAAAAAAAAAAATTCCACCCAAGACACAAAATATGTGAAAACAAGATTCGAAAATTAAATTGCGATCTTATCTGAGTGAAAATACGCATATCTATTATCTAAACACAAGTGGATTCAGTGAAACAAAAAGAATATCAAAATTGTGTTGTAAATTTTACAAGGAATAATGTCATCATTCAAGGATAAATTCAAATTTTGGACCAAAGGGGTAAATATTTACACGAAATCGTTGTAGAAATCTCGACAAAGTTCGAAAGTTCGCAATGAAATTAATTTGAATTCGATAAATATAATAACTTTGGAATATGCAGAGGAGGAAACTTGAACACTGTCAAAAAGTGACGCAAAGCTTGCAAGTTGTGCCATAATGATACATAATTCTTATCGAATGGGAGAATAAATAATCCCAATAAACTGGCTATTAAATTGATTAGAAATAAAAAAACCGAACGAAACTTTTGAACGCATTATGAGGATGTTTTTAAGCCAACACAATTATTTCTAGGACTATGTAATATTGATGATGGTGGATACTTTGTATAAACATATTTTGATTCGGCTTGTCAGTTGTCAACTGCGTACAGTGTTGCGATTTGTTGACTCTTTTAGCTTTCGCCAACTCGTATTTAACCTTTTCTGAGTAAATATCTTGAAGTTTTATCAGAGATTACCAGAAGTTGGGGCTTGGTGGGTTTGTTTTTTTCATATCCCGCATTCATTGGAAGTGCCTCACTATAAGCTTATTAGATCACATGGTCAATCGTATGACGGTATCAATGACGTATTGTTTACCATTGATGGCTTGCGGGTGCAGTGGAATATTATCAATAAAATAATCGACCATAGAATTGCAGTTGAAATTCTACTACCTACTTTAATTTACTCCCAAGGTTTTTTTTTAGACTTCTTTTTTTTTTTAAATACTTCTCCCGGGAAAGGCGAAGCTATAACGCTTCAACAGCGCCCCGAGATACTTGCGGATATATGTTAGTTCTGCACTAATATTGCTGCAAATTGTATTATTCTGGAAATATATCCCCAGGAAGCGAGTTCCAAAGTTTGCTTGTTCTGTAACAGAATAAGTTTTGGAAAGTTGATGTCTTCGCGGTTGTCAAATGTACTGTATGGTCATGACCATGACTCATAAGCATTAGCATTAGTTGCATTGCTAGGGATAATGTCTTTGAGTTCCTCGGAACATCTACCATGGAAGTACCTATAGAACCAGTATAGGTCAGCGACTTGTCTTCTGTGCACCAACGGTTGTAGAATCGATGTGAGTGTAGGCTGTAGGGTCTCCAATAAGTCGAACTGCTCGTCTCTGTATGCTGTCAAGTAGGTTAAGTGAATGTTTTGGGGCCGAGCCCAATATATAGGGAACAATATTCCAGGCCTGGTCTAACCTGAGCTTTGTAGAGAAGGTGAAGTTGCTTGGGGCTAAAGTACCTCATTTGCTCTAAAAAGGTAGCTCAATTTAGCGGACGCCGATCTTGCGATATAGTATATGTGGTCCTGCCATGTGGTTTCGGAATTGACTGTGACTCCTAGAAGGTGCATTGAGTCCTTGGGATGGATTGGATGGTCATCCATTTGGATCTGAGGAACTGTTGATGAATTTTTCCTAGAAGGTGTTATGAGCTGTGTCATGTTTGCATTCAAGATTTTGTCCATAGAACTAATTTGTTCACATCTCTGACTGTGTGATGTATAGCCGCATTCACAGGCCCACTGTTCGAGATGGAGGATATAAGAGTGCTGTCATCAGCAAAGCTGTAAATATTATAATTTGTCGATCCAAGCAAATCGTTGATGTGGAGAAGAAATAGAGTTGGAGAAAGAATAGGTCCTTGGGGCACTCCTGCATTTATAGCCAACGAATTAAATAATACACCATCTTCCCAGAAGAAAATTTTGCATCCATCTGCAGAGTTGTTGTGGTAATCCATAAGACGCTAACCTGCCTAATAGGGCCCATTGCCAGACTCGGTCAAATGCCTTTGATTTATCAAAGGCTACGGCTCTAGATTCTCCGCTACGGCTCCGAAATCCGTATTGCCTGTTGCTTATTAAACGGTGGCCTTCTAGATATTTGATTATTTCGACATGTATTGTCTTTTCCATTACTTTTGAGAGCATTGAAAGTAACGCTATTGGACGATAGTTTTGTGGCAGACATTTCCTCCCTTTCTTTGGAATAGCTTGAATGCGAGCGGTCTTAAAGCAAGAAGGAAACGTCTTCTGGGAGTGCAAGTTACTTTCTCCTTCAACTTTCTCTTGCATTGCCCTGAGGATTCCAGTCAAGGTTTGGAGACAAATCTATGACTTCGTTTGTGTATGTCTGTAAAATCCTATCCTATTGCTGGTATGTCTGCCGATCAAGTCACAATTTATTTTCTATTTCCTTTTTCCATTTGGTTTTGGAGTTTCGACAAAACTGTTGCCTGGATACTACATACAATGTCCATTCAAAGTCACTCTTTCAGTCTGATTTCACTTCCTATAAACAATGATGAAATTTTTGTGTAAGGCAGTATTGCTGAGGTCTTAAGGCTATACCTTAACAACTATTACCAGCGTGGTACCCGGCCCAACGACAAGCGTGATTCCGTAAAGCCCTGATAAAAAGCGTGCCTTTTGGGTGGCAGAAATTGGCCCAATGGCGAGTGTGGTACATTGGTGGCCAAATTCGGTCCAACATAAAGCATAATGCTGTGACGCTATACGCCGAAGCGTGGCTGCTGGGTGTCAGAAAGCGGCCCAATGACAATCGTGGTTCCGTGAGACTCTATGACGAAATGAGCATCTTGGGGTGACAGAAATAAGGGGCCCAAATATATATGTGTGAGGCACTACGCCGCAAAGTGGTTCCTAGGTGTCAATCGTAAGTATAGTCCAACGACAAGCGTAATTTCGTGAAGTCCTTCGAAAAAATGTGCTTTTTGGATTGTAGAAGCAGTCAAACGTGGCCACCGATATATGCGGTTGCATGGGGCCTAACGGCAAAGCGTGGTTCCATCATAAAGCCCAATTACAATCGCGGTATTGCGCAGCTGCGGGACTCCTGGAATCACCCACCAAATGAAATTTTTATTGAAAACTTTTCTGATTTAAGCACTGTTCGAGATGGAGGAAATAAAATCTCCAACACGCAACTACATTAACTACACCAAACTTCTGATGGGATTCACAGTCGTTATTTATCCCAAGTAGGCGCATTGGAAGCAGCTAAATTCTGAGCGCTTTGAGCAATGTTTATGTTGACACCTTTCTGGTAGGATGTGTTCAAGCTACTGCATAGGTAAAGTTTTCACTGGTACCGTCCTATCAAATAGGTAGAATCTTAAAACTTTTTTCGAAAAATCAACTCAACTTCCGTTGGATATTTGTATTTTATTTTCTGGGAGTCTTAACAAATTTCGCATGCATATGAAGTAACTTTTAGCCAAATGAAGTAAAAATTTGGAGACGAAAACTACAGATCTTCCGAAAAGTTTGTCTTTACATCGTCCCGGTTTTCTTTCTGCAATTTAGAGCAGATACTATACAGAATTAAGGTATTTTAACAGCTATAGACTAGACATAGACACACTCGACCTGATATAGGAAGATCAGATAATCAGACGAGACGACTGGCAGTAGGAATAATTTTAACTACAGAAGTACAAAACTTAAAACAGTGAAAGCAACTTTATCAAGTGTGCTAAAACGAATTATGTATATCTCATTTGACGGCAGCCTTTGAAGTTTAGAAAACTCGAAACACTTTGCTGTTAGATAATTTGTTCAGGAATTTCAAGTTTAGGATTCAGGTCTTATGTCTATTTTGATGTAGATGTTGCTATTTAAATATTTATTAGTTTTTATTTCTAAGAAGTGTGCACTTGTGCAGTGACTTTCGAAGTTCCTTTTACTTTTGCTGTGCCAATCTGTTTTACTTTTTGCTTCATTTTTATAAGAGTAAGACAGCGACTCTTGAGAATAGTTCGGCCTTAGGGTTTCCTTTATCAAAATACGCCGCAATTTCCTTCATTTTTCAAAACCATATTATACCTCCATATCGTCAAACAAAGAATTTTTTCCAAAAATTATACTTTCCAAACAAAATGTTGATACCTTTCATCCATGTTTCCCTTTTGAAGAGTAAATTGCTATATTTTCTCAAATATCAGGCGTCAACCGGCAAATTTCACTGTGTGATACCACGCCAAGTATACGCGCCGTCTCATATTGTCAACATGTGTTAAATTTGCCTCAATCAACAATTCACGCCTCCTTTTTAATGGAATGTTTTGTTGTATCACTTCAGCACACACCACACACATCCATTGCAATTGGTCATTTGTGCTCGAGGAACGCACGCATCCATTTTATGCACACGCACTTCAGGAAAATATAACAATCCAGTCTCTGTTCAGCGCATGTTATCTCCGCTCCTGCTGATAAACAGACGAGCATTGCCACTCTCAGTTCAAATTCGAAGTGAGGTCAACATGCTGCGTGCGGACAGAATATGGGTCGCCATTGAGGGCTATACGTAACTCTACCAAGTTTCCCGGTTGATTAGGATGCACTGCACTAGACGATAAGTTGCCGCAAACTTTCCGCATTACATAAATTATAAAACCATTTTATGCCCGGGTATAGAGTTGCTCTCCATGGTGAGAGTGTGTACAAATGTTGTGTATGCAAATTAACCACAAGATACCCTATACCACCCCGATAAGAAGATGCCCGATAAGGCATAAGACCATTATACACTGTGCTGTTTGTCGGCTTCAGCACACGCAGCTCACCACAGACCCGCCTGGGTACTATTTATAATCCCCGAACTCATAAAACGAAGTCAAAAATCGATTTAAGTGTGCTCGAGAAAATGTTGTTCTTTGAGCTTTATTGGGGTGGAAAGCCATTTTAGTTGTCGTCGAACCCTGCACCGATGGCGAGGAGAGAGAAGAAATGCGGTCATTGCTCCCTTAGCCTGTGAGTAGGCACACCCCCCAATACAATTTCATGAAATTCCTCTTGCAAACGAACCTACCGGCATACAAATGAACTCAATCGATAAAAATTATACCAAACCAGTGCCGCGCGGTGTGGCACTGCGCGAATTTTTGTGTGTCAACAGAGAAGAGACTGGCTTTAATGGGCCGCCGCATCAGCAGCGCGAACGCTTCGTTTGGAAACATTTGCCAAACGTGTCAGACATAATAACACCTGACGTTGGCTATGAACACCATGTGTGTTCCTCTTAATGGCGCTCTGCTGACAGAGGTTTTTCTTTCACTCTTTTGTGGTCTGAGCAAACAACACGAAGACATTTCTGGCCACATTAGTTTATTTAGAGACCATTTTTGGCAAAAATTACAAAAAAAAAAACCAAAAAGTTTCCACTGAACGTGACCCGATTGCAATTGTTTGCGTGGTGGAACGTAAACGGCACGGAAGTCGGGTGTTTTATTTTGATTTTCATTAATAAAACATTTCAACAAGAAGAAAATTACATTGTTAATGTAATTGTAACATGTAAGTAGTTATTGTTGATGTTCCTAATGAATCAAATTAAAATAAAGTCTAAGGTGGCTGCCACATGCGCTGCAGGTGACAAAACAAACAAAGCTTTTCGAAACCATTGGAAAATCTGTACTAGATTACTAGATTTTTGGCACGCGGCTGGTCCTCAGAGTAGGATAATTTTGGTCATCTATTCTGTTAATTTATTAACCAGTACATTGTACATAATTTATTATCCAACAACATTATTCTTCGGTTCCGATTCACCAAGAGAAGTTCACTGTCCTGAATGTTCTCTATTCTGATGAATCTATATTTCGTCTACGGCCATGAAACGACGCCATTGTAATTGAAGAACACTCCCTTAATGTTGTCAAACGATTCGGTTTGGGGTCAATTGAGAGCAAACGCGACATCCATCTAGCTTATGACAGCTTTCTCATATCCAAATAGTTTTTCAAAACTGTAACACTGATAACTGATGTGATAAGCCTGTAGTCTCTTTAAATTCGCGCACCTTGACTATCTGGGTCGTCCAATATGACACCGTGGATTTTATCGACCATTTCTGGTTTCCGGCGACAAGAACGTTTGTCGAAATTGTTTGGTTTGCGTAATGGACAAAAAAAAAAGTGTTTTTTCAGCACGTGTAGTATCCTGGCAACTAGTGTGTAAAATGTCAGTCAAATAAATAATAAAATAAAAATAAAAAATTGGGACTCGATCGACAGAGACAGCAGGTGATATAGGACAAGATGTTACAGCACGCAAAATTGACTTTTTACATTTTTACGAACATTTTCTTAGGTGTATGTTTCGAATAGCTGTCACAAAAACTATTTGACAGATCTGTCTGAAAATTAAAGTGCGTTCTTTTGAAATATGCTCTTGACAATCAAAATGTTGAAAGGTGGCAAAGCCGTCTGCCGAAGGGTACTTTATGATTACTTCCCTCAAATTGGACTTTTTGGTAAAAACGGAGAGCTAAAATCATTACGACATTTCAAAGCTAGGTACTTTCATCTCTCAAGTCTATTATATAGGATAGCAAAAAAAAACACGCCTAAAATTGAATAATCATCAATTTTGCTGATTAATAGGTAGATATTTGATAAGGTATGGTATATAATTCTTCTGTCCGTGTTTTTACCGTACTCCTCCTAAACGGCTGGACCGATTTCAATGAAACTTTGTGTGTGTGTTTGAATGGAGAATTGGGATGGTTTTCACAATTGGACCCGGTAGGTGGCGCTGCGGTGCGATTCCACAAAAGTTCAAATAGTAACCACTCAACAATCAATAAAAAAATTAAAAAGCAAAAAGTTCATGAATAAAATTTCAAATAATAAACACTCAACAAAAAAAATCATGAATAAAATTTAAAATAACAAACACTCAACAAAAAAATTTAAGAAGCAATAAGCTCATAAATTTCTCGACACCCGTGGGAGCTAAAGTTGTAAAATTGTAGACATTGATGTGCATTGTCCAAACAAACAACTGCGCGAAGTGTGGGCGGTATTTCCCGGGCACACGTCTAAGGAATGCACCTACGAGGAGGCAAAACAACGTCTACCGGGTCCGCTAGTATATATATGAATTATTATATACTACTACTATATGTAGATACTTAAATCCGAGAACATTGGAAAATAACGAAAAAAAAACAGCGGTCTTAACTGTCTAATTGATAATTTCTTAACAGCCACACTAACTACAAGGGTTGGTAGTACATACAATGAACCGGAATTAGATGTTCTTGGATTTGGATTTGATTATTTTTTTTTTATAAAATATAAGTTAATTTCGTGGGCGTGGGCGCAATAGCGCAGTTGTTAGTGTGCTGGACTACTGTGCGAGGGATCCCAAGTTCGGTCCCGGAAAAACACAAAGTTTTTACTACTGCGCCACCTCTCGCGAACGTCTGACAAACATCCGAGGGTATGACTGTCCTGAAAAAGCTTCTCAATTCAGCCGTTCGGTCTCGGCATAAAATTGTAAGTCCCTTTCATTCGTCCCAAAAATAGAAACTCACACAAACGAATGGTTGCGAGAAGCTAGGCCTAGGGTGTCTACCGCCTGTTGCGCCACCTATTTATTTATTTTTTTTATAAGTTAATTTCTCTGTATAACAGGAGCTAAAATGTATCTAACAGATTTTACAAGTACATAGTTTAAACGTATAACTCAGACCTTAGAAAATCGTTTTGAAAGCAGTGTCAACGAATGCACTAGCGGTATCGCATACATGTTTACACATCTATATTATGTACTCGTAAAAAACTTCAGTGGTGGCGCTGCTTATACTATGGGTACATTTTTGATTAGATTAAAATGACAAAAGACGTGATAATGGTATGAATGGTTAATAAAAAAAAAGTTTCCAAACAAAATATCTTATTTTCGCGTGGAGTGTTTACAAAGTTCACCTAGATTGGACGTCAATTGTCAAATTTCAAAATTTTACAGTCACCCTGTGCTGATAACCACCTTACTAATAGTAATTTTTAACCTTCACCTTAAATATTTCGTAGGTCACAATAGATAATTTTATTTGGAAAATGTTGCCATCGTGAGTTCGAATAGTTTATCCTGAACACTTATTTATTAATAAATACGCGTAAAAACAAGTTTGGATTGTGATTGAACAACAATCCTTTGAAGTTGTCAAACGATAGCGTTTGTTATCAAACGCGGCAACCATTTGGCTGATGATAGCTTTTTTATGTCCAAATATAGTTTTCCAAAACTGAAATCAATGATCCATGTGATAAGCCTGTAATCTCTTCAAATGTGCTTTATTTACCGTATATTTTGTAAATTCATAGCGATAAAGAATTTTTTGTTTTTCCTTATGTAAAATAAAAACAAAATATAAAACGAAGCTTTTTCCATTTTAAAAATTATCAAAGAAACGCCAACTCCAACGAGTCGGAGGATTATACTCATGCACAAATCCGCCCATTTTATTCCATATACATATGCATATTTATATTTATCTAGGCAGACGAAAATTCCCCAGTCGATTAGTGTAAATTGCTTAATTAAATTTTTGCTAAGCCTTATCTCCCGGCTGGCGAAAATTAAACACACACACATGCTTCGAGAATATAACAACAAAAATAACCAAGATATCGGACTCGAAAACATTATAATAATAAAACATAGAAAATAAGCAACAACATGCGGCGATCGTAGAACGGAGAAGTTGATTTCTCAAAGCGGTAAATCTAATACATATATATTTTGTTATTAAGTACTATTTCTTTCGCGATATAGAAGAAGGGTTTATCTGGCCGTATTCTCATGACTGGTATGGTCGGTTTCTAATCGCGATATAGAAGAAGGGTTTATCTGGCCGTATTCTCATGACTGGTATGGTCGGTTTGCGTGCGCTCGTTACAATTAGTCTTGTCATATATACAATTTCAGGGTTAGTTAGGTTTGAGACGAGTAAGGTTAAAGCCACGCAATGAGCGATTGATTGATTGAGCAAAGAGTGTTATCAAAATAAAAACATTTGCAATCGTATGCTTATGGGTTGTGGCTAGGTCCACTTATAGTGGCTGAGTGATGAGCGATTAATGTAAGACAATTTGTTTAAAACATTTAGATCATAGCTATTGCCGCTGGCACATCACTGTAATTTTTTCTAAATACATCATATTACAATTTCCAACCAAACAAATTTCAAACGTTTCTTTTCTTTTTCATTTCTAGAGCATAAGCTTCCGTGAAGGTCGTGACAGTAATAAAAATCCCACCAGCCGCGACATCAACAAACGTGCAAGCTACACAGAAACAACAGGCAATACCGGCAGCACCAGCGCACCGGACAATAGAAATAGCAAACCATTAGATATATCCACAGACGATAAAGATTCTCGAACAGAAAAAGACATCAAGAACATTCAAATACAAAAGAATGGCGCACTTAATCAATGCATCACAGAGCTGGCATCTGGTTTCAAGGCAGCCGAGATAAATGCGGAACAACAGCAACAGTCTCAGCAGCAACAGCAACAGCAGACTGTTGGGAAGACAGAAATGAAGAATGGTATCGAATTCAGTGGAGCTGGCAGTAATAGTAACAGTTTGGAAAAGAATAATCGACTATCGGATAAACCATCACACTTTGTTACAGTAATCGAAGTGAATGAGCCCACTGCAGTAGTTGAATCCAATGCCACATCCAGCAGTACCACCACCAGCAGTGGTATTAATGAACAGCAACCACCCACACAGTCTGTTGCATCCGTTGCAGCTGAGGTTGTTCCAGTGAGTTGTGCGTCGGCAGTGCCAGAAACCACTGTTGCCAGCGATCGTGAACGTCTCGCAAGCGAAAGTGAGCTAACGTTTAGTAGTTTTGAACGAAAGAGTTCCAAAATTGAACCATCCGCTCCACCAATGTCACCAGCAATGACATCGTCAACATCGGCGGCTGCAATGTCATCCACATCGACATCACCGTCATCCGTTCTAATGACATCGTCGTCTTCGTTTATGGCGAATATAGATGCAAAGAAGAAGGTGCCACCAAGGTAAGTTTGAAAACAGTTTTTCAGAGTCATACGCGTTTGGATCTGTGAGTTAGTGAATCTTCTGTGATTCCTAGCAGAGGCAAAAGAATAAAATGAGATGACAAGAATAGTACAAAATCTTGGGTTTATCTGAAATACATATTATTTACAGGGAGTAGGTCTTCGAAAGCAATATTCATATTTTCTTCGCCTTTTTGAATGTTTATTGTAGCAGGCCCTTCTTTTAGTTGGCAGAGTGTTGCGAGGGGCGACCCATGTCGGCGGGTTACAATTAGTAAAGGATATCAAGTCGTGATTTAAGAGTTCATAAGTTAAGTAATTTCAAACGAACGTCTTGGGCAGACGAAAAATGAACGATTCTTGGCTTAAAAGCTTCAATTCTAAAGAAATTGGCGCCTAGACTGATCCATCGTCATCGATTCCTGGTTTCATTAACTTAACCTTCAAAAGGAAGCAAAGAATAAAAGGGGACGTTAGTGCCCAGCGAAGTTCTTTATAGTAAGGCCCACACCTTTTTTACAATTTTTTAACATTGAACCTAACCTAATCCTAACATCTTTTGATAGAAACCAAATCCGAGTGCTCGTCGGGGTAATAACCGGACACTGCATAATTGCAGAGATGAAGAGAAAATATAATCTGTGGAAAATCTCCTGTGTCCACTGCCCAGCCCTCCAAGAATGCCGCGACTCTTGTATGGGAGCACGGTTCTATGACGGCTTGGAAGATCTAGCAACGATACCTCTATCAGAGTTAAAAACATTCATCAACAGATCCGAATGGTTTTGTTAGATGCATGTCCTATCATGTCCTACAAAATGGTAATCACAATGGGCCTCAATGGCTTCTGGGTAAAAATTCTGTAGAAGGTGTCCTTTTCTACCCGTCCGTATGGGACTATCCAAACAAGGAAGATCGGTGAGGAAAGGACGTAAAGTCCATATTCTTGTGTAGAGGCCTGCCCGTACGTTCAGTAGATAATGTTTTTTATGTGAGACACAGTCTGGCGATTTCTTGTGGCTTAAAGCTGTAGATTCTTGAAGGCAATGAACCTTCATTGTAGATTCATGGGCTGAAAATGTAAGCGAAGGTTTATAACTAATACTTCGCTTTGTGCTTATACTTCATGTGTTATACAAGCCGATTGACAAATGTCTCTTTAGACCAACATATATTGTTACATTTTACGAATGTAGCCGTTTTCCAGGCCATAGAAATTTCAGAAGAAATAAACCAGGGCTGCGAAATGAGGACTTGACATTAGAACTGCAGATAGATTGGCAGATATTGAATATTTTGACATCTGGAAGTAAAAAAAGTACATACATGTAGATTGTAGGTATATCATAGTCTATTGATCAAAATATCAACTACATATGTCCAATCATTTTTTCGATAATTTTTCGCCTTTTCGGTTCGGGTTAGAAGCATACTCTCTATAACTCTATGGACACAGCCAAAGACTGACACTGTACGATGTTGTAAGACAATAATTGATGCTGTCCAATAGATGGCATTTAATGTATGTTATCGTTCTCTAGCTCCGACTGACCTTAATTCCGTCCAGACATTTAGTTATCTCCTCCACTGTCCATAATTTGAGTTCACCTTGATTTTTGCAAGTGCCGCGTATTGACCGGTTGTCGTTGCCTTTTTAGTGTGTCGTCTGGCGTGTTTGGTTCCTCCAATCGAACCAAAATGCCAAGTTTTCCTCATAGTGAGTGGCCAGCACAAACGGCAGCAGCCGTTACTATGAACGGTTTGTTCTCCTCTCTTCACATTTACAGTTTCTGATTATACGTTGCTTTTGCCGTCAACCTTTTGGTCGCATTTGGTGTGTGCTCTGGACCGGTTTCCATTTTTCAAGCCAGTTTATTACTGCTGCTGGTGGTAGACGTGGAACAAAAAAAAAATTCTCTGGTCTTCCATAATGGTGGCTCGATGATTAATTGCCAAAGCACAACAAATTTGTTTCACGTATAATTTACTCGGAGTGGGATACCTACAAGTATGCGTCTGCCCGTCGGTCGTGCTGTCCCACTGTCATCGTATCATGCACCCGACTATGGCGGTGATATGCAGCAAATTAATCGCGCAATCGATGTGATTGAGCGTTCCTGGTTATAGTTATAGTAAGGAACATTGTATTATATAGTTGACGGTTGTCAGATGTCGGTCAATATTAGCAATGGTAATTCGTGGAAAAGTGGACTGCCACTGCCATGCGACGCTGAATGGGTAAAATGTTGATTAACTGTGCTCCAAACACTTTCGCTCAAAAATAAACACGAGAAGAAAGATTCACCAAAATGCTAAAATAATCACATCATCAGTCCTCCATTTTGGGTGTTTTTCAATTCAGAACCAAAACGGATGATTTCTCTTTTTGTGACGTGACGTAGGTACATACGACACAACGTTCCTCTTGCGCTATTCGTACTCGTACTCGTGTTCCAAAAATATTCAAGAATAGAAGACGCATTGTCGCTGTAGCTCATCGCATATTTTTTAACTTAAGTCGCCGGTGTCAAAACTTTAATAATGTATCTCTCTATCTATATGTAGATATCTATCGTTGGATTTTTTTTTTTTTGTGTATATCTAGCTAGATACTTGTTAATCGAGTTTTTCAGTTTTTCCTCGGCTCCACTGTAGGTGGACCGGGTGTGCATGATATTATTGTTCGTCGATTTTCTTTAATTTTCCAGCGAACGCGCACACGCCAGAGTAACTTTCACATTGTGTGTATAGATTTAGTAGCATAATCTAGTTACAGCGATACAGATACAGTTGTTGTATAGAATTAAATTGGAAACCAAATTGTCACTGGAGGAAGCAGCTTAAGGAGGAAAGGGGCTTTAGGTGTTTTTTTTCTGTTTTATTGGAATTAATTTATCACACAGTTTGGAGAGTGTAACATTTGCGATCATCAATCAGATGCAGATTTCCATTAAATGGCAGAAGGCAGAGTGAGGAGCACATTTATAGTGGTGGAGAGCTCACAGCTTTGTGTGTGCTTGCTTGACACATGAATTGAAAATTGAATATTGTCCCAGAGAGCGGAGTGTTTTATGGGTGGGTTGGGTTTGGGTATTATACCTACTGCCGGTCGACAAGCGACTGGCCTGGCGCTGGTGGATTGGGTTTCAATGGAAAAACACATTTCAATTAGTTGGTTGGTTGTATATTTATAGAGATGGAGTAAGAGAATGACTATAGAATCCAACTCGGGGTTTTTTTTTTTTCATTCAGCTGGAACTACGGAAATTATTTGTGATTGTCGTGGAATGTTGCACATGTTTCTGTTTTTATGTTGAATCCATTTAGTGTGGAGCTCTTTTTATATTTTTAATACCAGGCGCCGCGACGAGACACTTCATTAAATACATAATTTATAATTTTTGACAGGTTGCTAAAAGTTTTTTTTTCTGTTAGTTAGCAAAATGTAAAAGCTTTATGTCATTTCAAATACCTATTTTGCGGAAATATTTTTGTTTCCAGAAATGAAAGTCGCAAGTACGTGTATTGTATTTGTATAATTAGCCAAACTGAGCAATCACCATTTAAAGTTGTCAATGCATTTTGTAGCTATACCTACAACTACATACATATATATAAAAGTAGATGTGTAAGTATGCATATGGTGGCGCAAAAGTCATCGGAAGATGCTATAACTTTTGCAAATGGCGGCAAATGTCAATTGTACTTTGAGTAAACAGATACAAAATACACGTCAACAAAACATGAATCGGTATTATTTGTACTCTTAAAGAACGCGAAATAATATTGCTTACTTTTTAAGCGAGATAGTTCGTCGGTGGTGTTGGCGCAGCGCAAATTTCGCCGAAGATTTCCCGGTCGTCTGACACCAACTGGGCAAACAATTATATATTTAGCTTCTCACCTAGAAGAGTATGGGACAAGCGAGATGCTGCCAACTCTGGGCGGTCGGCCCCGAAGCAGCCGTTCTGCTGATGAGAATATCACAACTGTGGTTGAATATGTCCCAGAGGACCAGAGTATCGACAAGACGACCGACATGCCACGCAATTGGGTATCAATGAACGATTTTTACAAAGAATTTTGATAAAAGACTGTAAGATGTTGCCTAAAAAAGTGTATTAACTTTGCGTGCATCCAGCTGTTAGCTGTTGAGCCACAACCGAAATTCGAAGGGCTTGCATTTCAGGGTCGCCTAATCTCTCGTTTTGGCGATTTACACTGCCTGGCAAATTTTTTTTTGGTATTTTTTGAAGTCTAGAGACTATGTTAACAAGCCTCAGACTCTTGAAGCCCTCAAAGAAAATATCCATCAAGAATGTGAGGAATTATCGACGAAATTTCTGGCAAGAATGATGGAAAATGACATAAATCCGACCCGAATGGTCATCAATTCTGGCGGCCGGCGGCCACTTAGCCGATCATTTTCTCGACTTAGTCCAAAACAATTTTCACGACATTCAATAAACATAGTCCAAAAGCAAAAGCCTTTCATTCATAAACATAAATGCAGCCACCCTCCACCTATCTGTGTGTACCATTTTACAACATTCCGCCCAGACAAATTTGATTGAAATTTCATTATTTAACGACGGATATAAACAACTCATCTCATACTTCGAATAAACTATCCATTAGGAAGACAAATTCAATCTCTGCGTCATCCATTGTATAAGATAAAATTGCCCTCGAGTCACTTATAGTCGCGACATTGGCGACCCATTCCTCAATGACTATAGCTGGCTTTGAAATGGACACACAGTCTGTGTATCCCTATATGCCTATCAACCTAACCCCACTCAAAATCTGCTCTCTAATTAATGGAAAATCCTATTCGCGACAATTAGTCGCGTATGCAAGGCAATGCAAAAGCGCCTTGCGTTCATTGCACAAAATTTGGTTCTCCCCAATGTCAGGCACACTCTGTGTCAATCTCGTTCTTGTGCTTGCCGGTTGCCTTAATTGGCTTAAAATGAAAATTAACTTTTCCCAACGCAATGCCTTTTAATCCGATTACTCGCGGGCAATTGAAATTCGCCAGGCGCAGTAGCGCGCTTTATGAAGCCCAAGCGATGATGGGCCCTCCACAGCGACAGAGGGAAAAACGAAAGCATGTACAAATTAAGTTAATTGGAATTGGATCAAGATCACCACAGTGGCTATGGCTATACCTATATACTTACCATCATATGCGACAGGTGCTCTTAGCAATAAACTCCGCAGACAAGTCCTTTTGCTTAATTGCTTTAACACTTCATAAAATAGCGAAATTTTTCAGCAAGTGATTGTCGTTGACATAATGTTTGCTTTACTTATCGCGTAAACTTAATATAATTAGAATGAATGGCATTAAGGGCATGTTTACATCCAAGTTTTATTTCCCTTAGTCACGCAAATGGTACAAAAAAAAAACTCCTCTTTCAATGTCACTTTCATTGTAAACTTGTTATGGCGGGTGATAAGATATGATGCATCCATCCACCCTCGCAGTTAAATGTGTCCTTGCTGGTATTTTCGAGGAAACATCGCAATAAAAGGGATTTTGGGAGATTCCGGAAAATGAATGAATCCCATCTAACTGACTTCGGGTAATAAATATCCCCTATCTGTCTGGGCGAATGTCCTCCTCGATGCTGTTGTCTGTATGGAGGCAAACAAGGAAAGTTTGACTATTGGGGAGGCAAATTTATAAAACCCATCGGATGGAAGGGTGACTTGACTACCACACTCTATTCGATTGGAGAGTTATGTTGTACCAGATGAAAATGAGATTTTTTTTTTTGTTTTTGGCTTTTAAATCACATTCGCTATAGTAGACAATGGCTCGGATTGTTGGGTTTACTTTCATTTAAAATTGCTAGATCGAATTGTTATTGTACGTTAACTGATAATTCAAGTTGAAAGCAGAGGGTGCAGATAAGGTGCAAGCACGTTGTTAATATAGATTAGTTTTAACTCTATACCTATCAACAATAATTTAATCGGTATATTTTCTTCTATTTAGAGTTACGAATATTTTTTTTTCTCCGGAAATACGGTCACGAGAGTTTATTGCGCTTTTGCAAGTATTGAAATGGCAACACTTAACGATCGATCACAGTTCAATTATTTTGACTTCATATATCTATCTATATATATAAAAATTGAGCCTTAAAATGTTTGTCGCCGATTCACGCTTTAACGCATTTACCGTTCTTAACCAAACTATCGCACATCTTTGGTATTGGTCCATACATGAATCCTGTGAAGTTTGGTCAAAAATGAACAAAGGGGCGTGGCACCCCCCATACAAAAAAAACATTCAAAATCGTATATATCGAAAACCACCAAATCGATTGAGCTCAAACTTACAGATAATCTTAGTTATTGGCCCTGGAGTTGTCCTGTGAAGTTTGGGCAAAGTTGGACAAAGGGGCGTGGCACCGCCAATACAAAAAAACATTCAAAATCTTATATATCGAAAACCGCCGTATCGATTGAGTTAAAATTTACAGACAATCCTAGGTATTGGCCCAGGAGTGTTGCTGTGAAGATTGGTCAAAATTGGACAAAGGGGCGTGGCATCGCCCATACAAAAAAAATCTCGAAAACCGCCGAATCGATTGAGTTGAAACTTACAGACAATCCTAGGTATTGGCCCAGGAGGGTTGCTGTGAAGATTGGTCAAAATTGGACAAAGGGGCGTGGCACAGCCCATACAAAAAATATCTCGAAAAACGCCGAATCAATTGAGTTGAAACTTACAGACAATCTTAGGTATTGGCTTAGGAGTGTTGCTGTAAGATTCGTAAAAACATCTTCTATGGGGTGAAACTCGATGACGTTATAACTCGATAACCGCTGTGCCGATTTTCATGATTTTTTTTTTGTTTTGTTTGTACTGCTGTATTTCAGGTTTACGCAGATATAAAATTCCAGAAAATCGATTTATTCTCCTTATTCGCATTTTACGAAAGAACATTATTATCTTAGATCTATAAGCAATACAATTTCTGTGCACGGGCAAAGCCGGGAGGGTTCAGCTAGTTTTTTATAAAAATAGAGCTTTCTGGCAATACTTTGTTTCTATGTGAGAATAGGTCACGTATTGCTTATTGACAATTGCAAGATGCCCTATTGGTTTTTCTTTCAGTGTGAGAGGCGCCTTAACCCGCCAATGGTGACCTACTGGTCTGTGAGACCGGGTGTGTTACAAAATTCGAGTAACGTAACGTGCGTCACCGTGTATGTAAGTAAAATATTTGTTTATTTTTTGTATTATTTTACCTAGTTCATTTTTTTTCACCATTGGCGGGTTAAAGAATGAAATCTATTGCGAATAAATCCACTAAAACATATTTTATTTAATTCGTTTTAAAAATGACAGATGACGTATGGTTTAGAGTCCGCACTATAAAGATAAAACGTACTTTCTGTTAAGTATCTAGTATCCGAACCAGTATCCGAAGACGTGCTATTGAATCCGTAGGCGTCATGGCAGGCGTCCTCTAAGTAGATCCAGGATGAGATGCTTAGATCGAGTCCATAATCTTTCCTCTACACTGAACCAAAAAGGTACGTCATATTAACAACAAAGTTCGTCATATTGAAGAAAAAGTTGTTGTTTTTGAGCCAACAACCGTAGTTGTCAATATGATGAACTTGGGTTGTCAATTAAAA
Source organism: Cheilosia scutellata (assembly GCA_955612985.1). NCBI lineage: Eukaryota > Metazoa > Arthropoda > Insecta > Diptera > Syrphidae > Cheilosia > Cheilosia scutellata. The sequence goes on from OY015313.1 coordinate 5,452,526, forward strand.
TTGAATCAATTAAATGTTCATATTGACAATCGCCGTTGTTGATTTGATGAACGCAGTAGTCAAATTGGAGGAATTGATTTTCATAATGAAAATCGCAATTGTTAAAGTGAAGAACTCGATATTCATAATGAAAATCGCAATCGTCAATCTGAAGACCGGCGAAGCAAAATTGAAGAATTTGGTTTTCATAATGAAAATCGCAGTAGTCAATCTGAACATCGCAGAAGTTAAATTGAAGAACTCGATTTTCATATTGACAATCGCCGTTGTTGATTTGATGAACGCAGTCGTTAAATTTTAGGAATTAATTTCAACACTCAACACTCCACAACGGCAATAACTTTTTCGGTTCGCACTGTTTGTCGTCCTTGGGGATGCGCATTATCTACTAAAACGATTCATCGTGTTCCGAATAACTTGCTCAGTTGGACAATTATGTCGACCGTAAAATGGACGTAGCGAACGAGAACTTTGGCGAACCTAACCATATGATTTTCAAAATAAGTTGCACAAATTGCACGCGTTGTCCTGGCATTAGTCTATTCATCGTAAAATGACAAAACGTACTCACCATCAAATCAACTTTCAACTGTCTAATTGACAATCTGTAGAAACAGTGTTGTCAGTTTAGAAACCTAACCTCGCGCGCTCAATTTTCCGCTCACATAGGTTTAACCTTCGTTGCCGTTACACGAGCTGTATTGTGCCTTGCTGCGCCTAACTAAAACAAAACCATATTCTTTTAGTATGTATGTACTATTAAAGAATGTCCATATACAGTGTTTTATATAACTTTTTTGTATGAAAGGCCCGTTTCCCAATCCCGCACACATTTCACGAAGTACTTTGTTCGGACTTTGATCTTCGATATTCTAAATTGTACAAGTTTAGCTCCCATGAGTGTCGAGTGTTACTAAATTAGTAGATATAGAAACTGAGCCTATAATGAGTAATTCCAAAAATGTTACGTAATAAAATTTTGCAAAAAAACACGCGTTATTAGCGCGATTTATCAGCCCAAAGAATGAGAATTTCACTTTATTCTTGCAAATGTAAGGAAACATAAACGCACTAAGGAACAAACAGCCTCGTCAATAGACAACTTTTTCTATTTGTTTGTTACTATTTTTCTTATTTCGAACAATTCCGCTAAAGTTGATAGTAAATTAAAGTTCTAACAAGTTCAATGTTCATCAGTTAAGGATTTATCACTTTTCTAATACTAAGTAGATATCACATGTGCACTTTCAATGCATTCATCTTGGTATTTAAAAAAATTCACACCTAATTGCGACAAAAGTTTCGAAATGTATGTTACACGTACCGTGTCTGTAGGTGCTGAAGGTGCGTACTTTACATGAATACACTCTACTCTACACCACATACCTAAAACAGTTGATCATGTAAAGGCCGTGCCCATCCGACAAAATACAGCAAAAAGTTTATTTAACCATTTCCAAGGCAAAAATCAAATGTGCTAGAGTGCATTTTTCCCAAACCTTTAGCAGCGTTGAAATCGTGATTCACACTTTATTCGCCTTTTTGCTGTTTTACTTGCTGGTTTTGTTGTTGCTCTCTGCGAAACTCGTAGTTTATAACACGTTGCCAATGCTTTTGCACTGTGCGCTCCCTGGTCCCATAAATGTGTGTGCGAAAAACTCTTAACAGTGTGCTAGTGGTGGATTATAAGGAAGATGAATGTTAAACCGTCTGAAATGAAAAACACGTTGATTTCGTGGGGCATTCTGTTTTTTTTTTTTTTATGTCTATTCGTAAATCGGTATAGGTATACGCTAAAACCCTATCAAAGCTTGTCCCTGATTCATTCAGCAAATTAAATTTTTATGACTCCACCCGGGATGGGAAAATATTTCGCAAATATTTACTCACAGAAATAAATGCTAGCGCACAATAAAATAAGAAAAAAAAAAACAAAAAAACAAGAAGCTGAAACGTAAATAAAGTACTACACGAATTGCGCGGCGAAGATACCATACGACCGAGAGGTGAGCAAGCCGAGAAAAAATGATAATAACGCCTCACCCTGACCCGTTGAAATGTGGCAACTGTGATGGGGTGATGGGTTTGGTGGGGTATGCCACCACAAGTCTTTGACTGCCTTTGGCTTTTGCTTTCAGTGCATTTTTGCTTACAACGAAATTGCATTCGGAAAATCCGCTTTCGGCGAATGCACTTGAGTGATTAGTTGGGCCACTGGATACATACAATGGAACACTATAGGCAGCCACCATCTTGTAAGAGGTGGGTGCTAAATTCACTTTTAGGGCATGATAAAGACCCACCTAGTGCAAGCTGCTTTGCTTTGAACGGCCATTACCATCATAATGCTGAGGCTGACGCTGAATTTATTTCTTCAGCTCACAGCTGGAAAGTTTAATTTAATTGAATTTAATTTCTCTTTTGTGCACCTTGACATGATATCATGGGAGGTGGTGGTGATACCGTGATGGTGACAGGAGGTGGAAGAATATTATCAATACGTGCCTCTTTCATTGGAAGAAGCCATCGCAAATGGAGTGGAATGAAAATCAACAAAAAAGAAAAGACTGCACTTTGTGGACAGAAAGTGATGTTGTCGTTTTTGTTTTCTTCTCTTTCTCTATAGGCTTTTTCAAGCCGTTGTGCAAACTCATCATCTTTTGAATAGCAGAGATAAAATTGTTTTTGCCTTCCACTATTATTTTTTTTTTGTTTATACAGAAAGCCATGTTGGTGGTGAAGGCCATTAACAGTGTGACTGAGAAATAAAAGGACCGTATTTTGTATTTAAAGTGAATGTCAGTTGGGTTTGTCAAATATGAATGTTATAGTCCGTTTTACAACTTTCGTACACACAAATTTTAATATACATATTGCCCGGCTCCCTGAAATTACGGCAAAAAGTGTTTTGGAAAAAAGACCAAAATAGACCAGAATGCCAGGAAATTGCCATATTTTTGGAAAAAAAGCCAAAAAGTTAAATGGAAATTACGCCAAAAAAAATAAATTAAATAAGGCCCTAAATCTGACAGTAAACCCAAGCAGGGAGTTGCAGGGGGGCAGCATGCCCCCCATACGGTTTCGTTTTTCGTTTGGGGTCTTATTTCACGTTTTTTGGTGTTTTTTCCAAAACACTTTTTTGGGTGTTTTCTCAATTTTCTTAAATGGAAAAAATGCCCGAAATAGTTTTGGAAAAAATGGAAAAATTAGCGGCATTTGTGACAAAATATTTGGGCAATTGTTCCTAGGAAAAAATGCCACAAATTTGTAGGGTAGGGTGGGGTACTTTCGACTTTCGAGATTACAGAAAGGCGGTTAATTTTAAAATAAAATGTTTGATCATACCACACTGTTCTCTCAGATCGTACACGAACTATGACAGGTCTTCTTCAGCAGTTGTGGTTGTCAGACCGGTTTCTAATTTTTTTAGTGATTTTTCGTAATTTTTCTGGTATACGAGGTAAGTGATATTTAATTGTTTCTTATAGGAATTCTTTGGTTGTGAATGTCAAACGTTTGTGTTTATAATACATTTAAGTTTATTATAACATTTGATTGCATTTTCTTTATAAGTTTTGTGAAAAACAGTAACGTCTACTATAAGAAAGAATGGGGCACTTTCGACAAAAGCACATGGGGCAGTTTCGGCATAAAATAATGAAAATCAGATAAACAGAGACCCAATACCCCCGCCTCCTTTAGTCCTCACCAATTCCCACCCACCCTTCGGACTAATTGGGCAACGCATTTATAAATAAGAAAAAAAAAATCATGCAAATCTAATAAATATGGGTTCTCGAGTTATGGATGGACCAACAGACAGCCATTGCTCTTTATATATAGTAGTATGGACTCGAATGAAAACCATGATTTCAGCAGTATACGCTATACTCTTACAGCGGAATTAATAAAAAAGCCCTATCCGCTCTTTAAAACATCTTTTAGCTACCATACGGATAGTGGACTTATTCGTTTGATAACTTTTATTATTAATAAATACATCTTATATCCATATTAGCTATCCACTCTTTATCACTAAACGCACGGCAGCACTGCGTCCAAACTGTACTAAACATGGTTGTAAATCTGTCATATTCCATCAGCTGACACTATCATGCTCAGAGCATTTTCGTTTGCGAATTTTAGATTCTCTCTGAAATTCTCTTCCAGCTTTTAAATTTCTCGCGTCCAATCGAACTTTTTGTTGGTATACGTGTATTTGAAATATGTGTATAGTAAATTAACTGTGTGTGCAAGTTAACCACTCTCTATACGCCGAATTCGTTGAATTAAGTTATCCGCTCCTTAAAACATGTCAGTGAATGCTAAGATATGTTTATTAATAATATTTATGACTTAAAAGATGTTTTAGAGCTAATTCGCCACTATGCGGTATTTATTAATACGGGGGTTAATATATAAAATGTTTTACTATTTACCATTACCATTCTTGGTCATCAAAATTCATGACAAAAGTGCCCCACCTGGATGACGATTGTACCCCACCATGGGGCAGAAAAGGGCAGTTTTAAATTTTCTATTTTTAAAATTATTTGGGTGTAGTTAACTCTTAAGAAATTATGGATTTTTGTAGTAAAATAATCATAGCTTTCAATTAAAAAAAATTATTCAAATATTTATTTTGGAAAAAAAAATAATTGAAGTCTGCCGAAAAAAGTGTTGAATCTGCCCCACCCTACCCTATGGAGGTTTTTGGGCTCTTTTTCCACTTTAATTTTTTAACGTAATTTCTTTTGGCGTAATTTCAGGGAGCCATATTGCCCATTTGTTAAGGATTTACTGGAAGCAGTTCAGCTTAAGCCAATATACGATTACATTAAAATGTAGCATGATAAAACAAGTAGCATATTTCAAGCGTTTCACTGAACTTAAGTGTATTTTCGTCCATTTTTGACACTAACTTAAGCCCACATAATCACATTATGGTTAACCATTAATTCTGGCGCTTGGAAAAGTGTTTTCCAACAAATTGTTATTTCAATTTAATTCCAATACACTATGAAAGTTATTGTAATTCCTAGTAAACTTTCCATATTATCCTTCAACACCGAAGACAAGACCAAATTTCTTTTGTCGTGCGTAAGTATGACATGTTTACATTTGAATGATTTTGTAGACCACAATGCGCAGTTCTTTCCGTTTGACAGACCAATTGTGTCTTAAGCACTCTAATCCCTTCTTTATTTACTTCCTTTCTTAAAGAATGACTACGGTGCTTTCCTACACGATTTCCTGTCAAATGAAACCTATTAGAGCCAAGGGCAAAGTGTCAAGTTTCTAATGTGCGGTACATATTCGTCCACACCAGATGTCACCGACTCTCTTTTGTAAGGCGAAACATTTCACTCAGGATTAGGAGTATACTAATTCCCTGGAGAGTATAGTTGATCTGATTAGGGGCCAGGTCTTTGTTCTAATCAATAACAATGTACTCTATCTAATGCCGGATGTCCTGAGTGGAATATAAAGGAGGCTTCCTTTTGAACCCATGCTGACATGCGCTGGATTTGTTTCTTTTTTTTTTTTTTGTTTGGTTGAACCCCCCTTTCCAATTAATAGGCCTACAGACAAAAAAAATGTGCACCTACTCTATACTTAGCTATGCACACGTTTCATTGTTGTTTACAACGAAAGTCCTTCTGCCAAAGATGGAGGCACAAATACACAGTCACATAATATATTCATTCACAAATACACTAGTCTCCTATTCAAATATTCATAGGAATCTGGGTCGAGTGATGCTCGAAGGATATTTCAATGCAGCAGAGGCGAACGTGAGATACCAGAGCTTGTATCTTTTATTCGCTTATCGTAACTTTTTTTTCTGTTTTTTAATTTTAAGTTGTTTTTCTATGTATACGTACATATATATTATATAGTCATCGGTGGACGATGATGCAATGGAAAGACAGAATAAAAAGTGGTAGATGGCGATGATAGCAGGTATATACACTAGTATTGGGTGTGTCAGAGCCTGCAGTATATCTGTAGGACTATGGGTGACATCATAACGAAAACATAAGCTCATAATGCAGACATTTTCATTTTAGCTTTCAGCTATAAAAGTTTGTTAGCGAATATAGCATGAATCTCTGTGTCCGTGCAAATTGCACGAAAACAAGTTTGCGATGCCTCCTTAGCTCCTGGCAGTGAAGGAGATGCATTTTTTGTTGCGTTGTTTCCTTCTTGAGTTTTTCTTTTACTTTCTTTTGTTGTGCGTTAATAGGTATTGGGGAGGATTGCCGTTTAAAGTGGTTGGTAGACAGTGGTTTTTGATGGTTTATGAAGTTGAGTACCTACCTATGGTTTTGGTAGCGTATTATGATTTTGTTTTACAAAAATTATGAATGGTGATTGATTTATGTAGTGATGATGTGTGAGTTATGAGAATAAATCAATGATGTTTGAGACATTATAACAACGGGACTCGTTTTTACGACTTACGTCATATAATTTATAAATTGGGTGTTGCTGTTTGGCGAAAAATAAACCGATCGTACCTAAAACCCTCTAAGGAACGTGCTGCAATTTTAAAAATATCTGCCACAGCCACAAAAATTGTTGCCACTTTGCTCCTCAATGCCAAAAAAAGTCCTTAATTTATTTAACAATATACAAGTAGGTATGTACAAGTACGTACGGCGTTTTAGGAAGCATCATAATATTCAATTGATCGTCGAATTTGAGTTGGTAAATATTTACAAAGTCAAATATCAATATTATTAACTGAGTGGGGAAGCGAGGAGTAACAATGATTCTCGCTAGTTGGGATTGACCCCGAGATCTGTTGGGAAATTTTGTCGAATTTCAGTCTATGAATTATTGTTTGAGAGAATAACATTAACAACAACTCGTAGACACAGTCACTTTGGTAGGAATGATAGCTATTTCGAACTACACTACTAATTCATCATCAGACTCCTTTTAAGTGATTGTTTGAATAGTTTGAATTTTGACAGTTAATTCTCCATATGCACTTGGGAAGACATTTCTGCTTTCCCCTGACAGGATATGAATTTTGTCAATTGACCAAGTGACTATCACTTGCAACATCTGTCTACATTTTAAGAGCTTAGAAAAATCACTTTGTAGCACTTTCTGAACAGCTCACTTTGTAGCGTTTATAGTTCGTGCGTTTTGAGGTTATACCGAAAAACTGCAAAGCAAACTAACGTATTGCCATGTTTGAACAGTTGAATTCTGACAGTCAGTTCTCCGTATTTATATCTCTTGGGATACGTCTTCATTGTTGTTTATATAACGTTTCTGGAAGTGAACTTGCACTTCGCAGTCTATTTCCGCTTTCCGTATTTCACTGATATTCGTGTTGGCAATATCTTCAAATTCCTTGAAAAAGTAGATACTTTCCTTGCTTCCTTATCATCATCATTTAAACAGTAACTCATCCATTAGAAAAACTGTAAAACTGCACATAAAGATACATAACACTATATGTTTATTTAGAGTTTTGTATTTTTATAATTACCACATAATGCGCTAAAATTGAGTTAACGAAAATGCCGTTTTAGAACGGTCTATATATTTGGTAAGGCCTGGCGATTTCAGATTAAAAAGTCATATAAAGTTATGAGTGACTTGTGCGACATCTTGTGCTTATATAGTACATATTAGTAACTTTAACTTACCACATTTTAAAAAACCGTTTCATTTGATTTCCAGTACCTATAATTTATTTAAAAATAAAACGCAATTTTTTGAATAAAATCAACATCAAAATGTTTAAAACCTCCATCATGATGTCAATGAACGGATCAGAATGGCATAAGTCAACAGATGGCGCTGATATATGTAGCAAACAAACAAAAACCTTACACCACTACCACACTGTTATGACATAGTTCCTTCGAAAACTTTCTTTTCTTACATTTAATTTGATTACAACAACTTTATTGTCCATCTTGCATGACATGCGTGTTCTGTACCTACCTAACCTTCCCTCGACGTAAACAAATTAAGTAAACAACATCGACGACCGGCAAATTCCGATTCCGAGATTAATGATTCATGGAGGTCAGGCATGGTATCATTCTGATTGTATTTGCCATCCATTTAAATTTGTTTCTTTTTTTTTGTTGTTCTTCTTCTTCTTCCTTGTGTTCTTAGAATTACCGTGAAACGATTCTTTCATATTCGGTTTTCGATTTTAGTTCAACGAAATGCACGCAAAACACTTGGCTGCTCAAGCAACTTCTCAGCTTACATAGGGCCCTTTGTCGGCCAATCCAACGTAGAATTCTCTCAACTTCGATTGGCAATCCTCTCCGCATTGTTAAGAATGCGGTGGGTTTTATGGCATACTCTCGCATAGTTAGCTGAAAAAAGGCAAACAACCTATGGTTACGTTTCGTCGAATTGTCTATGACCCCAACCAATCCATTCCAGAAGTCTATATGATTATTATATCATGGCATGGATCGCGCATACACACTCAGTTTCTGAATTGAATAAAAGTCTCCCTTAATTACCCTAATGGTTTATTCATGACAGCAGTTCGCTGATAAAAATGACAGAACGACGACTGAGAAAAAATATAATAATACACCAGAAACTTTATTTGAAGGCTCGACGAATACACGCGCTCGTCGGGTTTAGAAATAGAAGTTTGAGTTTCTCTATGTCGTTAGCGAGTGTGTGGTATGAGTGCAAGAGCGATGTTGTTCACTTGTTCAATTTCAGTATAGTACACAATGGAAGGGGTGCGTGCTATTGTTAGGTTCGGTTTTTTCATTTGTTACTCTATCGAAGATAAAGCGAACAGGTTTGGAGTGTTTTTTTGTTTCTTAAGTCACAATCACATTCAGGAAAATTTTAAAAAAGTTAGAAAAGTGGAAAAAATTAAAAAAACACACGCATATGTATGCGACATCTATGCGAGAGAGTTTTCCCTAAAAGCTCTTTCTTGACACTTGGAAGATGTGAAGGAATATGACAGGCTTCATTTTTTTTATTTTTCATAAGTGTCAAATGATTTTGTTGCAATAAGTGAAAAATTATTTTCTAAAATGTTTTGTTCTACAATGAAATGTTTTGTGATTGTGGCTTAATTCCAACTTTTTTTTTTTAATGTTTTTCTTTATTTGCCCACTTACCAACACAATTCAACGAGTGCAATGAAAAAGCGAAGTGACAAAACAAATTTATAAACTCTAATTTGAGAAAATATTTCAATAAGTGAATACACTTTTTCACCAGTTGCATTGCCGCCGGTTGAAATAGGTAAGCAATAATTTTCTAGCAAAGAAAATTCTATTTATAATTGTTTCAATTAATTTGCCAGACACAAATTGATCGCATAGAAAATGTCGGTGGACAATCATAAGTGCGAAACACCCGATTGCAACAAAGACGACACACTTCAGTGCCCCTCATGTCTGAAAATCGGCATCCAGGGCTCGTAGTTTTGTTCGCAAGGCTGCTTTAAGGGCTACTGGAAAGAGCACAAGACCATCCATGCTCTCGCACGTAAGTATATACTTAATCAGAAGTAGATTCAATCTTACCACTCAACTCCATTTAGAGGGTTCTGTTAATTCAGGAGCTGCTGAGAAAACTGAGACAAATGGCTTGCAAATTGGGCCGCGAGTGCTTGGACGCGGCTGCAAAGGCTTGCGATATAGGGGTAACTACAGACGAATTGGATCGTCTAGTGCATGAAGCTGCAATTCAGCATGACTGCTACCCGTCGCCGTTGAACTACTATAATTTTCTGGCATCGTGCTGTACCTCAGTAAACAAAGTCATATGTCATGGCATACCGGACACCAGACCGCTGCAGGACGGCAATATTTGCAATGTAGATGTCACGGTGTATCACCATGGCTTCCATGGCGATTTGAATGAGACACTTTTTGTTGGAAATGTGTCGGACAAGCATAAGAAGTTGGTAAAGGTCACATACGAGGCGCTTTCTAAGGCAATCGATATCGTTAGGTGGGTTTTAAGTGACCAGTGGCCCGATGACTGGACTGCGGTTACTGCTGATGGTTTGCGCTCAGCGCAGTTTGAGCAGACACTGCTGGTCACTGAGAATGTAGGTATGTGAGATCATGACACGTCGCCGTGAGAACAACGGACAACCCCATTTCATGGATAAAATGTAGACTCGCATATAATTTTGTTAAGGGCAATTTTTAAAATTAAAATTTATTAAACGCGACTATTTTCGTTTGTTTCCTACGTCTTTATCCATCCTTTAAATCCTTTCTAAATTATTACATTTCTAGAGTGATATAACTGATTTACTTTTCCAACGGAGCCTAGTTGAGAAGTTTTTCGATCAAGTATACAAGAAGCATTCTGCGGCAACAGTATCTTTATGTCCCAAAGCATCGAGAGCATCACTAATACAAGAAAAATTAATAAAGAACGTTGATATCACTTTATTAACTTACCCTTCGGTGTATTCCGCTTGTAGGAGTCCCAAATAAGACTCCCACTGGTTCCAATTGAACTGCACAACAAAAGCTAATAACACTTCTCATCGCCCATCAACTCCCATTAGCGCAATATCACGATCACGAATACTATTTGAATTTGCATTCAAAATTCAAACACAGAATTTCGCATATGCCGCTGGATTGATTTTGTTGAAAAATATGTGAACGTTTTTTTGACATTCGAAATAAAGCTTTTGTAGCTAAAAATGACAAAACGTCAAACGCAAGGTATGTTTCCTCAAAATAGTTGACTTGCAGAGCTATCTGCTGGTGAGATTATGAAAACTATTTTTAGTGTGTGTTGGTTTTTCGAGCTTGCAAAATGTGAAAGCTCAGAGCCCCTTGAGCTTTAAAAAAATTTGTTTTGATAAAAATGAAACGGAATGATAGAAAGTAGTTTATGTGATGAAAGGAGAAAAAATATTATTTTGTTAACTTTGTGTACTTTTTTAAAATTTTCTTGAATGTGATTGTGGCTTTAATCAAGAAGTTTTCCAATGGAAATGCAAAGTAGATACTTTATTTAGAAAATTGTTAATTAAACTTGCTATCTAGGTACTAATTTCGTACCCAATTTATAATAAAAAAGACATGACAAATAGGTAAATTAATCTGGGTGATCACAGAATCCGTCGTATTCGGAATTTTGCTACGAACTAGAGCCCCAGATTCTAAGCGCGTTTTTATTTACAAATTATCAAATTAAATTTTTAACATTTATGAGTAAAGCTACGAGTACACGACATGCATGTGCTTATCGTGTTTGGCATGTCGTGTACTCGTAGCTTTACTCATAAATGTTAAAAATTTAATTTGATAAATGATAAGATATCCATGAATAGATTCTTATTTTATTTCATCGAAGATCTAACCGTGAAATAAATACACGTGTAAATAGATACACGTGTATTTAAGAAGCGAACCGAAGTACACGTTCTAATACACGTAAAAGCTAAATACACGTGTAACACGTGTACACGTGTACACGTGAATTAGAGGGCTCTACTACGAACCCCGAAAGAACTATCACAGAATTCGTTGTAGTGGGAATTTTTCCTACGAATTAAATTTCTTCTGATTCTGTGATCACCCAGAATATGATGTTTCATTTGAACGCTTGTATTGGTTTGAGCTTTATCAATGAGGTAGTCAACAGAGATGTTACATAAATTATAGATTTTGTGACTCAAAATGGTGAGTTCAGTGGTTAGGTTGCTGGACTACTGAGAGAGGGATTTTAGCCCCCGTAAAAACAAAAATTACATCTTTAGGTTTTTCCACTGCTCAAACAAGAACTATCATGGAATACTATAGTTTTATTGTAACGATGAACTCAAAGTTCCCTATTCAGTTACTGTCCAGTAAATCAGAGAATACCACCAGCATGGTGGTTAAATTCAGCTGGAAAATGATTTTTACCGAATTCTAAACTCCATTTTCTTCGTATGATTTGTTGCGTTACGCAATAAACTAAACAGTGTGTTCAACGTCATACCCTTAATGAAATATTCACGAAATGTTTTTTACATGCAACAAATGACAGGCCTATGAGGTTCGCACTATGTTTTGGATAACCTTGTCCAGATACATATATGAATATATGTATGTTAGCTAGCGATTAAAGGTCTGTTGAATTGAAACCAACGCAACGCGAAAATGCGAAAGGGAGAGTGAATTTCGCGCGGGAAACGGTAAGATATACCGTCATCGCCATGAATTTATTTCCCGCTCCCGCTTTCGCGTATCGCGTAGTTTTGAGCAGACCTTAAAATGCGCAACAATAAATCCACGGATGTTTGCAAAAAAAATTCACTTTATTGTCTGCGCAACTTCTCAACCTTTTACGTTTCGTAATCAATAAGGAAAACACTAAAATGACTTCCCTCTCGCAATAGTGAAGCTAAATTACCCTTAACGAAACCCATCAACGTCGTCTTCCTCCCCTTTTGCCTCTCTGTCTGTCGCTAGTAAGCGAATAATTCCCAACTTATTAAGTCAGTGATCGAGCATTAAACTTTATTATCACCCTGCGTTCCAGTGCGTTTGTTCGCAGCAAGTGATTGCTGGACTTGCCTCTGCAGCATAATACCCCACCCATAATCAGCGAGTTGCACACGCATTCGAGCGCATAAGTTTCGTACCTACCTACCTCCCAAGCACCTGATTATCCGACAATAGTGAGCCATTCAAATTTACACCGTTGCCATATGAACGTTAGAACTAAACCTCTGTCTACATCATCGCATCATTTATCAACGATTGGTTGTTTTTGTTTATTGCTCTTGCGCGCACCGAGCACGAGCACTTTACCATCGATTTGAATTTGCTGACTGCGCCACGAGCCGTGGGCCGCGCGCCGGTTCCAAATGGCTGAATCATAAAAGACACTAAGATAAGCCAACAAAGCAAAGACCAAGCCAATTCGTGATCCGCTAAAGCATGTTGTGTGCGGATGGGTTTTCCTTATGTAACGGTTTCCACGATTTTCCTCTATTCTAATTAATGCGCTTCACTAAAGTTACTCAATCATTACTGACGTGCTACTGCTGTCGCGGACTAATGCATTTCACCGCGGTTACGTGATTCGTCGTTGCCACAGTGAAAGTACTACAGACAATACTGGTCTGGCCATTACCCATCTGGAGCATCGCCAGGTAATTCAGAGATCACATCAACGCATTGACATAACTCATATTTATATGCGCGTCGAACGTAGAAAGCAATTCAGCAAACGGCTGGCAGTGGCAGATGAAATATAACAGTCGCACAATATTGCTTTTAGCTAGCGGTGAAACAAAAATGGCTGTGCGCACGAGTGATGTCTGATGTCATCGCGAAAGGGCACGTTATTTTGTTTTGTTTTATTGACTTGAGAAGTTACGCATGAATATTTGTTTAATTTTTTTGTTTGTTTTTAGCGTCACGATTTTGGCAACTTATGAGTAATTAACCTTGCTCCAGTATAAACGATGAATTATACAATAAAAACCTAAGCGATCAATAAATGTTTCGGCGATTTTAGCGAAATTACAATCGTAATCGGACTTGACCGTTGTATTTGATTTAAATATGTGCAATCTACATACATACCAATCAATCGATTGTCAAAATAATGCGGATATTTAGCAGAAAAGATATGAAAAAAAAACGGGAAAGAGAAATGCTTTTGTTCTGTTCATTTTTGCAAAATGTATATACGTATTTTGTTTTTGAAGCAATATAGATCAGAGAAAGTATTTGACATATCCTGCCGACAGCATTTATCACGGTGCCTGGATTACATGACCGCCGACGCATCTTACTCTTAAGAGAGGTCGCGAGATGGTGTCATGTTATGTCATGACCATGAGGCTGGATTTTTAAATATTAAATATCACGAAAAAGAAATGTAGGACGCCATTTTACTATCGGAACTACAACATAAACATACAGAATTAGATGATATTTCAGATAGTGGTGCGTAAAATCAATTTGGGTCAAATGACGGACGCAAGTATGTATCTCAAAGCTGATTCAAGTATAGGCGTATTTTTTTGGGAATCTATAGCTAGCTCACTTTTACTTTTACATGCAAAACTGGTACATTCAAACTTCCATAACTCGAACTTCTTTAAGTCGAATTTCTCTATTACTCGAAGTTTATTGAGAACTTTGCGCTTTCAACGTTTCAACTTTTGGCCTCCATAACTCGAAGTTTCTATAACTCGAATTTATTTTCTTTCATTTTGAGAGTTCGACTTATGGAAGTTCTACTGTATACTCACTTTTGGTTTTGTTATACTAACTTTTGGTTTTACATGCAAAATTGTTATACCCACTTTTGGTTTTGTTATACTCACTTCCCAAAAAAATACGCCTAATGAAATTCAGAAGAGACCGGTTCTCTTCCGCAAACAAATTTTGTCTGACAGTAATGAATCGCGATAAGTAACGCGGCGTTACGGACCCTATTTTACTTAAATGCTTATGGGGTACTTTTTATAAGGCATAAATTGTCACATAAGGGTTTATGTGGAACTATGAGTCGTATCAGCAAACGGCTCTTAAAATACTGCGAGGTGTGGAACTTGATGATAACCAAGAAGCCAGAAGATACCGTCTGTTTTGTTGAAGTCGCGTCACGTCACGTTACCAGAAGTTCATTTTTTCTATCAACTACGGCGACATTGTTGCCTGTACATTTCATACACATTATGTTAAATATAATATTCAATAAACTCATCCCCACCATGTTTGCCATCATTTTTTGCTGGAATGTTTATATGTGTGTATTCTCTTGTAGTCACACGTCACACCATGAAAAAGTGAGAATTGTGACTTTAACGTGAGAATCTAAATTTGGGTCGAATGTCAACAAAAGTGACAGCAACACGGATCTGACATTTATTTTATGTTTACATTTAAACATTTGAGTCAACGCCCTCTGAAGTGACGCAACATAGCGTTAATCTGTCTCATATGATACCAGTGCCTATAATGAATGTTGCATGATTCACTTTTTGTCACGGACTCGTTTATTCATTTTCAAGGAAATTCGTTTCTTAATACGCTGCTTCAGGGCGAACGTTGTACAACTAAAGTCACAACATGACGTTTTGTTCCTAAACAACAACAAACATTCATGACGTATTACCATTTTCTACTTTTGCTCCATTTTACAGATTTTTTTTTCATTCTTCTTAGTGATGGTTTACATGGGCGCAGGAGTGTCCGACAGTGCAAAAGAGAAAGATAGATACCTAAGTATAATATTTGTCTATCTATTTTGACAGATTTTTATCGAGTTTTTGTGGTTCCTGTTGCAGGACAGATTGTGTCGTTTTTTGATTGAATGATTTTCTCCACCACTGCTTAAGGTTATTAAGTTGCGCGCGCTAAAACTATGCTCCCATATAAAAGTTCCCCAAAGATAAAATTAAGCAAAGCATTTTAGCCGAGCAGTACTCTCTTTAAGCAAATTTTGTACAGAAGTCTTCCCACTGTTTTTTTTTAGCTTACTTTATATTTAAATGCGTAACAGATTTTCATAAACTAAATGTTCACA
Source organism: Cheilosia scutellata (assembly GCA_955612985.1). Lineage (NCBI taxonomy): Eukaryota > Metazoa > Arthropoda > Insecta > Diptera > Syrphidae > Cheilosia > Cheilosia scutellata. Next base: position 5,468,048 of record OY015313.1, read on the forward strand.
GGTCATGAAAAAAAAACATTCACCTTAATTCTGTCATTCGATTTCAGCCAACTGGCATTCCAACTTTCGATTTCGAATGAGATTCGTATTTTGTTCATTTCTCCCCACATTCTCAGTTTCGATTGGATCGAGTTAAATGTCAAATTTTATTCGAACGAAAATGTGTGGCCCAAAGATCTATTTAAAAATATAAGTTGAATTGTTTTTGAATAAATCGAAAGATATGACGTTGCTTACTTTTATCACAAAATGAATATAACAGATTATAGAATTAAATTTAATAGGAAGCAAATTTGTTCGACGTATGAAAATAAAATTCAAAATGTAAATAATCGCAGGTCGCAATCAAAATGGACACAACACGTATTTAAATGCTGCTTTTTAAAGCCAGAAACAATAACTTCCAGCAAACAAAATACCAAATTCAAACCTATATTTCGTCGGGCACATTAAGATTAGATTTGCCTCTAATTTAGTATTTTTCGCATTTTTACTCAAATTAAAACCAACAACTATTGATAATCTGACGGCTAAATATTTGTACAGCTGATTTCGAAAATAAAATTCATCCAATGAAATCATTCGATAATGAACTTCTTTACCTCGAAACTAAGAATACGAGAAGTTCATTCGAGTGAACGTTTTGAATTCGAGGAAAATTCGATTCGATTGAATCTCAGAATAAGAGTGATTAATTAATTCCAATCGCATTAACAATTTATTTAAATTTTTGATCATTAACTCTAGTTGACTACACTCAACCTCGCACTCAGTTGATTCAATAAATTATACCAATTTCTATTTTAGGCGGACGTTTTTGAAATAGCTAAAACAGATCGCTTGACCTAAGAATGAGTGTAAAAAATTTTCGTTTTATAATAATTATGTATAATATGACAATGGCGAATAAATTCGCGACAATCTTTCAGGCGTTCTTCAATTTATACGACTATAGCATAAAGTATTCCCAGGCAGTTGCAAAAATCCAAACTTTTGACATTTTCCTTAAAACTCATGTCCAGACGGCGGAATGCTTCGAAGTCGCACATAAACTAATTAAAGAAACGTCAATACCTTTGAATAATAGCCTTTCACAACAATGTTCGCCTTTAAATTTGTTTTTCAATCTTAAAAAAACTAAAGTTTTCCCGTAAACTGTCACTCAGCTAACAACAAAAACTTCAAATCGATGAAATGCAATTTCCATTACTTTCCACTCCCTTCAATTCTCCACTTGTTCCATTCCCAATATCGTCGAACGAAACTTTTCTTAAAAAAAAAAAAAAAAACAACGTGACGTGCGCGTTCAATGTTTAGCACCCTCAGCCTCCCTACCTTTTCGATTATCACATCAAGTCTGGTGTCGGAAATTCTATATAAGAAAAAGTTGTTCCCATTTTATGCAACCATTTAGAAGCGAAATATGAAAATGTATATAATGATCGAGTGTGGAACAAATTCTGTCGTAAGTGGAACAAAAAGTCATCGAACGGAGGAGGCAAAACCGAGCTACACTCGTACGTTATCAGGCATATATGTGATGTTTTGTGTATAATGTGTGCGCGGTAGTGATGGACCACTTCTACACCACAGCCACTCCGTCGTCTATCAATAGTCGACCTTAAGTGAATCACTCACCCACCACTCGACTGCCTAAAACAGGCACTCGCTCGTTCGCTAATAATTATTGCGATTCGCTTCTGATAATAATAATTCAACCCGACCGAGCACGTAATGCGTTTAAATTTAGAACCAATTCGAAGCAAAATGCATCATGCTGCGGCTCGTGTAGCGTGCAGTGGTGGACGCACCAAAGCTCTGTGAGACCGGTTTCGACTCAACCCTCCAGATGATGGCCCACTTATCTGCGTTTGTGTTGTTTCTGTTGTGGTCGACTTAGATTTTGAAGGGTGGTGCTGGTGCAGTGCCACTGAGCTGGTTTATCTATTTCACTTTATTGTTCAACGAGCTTCTAGCTCTTGCCTCGTTGCTGTTGGGAAGCTGTATGTTTGAGTTTGTATAAAAGGGTGAGTCGAAACTTGAATTTGAAATATTTGCACCACTAAAATTTTACCAACACGGTAGGTAGTTGTGCCTCCATTTTGGTGGATTCCTGGAAAAAGTGCGCACAGCTGCAGTAGACTGTAAAATTTTAATCACTCGCAATCACGCTTGTGTTGTTGTCATCGTGGTCCCTGTTGGTGTCGGCAGAATCTCATTAAAATTTAATTGAATCTAAACAGTCTGAAATATTTAAAACATGTCGCTTAGGCCGGGTGCCGCGCATCAATGAAAAGATTGAATGGGACCAAGTGTTAGTTGCTTGTTTTTGTTTATCTTTCTCCGAATTAGGGCGTTGTCGGGAGAGCTCATGATTATAGAAATACTTATAGGTAGGTATAGTGCTAATATTTATATGAGTTGAATCACTTGCGAGTGAAATAATGTGTTTTTATTTCACGTTTTGGAATTTTCTATTTAAATGTTGAAAACATGTAAAACATTTCACATGTAAAGTGAGGGAATTCTGAGAAGAGGTATACCTGCATCTGAACTACCTTTAAATAAATCTATAACCGCAACTATATGGTCTCATACGGGAAATGTTGCTGTCACAAAAAGCTTCGCCATCGACTCTATTTTAAGTCGACAAGTTATATGATAATGTGCGTACGAACGTTGGTTGCTTACCGCCAGTTATCACATGACATAATCTACTAAAAGTCCTTAAGCTTGGATCTAAAATGGATGAATGTATATATTAACGTTTTTATCCAACGATATTACTGTACTATACTACACATTTGAAAGTTCTCAATGTTTTTCAGATTTTTTATTTGGCATATTGCAGCGCGCCTGACTCCTTATCTTCTTAAATCTCCTTAAAATATTTGGAATTAATTTTATGCACGAACTTCCTTCGATATTGCTCCATGCCGTCAACTTTTTCTGATGTCCGTGACGTTTTGTGTGTTCGTGTAGTGGCAGAACCAACGCCTGTCGGTTTAAAGTTAAGTGATCGAGATAAAAATGTGTGATGTGGCCTGTGTGTGCGTAGGGTGCATAGCGCTCGGTAAAAAAATCTTAAGCGGCCCATAGACACCACACTTGTGTCTGCACCGGTGTCGGTGTACGGAAATGTGTGCTGTGTGTGGGCTGGTGCGCACACCGATTTTGGTGTCAGACACGGTGCGAGTAAAATCAAAAGTTTTTGATGTGTGATGTGTATGGCGGAATGCCAAACCGGTGTCAGTACTCTAATCAGAAAATTTTATGTCTGATTTTGCGCGAGGTGAGTTAAGGGAAATTTACATGTCTTTCAGAAGTTACTCGTACTTAACATTCTGTACATGAAATTGCTTCTTATTACAAAAGAATAACGAAGTAAAAACTAGTTGTCCCAATTGATTGATGATCAACGCCCAGCCCAACCAAACGCTAATATCTAGGAAACTTAAATATTGAAACAAATTTCCTTTTATTGCCAAAAAGAGCTCAAGGCGGAGAAAAGGTGGGACAAAGTTTGTATGGGTTTTCCGCAGAAACGCATTTTATTATCCTAAGACAAAAAAGAAACTTCCACGCCAGGATATCAAATATTATAAGGAACACTGCGATAGAAAAGCATGAAAGCATGCCTTAGTTGCAAAGATGAGAAATTTGACGATACAATTGTAAACAACCGTAGTGCGCTTTGTCTCTTAAGCGGCCCATAGACACTACACTTGTGTCTGCACCGGTGTCGGTGTACGAAAATGTGTGCTGTGTGTGGGGTGGTGCGCACACCGATTTTGGTGTCAGACACGGTGCGAGTAAAATCAAAAGTTTTTGATTTTTTGTGTAGGTGTCCCGATCGGTGTGATGTGTATGGCGGAATGCCACACCGGTGTCAGTACACCTGTGCAGACACAAGTGTGGTGTCTATGGGCCGCTTTAGTCGCTAGTACTCGGAACGTTATTTCATTACCTTTTCCACAATCTAAACGATGCATGTTGCCGTACATCAACTTTTTAAAACAAATTACTGGCGATTTGTTTCTAGAATCGGACAGCCTGACCCAAATGCTTTAGCTTTGTAGCATAATTATTGTAGAACCTATCTAGGCCTAAAGTCACTATTACGCATGTCAAAAATTGACACGATTTTTCTGGCATTCTGTAGATTTTGTCTACACACACCGTAAGAACAAAATCTGTCCTCATATTGACGTCAGCGCTTAAAACATGTTTTTCACATGTGTAATAGTAGCTTAAGTACACTACATCGATGACTGTCCGCTTGAAACCAACTAACTATCATCTTTATATCGATGTTTTGTTTGTAGTATTCTCTCGGGGCTAGAATGTTGGAAATATCCACAATTGTGGCTGCAACTAGGTAGTAACTCGAAAAATACGGACGTTTAAGATACTGGATGCATTCGTCTTCCGTGGCTTACCGGACTGTATTCTTATACTGTATACTTATTAAGCAATTGATGCCATATTTCTTGGCTTTGTCCAACTGTGCTTCAATCGATTATCTTTATATAAACCTTCAAAAAGAAACACGAGGAAATTCGAGTAGGTATATGACAACGCGATGACGACATTTTTTAAACGGTAATGACCAAAATAAGAGGTATTCAGAACAATGTAATCGATATGATTCACAAATTTTATCATACATTTGGTCTCGATTGAACCGTTAAGACCCTTAGCTTCAGCCTGGATATGTATTTTTAGGGATGAATCGTTTCGACTGCGATCGTATATTTGAAATTATGTGTAGGTAATTGTGATTAATATTACAAGGAATTATAAATTTTGAAGTGAAACTTCGATGAAACGAAAAGCGACATGTTGAACTAATTTGCGCAGTAATTCCGAACTTCGATGAAACAAAAAAGGACCAGGGAACGGTAGAAGAATGATCCATATAATAGCAGGGGAAGGAAATACTCGAAATAAGGAACGAAAAGAGAGGGGGGGGGGGGGGGAACGCGCGTTGGGGGGGTTCTAACACAGACGAAATTAGCCATGAGTGGTAAAATTAACGTCTAGAAAAAACAACGTTTTTTTTTAAATACTTGCGATTCAGTGTAAACATTCTCATTTTAATTATTTATTGAACTTCATAATGTAGTTTCACTTCTATCGCATATAGCTTGTGACTATTGGCAAACATTTCTATTCTATAATCAAATATTCATGCCTCCTTTTCAAATAGTATCGAAAGTCTACTTGTGAATGTAAGTGATCCATCCCCTAATGGCAATGTATCCTAATAATGAACAAACAGTGGGGGAAATTCGACAGACATTTCGCTGGTGATGTCTTCACTTTGCTACAAAATGTGTTCCCTTTCTGCCTCCCTTCATCTTTTATAAATCAAGGAACAAATCTATAAGCACCACACTCGTAGTCATCGTGAATCGTTGTGCACCACTATAAGAAAATCGAAAACAAAGGCATGTCTCAGCTTGACTCAATATACGAATAGGGGAACACATCTAACATTATACTCTCGTGCTTCCTCTCATTCGTGAAACAATGTTTAACTTTAATAAAATATTAAAACGAACACGAAAAATTACATACCGCCATTACAATTCTATATAGCTCATACCAATCGACTTATAGACTCATATAGACCGTAGAGTGAAACCTATGAAACACGATACCCCCCATACGATCCAATTTCGCTTAAGTGTACACTCAGTAGTTTGCCTATACTTGCTGATAGTTGCAAAATCGTCTGATGTTAGTCATTATATAATAAATAAAAAAAAAAGCGATTAGCAAGCACGATGGTGTGTATTATGGAGAATTGGAATACTAAGCGGACCCAGCGGATGTCGGACGCAGGAAGATGAACATTTATGCTGCCCTTGTTTGCATCTCTGCAAGTGTGAGGTTCACTTCGCTGCTCAGGAGTAAGCAACCCAGAACCAGATGAATCAAATTAAGGGCAAGCACTTTAATTAAGGAGCAAATTTGTTTTGATAGTTTCGTGATTGTTGTTGAGCAAGAGGATTAACTTTGGTATGGTCGAGGCAAGCAGATTGCGTTGCTGTCTGAAATTATTATTTTTTCCTTTTCATCAAAAAAAAAAAAACTCCCCATTTCATAATGTGGAAATTACTGTATAGGTATAGCTTCACTTATCTACAAACTAATGTGCAATATTTAAGTGCGGTACTGAAAATATAAGAATGTATCTCGGGGGTCTTATTCAGGAGGGAGTTGAGTTTTCCTGTAGTATTGAGTCAATTCTGAGACAGCTATAAGGTCATTCGGTCAGAAGGACTGAATTTGGTGTCAAAGTTATTCCGCATTCACTTATTTTTAGCCTCCTGCTAGCGAAGAAATGTCAAAAATGTGACATAAACCAAAAAAGGTGACCACATATTATGAAATTAAGTTTTAACCCGAATTGGAGTACTTAAACTGGTTTCCGGAGTTCAGTTTAAGTGATGATGATTTATTTGAAGGATTATTTTTTATTTGAAGTTATTTTCGGGTACGTGCTACTTTATTAAGAGGTACTTTTTCGATTAATTAGGACAAAATATCGCTAATAATGCAGAAAATATTGGAAGCCAATATTCGTCCATCGTTCTTGAATTGCCGGCATTAATCAACGAATTTAAAATATCCTCATAAGAAATAATCGAATGGAGCTAAACTGATCCTTGGTGTCAATTGATTGGACCATGATTCCTTTTCAAAGTTTGTTACCGTGCTCCGATGACGGAAAAATATACAAATTTTGACGATGTTGGGTGAAAGCGAAATATTACTTTATTGACATAGCCCTCAAAACGTAAGACCTAATAGTCTTAACTGGCTATCTAGCGGGGCCCTGATCACTGAAATATCTTCTTAAAAATATGGAAATATGGAATATGGATCAGATGATGACTCCTGTCGAATATGTGGAGAGGAAGAGGACACAAAAAGGCAGAAAACTCAATATATACAAAGACTGTTTCCATGCGATTGAAGAAAAACTGAGGTTTATAAAGAACCTCAGCAACTCCCTGGCTATTCGTGTTGAGTTGACTTGTAAACCGATCTAAAGTAAGGCAGAATATTTGCGTAAAACCGTCTTATCGTACCACAAGTATATTTCATAGTAAATAAATATTTATAAAGCTTGTAGCAGCTTGTATAAAGCTTAAAGTAGGTGTGGACTTTTGAACTGTGCATTTAGCAGGAGCTAGACGAACATATTCTTACGCCGTTTTACCCTTATTGGTTAATTAAACTCAGAAACATTTCCATTTTCAAGAGCTGCCAAAAATAATGTGAGTCAACAATTATTAATCAGTTTTCGGGCAGTAGGTATTCTGTCAGTAAACGAAATGCCATGACCATTGAGCTAATTATTGCGCAATTCCTCTCAACTTCAATTTAATTTTAACCTCCGAATCGAATGTCCTTATACAACACTCCCTATTTCGGTTGCAATCATTCACATAGTTAGCCAAATATTGACGTTTATTTAAAATATGTATATGAGAATTATTTACTCATAGTTTTATACATACCAGATAATGAGTAATAATTTGCCAAATGGTATTCGAGGTCAAAATTGTGGTTCACCTCATTTGGTGTCATGCTCATGACATTTATCGAGGTAAATTTCGTTGTGATAATGGTAATACTTTTTATTGTTTTTTTTTTTGGCGTAAATCTTGGAAAACTAGCTTTTGTCTCAGTTGATACATTTTTCGTTTTGTGCGTATATACGTAACTTGTACTCTATCACAGTAATAAGTTGACTTTCATTAAGCGTATGACCTTGAAACCGGTTAGCCCGGCTTAGAAGAAAGCCGCATGCATTGTTTCACGATTTACATAATCCACAGAGTGCTGGTTACTTATGTTTCTCTCTTGTTTTTTCTTGTACATTCCATTAAATTACTTTTAAAATATGTAGAAATACAAGTTTTATTTCTTGTTGTGAGTTGGTTTCCAAACTGGCGCTTAATGATAATGTATATAGGGGATATTGTTATGACTTCAAAGAATGCTAAAAATATTGAGGGAATTCACACCTTGGTGCAAATGGTGAATGCAAACAGCACATCGCGGAGCAAACGCGGCCAAAATACGATAACAACATTTTTGGGAAATACATTTTCAGTGTTAAAGTCGTTGCACAAGATTTAGAAGGTTTTGGAAACATTCCTTCGCGAAAACGTCTGGAACGTCTATTTGACTGATCATCTAGTTGTCACAATTAGCGATGCCGCTATAGTCCGGGGCGGACCGATGATTCAACCAACATCACTCTCCAGACAGCTCGGGAGAGCTCCAGGGTAAAATTGTGACTATGGCAAAACACATTAGTAGAATATGACGACGGAGTAGTTAAGTGTTATTTCTTAGCGCCGTTAATAGCATCATGGCTGATGGCTCATGAGTGGACATTTTGACACATTGAAATGTCCACTAAATATACTTAAGCAGGATGCAGGAATATCTAAACCCACGGGATCAATCTAAGTCAATTAAAATAGTATGGCAATGTTGTCAAACTGAGGATATTAGATATACGAATAAACTCACAATACAAACAATTGTGGCACACAACCATATAACTTATGGCGCCAATCATCTATCTGTCAATAGAACGGGGCAATGAACACGTATCCATTCGAAGTATCTCTATCAGGGGCGTAACGAGGGGGTGTTGGGGGTACATTTTTTTAACTTGAGCAGCTAAAAAAAAACGGCAAAACGAGAAATTTTCAAAAATTTTTCAAACTTGTAAATGGATACAAGTCGGCATTTTCAATGGTTCCACCTTTCGGAAATGCCAATTTATATTTGTTTATTTTTATGTACCTTCTCCAAGTTTCGATTTTAAAAAGGACGGTCGGCATCGAAGAATTTGCCGACTGAACGCCTTTAAATTTAGCGAGTTTTGATTCGATTTTAAAAATGACGGTCGGCATCGGTGAATTTGCCGACTGAACACCTTAAAATTTAGAGTTTCGATTCGATTTTAAAAAGGACGGTCGGCATTGGTGAATTTTCCGACTGAATACCTTAAAATTTACAGCCCTATTATGGCTATCAAATATCAATTATTTGATACTTGATAAGATCTATCAATTCATTGATAATTTGGTATTATGAGTATCAATTGATAAATTTTACCCCATTATGAATACTTATCAAAATTTCATTGAGAATGGGTTCTGTTTTGACGTTTGACGTTTCTGATTTGTAGTTGGTTTTTGTTTTATGGCTGACGACTAGTTTTGGTTGAATAATATATTGTTGGTTTTTAAACAAAAGTCCCTTTTTTCGCAAATCAAAAGAACGACCAACACTGTTGATTGTGCAATGTCAATGTTAAAGTTATTCGCAACGCTCATTTGATAGTTTCCTTATTGAGCAAATAGTTTTAAAATCGGTGCTAAGTACATTTGGGATGTCTACCGAAGACATTTCGCTCTAAAGACGTTATTTTACAGTAAAAACGAGGATATACATTTTTTAGTTTTTTGCGCCCGAATATTTGATACGTATCAACGAGAAATTTGTGGTTGATAGAAAATTTGATGAATATCATCGAAATCGAGCGAGAATTCTCTCAATTTACAATTATCAATTTTCTTACAAAAACTTTAAGAAATGTCATTTTGACATCGTAAAATAACCGTTAACGGCCGAATACGCTGCTATTTTTCTAGTAAAAAGCCTAATATCAATTTGATCTTTAACTAATTTAATTCATATTAAATAGAATGTGTAATAATAATCTAGAAGCAGAACATTCCATTACAACTTCTTCCTCCGACATCGTTGAATACGAAAATAAATACAGTTTTATTTGTCAAACTTTTGAGCTGTCACTTAGTTGTCAGTTTTCATTTTTCAATTTTTAGGAAGTCGAAATTCGGCGGTTAGAAAATTACGAAAAAATTATAAGAGGGGAAATAGATTTCCCTCTCATTTTTTTCAATTTACTCAGTACGTGGTCGCATATCGCTTTCGCACAGTATCTTAGCAAATTTTTAATAATTTTACGTTTGCAAAAAAGTACCCGAACGAACCTAATTATTATCAAATTTCGTGTTGATATTTGATGACCATCAACCACTGCAAATTCAACTTGTTCGCATGTTTCGAATTTAAGTTTTATAAACGACATACCTACATATATGTTTATCATGACAAAGGAAACATTGTTTTCCTCAAACCTATAACTGCAAACGAATCAGAAAATCAATGGCATGAAAGAAACAGATTTTATGATCTTGATACGAGTGATACCCTCTTTCCAACATATATACGCGGAGCCATATTAATTTCCGCGCAATCATTGAAGATGGCCGGCCGCTCGCCGCTACAACTCGAGCGCTCTGACTGTTCAGATGTCAACAGATGTTAATTGCATTTGTGACCTTTTCATCGATGGTCTGCCTCCTACTGTCATCACAGCCTCACGCAATCTTTTCTTCATTACCATCTCTAACACATGTCCATTAACTAATTGACTAAATGAATTGCTCTGAAACCAAGACCAGACCAGACAATACTGATCATCTGAGTGGGTGATGATGATGATGATGTATGAATGACCACAGCGCCATGACAAAATTTGAGATAAGCAAGTTCAAATTAGTTGAACAGACTCACAGACACGTCATGATGCTATACGGCAACTCCCAAACATTAGTCTTACCCATTTCACTGTATTAACTCCTTTGTTTTGTCTATTACAGACCGCCGCCAAAGTATATACGACGTGTGGAGCCACCAACAGTTCCAGGAGGAAACATACAGCTATCGTCGTCGCCAAAACGTGACATGTCTACGCCAGGAAATGTAATCTACGAGAGGGGTGCCAGCCACACTGGTGTTACTTCTAGTAGCAGTGGCGTGAGTAGTGGTGGTTCCTTGTCAAATAACAATAGCCCCTCAAGCTCGCTGGAGCGCAACATCAAACCATCGGATATTTTTCGACAGAAGTCATCAGACTCGTTGGAGGCCAAAGCGTTCGCCTGCAATCGAAAGACAACCCCTGAGATGGGTAAATTAGGAGCGGGTTTAAAGGCAACTGACTTGGTCGAGGAGTTTGGACGAAAAATCGCAAAAACCGAGAGTCTGGAGAAGGCCAAACGCAGTGGAGACGGCATGGTCAAGCTAAATCATAGCCCAACCGGGAGTTTGGGTAAAACAAGTGCTGGTGGAGTAGGCGCTTCACCCACTGGCAGTTTGAGTAAGTTCAGCAGTGCTCGCTATGGCAATGGGGGTACTGGCGGTGAGAGTGCATCACCGAACACGGGCAGCTTGGAGAAGATGAAATTGAACGATGGCAGCAGTGGACGGAGTGGTGGTGGTGGAGGTTTTCTCGAGACCAGCCTGCAGAGTGTCGGGTCGAAGGAGTCGTTGGCATCGCAGGGCAATATATCCGAAATCGTGAGTACATTTTAGAGATTTTTATGCTTAATAATGGCGTGGTTAAGTGGAAATGAGTGGGGGGTCTTGTTGTTTTATTTATATTTTTGTGCTAGATATGCCGCAAACATACCTCACCCAGTGCAGCGATGAAATGAGTACAGCATGCATTTAAAATTGATTGTAGTCGCCTTATAGCGCAATTATTTTGTATTCAGCATCGTGTGTCGTTTCTGCCCAAGTGTGAACCGACACACGGTGAATGTAGGCTAAAGACGAGTTTTTAGGGCGCAATTATTTATTCGGGTCGGCTACGCTTGACTTGGGCGCGATAATGAATTGTTTTCCTCTGGATGAGGTCATATGAGAATAGCAGTTGTATGTGTACGATTAAATCGAAACCGACTACCGGCAGAGAGACCAGCTGCTATTATTGACAGGTAGTAGATAGGCAATGATTATGCTTTTTGGCCTACTGAAAGATGAAGGACGGAAGCTAAAGTGTTTCCTCCAATTTCGATATTTAAGTTAAGTTTCGCAATGCTGTGTAATTTTCACTCAGAAGTCATCTAGAATTATTGTGATTATACCCTTTTAAGTACATGGTACTTAACATGTTGTAATGAGCTCAGGTCTCTGTCGGAATTGACTGTCTGCTTGAGTCTCAGAAGTCTAACATGAGCACCTCAGAATGAGGACGTACGGCGGATGAATTTAAACGATTAAATCAACGGTGGCGTCAACAGTCAACTTGGCAGATACCTTAATGGGCTACTTCGACTTATTTGGAGCTAAGGTCATTAGGGCTTTTCAGCATTAGTCAGGATGTTGAAATAGATATGGTGGCGGATGAGCCCTTTATGGGCCAACGGCAGCGCTCATATCCCCGAAGCGGGTTACTGACTCCGGGAAATCCGGCTCCTTTTGTCCAAGGGGTTCAGCAAAGGACCTGGCCCTCCAGGTTGGGGGTTGTGCGTCGGGGTAACTTCCCTACCACGGAAAAAACCAGGCAGTTATGAACCAACTACAAGCCTCGGATATGGATGATCCAAATGTTGACGACCCCAGCAAACGAAATAAGGACAACGAACTTCGGATCTGCACATGGAATGTCCGGACCTTAAACAGACCACGTGCAGCCGAACAACTTGTGGAGACCCTGGATAGGTACAAAGCCGACATTACGGCCATCCAGGAAGTGCGATGGGATGGAGAAGGCATAAGAAGGATGAAAAGCTGTGACATCTACTATACGGCGAGTGCCGCAGAGAGCAGAGTCAGCGGTTATTTGGGTGTGGATTTGTGATTAGAGGAAGATTTAGGCAAGAAGTCTTGGGATTTCGCAATGTTAGCGACCGCCTAGTCACAATCCGCATCAGGGCCAAATTTAAAAATATCACGCTGATCTGTGCTCACGCCCCGACAGAGGAGAAAGACGACACAGCCAAAGAAGCATTCTACGATCTTCTTGAGAAAACGTATGATAAGTGCCCGAAGTACGACGTCAAGATAGTTCTTGGCGACTTTAACGCCAAAATCGGAAAGGAGGGCATCTTTGGCTCTACAGTCGGAAAGCACAGCCTGCACGACAACACCTCCGGAAACGGACTCAGGCTAATCGACTTTGCGGCGGGGCGAAATGTCATCATTGCCAGCACACGATTCCCACACCTCAACATACACAAGGGGACTTGGCGGTCTCCAGATCCTCTGTGGCCTACCTGAGCTCATTACAATGTGACTAAGAAAATCATTTAGATCTATTAACGAATCTTCTATAGATCGTCAGGCAGAGGAAATGTTCCACAGATTATATTTCCTCTTCGTACATAAAATCGCAATCAATTGATAACATCCCACACCAGATGCATATGTTGCCGAAATCAACCGCATCCGAGTTGTGTTTTTTTATAATAACTCGTAAAAGCAACGCTGATCTGGTACACTCATTCGTACATGCATTAGATTTCCCCATACGGTTATGCTTGACAACATCGGTAATCTTTTCTACCTCCAAATGAAAATATCACATCCACGAACGTTGAATCCACATACATATTTCCAATCGTAATCATTGTCACTTTCTCTCATGCGAATGCTCGACAGGCATATTCTATTGTCAATGATCGCATTTACGTATACTACTCCATCCACAAGTTGTGCTCTGGTGAATCTAATAATGCTATTTGTTCCATTAGATACCCAAGCCGCCAAACACATTAAACTCAAAAACATGATTTCTCCCACTCCATCCACTACTTATTATCAGGCTTACAAAATGCATATCACCGCATACTTTTCAGCACACAAATTCTGTTAATAAATTCCAATAAATGTACGCATTATATCATTTGCAAAGTATTTCCACTCTCACCCACAGATAAAAAGCTACGAATCGATCTCTTCCCTCAGCTCAGACAGCACCAAAGCGTGTCAGAACCTCGATAACGAGCCGTATTACGACACAGTACCAATGGATAACGGTGACGGTGAATATGTGTACATAAAACCCGGAGGAACTGTGTCAACATCCAGTCGTGATGATTTATCATCGGCCGGAAGTACACTACCAATTGGCGGTCCGCACCATCATCAGCATCTACAGCACCACCATCATTCGTCGTCTAGTCGCAGTCACATGAGCAGTCAGACGAGTGTTGCTGAACCAGAATCTCCTGGCCGTACTTCGAACTATGTCAATATTGACTACTTCTTGCAGTAAGTATTCCTTTTTATTTAAATAGTTGGATATGATTTTATTAATTTCTTAATCTCTCTTAACAGCCAAAGCAATGAGACGCGATCAAGTTCACTGGACAGTGATGGGGAATTGGATGGACCACCGTTAATGCGTACAGTATCGCATGATGACCAAACGTCACAGACTCCAAGTGCTTTACGAAAGGTGAGATATGTCCGGGTGATTTACAACCTAATAGTACAGGTATAGATTTCTTTCAAAATGTAGGATGCCAGACATAACAAGTAATTGCATTAGCACCAATTTAATTTGCGGCGCACTCTATTACTTCTAATTCTGCTAGGCAAATGCACTGATACTGTGCACATTTTCACTACATTTCAGTAGCAATCATATATCTACCTACTAACAGTTGTTTATCCTGCTCGAGAGATAAGGAAACTAATACATCTTATTAACTAAAGTTCTAGATAGTTATCTGCAAAGGAGTGTAACTCTAAAATTAACTTAAGTGATAAGAATCTTATGAAATTTATATGCTCTCTGTATTCAAAACTGTAGCAGGCGAAACGTTGCGCTGTATCGTGGTTCTCTTCGAAGGATTTACATAAGTGCAGCATATTTATAATTAAGTGGTTCGCAAAAGTGAAGTAACCCGTCAGTCAATTCGTTGCTAGTCATTCATAGTCAGAAGAAGAGAAGAGTCAGTCGCGCTATCAACGGTATTTTTTCTATAGTAAACCGGATTTGGGACTCTAGAGACACTGGCAAGCCTCAAAAAACCTGCACTCAAGCTTTTATTATATTGGTATGCACGCAACTTACTCAAGCGATTATACAGTTTGCGATGAAAAGAAAACTAAGCAGCATCTCCAATTAGCCCGATCCTCAGATGTCAGTTTTTCGACTACGATGTTGTATTCAAAGTTAGTTATGGTGTCTTTCCTCCAAAACGCGTCAGCGCGAACGACATCAAATATTTGACGACTAGCTGTACCCGCCCAGCTTTGCCCGTGCACAGGAATTGTATTGCTTAGGTCTTAGATAATAATGTTCTTTTGGTTAATGCGAAAAATGAGAATAAATCTATTTTCTGGAATTTTCTTTCTGCCTAAACCTGAAATATACAGCAATACGAACAAAAAAGAATCATGAAAATCATATAAGATGTTTTTTGTATGGGAGGCGTCACCCCCGTTTGTCCAATTTTGGCGTGGCGCTATCGATAATGGATGTTATGTATTGGATATATAATGTGCACCCTCTTCATCGCCCTCCCTCTCCTTGATCATGCTACTTGTTTGTAATGCTGTATTTCCTTTCCTTTGTTTCCCTCTTCCTATGGAATCCGAACAACTACATAATACTATACACCCCATGCCATACTACCGCACGCACCCCATCCCATCCCATACATACCTACATATACAACTGACCACTTCGAAAACAAATAGAGTGGTTTTGTTTGTCCTGTCGCATCGCACGATCGTAAAAGTACAAACATCCATTTGTAGCAAGGTATATGTGTATGTATATGTATATTTTCACTTCAAAAAATACATACGTCATATCAGAATGAAATTCCTACTGCGTTGCGTGGCGATATGCGATATTGGATGTAAAGTATTGGATACATAATGTGCACCCTCTTCATCGCCCTCCCTCTTCATGATCTTGCTACTTGTTTAAAATACTGCATTTCCTTTGTTTCCCTCTTCCTATGGAATCCAAACAACTACCTAGTACCTACCCCAACCCTACACTTATCGAATGAAATTCTGAAATGAAACCTGTTTTGTATTATACGTCTCTCGATCATAATATACATATCTACATACATATATAACTGACCATAGCACTCACTGCGAAAACAAATCAACCCTTTTCGAATGTATAGTATACCGTATATGTATTGTTTTTGTTTGACGATCGCAAAAGTATGTATACCTATGTATATATTTTCTCTTCAGAATATACATTTTGGCTAAAAACTGTTCCTAAGGACGTGGCTATAAACGACATAGCCTATAGCAGTCTTACAGTCTTAAGCAACATTTTAAAAAAAGTTTCATGGAAATCTGTCCAGTAGTTTTTGAGTTTTTAGCTGACAAAGAAAAGTCCTACAGTTTTATTATATGTATAGAAGAACGCTGTTGAAAGTGCATTCTCCAGATCCGTAGAGTAGGACTGGGATTATTAGGGTATTACACAGAGTTCACTTAGTTGTTCGGGAGATAAATTTACTACAAACGTAAAAGCCTTCTCTATTGGCAAGGGTTATTCTTCATTTGACTTCTGATGTCGTTTTCGGATGTAATAGCAGAGCCCAGGTAGACGAATTCCGTTTCTATGGTGACGCAAACGCACCTATTACAGCTTGCTGTGTTCCACCAATTATGTAAATATCATAGGCGTACTTTTGAAAGATCATATCTTATTGCTTGTGAGTTTTGCACAATTCTTTAAATTATGCTGTACAAGGTGAGATGCAGTGATTAGTGTTCTGGATTACTGAGGGAGGGGGTTTCAGGCGCAAGCAGTCAACCCAATCGTATGACTCTCTGTATGAAGCAGCGTTTATTTGTAATCGCAACACTGATTTCATGTGTATCTATTGTGTTCAGGCAATTATGAGATAATTTTCCCAAAGGATCAAAAAGAAACAGAAATATACTTGTAAACTTTTCAAAAACGATCAGTCTTAAGGGTTAACCAGAATGCATTCGATTTCGATGTGTCTGTCAAAACTAAATAAAAACAAGTAAAAGTGTTATCATCGGCCTGGCCGATGCTTTGATACCCTCCACTGTATGTACTGTACAGGTACACCGAATGTGTCTAATATTGGTTTTGTATGGGAGGTACCAGAACAACTAGACCGACATACACAATTTTTAATACCAACCTGGCAACGGTAAAATTTCATTCGCCTGGATCAATTCGTTGGAACGCCATCGTGCTTTCAACAGACAGACAGACAGACGGACATGGCTAAATCGATTCAGAGTGTGGTCCTGATTCAGAAATGTAATGACAAAGTGAATATACCTTCCTGTGGAGGGTATAACAAAACAATGTCCTTATTATTAATGAACCATTCAACCGACTATACTTTAACTAGATATTTAAGTATGTGTCCTATCTACATTAAATTAAGCATCCTTAATAAATGCAAAATAAATAATTCAGTTTTATTATTTCTTATTTTTCGTACAGAGTTTAGTTTCGGCAATACTCGTGAGTACATAAAAACCTTCATGCGTTTGTTTACAAAAACATTGTGTCCTCTTTTTATTAATTGTACAGAATGCGTTTATTGTTGCGTTATTATTGCCAGCATAGAATGGTTTTTACTCTCTTTTGTGAATACATATACATGCATTATAGATATCCATAGTTCTAGCTCATTTGAATGCCTGCTACTTGCAAGTTTAAACCTATCCCCATATTTTATTTTTAAGTTTGTTACTTTTATATATTCATTTCATGGGTCGTATGCCATTCAACATTTGTTTTATATCCATCATTGTCTTGCGCACCTATACTCTCACAGTCGTTTCAGTTGGGTTGAATATATAAATCCTGTAAGTAAATTCCAAACTCCCCTAAGACGACTATGGGAATAGCGTGCTGATATTGTCTTGTTTATTCGCTTTTTTGATTTTGGACTGGTGCGCGGTCTAGTTACTAGGGGTGGATGCATCAAGTGTTGGGGATTCTCATCGATTTTCATGAAATTTCAGGTTTCCGGCAGCGCCCGTGGCAATAAGATCCGTTCGATCCTCAATAGTATTATCGAAAGTGAGAAGATCTACGTTGAGTGCTTGAACACAATGATACAGGTAAAGCGGAAACATTTTTCAAACACAACAAATTGCATAATGAAGTTATTTCCATTTCTAGTATAAGAAAGCGATCCACGCAACACATGGGACATCTCAGCCTGTGATACGAGAGGACGAGGAGAATACGATATTCTTTAAGATCGACGAGCTACATGCTGTGCATACCGAATTCTTAAATGATCTCCGCACCATCGTTCGCAATGAGGGCGGTGACGTCTTGGTGGGTGATGCTTTTAAGCGTTTGGCGGATATGTTCAACTTGTACAGTGCGTTCCTGCATAACTATGGACAGGCCATTGAGACAGTCAAAAAGTGCAGTGCCAATAACCCGAAATTCAAGAGTATCGTGTCGAAGATGGTCTTGAATTTTAGCGAAAATCCACAGAATCCTCAGAGTCACCAAACGCTAGAGGATCTCCTGCACAAGCCAGTGGCGCGTGTTCAAATCAACGCACTAGTGTTCAATGATCTGCTTAATGAGACTCCAACGAATCATCCAGATCACCAGTCGTTGCGGCAGGCACAGAAAACGATTCACGCTTTTTTGAAGCAATTCAATGTGGTTAACCAGCGACTGCCGTCCGAGTCGAACAAGAACCTGCGGAGAATGGTGAAGAACTCCTTTATTGTGGAACTAGTCGATGGTCATCGGAAGCTGAGACATTTGTTCCTATTCAACGATGTGATCGCATGTGCCAAACACAAGGGATCGGGTCGCGATCGTCTGGAGTACGAGTTGAAATGGTTTATACCACTCAAAGATGTCTTTATATTCGAAGAGGATGCGTCCGTTGATTTCAAGGAATCGTCACCCGCAAATATTCTACAGCTAAAGACACAAGCGTGTACGGTGCGCGATCAGATACTTCTGGAAGACAAGGACGATAAGAAATCCAGAGCGAACGGACTACGGTCTGGGGACAAATACCGCCGTAAACTAGCCGATCTCGAGTCCCAGCTGGTGCTAGCTTCCCCCAATTTAGTTTTTAGGATAGGTAATAAGGCCACCAACAAGACGATGACATTCTTTCTGAGTTCAGATTTTGAGCGAACGCAGTGGATCGAGTCGATCATATCATTGCAGGTTGTAAGGAATTTGCACTATCGACTGTGTGGAATAAACTACTAATGTGTTCTTTCTAGCAATTGTGCAACATTCCCGGAGCGAATGCGATCAACGCACTAGATGTACATGCCTACATCCTGGCTATGCAGAAGGGCATGAAGGCTGAAATGGGTTCCTATCTGTTGCGGAACAACAATGACGAAAGTCTGCTTGTGGGTGATCTACACATGACTGTACAAGGACTAACGGGCTTAGAGCATCCGGCTGATTTGTACATCTGCATTGAAGTAGACTCGTATGGGCACTACTTTCGCAAAGCAACGACAAAGATGGTCTGCAGAAGTACGAGTCCACTCTGGAACGAGAGTTTTGTTCTAGAGCTCGAGGGCAGCCAAAATGTGCGGATTCTACTGTATGAAGCACACGACAGGCCTCTACTGAGAGCGAAGCATATTCTAAAGGTAACCGTCGGTCAAATTGAAATTGTTGTGCTCCGATAATGTGACTATTTCGTTTCAGCTGAGTCGTTCGTGGCTGCAGGAAGCACCAATGAACAAGGTGATAAAGCTAAATGATACCATCACATTAAATACATCACTGCGATTCGTGCCCGGCGAGGTGACACTCAGGCGAGTGCCTACATCAAAGCCTGGTGCTTTGTTTGGTGCCAAAATGAGTCAGATTTTGAAGTGAGTTGCATGATAACTCCGGGGTTTGTAGTTTCTAATGTTTTCAATTGCAGACGTGAGAAGCGTGACATTCCGTTCATCATAAGCGCCTGCGTTCGCGAAGTGGAACGACGCGGTATGACCGAAGTTGGTATTTACCGAGTCAGTGGATCAGCGTCCGATTTGGCCAAATTAAAGAAGTCCTTCGAAACGAGTAGGTTTTTTCCCTTTCAAAGCATATGTTGTCCCTAATTTCTCTCTTCTCGCCGACAGATGCATATGAGGCTGAGCAACTGCTTAAAGACGTTGACATCCACTCGGTGACTGGCATCCTTAAGTCGTACTTACGAGAACTCCCCGAAGCGCTGTTCACCGATCTGTTGTATCCTGAACTCTTTGAGACATTTAATCAATTCAGCAACAACAATGAGACGGCCCGCATCAAAGAACTTATTACGATCTTTGAGAAACTGCCACCAGCGAACAAAGCTTCCATTAACCATATTCTAGATCATTTAATTAGGTAAGACGGCCCATTTGTGTTTCTCGCTAACGCAGCTATAACTCCTTTCATTCACAGAGTTAATCGACAAGAGACCGATAACAAAATGTCGCTTCACAACCTGGCGATGGTGTTTGGGCCCACCCTCCTGCGACCCGGTCAAACGCAAATCAAACAAAAAGATATGCTCGCTTCCAGTACCGTTGATGTGATGGCTCAGGCTGGTATTCTTTATTGCTTCCTGCAGGCGCGTCTCAAAAAGGATTAGCTCTTGCAATAGCAGCGAATGCTTGCCTATCAGCAGTTGTGTTCGCCCAGTACTTTGAAGGTGGCGGCACGCCTTCCCTTGTAAATAGGAACAGTGTTTCATTTTTATTTTTATTTGCCACTTGCGTTTCGTTGTTCTTCTCCAATCGAATGTGTTCTCTCTCGGAAGAGAAAAGCAACAAAAATAATCCCCACACAAATGCACTTTTATAGAACAAAAACACACACTCACTTGAAAATGCCAAGTCAAAATAATGTATTTTTTTACTTTTTTGTTTTTAGAACGAATTATAGTGTGGAAAATAGAGAGAGGAGAATTATGGCTATATAACTTGTATATTCTTATATTTTAGAGATTTTCTAATGAGTAATAGGAATTATGTTTTTTTTATATTTATTATTGATTACGTTATAATTTAAGAATCCTTTATGTATACACACAAGATTATGATTTTAATTTTGATTAAACAAAAAATAATAATGTGCTTTTTATTTAAATATACCTGGGTTTTCATTTTCTTTTTCGTCTTAGTTTCAGTTTTTTTTTTTTTTTTTTTGTATATCTAGATTAGATAAAGGTTTACAAAGAATTTACAGATTATAACTAAATAACTATTTAACAAAGCACTTTACCATTGATGGATGTATTTGCTTGGTTTGTGTCGTGGCTGTAAGTGAAAGCTCTGATTTCGAGAGTGAGCTTTAGCGACCATTAGAAAATCAAACAATGAAATTACTGAAGGCCGCACGGTATGAAGAACTGATTGCAAATGGTAAAGATTTCCATGTTCCATGTACCCTGGCGTGGCACAAAGCGGCACATCATTCTATTAAAAGCCACATTTTGTTTGTCATACGTCAAATGTGGAATTCTATGCAATAGAGTGAAAGAGCGATACTAAAAGCGATTCGATCCATTCGTCACAAGAATTTAGTTTATTTTTTATCCTATTATTTTTTATTCAATAGCTATTGCTTTTGAATGGATCGAATCGCTTTTTGGAAATACAAAAATACCAATCCGCCATGAAAAGCGATCCGCCGCGCATTTGGAAATAAGCCCCCAGTTGTCAGTTCAGTTAAAAATGGCAGTGCATTTAGACGGCAGTCCGGTGTTCAGTTGAGCTTTAAGAAGCTAGAAGATATATCTACTAAAACTGACAACTGAACTGAAAACTTATGGGAATTCCGTCATTTTCAGTTTTTGCATTTATACATCAGTTTAACTGATAGCTCAAATGAAATTGAAACTGAAATGATCATCTAAATGGGGCTTAAGGTGAAAATACATAAAAAATAAACTTAGCTTGACAAAGTTTGGTGTAGTGAAAGTTGAGAGATTTGTCATTTGTTGCAAAATCTGTAACACACACGCATTCATACATCATACTATTCATACTCAATAATGGTGTATTACAGTATGAGTAGAAAGGGGTAGCCGGGGTAGCGCTTGGTTTTGTTTTAAGCCCTACAAGATATTTCATATTAAGTTCAAATAATACTACAATTCTTGATTTGAACAACTTACTGACAAGATCGGAACCAAAGCGATTACATTCTCAATGGCAAACTACGCTCACTATATAAACAAATAGGCAACAAAGATATATCTAAGCATCCTTTGTCCTAACACAAAATATTATACAAATAACAATGAGCATTATAAAATAAAATAAAAATATTGTGTTATACTGTAACGTATCGCCTTCAAAATTGAACCTTAATCAAGACAAACTGAACATAGAGCAGCATATATATATATATTATATATAAAATAAATAAAGATTTAAATTAACTATAAACTCCAACTGTAGCGTAGAGTATTTCAAAGTTAAAATAAAATAAAACTAATGTCAATGCAAATATTTTCATAAACATATTTATATTGTTTAAAAAATGCCAGCCGTAGAGAAAGTATACCAAACCATTTCGAATATTACTCAACAAATCGATACATATAAACAAATGCATATGCATACTTATACATCCTACCCTTATCGAATGGACTGATTTAAGTTTTTTTTCTTTCTTGTAAGCTAAGCGTGCGCGTTTTTCAAATAAGATTTTAAGCTAGAGAGAAATATCCCATTTTTGTCTGCATGCGTCTGGATATGATTTATTTAGAGATTTTTCTTCTTCTTTTTGTACTTTTGCATCATAGTATTCTCATTAAACTGTAAACAACCAGAGAAACATTTAAATGAAATAAAAAATATTTAAAAAATGTACACGTTTCGTTTAATTTAGTGAATAATATATTATTGTGTTATCCTTAGACTAGAAATCTTCTTCAGTCGCTTTGTCAGCGTCTGTTATTTGAGCGGTGTCAAATATGCCCTTTTTACTCTTTTTCACTGGACCATCGGATCGTTGGTAAGTTTGCGCTGTACGCTTGCGTAACTCGCCGACATCGTCGTCTGTTGTTGACGCCCACTCGAGAACTAATCTCCTACCGTACAAATGTGTACTTTGACTTAGCGCATCGAAGGCTTTCTTTGCATCGCTCTTGGTTATGAAATCAATGAAACCAAATCCACGATGTGACTCTTCGCCTGGAGTCATCTTCAGCGGCAACCGAAGAGTTCGAATTTCACCAAATGCCCTGAAAGAAAGAGAGAAGGTATATTTTTAAAAAAAATGTTTAGGCACAAGGAATATTTTTGTGAAAGATCACACACAGTACATCTACTTACTTGAATACATCCCGCACTTCGTTGACCTTTGCCTGGAAAGGAATATTCCGCACCAAGATTTTGGTGCCTGTTTGCTTTGTCCCCTTTGTCACTTTTCTCGCCGATGCAGCTTTCTCATCAGTTCTACACAAACGAAACGAAAGTTATTTAGTTTTGCAATTGAAGCACATCTCTCCCACGTCTTTACTTACTTGAGCGTTCTGTCGCTTCGCTTCAACTCCACCTGATTGCCTTCGATTTGCGTAAATTGCATTTGTTTAAGCGCTTTCTCTGATGTTTCCTTCTTCTTGAACTGAATGAAACCATAGCCGAGGGATATTCTATTCTTTGGATCCTCAGGATCTTTCCGCATCGCAACCTGCACTATGTGAATCGGACCCAAGTGTTTAAAGTGACTACGCACAGCATCTTCTCTTGTCTTAAAGTTTAGATTTCTTAGAAACAGTGTTGTGTCTGCTTCTGGAGGCTCATCGTTCAGATCGTCCTCCTCCTCAGTTTGATCTTTTGCCTTTGCAGCAGCTTTTTCTTCTTCTTCCTTTTGCTGTTCTTCTTTCAACCGTTCTTTCTCTCGTCTCTCTTTGTCTTCTTTTTTCAGCTGCTTCTTAGTTTTCTTCTCGGTGGCTTCTTCAACGATTTCCTCCACCTTTACTTCTTCTTTCGGTATGACGGTAGCTGCACTTTTAAAGGTACCCTCAGGTGCCCATTCAAGGTACAGTGGCTCATGCTTGAATTTACTGTAGGCCAACTTTCTGAATGCCTTTCGAGCTTCAGTGGGGTCCACGAATTCGATCAGGGCCGTCACTCCACTTGGGGGAAAAATGAACCGTGCGATCGGGCCAAACTCTGCAAATAACGGTTGAAGGTCTGAAACCTTTGTATCTGCTGGTAAATTTTTTGCTAAAATCACAGTCTTGGAGCGCTTGGTGTTTTGTGACTCGAACGCGTCCAAAGACACGTCGTTGTCCTCGAGGAAGCGCTTCATTTCAATAACAATTTGGGTTTCACCCAGTGCCAAGCGCACAGCCGCACTTGATCCACCTGATTGTGAGTCTAGAATCTAATAAATGTTTGTAATGAGCTACCGATTAGACATAAATACTTTTAGTGGTACTTACATTTTCCTTGGTGGTCTCGAATTGTCGCGATAAAATGTCCGCTACTGCGTTGGCACCTAAGAACAAAGAGTTCCAATTATGCGATTGCTGGGCAGCCTTCTTAAGTTTGAGTTCTTTTTTCTCTTTCCACGAAAGTCCAGCGTCGTTCTCGTCTTCTTCTTCTTCGCGGTTGTTGCTCTTGGCGGGAATCAAATGCAATAGCCGTCCATGAAAAGTACTTCCGTCCAGCTCTGAGAATGCACGCACAGCATGCTCTGGCATGACAAATGTAACGGTCCCGAATCCTTTAATTTGTCGTGTAATATTGTCAACGGGTAGATGAATTTCAGCTACGGGTCCATACGCTTCAAAGAGTTTCTGGAGATCGTCCTCTACGATGGTGTAGGCCAGATTGCGGAAGAAAATTTTGCCAGACTCTGAGATGTCCTCTTCGTTCTTTATAGAATCCTCTTGCTCCTGCCATTTTGCATTCTTAGCAGCAGGCGTGGGCAAGGGTTGGTTCTCCATCTTGGCCTTTGAAATTTTGTTCTTTTCAGTGAAATCAGAGAAGAATACTTGTTTTCCTTTGATGAAGCTCTTATTTTTTAGCATAGCCTTAGCGAAGTCTTTCTCTGTTTTGAAGCCAGCGTAGCAAAATCCATGAACGTTTGTTGGTAATCGCACAGAGTAGGGTTTCAGTGGTTTGAAGAATTTGATCACTTCCTGGCGGCGAACTTTGTACGGAACATTATGCATTTTGATTGTGAACAGCTCAAGGTTGGCTTTTGATTTTTCTTTTACTGCTTGCGGCGGCTTTGTTGGTGAAATCTTTACAAGGGATTTCATGTATTCCAGATCACTTATGGGTTTCACTGCAAGTTTTTCGTCTTCATCCTCCTCCACTTTCTCATCCTCTTCAGCGTCCTTTTCCGACTGTGCTTCTA
The DNA here is from genome assembly GCA_955612985.1 of Cheilosia scutellata. Classification (NCBI taxonomy): domain Eukaryota; kingdom Metazoa; phylum Arthropoda; class Insecta; order Diptera; family Syrphidae; genus Cheilosia; species Cheilosia scutellata. The sequence continues at coordinate 5,493,228 of OY015313.1, forward strand.
CATAAGTCTCATCACTATTCTTAACATTTTTTGTTTCAACCTTTTCTCCTTCTGGAATCATTTCAGCATCATTACCCCACAAAGTCCGGTTCTTATCGTGGGCCTTCATAAATTCTACAAAGTCTGGATCGTCTTTATGTTCGCCAATGATCTCCTCAAATTTGGATACTTTTTTCGTTTTAGATTCCAGATACTTTTGCTCTTTTTCAGCACGCTCCTTTTCGTCGATTCCATGTGCCTTTCGAAACGAATTACTGTCCTTGGAGTACTTACTCCATGATTGCGGTTTTTCCTCTCCTCCAAGTGCCGCACATGTTTCCACGCGGATTCGGTTTGTTTGAATGCATGAATTGTTAAAATACTTAATTGCGGACTTAGCTTCATCATCGGTGCGATAACCGATGAACGCAAATTGCCGGAATACACCATCTTTGGTGTACTTCAGTTGGATGTCGGTGATGACGCCTTGAGCTCCAAACAAGTTTCGGAGTTTATCCTCGGTTATCTGAAAGAAATTTATATATTAGCAGTAGAGAATACTTGCATTAACAAGCCTTACACTTTTTGGAAGGTTTTTAATTATTATTCGCGACATTTTTAATAGATTTGTAAATAAACTTCCCTAGTTAAATCAAATGTCCATTTTTGTTTACCACTACCACGTGCTAGAAACGTCACTTGAGTGTTTCAATCAGCTGCTAGGATCGCTGCCCATGTGGCTGTTAAGTAATTTTCGATATTGCGCTGGTTGCTACCGACACGACAGGAACGTTATTTACATCATGTAGGCCTATTCGGCAAAATCTTTTATTCTGTTATGAATTTTCTGTTATGAATCATAAAAGATCTCGACCATAAAAGATCTTTTATAAATCGTATTCAGGGTTTCGAACTTTTATGAAAATCTGTTATGGAAGTTCGAAATTTGAAAATCTGTTACGAAGCTGTCAAAACAAACCGCAGAGTTTTTTTTTTTATACATAGACGGTATAGGCACCTGATCAATTTTGTGCAAAAAACATATTAAAATGCAGTCTGAAAAAGTATGTTTTGAATTATTACAAACTAAATAATTGTGTAATAAATACTGGAACATCTTTTTAGGAAAAAGACAACAAAAAACCACGACGAGGCAAAAAGAAGTATATTGTGCTCTTACATGGAGCAAAATGCAATTAGAATACTCTATTTCAAATCAGTAACCAACTGAATCGATCTCGATGTACTGGGCTGCGATAAACGAAAAATGTGTTCCTATTGATGCCTGATATGAACTGTATCCGTAAAAATGTAGTGTCGTGAGAAACTTGAAATAAATACCCAACTTTACATCGTCATTAGAAATACAATTTACCTGCATTTGAAATGAAATGGTTGTATTCGTGTTTTGTAAATTGTTCCAATTTGTTCATTATAATCTAGCGAGTAAAACGCACATTAGGAAGATCAAATGGATTACTATTTAATCTTAGTTCCAGCAAAAGTAATCGGTGTGGGTGTCTTCGTCTGAACCAAAAAAATGCATTCAATCATTTTCAATGGTCCGCTTATCCATTAAATGGGTTGTGGGTGTAGGTTGCTCAAGTGGACCCTCCATAGCTCTCGATTCTCCGTCATCGTCTCTAAATCATCAAGGGCAATCCCCATACGGCAAGAGAAGAGATTGATATAACCATCTCATATTGGGTCTACATAGAGGACGCCTGCCTGATGATGGTACGGATTCCATAGGACGTCGTGGGATCCTGGTTGGGGACATGCGTTTAACATGACCAAACCACCGAAGCATGGGCCGCTCCGGAGAAGTGGCTACTCGACATTGAGTTCCTCGCGAATTAAAGCAAAAATATAAATTTCCAAATTATTTTCCATTAGAAACCCACTAGTTTATGCACAATTATTACATTTGTCTTCTTTTGTAAACATTTCGTTGACCATAAATTATATAGATTATCCTTTTCAATCCAAAACTTTCTAATTAATAAAAATCTTTTATGATAAAAGTCACAAAATTCTGTCTTTTATCCTGTTATGATTTATAACAGATTTCATAAAAGATTTTTGCACGCAGAATACCAATTCTGGAGATCGTAAAAGATTTTTTGACAGTTCGAACTTTTGTATGGAAATTCATAACAGAATAACAGGAAAAATGGATAAAAGATTTTGCCGAATAGGCCTGATGGTCAGTGATTGTTCTATTTCGTCATACAAGTCGGAATATCAACTGAATTCTCATACAAATATGAAATAATAATATCTTAAAAAAAGATGTTAATGCTCTTCTAGAATGGAGATAGTTGCGCTGCCAAAATTGTGAATCAGTTCTCAGTTTTCACAAATTGTTTTTAGATCGAGCACATTCATTAGGCGTATTTTTTTGGGAATCTATAGCTAGCTCACTTTTACTTTTACATGCAAAACTGGTATACTCACTTTTGCTTTTGTTATACTCACTTTTGGTTTTACATGCAAAATTGTTATACCCACTTTTGGTTTTGTTATACTCACTTCCCAAAAAAATACGCCTATTGTAAAAATTCAGTTTCATACAAAACTGCGAGGAAAAATGAAGCAAACATAAGCACTATCCCTTTTGGTTCAGTGTGGCGAAAGTATGAAACCTCTGCGCGTCATTGCTATTTTTTTTTTTACATAGAACTCAGTGCCATCCATTAGGCGTATTTTTTTGGGAAGTGAGTATAACAAAACCAAAAGTTAGTATAACAGTTTTGCATGTAAAACGAAAAGTGAGCTAGCTATAGATTCTCAACAAATCACGCCTATTGTAGAAACATAGATTCTAAAATAACAATTTATTCAAATTATTTCGAACGTTAACAGATGGCACACTCAGCACTCAAACAAAATCGCAAGAATTGCTCGATGACATTTGAGTATATTCGCTTCTCTCCACCGTGAGCCAAAAGAGCTAGTGCTTATGTTTGCTTCTACGTAAAATTGGCTGCTAGCAGTCCATGTATAGTAGGAATGTCAATGGTGCTGGGCCACATGCCTTCCCATGAAAGTCGTAATGTTTATTTCTACTCACTTAAAATCGACCTGTCTCTCTCGACATGACTTTCATGGGAAGGCATCCGAATGGCTATTCGCCCGTTCATTTTGACAGATTTTGTACTGAACTGACATTTCCGGTGTTCGGGACACGGGTACGTAATCAACGTAACGTAATCCTATCCGAATCACCCTAAATAGCAACACCCTAAAACCGACCTGTATCTCCCGACATGACTTTCATGTGAAGGCATTTGTGGTCATGACCTTTGAAAACACTCCCGTTACCTTTTGACGACGTACGGTCACATCAGATTCTACCGGTTGGGCCCTGAACACAGCCATTTCGGTAAATCAAAAATGACAAAATAGCAATCCAGTAAAGCCCAAAAAAGGTGTCACTATTTTGACATTTCTCTACGCTCTCCTCAGGAGCATGGAAATGGAAATAAACAAAACATGATTCACGTTCACGTTTAGTAGTCTCTCTTACCTCTGGCCTTGTCCTTGCGTTTTGCTTTGCTTATTTTATCAACTTCATTTTAAGTTTATTTAATATTAGTTTATATTATTTTACTTCACATAAATTCAGGTAAGTACAGCCCCTTAAAAGACTACAACACTAGGCAATTTAAGTTCAGTTCTCTCACCACTTTCAGGATGGGTTCGCTCTACCGGCCATTGCAATTCTCTATCAAACAATTTAACCGAACATTCGCCTCCCGAAAAAACCTTATCGATGTCCATCCCACCGTCCAAGATGCTCTGTCGAAAAACAAACCCATTGTTGCCTTGGAATCTACCATCATTACCCACGGAATGCCATATCCACAGAATTTGGAAACAGCTCTTGAGGTAGAGGAAATCGTTCGCGCTGAAGGTTCTATCCCTGCGACTATTGCAATTTTGAATGGACGTATAAAAGTCGGATTAAATGCCAAAGACCTAAAAGAGCTAGCCTCAACCGATTCCAAAAATGTCATCAAGTGTTCCCGCCGAGATTTGGCCTTTGTAATGGGTAATCACCTCTCTGGCGGAACAACAGTTGCTGGCACCATGATCATTGCCAATATGGTTGGCATTCGAATTTTCGCAACCGGTGGTATTGGTGGAGTCCATCGAGAGGGTGAGGATACCATGGATGTATCGGCGGATCTAGTCGAACTCGGACGAACGCCGGTATGTGTTGTGTCGAGTGGGGTTAAATCTATTCTGGATATTCCCAGAACTCTGGAATTCCTTGAAACACATGGCGTCTGTGTTAGTACCTATAACAGTTCTGGAGGATATTTTCCCGATTTTTACACTCCAAATAGTGGTAGTAAGGTTCCGTATAACCTAGAGACACCCGAGGAGGCGGCCAGGCTTATAAGGACTTCAGTTGAATTGGGGCTGGAGTCTGGAATGCTAATTGCAGTTCCAGTGCCCGAAGAGCATGCTATCGATAAGATATTAGTTGATAATGCTATTCAGAAGGCGATTGCCGATGCTAAAGCGAAGCAAATTAGCGGAAAGGCTGTGACTCCATTTCTTTTGGCAGCCATTTCTGGTTTAACTGAAGGGAAAAGCTTGGCTGCAAACATGGCGTTAATAAGAAATAATGCAAAAGTTGCCTCAAAGATTGCGCGAGCGTATTACAGCCCTATTAAAGAGAACACTACTACGAAAACAACTCCCGTTGTTATAGGAGGATCGATTCTAGACCTTTCGCTGAAAGTGCAGGACGACTTCCAACTGGATGGAGCTACATATGAGGCAACAGCGAAGCAAACCGCCGGTGGAGTCGGCAGAAATCTTGCAGAAGGAATTTACAAACTATACGGTTCGGCTCATTTTATTTCAGCCATTGGCACTGATGAGTTGGGCAGGAGTTTACTGAGTCTTATACCAAAGCAACTAACTGACGGGATATACCGAGACCCACGACAGTCGACATCCCTCTGTTCGGTGATCTTCGATAGACGCGGAGACTGCCAGGTGGTTCTAGGAAACATGGAAGTTCATCAATCCATCAGCCCGGATCTCATTGCACACTACCAGGACGCGTTAGCACTGGCTCCTCTAATCGTTATGGACGCAAATCTTCCTCTTAAATCCATGGAAACTGTTCTAGAAATCGCTCAGAAACACCGCAGGCCGGTCTTCTTCGAGCCAACAGACATGAGAATCGCTGCGAAGCCATTTAGTCTGCCCGAGGCCCTGCGAAATCAAATCAAATTCATTTCCCCAAACATTTATGAGCTAGTGGAGATATCGAGAGCTTTGACAGGGAAGCAGTTTCATGTTCCGGCCAAAAAAGAAACGCTCCTTCCATTTGTCAAGACTGTCCTCCAATCGGTTCATGACCACTTCCATTGCATTTTACTGACTCTGGGTGAGCACGGTGTCGTTGTGGATCGAAGAAAATCACACCTCCTTCCGGATGACTACGAGGAACCTGCCAAACGTTCCATTCGATTCTATCGGATAGAAAAAGTAACAAAACTAGTCAACGTCTCTGGAGCTGGTGATAGCTTCTCCAGTGGATTCATTGCAAGCATGTTGAAGGGCAAATCTGAAGAAGAATGCGTTGCTCTGGGGCTATTTGCTGCCAACAAGGCTCTGCAGACAGATGGTGCTGTTCCGAGGGAGTACTTTGACAAGAAGCCTTCACTAGACGCCCCCAAATGGGAAGAACTATAGGTTATGGTGTAAATTGCTTTATTTAGACGTAAACAAAAAGTTTTAATTTTCTAAAAAAAAACCTCATGGCTTTTGCTTTTCCCTTCTTAGTACTGCCACCTGGAAAGGAAACTCATAATTGTAAATTGGGAGATCGAGAAGATTTGTGTACACTTACAGTTTAACGACCTTGTCCTTTCCTCCGGAAGCAACTCTAGACCCATCTGGTGCCCAGTCGACGCCAAAAACTTCGTCCGCGTGACCAGGAAGCTCTTGCGCCATTTTCTTGGTCTGCACACTCCAAACTAGAAAAAAAGTAATTAGTTTGAATAGTTTGACCGAGCAGTAACAATTTACCTTTCAGCGTTGAGTCTTTGCTTCCGCTCACAATAAGTCGTGAATCAGCAGACCAGGCTAAGGTATATACCGCCTGAACATGTCCACGGAATGTTGCAATGAATGCTCCATCCTGGGCGCGCCACAGACGCACCGATTTATCGAACGATGCAGAAGCAATAAATTTTACATCTGGGGAGTACTTAACATCGTTGACGACATTCTGGTGGCCAGTCATGCGTTCCACACACTTGCTCTGATTCGATTTCCAGAGGTAGAGCGTGAAGTCATCTGAGCACGAGACAAATGACTCGACGCCATCGGGACAGACCTTGTCGTAGCGCTGTTGAGCCATATCTTTCAATTCTTCCTCTAAAAGGGGAAATGGGTCAGAGCATGTTTACAAGGATAAGGTGTTAAAATTTACTTGGAATTTCTGCATACGTCTTTCTCTTGTCCATCACTGGATGAAATGGCCCCGTGCGGAGAACATAATCTGTATTTAACGTAATGTAATTTACCCAGTGAGCATGTCCGGTGAAGGTTCTGCAAAGAACACCATCGGCGGCACGCCACATCTTTACAGTACGATCTTTTGACGAAGAATATATCAACCCGCAACCACCCCATCTCACTGCGCTTACCGACATTCCGTGTCCTATAAAAGGAAAAACTTTGGTTTATTCCACATGTCACAATAAAGACAACTTACCAGCTATAACCATAAGACAATGCCCCAGAACAGTATCCCAGATCCGAACATCTCCATCCGAGCCAGCGCTGGCCAGCTTACGACAATCGGGATTCTGATGGTATGGCTCCCAACACAAGCCGTTTATCCATTTTTTGTGCCCAGTAAGTGGCTTCCCCAGCTGTCTGCCACTTTCTGGATCCCAAATAAGAATAGTTCCAGCTTTGCACGCACTTGCCAATTTTTTACCATCAGGCGACCATGAAACACACAAGACCCATTGCTTGTGTCCAGAACATGTGAAATGTGGTGTCTCTGTATTTAGATCCCACAATCTCACCGTCGTGTCACCAGAACCACTAGCCAAATGCTGACCGTCTGGACTAAAACTGATCGAAACTACTGCTTCTGCATGCCCTGGCATAGAACTCGTACATCTAGTGACTGGGCGCACCTTAAACACTGCTTGTGGTTGGTAAACTATGTCAATGACATTTTCTGTGTCGATTGTTTTCAGATCGAGAGTTGTGTCGAGTGATTGCTTGATTTCATCATCATTGACAAAGAACAGGTACGGTGTTGGATCTTCATTTTTAAGAAGTGCATTACAGATGAGCCCGAGTTGTTCGACTGTGATACCCGAGGGAAGATCTATCGGAGGTCCTGCCTCTTCACCCGTGTCTGATATAAGTCGCGCTTGTACAGTATGTGGTCCGGATGGTGTTTTATCCTCGACTTTAGTGTCGGATATTCTTGGCTTCTTAAACAAATTTTGATACATTTTGAATATAAAACAACTTTGTGAACTTGTAATTTGAAGCGTGCTTTAGGTATTTGTCAAAATACCTTTCAAATTTCGATTAGGTAAACAACAAAAAACGTGCCAATATGAAATGGGTACATTCAAAGCATAAGTATTTGTTTTCATGGAGCATGGGTCGCATCCAATGGAATGATTTGATGGAATTGATTGAAGAATTTGATCTGAAAAAGTTTAGTTTTACTTAGGTAGGTCCTACGGAAAAATAAGTAAACTCTTTTTACAGCCAATTTTATGTTACCTAAATTTAATTTATTTTTATAAATTAGTTTATTAATTCACAAGCTACATTCAGGTACAAAGATTTTGTTTGCCTTAACCAAATGTTCATTTAATCTGAAATTTTAATGAAGTGTTTCCCGACGTAGGTATCTAATGAAAAAAAAGCATGTAAAAGTAAAAGTGAGCTAGCTATAGATTCTCAAAAAAATCGCCTTATGATAAGATTTCGTTAGTTATGTCTATTTTCATTGGGCAAGAAAAAAAGTTTTTTTTTCAGATTTTCTGCTCTAGAAATCAGCTATCTGACAAATTCGTTTTCCATTGGGCGGAAAAAAACACTTTTTTAAGATACAGGTCATTTTTGCGAATCTCGGTTCGAGAGCGAGATTCACACATACTTTCACCAATACCAAAACAAGAGACATTTGTAAACACAATATAATAAAAAAAATAGCTGACTGGCAAATAACACACCAACACAAATGAAAAAAAAGTAATCTCATTTCATGTTCCATTGGGGCAGCAAAAATCTGAGATCATAATAAATCACGTTGCTGGGAGCAAGGTATGAGCTCAATTCCTAACTAGGGTACCCTACCAAAAGCTGTTTGCTGAAAAGGGATATTTTTCTCTGAATTCACCCATATTGCAAAAAAATTCTCTGCGGGGAAATATGATCCTTCTGTCAAAACTCAACGACGCGACCGCTTTTAGCACCTTGTTTAATTACAAATTTGAATACTGAGAAAGGTTACGAATTTCCAATAAAATGGAAAAGGCCGAGTATGAAATTCAACATTTTGGGTTCTCCGTTGAACAATTGAAATTGGAAAGTGAGTACAAATCGTTCACAATTAATCATCAAACTAAATAAGAAATATTTTAAGGGCGTCATGTAATCAAACAACACCTCTCATCGCTTCTTAAGCATTTGGTGGATTCATTAGTGAAGAAATGCAGTGTTTCCAAAGAAACAGCGAATAAAGTTATTGCAATCCAGAAAGAAGTAGCTGAAAAAATGTTTTCCTCTTTTACACAAACTCTTGAAGAAATTGAGAAGCTGGATGAAAAGTACTTTTCTATACCGGAAAATGTTCTCCTTCATCAGGATTTCGGACACATGAAAGCGTATACCAAAGACGACGAGGAAAAGCTTGAAAATGAAGTGGAAAATCTTAAAAAGCAATTCTTAGAGGTAAGTACAATATAGATAAATGAAGTAGAAGTTTGGTTCACGGGATACCCTTGCAGAATTCAGTGATGACATCGGCTATTGAGGCAGAAAACAGCAAATACACCGAAATTCAAGGTGTAATCCGAGAGGAATTGAAGGTATTTCAATTAGTACAGGAAACTTTCACAGCCATAAATATACAAAATACGCGGCAGGTGGTCAACAGTGTGGTGTCGACGCTGGACAAATTAAATTTGTAAATATTTTGCGACAAAAATAGATTAAGTAACCAAACAGTATGCATTTGAATTTAAATCCGCCCGCCAAGGAGAGGAAAATTCTCTACATGTGTGCACGTCGGTGAACGTTTCGTTGAGAAAATTCTTCTTTGACTGGGAAATTCTATTTGTGTTCCCCTTGTGACAAAAAAAAATCTCATCGTCTTCTTCGCCGCATCGTCGTTGCTGCTTGTGCCATCGTTGAATGAAAATTCCTTTTACTCGGCCATTTTGGCGAAAATTATTATACCTATTGCAAGTGAAAATTTCTTGTGAAACCGATTTTCTCTGAAAGTAAGTAAGGACACCCCACAGGAGAAGTGAAATTAATAACATTTCCTTGCAGATAACCGAAAAACGCAGTTTTCGTTGGGAAAGGCGTTTTAGTTTACACAAAAAAACTATTTTTTCAGCCGGGTGCAGGTGCATTATAACACCATATCCCCCCACTGTGGTGTGAATAGAATTTTGAGCAGAAAAAAGTGTGATTCGATTGCGAAATGAATGCTGAAAAGTTGAAACGCTTGCAATCTCAGGTACGTATCGGTGGCAAGGGTACCCCACGTCGCAAGAAGAAGGTGGTCCATCAGACGGCTGCTACAGACGATAAAAAGTTACAAAGTTCATTGAAAAAACTATCAGTGAGCACGATTCCGGGCATCGAGGAAGTTAACATCATTAAGGATGATTTGAGTGTGATTCACTTTAACAATCCCAAGGCACAGGCATCGTTATCAGCCAATACTTTCGCAATAACTGGACATGGTGAGAACAAGAAAATCGTAGAGATGTTGCCAGAAATTTTGCCACAACTCGGTCAGGAGACGGTCGTGCAGTTGAGGCGATTCGCTAGTAATATAAATGCGGCTCATAAGAACCTTAGCAGTGTGGCAGAGGAGGATGATGTACCCACCTTGGTTGGCGATTTTGAGGAAGCATCGAAATATGAAGTAAATCCGGTAATTGTCCCACTGGCAGATGAAATCAAGGAACTTCAGGAGATCGTCAAAGAGCAAAAGGAACTAGAGCTCATTGACCAACGTCAAGTTACATCTGAGGACACTTTAAAGGTAGACGAAAAAATTGTCAAGGAGGAGAAAAAGTCAGAGCCAAAGCAAACCGATGGCAAAAAGAAAGAACAGAAGGGCAAGGACGGCGGAAAAAAAGGCGAGAACAAGAACAAACCTTCAAATGAGAGTACAAAGAAGGAAGTAACAGTGAAACAGAACGAACTATCGACCACCGAGAACAATGTGACGGATGGCGTACAGAAGGAGGATAAACCCACAGCGGATAAAAAAGAACAAAAAGCCGGCGACAAGGGCAAGGGTGGAAAGAAGGGCAAAGGCGAAGCAAATGGAAAATTGCCTGAAACTCAGAGGAACAAGAATGCAGGAGCACCGGAGCAAGCTGCTAAAAAACCAAACGACGGAAAGAAGCCTGTAGAACTCCCAAAACAAAGTGAACAAAAGAAAACCGCAGATGAAGTCAAAATAGCGGATCTTCCTAAGAAAGAAACAGAACCAAAAAAGACACAGGAAGCTGCAGAAAAACTTCCCGAACAACTTAAAAATTCAGAGACAGCTGAGACAGCAGAAGTTCAAAAATCTCCAGCCGAAGAAAAGCAAGTAGTGCAGAAAAAAACTGGTACAATACCCAAGGAGACACAAAACAAGATCGTGGAGTCCCCTAAGCTTCAAGAATCAAAAAAATCCGTAGAGACACCAAAGGCAGCAGATCCTTTAAAATCTTCAGAGGCGCCCAAACCAGTAGAACCTACAAAACCGGTGGATACACCGAAGCCAGCAGAATCTCCAAAACCATTGAAAGCTCCTAAGCCAGCTGCTTCTCCAAAAACAGAGGTTAAGTCAGCAGAGGTTAAAACACCTTTGGAGGCACCCAACTCTGCAGAATCTTCAAAACCAGTCGAGGCACCAAAGCCAATAGAATCTGTAAAACCTGTGGAGATACCAAAGCCATCTGAATCTGCAAAAACAGTGGAGACACTTAAGCAGTCCGAAACTGCAAAACCCGTGGAGGCACCAAAGCCAACTGAATCTCCAAAACCAGTGGAGGCACCAAAGCCAACTGAATCTCCAAAACCAGTGGAGGCACCAAAGCCAACTAAATCTCCAAAACCCGTGGAGGTACCGAAATCAGCAGAAGCACCATCAGCTGTGGAAACCCCAAAGCCAGTCTCTGTGGAGGCTCTTAAACCGATAGTATCGCCAAAACCAGAAGAACGTCCTAAGCCTATGGAGGCACAGAAGCAAGGAAAACATCCAAAACCTGTGGAAGCGCCAAAGACAACAAAACCAGTTGAGGCACAGAAGCCAGTAGAAACCCAAAAGCCCGTTGAGGCTCAGAAGCCAGTAGAACCTCCGAAGCCTGTGGAGGCTCTAAAACCAGTAGAGCCACTGAAGCCGGTTGAATCTCCAAAACAAGTTGAGTTACCGAAGGCAGCAGAACCGTCAAAACCAGTAGTGGCATTGGTGAAGACTGCAGAACCAGCAAAGACAGCGAAGCCAACAGAACTAGCAACATCTGTTGATGCAACCAAGCCAGTTGAGCCATCTATGCCAGTCGAGACACCAAAACCAGCAGAGTCTCCTAAGATTGTAGTAGCGCCAAAACCCGTCGATACTGCCAAACCCGTTGAAACACCCAAGCCAGCGGACACAGTAATCGCGCAGCCAGTGGAGGCCACGAAGCCCGGAACCCAAGCAAAATCTGCCGAGCAACTCAAACTTGTGATCGCTCCTAAGGCAGTAGATCCGCAGCAAACTGTACAAACACCCACTACACCCGGAGCAAAACTACCGGAAACTGCTCCGAAAACTCCCCAGCCCAAGGTAGAAGCAGCTAAATTACCAGAAGTCACAGCAAAGTCTGCAGAGCCACCAAAACCGATTGAATCAGCAAAACCAACTGAGAGCCCAGAACTGCCCAAAACACCTGAAGTCGCAAAACCAAATGAAGCGCTTAAAACACCTGTTGCCAAACCGCAAACGCCCGAAGTAAAACCACTAACACTAGCTGAGGTACTCAAAGCTCAAGAGCCTACTGAACAATCAGACCCAGTGCCAAAGCCAACATCTGTCGAAAGTCCGGCATCACCCGCAGAGCCACCGAAATCGCCAGAGGCACCCAAACCAGCTCCCGAGCAACAACAAAAGCAACCCGAATCGCCGAAAATCGTTGAACCGAAGCCTGCACCCGACTCCAAAAAGACTGACCAGCAACAAAAGACCACCAAGCAGCAGTCGCCGGCTCCCAAACCAAAGCAGGGGAGCCCAGTAAAACAACCGCAACAACCGAAGCAAAACGTACCAAAGGCACAGGACAAACAATCGTCTCCAAGGCCACAACAGCAAAAGCAACCGTCCCCAAGGCCAGCCGCCGCTCCAAAGCCTCAGCCTCAGGCCCAGCCAAAGCAACAAAAGTCAGAGCCATCATCTCCCATCAAACAAGAGCCAGCATCGCCAGCAGTTCCAGTGTCGCCCGTGAAATTGGAGCCGCCTCAACCGAAGCAGCAGCAGCAGCAGAAACAGCCATCTCCAAAGCCACAGCAGCAAAAATCAAAGGCCAAGTCGCCACAACCAAATCAGCAACAGAAACCACAACCTAATGCCGGCCAGCAGCAGGCACCAAAGACGCAAACACAACCCGCAAAGAAAAACTAGTAACCTCGAGCGTTGAATAGAAATCCCATCTCCAAAAATACCAACAAACACAACATACACACTTACATCACAACGACTAATGTTCCTTACCGTAGGCGCTTACCTGCTTCGCCATACACACTAATCTAGTCCTAATCGAAAGTATTGTTACACACCAAGTTCCTTAAGCTTCTAATTGACGTTGCTTGCCAAGTGCCGCAGAGTGGTCCACCCACACAGCCCAGGAAGTGTTCTTTGCTCAATATTAATGCTCAAAACAATGCTCCACCATCCCTCGATTTCATTTCATATCATTTCGGCATCCTTTGCTTTCTCTTTGCATTTTTATTCATTTTAGGATTTACTCCCTAACAAGACGCGATTTGTTTTGTCTTCGTTTGAGTTTACGGTTTTTGTTTTTTTCTCGGAGATTTTTCTTCTCTTTTTAGATTTAGTAAGACACAAACATACACACACGCGTGGTACAATACGCATTTTCTCTCTTGATTTACAACGAATTTTTCGATTTTAGTTGGTTTTAGGTTTTTATTTCCTGTTCGAATCACTTTTTAGAATCCTGCACAGACATGCGACTCTTCTTTTAGGTTAGCCTAGTAAACCTTTGTTTCTTTACACCGCCAACACGTTTGCGAAAAACCAGAAGAAATCGTCTCAACTTTCATTTCTATTGGCTTCAGTGATTGGAATACAAACGTTGATATGTTTTGGACAATACAAGAATAACTGCATCTATAAGATGCTATCTACTTGAAACAAATTGACTGTTAATAAAATTATAATAAAAAAATGAATAGTAAACTTTTTACGGACATAGACTTTGTAAACAGAGTTTTTTATCTTCTTTAAGAAGTGGTTTTTCGTTTTTCTTTTTGAAATCAATAAAAATATTATATATTAATGCTTGCAAGATGGTGTATTGTTTTCATGAGATCTTTTCCAGGGACAAGTGGCGTTGAAGGATCTTCGTACTCGCTGAGATCCTGCTTGTTAGTCCGTTTCCAATTCTGCGCTTTACAGACGACGAAAATTACTGTCCAAGAGCTAATACTTATCTTTATATGCATGTTCCTAGGATTTGAAGTGACAAAACGAAATGGAAACTTTGTGACTCTATATAAGCAAACAACTTGTTACTTACTTTGCTCATGTCTGGTATTCTCTTGTGGGCATAATCCCTCTTCTATGTCTAAGCATCATTCTATACGACCTTAGCCATAATCGGAACTTGCCAACTCTTCTTTAGTTGCCGCTGCTCAGCATATTAGGAACCATGTCAGGAACATCAGAAGCATTTGCTCTGATGGATCTTATCAACACTGTCATCATAATTCCGTAGATGGAATGGAGTTGAAGTTCTTACGATTGAAGAGTTGGTTGCTTCGTGACATATCGCTGAATGATATCGTCGCTAGAGCCTCAAATGACATACCGGATGATGTCCACAAACGTCTTGCTGTTGAGATACCTTGTGGGCTCAGTGGCTACAATTTATTGTAGGTCCTTAACAAGCAAGTATTATGGTATATGAAGATAATGCTGTTTCTGTCATAATTTTTATCCGTGCGCAGTGTCAAGGATTTGAATGCAACATACCCAACTAGCTTGCTAGTTGTTGCTGTTGCTAGACTTAGCTAACGTTATTCATGCCGAACAAACCGAAATGCCTTCCTTCAGCGCCATATCCTGTCATCGAATTACAGCACAACATGAATCATGCCAGCTAACCCAAATAAACCTATTAGTAAGGGTTAGATCATTGCTGAACTAGGGCGGCCAGTGATCACCTTGAACACCTTTGAGAAAGTAAAAATTAACACATTCACCCCTATCGTGGAATCCGCCGGGGGGAATTATTCACGGAAAAGAATATTTTGGTATCGTCAAAATCGCAAAGTGAACAGTTCCCCGTGTGGGTAATGTGTAGGAGTTTCACTGTATCGTTAAAAACGTTCAAATTGAATTTTTCCCGAACTGGAAACTGTTCATTTTGCGATTTTGACGATACCAAAATATTCTTTTCCGTGAATAGTTCCCCCCGGCGGATTCCACGATAGGGGTGATTATGTACTACAAATAATTATTTCATCATTCAAATCAGAGTTTATTTGTATGTTTCTTTAAAAAGGTACAAGGTGTTTTTGTTTTTGTTTTGCTTGGAATATACATATTACATAATTACGCAGTTAAGCAGACATAACAAGGGAGCTTTGGAAAATACAGGTATGTGGTGCCCCACCTAAATTCAAATGCAGCCCTAATTTTAGACAAGGAGAATCAAATAACAAATTTTATTCCTTCTTGGAAGTGGGCTCTTCAATTGCGTTCTTTTTATCACCTGCATTCAGTTTGTATACCGAATAATTGAGCACAGAAGCAAAACTTAACCAAGCCACATAAGGAATAAATAGGCAGCCTGCAACATTGTTGATTTTGTAAAACAATACACCGCAGAGGGAAGACGTGGCTGTTAATGCAATCAAATCAATTAAGCCCTGAAAAAGAGATAAAACACAATTAGAGAATAGCCCGAATCACATACTTTACTTTTGTTTCTACCCCAAGAATATTCTGCTTGCCGAAGAAAATCGGCGTCCATGCCCAGTTAAGAGCCAATTGAGTTCCATAAGCAAGAAGTGGTAATTTAGCATCGCCTCCAAAACCACCACCATCTCTCCATACCAAGTATGAAGCATAACCCATTCCAGAGTACAGTGACGTCCACATCGGAGCAAAAATCCAATTTGGTGGACGAAAAGATGGGAAGTTCAGGTGACGATACCAACTGTGAATGTGTTTCCGTGTGATTTGGCCATTCACGAAACCTCCAATATTAGGCAGAAGTATTGCACCGGCAACTTTCAAGAACTCAGAGGTCATCTTGCGTGTTGTTTTTTTGCACTGATAACACACTTTACTTTGTTTGCGATATAAACGGTGATTTTTGCAATTGTCTGATTTTATTACTTTTATCTGGTATGTAGCTAGATTATGGTTTTCACTTTGTTTTTTTTATTTGCAGTATTCCAAGCGGCAGTATCGGACTATCGGTGGATTTTATCTCGTTTTTCTGATTTGTGTACCCTCTGTCGTCATGTATTTTTTTTCTTGAGCAATCCAATAACTAAAGTCAAAGTGACAGTTGGGAGGTGGAAATGTTGCCAACAACAAAAGGCGCTTGGCCTCTGTATATAAAGCTAAAAATGAACAAAATTTGTTCGATTTTGAGATAGGTAGGTACCTAGGTACCTCTAGTAAATTCAAAAAAAGTATCTACCTATCAACTTGACACACATTTTACTGTTTTTATCTCTTTTTGTATACATATTTCAAAGAAAATATAATTATTTTTATTGAATATGTGTGTCTTTATTAATTATTGTGCTAAGATAAAGACTGCATTTTTTTGTAAGCTATATATGTACCTAGTTCCCCCACAGATACCGCCAGTTTTTCAGCTGTCACTTTGTTTTATCCTCCTTCTTGTTTGACAGATGTTGCGGGAACTACTGGGCGTGTTTTATTGAACATCTAACTCAGCAAAGTAAAGTTGATATAGCTAAACGTTTGTTAACAATAAATATTATAATAAGTGCCCCACAGCTCGATGATGGAAGGTTGGGAATCTAGAGTTGTAACACAACGGCGAAATGCCGTACGAACTTCCAAAAATGTTCGCGAGCCTTCGGTAAGTGCCACGCCCTCCATTGCTCGCGCGATTCGGTAACAACTGCTGTATCGAGCTATGCGTTGTCAGTATGGTGGGATATATCATGCTTGTTAGAGAAGAAAAAACATCAACTAAACTGTGAGAAACATTTTACTAGTCATTTCTATTTAAAGCATTCAAAATTGAAGGAATTTCCCGATGAATTCTTCAATTATTTCCGTAAGCCCAGACAATCATTTGACGAATTGCTTCGTAAACTGAAAAATTTAATTTTGCGACAAGCGACACGAACATGAAGCTTGTGATACCACCAGAAGAAATGCTAGCTTACGTTAAATTGAAAAATCTTCATCTATTTCTGATGCCCAAAACACATGTGCAGAAATTCTGAATGCTTCACTGCATGCAGTACTGCAGATGAAACACATGTGCAGAATTCAATTTGCAGCGGTTGCTGTCAATGAGGGGAAAAATATTTGAGTGAAACAAAGGCGACAAATAATTCCCGTCTCTTTTTTCCTCATATGCATCAGTAGCTGAATTTAAAAATTCGATGCTGCCAAGTCTACTTAATTTAATTCACTGCGTTGCTATGCAGTGGATTTAGAAATAGAGACATGTTGCAGTGCTGCGGTGGCTGCAGAATTTACATTTGTTTCACCACATAAGAACATGTGTATTCTAATCCTGCTGCGCAGTGAATTCTGCACGTGTGTTTTGGGCATGAGCTAGCCAAAGTAGGTAATTGCTGGATTTATATGGGCGGCTTATTGTGTTGGGCAATATCACACTTGTGCACTCTTCTGATTGAATATTATAAGTGGTAGCACCTTTTCCCGATACACAGGTTAGATAGTTCATGCAACAACCAATTAGCACTACCTTTCCGACGAAATGCTGATTCGGCGTTGCCAATGGCAAGCACTATTCGAATGTGTACATCCGGCATCGACAATGTGAGCCCATAGCAACCGTTTGTTGTATTTACATAAATCAATATAAGGACAATACAGAATAGTTTGTCATTGTCAGTATTTGAGAGAAAAACGTAGTTATTCCAGGATGACATTATATTTCGATTCAAAAGTACAATTCCTAGACTCCGATGCGGTGAGCACTATCGGAAGATGGCATCCCAATGAAGCCGTCTTTGCAGTTGCGTCCTACAGCCAGGATCGTGGCGGTTCGGTGACAATTTTTGACGATTCTGTAAGTTGCATCTGTGAGAACTTTCTATTTTTAATGTTGATTTTTTTTTTCAGGGAGAACCCCTCCGCGAGGTATCATATCCAGTTCATCCAATCTCTCAAGCTACAGCCCTTGGCTGGCATCCAGAGAAGCGGCTTCTGGCTACAGGTTGGGAGAATGGTGAGCTTCATGTGTGGTTTGATGGACATCGTGAGTTTGCTAGTGTACAGGGTCCGCATAAGGCTCCTATTATACTGCTGGAATTTAGCGAAAAGGGCGGTCGTATGGTCACTGCGGATTCGATGGGTTTGTTGACTGGCTGGCGCTGTGATGGACAGTATCAGTTTCTGACGATGTTCTCTCATGATCTACGAGACGCTCTTTTGAATATAACTTTTCGCAAGTCAGTAGATAGTCCCGTAAGAACGGAACTGACTAACCTTGCAAAGGCAGCCGTAGCTGGGGATGAGAATGCTTTGGATACTCTGACTAATTGGAGACCACGAACCGCGGCAAGGAATTTAACCCATTCTGGTGTAAAGGATAATCACTGCTTCTACATTGGCACGCAATCAGGCATTATTTACTACTTGAATCAAGGCGGGACTTGTTCGGAGGTGTTGAAGAACAATACGGTGCCGGTTACACAGGTGCTATGGCATCCAAAGAGGTGCGTTTACATATGATTTGTGCAATGTTTCAGAATAATTCGGGTTTTATACTTTTCAGAGATGCTATTGTTTGTTTGATGGAGGACATGACAGTGACTCATTTTCTTGCCGAATCGACGGGAACTCTTACAGAGCTGGATCGAGTTAAGCTGAGCGGTAAAATACCGGGCAATAATGGCGCCATCTCTTGGGCCGGGAGCTGTTTGGCCATTATAACAGGTGAGGGAATTTTTGTTACGACTAACTATATATATTACAAATGACCGCGTTCACACCTGCAAATAATCGGGTACATAAGTTCGTAGTTAGTATAGACTATACTATACCTTCAGTTTACCTACGTTTTTAATATATGCTTACATTTTGAGGTGACTTTTCTATCCGCGTTTGGGACATTGACACCAGTGATAACTTCTTATTAAAAATGGACCTCCCCACTTCAGGTAAGATAAGCTTCATTATCTTTCCACAACATTCACTCAACAACATCCTGCTTTAATTACGCATTGGTTGCACTTCAATTTGCGTCATCATTCATCTGTGAAAATGTTACTTAAACCACTTTTCGCACTGACATCATATATCGAACAGACAGATCAACAGTCACTTCGCCGGGGTCAACCTCATCATCAACAGGTGCAATGGCAGCAGGTGGTGAATCCACATCCGCCACTTCCAGCTACGTACAAAAATACCAGAAACCCCATCACCACCAACATCAACGCCACCAAAGCCAATCCGTAAACGAAGTATTCACATGCATCGCTTACTGTCCGGACAATCAGACACTGTGCGCCGGCACCAATCAAGGTAACTTGTACACCTGGAAGCGAACTGTTAATTACTTTGTCAATGCACCGGAAAATTCGTGGCAATTGAACAATATATCAACGGTACGGGGTGCAATCAAGCAGTGCTTTTGGGGCGTAAACGAGATGGCCAAACCGTGCATCATGATTAATTGCATATCAAATGTCTACGTGTTGAAGGTGAGAATGTGTGATAGGATCCGATAAATTGGAAAACAGCGTTAAGATTTTCTTTTATGTTACTAGGAACAACCCTTGATTTCATGCCATACACGTGACATTTGGGCGGTTCAACGGAGTGCTAATCAGATCTATGTGGAGCACTCGACCGGCAAATCGACGGTGGTACATGCTGAAATCTCGATCACAACGCTGGCATTGTCTGAGCAGCACTTGGTTATGAGTAATGGTCGAACTATTGTTGCGTATAGAATTGGAAAAATTGTACTAGAAACATCGTCTTCAACTGATTATAGCGTTGCTAACACAACGCCGACATTGGATTCGGGAAATGGACTAACCGTACGATTGATGCAGACTTTCAATTGCGATTGTTTGGCGCTCTATATGCATGACCAGAACATATTTTGTCTAACATCCAGTGATGTGAAAATCTACTCGATTGGGGGAGTGATTTTGAATGAGATTCAATCGAATGATAGCGAAGGTAGGTGCGCTCATTCGATATCCCTATTTCAGTGCGCCCAGTCGTGCAATTAATTGAATGATTTATTTGGCTAACGGCATCTGTATCTATATCTATTAAGTTTTACCGATGACAACTTTATTTCCTCACTTGTCGCAATATTTTCATAGGCCAGGGCCACACATGCTTTCCCATGAAAGTCGTGTCGGGCGAAACAGCTCTATTTTAAGTGAGTAGAAAAGAGAAGGGATATTTGGCGTAATCTACCCTTCTTTTTTCAACTAACCTAAAAATCTACCTGTCTCGCCCAACACGACTTTCATGGGAAGGCATGTGTGGGTGTGGCCCTGATCGTACAGTATGACCCCTTTTATACGCAGAGTTTTTTCACTCATGACTCTTCTTAATTCTCTTTTGGGCACTTATGGTGCATTTATACGTTCAGTGTTTTCACTTTAGTGGCTTGACTGACAAATTGTCTTTGTTTCCTTTTTTTTCTCATTCGTCGCTCGCGGTGGTAGCTGCATTTTCGAAGCGCAGACCGCATACAGTTCGAAAATAGAGCAAATGCAGACGTCTATCGCGACTGAGTACGGTTTGAGAATAAAGCAACGCTGAAAATAACGAAAGAGAGCGAAAGAGAATACAAGAATCGGATGGGAATTCGCGGCCCATCAGTGTTCGGCTATCCCCTGCACTTTTCATCCCCTTTACCAACACATTCTCGACACTAAAGTGAAAACACTCTGCGTGTAAAAGGGGTCTATGTGTTACCGAAGGGCGACATAAGTCGGGACGCGTGGCGACAACAATTCGAAATATGTAAGCGTTTTTTGGACCCTTTTCACAAAAAGAGGCGACATTGGGACGCATTTTCAATACTAAATATCCAACAATGACCACAAGAAGGGGGGTCGGATGGGGGCGGCATGCCCCCATTATATTTCACGGTCTGTGTATTTCAAATGTGGCCTTATATCCAAATCAAATTTAGCCTTATTTGGCTTTGGAAATAGAAATAAAACCAATTTGCCCTTATTGCCATTTTTAAAGCGAAATATTTCGTTGGGCTTTATTTCACGTCACCAGCCAGTAATATTCACGGCTGTGCACACAACAAACAACTTACCAAAGTTTTATCACAATGGGATGAATGGCATAGGAGCGCATAGAGGATAATCAAACAAGCACTAATTTTTATAATGTGCCTATATGAATATAGATTGTGACGATTCTAGCCTTCGTCCTGTCATAAAGTTCAACAAAACTCTATGAATAGCTTTAAAAAGTGTCCCTTATCTTAAAGTCAACCACTACACTACGTACACTATTTTATCTCTAATCTGGATAACCATCCTTTATGGTCAATTAATTCTTGAGGTTGAAGCAACATATCAATAGACTCTCCATTACGACAATTAATCACGTCATTACATGGTCATTTCCTCTATCACAGGCAAAATAATCGGTTGTGACTTAACTAGCCATTACCTGACAGTCTTTACAATGAATGGCTACATCAAGGTATTCGATGTGACACGCCATGACCCCAAACCACTGATCCACCCAAAGTCTGGCTATGATTTATTCGAGAACTTTGGCGAGGTAATCTTAGCAAAATGCAATGCCGTGGGCAGTCATCTGGCCGTCGTGATTGCCAACGAAAGTCTCATGCCCGATGGACGATTGTACTGCTGGGATTTCGAGAGGGATATAATGAGACATTACGATTTCATGAATGACACTGATGGGGCGTCTGTACCAAGGTGAGAATTGTCCCTATCCCTACCTCACATATATATGTGTATATTTCGATTTGCTCCTTTCGCACTCGTTCAGATTACCAATCATCTTCTTTTGGGATACCGATGATAGTCGTTTGTTGGCTATCGAAGCACGTTCAATTGCACAGAAAGCACAGCATCATCAACGCAGGAAGGAGCTTCAACAACAAACAACTCCTGCACCAGGAGGTGGGGTAGGAAATGTCGAATCGAATGGTTCAGTGGGACCATTACTATCATCATCACAACCAAGGACAGCCAACGCAGTGGACTACTGTGAGACGCAAGCAATTGTTATGTTCCACGCTGCAGATAAATGCACCCTTAAATTGCTGGAGCTGGTTAATCTAGCATCTGGAGAGCAATTAGTCAATTTATGTGCACCGAATGTGGTAATGCTTTGTGTGCCTGCATGTGTGTAGGGCACATTTATTTTCTTTGGCGACCGTATCTGTCTGAAAAGAAGATTAATCACATATATTGTCCCTCCTCTGTGTCTCCTAGATAACTCTAGATATTAGTGTGGTGAAGAAGCGGTCCCTGCAGGACTTTATCGGTCTGGAGAACTGCGACGAGAATACACGCAAAATGGTTTTGAATTTTAGTCTAAATGTGGCCGAGGGCAACATGGACCTGGCCTATCGGTAAGCACTTTATAATTGTCTTGCGCTTGTGACTGTGATAGGCGCTCCTCTAGATGCATCCGTTCGATACAATCGGAAGTGGTTTGGACTAATCTGGCAAAGATGTGTGTTCAAACGGGTCGGTTGGACGTTGCCAAGGTGTGTTTGGGTCATTTGAAGAAAGCTCGGTCAGTGAGAGCGATACGACAGGCTATGGATGATGACGACTTGGAGAAGGATGCAAAGGTGGCGGTCCTGGCAGTTGAACTAGGAATGATTGAAGAGGCGCAGGAGTTGTACAAGAGATGCGGTCGATTTGATTTGTTGAACAAGTTATTGCAGAGCTGCGGATCTATCGATGAGGTCAGTCAGTGGGAGTTGTGTTGTGAAATTTGTATCAATAGAAGGTTTCTTTTGTAGGCATTGGAAGTCGCCGAAAAGGGAGATAGGGTTCATCTGAAGAACACATACTTTCAGAAAGGTGAACAGCTGAAGGAGAAAGGCGATATTAATGCGGCAATTGAGTTCTACGAGAAAAGCCAGAATCCGGTGCAAAATGTCACACAGATGCTCTTGGATCATCCAGCGGTAATGAAGGTAGGTGCACAGGAGACACAGAATGAGTTAAATTTATTATGAGTTGAGAACTCTCAGTGGTCGCTTGAAAATATTGGGTATAATGTCAATGTGATACTGATGCTACCCAACTATCACCTCATAGCTCACCTAGGTTTTGTTACATAATAGGGGTACACTCGGTGCATCCGTCGCACTAAGATCAGGGTGGATCCACCTAAATAGCTCTTATCTTACATACCTTGTTCCTCAAACCCATCGCTATCCATATTCCTGTCGCTGTAAATTTGTGTAGTTGCTAAATTCGGAAAATTCTCTCTTTCAATATACTTCGTAGAAATACATGCAAACAGCCAAGGACCCGAAAATGCTGAAATGGTGGGGCCAGTACATCGAGAGCACTGGCGATATGGACGGTGCATTCAGTGTCTATCAAAAGGCAGAGGATTGGTTTTCCCAGGTAAATTTCCCAGTTTATAAGCACACATAACTTCTTGCATTCTTCTTACCTTAGGTAAAAATTCTCTGCTATTTGGGTCAAATCTCTAAAGCGGACGTCATAGCTCGCCAATCTGGAGATCGGGCCGCTTGCTACCATTTAGCACGCCATTATGAAAATATCGGCAAACATCAAGATGCTATTCAGTTTTACACACGCGCTCAAACCTACAGCAATGCCATCCGTATATGCAAAGAGAACGACATGCAAGACGAGTTGTGGACTGTAGCGAGCTCAGCTCGTCAGCGAGAGAAGGCCACCGCAGCAGCATATTTCGAAGAAGTCGGATCGTATAAAAGAGCCGTCGAGCTATATCACCGCTCCGGCATGTTACACAAGGCACTTGAGATGGCCTTTGCCTCTGAGCAACCAGATATCTTGCAAGTTATTGCTTCAGAGCTCAGTTCTGAGTCCGATCCTGAACTGATTAACCGATGTGCAGAGTTCTTTACAAGCATTGAACAGCACCAAAAAGCTGTACAGTTACTGGCTAAAACCAAACAGTTAGAGCGAGCGATACGCATTTGCCATGAAAAGGGAGTCCCCATCACCGAAACTCTAGCCGAGATGTTGACGCCGGCAAAAAACGAGCTAGACGATGAAACACGAGCCCGAATCCTCACACAGTTGGGTGAATTGCTACAGGAACAGGGTGACTACCATTCGGCGACCAAGAAGTTTACACAAGCTGGAGATAAAGTGCGCGCAATGAAGAGTTTGCTCAAATCGGGTGATACAGACAAGATCGTTTTCTTTGCAAACATGTCCCGCCAGAGGGAGGTGTACATTATGGCGGCCAACTACCTGCAAGCCCTCAATTGGCAGCAGGATCAAAAGGTTCTCAAGAACATTGTCACGTTCTATTCAAAGGGGCAAGCATTTGATTCATTGGCCAATTTCTATGCCACTTGTGCCCAGGTGGAGATCGATGAGTTTAGGGACTATGAGAAGGCTCTCAAGGCAATGCATGAGGCTGCAAAGTGTTTGGTTAAGGTTCCGCATTCTCAGCGAGCGTCTGATAACTTGCAGAAAACTATTGTGGAGGTGAAGTATGTATTGGACATTCAAGGAGCTCTGGAAAACGGCGAGAATCAGTCAGTTGTAGCTGGATGTAGGAATATGTTAAGTGAGTTGAAGATTTATAGAATGTTTATGAGCTTAATATATTTTTCTTTAGTAAAACCGGAGATACCTCCGATTCGACATGCCGACATTTTGGCTATGCTGGTCAAGGCCTTGGCCAATTCTAAGCAATACGTCGAGTCTGTAGGTGCACTGCGAGAGTTGGCTTTGAAAGATCCCACATGGAGTAGCAGAGGCCTAATTGAGCGCGCTACCGTGGAGAAGCTTGCCGATGAATGCAATTTAGATTTCAATGTAATTTGGGACTCGGGCCGACGAAAAACGGAAACCACTGATGACGATAACGACGAGGAGGAGATCCAGGAGGAAATTCATTAGATTATATTTAATAGGGATTTTTTTCTCTATGTGAAATGTATTTTCTCCCATCTATCTATAATTTGAATAGTAAGGTAATAAAAGTTCCAATGCTTCTCTGTTAATTGATTCTTCAACTTGAATTTATACTATCACAAATTTATTAGACTATTAGACATACGCACCACATTTTGCCTATCCTTCCCAAAAAAATCTACAAAGAGTCATCCCACTTCCGAAATCACTTCCGGAACAAGTCAGGTCCTTGTTTGTATCTCATATGGCCTTAGGTGTAAACTACAAACACAACTTTTTTCTATTTATGTGCAAAAAAGGATATTCGATAAACTTCCGGCATAATGGTATTCTGCTTTATTGGGATTGGAAGGATTTTCAAATTATTACGCAGATGCGTACATTGAAATCATTTTAACAATCCCAGTAAATAAAGGTTACAATATCTACAAACCCAGGAGAATTAAAAATCAGGACACATTAATGTAAATAATTCGCCACTTCCTGATGTAGAACCTTTTCAACATCAACTTGAAGTATATTATTACCTCTATAATCCCGCTTTAAGCAAACACGTTTCGTAGAATTTAGAGAATTTACTCAAAATGGCTTAGAGGGGATTTCTATCACCATCTACGGTAGAGAAAGGGAGGTCTCCTTCGTCTTCGATAATAATAGCAGGATGAGAATGAAAGGTTCTCGATGCCCTAAAAGGAATTTATAATGAGAAAATTGCATTTTTAGCACATTCTACCCGAAGGTACATATTCCTTTCGTTCTTAGCGCATTTTCGTTTTGGCTGAAGTGTGCTGAGATATTCAATTTTTTTTCTTTCACGTCATTCTTTCTTATCTTCCCTAGGGCATCTAACAAACAGCTATTATGCTACCATTATAAAGTCATTTGTTAGGCAAATGTGGTTAAGGAGGAGAATATCTAAATGTGTGTGGTATGTGTGTGGTCAGTTGCAGTGTGCTGAATGGCTAAAAGTTGGTCGCAATGTTAAAACCATTAAATGGATACTTGAATGCAAGCTTCTAAAGACTGTTAGCCATTAGTGTTGTGCACTCGTAGTGATAATATTTGAATTTTATTTTTGGAATGGCAAATAAGCGTAGTAGCACAATATGATAAGTAGATGGGTATTTTTTTAAGCGTGATAAACCCAAAATACAATTCGAGATAAATATCATCGTTTTATTGCGAAAACTCATTAAGATAGATTTTATTCTATTGAGATAATTCGAGTTTTAAATTTAGAATTATAAAGCTTTTGCCTGCGGCATCGCTTGCGCAGACCTCAGGATTTGGCACACCGAGATTCTTTCACAGTCAGTTAGTTCCCTATCTTTTATATTTATAATTATATCGCGCAGGAAAGCTGCCTAAGAAAGTACCTAAGGAGCAGTTAGTACCTCTAAAATGTATTTTTAATGCCCCAATGGAGAAAACAGTGAAGCGCTGGCATCTCAGCACAGATCATACTATAGCAGACTGAGCCACTATCTACGGGACAAAACATATTTCTTAGCTGGCAAATACACCAATATGATGAGCAAAATCTTTAGACTAAGGTGAAACTCTTACCCCTTAATTATATCCCATACCGCCCAGATCTCCCTATACTGTGCAACATATGCAACCGAAAATATCGTGAGGATGTGTGTGTACCACTTTTTAGCAGTATGCGTATGCTATGCTCCATTCTTACGGAATTCCGTTTGAATATCTTCTGAGTACGTATTCAACTGCGACAGAGGTTGAGATGCATTAAAAAGTTTCAAATTGATAAGACGAATGGTTTGAGAGTTAAGAAAAGAGCCCCTTAAAAGGGGTCATCACCAATAACCAAGGGCCCCAAGCAAAATTTCTAAAATCGGAAAGATTCATTATTATCTTTATTTCTTATAATAGACTACACAAACCGATAGGATAAAGTCGATCGGAAAAAAATAAAAATTTTCCCGTACAAACTCTGCCCCCCTTTTACCCCTTTAAGGGTAAAATTTATAAAATCGGAGAAATGAGTTTTCTTTGTTTCTCATAGATAGTACACAAACCGAGTTTGAAGTCAATCGGATGAAAAATAAAAATGTTCCCTTACAAACTTTGATCCCTCCTTTTATCCCTTTAAGGTAAATATCCTTCCTTATTCCTTGTATACATCATAAAGGAAACCTTTGTGTAAAGGCTTTGGACTGGGCGTTGATGATCAGTGAGTCGTGATTTCCATTTTTGTAGAAGAAGATAAGGGAAACTTACAACTTTGCATTGGAAATTACATTTCTATAGTCTGTCTTAAAAAAAAATTAAAAAAAATATAAATAATCGGCGCAACAGGCGGTAGACACCCAAGGCCTAGCTTCTCGCAACCATTCGTTTTGTGTGAGTTTCTATTTTTGGAACGAATGGAAGGGACCTACAATTTTATGCCGAGTCCAAACGGCTGAATTGAGAAGCTTTTTCAGGACAGTCATACTCTCGGATGTTTGTCAGACGTTCGGGGGAGGTGGCGCAGTAGAAAAAACCTTAAGATGTAATTTGTGTTTTTTCCGGGGATCGAACCTGGGATCCCTCGCACAGTAGTACAGCACACTAACCAATGCGCTACTGCGCCCACTCTGTCTTAAAAAACCAGTTACAAAAAAGTTTCTTAGGAAAAAGTCAGATGTGTGCTATACAATACATGAATGTGTTAGTCGGATTTTTACTTTTTTTTTTTTTTTTTATGAAACTTAACTACATAGTGCACGAAAATGCTTCTAATGATTTCGGCTAAAATGCAAATTTAAGGTAAAATCATTAGTTATAAACTCCTAAAAAAAACAGTTCGTATCTCGAAAATCCCATTTCAGTGACTTCATTCCTGAGCAACTGAGTAATATTTCTAGTATTGCCCTAAATATGCATCCAGTTTGTTACAGTTTCCAAATTTAAATTCCAGAAGTTCCAAATGCATTTTCTTTAAAAATCAAAAACCAAAACTTCATCTATAAAAACAAAAAAGGTCTCGTAGGGCACTCATATTTCAAAGAATAATTTATTTTTTTTGGCTAAAAAAATTGACACAAGAAAACCCAAATAAAGAAGAATTTCTAGTAATACAGAGGACACTCTAAAAATTAATATTTAATTAGTATAAATGTTTGAATGATACAAGATATGAGTGCTTATTTACTTTTCTAAATATATATAAGGATTCTGTATAATCCTTGTTTTAGATGTACCTACAAAGCAAATTATCAACATTTACAAACAGCTATTTCCCCTATCAAATATAGTCTTCATAAACTTTGTTTATAGCTTATTTCTTAAGCAGAAAAACTATATTCCTTAACTAAAATCCACACAAGAACAGACAATTTTTAAGTACAAGAAAAACTCGTTACTTTGAAACTCTTGAAGGATGTTTCAGGAAAGTTTTAGTTATAAACAAAAAAGCCGACCAAACTAACACATCACCATTCTGGCCACTTTTCTTCAATGAGAAATGTATCCAAACGCACCACAAAATGAGAACCAAAAAATTAAATAATTAAACACAAGTAATTTGTGCTGTCAGATGCTCGCAAGTGTAAGCCGAAACGAAAAACGCAACGTAACCTTATACCAAAAGAAATCCTTTAACAGTTAACAACTTGTAAAACATAAGCCACAAGGAGTTTAACCCTCATTCTTGCTAAGCCCTTATGTCCTCCTTCGGCTGAGTGCAAAGAAAAACCGCAAGCAAGCAAATAACTAAAAAAGCCTTCAATCATCTGGTATTGGTGTGAGAACATTTCTCATCCTTTCCACTCTATCTATTGGACTATGGGCTTCCTGCTATACTGCACTCGCATTGGATTTAAACACCGAACAAGGGCGATAGGGATGGAGCGAAACATCCAAGTATCAGTTTCGAAAGAGCAGAAAAGCCGTTTGGAAACTTTCCAAACTCATATTTCAACATCCTGGCTTTTTGTCGACTCCCAGTCATGGAAGCTTGTATTCCTTTGACCAATTGAAGGGCGGCGACCGACCGGTACCGAGGAACTAAGCAAATTGAAAAATCTTCCTGCAAGAAAAAAAAAAAAAAAAAAAAAATACAAATAAAAATAAAATAACAAACGTTCAACAAGCGAAGAAGTAGCGCCGCTTTTAGTTGGAGTGAGTTTTCCAGTTTTCTACATTTTTGTGCGGAGTTGCTTCCACCTTCCCTTACTAAAGTCTCGTGGGAAGAGAAACTATACCTACAAGCTACAACTGTGAAAGTGCTTTTGGCCATCATTGAGTTTTTGCGTCGAAAAATACCAATTTTCGAATGCGAAAGAACTGTGTGTATGTATTGTATGTAAGTACTAGGTGCGAACACGTAACGGTGTGCTGCGCTGTGGTGTGGTGGCAACCGAATAGCGGCTCCAGCCGGCAATGTTGTTGTTTGTAATCACTTTTCACCGGAAATTTAAGGTAAATTTATTGTTTTCGTTGGAAAATTGTTTCCTTTGCACGCAATTTATAGTTAACAAGGATCAACGCGAGTGAACAAAATAGTTTGTGTCGTCAGTTTGCTGGAGGTATGTTGTCAATGCAAATTCAGTTTGGATAGACACTGTGTCGAATACTTGCTTTTTTTGTTGTTAAATTCTTTAAGAGGACTAGTAGGGTTTGTAAAGTTTCACAAGTCAAAAAAGAACTAAAAGAAAATTTACCCGTGTGGAGTTTGTTTATCTCAGTAAGATCAACATTCTCCAGATCTTCTATTTCATCAAAGGAGAAGCTGTTGAGAATCCTCTGTAAGCAGATTGCCAACAGATTGTATTTCTTCAACGTCTCTGCAGCTTCTGCAAAAAAGTCATTATGCACTATATGCCCAGCCTTTCCACGTCTACGCCTTTTTGCTCACTTCTGGCCATAATTCTTTTGCATGCCTGCAGGTGTTGAGATCGTTCCAGCGTAGGTTTGTTCTACTCAAGGATTCAATGTCAATCTTCCTAGCAAGCGGCGTGCTTAGCGGAGTTCTTACGGATTCTAGGGCCATCGATGCGTGCATTTTCGACCCGTTCCTTGTAATCTCATCCGCCTGTTCATTGCCCGGAATACCCAGCATAGGGTCAGCGTGTTTGCTTGTGATAGTTCGTACAGGTATTTCTTGCAATTACTTACTGCCCTCGACTTCACCACGAGGCTTTTATGGCCGCTTGGCTGTCAGAGTATATAGTGATTTGTTTGTCGGCAATGTGTCGTCTCTTTAGGTCCATTGCCGCTAGGGTTATAGCAGCAATTTCCGATTGAAACACACTACAGTCATCGTTAATTCGGAATGATTCTCGCAGGTTAAGTGTTTCGCTGAAGATACCCGCGCCTGTACCGACATCGGTATAGAGGGCTATATCCCCTTCTTCTGTAACTGCTTTGTGCTCCCATTCGCTTCTGTCCGGAATTCTGGTTGTGAATCTCCTTTCAAAAAGGAGAGTGGGGGTAGATAGCCTGTAGATAGTTATCTATATCTTCTCCTTCGCCGCGCTCCATTGTGTTTCGACGGAGGCGTGTCCATAGGGTTTGGATGACCATATTCCCGACTCTCTTAGTCTGATTGCGGTTTTGTCTGCTATACTGCTATAGTAAATATCCAGATATGTTTAGCATCACCTCCATTGCTGCGGTGGGTGTTGTTCGTAAGTAATTATCCCAATGCATGCCACCCTTTGGGCTTTAGTGAGCCTTGATTGATGGTATTTTTTCTCCGTGGCCTTCCACCACACGATTGTACCATATGTTAGGATGTGCCGCACTATTGCTGTGTACAGCCAGTGTACCACGTGCGGCCTGAACCCCATGTGTTGCCGAATACTCTTCTACAGGCATATAAGCCACGTATGCTTTTTTGATGCGATCCTCTATGTTTTACTTCGAGCTGAGCATGGAATCCAGGTTTATGCCAATATATCTAGCTGTCTTTGATATTTTTAGATCCACCTCGCTCATCCTTGGTGGATTAAAGGCAGTAATCATCCTCCTCCGTTTCACTGCCTTTTTTTACCGTAAAAACATCAAATAAGGCTTCTAAAATATACAATACAAATATTAAAAAAATAAACTCTATATATTTTATAATTTTACACAGTTCGCTTACGCTTTCGCATCATATCTTCCGATCCTTTAATAATATTACGCTTCCGAATTCACTTAAAAAAACCAACTACTTCAACCTCTGAAAACTTAAAGAAATGTCAAACTGTCACTCACTGCCAAAGCGGTTGGTTTGGCCTAACTCCAATTAACTCTGGCTTCAACAAAAGCTATTAGCTTACTTGTCAAATTTTAGAAATTGTTTTCGGCTGAAACATACGAATATAACCAAGAGGCGAGAACCACTGAATTTGTGACAGGGTTTCCTTAAAATTCCAACCACCCACCAAACAAGATATCTAACTAACTTTGTCAGAAGTAACTTGCTACATCTCATCTGATTTTGCCGTTGGTATCGTCCGAATGGCAGACAGTAATTAAATTGAAACAACTCCTGTTCAACTCATTTCACCGAACCGCTATCTACGGAACTTCAACTCAACCCCATACCTGGCAGGCACTCGTCTCTTGAAACGACATGTATTAACGGCTGGATGGTATAACCTGGATGTAGTCCACAGATAGCAATCCCTTGGGAATGGTTTTAAGAAGGATTCATGCACATAATCGAATTTCTGCATCCGCTTGCTATTGCCCCGCTGTGTGTATGTTAGTGAATGCCAATGCAATCGGGGTGAATAGACAAGGATGTAGTGGATGGCGGTGACTTTATTGATGGCTTCCACTTAATTCTAATGGCATCCTTCTCTCGTGCTATACACAACAGGATATTCATAACACTATTAGAATGGAGGACATGACTTTAACTAGACACAGCCGCTGTACAGAATGAGAAGGAGACGTTGGATTATTCCGCCTAAAGTGCACCCGAAAAAGTGCTCAATTAACTCCACAACTATGTATGTACATATATAGTTTAGGTTTGCATTCTTTGTGATTTACAACTAAGTATTACGAAATTAAATGTTTGGCAAATAAAAACAAGCACAAGGATTCATACCTAAGTACCAACACTGAGGTGTACTGGTAAATATTTAAGCGTGTGGATGCTGAGGCACAAGACGATTTACTGAACTTTGTTTATCTAAGAAGACGCAGTTCAACGTTTGCATTGAGGAGCAGAAGATGAATAAGTTTCTGAAAAGTTAAACATAAACATCCTGTGGAGTGGTCCTGATGCAACTTGAAATGGAATCAGGAAAGTTATCATCATATGGATGAGATAATGCGGTCAATGTGGGTAATGCAAGTCTACGAGAAGGACATTTTCTGAAAGGTGTATGAACTCGTAACAAGCAGCATGAGTTATATTTTACACGAACTACATTTTTATGGAGGACATAATCTCGCATTAGCTTAGCTGTTGTACGTTCCTGATCCCTAATTAAATTCAGCAACATGCGCGTTATCCTAATGGGTGTTCTTAGGTCCTAGTTTAAGTGGATGAAGTTTCCTGGTATCACATATGCAAGACCACGGAGTCTACCTGTTCATGTCATTGTTGCAACTTTGTAAACCAATTTAAATTTTTTCACATCCGCGTTAGAGATTCTTGTAAATTCTTATTACATCGCGATAAAGAATGTAAAAGGGGTTTTTGGTGTGCCATGCATTCCTTGTCATCATAGATAGTCGGCCTCTGGGAAGGCTCCTGATTAGATGG
Organism: Cheilosia scutellata; assembly: GCA_955612985.1. Lineage (NCBI taxonomy): Eukaryota > Metazoa > Arthropoda > Insecta > Diptera > Syrphidae > Cheilosia > Cheilosia scutellata. The sequence continues at coordinate 5,525,758 of OY015313.1, forward strand.
TTGAATTAAGTCCGACATATCTCCTTTACTCGTATGAGGATTGCCACTAATGGCCTAGAGTCAGTGGCGGAAGAACGAGACTTATGGATAGTGAGCCTTAACCTCCTACACCTGCGACCTTGATAGTAGATATAGTCAGAGGTCAGATCTCGTAAAATGAAAACGATCGAACGATATCGTTTCGACAATAGCAGCCTCTATCTATTGCCACAGATATGATAGAGACAGGTTTAATGAAAACGATATCTTTCGATCCTCTTAATTTTATGTGATCTGGCCCCAGGCCATTAAAATTGGTTGGGAGTGTTTATCTGCAAAATAACTGGTAAAATAGTAATTTCAAAGTCGTCGTCAAAGTTATCTGCTGCTGTGTGGAATACCTGAATAGTTTGCATGATCTTGAGGAATGGATGATATCCTTATTTGATCTTCGTCAATTGCAGAGAGTCTCCCCAAAATCTCATGCAAGATTCTGTTTGTAATAAACTGTGTTAGCCAATCGTCAAAAACTTAATATGAATGGGGTTTTAAACAAGGAAGGTCTACCAGGACACAACGTGATAGCTTTTCATCGCACCAAACCTTTTGATGAATGAAAAGATCTTAGACACTTAAGCATGCTTGAAAAAGTAAAAACGTTGCTTCATTATTGGTAATGCAGATTCCTCGACAGTTTTCTAAAAACAAAAATTGGTTATACAAAAACCGTCTCAACTGTGGGAGTAGTTGTTATAGTTGTTGCTGGAATCCACGAATCACATACCTTAATGCCTTTTAATCTGCGCCACCTCTTGGAAACGCCTCACAACCATCCGAAAGTAAAACTGTTTTGAGAACGCTTTTCAATTCAGCTTTAGGCCCCATCCATTCGTTTCAGAAATAACAGCTCACCCAAATGAATGATTGTGAGTAGCTAGGCCCAGGGATTTGTTTATCTATACATGCCCACATTTTGGGGGCGTTTTCTTATAAAAAAACGTGAGCCAAATTTTAGTAACAATTACCACATTTTGCGTTGTACTCGCAAATGGTAAGCGACACGTTAAATTTCTATAGAGAGATATTAAAAAGGCTATCCAAATTATGCATAGTCGTTCGAAAATGTCCTTAGCATGTATAACTTTTTGTCTACTTTTAAACTAGGAACCGTTACTGTTAATGTACTGGGCATTACTTGACCTTTGATAATAGTTCCAAACTCATTAATTCAACTACTAGACATTCGCATTTTATTACACTTCCTTTCAATGAGATTTCCGCAAAGGAAACATGACCCTCCAAATTTTCCAACAAAAATACATATTTGCAAAACTATTTTCAAATGTTCGTCCCATTTTATTCTATTTACAGTTTTATATAGCAGCTTAGCTCTCCTGTATAATTAATCCTTTCGGCAAAGCCCACAAAAAGCCCAAGCCCTACCCATATTGCGGTGAGAATATAATATCCCCATTATTAGAATCTCTGCCACAAGATCCGGTTCTGTGGATCCCTTAACAAAAACATCCAATCTCCCAAAATTAATAACACACCGACCGACACAGAAAGCGCTTACAAAAAAAAAATTCCATTTCCATCGAATCTCTCATCGTTTTTGTCGACTTAGACCGTCATTTGGAAATTTCTCCTCCACAAAGGGTTAACTTCGACAACCGACCATATCTCATCAAGGAAGAGAATATTTTATGGGGATATCTATAACAAAAACAACAACAAAAACTACGCCCACCACTCGCTCATCGACATTGCAAAACAACTTAAGTTCAAATGAAAACTAAGAACGCAAAATTAATTAAAATGTTCTTGTGTTGAGGAGCTGCAAAGCCGACAACTCATCCGTGTCCAGATATTTTTGGACTTTAGCCAAATTATTATTTGCTGGGTCCTTTTAAATTAGACGCAGAGCATCTCTGTCATTACATTCAAAGGGAAACACTTTGCAAATGTCAAACATTTGTAACCAAAGAATGATATAACTCGATTGCGATTGTGAAGGTAAGTGTGGTGTCGGCCAACAATCCCAAAGGGATAATCGGAATACAAACGTTTTTCTCGTTATTCCCATTTTGTCATTATGAGTTTTTGTTTTTACTCCTTGCGTGTGTATGGAGTTGGGTTTTGAAAAGAATGTCATCGGAAATAGAGATTGCTTGTTAGGAGAGATATTTCCAATTTCTCACACCGACCGACACCACCCCAAGTGGAGGGAACACATTGTTCCTTCTTAACTCGATTCATTGGGATTGATGAAGTGGAAGGACATAACACCGGTTCAATGGGACGGTATAAGAGATATTGTTTAGTTTGGTTTCGTATTGTTTGTGTGCTTGCGGTAGGAAGGACGCAGTTGGACCAGATAAATGAAGTCAGTTAAAGAGATATTTTGGGTTACTTATAACATATGGGAATTGGTTTTGGGAATTTCAAGATAATTCGGTTCGAAATTCGGACTGATTGTAGGGCTGTCAAATCAATGTACATATAAGCACTACCAGTGCCGAGTCTTAAATGCATTTCAAAAAGTGGTTTGCAATTGCAAATTAAAACACAGTTCCTATTTTATTCTTTTGTAAATAATATAAATATGTACCTATTTTAATTAATTGTTTTGTAGGCAAGTTAGTTGATGTGCCTGCTTTGGTAAGTACAACTATTCAGGTCGGTGAGGTAGTGCATCTTTATCTATTTGTGGGAATTATTGACTCACACTTTAGGTACTAGATATTTTTATTAAAACAAACCGACTCTGACGTAGCTCACGTAAGAATTTATGGAAAATGCCAATTTTACCTAAGTGAGGTTAGTTTCCAGTGTGAAATAACTTTTCAAACAATTCCCAAAAGCTACAAAGTTTACGGACACAATTAACATTCATGGCTTCCAAATGCGACATTTGGGCGTTTTACAAGCTCACATCGGCATTGCTATGAAATCACTTTTCAAATAATTTTGGAAACAATTTCTCAAAAGGCTATAACGACGTTGGTGGGCCATAACATGATGGAATAAGTATAAGGTGGTCTCGTCGGCTGCCGACTCGTTCGTTTTTTGGTCCCTTAGCGCTTCGTTAACGTACACTTACTACGCTGAATAAAGAGAAAAACGTGTCGTTAAGGAACTACTTTTTGCCGACGAGACCACCTTATACTTATTCCATCATGGGCCATAATACCAGCTGTCAGCTGAGACTGAGACATAAACAAATCTCTTGACATTCATTTTAAAAGCCAACTTACAGGGACCTGATCAATATAATTATTTTTAACAGCTAGTGATCAACCTGATTTCGAAATGGATAATCCCTATTATACCCGCCTGAAATCGCTAAGTGGTTCAAGGAATTTGGTATGATTGTTTTTTAATACATTTAAGAGCCTTATACAATATACACCCCTAAATAACACAAGTATATATCATCAACGCGTAAAATCAGCAAATGGTTTGGGATATTCAGCTAGTATAAGTATATGTATAATAGGTACTGAATGAACAAACACAAGACAAATTTGACAGCCCACTTTCTGTGTTACATGCAACATTTTGTGAGCGTAATGTGTGGTTGTTGTAGGTACTGTAAATATTTTCCAAGTTGTGATAGATTAGGCGCTGTAAGAATCAGTTACGTGTCGGTTGCGAATCATAGCCGATTGTGCCATAATGGGCGTTTTTCTTTTTTATTTAAAATGTTCGTGGTTCTTTTTTAGCTTAGACACATCGGAGCTCAGAATTTGTGTTTCTTTTTTCTTTCAGAGAATGATCAAAGCGCGCTCTATGAGCTCAAAATAAATTGACAGAGCAGGCTGTCACATTTGACAGAAATACTCGAGCTCTATTCAGCTCAGCTCTGAACTAAAACAGAAAAGCGACTAATGTGTATTACAGAATGGTCATATAACCCCCAGTTTCACAGTGGAAGTATAAACTACACTTTTTGTTTAAACTTTAGTTCAACAATTAATACTATTCAGAATTTCGTTTAAATCTTGAACAGAGTTCATTCTATAGTTTAAGTTAAACTACAGTATTCTGGCGTTTAAACCTCAGATCAGCCGATTGTCAAAAACACAAATATTTGACGTTGTTTTGCGTATTCTTTGAAAGCAAAGACAAGGAACGATTTTAGAAAAGTCGTATAAAAGCTAAGTACTGTACAATACTATCAAATTCATTCATTAAATTTAGTTGTACTGAGTTCAATTGAACTGAAGTTTAGATTATATTGTGAAACCGGACAAGTTGAACTTCAAATTTAAACTCACGTTCAGGTTTAGTTGAAGTTTAGTTTAAACTTTCATAGCCGGTTTTACAGTGCGAGTTTAAACTCAGGTTTAGTTAAACTCATAAGCAAGTTTAAACTAAGTACTTAAACCGTGAGTGTATTACAGTGGAATTTGAACGAACGTTTAGTTAAACTTCGGTTTAACTTTTCTCGTCTGTTCTGTACGCCACTGTAAACGTAGAACTCATGTGTATTTGAAATTTCCATCAGTTTTGTTTAATATTTATTGTGTCAGTTTGGCAATTTAAAAAAGTTAATCCTCAGATTATCGTTCATCATATTACGTGTTCTGTCCGTTACTATTTAATTGCCAGATGTGTAACCCTGCGTCGACCCTGACGACAGCCCAGATAACCTGCCGCCAAGCACCAGCAAAGAACAACCAGTGGTGAGTTGCAACGCCAGTTTTTAACCTATATAAAGAAAGTAATGTAAACAATTTTCAGCTTGAACCGGTGGAGAAGAAGAATCCCCTCAAGGAAATGGTCGAGGATCAAATAGGCAAACTAGATCGCTACAAGTCGGGCAAACTGAAACTAGTCCGCAGTTCAATGTCACCATGGGTATCTATAGAGACTGGATTTCTACATGGCCTCATGTCGATAAGCACAAATCGGGAATAGTGAACATGATCAACCTAGGCAGGCGCGTGGTGGGAACAAATTTGCTACCGGGATTTTAAATTGAAAACGCCCTTTCTTTGAACAAAATTTCAATTTTAAAAACCATTATACCAAAATATTTTGTAAACTCTAATTTTATTGCAAAATATGTATTCATCTATTTGAATCCGTATTAGCTACATTACTGCAAAAAGCTACCGAATTTGGAACTACTTTCACATAGTTTTTCTATATCCAATTGTACATTGTGGGCATAAGTATTTTGACAAAACTAAAGTTAATTCTACTCATAATTTGAACTTACTTCATGTAAATTTTGGCATCAATGGAAAGGTAATTTAAATTCCGTTTGAATGATACAAAACTCTTCTTAATCCATTAAGTACCCATTGAAAATTTAGAATTTTTGTGAAAGTCTTCTTTTTTGACTTTTTTCCTCGGTCTCAAACAAAAAATGTTTTGATGCAAAAAGTTTCTTCAAACAATTCTAATAGTGACTGCAAAAATCTCTTCGCTAATATTTTTATGATTTTTTAAATGGGATGATCTCAGAAAAATTTTGTATGAAAAGGAGGAAAAAGTGGCTAAAATAGTCATTTTTAGCAATTTTCAAATAAGTTTTTATATTGCAAAGAATACATCCTATAACAAACTATTAATTTAAAAACACAGCCAACACAAAAATTGCAAGCTCCAATACAGTTTGTCAAGGAATTGTTTTTACAAAGAAAAACAAGTGGTAATTTAGACAGTTTCTTTATAACACAAAAGAGCTTCTTTGATGTTTTACTTAATTTTTTTAATAAATTTTTTTATTAATAGGTTGGTATATCTACTAACGAACAGTAACAAAAAATACTACATTAAGAAAGTAATAAAAAATACGCAAAAATGAGCTTGTCAAGAAATTTGTAAAAACAATTTCGTGACAGACTGTATGTTTGTTCTTAATTCATCAACTTTGCTAAGTAAATCTTCTTCGTCGGACATATTGACCCCAACTTTCAACAACTGTATCGTCGATTTTCTTTCGTGATTTTAGAGCAATGGACGGAAATAAACGGGCAAAGGACACAAGTTCATCACAAACCTCTTCTTCATTTGTATTGGTGCATTCACATATTTTGTCCAAAAAAGGGGGAAATCGCAGTTGGGATAAAACCACCGCGAATTTGTCGGTTGTATTTCAACTTCAGTCAATTAACATACCCAGTACAAAAAGGAGAAGATCTAATCTTAAAATAAGAAAAAATGAATCAACATTAAAATATGTGTCAATTATATTTTCAACTTTTCCTGAAAAAACGCCCCGGGAAAATTCCCGGTTTCCCGTAGGGCCACCACGCGCCTGAACCTAGGACCAATTCAAGCCAAACTGATATATTAGCCGTTTTTTATTATCAGCTATGATCCATATAGATCATTGATTTACATGCACTTACAACAACAACATGTGATCCTGCTTTTCATCGAGTTCACGAAATATGATCTGAAAATTAATTCAACTATTTCTCGTTGTTGTTTCGTGGCGTTGTTTATTTCATTCGCTAAATGTTGGTGTCCCTGTAAATTATAGCCACATAGTAATGTTGCCAGACCAAAATATGAAACGCAATTAACAACACAAAAAATCAATTAGCATTTTTTTAAATTCGAATAAGGTACTACTCCGACTTTCGAGATGTTTTGTTTCGCTATATAGCTCAGAAATATAAATGGAAATATTAGCAGTACAATACGGTTAATTATGATTCATATTTGAACATAACATTTGAACATAGTTCCCGAAAAAAAAATTTAATGCTAAATGTATTGTGGCAACTCTGTATACCATACAAATGCTTGTGATATATTTTTAAGAGAGATAATGGTGAATACACACCACTGAGCGGCTGTCGGTAGCATGATGGAATAAGTATAAGGTGGTCTCGTCGGCAAAAAGTAGTCCCTTAACGACACGTTTTTCTCTTTATTCAGCGTAGTAAGTGTACGTTAACGAAGCGTTAAGGGACCAAAAAACGAACGAGTCGGCAGCCGACGAGACCACCTTATACTTATTCCATCATGGTCGGTAGTAAGTAAGTAAGGTAGAATAAGTAGTCAGTCGACAACGTATATCAGGGATGATAATGCTGAACCCAAGAAAGGTAGTAAATTGGCCGAAAAAACGAAGTAGATTTACAAAAAACGAAGCAGACATTTGGCGAAATGCTCAAAATGATAAAGTTAGGTCTTCAATGGGATAATGGGATCTATAGATGGATGTGTAGTGTGACAGAAGCACATAAATGATATTCTATAGTGCATTACATGACACATTTTGTTCGTGATATTTATATTTCGTTGATTTTTTCGTCGTTGTTGATGTATTTAGAGTCAAATTGGTCAATATTGTCTATTTTAAATGATATTTTGAACCATAAATAAACGAAGTAGAAATAAGTTGCTACGTAGCAGATGAACAATATTTAGAAAATGAAGTAGATCTACTACATATGAAGTAAATTATCATCTCTGACGTATATCCGACCGCGACACATTGTAAACGTAGAGTAGCGTATCATTAATTTAAATAAACAATTATACATTTAATATTTGATGAACTCGTGTTTTATTATCTTCAACGAAGAGGCCAACATCCTTACAGTATGCAGATTTATATTCATATGGTAACACCCCGACACAACAAGCGAAATGTCAAACTCAAATATGAGCATGTGCAATGGAGAAATCATCACATTGTGACGTCACATTGTACCATGTGGCTGCAAGATGGCTGGTGGCTATACCAAATTTGTCATAATTGGTATTGGATTTTATATGTGTATTGCCACAACTCAATCAATGATCCAGTTTGTTTTATTTTAATGATCTTATCCGGATCAGATCACGCTGATAATAAAAAACGGCTATTAATAGAATATTTGTTAAACTCTTGATTTAAGCTAGATTTTTATTTTATTGTATATATGAATAATAAAGTGAAATAAGTCGTTGCACTTGTGAAATATAAATGGCGCATTTTGTGTTGTAATTTTTGATTACACCTCAAAGTAATCGAGTACGGGCTAGAATCGGTTTTGCTACACAGCTCTATTGTATTAGAAACAGTGGTTGTACTCAAAGATAAGGGCTTGCACTTGCGAACTAATTGGTTGCATAAAAACAACAATAATGCAATTTTTTTTGTCATAAACCGGGAGGGAGATCGTACTACGAAATTCCGGAAAATAAACTCAGTTTAAACCCCCATCCATGCCCGGTTAAGTTAAACTCGGTTTAAACTCTCGATTAAGTTTAAACTAGCACTGTAATACACCTTTTCATGTTAAACGTCGGTTTAAACTTGCACTGTAAAACCGACTATCAGTGTGAAACTGTGGGTAAGTAAGTCAAACTAGTTCCCCACTGGATCACAGTTCCGTCCTATACGAGGATGTGTTTGATAAATAAAACACACTTTGGCCATAATGGAAAACTTTCAGAATTGTGGTATCACCGTTAGAACTTTAACCAACGATTTCTACTTGGACGGGTCTGTTGTGTAAGTATATGTAGTTGGAAAGCAGCAATTATTAAAACGGCAACACATTACAAAAAAAAAAACTCTCGCAAAAAAGCCGCATAAAAACTTACCCCCGTATTAATAAATACCGCATAGTGGCGAATTAGCTCTAAAACATCTTTTAAGTCGTAAATATTATTAATAAACATATCTTAGCTTTCACTGACATGTTTTAAGGAGCGGATAACTTAATTCAACGAATTCGGCGTATAGAGAGTGGTTAACTTGCACACACAGTTAATTTACTATACACATATTTCAAATACACGTATACCAACAAAAAGTTCGATTGGACGCGAGAAATTTAAAAGCTGGAAGAGAATTTCAGAGAGAATCTAAAATTCGCAAACGAAAATGCTCTGAGCATGATAGTGTCAGCTGATGGAATATGACAGATTTACAACCATGTTTAGTACAGTTTGGACGCAGTGCTGCCGTGCGTTTAGTGATAAAGAGTGGATAGCTAATATGGATATAAGATGTATTTATTAATAATAAAAGTTATCAAACGAATAAGTCCACTATCCGTATGGTAGCTAAAAGATGTTTTAAAGAGCGGATAGGGCTTTTTTATTAATTCCGCAGTTAGTGTATAGGAGTCCTCTCTGTACAGCTACAAAATCGTTGGCTTCTCCATCGCACCATGTTTCAATTTTCCTACCACCTCATAAGCAGCTCAATAAATTACCGAATCACGTCTTCAGATACTTTTCGCCGAACATACCAGCTTTAGGTAAAAAACACTACATCCGTTCAAACTCCTCGTGGCTACTTGCCTTTGGGGATAACATAACATCTCATGTTTATAAAATCACCTACTTCCGTTGAGTTAAGTTGTACCCAAGACTGCAGTCATACGAGGGCGTCAACAGCAGTGCGGGTTAGAAAAAGGAAGTCATCCACCGAAGGGCTTTTTAAAAATGCAATTTCCTTTCGCGTTAATGCAAAAGCTCCTGAGACGAGAGAAGTGTTGCTATAATCGTAGAAGGCAGCGTGTTTAGTTTGCCGACCACTGCTTGGCATCGCCTTTTTACATGAAAGCGACCACTACTCTCGACTCTCGAGTTACCTAGTTTCGATTCTCGCCCCGCGAGGTAATTCATTTGTTGGCCAAGAATGCTAATACCGGATAGAAGTACTCTGAGAATCTTTTGTTCTCATACAATGAGGACTTGTTTTCCTCAAACTGTCTAAGGACGAGACGAAGTATGCTCGAGACGTGAGAGGAATTGCGTTGCAAGTGTTCTTGCAGCAAATTAATAGCCACCTAGTTTTTAATGTCTACCAGCGTATGGCGGCGAAGAAAAAGTACTGGCAGGACAAAAGGTTTTTTTTTCGGTTTTCATTGTGGGTGGATTTCATTCCCTATTAGTGCCGCATGTTGCCGGAGGATAAATTCGAAAGCCTTTTTTTCTCTGGCACCCCCTCGTTGTTTTAATTATATGTATGTCTGGAGGAGAAGTCGTTAACTTTCGTGCTGCCATAATTTTAATAATTGGTTAGAGTTACTTGTAATGTAATATGGGAATTTGTATACTTAGCTTGGGAGGTTAGGGTGATATTTATAGCGCAGGGACTCCTTAACCATATTTAGTGGCATAATCAAGTGATTTCGTTAAGAGGCTGTCTCGACTTTACACCCTGGGATGAAAAGCAAATATTTCTAGATACTATTTTTCGACATAAACGTCCTCCCAATTGGATCCTTTCCTTTCAACGATGTGACAATCATGCCATAAAGGCACTCAACATTCAGGAGCAGTTCACTTTTACGACAAGTGGTAGACAAACCCTCCGGAAGATTATATGGAAGAGCATTAAATGCACAATCCACCAGAATCAAGCGATAGTTGCCATCAGTCGATCTCCAGATTTTACGACTGCAATGGCAATCTCTTGATCTGGCCATTGTTGCCAGTGACTGCATTTGATAACGTTGGTGGTACCGCCTACATGCTGTTGGCGCACAAGTATCAATATCTGGACAAAACGCCCGTCTTAAATGTTTACTCAAGTCCTTGTAGCTTGTACTATCCAAATCCAAAATCAATAGTAATTTACCGTATTTATTCGAAGGACTCACCCCTATTGAGTAGGGGGAAATAATTAAAGCTCATTGGGAATGGTGACACGTTGATACAATAAATCATGTTTAGTTGACCGATGGATAATCTTTTGCTCAAGATGACCATTTTGTTGGTTACGTGTTTGCAGACACAGACGTTGGTTGAGATTTATGCTTACAGACATTGGATACGTGCCAGGGGGGAAACAACACGTGTATGGAACTCTGGAACTCTGTGTGAAGGAGCACATATGGAATTGTTAATTTCGCAAACGATATTTTATACGTCTAATGTTTGCCTTCGTAATTCAAAGAACTTTAGGCTGTGCGATGTTTTTATTCAAGCAGATGTGGGCCACTCATAAGCGCTACAAAATACCAAAACTATTAAAAAAAAACTCAAAATACTTTAATGGGTTTGAAACACTTCAGATCACAGTAAAGCTTATACTACACGTCACGTCGTCAAATTTGTTCATTACTCTGCACGTTGGGTCCCCACGTACGGTGCACTCCGCGTTGTAATTAGGTAGAAGTTGCCCGCCACCCGATTTGTGTGTATACCAAAACGTCCCATCAAATTCGAACGACACATCCCGAAAATGAACATCGCATAGTTGCTGCAGTCATAGCCCACATAGGGATACTCGCTGTTCATGGAGTAGGTAAAATATTTGACTGCGGCCGCATGGCTACAAACAATCCGACCTGCACACACAAAAGTTCATGGGCTGGCATCAAATTGACCATCTCTCCTCGTTTATCAATCCGAATACTCACTTGAAGTCGTTTCATGAAAAGGAGCAGCACAATTAGTTTGCGGTGACCATCCTCCGTTTGGATAGAAGTCTGCATGTCCAGATTTGGTCGACACTCCCAGTTTCCCACCCGAGGTGTGAATGACCTGGACAAACTTGCCATCACTCTGATCTAGGCGGTACTTGGTACCAATGTCGGTTGGCACCGTAAACATAGGCCCGGCCGGATCCAATCCAATTATATGGTCAACTTCACCCCCCAGCCGTTGGCCAGTGAACCCGGCAGCATGAGCACCCAAGCTATACCCAGCGAGAGTAATTCTGCTGCGGTGAAAGAGTCCGACCATTTCCAGCGATTCGATTACCGACGCTACAGTAAAGCCAACATCGAATACATTCAGCGCTGCACTCATGTAGCCCCTCTGCGAAAGGCTACTCCAATCCACAACGCACACGTTGATATCCTCGTAACCGGCCCACGCTAGTCACATTTGCACGAGTGTGAGAAAATTAGATTAGCTGTCAAAGTATCACTCACTTTTCAATATATCCAGCATCCAGATGTTGCTGCGGCTACGGATCTCCCAGCCGTGGATAAAGAAACCCAGTTTGCCGCCCACATCGAGTCTTCTGAATCCGTCGGTGTCCTTTGGGTGGATGGTGAAAATACTATCGCCAGTACTGGAAGAGGAAGGATCTCGAATTGAGTTGTATAGTTTTAACGATTTCAACATACACTGCCTTGCAATAGAACAGGATGTCGTTGCCAGTGGATGCTGCTGAGATGCGACTATCAAAAGCAGTTGCTTGTAAGTAGCGAACGATACTGAATGTTCGTGCCCAGTCACGGCTCCGGATTGTTGAGTGTGCCGACGCCGCCCCCGCCGAGTAGGCGAAGAGAATCAGCAACATGAACCGCCCCATCATTTGAACTGAGTTCGACTAACTTTCAGTCGAGTATGTATCTATTTAGAACGAATTGATGATAGTTCAAGCTTCAAGAGCGTTACTGTGACAAGAGAGTGTTTACAGTGTGTTTACACATATGGTAGGTTACGAGAGAGCGGTCTTGGCAACTGCATTGTGTGAGTGCAGTTACCCAATCCAAACATCAAATCCAAGTCAAGGTGGTGGTTGCGTTTCGTAAATGTTTTCATTGCCATGTTACACATTTTCTTACAGCGAGGAAGTCGAGCGAAATTATGTTCTTGTTGACATGCGTTTCGATTTTAAGTAAACACTAGTCGTTAGAACGAAAAGTGGACTAAGTATCTATCCCGTAATTAGAATTTATTTGCTATATCTACTGATATGCTCAGATACCGGTAAAGCTTTGAAATGAGTGTGCACTCAGAGGGTTACTGCGGCTGTCGGAAGTAGAGTGATCTAGAACCGTTCAGAGACTGATCAAATAAAAGGGTGGTAGAATGGGTATCTTTATGACCTAGCTCCTACAAATGTAGATTTAGTTTCATTTGCTAGGAGGCTATGACGCTCTGTCATACTGCAATAGTTTCTTGGCTCTTATTATACTCAGGCCAGAGCTTCCGAGAAATGCAATAGCTTGTTAAAGATTTCCACCTGTCATTGGCTATCAATTATTATTCTATAAGATTGCAGAAAAGCGGTTTGATCAGCCTATCCCTATCAACATTTATGTCTTTTTGAAAATTTTGCTTTTTGCAACACCCTGTGGTAGACTGGCTTGGAAGTTGCTATGAATAAAGGAACATCTGAGAGATACACATGTGCGATTACAGGTTTCTGAGCTGAATTCTCCTCTGACGATCAATATTAAGCAGTGCGAAGGGTACCGACCTAAGGCTTATTGTGGTTTTATATACCCTTTTTTAAAATGGACTTTGAATAGCGTTTGATAGCGTCCTTGCTTTTTTGAAATGGTGAAGACGGATTGATACACAGCCAATTGACAACTGCGCTGACAGTATAGAAACTTGGTCGGTTAACTCTCCTGGCCTATAACAAGTGACGGCCTTAGCCATTCAGACTCTTCCACAGCTAATTTTTCTATGGTGGTTGATTTACGGCAAAAGGCGCCCCTTTGATGCTGGCGCACAAAGCCGTCTCGCGAGTTGGCCCAACCTGGGCCCGCAGGCAGCTTGTAGGCAAAGTCCGTTATGTGGGAGGAGTCGACGGTCTATTCTATGTGGTTTGCGTGAACATAGGCTTTGGTGTATATAGTCGTAATGTGCGTGGTTCACTTCGTGGAAAGGGAAAAACAAAAAAATGTTTTCCAAAAGGAATGTATTATGGACAGAGCTCGAAAATAACTCTCAACCTTTATTTTCAATTGGTTTCTCACTGAGAGATATTACATTCGGCTTCGACATTAAGGTCTTGCTCTGAGATTTATTTATATATATGTATGTAATTACCTTTTCGCTCTTTGGTTGATTTGTATTTTTAATTTATCACTCCTTAGTTAACTTTTTCCGTAAAAATTAAATGGAAATGATCAACCAAAGACCTCATTCTTCGAGAGTAACTTAAAAAAGTCAAAATTGTATTGAATTCAGTGTTGTCGTTCTTATTTAACACATATAGCTATTGTCGATTGGGGGAAATTAATTCTGTTGTGTAGATACTCAGGTTGTTTAGTTTCGGTGACTTTTAGCAGGAAGGACAATGTCCGAAATTTCATTAGGCTATCGAGGCAGCACCCACATATGCTTTTAGAGAACGCAGAAACAGGATCGTTCGTAGTAACGCAGACTTTAGACATAACCTAATTACCTAATTTTTTAGATTATTCCAGAGTTATTTCCCAGGAGTGAAAGAACTGAATTTGTTTTCATAGAACTGGTTTTTGCTGTTCTAATTTTCATAACGACTTGACATATTCTTACATAAACTATGAATAAAGAAAATGGCTTTATACGAGATATCATCATCTGAATGGGTAATAAGAAATATTTTAAGAATTTTAGAATTAAGTTTGACTACAAGTAAACTCGCAAGGGTCTTAGCAATACCTTTTCTCATTACTTGTGTAGCCGGGACACTTTCACTTGCACTGAACTTCCTTAGACGAGTGTTAACCAATGACTCTTCAAATCACTAATGCAATTCCGCATGCGCTGCTAACTAATGTCAATAGTTACCTATAGTGAAAAATGTACAAATGAGATTTATTTTTTTCTGTCAGTGATATCTCTCTGTGGTTGACCGAAACCATACAAAACAAAAATAAGGGTTTCTCTCTGAGCGTAACCAAAAAAAAAAAAAATACTGTGCAAAGAAACTGATTATTATGTGATCAAATTTAAAATTCTCAACAACTGAGAGTAATATTAAGACATTCCAAAAGGTTGAGAGATACTTTCCAGCTCTAATTATGGATATGTACTGTCAGAGTTCAAACGTTGTATTAGTGCCATTGCTAAAAAGTAGCTGATGCTTATTAGTGTTTGTTTGCATTTTTGTTATTCGCTCAACAAATGTTTAATGAAATTTGAAATCTTCTAGCTTGGGACTATACAATAGACCACATACACATAGCCGATGTGGATACCGGAACGATCGACATAGGGAGACTGTTCATTGTGATTACTAAAACTAAATTAATAGGTTCCCTGCCAACTTAAATGAAGTCGGTCGATTACTTCGACTCATTCAACACCTTTCTGCCTAATTATTTCTACATCTTCCAATCCTCATTCTAAGTAATTACCCAATTCTCTATCCTCTATGAGTATCCGCATACTCAAAATAAATCTTCAGCGTCATGTTATGACACCATTCCCGACTGTATCAGCCATCATCATTAGTTTTGAGTTCTCCTTTTTCGTTTGAAAATTGTAGAAATAATAGAAAAACTTTAGATCCTTGATGCTTCTTAGCAGGATTAAAATTATTTATCTTTCCGCTCTATGTGACTTATGTGAAGGGTCCTCTGTCTCCGCCTTATGCGCGAGTATCAACCTGAACTTTGTTCATCTCAGGTAAAACTTTGATTACTTCTCGCAATTAATAATTTGTCTCTTAATGAAGATGTGGGAAGTAAGTTATCCAGTTGGTGTCTACCATTCCGTTTGGTGTGGACAATGTGTCTATTGCAAATGTATATAGTATACCTATACACTTAAATATGTATATCACCTGTAGTAAAAAGGTAAGAGGGGTTATTTAAGAGATTTTCGCCTTACGTCTTGATATGACAGTCCTTTGAAGTTCAAAGCAATGCCTAATTACCTAACTGAGACACATATAAGACTGTTTTTGAATTCAAAATCAGATTTCAGGGCCTAGAGGGTGTTATGTTCTTAATTCCACTTAACTGATGTTGTATAGAAAGAACTTCTTTTGCTCTACGCCCACAAAAGAAAAAAAAAAAATAAATCAATCTTTAAAGGATACTTTACCACTTCCTTTCGATTACCTCTGTTTGCGTTAACAAAATAAATACATTTCTCTCGATACCTATGAGAAAGTATTAAACGGTCAATTCTAATCCCTGGACCAAGCCAATAAGTTTCAAAAAAATACAGAAAAAAAAAATCCATGGACAGAAAAAGGAAAGACAACGAAAATTCAGAAAGAGCTCATGATTTATATTGGCCTCCTCTGAAAGTTTCTTGTTTGTCTGTCTGTTTTACTTTTTTTTGTTTTTTTTTTGTTTTGTTATTCCACTTCATAAGGGATGAAGGCAAACAATTATAAACAAACGTATACCCGTACGTGCTGAATAACTTTCAGAAACATAGACAAATATTTTTACTCTGACAAAGGTGGTAGAGTGCTACACAGGCCGGGTGGAAAGTGTGAAAATGAGAAAATACTTTTGAAGAAGTATGATATAAAGATATACTCAAACTTGTATACCTTTATGGAAAAGTTCGAACTCATAAAATAATAAATAATATTTTTCAAGTCTCCGCACAAGGATTTCTCATTTTTAATAAAGAAGTCTATTTTATTGGACGTATAAGGGCGTGGAAATGTGATTCCAGAAGTGATTAAGTGATGAACTTTTATCGGCGAGATTGGAAAAATATAAATATTGGCAATATAAGTTTTGTCGATTGTAAAAGCCCGTTATCCTATAGCGAGAATAGCTGTTTATATAAGAAGAATTCATCATTATGCTATTTTCAGTAATATTTTAATTCTGATCATTTATTCCACTTTGAATTGTTCAATGGTTGGCTAGAACTTGAAATTCCATAGTCTTAATGAAAAATCGCTGCGGATCTTTCCTCCGTCGCTAGCTGCTCAGGGACTATTAATTTCCAAGTTTCTTTGGCAACTGAATAGTTTGGCATTGTGAAAAAACCCTGAAGCAAAAAAGCTTAGACGTTAGTGAAGGCGCTTGAGGGTACCTTTTATAAACACGAACTTCTTAGAGTGGTTTGGTCTCGTTCGGTTTGATGGTCTTTGATGAAGGAGATATAAGAGCGAATTTAGCGAGCTGTATAGTACCATTGACCTAACTGGGCATTCCATCTTACCGATAGTGTTGACTGTTATTATATTTAGTGTATAACTTTGCAATTTGCATAGCAATCGTATTCAACATGTTCCAGACAATCAAAAAAATTCTCGATCTCTTTCTTACAAAAGAACCGGAAAATTATGAAAAAAAATGTCTTCTTCCTTATGACAATTGGATCATGATATTGGCTATCCATTCTGTACCGACACCAATTAAAGGCAATCTCCATAGCTACAGTCGAATTTGGAAATACAGCTCTAATAGCGATGAGCTTAGTAATGTATTTGTATCATTAACATGAGCTAATATGTACTTACTTATTTTATTTAAAGAAGACTGTTTACTAGCTCGTGAACTTCATATCCCTCATTGCACCAAAAAATAGCTTCTACAAAATTCTGCTTCCACAATAATGTGGCAAGTAAGCTGCCGACCGGACCGCTGCGAAGAACAAGGCTTTTAGTGCTTTTAACAAATGGCGATCACACCCATCGGATTCAAATAAAAATCTTACTATCTCAGAAATATGAAGATGTATGTATGTATGTATGTATTAGAGACATTAGCACAGGCCTCGGCCCTCATTGAAGCTAAGCTCTGGGCCTCCAGGTATCGTAGAATAGCGCCAATACAAATGGACAAACTAAACCCGTAAATAAGCTGATTGAATAATTACAGAGACGTAAATATTCAAGGTTCTTACATATTACCGTTTGAACTGAGTTTTGGAACTTTCTCCTGAGGGATCTTATCAAAGTAACGCTGAACCTTTGACGATGTTATTACCTGGTGGCACCCAGGTGTAACCCAATTGTCGTGGATCTGATTCCCATTGTGTTGGCGAAATACTCTTGAAGCCGAGGCGTTCGCGAACCGATGTGACGATGTTACACATTTTCGGTTAAGTTTCTAAACTTAAAATAAACATGTCTAACTAAATTACCTTTTCAGTAGCTTCGTGCAGATATTTGATAAAAATGCACTCTTCTTGAATCTGTAATTTTATAATGGTTACATCTTGAACGTTCACCAACAGTTCGAACTTTGCACTGTTCTGCCAAATTGGCTCTTCTCTAATTCGTCCTAATTTTGTGACTATCTTCAGTATACTAAAGGGCACAAACCAGTAAGAACTAGACCTCCAGCTTCGGCCAAAAATGAGAGTTTCATAGAGCCAGTTTCAAAAAGTTATTAAGTGGTTAAGTATGTGTGCCATGTTAAAGTAAATGGTGGGCAAATTTGGTCACGCATACACTGGCACTTAATAACATTTACCGTTATTCGGTGGTAACTTTGAAATAATTCAAATAATTTTCCGTTATCGGGACGTGTTAAGCAAATTGTGTGTTCGGTGTGGTGAATTTATTACGAACTTATAGTTATTTCATTAAAAAGCATAATAAATATAAATGGGGGTATAGTTACTGTAATAATGTGAATTCCTTTGACATTATTACAAAAAAATATTAGCTTAAGCTGTAAAAATAAAATGCATGATCAGAAAAAAAATCATCAAACATGATTGTTATTAGTTTTTCTGATATACATTTAGACCTTTCTCTATAAATATTTTAACGAAAATTTATTTATTTTCTTTGATTCTTTATTTTATTAAAGTGCACCTAATGCGTTTTGGAATAAATAATTTAATATTGTTTTGTCAGGCTTATTATATTTATTATTTTATTTCATCTACAAGGAAAATGTGATAAATTGATTTTGAATAACAAATAAATTGGTCATCGGAATTTAAGCAAACTTCTGTTCTAAAAACGAAATACTAAATTTTTTCAGGAAATAGCTACATATTTTCAAATGGAATAATTTTTTTGTTTGCTGCTAATTTTGATGCTAATTTTGATGCTAATTTTGCATCATATTTGTTATTCAACTAACCAATTTTGAATCATACAAAACTTGTTAGTTGCATAACATTGAAGAGTCCTGAATGAAGTTGCACAACAACTGAACGCCAAAGTGAGAAGTAAAATATTTAGTAAAAATGCGTAAATTCTATTTATTGAATTAGGTATTGATTTTTTTATAATTAAAATATAATTTCATTTTCAAAAACCGAAAGAATAAGAACAAAAGCATAGGGACCGAAATATAAAGGAAAAAGTGATAATGTGCCAAAACAATACAAATTGAGTATTTAAAATTATTTTTGACTGTCGGCGATTGTTTTGAAATGTAATTTCATTCATTAGGCGTATTTTTTTGGGAAGTGAGTATCTATAACAAAACCAAAAGTGAGTATAACAATTTTGCATGTAAAAACAAAAGTGAGTATAACATAACCAAAAGTGATTAGATATAACAGTTTTTCATGTAAAAGTAAAAGTGAGCTAGCTATAGATTCCCAAAAAAATATGCCTATAATGTCAATAAGAAACATTTTTGATATTAAGTTGTTTCATAGTTTCATCCCACTAAATTTGCAGCCCATTTTTCTCTCGACATTCGCCGGCGAACATTTTCCTTGACATTTTGTCGACATACGATTTCAGAATTACATCCTCAACTAATAAATATCGCCAAAAATAACAAACGAAAACTTTACTTTATTTTTAAGAACGAATAGGTATCTTCCTTTTTATTTCTCTATTATTTTCTTCATTTCAAGTCCATCACCGTCCGCAAAATTAACCCATTTTAGAACGCATCCCATCAGCTGATCGAAACTCACCATCCATCAAATAATAATATGACGTACTGTCAAACGACAAAACTGTCAAAATTAATTCGCGTTCATTTTCTCGTTTTCGTGTGTCGCAATTTAATTAGTTCTAAAAAATACAAATTAACTTAAAATGTTGCTTTCTATTATACACATTTGTTTGGTGACACGTTCTGCTGTTCACGGATGTCTTGGTTATCTGGAACGAGCGATATTCGGTTTGCCACAAGAGTGCATGGCTACCTAAGTGAAGTCCTTGTTTCACTTTCAAGAAGTCTTTGTGGGACTCAGATGCTTTTTGGAAGTTGGTGGCGCCTTAAGTACATTAACGATTGCCAATGTTTTACCATTATCTGGATCTCGGGAAATATGTAGTGTGTGCGTGTAACTTGGAGATCCCCTTGTCTAGTCGAAGAAGTTTATGGTGTGCGTGAATTCACTCAAAGTATTCTTACTATTAATTTATCTGTGCAATCTTCATTCAACAATATATTTTCTTCATAGCCTGACACGATATCCACTCTATGCCACAAACCATAACTGAGCAACCTCGCCTTGTCTGTGATAGTTGTCGAATCTGGCGACATTATCATTTTTTCCATCACTTCTGTCGGAATCAGCGATAACTACGATCCAGTGGTTGGTAAACTCGCCGAAGCATGGACACCTGATAATAGCTATCAAAATATGTAAAGGCAAATTTCATTTGGCATCTTTGCACCTAAGTGGAGAAATAAAAGTACATCAGCTATTTACTCATGTCTGCGTCGAGGGGAATTCGTCCTAAATACATGCGTTCACACACCGTGATCGAGCCAGTAGTGACACTGACTCACCAGATAATCAAAACTCGAAAGTCGATACTGGGTCTGCCTCTGATCACTGAAGTACAACGACACTCGCCCATTTTAGTATTCATAACATCAAATGAACGATACGCGAACGTATAATATCAACACACGTTAATTTGTATACATATATTATAGGCAATATTGTAAGAAAATAAAGACGATTCATGACAGGTCAACCACTCTGTACTGATTTGAATGGATATATTACCGATCCGCTTTAGACTGCGAAGCTTAGGTTTAGATTCACTCGATCATGTTGCTTTGTATTAATGCTCTTAAACCAATTTTTGATAACGCATTATATTGTGGGTTATAAAAGAAATTAAAAAACCATTTAAACAAAATTGTGTATTCTAATTCATATAAACGTAAGTCAAATACATAATGTAGCCTTAATTGTAAACACTTTACATACATGCACCTGCTCATGCACCTCTTTCGGTGCTTTTCATATCGAAATTTCTTTCGGGGACGGCTTTTGAATCTCTCCGCTGCCATATTCTTTAACCCTCAGCAAATCGCATCTGCATTTGAAGAATTTTTAAAATTATCTGGATTTTTAGCATTGGGATGTATTATTCAGTTCGTACTTTTGAGATAACTTTCTTTAAGAACGGTACTGCTGTTAGTTGATGCTGTGGTAGTTTACGTCGAATCGAAACAATGCGATTCAAAACCCTCTACTGATGTAAGGGAACAAATATTATGCCAGCTAGAGAAGAGAAGAAACTGGTGTTATATTGAGTAGGTATAATTTAAATTGGAATAGGTACCATTATTAAGACGGCATTGTCATTATCTGCAACTGGGTCAAATGCCCAAAGATGTCCCAAGTTTCCAACCGAGCTACTGGTATAGTAAACAAAAATATTTATTGTGTAAAAACAAAACTAAATAATATATCTTACTTGACTCCAAAAAGTGTTTTGGCAAAGTATCATTTTTCGCATTTTTCCATGCAATTTCTTCTATTGATAATTACACGTAATTTAGCAAGTCAATTATTATCTAGTTTCTATTGGATAATCTGCATAAAATAGCAACGCTGCTCTTTGGGGAGTCGGCGGCTGGCATTCGATTCTCGTCTTTGGTTTTGTTCCTCCTCCTGCAGAGCATTCTATTTTGGGTTTGTCACTGATTTTGTAACTATTTAGGATATCATGAAGGCGGTGGCTGAGGTTTTTATCTGAAAAAGGGGGTTTAATGTCTATGTTGAAAAGAAATGATAGACTTACCATTATTAGCTGGGGGGAAATGCAGAAATGTTTTTGTTTAATTCCATGTTCTTATTTGTTGCCGCTGCAGCCATTACTCGTCCCCAGTGCTGCCAGATGTTTTTCCCCAGAAATCGTAATTACTAGCTTTCAAAATCGTGGAAATACGATTTTGTTGGAAATAAAAAAAATAAAAATATATATAGAAAATATACGTTCAACAGTAGCAGATGACTTCGGAAGTGATAAAACTTCAAAAATGAAATTTTTCATTAACGGAAATGGTAAACTTTCATTACCATGCTTTGTTTGTAAAACGTTTTTCCAAAAAAATGTTACATCTATTGGAGATCGAGGTGCAGAAAAAAGATATTCAAAATCGAGGTTTCTTATCTCACGAAATTCGGCATCGGCGTCTTGAATATCTTTATTTAGAATTAAATTTGGAAAACTTTTGAATAATGGATAAAAATAATCTACTTTTTTTTCAATTATGTTTAGTAGACTTAGAAGGGTTAAACTTTGAAGCAATTGGTTTTTGAAGTCAAATCTTTTTTAAGATTTGATGGACAAGCTCTATATAGAAACCCAAGCAAGCCTGTTTGAATGCTTCAACATCGTTCCTGTTTAGATTTAAAGAATCCAATTGGTCTTGAACTTCTACACGGAGATACAATTTGAAACAATATTCGAAGGCAATTTAAATTCATCATTAAGGTATTTTATGTTTACCACCTTTAAAATATCGGGTTTAAGAAAAAAATCTAAAATTGTAAAAACTAATTGCTTCACTTCATAATACATTTTATGTATTTGTGGCTGCTCGTTCACCTTCATATTTTCAGAAGATATTTGGAAAATTGCAAATGAATTTTTGTATTCAATAAATTTGAAAAAAATCTTGGAATTTTATGCTTTTTTAGCTCAAAAATCTTGGAATAAGTTTTAAGCCCTAAAATCGTAAAAATACGATAAATCGTGGAATCTGGCACCGCTGCTCGTCCCAGTGGTTATATGGCATTATTTTTCTCGAGATGTCCCATTTTCATGATTTATGAGAGGCACTTTTACAATATTTAAAATAATTTTTGCACAAAATACCCACTTCGTTGCACAAAAAAATATTTTTATTTGAGCTGAACTGTCAACACGGCATTATGACAGCTTGATGACAGTTCAATTATTTCACCTCAATTTTTTTTTTTTGCTTATTCACACGTATTCACAGATAGAAAAAGAGGCGGGCGGAGCTACTTATTTCAAAACTGGCTCTATGAAATTCTCATTTTTGGCCGAAGCTGGCGGTCTATTTCTCTCTGGTTTGTGCTAAAGGGGCTGGCAAATATTAATAACTATTTAAGTATTTATTAAATTGATTTGATGACTTTCTTTTTGTTTAATTTTTTTCTTATTTTTTTTATTTTTGATTTTATAAACTAATTTATTTTGCAAAGCCTACTAGTCTCTCCAGAATGGAACTTCTACTCACTATCTCAGAAATATGAAGATACAACCAAATTATAGAATCGGCAAATACTTAGCTCAACAAGTAAATATTTGTTATAATAATTGAACCAAAAAAATATGAAATGGAACCCAATTTATGTGGGAAAAAATGTTTTTATTAGAGCCTATATTCCTCGTTCTTTTACTTGGAACTTACTTAAAGCTTTTTCAATAAATCTAAATCTAAAACATGTTCAATTATATTAACCCTTAAAATGCAAAGACCTTGGTGACTATCTATGTACGACACGTCTTCTAATGGCTTATGGAAAATGCAACAAACAGTAACTTTAGTTAACTTATAACCTAACTCCAGAAATGGGCAATTCAAACGAGGAATTCAATATAAGAATGAATTCAATAGTCTTTTGTTTGCATTCACGTTTTGCTTCATCTAACTTCGAAAACGAAAGACATTTTCGTTTTGTGCGGAAGAAAATTAACGAAAAATTTTTGAATGACATTTTCAATACCCTTTAATTATTTAAAAAAATAAATTCCATTTACGGCTATTTTTAACAACTAAGGTGTCAAAAAAACATTTCTGTAGCAGTAATCGTTCAGTAAGTATAGTTATTTACAATTTAATATACATAAAACAAAAAAGCAAATATTTTTAAAACTTTGAAAAGTATACTAAAAGTATGTAAATAAAATACTGCTTCTTAAACGTTTGCGAAGAAGAGGAAAAAAACGAGAGGAGTTACAGAAACAAATTTTCGCTTTCGCATGATATCTTTCGTTTTTTTTTCAATGTGATTGTATAGGTACCACAAATTAAATGAATGACTAACCTATATCAACCCTAAGTTTATGCAGTTTATTCGAGGAATTGTCAGTGTCACACTTAATTCGAGAATAACACGGCAGGTCTACTGGTAACTCAATTACTTTTGGGATCAAATAAAACGTTTTATCTAAGCAAAGAGTTACAACTTTGCTCTTTTCTTGCCGCTTATGAAAAGAAAATGTTTTGTCTGATCCGGTGTGTTTTCACCCTTAATAATACCTACTAACGAATTTATATTAATTTACTACAGAATCGCGAGTTCATCGAAAGAAAATTATATGACGGTTATGGTTGACAAGTTATTATGTCTGTTGAATAACGAGTCAAATTCATAGGCCTATCCCATGCCGCCATATTATAGCCCTATGCATAAGAAACGAAGTGTAACATTTCGTTACATTGCCTTTCTTTATATCAAATTTTATGGATCGTTTGAAATAAAAACTACTCCCTCATTTCTTTGTCTCCAAAGACATTGTTTCAAAAATAAGGTGAATAAAATATAACTATTAAAAGAACACTCCAGCATACCTGCTTATGTATTATGTAAGAAAAATGTTTTGAATCAAAATAAAACCGTTCCTTTCAACACCAACATACGACTTTACCTCATTTCATTTTTCGCCATGAAAATAATTAAATGTGGCCCTTGGCGTTTAAATTCATTTTCCATTTTCATCTCTTCGTTTTTTTTTTTTTTTTTAAAGTGTTCTCCTTTCACACGTTGGTCTCTCTCATAACAGAGATATCCTTATCCCCATAGGACAACAAGGAGGAAAAAAAGAAACGAAAAAACTGTCGCCTACCATGGGAATATGACGGAAAGCATAACTGCACGGCATGGTAAACGGAAAAACGAAAGAAAATGAAGCGATGACAACATTCCAAAAATTTTAATATGGAAATCGTGTGCTAGCATTTCTGTGCACCGTTGGAAAATGCAATTTTCTATAATTTCCTTGCAAAGGAATAGAAAGACCGACGAGACGACCAACTGGATCGCATATGATATGTTATAGGTTTCTTGTTCTGCTAAAAAAAAAAAAAACAGCATCCAAAATTAAGTTTAAATTCCTCAATAGAACTGGCCTCAGTTGGTCTTTTTCTTTAACGTACACTGGTACACATTCCCGAATGACTGGAAGAACTTCTAGGCCATGCATCGAGGACTATATGCGGTCAGGTTCGTGAAAGCAATTTCCTTTCGAAGTTTTTCCGAATGCCGGTTTTCTGTTTGCCTCTGGTCAAAGTAATGATTGAGTAAACTTTAGGGTTGAATAGTTTATTCATGGGGCATCATTTTATGTGATTTAACTTGACTCGGGATACATAACTAATGGCTGTCTGTCAGGGAGTTTGTTTGTCCTAAAGAGCAGAGCAAGAAACTTATTGGGATATCGCTCTCAAGGGGAAGCAAGGAGTTTCGGAAGTGCGCTACGTGACTTATACCATCGTCGTACGGATTTTGGCAGAATGGAAGGGAAGGAATGTGAATAAGATAGCGATCTTGGGAACTTTGAACTTGAAGTAAGGGGGAACAATGGAGAAGTGAAGGTTTAAAGGATTTCAAGATGTGTTACATCGGAGATAAGATTCTGTTTTTCTGTGAGAGAGGGGTCCACACTAGAAGATGTAAGATGAACGATGTGTTTCTTTGAATGTCACTTCAAAGTGTGCAGTGGAATATTAAGCAGCCAAGATGATGAGAATGAATGGTCTTTGCTATCGAAGAAGGGGTGGAAATCAGTTGTTCATAAACATAAAGCTCTAGACTATATCATTTCATATGCAAAGAAATATGTGCAGGCCACACAACATTCATTGACAGAAATGCTATTTTGCAGCCTCCATCTAAAGATGGAGAACGCCTTCGCTATTCATTCCCTGTTAGTCAGCAGCACATTGGGTCGTATGAATAAAACGTAGCAATTGCTTTTACTCAGACTAAATGTCAAAATCGAAGCAATTGCTAAGTTTCGTATGAATAAAAACTGATTTGAGTTAACTCCAACTTTTGACATCTTCGAAAAGCGGCGCCACCGACCTTTTACTCAGATTGGTATGAATAAAACGTGGAAGACAAAGCAATTGCTACGAAAATTCCGAGTCTGCTATTTTGTTGACTCAGAGCATTTGCTAAATATTTTGCGCGCACATTTTTTTTGCAAAAACAGTCTAGCCTTGTGAGTTGCAGTGTTTTTTTATAAATACATACATAAGTTAAAATAATTTTTGCTTGTGAAAGAAACAAAAATGGATGCGATAAGTTGCACATTTTAGCTGTTTTCCCTACTGTTGCTAACGTTCGTGAAAAAAAAAAAAACAGTATAAGCTAAGAAGAATTGGTTACGATAACAACTTTAAGCAACTGTATCGTTTCACGCGTCGAAATGTAGATTACTTTTAGAAAAAAATCTGGAGACGCGGGGTGGTGTTCCTTCAAATATCCAGAAAATTAAATCTTTCCTACTGCTTCTGACGTTTGCACGAATACCACTATTTGATCACTATTGGAGATAGAAGTAGATGGAAATTCCTCATCGTCAGCTGCAGAGCAATTAATTTGTAATCGAATATAGGTTATGCACTTATGCGTACCAGTAAGCTCTTCCAAATACTCTTCTTCATCATAGATTTAACTTTTTTTTTTTCGTATTTATGTGCATTTTTTTTATTAAATTACTTTATCATTTATTTATTTTTCCTCAAAAATTGTTTTTTTAATTCTAAAATTCAAATTCAAATTCAAATTTTGACAGAAACTGCAAGGGAAGGACACATGCAGTGAAGTAAATGCTTTGTTCGAATTTTCGAACTTTTTTATTCATACCGATTCAAAGCAATTGCTAAGTGCTTTTACTTTGCTACCACCTTTTACTCAAAGCAAATGCTAGTTTTTATTCATACGACCCATTAACACAATTAACACAACACTGCACTTTGTAGCAACCCCAACGACAGCGCTAGACACTTTTTTGGACACCTTACGCCACTTGACTTGCATAGTATTAAGCAACTTGCTGGAAGCAGTGCGCTACAGCTCACAACCTTGGGCTACTTTAGAGAGGGCAGTTTTGGGCACAGTACAATACTAACGGAGCTACTCCCGGGCGTACAGGTGCAAACTTATGAAATTCACCCTCTGGTCGACTTCGACACTCCGTACGAGGTATCATACCCGGAAAGATATGAATGGCAAAGGGATAAAGTAATTAGACATTGCGAAATAGCAGTCTACACAGACGGCTCTACTCCGTAGATCCAGACCAGAAAAGTGTCTATACGACTACCGAATATAAGCAGTGTCTTCCAATCAAAAGTTCTGGCTGTTCTGAAAGCGGACGAGCTAATGCGGATCAGATCTATATCTGGAAGGGATATAGCCATCTACATCGATAGCCAGGCCGCGCTTAAGGCATTATGCAAACAGAACCGAGTGAGACTGTACTGGGTACCAGGACACTGCGGTATAGCTGGAAATGAGCAAGCTGATGAGCTTGCGAGAAGAGGCGGGGAAATGTTAGATGGAGGAGATGTGGATATTAAACCACCTTCTTGCATCATAAAAAGCGATATTAGGAACAAAATAACTAAGAAAGTCGACCGGAGGTGGGCGGACCTCACCGGTCACGCAGTATCTAAGGCACTTTGGCCGCAATACGCGACCGAAGAAGATCTAGGGAAATCCTCAAACTAGGCAGGGAACATCTCAGGACACTGATCGGCATATGTATTATCAGGGCACTGTCTTCTTCGAAAATATGCCAAAAGACTCGGGCTGGCAGACCTAATCTAACCTAGTCAGCAGCACTTTGTTATTATTTAAACACTCATTGTTTCTGTTTGAGTGTGCACAGGCTGGAAAATCACAAAACCTGCCATAATTCGCAGGTAGCGATGAATGGTATCGTATCATTGATGGGTTGAGACTGGGTGCGCTTTAATATTTCTTTGAGAAAGGATTAGGTGCACCTTAAATCAAATTAAATCCAACGGCAAAACCATGGCCTTTACATAAGACACAAACATAACCTACAGCACGAAATTGTGTTTTGATGGATTCTGAACTCACAAGATACAGTGCATACCAGACCAAACCATCCCTCCTATCATGCGTTGCGTACGTCCCATAAAATGTTCACCATCTGTATCGTCATGAATGCAGCCTTGATTTGATTAATAATCACATCATGTCAGTAAAATGCTCATCAATTGCTCACTCCCGATTTACATAATCAAGTATCGCACAGGCAAGTATTACATTGTAAATCGGGGTGAAACCTATTTCCACGCAGGAACATTTTAAATAATGCCATACAAACGAAGCACTTCCATTTTGCCGTACGATGCATAACTGAGATATCACCACAAATCACCGTTTTAAATCAACTAAATTAAAACAAGGTGTCTTTCTTGCCTCCTTTCCCTTCGAATCTTTTCAAATATTTCAGTCCAAACAGGCGAGGAACGAAAAAAAAAGCAGCGCAAAAAGGAAGACGATCACCGCCTAATGCGAGATGAAGTGATAACAGCACCAGCCGACAGAATTCCCACAATAACTCCCGAAGAACTTCCTCAAGGGAGAACGTAAATTCTCCCCGAAAGCAAGCACCTCCGGAGAGAGGAATCTTCTGTAATTTATTTTAATGAGGCTTCACGCCTCAACCGCTTCTTGTGCTTTACTGGTATTGCTGCTTTACCAAAAATAAACCAAAAGGGGATGCTGCGGCAAAACACTAAGATAAATTTGTCCGTTACGTCCCAAAATCAAATACATTCCCAATGAAGAAGGCGAAGAAAACCAAAGACAAAGGATGCCCTCCTTGCACACACATCCTAAGGCGTCTTTACATTGTATGAGGAGATATTAAACTTTTCAGATGAGGGGGTCAGTTGTACCAAAATTAGCTCTCATTTACTTGAAGTGCCCAAATCCAACCGTAGACAGGGTAAAATGGCGGAAAGGGCTCTAGGTAGGTACTCGTTTATTCAACTCAAATCTGGAATCCTGGAAATCCCCAGCAATATTTATTAGCCGGCCATTTGGAAAAACCTCACGGACAAGAGGTATTGTTGGCGTAGAAAGGACATAAAATGTGTTATTTATCTGCACTTGGGCGGACGAACGAAGAAGAGGCATCATTTCAACTCTCGCCTAAATGGTTCCTCTCGAGAGCAGTGTTTTCGATGGCAATATTAGACAAAGACAAGGGAGGGACACTGAATGGACAGAAATCGAAGCAAATAAAGTGTTTTGGGGATTTATTTCTTGAAGGTGGCACCGCCCAGTGCAAAGTTATGATCCGTTGGACAAATAGGAATTTATTTAGAATAAATTACGTGCGAATGTCCTTTATGTTGTCTTTGTTACTATATTTTATTCGCATAGTAAACACAAGTTTCGGGTGTGGTAAGGATTGATTTATTTTTCGAACTCAGGCACGATTTTCTCAAAGCTTAATTTTTGGATTGGTTTGATAATCAACGACCGACGCGACGGACGGGTAGCCTCATAGAAACGACTAAATGTTCAAAGTTTTTAGAAAAAAACTGTCAGATTAATCTTATCATCTCCAAATGATCAAACAGATAAAATCGGATATGAATAAAGATAGATAGATTTAGTCTGCCTGGTGTCCCTTATTAGTTTTGTTTCGTGGCTGATTTGCGAGAGTCCTTGCAAATATAAACGTATGTGAATTATTATTGAGGGAACAAAACAAATTTGTAAATAAACAGGTGTTTCAGGATTTTAGTTCGAACTCTCAATTGTCCGTTTAAGTCCCTTTTGTATTTCCCCTTCTCATCTCAACAGCGTATAAGTCTTCCTATCTAAGCGTAGTCAGTAGCGGACGGTGTATTTTATCCATAACTAGCCATGCCCGCGGCTCGGCCCGCGCGCCGGTTTATTTTCTCTTAAATAAAATTAAAATTTATTTGAGTCATCATATACGTTTGTCATGTATGTTTGTTTGTATTTATAATGGCAAATTAAGCGTAGTAAGGTGGAAATACAAATGTTTGCCCCCCTTTTTTTCAATCCTTTTAGGACGAATTTTGAAAAACAATGAATGAGGCATGTAATAGTTTTGACTTATCTATCAATATACAAACGTTCAAGTTCATACGGCTAACGGTGTGTGAGACCCCCCTTATTCCACGCGACTCCTTTACTCCTGAGCAATACTCACCCACCCTACGGCCTAAGTTGGCCACACATCTATAAATCCGAAAAAAAAATCATGTAAATCGGACGAATGATTCTCGAGTTATGAAGAAACGAATAGACTGTAGATGGCGTTCAGCATTATAAGATGGAACCTGTCATGTATTTTCATACCTAGTACCTGTTTACCTATAGCTTAAACAGGTGCAACCACGCACTCGACTCCAAAAGATCTATGGCCGATTAGTCTGAAAAAAGATATGGCTAACAAACACAAAAAAAGCCCTTAAGTCACCTCTATCCCATTATCTTGATTCGTCATAAGTAATTAATTTCAAGTCGAAAACAACTATAATTGAAAATCTTGTCACATTCATAAAAATTTACGAGAAAACAAGAAACAAAAAATTATAAAAAGTCAAACCCAGGAAACCTAAGGACAAAACTGGAATTTTGTTTTGGTCATAAAATGAAATTTAAAGCAATAGAAAAACTATTATTCTCCGTACAATTCGCTGTGACACACCCACAATGGACTTCAAACACAATGGTAACGTAACCGAACCAACCTCCTTTAGGATTGTGTAAGCACTCGAAGATAAGAGCTCCTTGCATGTGTGACGAAGTTGCCACTCAATTTCTTGGCCAAGAGCGTTTAGGTCTTTATATTCCTCTTGAATGAGTACCAGCGCCAGAGTGCTATATGCGGAGTCGGAGGCGATTGCTGTGGTCCTCAATAGAAGTGGAAATGCATTTAATGTCAGTTGAAATTCCATTTTAATCGCTTCAGGGAGGGAGGCAGGCATTGTTGATGGTTTATTCAATGGACACTAAGCCTTTTCAGAAAAGAAACCCCTTACAAAGTGTATCTTAGCTTATAAAGTGTCCACTGGGGTGGAGGCGATTAGTGCCACATCAAATGTAGGTATATGCACTAAATTAAGCTTCTTTAAAACTCACTCACACCCATAGAGAGAGAGCAGTCACATTACTGATGCCGAGCCGATGCCCGTTTCAGGAGGAGGAAGAGAAGCGAAAAGGCACCAAGGATATTTCTTATTATCATTAACGACACTTGAAGTTTGTCCTGCTTCTCGTACAGTCGGACCACTGGGGTAGCATAAAAGTGAGTAAAAAATTACAATTGCACCGGGAATAGGAATGTTATTTGAGTTTGGTCATGTCCAGGTTTCTTTTCTTGGCAATGCACAGCACATTGCACATGCCAAGCCACAAACAGTAAAACTGCGAAACTATGCAGTGTGCCGCCTTGCTGCACTGTTGACTATAAAACGAATCATTGTGGTTATGGAAGATATATAAACGGGAAGCGGGCTTGTCACTTTAAGTGAATTTTATTGTAAGTTTACACTTTTATGCGCAAACACTGAGGAGGCATAACTTGCCAGTCTTTATGCTTATTGTGATGTAGTGGGGTTGTTGAGAAAGTCTTTGTGGTTTCTTGGAATGTGAGGAACATGTATCACTTTTAAAAGTCAACAAGAACAGGGGAATAGTTGACTTGTGTTATAATGTCTCCAGTCTTAGATAAATTGGTCAATTCAAAGGAAATGGTGGTAGTATTCTACTAGTATGTACTTTTGTCTGGTGATATTAAAAGCGAAAGATGGACGTATACCCTCATTAATTTCCAAGCTATGTTTCATGCTGTAACGAAGCGTTACACTAAGCTGCACTTTTTCTAACCACACATCAGCTTTATATAAGGAAGTTGTCTGGAGAACACATAGGTACATAATATTGGTTTGACCACCGTTTGGGTGATATTATTTTACCAATAAAGAAGTAAATATTTATGTTGTAACGAAGCGTTACTTCAATATAATCACTTTTTTAACCAATCACCATCTGGTTGTCTTCAAAACACATATAATCGTTTTAAACTACAGTTTGAATCCCGTTATTTCACCAATTATGTGGTGCTTGTTGACGATGTAACGAAGCGTTACTCTAATATTCACGTTTGTTCTAAATAATAGTCTGCAAAGACGTTTAAAGAGACCTCGTTTTTAGTTTTGGAGTCTATATTTGATTGTTTCACTTAACTAATTTATTTTTCATGATGTTACAAAGCGTTACACGAATTAGTAATCTTTTTCTGTTTAGTCATAAGTCTTACCTTGATCAATAGTCTGCCACTCTTTGGTCCTTTTCAATTTTTTTATTTAAAATTTAAAATGTTTAACTCTTTTAAACAATTTTCTCGCTGTAAGCTTCGCTTGGGTTTGAATTTTAAGATGTGGCATTATGGCATCACGTTAAAACTGCTCACCCAATCGGTAAAAAATACGATTTTAAAGTTTTTTGAAAGTCGCATTGTTGCGGCGGGCAGCATAGTTGAATTTGTCTTATGGCAATTCTGTATGTAATTTTTGGCTTTGGAATTAAAAATAGCGCTTGGCATCCGCGACTTCTTGGCCTTTCTTTTTGGGTCGTTTCGGGACGTTCTTGGGAGTGCTTTTGATTGCATTTCGTGTCGTGGTCATTTTTTGTGCGCTATAATGGGGTTTTTTCGTTTGCGATTGGTGGCATTTTTGAAAGTGTTTTTGTCTCGATTTTAGTGCATATCATTGGAGCTAACGTTATAAAATTTCGAACATTGATGTGTGTTGTTCTGACACATATGAACATATGTTTTTAAGCAATAGAATAAATTGACTCGCCAAAATGACATCTAGCACATCATGTCGAATCGCATTATATTTAAAACGCGACTCACCTCTTTTGTTTATAGCGGTCATATTCCAACTACCTATCTCTTATTGCGGTTCCGGCCATTCTTTCGCATATGGCCATAGGTCTTGTAACTATACTGATTATAGTTATTTTAGGAGAACTTATATCCGTAATAACACAATGGAACATAAAGGCGACCGCTACATTTCATTTAAAGATCAAAAGAGTTTTTTGTCGATTCCAAATCCTGTATCACTCAGACCAATCCCGGTCCATTGTACTACCAAGCAGAAACCCCTTTTTTTGTTAAAGTTGTGGTGAAACTATGATGGAATTCATTGTCTGTTTTCAATATCTTACCCTTTCCTGTTATATTAGTTCAACTGTAAGCCTCCAGAAAAGTTTGGCACAACCCATCGGAACAACCAAATTAATAGCTTTCCCTTAAATATCCTTTCACCTGGAAATTCAATAAGAACCAACACTTCCTTGATTGCGGTGAACAAAAAAAAAAAATAAAAAACCGCATTGCAATTCAAATGAAATGCAAAGTGCCAAAAATCTGGCACCTGGAAGATTCCCAAGCCCACATCCACAATCAAAGCGAGAGTACACCCACCATCATTGAATTCAATGTCCTTTCTTGTCGAGATGGAAAAGTTAATTGCGAAATGGTCATTAGTGCCATCACACTTCGGCGAATTCTCTTTATTTCAGTGATGGAAACTTCAACGCCTTCATCTGTCACCTCATTTTAAACGATAAAAAGTCAAAGAAGTGCTGCCCCCTACCGTTGGGTGTCATCAGGCTCTGTCACGCGTCTATGAAAGGCGCAAAGATTGGATCTAAAAGTGACTGTTATTCCGCAGGCGTCTTTCATCCGATTATGTGAGTCCTCCAGTGAATGAATAACAATGAGACATCATTTCAATGGTGGTGGAGTATTTTTCGGGCCTTCTCTCAACACCATTGTTGGATGCAAATAATGAGAATCATGGCTTTTCACCGCGCGCGCCGTCACGCCGCCGCTAGGGGTATAAAATGCAAATTAATTGGCGATTTCCTTGCCGCTGTCATCGTAGGTCCTTGGTGAGATGTTTTTCTCGATATAGGAGTATATGTATAGGTAGGTATGTGTATTTGTCAGCGATGTTCATTTGGCAGCTTCTAGTCAGGAAGTTAATTGTTTTTTTTTTTCTTATTCATTTTAGAAGCAGGGGTCTTTAAGATTGAATAACTTAAAGAGATTAGAAGATAAATTAAGACGTGAAAAGGTGACAGTTAAGGAGAATTGACTTTTATATGAAATCACTTTGGAATTGTTTTTCTAGGTCTTTACTTAAGTGGTTTTAGTGAACAGGGGCACCATCAGGGCATCAGGCGGCATCGTCAGTCGGTAGACTCAATAATCGTTCGGTGTAGATATGATTTGTGGTATTCATTAGAAAAAATGTTTGTCCCAATAACTAATTGATGGCATGAACGCAACTTGGAAAGCTTTATTAGTAATAGGTATGTAGCCTTGTTTCATCAGGTAGGAAGTAAAAATATCTTAACACTTAATGGTCTCAATCGTACGGTTCCTACTGCCCCATTTTTTCTAATAACTTATATTAACTTCTAACACGGTGTTTGTGGTCGAACTCCTACGAAACGTCTTGACCGATTTTTATGAAATTTTTTGTGTATATTTGGTGGGTATAAGAATAGGATGTAAAGTGTACGACCTATATTTCGTCAAAATTGGACAAAAAAAAAAAAACATTCAAAATCTTATATCTCGAAAACCACCGAATCTATTGAGTTCAAATTTATAGACAATATTCAGTATTGCCTCAGGAGTGTTCCTGTTTAGACAAAGGAGCGTGGCACCTCCCATATAAAAAATACGCGCCAGACAACAAAACAAAAAACACAACGTCGTTCAAGAGGCTGCTTCGGCTGGCTTCGCAGTAGCGCATTCTGTCACTCCAATTTTCCAAGACCTTGTCGATGGTTACGGGCTGTAGCTCACGGATTGCTTGTATGATATTGGCCTTAAGTGCTTGAATCGTTTCCGGATTGTTGGCACAACATAGGTCCTTCACGGTTCCCCAAAAAAAAAAAGTCCAAATGGGTCAAATCGCAGCTGCGATTTGGAAATTTGGTCCGCAAAAGATCGATTGTGCCATGGGCTGTGTGGGAAAGCCCGCCATCCTGCATAAACCAGAGGTCTCGGTCGTCCAAATCCATATCTTCAATTTCAGTAAAAAAATGTGTCAATGTGTCAATGATGCCACCACTCCACAATCCGCACCAAACTGTCACTCTCTGTGGATGCATTGGCTTCTCAACAATAACGTGGTTCTCCGAGCTCCAGTTGCGGTAATTTAGTTTGTTAACAAGGTCGCCGAGAGGAAAATGGGCCTCGTAAGAAAAGATGATTTTTCGCCCAAAATCGTCGTCCAATTCACATTCTAAGGCCCAAACTGCGAAGCGATAACGAAGCGGATGGTCGTGCGCCTTCAATTACTGAGTCAATTATTTGGGCTACACAGCATTCACTTTGGAAATAAGTTTTCAATATTTTCCAACGTTGTTCAAGCGTTAAGCGACTCATTTCGTTCAGCGGAGGTATGATACTAACTTTCTGTCGAGATTTGGAGCGGGAAACAGCTGTTAATGTCAAAATAAGCTATCATTTAAAAATAAACCATTAGATGGCCCACACTTTATATATAAATTGCAACGTCCGTCTGTTTGTCTGTTCCTCCTTATAATTTAAGAACCATTTATTTGACTTTTTTTCATGTTAATTGTACTTTTTATCCGAGTTCGAAAAGTTGACATCGTAAGGCCTTACGACAAAACGTCTTCATAACAAACAACAAAAGAAGGAAAGAGACTGCGGAAATTCCTATCAATATCGTTGATTGTTGAAGTTCTTACTATTTCCCATGGTTATGCATAAGTACCTACTTTCATTAATTTGTTGGCCGTCTATAGGAAATTAGGAACGTATCATTAAAATTTTCAGGTCAACAGCTGTAGTATTAC
Source organism: Cheilosia scutellata (assembly GCA_955612985.1). Lineage (NCBI taxonomy): Eukaryota > Metazoa > Arthropoda > Insecta > Diptera > Syrphidae > Cheilosia > Cheilosia scutellata. The sequence continues at coordinate 5,561,440 of OY015313.1, forward strand.
ATAAAACTTACAGCCAACAATATGTGGGTCTTTATTATAAAGGCAGGCAACATAAGCCGCACAAAATACCACACTGCTGCGCCAATTAATTTACTTCCAAAATCCCATCAAATAAAGACAACAGCTACAGCACTATTCTTCTATTATTCGTAACACAGACCTTCGCTTCGAATTATTTTTACCAACAAATCAAAGTGCCAATTGAATCTAACCAAAGGTCATTCATTGCACTCCATCGCAGCTTTTGTTGCTCACTCAGTCGGTGTGAGAGAAAACGATTTTTTATCAATTCCCCATCGTACTCACTCACTTCGCATAGGGAATGTCAGACTTGGCCAAACCATAAATCTAAGTACCACCATTGCGGAGTATCTAGGATCCTCGCAAACAAAAAAAACCCAAACCGTCCTCAAAAAACAAACGATGGCGTTAGAGGATTTATAACCAAACTGAAGTCCGTTGTCCTTCTCTTATTTATATTTTCCCAAAACCTTTCCATTGTTAGAAAATATTTTGCTGATGACATGTGGGATGCATAAATTCTTAAAAAAAAAATCCTATTCAAATGTATTTGCCCACACACGCAGCTCATGAATTTTAAATTCAAAATTGCCAACTGGACACAGGTCTATTTAATGCCAAATCGAGTGTTAAATTTATGCAAATGATTGTTATGTGTCCCATTTGGGCGATTTAATTTATTTTCAAAATACGGCAGCTAAAATTGGCTGCACTTTGTCACCTCTCTCGACGGGGTGGGATGTATCTGAATCGAATGATGGTTCAATAACCACCTTGAAGGGTGGTTCTTCGTGCCCATCAGTGCAGCTCAAGTGCAACTTAATAAATTTTGTAAATACCCCCTCGAATTTGTTCACATAGCAGAGCATTGAAAATGAGTGCTAGTCATAAATAAATTGAATATAATTACGTGCCACAAATGTAGAGTATACAAAGTGTAGAGGCTGACGGGCGAAGGTATAAGTCTCTATACGGGTTAAGTGGAGATTGTGTAAAATCGATAGCTCCTCAGCCGTGTTCTCATCAGTGGAATTGATTGCTTTTCTATATAAAATAATTTTCCCCCGGAAACCTTTTATGTAAATTGGGTGCATCCTGAGCAGGAAGCGAAAGTACCCCATTAACTTTTGTAGTAAAGGAGGGTGCAGGCAAATAATAATTACTAGCAGTGGGTTGGGTTATTGGAACTGATGAGTGATCTGAGGGAGTGGAAAGTTTGTGATTCTAAGTTTGTATATTATCCGTTGGATCACTCAGACTAAAAATAATCCTTCATTGAAATGTCAGGGAGATACGTGGTGATTGTGTTTAATAAAACCAAAATGCGTTTTGAGTAATGAGGAGCTCATGATGCATATATATCAATTACATTAGTGGTCTGGAGTTTACCACGAGCACCACGACAGTTATAGAATAACTGTCTTCTCTGTGTCAATTTAATTTTAAATAAAACAAAAATGCTCCGACAATGCACTTTATTTTGAAACTTGCAATATTATTTTCGGAATGAGAAATGTCCACCATGGTCTTATTTGCACTAATGCACGCGATCGTTCCAATTTTTGACCACCCAACATTTGCGGCTTTATGCCAGCGATAGCTTGACAAATGCTTTCTTTCAAATGATCCTAAGCTGTCGATTATTGTCATAGACTTGTACTTTGACAACATTAAAATATCTAAATAAGCGGCTACATGAAATTTGGCCCCAGTGAAAAAATGGCCCAAATTAAGAATGAAAAATCACCCCAAAATTGGAGCTGTTTTTCATAACGAAATAATACCCCAATTTCAAATATGAAATAAGGGCCCACTGCGATGAAATAAGGCCCCAAATCTGACAGTAAACTCAAGCAGGGGGGTCGTAGGGGGCAGCATGCCCCCCATACGTTTTCGTTTTTCGTTTGGGGTCTTATTTCATTTAATGAAATTTTACCCCAAACTGAAAAATGACAAAAGGCCCAAAAATATGAATTGTCAGCCCAATTCGCAGATTTGTACGCAATTTTCTGTTGTAAATTGTTGGAGTGATTTTTCGTTCTTAGTTTGGGGCCATTTTTCATTGGGGCCATAAGGCTCTACACTCTGCACCGCTGTTGCTCGTTCGGCGCTGATATACTGTTCGCAATGCAGGTCAATGTACAAAATGTATGAGAGCAAATTTAAGCCAACTGAGATAAAGATACTTCCCATGATAGCAGAAGTAACAAAGATTGATCGAATTAGAAGTTCGAAGATCCTTCACGTCAAAGAAACTTGGATCACGACCGGCTTAGTCGGTATTGCCATGTTCAAATGAGGGATCATACAAACCCTGTCAACCCCGTTAATGTCAATCAACGTTCCCAGCGCGGAAGAGAGGCAAAACTCCTGGATCACAATACATGAAAGAACAGCAACATTTTATTGGCCTCAGTGATAAAGTGATCCGAAACCGGGAGGCCTGGAGATACTTTCTGAGGTCGAATCAGCGAACTCCACAGGCGGACCAGTTGTGATGCAGTAAAGTGTAAGGGTTAATACCCCAATAATCGTGATCATAACCGCGCTCAACAAAGAGGACGAAAAAGAAGAAGAGTATCGTATTGTATCGATTACGGACAAGTCCTTTTTCCACTCTCTTTCTTCGTAAATATTAAGTATACAAAGTCCTTCTGTCCTTCTTCAGATCTCAGACTATTTGTTTGCCAAAGTTATAACGATTGCTTCAGAGGTTTTGTTGTGAAAATGTAATAAACATACAGACATACAGAACCACATTTGCAACGTCATTTCATGTAAAAAATGAGCCTTGTTTAGGTTAAGTTAGATTAGGGTGGCGCAGGCCGCAACAAGTGCCGCCCTTATTTAAAAATACGATTTTTTCCAGAAACTGGGATCATCCTTCAAATGCTCAAGGGCCCAATCAGGAAAGTTTTGCCACAATCTGTGATCGATGAATTGTTTGGCTTCAGCACTTGAGTCAACACGACTTTGTGAGGTTATGGGCCAAAAATCGTATGCAGAATTTTCCGATTGAGATCTAAGAAAAATAGTTGAGCTCGTTTTGAAATCGACAAATTCGTCTCATCGGCAATAGCAACTCATGCAGCTGCGATATGTTCCTATATATACCTTGATGAAGGATTGAACACCTGCATTTAAACTCAAACTTTGGCAATATTTTTTAATAATTTTAAAGTTGTTGAAACGCTGCACTTGATATTTGTGCACCTGATGGAAGTAAACCATATATGCATATGGGAAAGGGAAATTCTATCACCCCTATTGGAAGACACCCTTAAATTCCCAGAATTTGGACACAAAGTCAACGCAAATCATCGCAAAGCTTTGGGGAGACTTTTTATTAATTTTATGCATGGAAAGCATTTCGTGGTATTGGCCCGGATGTAAAAATGTATAGCCTCTCACTCAACAAACGAACACTACACACAACATAAATTGTTACTTTTATAGCCTTAAGAAAATTATAAAGCGGATTTCAGCTCAAAGTGAAGACAATTTCAGGCGGTATAGCCGGGTGCATCTAGTCGTGTTTTATACCCTCATATGCAAAGTAATTTCACTCAAAAATTGACATCATCAACGTCAACTGTTGTTACAAACGCGTTTCGCTTTATAATAATCTTATAATGTCATAGTTTGGTAGTCAAACGGCTGTTACAAGTAGGTACACCATTTCATATTAAATTTCGTTCCTTTTTTTCCTTTTGGCAGACGAACAACCGAGGACACCATTTAGATGGGTTTAAGGGTATAAGTTACAACAAAGAGTAGAGGGAAAGATGAGCAGCACCATAGCATGGCTCAGAATGATATTAAATTATCTATATGTGTACAGTACGGAGAGGGAAAAGAGTTCAGCAACCAGATGTCGTTCTACGAGGAGTATAGGAGGCCCCGCTGCTGGTTACATGAGTTCATTTTTTTCCGGTTCATATGAAATGTTGCCAGTAAATTTCACACTAATCGAGTACGGTATAGTTCGGCCAAAGGGGGACGGAGGGTATGGTGTTACAATTTCCCATTGTCGAGGGTGGCGAAAGAAAATACGAATATATTTCAAGAACTTCATACCAAATCTCACCAATGACGTAAATATATCTTTAAAAGATTCCAAGAACCACGGATTGGGAAGTCACTCGATTTACCACCTCAACCCGACTCACAATAAGGTGGGCGTTAGAGTATATTAAACGCTCCATTCCATTGCACACCTACCTAATCTTTTTCGCATATGACACTTCACATTGACAAATTACCCTCGAGGTGTGTCAGCCCCTTCTGTTTGTGGTGGCGGCAGTAGACATCAGCAACATACACACATTCACCATTTGACTTACACAAATCCGTTGCGGATCGTATGAGTGACGACTTACTTGTGTCGAAAAATGAGACACCTTGTCGTTTCTCCCTCTGATAAGGTACGGACGGAGGTGTAGAAAAACCGGATAAATCCAATCGAAGAGTGTATCATTGTGATTGATAAACATAATATTCGATTGGGGTTAGATGACACTCAATATCGGTTTGACTTTGCAATCTTCGGTACGATGTGAATGTCAGAGTGTCGTCGCAAAATGGTAGATGAGTATGGGAGCGGAGGATACATTTCCTGAAAATAGCATACCAGATGCCATCAATATATTTTCTCCTCGATTGGCCAACCATTTATCAATCCCAAGATACAGATTTGTCATATTGATATCCATAAATTTTCTGGAAATGTATTGAAATGGGTTGTTGTTAGTCTACGTAGGTGAGAGGTGGTCTTTTATGAATAAAGGCCATCAAAGTGTGTGAAACTGATTGAAGATTGTCTGATGTAGCCATTAAGTTAGATGTTAAAAAGTTTGATTGAATTTAATGATTGGAGTTTGAAAAATATTCTTAAAGGCTGAGGAAAGATATTTTCCAGATCTAAAATCTTTTTTAATGAATTTGGCTATTTATAAAAATGAGGTCATCCAGCTCGAAGGACCATTTTGGATAGTAGAACCCGGGGCAGTATATAAAAAGTTATATGTAAATGTGATAGGAAAATTATTACTTTTATTGAATAATAAAAGTCAAATAAATGATTGTGGATATACTTTAATGAGTATAGGTTATTCTTATCGGCCTCCCGACCCGTGAAGAGTGTCTGCCTAAGACACTACAGCCTTCCATCCTCTACGATCCCGGGCACGCTGCTTCCAATTGTCAAGACCAAGCGCTTTGGAATCTGCGATGGCTTGGTCTTTGAAACGGAGATTCGGTTTTCCTTGTCTTCTCGAACCTGCGGGGGCTGGGATTCGAAGATCCTCTTAGCTGGAACAGAATTGTCCATTTGCTCGATGTGGCCGAGCCAATGTAGTCGACGTATTTTGGCTACTACATCCACATCTTGGTACAGCTCATAGAGTTCGCGGTTGTATCTTCTCCTCCATTCGTTCTCCTCGCACACAGGACCAAAAATCCGCGGAAGTACTTATTTTTCTTTCGAATCAGCTCTCCCTTCTTGCTTATCGTACAGCACTCGGCGACATAAAGCAGAACTGGCAGCAAAAGGGTTTTGTATAGAGCACACATTTCGTCCTTCGAGTCAGGAGTTTTGAACCTAGTTGTTTTGCCAAACCGAAGTAGCAACGGTTTAATAGGGTAATTCTTCGCCAGTTCATGGAGTTCATGTTTACTCCGAGGTAGGTGAACTCCTTCACTACCTCGAAATTGTCAATAGTGACGTTTTGTCCTAGGCGGTGGACTGATGCCTGCGTTTATTTGTTCATAGCATGTACTTAGTCTTGTCCTCATTTACTTCAAGGCCAACGGATTTCGCCTGTTCTTCAATTGCCGTGAATGCTTCTATCACGGCACGCTGGGAGCGACCGATCAATAACGTCCACATAGCCCAGCAGCTGGACGGACCTGTTTAAGATAGTAACTTCCGTGTTCACACCTGGCCTTCGCACTATCTGCTCCAGTTCTAGATTGAAATAGTCGCATGATAGCGCGTCTCCTTGCCGAAATCCGGTGCATATTTCAAATAGTTCGGAGGAGCTACTTCCAAACTGCACGTCGCAGTGCGTGTTTTCAAGCGTCACGCGACACAACTGACTCAGTTTTGCCTGGATTCCGAATTCGGCCATCGCCTGAAGATGTATGCTATCATACGCGGCTTGCCTCAGTGTGAAAAGTTGGTCTAAAGTCGATCTGCCACACTGGTACGTGCCGAATAGTGTGTTGCAGGATGGTTTAAGACGTTCACAAAGTACGTTGGATAGGATCTTGTATACGACATTAAGCAGGGATATGCTGATAGCCCAGTCATCGGACATATTTTCAACCACCACTACTTGGTTGGTGATTTTGGCGCATGCTCCCTACCAAAACATCACCATCATAATTAAAGAGCTCCGCTGGTAAACCAACAGAGCCTGCGACCTTGTTGTTCTTATAGCTAGGCCATACTTATCTGGTTCTTCATTGACTGGACGTAAGTTCTCTTCTATCTCTTCTATCACTATCTCTATATGATACCCATTAAGCAGCTGCTGGAAATGCTGCTTAACCACATCTACTATTCCCTCCGCTTCGGTGACTAGGTTTCCTTCGCTGTTTCGTTCGGGTTTTGTAGCGAATAGCCAGTTGCTTGGCTTTTTTATAAAACCTACGGATGTTATTACGATCGCACGAATCTTCGATCTCCTTGAGCTGGAAAGCTGCTTAAGCCCTCTTCTCTCTACGCAGGATTTTCTTTTCCTCCCTTCTCCTGGTGCGAGACTCTTCTCTTCCCTTCCCTATTTTTGCTCTGCAACGCTTTTTTGTGTGCATCTTCTGTCACCTTTTTCCTGCACGCATTCATCATCATATCACGGGCTCTTTCTCTGGGGTGGCTGGTACCCTAAAGTGGTTTCGGATACCACCTTGATGATGATACTAGCACCACTGATTGTTGGCGTCTGTGGTAGGTGAGCGCACAGAGAAGAGTTTCATACTGTAATCTCTAGTCGGTTCCACAACAGGTGTTGTGTTGGCAAAACGTCAAACCAAGCTATCTGATGAAATAATAAGGTTTAGGGAAAGCAGCGGCTGTCAATAATTCAACAGACCTTGCTGACAGTACAAACTGTTTAACGTCTGCCATCAAAAGCAGCAAATAAATTGACAGAGACCGATTTAATTGTGGAATTTAGAACTCTTAATCTCGAGATACAAGAGATAATCTAGGAAGACGAATTAAAACACAAACTGAAAAAATAGAGTTTGTATCATGGCTTTGAAAAAGTTTTTTTTTTTTAACTTTATACCTACAACAATGGAAATTCCAGTTCTCGATGATGGATGAGACTTTAAAGACCGACAGTATTTTACCAGCCATAATTCAGGATGAATTTATCGACACGTTCAGTTTACTTTCCAGAAAAACATACTTAGCTTTGGTTTGAAGAGTCGAATGCATTTTGACACTGTGTGGCTTAAAAATCAAGTGCGAAACTGGTGCAGAATTGCCCTTCTCAGAATATGAATCGAACACCACTAGCATTTTAAAAGTTACAAAGCCTCCATCACCCATTTTTTGGAGTATTGTTCGATAGATTGGCATGCAAATAGCATCAAAGAAGAAAATCCTGTAGTTGGTATAGTCAGCATTTTTAAATTAGTCCATGAAACTAAATTCGAAACACGAAATGTTTAGATATATATGCAAATGGTTACCTGAGGTTACACAGAGAAAAAAAAAAGAAAACCCAGGATAGACAATATCAACAATAAAATTAATTTTACATCAACACAAGAAAACTTTGATATTGGCTTGTTGGTTTGTCACTTTTAAGAACGTCAGCAAAACCGTAATACGCTTAACACTTTTGTAACTTGGGAAAGGGTTGATTGATTCATTTACCCATCCTCAAATACACTCCGTGCCACTTGATTAGGAACAGGCAGTTTTTTGTTTTAATTTTACGATATTTTTCAAACCCTTTGCTAATCTGGGAAAAACCAATTGCAGAAGGAATGAGGGATATATTATGTTTATATTGTAAAAAGAAAAATGGGATTAAGTTCATAAATGTATCTTTTATGACACTTTTCCCAAAAGAGTCATAAAATTGACCTGATTTTTTCGTGCCACTTGATTAGGAACAGTAGTTAAATCTACCTGTTACCATGTTTTAAATCAAATAAAAGGATACTTTGAGTATTAGAGAGCTTAGTTTAAGTAATAATTTCATACAATCCACAACTATTTGTAAAGGAAAGACATTAACCTAGGAGGAAATAGGCCAAATTCGAGCTTACCGGGCACAAGGACAATCCATCCGTTTCATAGCCAGCAAGATTGGAAGAGGCGCCACTGTTGTTAACAGCTTTATTAAGGACCCTGAGAACTATGGAAAAAACCGCAAAGGAAGAGTCAGCAAAGCAATAACATGTCAGGAAAAGCGGGCGATACTGAGATCTGCTTCAAGTTCAAGTGACACGAAAACAACAGGTCAATTTTATGACCCTTTTGGGAAAAGTATCATAAAAGTTGCATTTATCAACTTAATCCCATTTTTCTTTTTATAATATAAACATAATATATCCTTCATTTCTTCTGCAATTGGTTTTTCCCAGATTAGCAAAGTGTTTGAAAAATATCGTAAAATTAAAACAAAAAACTGCCTGTTTCTAATCAAGTGACACGGAGTGTACTCAAATAACAAAGGCTTTCTATGGGCATACAATTCTCTTAATTTTTTTGTTATTCAACATTTCAGCATTTCAAAAGCGACGTAATGTGTTTTCCTAAATAAATCCAACGGCCTTTTTTAAGTATATCCTTCGTTGAAATGGTTACCTAGCAGAAGCTGTTTTAATAATGGTTGCTCCTGTTACCAAAGGTACAACATCCATTGGCTTAAATTATTTCTGGATTGCCAGCATATATGGCAACTCATCCACTTTCCTTCACAAAATATTGGCAATCAAAATATTATGATATGCCCTAATCTTTCAAAGCCCATAATCACACCACCTGTTATATTCAGAGATCATCAATTCAAGTCAACTACTGAAATGACTGAAAAAGCTTAACATACCAAAAACAGTGTAGATACTAAACTGCATTATCATCACCATGCTTTGGTAACAAATTATTCCCTTAGAAAACTACATACGTTAACCTCATCCTAAGGGTAAAATGAACAGAAGATATCCATCCAGGTTTGAAAAAAAAATGGAAATCTCAACGCCAATCGTCTTCGCTCGAAAAATCATTTCCAATTGAACCAACATGATTTATTGACGAATGCTTCTGACTAGAATTCAATCTGCGAACGCATTTCGTAATAAATTCATGATGACGTTTTCTTTTTCGACGTCTTTGAGGATTTTATTTTTTGTTCGTCATTTGCCCTTTAGTTCTTTCAACATTTCTCCCAGAAAGGGCACAGATAAATGAAAATAGAAATGAGAAATGGTTTTGATTTATGGAACAACTACTTTGACTGACAGGCATCCAGAGCCAAAGTAATTGGTCGCAAGTGTAAATCAATTCTCCGCTTCTTTGGCAGGCAAGTCATTATTTTGAAAATGTGTAAATGTATGCTTTTGAAGGGATCGTGATTTGCTAGATGAATGCTATTCCGAAGAGGTATAGTGGGATATGGGAAGTACTTAATATATTCATAAGAAAAGACGCATCTATATCAATGTCGTAAAGTCTTCTGTTGTCAAAATAGTGGTTAAACTTTGACAACATGTCTGACCGAATCTGAGTAGTAGACAAGTAATGCCTTAAGAACCACCAAGAGGTCGGTTTATACTTGCCTCCCCTACTGAGTCGGACTCCTACTAAATCCAAGAAATGCAGGATTCTCTGACATTTACATTGACATTATTCGAGCTCATTCTCTACATTCACTTGCTGTAACGCCAATGGGAATGTATGTATAGAGTATTACAGGGACTACGATGCTCCAGTGGAAATGGTAACCGTATGGGAAAGATAAGTTGGACAATCAACTCTTCTCTGGGAATTCGTGGTAAACGAGATCCTGATCAAAAACTAGAATTTTATTGGAGTAAAAGCAAGTTGCATTATGCGAACTGTGGACTAGCAGTAAATCCACATAAAACGGAATTAGATCTCTTACCAACAAAAGGACAATTCTGGAACTTGACTTCCAAGTAATTAAATGGATACCGGTAACAATTTTTGATAATGCCAAATACCTGGAGTTATAAAGAAGAAAAAAAGGCAATGATAGCATTCTACCCCTGTAATAAAATATTCCGACAAACATGTGGTCCTAATCCCAAAATAGTCATGTGACTTTACTCAGCGGTTGTAGCACCGATACTAAAGTATGGTAGTTTATTCTGTGGGCAAGTGCTGTCCAATGCCACCAACATTAGAACTATGACAAAAACTCAAAGAATGCTCTGTATTGGCACCTAAGGGCAATTAGAGCAAGCCCCACATCGGGGCTAGAGGCTATACATAATCTTAATCCTCTCTAGACATATTAGTACAAGAATCTGCTGCAAGCGACGCCATTCATTTAAGACAGATCAAAAGCTGGAAATCACCCTGACCGGTCATGCATAAATCCTGAATAAATACCCGGACATAAATGTATGCACGGACTACACTACTCCACTACCATTTATCACGTGTTTCCCCCGCAGGAACGAAGATCAACCGATATCCATCGGATCAACCATACCATACCCATTCATACGGATGAATCAAAGATTGAGGTCGTCGTTGGCGCTGGTTTTTATTCCGAAAGTCTCGGGCATTCCAGTTTAATCAGACTTCCTAACTACAGCAGCGTATTCCAAGAATATAGGTGCAATCCAATTCGGGATGACGACAGTTAGTGCCTTGGGCAATTTTTTTAGATTAGTTTAAAGTCCCTCACTATTACAGAAGCATCCCTCGCAATGGCGTAATCGGTCTGCAATGTATTTCGACGATTTTTCTTTCGAGCGAACCTCCAAACACAAAAAAAAAGCTGAGGTACTGGCAGTGACAACAGCTGCTAAACAGGTTACAATTATATGGCAATACCTCATGCCGATATTACCTTTTTTATTGACAGTCAAGTCAAGAGGTAATAAAAGCGATCTCTGGCGTTAAGTTAAAATCAAAGCTTCTAAGTCGATGTCGCGAATAGCTACGGGTTCTTAGCGCGCATCACAACGTAAGACTGTGCTGGGTGGCCAGGCACAGAGGTGTATCTGGAAATGAAAAAGCTGAGGAGCTGGCAAGAAAGGGGTATTCCTAGGGCATCAGAATAGATCTACCCTATCTATCTATTGACCCAAGGTTTCTCCTATCTTGCCAACTCACTAACCTAACCTAACACAGTAAAAAAGACATACCTTGCCTTGAAATTTGGTGTTCATAATGATCTGGCTTACTTTATAACTTGATAAATCCACATTACGTGGGTTACACGACAATAGTAACAGCTGGAACTGAGTTAAACCACTAGAAACTGTGAACATAAATTATCCCTTAGTGTCCATCGCAGTCGCAGTCCATAAAGTGCAAATCCACTGATCCAGTGGATTCTTTACACTTCATTCTCAGTCCTTGGAAAAATATTTTCTTTCGAAAAATATCCCATATACAGTTATACACGCAATAATATTTGGAATTGAAATCGAAGAAAATACTAAAAAATTAAAAGAAAGAAATGTAATCCTTAAAGTCGAAGGATCTCTTATGACAACCCACCGCAAGTGGAATTCTCGCTTTGTAAACTATTCCTCGTATTCTTTAGAATGACACATGCTCCTTTCCTACAATGGGAGAAATTTTCCCTGCTCAATGGAGCACTCGACGATTGTGTAACCTCTCGTAGATGATAGTCCTTGAAGGTTAAGTGAGATTTTATTGTCTGCTCAAGTATGTATATGTATGTGTAGGAGTTTTATTTTTTTTTTTGCGCCTTGATATATCTAAACATTTTAATGCAAACGCATTTTAAGAATGTAGTTGGTGACCTTGCATGGCTCGTAAAAAGGACTATTTGGGTTGAAATATTTAGTTTATGACATTAAATTCATGTTGCAGAGAAACTGATGAGCCCGTTTTTTGCTATTTTTGGGCGCACTATAAAGGACGTTCTAATTGTTTTATAATTATCAGATTTCAATACAAACAGTAGTACAACTAAAATTACAGATTCATCTATAACTACAGCTTTAACTACAGATACAATTGCAACTAGACTGACATAACTACCTACTGCAAATAATTGTTAAAGTATAGTGCTATTTTGAAAATGACATCAAATTAGAAATCAGGCGAAAGAAAAGAAATATCCAGGCGTATTTAATTTCAACGTTGATCTTGAAACTTCTTGAATTTGATTTGGCAATAGAGAATTTATGACTGAACAAGTTCTGCACCCAGGTCGAATTGTCGTATTTCGGGGCTCCTTTCAAGAAGAAGGCATCAGTGTCTACTGCGGCATTACTGTTTCGTCGCTTATGTCGCAAGTGGGTAGAGGGCGGAGTAGCAGAAGATGGCAGCGCAGTTAAATCAGTCTCAGGAATAGATTTCAGCAACTCGTCAGAGGGTGTTGTAGCGGTTAAGGACTGCGTGCTTATATCAGCCTCAGGGTTGAAGATCAGCAACTCGTCACGAAAGGATTTATTAGCAGAGGGATGTAACTCCGATTGAGGCGTGTCAAACATAAAAGAGACAACCTTCAGTTCTTCTTCATGATTTTTTGAAAATTGCTAAAAATGACTATCCTCCTTTTCATACAAAATTTTTCTGAGATCATCCCATTTAAAAAAATCATAAAAAATATTAGCGAAGAGATTTTTGAAAATTTTTTTGCAGTCACTATTAAAATTGTTTGAAGAAACTTTTGCATCAAAATATTTTTTTTTTTTGGACCGAGGAAAAAAGTCAAAAAAGTAGACTTTTACAAAAGTTCCAAAATTTCAATGGGTACTTAATGGATTATGGAAAGTTTTGTATTATTCAAACGGAATTTTCTTTGGTGCCAATGACCTTTCCATTGGTGCCAAAATTTACATGAAGTAAGTTCAAATTATGAGCACAATTAACTTTACTTTTGTGTAAATAATTGTGCCAATCACTGTATCTCATGCACACAACATTCAAGAGAAAAATGTCAGAATTTATCATATATTTCCAAGTCATTCGGCTGGCTTCATCTTGCTGGCAACTGTCCAAATGAACGACGAGGCGGCTGGCGAGGTTTCAAAAAAACATGCCTATTGATGTCTAAGATGGAAGACTTCATAGTAGAAATTTCAGTGTTAAGTGAGTCGTAGCAGGAAAGCAGATTTTCACAGTTGGCGATGTTGAGTGTTGAGCCTTCCTTAATTTTATTGCTATGGACAGAAAGGATTTTCATCGTGGATTTGTGGCTGTTGTTAATTTTTTCCAATGAATGGTTGATTTGGTCATTGTTCACCTATTGCAGTTCGCTGGTTTTGGTAAGATTATGGCGCCTTTCAGACTTGAAATCTTGTAGAGAGTCAGATAGTGCAATGAGATGATCGTTGTTATACTTGATGGCCAGCTAAACATGAGAAAGGGAGATAGACTTGCACTCTTCGCAGAAGTATCAGAAGATATTGGAGTACTCCTGTAGATATAGTTTAGCATTCCTGCCCAATCCAATACTGCTGCTATATGGCGCAGACGCATGGACCTTAGCGAAAGCGGTCCTGGTCGTTTTGAATGCAAAATTTTTTATATTCGGACCCGTTCGCTTTGACGGACTTGGAGGAGGAGATTCAACAACGAATTATATGAGCAGCGACAATTTCGAAAAGGTGTTTAAGATGGTTGAGACATGTTGCGGAAGTGTCTCTGACTTCAACCCAGCAAAGGCAGACCTCGCCTAAGGTGACGCGCACAAGTGCAAGGGGACTTCAACTACCTGAAGGCAGTTGGCCAAAGACCGATCTAACTGAAGAGGCTCAGGTTCACCCCGGTTAAGTTATTCAATTTGTGAATTTTGAATTGAAATAAAACAATAGTATTAAACGAGATTCCGGCAGCTTCTCTATCAAAGCAACCCCACTCACCCCCATCGCGTCGCTAGAGTGGCAACGAACCTTGTAAATTAATTTATACGTCATAAACTCATCCTCAGTAGGTACGTGTTTAAATACTGTTTATATCTGTCGAACAAGCTTTCAATGCTGAAATTTGCGAGATACACAAAACCAGTTGACATAATGAGTCGTAAAATGAAATGAATCCTGTTGGGGTATTTTCTTAATATATCACCATCGTTTTTGTTCAAGCAAATCACGTACACTGCAAAGGGAGTCGTTGTTGTCTCCACCATTTTCCTACCCAAATGGCTGATGATAATACATCCACTGGGTTACCCGAGTTCATTGTACGATGATCGTAAACACTTTCGTTTCGTTTTGGAGTGTTGCTCTGGGAGTTTGGGAAAATGTTACTTTTCTAGTGGAACATGAGAAGGTGTTGCATGACAAAATGTTTTCAGATACAATTTGAAATGAGAAATGTGAAAATCGTTTTAGTCGGATATGCCCTGATGATGATATCAAATATTTATGAGGTTCTTCGGCTATTTATGGGATGTATTTTGTTATGTGCTTTCCTTACATAATTATGTATACCTAAACCGTTAGTTCTTCCTGCTATTGTACTTGGTTTTAAAATAGAGTTCTATATGAAACTCTTTGTGGAAGATTCTTCTACTTTTGGCCATTGTATCTGGGGGATTTTTAATTTTTTTATCAGACGTTGAACTCAATTATTTTCCCGGTACCAAAAAAGACTTTTAAATGTAACGAATTTACAAAGGCGACATTTTTCATATATGTACAATTTTTTATGGTGTCCTACGCAATGGAATTTAGTAACTCAGTTCTACCCACTTTAGGCAAACATGGAGCACAATAGCTGAGAAGGTGGCCAGTCCACCATACTACTGATAGTTAGCTTGATGGAGCTTAACAGAGGTTATTGTTGTTTGTTTCAATGTTAAACTGGTTGGGGTCCTAAATTATTTGTGTAAGTTGTAACAATGTAGCAAATGTGTTTCATAGAAAGAATCAGTCGGAAACAGCCCATCTGGACTCAAAGTCAGCACGATTTTCTAGACGGAAGAAGACAAAAAAACATTTTAAGTGAGCAAACTACATTTTTCATCCACAACATTCTCAATTGAGTTACGGTTTGTATCAAACTTCATCCAGTGTTTTGATGCAGCACCATTGAAGCACGTACTTTAGTTTCAGTACATTGACTACTTTTCATTGTACCGTCTGATAAAACCGCAGAGCATACAAAAATGTGTGCAAAAAGCACGCAAACCCATTTCATTCATGTTCGCAGTGTTTTTTTTTGTTCTCTAACTTTATGTCCTGTTATGCGTATGTCCCCTAAAACAATATACCTACTATACAATGCCTGATGCTGATGCCTACTGTTTAGTACCAAATAAAGGCTACTTAAATTTCCATCAAAAACAATGCGTTTAAGGAGAGGGTGGCACGCCAAACGCTCATGTCGATTAGCATCTGCTTTTGTTTTGGGATTTGCTCCTGCCGCAGGCAATTAGCATAACAATTTGCAATTACATGGGAATATTAAAATGTTAACCACACACAGTTCCACTCAATAATGCTCAGTGGTTACATGAAAGGATACAATGGGGATGTGTTGTACAGTGGCAGCCATTGACACAGTTCGGATGTGTTTCGGGAAGGTTAATGTGGATAATTACATATTTTATGGGGCTACGGATTTTTGAAACGAAATATAATATTATTTTGAAGGTCAATAAATGGGTTGTTGTGTATACTACGACAGATGGGGCTGTAGAGGTGGCAATCGATTGTTATACGAGTAAACAATTTAGATGTGGGCCTACCATCTGAGAGAATTTAAAATTTTTGGCTAAAATGTAATTCCAATTTTGTATATCAGAGGTATTAAGATGTTAATCACGTGTTAGGGACGTGTTTTAGAAGCTTTGCCAATAAACACAATTATTGTTATGTTTGGGCTATTGCTTTTGCCACTGAGTTCCTTCCTTAAAATACTGTAAGATGATGGGTAGGTACAGGTGGACTGATATATCCGTTGAGGGGCAACACAAACACAAAGAAAACGGGAGTAGTTTTTTTTACACACATATGTTTGTCTCTAGTTCTATACAACTCCAACAATGACCTGTATACTCTATTACCTTAAACATAAATCAAATATGAAATCGAACAAGTCAAACCGAAAATTAAATGAAACGCCCCTAAAAGCAGAAAGTTACTCATTGGGCGTCGCGTTGAAGTTTACGATCTAAAGTTGATCCAAAGCCGACCGAAAGCCTGAAGCCGCATTTGGGTTGCACAGCACCATATGAAAGCGTTCTTTCTACTAAATCTGTCAACACACGCCCGCGGTAAAGCGACCGACGTCGTGAATTGGGCTTTAGTATTGACGCGTTTTTCGATGCGTATGTTTTGGTGCGGTTTTTTTCAGTATTTCTTTTTATTCAATTTTACTTGTTATTAATACAGATTTCAGTGCTAATTTTTTGTGTGTTTTCAATTCATTTTCAAAACTTTTTTCCGTGCATATTTATTCTATTTGGAAGTATTTTTTGTACGTGTTTTTAGGTTTTTCGGCTGCGTTATAAGTCGTGTTTTTGTCACATATTTTTGGCGAATACTCTAACGCTTTTTCTGATCGGTTTGTGGACTTGTATTCTTGAATAAGCTTTTGCATGGATTTTTTGACGCGATTCCCGGACAAATTTTAGTATACATTTGTTTTCGTCCTCAATTTATTTTAAACATTTAGTAAACTGTTTGTGTCACATTTTTAAGCCTTTTTAAATTAGGTACATATTTGATTTATTTGACTGTGGATTTTTTGTATTTATTTATTAGATTTTCGGTGAAAATTTTGTCGTGGACGGTTTTTTTTGTACGATTTTTACGAATCTTTCGTTGCAATTTTTGATTCGTTTTTCGGTTCGGTATTGAATGCGTTTTACTTTCGTTTGAGGACGCCACAGTCTGGGGCAGACATGCGTCTTAACAAATTGAGAGCCTAACAAGCTGAACAACGTGTCTAGCGGTGGAACAGATTTGGCCAAAGTTTGATCTGAAACGCTCTAGGTCTAGACTATGCATATTAGAACCATAATAGATGTCATCACAAGACCATGTCTTATAGCAAAACACGTAACTAGGTTTGGTGTACTCACAAACGATTTTTTTAAAGAGTTGTTTAGGAGGAGGAGGTTGTCCTTCACCTTCTCTCCACCTGCCCTACTGTCTCTTAGAAAATGAAACTCCAATGATAATGACGCTGACGATCTTATTAATGTAGAGATATGTAAAGGTACACCCTATAGTCTCCACTCTCTCCGTCAACATTATTAGATATAAGTTTGCCTCATTGGTATTTAGCATTAAGCACATGATCAGTATTATTAAAGTTGTCATAGAAAGCAGAACAGAGTCTTTCATTTAAAGTCCCTCTCAGCATATACACATGCAAGTATAATACATGGCGCAGTCGGTAGGATAGTTTTAACAACATTAGGAGTCTACTACCCTTTATTCGAAACTCAAAAGTGTGGTGATAGGTACAGGATATAAGATACAGATGGTATCAGAACGGACCTTTTATTGGTCCACGAGTAAATGCGATGGGAGCAATTTCAACCTTAAATTCATTTTTTAACGGACTGTTCGTATATTTACTGCTGTGTTTTATGGAGGAACTATTTTATTGGATGCCATTTTTGTCCCATTTTTTTTGTTATTTTTTGGTGGTATATTTATTTTGTAATTTGGTGATGATTTTTCAGTAGAGTTTTAGGAGTTTTCTGTACGTTTTAGCCATTTTTTCGGTGCCTTTTTCGATGCATTTTTGTCACCCATTTGACTGGTGTAGGTTTTTGTATGTTTTTGGCGCCTTTCTATGATGCATTTTGAAGAGTTTTTCTGTGATATTTTTGACGCTTTATTCAGGCGTTATGTCAAATTTGTATGATTCTTTTTGACGCATTTCTCTTCGCGGTGTTTCGGTTCAGGTTTCTTACGCTTGTGTGATGCCGATGCTTTTATCGAGGCTTCTTTGGTGTTTGTTTTCGCTTTTACATAGTTTTTTTTTTATTAAATTTCTTGATTTGTGGTTCAGTTCTGTTTGGCATTATTTCGGTGAATTTTTATAACAAACTAACGGACCCGGCTAACGTTGTTTTGCCTGCTCGTATATTTTCATTTCATTTTTATTTAACCGATGTGTCCAGACTGATTCTGTACTCCGTGTGCTTCGACCGATATTTCCTCGGACGAGTGCCCACGTATTGTATTGTCTAGACAAATTTTTTCCCATGACTGCCGAAGATTAACGTTTGAAATGTATTTGTTTGTTATGAGAGGTGACACGCCCTTTTGTCCAGACCCGCCAAGTTTTGTAAAATGCTTCAATCAGGCAATGTTCAGATATCGTGATTTAAATAACTTTGTTGTAAGGGTGGTGCCATGGCCCGTTTTCCAATCCCACCCACTTTAGCTCCCATGGGTGTCGAGAAATAGGATTTAAAATGTATATTTTTTTATACGGTAGGCACCACGCTCCTTTGTCCAATTGTGATCAAACTTTCACAGAAAGTATTTCGACCAATAATAAATATTGTCTTAAAATTTGATTTCAATCAGTTCGGTAGTTTTCTAGATATAAGATTTTTTGTTTTTTTTGTATGGGAGGTGCCACGCCCCTTTGTCCAATTCTGACCAATCCTCTCTGGAATACTCCTGGGGCCGATACCTAAGACTGTGTGTAAATTTGAACTCAATCGATTCAGTGGTTTTCGAGATATAAGATTTTGAATGTTATAGGAGGTGCCACGCCCCTTTGTCCAATTTCTCACCTTTAAATCCTTCCCTGGACTTCCACAAATAATTCAAGACCAAAATTAGCCAAATCGGTCCAGCCGTTCTCGAGTTTTAGTGAGACTAACGAACAGCAATTCATTTTTATATATTATGTATATATAGAAGATAGAAGAAGATAGATTTTGTTGTGCGCTTATTGGCGTGATTTTTATAATTTTTTAATGATTTTTTCGGTACATCTTTTGGTGAGATTTGTAAAGCTTTTTGGTAAGTGATTAAGCTTATTTTTGGTACGGCTTACACTAATTTTTTCATAGCTTACTTTTTGTGTCGTTTTCTAACGTGTTTATCGCGATTTTGTTGCTTTTTTGGGGCTTTAATAATGCAATATTTTACACATTCACCCCTATCGTGGAATCCGCCGGGGGGAATTATTCACGGAAAAGAATATTTTGGTATCGTCAAAATCGCAATGTGAACAGTTCCTCGTGTCGGTAATGTGAATGAGTTTCAATGTATCGTTAAATACGTTCAAATCGAATTTTTCCTTAACGGGGAACTGTTCACTTTGCGATTTTGACGATACCAAAATATTCTTTTCCGTGAATAATTCCCCCCGGCGGATTCCACGATAGGGGTGATTTTCCTGTGATTTTTTGACGTGCGTTTTTTAAACGTGCGTTTGACACGTCCTTCTGTATATTTGGTAACTCACTCTCACACTGCCTCGACTTTTTGTGTGTTTTTTACGTAGCTATTACTCCTCACGCTGTGGAACCCCTTTTCCCTGTAGCCTAATTTCTTTTTCCACACAATGGAACTAACTGTAACTAAACTCAGATCTTAAATAAGCCATTTATATCTAAGATTTCTTGTCTCATTCACATGTCTGCCCTATTCATAACTGATATACAATACATACCTATCTCTATCTATTTCATCTTATTTATAAAATGTATTTTTCAAAGATTTCCCTTAACAAACTTTTAAATCTTAAATCCTCGCATTTCAATGGGCGAAAATTCGCACATTCCAAATCTCTTCCAGCTGTCATCTGTCATTGCATCTGCACGCCATAACCGAAATTGTATGCAGTTGCGATATCCTTAATAATTACTCTTTTTCTCATTTCATTTCTCAGTGTATACGGACACAACATTCAGTATATTTATTCAATGGAAGGATATTTTTAATCCACATCCCATTCATATACTCGCGCAAGCAACTGAATGAAAGGTTTATAATTAAATTTAATAATTATACCAAGAGATATTTGCGGTTTTCATCGTCCGAAAGATACATTTCACAGTGCAACTCTCTTTCAACACATCCTACCTTAAACGATTTTTAATATCCTCTCGTGAGTATGTAAAAAGTATGTGCTTTTCAGTTTTATTTCACCTCATGAATGCACTCCAGGAAAACTACAGTTCAGTGCCACAGATGTATCCGAAAACTGAAACAAAAAAAAAAATTGAGTTCGTGGTGTCATTATCCAAACCTAATGCGGTTTTGGTATAGAAAAAACTATTCGCAAACCCACAACAAAATAAACGAAACAAATTGTGCATCCGTCCTGTATTATATTCGATGGAGGGGTCACACTCACACCCCGAAATGGCTGAAATAAAGGGTTTAGAGGTAGCCCCATAATAGATGCAAGATATCCTCTGCCATTTTTGCATAATAATGTCGCGGCGCAGGTTACTTTTTTACGAATTCAATGCACAAAAACTTTTCGCATAATTTTCCTGTTTTCGTTGTATTTTTTATAGTTTTCCTTGGCACTGTTGTTCGTAGTTTTGAACAACTTCCTGAAAGTTTACTTTCGCTCGAAGGACTGCGGGGGGAAATTAGATTCTTGTACTCACAGTCATGATCATCATTTTTATGCGTTTGCCCTCGGGTAGGGTTGGGCACAACAGAAGGCGAACAAAAAACCGGGAAATTGGGCAGAATATGAATAAATTGGTTTTCTTGCAGCAGAGGGAATGCATTTTTTTCCGTTAGCTTTGCGCTCATTTACCCATATTTGTGGGGGTTTCCTTTTTTTTTTTTGATAATAAATATCCTTACGACATGGTTATTCGTTATTGCGCCAATGGGGCGAAAAGTCAATGAACCAATTCGGTGAGTGCATAAAAATGCATAAATCTGCATTTAACCTCATTGAGTCAAAGCGAGACGGAGAGTGCTGCCATAAATAAACTTGGTAACAAGAATGCCATCAGACGGCCGGCCCGGCACGGTTGTAGTGGCACAAGGAGTTGCATTGAAGAGAAGAGCCTATGCGAACAATGGCCCGGGGACAATGGGATTTTAATTTTACATTTTATTTTTTCGCTGTTATTTATGTGGAACGCGTGTATGACTATGAACGTGGAGCGTTGAGAGTACCGACCTTAGTCGTACTGTTTATAGAGTTTGTTGTGTCGTAGTGTTCTCACATTATCTGCGAGGACAAAGTGGTGACAGAAATGCAATTTGTAACATGGTTTGGTAGACCATCAGATACGGGTGCAGATTTGTATGCTCTTGTCTGGTTCAATGGGATTAATGACTGAACTTTAAAGAATATTTTTGGCCAGAAATTCTTACATTGGTCTGGTTACTTCTTAACAAATGGAAGGTAACTATGCTGCGATAGTAAAATTGGATATTAAGGGGATACTAAGGGGATGATTTTTGTTTATGCCTTTATAGACCCTTACTTACTTACTTAAGGTGGCGCTACAGTCCGGGGTGGACCGGGGCCTCAACCAACAAGCGTCTCCAGCCAGCACGGTCTTTGGCCAGCTGTCTCCAGTTTCGCACGCTAAGTTGCTTGAGGTCCCCTTCCACTTGCGTGCTCCACCTGAGTCGCGGTCTTCCTCTACTGCGCCGTCCCTCGGGTGTGGATTCGAAGATCTTCCGGGCCGGAGCATTCACGTCCATTCGCTCTACATGACCCAGCCACCGCAGTCTTTGGACCTTCACTCTTCTGGCTAGGTCGATGTCGCTGTACAGCCCGTACAGTTCGTCGTTGTATCTCCTCCTCCATTCACCGTCTATGCAGACGGGACCGAAAATTACTCGAAGAATTTTCCTCTCAAAGCAACCAAGAGTAAACTCATCCGCTTTTGATAGAGTCCATGCCTCTGCATCATAAAGTAGGGCTGGGATGATTAAGCCGTTATAGACCCACCAAATAGAAAAAAATCTTATTTTCTTTAATTCTTGAAAGTTTTTCGACAAACTATTTTATTGTCATCCCCTTAATATCAACAGACTCCACGAAAGTTCAACAAGTTCAAGATTTCTTTTGAGATGGAGAACAAGAAGTATCCAAATTGGATGTTAAAGATATTCTAATGAAAGAGGCAAGTTCGAGTCTTATCATTATCTGGTTCCAAGGAGAGTTACGCACTTAACGCAGTGGCTCAGTATCAGTTAGTTCAGTGCTCAGTGTTGGCGTGACTGCAAGGGTGAACCAGTCTGAAAAATTCGTTCGTTTGATGAAGAGTGCCGGCAAGCACATGCAGCGAAGCAACTGGCCTACAAAGCGGCGCTGCAGAGAAGGACGAGATCAGCTAGTGAGCTCTACGAGCAAAAGTGGAGGGAAGAACACCGGCTTCTCCGGAGGAAAAAGAAAGAGCATGAGAAGCACGCGATCGAGGAAATAGAGAGGGGTTACGCCAGAAACAATGTTCGGAAGTTTTACCAAAAGAACTTTGTCAACGAACTGATTGGACCCTATCAGTGCGGTTTTAGGCCCGGTAAGTCCCCAACCGACCAAATATTCACACTACGGCAGATCCTGGAGAAAACCCAAGAAGTCCATATCGATACTCAGAACGTCACGATAGACAGCTATAACTTTTAGGTAGTTCGGGACTTTGTCTACCTCGGCTCCGCTATTAATTCTGAAAATGACATCACATTAGAAATCAAGCGAAGAATTACACTTGCCAACCGCTGTTACTTTGGCCTAAGCAGGCAATTGATTAGTAAGGCCTTGTCGAGAAACACCAAGGAGACTCTATATAAGACCCTCATCATCCAAGTCCTGCTTTATGGCGCAGAATCATGGACGTTATCAAAGGCGGATGAAGATCTCCTTGGTCGCTTCGAACGCAAAATTCTTCGAATGATTTTCGGTCCCGTTTGCGTTGACGGGCTTTGGAGGAGGAGATTTAACAGCGAACTCTACGAGCTGTACAGCGACATCGACCTGGTCAGAAAAGTACGTATCAGTCGACTAAGATGGCTAGAATATGTAGAGCGAATGGACACCAACGCTCTGGCCCGAAGAGTCTTCGAATTCAACCCAGAGGGACAACGCAGTAGAGGAAGACCTCGCCTTAGGTAGCGCGCACAAGTGGAAGGGGACCTCAACCAACTTGGAGTGCGCAACTGGAGGCGGTTAGCCAAAAATCGTGCTAACTGGAGAGGCGTATTGGTTGAGGCCCAGGTCCACCCCCGACTGTAGCGCCATCTAAGTAAGTAAGTAAAGTAAGTAAGTAGTGGCTTTTAAGTGTTATGTTCCTCAAGCGGCAGAGACTTGGGAAACGAGAGGTTTTTTCCATCATATTAGAGAGTTTTTCCTGTTTTTTTACAGTAGCTCTTCCCTATTAATCCTATAATTCATAATGTGCATAAAAATGTCCTTCCTTTGTATAAATAAATGAAGAATGAGTCAAACGTGTACCTGTGCGGGTTTAGTTCATACTGTCCATTTTGGTGCATGGTAGACCAGTTTGCCAACTCAGGTACTTATGGAAAATGTCATCAACCTATTCAACATTTTACGCGAAAAAAATCTTTATGACTATGAGGACAAGCAACACAAACAGTAGAGAAAACTGCATAGCAACACACACCTACATACTGGACTACCATCGAATGACTATGCCATATTTCACATCATATAATTAAGGTAATTTAAATTGTTGGTCGTAAATTCTATCCTGACATGTGCAGCACAATATACTTTATTAACAACATACCTACATTTTAATTAACATTAACACACAGCAGAGGGAAACAATGAACCCTCTGACTTAGATGAGAAAACAGTCCTTCACATTGTAGCCATACATGTTATTACTATTATTACTGTTATTACATGGAATTGAAATAAAAAACCAAATGATGTCACTGATTAACAAATCAGGACTATTCCACTACTCGGGTGAGCGCTCGATTTGATTCACCAGTTCGATTCACATTTAAACAGTTGAACAAGGACACTATTTAAAAGAGTACACAAACCCAACTAGTTTTGAGCTGTACATATTATCAATTTTATTTTATAATTGTCAAATAAAAAATGAACCTGCGAAATGAAATAAATAAATTGTGAAAACTAAATACATTTTAAACAATCGCGGTGGATAATGTAGAAGCCAAATCAAGTTGCTCTAATTTATTATTGAAATAAAAGCAAGTGCTTTAAATATGTATATCATACATTTGACTAATAAGACCAGCTGTCAATATGAGGTAATTCATTCTGACAGACAAATTTCGACCAAATGGTAAATGGAAGCGTTTCCTGTCACAGAGGAAGCTAGTAGTTCCCAAAAAAGTATGAGAAAAGTATGGGTTACCTGTTGACAACCCGCCAGAATGGAGAATAATGACCTTTGGATCTTCTTTCTGTTTTGTAGAGGATCTTTGGTGATAGAGGAAATGACCGACGCTGTCAAAAGAGATGGTTCCCACGAGCTCCTAGGTTAGATCTACGAGCATTATCCTAAATTTGATACTAAGATCAAATTAGTATTGTATGTTGCACGAGGCGTAATGCGATCTTATATTCATAAAAGTACATGTCTGTCTCCTCTCCGTATCAACAAACCTTCAACCCAACTGACCACACAGCGGTCGACGCGAGGCTCGCCTCCAGTATTCCGGATGTCCGAACCTGGTCCGCACTACCTTGTTGCAGCCAAGCTAAGAATGCATATATTTCCAACACCCCTCAACAACGAAGTACTGTGATGAGAAAGTACGACGTCAAAAAGTTCTCGTAATCGCAAGAGACTGCCAGAATCTGCCATCATTAGATATTGTTGACATGCTGGGTTTCATTCGATAACCACCATGAAACCCCTGTCTGGTTTGACGAAAAATGTCGACTAGCAAACATACAAGAAGTGTTAAAGCGGAGTTGCAAATAAAATGACAGCTGTTCGCGAGCTCTACAAAGAAAGAACAAGAAGGTGCACGAAAAGCGTGCGGATGACGATGCTACTCCTTGAAGCAGGTGTTTCACCAAAGGGTAAGTGGAAAGAGAGAGAGAGAGTGTATAGAGGTTGTAGAAGCATTTTTTTTTTCTTAACCAGCCCTTATGTACCTAGGAATGTTGATGTATAACTTATAGTCTCTTCAAAATTTCAAGACACAGTTCATAGGAACGCTCTTTAAAATGGAGGATATGGGAACTTGAATTTGATCCTCTTCACTCTTTAAGGTCTTTATCAAATTATAGTCTTGGGTAAGCCACCGTAAGCTTAAGCAACCAACAAATCTGGAAACATCTTCACCTCAGGCCCATAATCCACTAAGTTACCTTTAATTGACACTATAAACGCCAGCAGACGATTAAGTTAAATCTCCGTTTGTCTGACGCAACAAAGAAAAGGACCGCGTAAAAGCCACGTGACGAAATAATTGTCACTAAGATTCTATTTTACTGGCAACGGTTGAGATTCTGTCGGCCCATAAGGACGAACGCTATTAATGTCGAAATGGATTTCCCTGTTGACCTTTTATTTCACAATAAATCTCACCCTCTTCTCTCGCTGTGATGGCCGCCGAGAAGGTGGATGCTGGAATAGGGAAAAATCCTAAATCAAGGATGTGTATCTTTTTCATTCCACCTCTGACATCCGGAAGGCATTAAATGCTTCTCGGTTGACATGTAGTTTCACATGCGTTCGGAGTGTGGAGGGCGGCGATAGCTTATTTTGACGAAGTCCATAAAATGACTTAGAGTGCGGTTTTATCGTGTAATTCTCCCTACGGCACTTAGTGAACAACGAAAGCTTATACGCGTGACGCTGGCTGCCACATTTTAATGGCTCACAGGCGGACAACACCTTTCTTTTTTTCAATTAACCCCGAACATGATTTATGCCGCAAAGGCTCAGTCTTTGATTGCAATTGGGCCGCTCTCCAGGCGGTGGAATTGCGTGATTAGAGTCTGTCTGGTCGATACATATAGCCCGTTGTAGTAATTTCCTAACCATCCACTTGAATTTATGAACAATAAATCACAGACAAACATCCGCAACCAGCAAACCGCCACCCTTTGGGCCAGGCTAACTGAAAATCAGATCGTAAATCATTTGACCACAAACAAACTCCACAATACACAGAGATACACACACACTCTCAAACAAAGCATAAATTTCCATAAATACAAAACAAACTTGAACTTATTTCAATTTCCTATGTGCGGGGGTCGAACGATGAACCGATGTCAACCCCTTGGGGGTTCGATTCCATTAGAGTAGTTCGTGGCACAAATATAACATCCCTGGTGCGAGAAGTGCGAGTTTATATATATGCATCGGGCCAGGTGAATCGACTCGAAATCCAAATAATCATAGAAAAAACGAGGTCCGCCTCAGGTGTTCCCATTCGAGCTTAAGCCAGGTGTAAACATTGGTGTACACGACAGAGTCATTTGGGGGTGGTTGGCGGTGAGTTACACACATCGACCATCACCACAGTGGAATCAAATGTGAAACATGCTGCTGTAGAGTGCACTTTCCAGTGCAGCAGTTCCGGATGAACTTTTGATTAGTAAATGTTAGCGCTTGGCACCTCGAGTGGGACATCTGATCCGTTACTATCGAATTTTTAGCAAGCGCCCCAATAGCGTGCACCAGGTCGCTTGTTAATTAGTGTGAATCGCGTTGGCATATACACGCGCTGGGGGAGCCCGAGCCATCCGAAAATGTCAGTCCGTATTGATGCATTGGGCGCTGGTAACTTAGCTCGACACCAGGTCAAATTGAATTTTAATTCAACTCGTGGCTTTCACATGATGGTCTGTGGCTGGCTTAGGGAGTAGGTCTAGTGGCCGGGAATATTGCAATTAGTATTGGATGTCGAAAAGTTTCGGCTTCATTTGGGGTGCGATGTGTACTCTTATAGTGATGGAGGTTAGAGCAGAATTTCATTTCAATTTTGATCCTGGCGAGTGGTTGAGTGAGTGAGTTGGTTTCAATTTACCTGCAAAGGGACAGTAAAAATGAAATTGCGTTTTGAATCGAGGAGATGTGCAGAGCTGTAATGAGGTAATGACTTCAGGCACACCCCAGACCGTGCGGTGGATGGTCAATTTCAACTAGATAAGATTTTACGACGAAATAGCTAACATTTCCCATGTTTGACATAGTTTACCTGTCAATTGCACTTTACAGTGTTTGGTGACTGACACCAAAATACAAATATGTAAATTTGCCAAACAGTTTTAACGACAAATGGTACTAGCTGGCACATTTGAAAGCTTTCGCATCTTAAAACGGTCAAATGGGACTATTTAGAGGCTTGCTAATAGCATACGGCATACCGAAAGCTGGAATTTACAACATTGATAAAGATGCGTTCCAAACCTACTAGTCGAAGCAGCAGCCAATTTAATGCTGCTGATCTGCACGTAAGAGGTTTCTTATTAGTCTACTAAGGGGGGATTCTACCAACAGATCGCTTTCAATACAAGGTAGATACAAGGGAACGCAAGGCAGCCTTATCTCTACGCCCTGTATATTTGCATTATGCATTTAGGGACCGACAATAATTTCGTATTGATGTAAGAGAGTTAATAGGTGTGTCATAGAATTAGTCTTTCTAGAGATTTTAAGCGAGAAAGCAAGAATGATGGATACTATGTAGTTATAGATCAAAGATCTTTAGGGTTAATATGTGAACTTTTACCCGAAAGGATTGTCCGATAGATTCAAATACATACTATATCCATTTCGAGTAATCACATTCTAACGAATAATTATGAGTCTTTTGAATTTAAGGAATTGTGTCGGCAGGTCCGACATAGCTTTGAAGCTACGTGTGGTCCAGCGAATCGTCAAGGTTGCCATACAAGTCGCACTTTATGAGGGTTGTAAGTTGCAACTAAGGAGAGACCAGCAAAATGAGTATTTAGTTCAGAAGTCTCATTACTTGAAGTAGCCTATTTGCCATTTGATTTCAGAAAGTAGCTATACTCGAATCAAGACCTTTTGTGGAAGTTTTAGCTTTTTTAGATCATTGTTTATAGTCTTTTTCGATTTACGGAGAGAACAGATCACTGGCATGGAATTGTGAAGAGCATTGGTGAAGATTTTCGCAAATTAGTTAAGTTCCTCTATTTTTCTTTTGTATGGAATAGGGAGTCATGGTATCGTCTCAGTTTATGCAGACACCAAATTAATATTTTTCCTGCAGTTTCCTAAAGCTTATTCGTCTCTCCGGAGGTTGAGTAAAAGTGTGGCGTATACTGTCGCCATGAAGTGGAAGAGGTCAGGAACTTTCACCATTGCGGTGTTAGGTTAGGTTAGGTTGAATAGGGCGTGAGTTCATCACATTCGACTAGGCACCATATTGGGCCTATCGCCATCCCTGGGAACCTTAACGGTCCAAAACCTAAACCAATTCGTCTAAGCAATTAATTTCCCTACAAAACCTACAAATTGTTTCAATTTTGTTTCTGAGGCCAACCCTCCAAGGTGTTTCGCCCTGGTGCCGACCAGTAGCTTGACGGAGAAGATGAGTGATATCCTCTGCGACATGTAAGTCTTCGCAATACCTGCATGTGGCCGTATCTGTTAAACTCAGTCTCATAGCGTGCTTCCTTAGAAGACAGTGTCCGGAGAGTATCCCTATTGCCATTCGTAGCTTTGATCTACTGAGCTTTAGTAATTCTACAGATTTTTCCGATCTAGCTTAGGCCACAGAGCCTTTGAGACCCTGTGACCTATTATATCCGACCATCTTTGGCCTGCCCTATTTTTAATTTTCTCGCGAATAATTCTCTTGGCCAAGGCTATTGCTGGTCTAATGCCCTTAATTGTTTGATTAGGTGGAAGCTCTGCTCCGGTTTTGGCCAGAACATCGGCCATTTCGTTACCTTCAATATCTCAGTGTCCGGATACCCAACACAATCTGACTTGGTTCTGCGCGCATAATGCTCTGAGCATTGTGCGGCAGCTCCTGACTAGTTGAGATTTTATGATGCAGGACTATAGCGGCTTTACCGCAGCCTGACTATCAGTGTACATAGCGATATTCTTGTTGGATATTGATTCCATATCAAGTAGATCCGCGGCTTTAAGCACTGCCAGAACCTCTGCCTGGAACACACTGCATGTGTCCGGAATTCTTAATGACACTTGTAGGTCTATAAATATCCCTAGAGTGTATGCCTGAGTCTGTACGTGTACCCTCCTTAGTTTTGGAACCATCCGTGGTGTTGGACTCTTCTGAGTCTGACGGTAGTAAGCCCTTAGAAAAGTGAAAAGCAGTTCAAATCAAATGTACAAAGATGTCACTGGTTGTGCGTGGAACTGCCAGCTTCGTGATGGAGGACATAATTTCAATGAAGATCTTGCCTTATAGGATCGTAGGGTAAAAAATCCTTTATAATGATGCTCAAACTGTTAAACCTTGCTGCGTATACTTTAGTCGAATAGGGACTGATGCATCTTTTATTTTACAGCCTCAATTTTTCCACGGATCAGGTCTTCGTTTGCCAAAGTTTCACAAGACCTATTTCTAACATTTGAAAAATATTTCACTTTCTCAAGGGATCATACTTACTTAAGGGACCGGGGCTTCCAACCCGATGTTCTTTGTCGTTTCGAACCTGGAAGTTGAATTTGGAGATCCTCTATATGATGGAGTATTATTGTTGGATGTGGCCAAGTCATGAGTCTATATTTATACCCGGTACCACACTGTGGTGAGGGTATATTCACTTTGTCATTCCATTTGTAACGCCCATAAGTAGGCGTTGTAGGTATGACAAACTATATATATTATTGATCAGCATCACTTTCTTAGTCGATCTAGCGATGTCCGTCTGTCTGTCCGTCTGTCTGTCCGTCTGTCTGTCTGTCCGCACGATTACGGCTGTAATTTAAGAGCTATTGACTTGAAATTTGGTACGTAAGCTTTTATCCACCAAACTGAGGCTAAGTTCGAAGATGAGCAAGATCGGATGAAAACTACTACTACCTCCCATACAAAAATATCAGATTTATATAGCTTTTTGTGTTAAAAATTAAATTTAAATAGCTACAGTAAAGATAGCAAGTTCAAACTTTGCACATATTGTTTTAATAATATTTAAAAATTGTTGACAAAAAATGAGCTTGGTCGAATAAAAACTACCCATACCTCCCATACAAATTATATAATTTTTTAATACTAAAATATTTTTTTTTTTTACAATAATATAGTACCGGGTATTTGAGCTTCGGCATAGTCGAAGATAATTGTCTTACTGGTTTTTGTATAATTTTAGACTTGATACCATTCCCATTCCTTAGAAAGCCAATATTATTATTTGCCTAATATCGAATAGCGGCAATTTGTTCGAAGCCTATTATCCGCTGGATTCAATGTAGAATGTAGAAGGATAAAAAATTCTTACATCCAAACAAAATACAATTCAATCACTCCAAGTGACACCTCCTATAAAACTTTTTCCATCCCAGGGGCTGTAGTAATTATTTGAAAAACATCAATCAATTGAAACCCTACATTCAAATCAGTTAAGTGGATTTGAAATCCTAAGCCACAATACATGTATAGATTTTACAAGCACCTTGGATGTCCTTAAAAACGTCTCTCATTTGATGTATAAAACAACCTTCCGGTGTCACATTCTTTTCTTCCTTAATTCTCCACCAGTGGAACTTAAACTATTTCCATTTCCACTTTCCCATTTCAGTTCAATGTCAACGTTTCTCGTTTCGAAATTTTTTTTTTTGATCCCTGCAGCCTCATCTACCCGACGATTTGCATTCACGCAATCTGGCAACGGAAACTTTGTCTTATGAATCTCATGTTTTATGCTCTGCAATTTTCTGCTCAAGTTCGCAGGGATATGAAACAAATTGCTTCTCAGTTTTCCCAGTTTTCGAGGTCATAACTTTCTCAATTTATCGTGTAATGGAGATGGTGTAGGTATGCAGATTTTTTTTGTTTTTTTCTGTATTCGTCCTCACCCCTCTGCGTTCTAGCAACAGGTGTTTCAACACTCAACTCTTGGCATGCAAATCTAGGCGGGGATGTTTTATGTGCATACATTACGGTGAATGTTACGCAATGCATTTACGGTGAAAGAGGTGTGGGCGGTAAAGGGGGTTTGAATTTGATTGAAAAAAGGGTTTTGTTTGGAAATTTGAATTTTTTAAGATGCCAAGTTATGAATGCAGTTATCCCTGAACCTTATCCATTTCTAATTTAAATTTTAAAGGTCAAAAATTGTGTCTGGCTGGAAGGTTAACGCCAGTCAACGTGTTGAAATGAAAGTCCTCTGAGACATAAACTCGATGGGTTGGTGTACAAAAAGTCGAACATATGGAGGACTCCATTAGCTGCAATGAAACATGAAAAGGGGATTATTTTAGGAAAACCAAAAAAGACACATTTCGAACCCTTAAACCGTTTCACAAACTATTGGGCGTAGTGCGGTTTCAGACAATAAGCAATGCTCATACATCCCTACACGCACATCATAAGTTCGCTGATTGAAGAGCTTCGTACAGAGGTCGCTTGCTTATATCAACATCATTCAGGAAGCTTGTGTATTTTGCTGAAGCTCTCGTACAAAGGACCTCATAATTGTGGAACATGCGGTATGAATGTGCTCTGTTCGTGAGTGAGTTTCTCTGCTACCATGTGCCGGGCCGTTTCGTCTCTGTGTGCACAGGATTAAGGGCTAATATTTATTGGTACAATATGTGTGAGTGTAGTAAATAGCCAACATAACACTTTCGTCTGGGTGGCTCCGTTCATAAAGGATACTGTTGGTCGCCTTCTATCCACAATTCACAAGCAAACAACGTACAAATTAATTGTCCTGCAAATTGCCTCGATTTGTTGGTAGTGTGCCAAGCATAATGAAAGGAGGCACAAGCCATCCTCAAAACCTGACTGTACTCTCTCGGTTGTACTGCTTTCAAACATTTTGACAAATCTGTGAGGATTTTGTGTGGGGCTAGTGGGGATTGCAAGTTGGCAATAAATATCCTGTGCGATTAGGAAATCGATTGCACTTGAACCATTCCAATTGAACAACAATTAGGGACACACATGAACAGATTCTGACCATGGATTGAGCAATGAAATCGATTGTGGAAACTTCCATTCATGGCTTGTGCGGAAGATGTGTGACATTTGAAAGGAGACATGATTTTGGGTAATATAAAGGCCCTGCTGTGTCATGTGCATTGTATTTAACGTTGTACTGGAAGAGTCTATAATGAGTAATTTATATGATAACTGTCTGTCATTAGTCTTGCGTTTTTTAATAGAGCTCAAAATTTAAACGGCATTTTTGCAACTTCTGCGACAGAAAGTAGGGCAGAGATTACGAGATTCTAACGAGTCTCTCGAGTGTCATTAGGTAATAGCTTTCTTCGGCCAAAGAAACTAAAATTGACAATTAACATTTTGCTTGACCCGAAGTTTTTCAATGTTAAGCCTGCCTATTCGATGTCGATGCTGTGTGGTTCTTATAAGCTATAATATGGCACACACTTGACTTTATTCTTACAGCTTAACCCTTTTTGCCATTCCGACGTTTTCTATTCTCCTCTACAGGGCTGACGATTTGTTAATTTTCTGAGAGCTCATGTTTTTGATAACATGGCAGTACTTTACGAAGTAGTAGAAGGTAGTAGTTTATATAGCTGGATTATCAACTCTAGTCTCGGTGAGATATTTGTCAGAAGATCTGTCAGTAAACGAACCCCTCAACTTACCGCCCTATGTCCCCTTCTCTGGAACTTGATGGTCAATGAACTCCTGACATGCCTGAAAGCGGAGGGCTGCAATGTGACGTCAGAGCTACATGCATATGTAGCTTTCTACATCCCGTGTACTACCACTTTAACTATAAATAATAGCTCGAAATTCCTCAAGGATATGGCGGAGCAGTTCAACATTCTCCTTTGTTGGGTGCCCCAGGTTGTTGCCATGTGTAGTATTTTTTTTGCATGTTTGGATAGTACACCAAACCAGAACGAAGTGCTACCCTACGGCAAACACAGAAACCATTCAGAGAAATCTAGGTTGGATGGCATGCAAACTAATTTGCTGTTCACCCAAATACTCACATCACCTCCCGCGGTATTCTTACAATGACTTGAAAAAAACAAAATACAAGGCAGCAGCAATCAAATTGCACAACAGCAATTCAAGTCAAAACTTTCATCACAGGATACCATGATTAAACGTCGTCGTCTTTTGAGGAGCAAATTAATTGAACATCCTCCAGAAAAACAAGAGCGACTTATCGTCCACTATCCATGTCACCGGATACAAAAAAGCAATTTGTTCGCCAAGATAACAATCCAACTCAGCAAAACTGTGGTGCGGATAAAACGATTACCCGACAAAAGGAATTCCTCTCAGAGGCCAAAACGAATTCCTAATGACAAGCAATTTCCTCCTTTTAATCCTCTAATTTAACCCATAATTAATTAAATAGAATTTGGGGAGAAATCAATGCGTCCGCATCGTAATGAGGGTTGGATCGATATCGGACCAAGTTCAAGTCGATATAGGGATGGGGATACAATTCATTGAATTGAAGATTGCCTTAAAGTCGAAGGACTCCATTAAAATTAAAAAAAAAAAAAAAAATGCTATCACCAAATCAAGTCCATCATCATTGTGCCTGTCTGACAGTGACATGAATATTTTGCGATAAAGCTACTTCCGTGCCATGTGTACCTTAACATGACATGCGATGACACGCAAACCTTGACAAAATGCTGGCGGGTTAATTTTGTGCACACGAATCGCAACGAATCGGGGTAGCTGTGTGACCTTTTAACAGGCGTGCTACGTACACAAATCTGATGGTTAGAGGTTGTTGCAAGGCTGACCTTTGTATAGTGCAAGAAGAAGGAGGCCTTTCTTTATATCAGGCTGACTGGGCTCCGGTTGGTATCATTGCAACTGGAAAGGGTTGTTAGCTTTCAAATTGACGGGTGTCCTGTCCATTCGTAGGCCACAATTCGATTTGTTGCTTATTTGTCTGGCGCCGGCCGACATCGTCGCGTTGTCGGTCTGCAAAAGAGGACAATGCGGATGAAATTTACAACTTCGTTTCAGATAGGGAAATGAAACTTGTGGTTTTCAATTCTCAACAGAGGAAATTACAGAAGTTGAGAGACTGGCCAGTGCAGTGGCCAAGGCTATAAATCATTTATGCATTTGCAGTGCCGCGTCCTGGGGATTGTACTTAAAAAGTGTGGGAGTTTTTCTATACAGGAGTTTCGGTTAGTATATACATAACCCACCACTCCCACCTCTTTTCTGTGACAATGATAGGTATTGATATATTAGTACCTATTCTGTGCAGCTGCTGAAGAGCGAAGACTGTTTTTTTTAAAAAGACATGTCCATTTAATGACAGGTAAGTCATTCAGTCATTTGTATAGCACTCATCTTCGTTTGAGTGCTATACAAATACTAAAGCTTTATTAATATGACAAAAGAAAGAGAGTACAGTTATGTATGTTTAATAATATAATAATTTCTCAACAGTAATATTTGCTTAGAACATGAACGATTTTTGTAAGGAGCCCTTCGGTATACTGTGTTATAAAACAATAGGCCAGCGCCAGATATAGTGAGACTCCAAACTTGAAACTTGAAAGTCACAATCCTAAAATATTGTCGATCGCCGCCATGTTCCTATTCCTATTTGAAATCCATGTGAGGTACGAGAAAGACAGCAATTTTGTTTTACCAATTTATTTGGTAGAATTGTCTGTTGTAGAATGAATTTTTGAATTTTCATGACAGTAAAAAATAGAAATAGGTTCTAACGCGACAAAAGACTTTAAGTGACAAAGTTAAGTCCTCAAAGTTGAGGGTCTCATTAAATTTAACCTTTGTATAAACCAACACTATACGTATACAGGTTTTACATTTATGTATATCCAAATTATTGGTGGGCGTGGCTCACTGGTTCGTGTGTACACAGCGAAGGGTCTCAGGTTCAACCCCCAAAAAACACAAATTGCACCTTTTCCACTGCGTCACCTCTCGCCTATGTCTGAATTTTTCAACTTGGTTGAGGTCACTTTCCACTTCTGCGGACCACTTCTTCTACAAAGTTGTCCCTCTGTGTTGGAGTCAAAGACTTTTCGGGGCGGAGAGCTGGTGTCCATTCGCTCTATATATCGTAGCCATCTTAGGCGACTGATTTGGACTTTTCTGAACAGGTAGATGTCACTGTATAACTCGTAAGTTTCGCTGTTAAATCTCACTCTCCAAATCCCATCAATGCAAACGGGACCGAAAATCACTCGAAGAATATTGCATTCAAAAAGACCAAGGGTACCAACCTTCATCCTTCTTCTCTAAAGTTATGTCCCGGCGCCATATGTGTTGCAGGACTATTAAAATTTATGAGCGTCTTGCTTTTTATTTTTTTTTTGTGTTTATTATTTGAAATTTTATTCCAGATTTTTTTTTTTTATGTTGAGTGTTTATTATTTGAATTTTTATTCATTAGCTTTTTGCTTTTTAATTTTTTTTTTTTTATTGATGAGTGATTATTATTTGAAATTTTGCGGAATCGGATCGCAGCGCAACCTACCGGGTCCTATTGTGAATCTAAACCATCCTGACCCATTCAAACGCACACACAAAATTTCATTAAAATCGGTCCAGCCGTTTATGAGGAGTTCGATTACAAACACGTACAGAGGAATTATAATGTAAAGATGTATGTATGTACTTCTATAGTATTCATGTTCTTTGAAAGCATCTATGTTCGTTTTCTCTGACACCATCAACGTTTCTCCAGACCCGACATTAAATCTATATACATAATGCATGTTGGACGACGACTAGACTTATATCCCCCTGAATTCCATTGAAGATCACCGCACCGGGGAAAAAATGTTCTTTTAGCCTGAAGTCAAAAAAAGATCACCGACCGACGTCCAGTAGCTTGCAGCTATCCGAAGTTTTTTTTTACGCTAAAGGCTTGTAAATGTTAATGCAGTTAATTATTTTCACAATTTTTGCGACTGGCAGAAGAGAATCAGTCGCAGTCGTCACTTTCCGCTTTAAACATTATTAAATAAATTTGAATTTGTATATTTTTTACTTCACCTCATTTTATTATTCAACATTTCATTTGGGGGATCAACCGGGATCCAACATAAATATATTATAAATCAATTGATGTGCGTTAGTCTCTCAAAAAAACAAGAACTGCTGGACCGGTTTGGATAGTTCTACGTTTGTTTGAGAAAACTTTGAGAAAATCTTTGATTTTTTTCAAAATTGGACACACAAAACATAAAAATCGTATCTTGAAAACCGAACCGTTCAAACTTTCATGTATTTTTAGGTATTGTCCCGAGAGTGTTCCTGTTTGCTCAACATTGAACAAAGGTGAATTCATTTGAATTACGAACGAGCTTCATTTAATAACCAAACGAAGCTTAAACTGTATCTACACAGTGCGGCCAATATTGCCGATTTCAATGAACTGGATGATTGATTGCGATTCATAATCGCTTATGAGGAGCTACAAACAAATTAATTTTAGGCGGTACGTAGTTCACCGGGTCATCTAGTTCTATATTAATCTCACAATGGTGTATTACTATAGATACCAACTTATCGGGATTTAAATGACGTGAAAGTTGTCAATTTTAGCTGTTCAATGCTTATATCAGAATCAAACATAATACGATTTTATGGGCCTCTGGCAACTCTAGGTTTACAAATCCTATTATGATCACTTCATTTGAACAACTCCCATACATATACATTGACTTAATTCTTTAATAACTCCGTTGTGTAATTTTTCGACAACCACTCGTGTTGTGATGCATTAACACGTAATAAATAATTAACTCACAATTTAAACAATTATGAATTCCGCCTCATTAATTATTAGCCTTACATCAATGTAGCTCCTGTTAACGAGTGCCCCAGCTGGAGAGGGATTCTGGTTACAACAATAAAAACTGTTTTATGTGCAACTTTCAGCACAATTAAATTGCAATTTTCATTAACGCCATATGATGTCGAATGTTTAACTACCTAGCTATAAAAGATTATTATACTATTACTATTCAATAAAAGAAATCATTTCCATCGCATTAACGTAAAACTTTTTATTTACTGCTCCGACATTTAAATATGGCTATTAATCCAAAATGGTCCTTCGAGCTGGATTACTTTATTTTCATAAATTGAGTTGAAAAGTACAAATCGAAATCCATTAGAAAAGAGTCACGTACAACTCATCGTCATCAACAACATCGACTTCCATATTAAAGGCAAGACACAAACACTAAAGTTGTTTATTAAAATGAAACTAATTGCCTCCACCAAAGCCGAGGTATGGCTGCGGTATGTTAGAGATGTCGGATGTATGTTTTCTCTTCTACAAACAAGAAAAACTTTTCAAATGATCCCAAATTAGTAAAACTTTATCCACCCAACCCACCCCATACAATCGGGTGCGATGAATGTCGTATCTGTTTGTCGGTGTGACTGTGTTTGATGCATGCAAATTAATGCCACCGACGATAATCTAGGCGGTAGCTTGTAGCTATAGTAGATACTGGGAGGCATAAACAAAAAACTTTTTCCTGATACGAGTATATGTTGTAGTTGGAAGAGAATTTATTGAGTTATAAATATACAGCTACGTGAAATTTTTGCACTGCCAAGGTGGCGAGCAAAATTAAAATAATGAATGAGTAGTCTAATTTTGATGGCTTCTTAATAAAGACGTTCTATTCGAGTTGGATTCTGACATTGAAGTTTGTTATGAATTTTTGGGGCTCTAATGATGAACATACTTGGTTTCAAATTAAGTCCTTATCCTTGTACTTATCAAATAATAGAGAATTTATTAATAAAATGCGAATCTGTTATATAAATTGAAAAATACTATTTTTTACATATCTACCTATGTACATTTTATGTAAAAACAATTATACAAATACTTGTATCAAACATAAATTTTTTTAATAGGAAAATAAAAAAGGATTCCTCGTCTTTGTTTCGATTTGTAATTCTGTAACAGTTTAGCAGAGCCCTCAAGACCACCGAACGGCGGCTTAAACATCAAAATTAATCACCCTATCAAGTGATCACAATGGACCAAAAGGCACCCGTGGTAGCACAGCACTTTTAAAGCTGTGCACTACCCTCAAACCTAACCTAACATAACCTAATCAACCTATCGGAAGATGTTATAATTTTTTGCAAATGGCGTCGTACGTCAATCATATTTGACATTTGTGAAGTAGACGGCTGCAGTATACAAATATCAATGGGTCGCTATTCCGCAAGAGCGTGGAATAATTGTGTCGATTTTTTTCACCAAGGAGGACGAGGAGGAAGAGGAGACCACCGTCCACCTCCTCTGTTCCTGCCCAGCTCTTGCCACCTTACGCATGACTACCTTAGGGGCTTATTTCTTTGAGGACCTGAGCGATCTGTCCAGCACCGATATTTGCTGTATCAGCAAGTTTGTTACAAAGTCGAATTGGCTTCACTAAAATATCAACACACAACTCACCCATTTTATTTCTTGTCTGCATATGTAGAC
This sequence comes from Cheilosia scutellata, assembly GCA_955612985.1. NCBI lineage: Eukaryota > Metazoa > Arthropoda > Insecta > Diptera > Syrphidae > Cheilosia > Cheilosia scutellata. The sequence continues at coordinate 5,600,138 of OY015313.1, forward strand.
CAAACCGCCAACGGAAAGAGCTGACTACGTCAGTAAACTACAATCTCGCACGTCGAACTTTCAGACTCCGTCAGAGGGGATCGGCGGGGGAGTTGGACTGCTTCGGTCACCCCTCGTCATTCTCTCCTGCCGCAGTCTTCCTATCTGACCTATTACCAGCCACCCTCCTTATTAACGGACTGTCAGAGGCTACCAGCCAGCGGGGAGTTAGACTGTTTCGGCCACCCTCTGACTGTTTTCTGAAGACTAACCGCCAACGGGAAGAGCTCACCACGTCAGCCAATTACACCTTCGCACGTCGAACTTTCAGACTCCGTCAGAGGGATAGGTGGGGGAGTTATACTGTTTCGGTCACCCCTCGTCGTTCTCTCCTGTCGCAGCCTTCCTATCTGATCTGTACCAGCCACCCTCCCTACTAACGGACTGTCAGAGGCTATCAACGGGGGTTTAGACTGTTTCGGTCACCCCTCGCCCTTTCTCACCGGAAAACCTCCACCAATAAACCTCTGTACGAGGTAGGACACACGATTTCGCAAATAGCAATGGTATTCCCACTGTAACGCCCGGCACATAGAAATTGTCTGGCCACTCCCCCCCCCCCCCCAATCGTGTTATCACAATGGACCAATTAATTATGGTCTAAGTGTATCCCCTTCTCGGGACAGCCACCTTACCTAACCTAACCTAACCTTTTTGACCAATAATCGGTCGGTGGTGTTAGCGCAGCGTGAATTTCGACGTGGATTTTCTAATCGTGTCGCGCCAACTGTGCAAATATTCGTACAGACTGGAACCACAGGAGACCATGCAGGACGTGGCTGTCACCGGACTGGTCGTTCGGCCGAGAATATCGCGGCTGTGGCTGCCGATGTCGCTGACCCTATAGGGAAGAGGTCGATTTTGCGTCAAAATCATCATGAGCGATATTTTGAGTGGATATAATGGTTCTTCGTGTGGGAGGAGTGATTGGGCCGTATTTTTTTGAGGACGCCATCAGCAATACGATCACTGTTACTGGCATAAATGTGTATCATCTTTCCCACTTAACAGAAATTGTAAAGGTCCAAATAAAGATTTCCATCACTCAAAATATTTTTTTTTATTTAGTAGAAAAGTAATTCACCACCTTGTATAATACTATACAGTTTGTCACACCTTTTTTGGGGGTACACAGAATTTCTGACAGCGCAAGATACCCCGGACTTATATGAGACATAAAACGCTATTGCAAGATGGGCATTAACGAAAGAGTAAAAAACGCCATGGCCTTTGACTCTATCCGGGATTACCTACGCGTTTCAAATGTGACTAAGCCTCTGACCAATCGGACCAATCTCACGAACTCACAAGATAACGCGAATCACTCTAAAGCTAACCCGATAAGCTTAAATGAGGTGTAAACTAGAGTTTTTAATTATTTCCAAACGCTATTGACAGCATCAGAGTTTCCAGCATTTTCTGATTTCAACAAACCCTTCAACCTAACAACCCACGCTTCCTGGATAGTCTGTATTTGATCCCAGTTCTACTTGCATATGAAATCACTTCGCAAAGTGTCTTTCGGACTGAAAAATGAGGCGTGGCACCTCCCATACAAGAAACCTGTTTTAAACACTGTATTTTGACATTTATGACAGCTTTATCGTTGAAAGTTGTTAAATGGACGTAGATATATGGGCGTATTGGAAGTATTTTTCAAAATGTGGGCGGGTTTGGACGAAAGGGTGAGGTACCTCTCTTCAAAAGAAAACATTGCAAACTATATTTCTCGACAATAATATATTATAAAAATATAATATTTGGAGTTAAAGTTTTAAAATTTTAAACTTTGATGTTCATTGTCCGAAAAAAAAAAAACACTTCGCAAATTGTGAAATAGGGCGTGGCATTTCCCATACAACAAAGTTACTTAAAACACTGCGTCTTGAAACTTTCTAGTAGGTACTAGAAAAATACCTTTTTTTTTTTGTTAAGCGCAGGAAGGATGCCCGCTCCCTTAATCAAACTGAGGAAAACTACACAACCAACGAAAGTGAAATGTTGGTAATTGTATGGAACCTCGATAATCTACTGTCGTAGCTCTATAGTGGCAAGAAAATTAAGGTACACCGATCATCAGCCATTAACAATTAGGAAATTGCAACTACAGAAAAAGTCTAGCTTAAGGTGAAAAAACTCATTGTATTTACAATAATCGAAGAAGTCTCTCCCGATCCACTCTTATAATCTATTTTTACAGGCTCCTGCTGAGTGCTGAGACCTTGATAATTTAGCATGAGTATACGGAATTTAAATAAGGTAAGGTAAGTAGGTAGCGATGCTAAAAACGGGAGTTTGTATATCAATTTATAGTTCAGTGTGGTTTGGTGTTGAGAGCGCTCTTAAGAGTGCAAGTTAAATTTCATATTAGAACTGATACTACTGGTCCATGTACAAATACATATTTTGGACAGTTCCTTAAACGAAAATTTGAGCTGGGTATAGTCTGAAGATATCAACTTACTTTGGACGCACTCAAAGGAATAATGTCGCCTACCTACACTGAAACACGAATATTTAAAGGATTTTCCATCCGACTACATCGACTGTATCCTCTCAGTCTCAGTCTATAATTCGGCTCTCCGGTGACCGTATTGCAAGCATTTTCATCGAAATGAACGACACGTATCGATTCCCCTCAATGAATGAACCAACGTTCTCCGAAGAAACTCACCACGGAGGGGTAGTCCTTAGGTTCTCTCACTCACAGTCTCTTTGCCGAAGACTGTTTCAATTTCCACTCATTTTATTCGGAGCAGGATACTCTAGCTAGAATCCAACTATAATTGCCATCCATAGTGTAACGCTAACCTGTTGTCTGGTCACATACTTCCCGGACTATCATCACAGCTTTCAAAATATCCTATAGATATAGATGATGAGTAATTAATGGCCCAACTATATTGACTGTGAAAAACGTGAGCTATATGCGTGCGGATACCAAAGTTTTACAAATTCCTATCCCTAAACTGCTATCAGGATAGCTGGAACACCTACACGCCTAACCATTATCCGCTATATCACCCACTCAATAATTTATGTGGCAGGATTAGCGCCAAAACGAAACTTTTCTCCTCTCAACCACAACAACAAATAGCGATACGGCCGGCGTGAATGTGATTAAGAACGGAAAGACGAACCGTAATATTATATCCTTGAGCAGAGGACCACCACCCGAGCAGCACAGCCGAAGGCATCACCGTCAACACTTCTTATTCTATTTATTTTCCTCTCGCTTTTTGTTTTCCATTCTGTATTTCGTCTGACAATTTGATTTCTTTTCAAACTTCCTGAGATTCCTGTTGGTATGTATAGTCGTGCCGTGGAATGGGCCAGGCTATCTGATGGGTATCCTTTTGCCATTCTTCTCTGCGGATGTCCAACTTTTTTATATGGAAAAAGTTTTGATTGCTTGACGTTAACTCCATCTGTGGTTCAATGGTGTATGAACAGTGGAAGATGGACAAGTGATGATGATGACAACAGGCGGAGGGCCTTGACGACCGATGGCCAAAAGTAATTAAAAAGGCGTCCACTCGTTCCGACGACAAAGTTATAAATACGTTTGTTGCTGGAAGGGTTGTGTTCTCATTTGCACCTCATGATGGCTGTTATCGTTTTCCTGGAAAGTACCTTCTGAGTGAGTCATACCGTCTGGCGGATGGTGTAAGGCAATGTAAGCCACAAATTCTTTACAACGTAATTCCTTTCGCATTTTGGCGCAGATATCGGCTCAATCAGGACACAATAAGCCTCCCAACTTAATACATTTAATTTGCTCAAAGGATTACACAACGGTCACTCCCTGCCGTCAGACGAGATAAATTATCTGCGACTTATATTTAATAACTTTGACCGAAATTAATTATGCAATTCCAACGCACATACTCACCGTCCATCAGCAAACAAAGGACTCCCTCTGGATGTGGGTGCATTGTGCAACCATAAAAATTCCCAAATGCCGCATATTCAGAGGTTGCGCGTCTATCATCACACACATTCATGTGTATGTGTGTGTGTGTAGATACCAAGAACACAATGCGTACCTGGAATGTAAATCCAATTTCATATTGATTGAAATTTAATCCTACTCACGGCAGCCGAGGTATTTAATTAATTTGCCAGAAATTGCATATATACGGACAGATGGACGCACACAAACAAAGATGGCAATGGCCATTGCACATACTCATGGCAGCGGTCGAGCCTATCAATTATGCAATTTGGAATAGTTTCGTCCGTGCGCTCGAAAATTTAGTTCAGATTAAATAACCAACTGTGTAGGACCGCCAATGCCGCCAGCACCGCCAATAACCATCACTGCTCCTACAAAAGTCAGCAAATTACCATAAAAACCAATTGCGATTTAAATTACTCGCATCGGTTGGTTTGGCCCCTCGGGGGTGAGACGGTTTATTTAAAAAAAAAATAAAAAATAAGAATTACCACTGCAAATTGGGGTTTGGTTTTATTTTTAGAAATTGGCCCTCATATAGCTGTTAGGAGGTGCGATACGTATTGATTCGTTTGAATTGGTCGTAATAGTGGAATCTAATTTCGGTGCGAGGAAAATTGTTAAAACTTTGAAGGACATGGGTATTTTATTATACCCAAAAGGAAAACTTCAATTTCAGGGCCAATATGCTGTCTATAAATTTGTGGAGGGTGTTTGTATGTTTGTATGGTTTCATTGGTACCTATAATCCGAATCGATATATTGATGGTGCACCTTGAACTTCCCCGATGTCTTCTTCTACATCATCTGCAGTTGATGAATTATTTCTAACGTAATTTCTGTTCAATAACTTGTAACCAACAGATGGCGCAGCTGTTATAATTAGAAATCTGGAAGTCATAATTTTTTTTAGAAATCAGAAAACAGAGAGCTGCAACTTTGCAAGGATTAAAATAACCCGCTTATCCATTAAATGTGTCGCGAGTGTAGGTTGCACAAGTGGACTCTCCATAGCTCTCGATTCTCTGCCATCGACTCTAAATCATCAAGGACAATCACCACACGGGTATAGAGGAGAGATTATGGCCTTGATCTAACCATCTCATCCTGGGTCTACCTAGAGGTACGCCTGCCTGATAGTACGGATTCCATAGCACGCCTTGGGTTCCTGTTTGGGGACATTCGTTTAACATGACCAAATGACCGAAGCCTAAACTGCTCCGTCTGGAGAAGTAGCTGCTCGACATTGAGTTCCTCACGTATTCTGGTGTTTCTAATACGATCTCTGCAGATCGCACCAGCAATGCAATGGAGGAATCTCATTTTGCCAGCTTGTATTCGCGATCTTATTCTTTCGGTCATTACCCAAACCTCATGACCATAGGTAATAGGAAGAAACACCGAATTAAAGACTGACAAGTTAGCTTTGAAACCAAGTTCAGTCCTCCTAATAACAGAATGGCCGAGTTGTCTTAAAATTTACCCAGCCTGACCAATCCTACAGGAAAACTCAGCATTGGTCCTTCCATCACTCGTGAATAAGACCCTTAGGTACTTAAACTTCTCCACATGTTTCAATGGGACTCCACTAACATACAAAGTGCATTGAACAGGCCTTCCGGAGATGACCACCATTTCAGATTTGTTCACGTTTATTTTCATCTCAGATTCTACATAAACGGCCACAAACGCGTTAAAGTTCAGTCTGAGGGGACCCAATAATTACCAAGTGATCAGCGAAGAGCAGTTGACTTTCCTTAGATCTCCCAATTTGAAACATTCTTCGCCAAGACTGCGCTGTAACATCCCGTCCATATAACATACCTCTGCAAGTATCTCGGGGCGCTGTTGAAGCGTTATAGGTTCGCCTTTCCCGGGAGAAGTATTTAAAAAAAATATATAATATATAAGTAATGGACCGAAGTCCATGTACAACCGCGATTCAAGTGCAACCCTGTTTGCTTTAAAAAACGTAAGTGACAACCGAGGTGATAACTTCGCGCATAATTCTATAAAAATGACATTTGAGAGTAAATGTCATCGCTGTGAAACTGTAACTTTATGTCGTTTTCGGTTGGTCGTTCAGAACCGTCCGGAAGAACTCTCCGCTATTCTAAATTCAAATCCAGAAGCAAATTTCTCTTCTTTTTAGGAGAATAACTGTCAGATGAGTGCCAATCGAACGCTCTCAGAAGCGTTCGGATTGCTTCCGGACGGTTCTGGACGACCAATCGAAAACGACATTAGTATCTACATACATTTTCTATGAAGAGAAATTTGCACTGGAGATAGGCATGGATAGGTTGGGATTGTGAATAGGTGATTGCCTGAATCCATGCTAAGTCACTAAGTCCCAAAATTACACTTCTAGCTCAAAGCAGTCAATAGCAGTCCCTTTTCACTTATTTTTGTATTTTAACTACTAAAAGTGTTCCGTCGAGTAACATCAATGAACTTTCAAGTTGCTTCCCTGGTTGCTTCCTTGGGCTACAAAAATCTTCAACCTTTCCCCATCTAGCTTTCAATGCTATACATTTCCACATTCAAACAACACGCCACCGTTTATCACGCAACCTGTCAACAATTTAAAAAAAAAAAATGGCGAGTAAATCTACAACTCCAAGAAACACGATCCTAGAACCTTAAAGTTGAAAAAGAATAGAAAATATTATGAACACTCTCCATCATTGTTACGGAGGTCATAACCGAAGATATATATGTATTTTCGACTGTGCTCACTAAACAGAAAAGCAATTAACATTTCGAGCTTTTTCCGTTTTTAACTTACTGCCGAGCATGCAACAACTTACATTAATTTCCTGCAATATATCCTGGCGGGAGTGCAAATACAAAACAAGAAGTGTTCCCTGTAAAGCGAACACTTGCTAAGAAATTCACCATTCATTGAGGGTTGCAGGGGTGGTAACTGGTAAGTGTATCTGTGCATTTAAAGAGTTCTTCCACTTGACATCCACGTTTTCTTTTGCTGCATTAGCTTCGCTGTTGTTCCACCTGTGCACACTTTGACTTTCAAACTGCAGACTGTGCTGCGACTCCTCTACTGTAGTTTTATAGGGTTGGTCTTCTGTTAGAGGTGGCCTTGGAGCAGGGCGAGCATTTTGGTCTCGGGATGTTTCTTATTATAGAAATGGTTTGTAAAATTATTTATTTAAAGGGTGCCCTGGCACTATTAGCGGTTGCAAGGTACTTTAAGAAAATGTTGCATCTTTGTGAGAGATGACACCTGTGACTATGTCATTTGCAACAATGACTTGTGAGATTGGAAAGGTTGGGTCTTGGGTGGTGGCAATTGAATTTGTAGTAGTTGCTTTGTAATGCATAGGAGTGTTGCTTATTTTTAAAATAAGCTCATTTTCAGTTAAATTGAAATTTGAATAATGTTTAGAAGTTCTTCCATATTTCTCTCCATTCAATTTAAGATTTAATTGAAACACTTTAAAATTGGCATGTGACATTTAATCATTGAAAACTGATTCCACAGATTCTTCAGGCCAATAGCTGTTTTTTTTTAACCTTGAATAATTATTCGACTGACAAAATGAAGGAACATTTTATGGTAGATTGAGTAAACGTTAAAGTCTGCACAGAAGGAGTAGAAAAATCAAATAATTCACCACTAGTGAATTTTGTACACTTGAATGGGTGAGGGTTAAGGGAAATTGATGGTATACCTACAGCGATTAAGGCTTCTTTTCGTGGTCTGAATATAAAACCAGTAAGACAATTATCTTCGACTATGCCGAAGCTCAAATACCCGTTACTATATTATTGTAAAATAAAAAAAATATTTTAGTATTAAAAAATTATATATTTGTATGGGAGGTATGGGTACTTTTTATTCGACCAAGCTCATGTTTTGTCAAAAATTTTTAAATATTATTAAAACAATATGTGCAAAGTTTAAACTTGCTATCTTTACTGTAGCTATTTAAATTTAATTTTTAACATAAAAAGCTATATAAATCTGATATTTTTGTATGGGAGGTAGTAGTAGTTTTCATCCGATCTTGCTCATCTTCGAACTTAGCCTCAGTTTGGTGGATAAAAGCTTACATACCAAATTTCAAGTCGATAGCTCTTAAATTACGGCCGTAATCGTGCGGACAGACGGACAGACGGACAGACAGACGGACAGACAGACGGACAGACAGACGGACATCGCTAGATCGACTAAGAAAGTGATGCTGATCAATAATATATATAGTTTGTCATACCTACAACGCCTCCTTATGGGCGTTACAAATGGAATGACAAAGTGAATATACCCTCACCACAGTGTGGTACCGGGTATAACAAAGTGAATATACCCTCACCACAGTGTGGTACCGGGTATAAAAATCATCTGCCTCAAATTTTATCTCTCATCGTTCTAAGGAGATGTTCTTCCACGCTATCAAACCATTTGTAGGTATCAAATTTTTCGTCTGGTGTTTTCGTTTCAAATCTTCCACATGTCGAAAACAGCACTTGTGCAACTAGGGTTATCAGATTAAAAAAATACAAAAATGGGGACATGCATCGTGAGTATTCTAGGGAGGACAAGTGTTCAAAAAAGGGAACCACATTTTTTTTTAGTTTTTGAACACACTTGAATTGCAAATTAAACACGCCGCATATTCAGGACCTTCTTTTGCTTTTTTATAACCACTCGAAACTTTTTTGCTAACACTGATTTATATGAACATTTTCGTTTTTTATTTGGTTTTTTCTCTGCGTTCGGACATTTTTCTTGTAAAAGTAAATATTGGTTTGAGTACTGACAGAGGGACAGATAACAGTACAAAACAAAAACTTACAGGAAAACAATCTTGTTAAAAATATTAAAAGAGAGTATTTTGAAAGTTTTCAAAGGTTTTCTTTTATTGAATTTTGACTCAATAAGGGCGAAAAACAACATTTTGGTATGAAAAAGGGGGAAGTATGGTAACCCTATGTGCAGCGCATCTAAAAAACAAGAATCATTTCTATAACCAATAACCGACCACGGAGAGTGTATCGATTATAGAGTAAGTCTGAAGTTTATAATATACGAAATACGGATCACGAAAACTACAACTAATAAAGCTCCGATAACCTCAATAAAAGTTAAAAAAAAACCTCGAAAAACCGTCCAAAAGTAGTTTCAAAAACTAACTGAAATACGCGCCCAAAAACCTCTTCAATAAAGTGTTCTCAAAAACGCCGTTAAATGCCCCAAAAAACGTGGCAAAAAGGAATCTAAATAGCTTTTAAAAACACGGTCCAAGAAATGGTAAAAATTCACAATAAATCTCGGAAAACCGGCCAAAAATGATCTGAAAATCCTATTTTATTTATTTTGATGTCGTTGCAGACTTATGCCTTAATCAAAATGACTACTGCTTGATCGAGCCGGTTGAGGTCTTCTAAGGTAAGATTTGCAGGTTCAACAGGCTCCAACAGTGTTGTCCATAGGCTCCATATGTCCCAGCCATCTTAACATATCATTCGAATTTTTTTGAGAAGATCTATATCGCTGTATAGCCTGTAAAGCTCTACATTGTACCTTCTCCTGGAAACCCTTTTAATTCAAACTGGATCACATGGATAACATTTTAATAAAAGCAACTGAATGCGTTCTCATCCGCCCTTGACTCCATCTTTTGAGAATGATAAGAACGTCTGCTTAGTTGCTCGTCAGAGTGCTCGCTATACTCAATAGACTTCTAAGCCGGTAGAAACAGCGATTGACAATAGTAATTCTTCGTTTAATCTCAGCGCTAATGTCATTGATGAAGTTTATCACAGAGTCTAAGTAGCAAGGGTTATCACTACCTCAAATTGTTATCTGTGGAATGCCATGTGCTGAAACCTCCGAAACTGTCTTCTTAAGCATAGAAGACAGTTTTTTTTTTTTTGTGTGTAGCTGGATGTAAAATCGTTGAAAGACACCGCATGCGAGCTTTGCGATAGTGTGGGACTTGCGGTTAGCTCACCTACTAAAAACACCCGAGGGAAGCATGGTGTTACCATCCTTCCAATAATCGCACCTAGTCGTTAAACTAATCAGCAATTTGGTTCTAATATTTATAAAAAAATCTATGCTATAAGGTACTAACGTTAGTCTGTTACCTTTTGTTTTTCAATTCGTTATCACTTTTGTTAGTGTGATTGTGTTATAAAATTATATTTACTTTCTTTATTCCTAGTTAGCTAGTTCGAAAGGTTTTACTCTTCGTAATCTTCTAACTAAATTGTTGTTATTAAGTAGTTCGACTAATTCTGAATTAGCATGGTTGCGAAGCCTACCTTCATGTCTTTTTGCGACCTTCCTGACCTCGTCCTCTACCGTTTCAATTTTTAGATATCTATGTAGATCAGCGTTACGTATGTACCATGGCGCATTAACAATATTGCGTAGTACTTTGTTTTGGAAGCATTGAATACTTTGTAGATTTGTCTTACTTGTGCACCCCCAAAGCTGGAGACCATATGTCCATATTGGTTTTAGGACTTGCTTATATAAAAGCAATTTATTATATATTGAGAGACATGAATGCCTCCCTATGAGCCAATACATTTTATTGTAGGTATCGTATATTTAGTTCGTCATATTTTTTCTTGACATGAGTTTTCCAGCGCAATTTCGCGTCTAGAGTCATTCCTAAATACTTAGCTGAGTTCGAATGGAGAACTTCTTTGTTATTGATGTACACAGGTATGTGTTGTACGTTTTTATTGGTGAAGTGAACATGATTGATTTCAGTTCATTTAATTTTATTTGCCATTTTTTGGCCCAATCAGATATATCACTTACTGCCCTTTGCAGTTTTTCTGTAACTTCCTGCACGGTTTTTCCGACAGCAAGTACAGCAGTATTGTTTTTGTGATTAAGCCGTTTCAGAAGAATTTTTTCGATGAGCTTTGATAGAATTGGCAGTAATTAGATCGGACGATATGAGGTAACTTCACTGTGCAATTTGCCCGGTTTTGGTACCATAATAACTTCCGCGACTTTCCACATGCGTGGAACATACCTTCGTCTAAATGCTGCATTTATTATCTGTGCTATTTTTTCATACCTTTTTTAGGCAGTTTCTTTAAAACTTCACCCGTAATTAAATCAAACCCCGGAGCTTTTTTCGGGTTAATTTTTTCTTTTATTTCAGTGGATATTTCCTCAGAGGTTACTGCTGGAATCAATCTCTCGTCTTCGCACATTTCTTCCGTTTGATGGAAATAATCAATGTCTTCATATGGCTGGATCCGCCTTTTGTTTATTTGTTTTCGCGCAGTTTCCACTGCTGTTTTTAACTGGTGGAATGTATGCTGTTGGTCTGTTCATTTTTTTTGTAGCCTTCCACAGTGAGTATTCTGTACTGGCATCGTTTGTCAGATTTGTAAGGTATCTTTCCACACACAAATTTTTCATTTCTTTGATTTTTTTTCTTAGTTTATTGTTTAGACTGTTAAGTCTTGTTTTGTCACTTGGCGCTCTCGATAATTGCCAGCGTTTACGAGCTCTCCTCTTTTCTGATATAATTTCGCATATTTATATAGAAATATGTTTCAATACATAGCACGAAAACGTTCCGAAAATCAGCATAGAAAAATGCTCCAAGAAACCCACCGAAGAGTCCAAAATAAAAAAAAAACGATCCAAGAAACACCTAAAAAAAAACCGAACCGGAAAGCTTTGCAATATCCCCTCGAAAACGAGAACTGTGAAAAAAAACTTGGCCCGGGACTAAAATAAACCGACTAAAAAATGTTCTAAAGTGCGCATGACCCGATTCGAGATATGTCCAATCCCAATTTGTTCAACTCATGGCCTTACTATCAAAACTTATGCCTAAGTGCACTCAGAAGAGATCTTACAGGAAGGGCCAGAGATGCATGCATATTTATGAATCGCAAGTGACCACTCTGTGGTCACTCTGTCTTACTAATAACCAATTCTAGTCCCGACTATAAATTTACGGAAGCTCAAAATTGCCAAATTTGTATGGAAAACATAGCCAGTGAGAACTCCTTAAATTTAAATTCGAAACTGAAATTGGTTATTAGTAAGGTCCTCTGGCTTGGTAAGTGATGTTTCGTCGAAAAATGTATTTTTACAGCCTACAGTCTATTTTTAAAATGTTTCAAATAAAGTTTCCAAAAAAAGCAGCCTTGTTTACAGATCGTCTGTCGACGAAATCCCAAGGCGGCTTGAACTGACGAAAAAAAAAAACAATTTCATTCATTCAACTTCCACATAGTCAAACCAACAAAAGAATACCACTCAGTCAATTTATATATTTGAACACCCCATGCCGATGTTCTTACTTCTCCTTTGGCAAATAAAAGTAATCAATAAAATACCAACGGATCCCCGCCCCCCAAAAGTGTTGTCATACCTTTCACACCTTGTCATGGGCATCATCTCCATTAAGGCTATAAAGTTTGTCCTTAACTCTGTCTACAGAGAGATGAGAAAAAGCGTATATATATATAAAAAAAGGACCGAAACAAAATCCGAAGAAATTTTCAACTTTATATCTCAATTGTGTGTCGACATTTATATCCCTTTTTGCCGGATTTAGTGTAGGTACTCCGTATCCGCATAATTTTTTTCCAAGCTCGTTTTATGTGTTTAGTGTCTGCTGCCGCCCATACCCCACAGACGCTCTTCAAAATTGGTTTCAATTGTGAATACACAAACCGAAGAAAACTTACTCAGGAACAAGTCCTGAGTGTGTACTTGGCTGTGAGTGTGGCTGTGTTGAATCCTGCCAATTGTTTGCTGGTTTGTTTATTTATTGTTTCAAGTGCTCGTTGAACAGATAAACAAGCGAGGACCGCCACACAGCTACAAGGGGATAGTGAAGGATAAAACATAAAACAAAGCGAAGCAACATTTATCTGTGGGAATCATCTCTGCAAACGACCTGCAGCTATTGATTTTCGATTTGTGTGGGTGTGTACCGAGAGCTCGAGTATCTATAGCTGTGTGTAAGAACTTTCGATTCAATTCGATTTCGATTCCGAGAGTGCAGCCATCACTCGAGCGAAAGGGTTTTTATTTGCCGTTAATATTTGATTTCAAAATAACGGAGCGCACATATTTTGCTTCAAAATTGAGATTGATTAGTCTAGTGGGCGTGGGCGACTGTATCGAAAGCTACTTAGCGATTAAGTAACTGCAAACGAAATCCATGTACAATGTACATGACTTGTGCGCGCTCTCAAATCCAGCAAAAAGTCAAATGAGGACTTCGTTTTGGCGCTAACCCTGAGATTCGAATGACAACCGGAGTCCTTGGAGTGTGGAATCGATTTTCTAACCTCTAACCGACGAACAGCGTATAACAGCCGAACATAATACATTTTGCAGTCAAGTGCACTGTGTGCGGAGTCACTGGCTGGGGGGAGGGTTAAACAACGATGTTGGGTGAGGTGGTTAGTTCCCATTGGATTTTCGACTGCGATATGCAATTTTGGTGGTTTGCACCACATCCTCGCTCGCATGGATGTCACGAAGCGTATAGATGGAATAATTTAAGACTTTTCTAGGTTTCGAGGGGCTGCTCTTATGTCGATTTTGAGGGTCGTAGTCGTTGACGGAAATAATCGAGTTAACTTGACTGAGCGCGTGACTATGGGTTTGGGTGAATGTGCGGCGAATTGGTTCCTTGGTTTGGAAAATGCACATGAATGTGATTTCGAAAGCGTGACATTGAGGATTCACATTGACATAGAAATATTGCGCTAAGGGGAATTAAAGTCGACAAATGCGAAGAGGAAGAGGAAACTGTTTTGCTACGAAAGGAAATGTGTCGAATGGGTATGCTTCCTTTTTGGTGGATATCCAGAGACTCGGAGCTTTATTTCAGATTTTATGATGTCCTTTTGTAGCGATTCAAATGGGGGGTATTATGTTCAGTAGAACGAAAAAAAGTTGTAAAAGGAAATCACGTCACGACTTCATATTGACCTAGTTAAGGAAAATCGGCAGATTTCCCGAGAGTTTATTTTTCGAAAACTGTGAAGCTGAAGCCGGTAAACTGCGAGTCTCCTGCACTGATATAGCCAGATAAGTCATATTTTTTGGTAGGTATGTGCACTAACGAGCTACAAGCTTTAAATATTCAATGCTGCTTCATTGATGGCCAAAGATCAACGAGGAGTATTTTCCCGGGACAACGATTGGATTCTGGAACGTTAAGGCAATGCTTTATAACGAAAAAACAGGGGACCAGCATTTAAAATTCCTACAATTTGAACGAGAATTTATACATTACTAGCTGTACCCGCCCGGCTTTGCCCGTGCACAGAAATTGTATTGCTTATAGATCTTAGATAATAATGTTCTTTCGTAAAATACAAAAAATGAGAATAAATCGATTTTCTGGAATTTTCTTTCTGCGTAAACCTGAAATGCAGCAATACGAACAAAACGAAAAAAGAATCATGAAAATCGGCCCAGCGGTTATCGAGTTATAACGTCATCGAGTTTCACCTCATAGATGATGTTTTTTGTATGGGCAATGCCACGCCCTTTTGTCCAATTTTTACCAATCTTACAGCAACACTCTTAAGCCAATACCTAAGATTGTCCGTAAGTTTCACCTCAATCGATTCGGCGGTTTTTAGATATAAGATTTTGAATGTTTTTTTTTGTATGGGCGGTGCCACGCCTTTTTGTCCAATCTTCACAGCAACACTCCTGGGCCAATACCTAAGATTGTCTGTAAATGTTAACTCAATCGATTTGGCGGTTTTCGAGATATAAGATTTTGAATTTTTTTTTGTATGGGCGGTGCCACGCCCTTTTGTCCAATTTTGACCAAACTTCACATAAACCGTATATGGACCAATACCAAAGATGTGTGAAAGTTTGGTTAAAAATGGTAAATGCGTTAAGGCGTGAATCGACGACAAACATTTTAGGGCTCAATTTTTATATATATAGATAAACAGGACTGGGAGTAAGGGAAACAAATCTTCGAAACTGTTAAGCGTTTTCTAATAAACCCCGTAAAGCCATCCAACACCGTGCTCGAGTTTGGGATAGAGTTATAGTTTACTCGAAAGCTAGCTTACTGAAAGGTTATTGACGCCAAGGTTGTGAACGTAAACCGTCTAGTGGCATGCTCTTTGAGCAAAAGGTCACAAAATTAGATGATCAGAGAGATCACTCTACAACCAGTCGACCGGCTCCACGCTTTCAAGAAAAGACGCGATGCCGGATATCAAAATAGATAGAAACCTCCAACAAATGGCAGCTACCATACGTTTTCAAACTACGTGCCTAAAAAGCAACTCATTCAACTGGATGAAGATCGACTATTTCCGCGATAACCATATGTGTCAAACTGCTAACTCCAGACGCAGACCAGCACTTGCCAGATTAATGAATTGATAGTTTTGCTTTAATCCATAATCATCTAGACTCCAGAGATATGAACCCAAATTCAAGTTAGCCTTCTACAACAACACCTATAGCCAGCTTCGGACCTCCACCCCCAGCAATGAGCGGCTCACAGCGGTCATCGTTCATCCTTTCGAACATTTTCAAGCTGTAGTCTTGCAGATATAAGCAAAACATTGGCAACCGATGCTTTTTCCAAGATCCGAAGAGACGAATGAATGTCAAGCTACTTTAAAGAGCAATCCTCACGAAGTCGGGTACATATAAAATCCAAAATAATTAATTTCAAATTTAAAAACACAAATGCCGCGCCCTGCCCTATAGATTGCAACTGCTAAAGGACATTTTTTATACCTTAATGATAGTATATAGCCAATTGAATGGCTATTTACAACATCGAACCGCAGGATGGATTAAAAATAGATTTCTTTCCATCATCGGGTGTTCAATAAAACATAATTCCACCCTACAGCTCGGATTTGGAAAATGCTCTGCTACCATACGCAAACATTTCTCCACAGTCCCAGGATGCACTCAGCTATTTGAAAACTCCCAAAAATATATGAGATTTAACTAGATTTCATAACGAATTCATTTCAACTAGGCCCAAAGTTCCTTCCATTCGTCTATTTATGAAAATTCCTTGAAAAGAAATAATTGGATAAATCCTTGCGTATTATTCAGTAATTCCAAATAGAATGCCAAATCCTTCGAAGAAAACGATTTCCCTCTCATCTATTGGAAATTATTAATTGCATAGTGGTACCAACTAACAGTTACAAAAGTCCGTACAATCCTTGCTGCTCAACAAGAAAGAAAACTCATTAAAGTTTTTTTTTTTTTTTTTGGGATAAAAAACACAACTTTTCCCATAATGAGAGTTTTCTGATTTCGTTCCCTTTTCGCTTAAACTCGACAATAAATCGAAGGATACAAGTGATTGCCATGAAAATGATTTCTGATTGATATAAATGGAAATGGCCTCCAAAGTAATGTTGAATAATTGCACGCGAACCGAGGGACAAATCCTTTCATCTTTTGAGTTGTGAAACTTTGAGAGGAGGTTTTTCTTTAATCCATTGGCCGCATAGAGAATCAAGTGGATGTACTTGTAAAGGCTTTAAGGTAGTCATTTCGAAATTTCACTCGAAATATGACTCATTACTCTTCAGGATGTAGGTACAATGTACATCCCCTTTAATGAAGGTATCACCAACAAATTCCCGCCATCCTTTTAGCAATTCAATTTGTGTTAAGCGCTCAAGTCGTTCTTATCAAGAACCCAGCTCAGTCGCATCAATGGAGCTACCCAAAGTCAATTTGCAGACTAAACCCTTTTCCAACCGAACCCACCTCAAATACGAGTAGCAGGAGTTACACTCTCAAACGAACCACACAGTAATCCACCTTGTACCGCAGCCTAATTAAAGGCGTAATGAACACGTTTAGCTTGTGTTGTGGATTCCTAGTATTTGCTAACGCGAAGCTACCGGAGCTCCCTAGAGCTCCCTGAAACTCATTCATTCCTTGCGGCGCGTAGCGGTGGCGGCGGCCGAAGGATTGTAAACTCAATCGTACAAGATATATTGCCTGCAAGCGGCTTACATGGCGTATACGCGATTAAAATGATATTTCTGCTGACGTCAGGTAATTACCCAACATTGCCTGCAACAGGGGATAGGGGTGGCTGACTATGACTGCGAGGATATGCAGTTGGTTAAGCGGAATGAATGTTCGTGGAGGTGGAAAAGGATTTTTTTTTTGTGCGATGTACTTTTTTGTTTCTTTTTTTTTCGGTTTTGTAAACGGAACGACTTTTTGTTACAATTATTTTCGCTTTTATAACGGCGTGGGTTTAATGAAAGCCGTAAACTCATTTGGAAATGGTTTAATGGGATTTTCCGGTTTAATTGTAAGGAATGTAGCAACTTTTTCGCCAATGGTTTTGTGAGCGAAATGAAATATCAGTTTCGGTGTTAATCCAAGTAGGTGTGGTTGATAGGTGTTTTATATTGAAAAGGGAGTGATGGCAATTGAGGTATTTGGAGCAGTGCACAGTTCGGGTGATATTAGAGAATTGTTAGATTGTCCCATGATTAGCCTATTGAGAAACTAGCAGGATTATTCACTTTCTTCGACATGAGCGCGCATTAGGTCCTTGGTGTTGTAAAAAAAGAGTGTAGACTGACGATGCTACGTTCTTTCGTCAATATAACTTTATCGTGCCAGTGAATGATGGTCGACAGAGACATACAGTGGATTAGAAAATATGCGTTCAGGATCTACAAAAAAAAATTTTGAAATTTTTCAAGAAATTTTGCACCGAATCGTGGATACCCTTAATTTTATTTGCAAAATTGATCCTGTAAGATGGCTTGATTTTCCAAGGTGAAAGCTGGCTTTTAGTCGTCTACTTGTAAACGTCTTTCTCGTCTTTTTTACTTGATTTCTAACAAAGGTGGAGATGCAAAATGACATAACTATGAAGATATGCGGTAAACGAATTTTAGTAGCTTTCAAGTTGATTGCGGGGTATAATGTGACCATTTAACCCGCTTTTGGCGGGTTTTACCCTCTTTTTTACCTAAAAACCCTCCACCCGCCACCACAACCATTTTCCCGCTTTTTGATAAAAAATTGGAATTTAATTCTCTTAGAAATTTTCTTTACTCCTTTTTTTCACTACATTTGAAGATTTTTTAATTTAAAAACATTATAACAACACTGATGGCAGATCTAAGCTGCGTAGACAACTTCAGTTGGCACAAGTGCGCGAAAATTGCAAATGTCATGAATCAAAAAAACAACCAATTTTCTTCATAGACATTCTCTGTAATTACGACGGTCAAATTTATAAAGATAAAGAGACACACCAACTCCGAGATGCCGAAAAATACAAAAATTAAAAAATAATGTAACGCAAACTGTTTTCTACTATTTTGCACGAAATTTCAGGTCAGAATCTACTTTAGGGAAACCCGTCAAACCCGTATACCTCTAAACATTTTTGACATAAAGTCAAAACCCATCAATATTTTTCTCGACGAATATTGAACCGCAAAGGGATCATGACGTTAACTAGAACGACTAAAATCTAGAATGGTCAAAATCTCGAAAATGAATTTGATAAATCTCGAATGCAAAAATCTCGAATGGGTCAAAATCTAGAAAGTACAAAAATCTCGAAAGACTCTATCTGGAAAAAAATCTCGAAAACAAAAAGTAAATTCGAGATTTTTTCTTTGCACCCATCCATCGAGAAATTTTTTTTCGAGATTTTTGTCATTCTAGATTATGCTTTCTAGTTTTTTTTTTCGAGATTTTTAAAATTCGAGATTTTTCTTTCGAGATTTTTACATTCGAGATTTTTGCTTTCGAGATTTTTTTTTCGAGATATCGGGGTAGACCCAACCGTAAATCATTTCGTTTCTCAAATCAATGAGCTATTCTTTTTCTGTTGTTGTCGACTTTGATGTCTTCCAAATTACAAATGGCTTGATTAACCATTCACATTCGTCAACTTAAACTGAAGGAAGTAACTTTTAAGTGAGGTTTAAAGCTCGTCAATGGTGCTCATAGATTAGACAATAAGTCGGCAGAGCCTTCATTGGGCTCTCACACTGCGACCTCTCTAAAGGGGCCTATTGTGTCCTATGGTGCTCATAATTTCGTCTGCAATTCATTTTTTTCGACTGAGATTCTGACAAAGCTGTCAAAATTTCCCTTTGTATTTCAGATGTGCTAATTTTTCTTATTAAATGGCTTCAGTATTATGTTGGTGTGACGATATTCTCGGAGGGTTCAGCGACTGATCTAGTTGCGCCTCGGGATTCGATTTCTAAAGTGCCTAGCGGCTCAATACTAGAAATACAAGCATTTTGGGAAGCCTCGTAAATTTTGTCAGTCAATGTGGCTAAATCGTCCAAACTTTTCGAGCTGACAGAGAGAAGAACAATATTTATAGCCAGTCGAATAAGATGGCTAGAACATGTAGAGCGAATGGACACCAATGCTCCGGCCCGAAGAGTCTTCGATTCCAACCCGGAGGGACAACGCAGTAGAGCAACGTTTCTCAACCTTTGAGCGTGTGCGGACCCCCAGCAACGAATTTATCAGTCGGCGGATCCTTCCCATCAATAAAACTTATTACATTCGGTATAAACTTTTAAGCGAATCCATTTAGCAGCGTACGGCTGGCTGCTTCAGCTAAAAATACAATATTTATTTCAGACTATACTTTATTATGTCTGTCACAATTTAGCGCGCCCATTAATGGTTCGGCACATTTTTTCAAGCAAAATTTTGACTCGAATACCTCGATGAGGAAACTTTGAAAGTGATAAATTTGACATTAAGGAATAGGAATAGGACAAGGAAAAACGAAACTGCAACGAAAATATAACACTTTCGCGTCGATGCATTTTTGAAAACAGTTATTTTCAATGAACAGCTGTTTTCTGTGGCACTTATCCACAGCGCACTCTATGCCAAAATTTAGCTAGGATTGTAGCTAATGTTTGGAGAGAAAAATTGGAGAGCAGGTAGGATTTAGTTTCGCTCGAGCAGCGTACTAAGCTTATCAAGTTATTTATATTTTGATCAAACGAACATAACTGAATTCTTAAATCAGGCTCTACGTCAAATTTATTTCTTTATTTATTTTTCGTAGAAACAAGAATTGAAAAAGCTTTTTCACATAAATATGATGTAGAAAAGGGAATTGATACTTTAATAGCCCTTTCGGATATAAAAGGATAGTGCTTTCTAGCACTTAATAAGAATTCATAAAGATTGTAAAGCTGAATCCCAAGAAATATCAATAAGCTGTTTTTTTTCTATAGCTGATAAGCTGCTTATTTCACTGAAGTCAGTTGAAAATGGATTTTTAATCCATAATTTGCTTTTACAGGAACTGGAAAGTATTCTCGAAAACTCTTTTTTAGTTCAGTGAAATGTTCGTCAAAACTGAATCTGGTAAAATAGCGTTGGTAG
Organism: Cheilosia scutellata; assembly: GCA_955612985.1. Classification (NCBI taxonomy): domain Eukaryota; kingdom Metazoa; phylum Arthropoda; class Insecta; order Diptera; family Syrphidae; genus Cheilosia; species Cheilosia scutellata. Next base: position 5,620,516 of record OY015313.1, read on the forward strand.
TTGCTAAGAATTCAGTTAGTGTTGAAAGTGGTGGAAAATCCTTCCTTTTAAATCGTTTTTGCCTTTTTGAGTTGTTTTTTAGTTTTACTGTCATCACCGAATTTTGAAGTCGATGTTCCCGGATTGGAGTCAATGTCTTCAGTAATTTTCCTTTTTAGCCAGCGTTCCATATTATAGGAAAGTAACTGGGAATACGAGGACTAAAGATTTTAAAGAACAAACACTAAACGCGAACGAGACAGAACAAATGACATTCTGAGATTTGCCTATAAAAGAAGAAAATACGCATAACGGTTCAATTGTCCCCTACTGCAAATTTCGGATTCAAATGCAGTATGCAGATACCCTTTTCAAGGAAAAGAGTACAAGCAAGCATTACAACAAAACTCTTCATACCTACACTCCTACAGCATACAAACAAAAAATATGAGAATCAGCCGATTATCGTGTCTTCTATATTTTCTTTCAAACTTTTTGTATGTAGTGGAATTGTTTGGTAGATGATCGTTTTTTAACTGAAACTTGGTTCATGCATTTGTTATTGAGAGGGGTAGGAAAATGGTATGAAAAGTAATGAGGAAATAAGTAAAAAAAGTTAATTTTCGTTTTGGTTAACAACGTTTGTTTGTGTTTCACATTGGAATGATAATAAAGACGTATTTTTGATGTTTTATTGGAAGGCCGTGGCGGACCCCCAGGGGTCCGCGGACCACAGGTTGAGAATCGCTGCAGTAGAGGAAGACCTCGCCTTAGGTGGCGCGCACAAGTGGAAGGGGACCTCAACCAACTTGGAGTGCGCAACTTTAGGCGGTTAGCCAAAGATCGTTCTAACTGGAGAGGCGTGTTGGTTGAGGCCCAGGTCCACCCCGGACTGTAGCGCCATCTAAGTAAGTAAGTAAGTAAGAGTACCTTTCTATAAGCATAATTTTTAATTTTAATTTAAGTAATTTGATGACGGAATACCAAGAGCAGCTAGTGACCGCGTAGATGACAAAACAGAATTATAAAGACCCCTTAACCCTACTACATCAACTCTGGAGTGCACTGGCTGTATTGACAGCAAGCATTGCATTGTATGGTCAACTATATTCTCTGAATTTCCATACTCTTCTTGAAGCAGTGCAATCGCAGTGTCGTAATTCACTTTGCTGGGAGTTAGACCTGAAAGTGTATTGGCAGCTTTTCCAGTGAGCGCTACTTCTAGGTAGTTGAACTTGTCAACCGTTGATAGCGTTACATTTTCATGTACTAACGTTTTAAATTGTTCCCAGAACGGTAGCCACTCTTTGAAGTCGCCAGAGAATTTCTTTGGCTGAAGCTTTTGCAGCTTAACTGCTGCTACTTTATTAACAGACGACATCATCGAGCTATTGGCGGGATCATTAGAAGAAATATTATTCGTTGATTGCTTCTGATATTGCCGCACTTTATTTAGCCTTTGCTGGAGACGCGTGATCGTTGCAATGGCTTTATCGGCGTAATCTGCAACGGCCTCGGCTTCTTTCTCACAATCTTCTTTCCTAATAGAAGTACTAACATCTGCATTGGCTTTTCGCAGACTTTCATGCGCTGCAGACAAGCGATCCAAGAAAACAGTCAGCTCCTCCTCGACGTTATCCAAATTATCCATATTCTCGCTTATTTTCCCGGCGCTTGAGTTTAGGAACTCGCTCGCGCTATTTACAAGTTTAGTGACTTGCCCACGATATGTAGCGCGACTTGCCAAATCCATAATTAGAAAACAGTTAGACTAAACGCTTGAGAATTATTTAAACCGTTGTTATTCGTTCGTGTCTTGTTCCCGGGTTTCGGCACCAATGATAAAAACCGCAACAAATGTTCACGAAAGTGACCTCGGATTCCAAAAAGAAAACACCGTTCCATTGTACGATTTAAATAATACTTTAATTCAAATGTATAAAAAGGATTTGACAAGAATTCAATAAGAGAAGTTAATGGTATGAAAGGAAAAGAAGAACTAATTTACAAAGCGAATAATTCAACAAAAGAAAACTAAAAGCTTTTCAAATGGCTATGTACCACATAGTTATACTAATACCAATACTAATGATGTAAATGATGTAATTGCTTTTAACGGCTTCGACTTCAATTTTAAACAATTGTATACTTTTCCCTACTGGGTGGTTCCGAAAGAATGTGAATGAAATCACAGTAAATATTTCGTTTCTTGACAATGCACCTATTTTGAATTCGCTTCGGCTTGTATGAAATCCAAGTCTTAGGATTTGCTGACCAAAAACTTGGTAGTCGAACGCCGCTTATAATATTAGGATTTTCTTGAGTATCTTGAGTACTTTTGAGTAAATGTACTTTTAACTTAAACTATTTATAATTTTCTTTTTATCAAGGAAACTCAATTGGGGAAGTATTCCTCATTTACTCTTGAGTACTTTTGAGTAAATGTACTTTTACCTTTAACTATTAATAACTTTCTTTTTAAGAATGAGAATCAGTTGGGGGAAGTATTCCTCATTTTAAAAGCCATAAATAATAATTTGGAAAAAGGCAGAGGTCCAATTTCAAAGGAAGTGTTTGAAAAAGTTTAGGTATCTACAGCCGTTCTTAATAAGGGTCTCCATGGATGAGCAGGAAAAGGAAATCTTTTCTACCTAATAAACTGTCCAGCGCTATCCTCGACTAGAAAGCAAATTCTAGGAGAGTATACTTTTTCTGGGAGCTTGCGGGTATTTCCTAAACAGATATCGGTAAAATACGAAAATTTTTCCAGAATTCAAAATGGTGTAGCGAAAATAACCGACTCTTCTTGTGGTATTACAATTGACCAAATTTGGTCTAAGTGCATTAATCCATAATTGCCACCTAACCTGACCTGACCTAATGCGGGTCTTAGAACTGTTCGGCTAATGAATGCTTTAATTGGTTTTTTGCAGATAGTTGTGGGCCAACAAAGTTCACACAAAACTTGTCTTTTTCTTATCAACACTATCTACTCATATAAGCAAACAATTGCTCATCGAGAAGACATTCACCAAAATTGAACGACAAATACACTATGCACTATGCAGCATAGCAATCAGCAATTTCTTCGCATCTTTCGAACCGGAAGTTCACATAATCTATAGTTGTCGTTTCCGTTCGACGGATTAAGGTAATGTTCACTGAACGAAATTGATATCATCTCAGAGGAAAATTGCTTTCCAAATCAGAGCAGAAACTCCAGAGCGCTATACGAATATACTGAAGAAACAATAAACTGCAGCGTGCAATGCAATTGACTTTTGTGAAACTATTTCCGTTTCGAAAATCGAATCCACCAAGGATATCGGATATTAGTTCATTTCTTCGTTGCCTTCCTGGGAGTAAAATAAAAATCAGAGCACCCAATAACCAATTCGGCCAATTATTGTGTTTATATACTTGAACACACACACATACAAAGCACTGCAATTTCAAAGCCAATTTACTGTCAACTTCATTTGAAAGCACCAAACCCAATAAAATATTAGTATTGGGCGTTTGTGTGGGGATAGAGAAAACCAGCCTGAAATGATCCTACTACATCCTCACACCAGCACCCGCACATCACATACTCGTATTCGTATCCGTATACTGGCAATTGCAGTATTTCTCCCCGAAGGCGATTTCTCTCAGTTCCGTTAATTCAAACAGTGAGCCGAGAACACACATTTGCCAGGCATTTTTGCCAGTACGGCCCATTAATTCCTCCGTTCGGGGCCAATGCAATTTCGGTCCAACGACTACGACCGTCGACCATAGTCGTTCTGCGAGAGGAGCAAATTGTCCATGGTCTCTGGAATTGACATTGTCGAATATTATTTTAGGGCCTGAGGCAGGATATGATGCTTTGCGGTATGAAATTTCACAGATTTCGTTTTTTCCTCTCTCAGGTCTCCGAGTGTATATTATATAGTTGTAGGGATATGCTTGTAGGTATATCTCAAATAACTATAAAACAGTGATAGGTACTGTTTGTTGGACTTTTTTGATGGCTCCTTACTGGGTATGAATTTATCCTCTTGGATTACCTATGTCGCCAAGCGGCAGATGCTCTCCATTGTTCGCCATAAACTGTGTGATGGCTAGGATATGAGTTTTTGGCTTAATGTGAAATTAAATGCGAGAAATAAGAACGATGGGATGTAAAATAAAGCGCACATGCCGCGCTAGGACATTTTCTCCAATAAATTGTTTGTCTCCGCTTGATTAAAGAAGTTGTGTAGTCTTTTATGTCATGTGAAAATGGGAGAAACGCAAAGTTTTGTCTTATTTGGAGGACAATTTCGATGTAATTGCTATGTCATTGTTTTATGCGAAGCGGGGATCTAATGTGATGTTGCAGGTGCAGCTGATGTCGATCTCATAAACTGTATATGAAAAGGCAATTACAATTACTCCAAATATATATGGCAGCTCAATTTGGACTGCACAGTAGATGAAGGCTTGGAAGTCGGCGCCCACAAACTTGAAAGCAATGAAAATGTACCATTCGCTTTTATATCTGGTGATTTCCTTACAATATTGGTTCCATAAGTTCATTTAAAGAAAAGATCATTTACGGTGAACCATTACAGGCATTCGTAGATATTTGGCAGAGAAGTGGGATGATGATCAGTAGGTACCTAACCACTTCACTGATCCCAATATTTAACGTACTACAGTATGATAGCTGATCCATTATAACTCGCAGTCAGAAACTCTCTATTACCATAATTTGTATGTTCTTAGATTGTCTTTAGCGAGCATGACCTTATGCAGGCAGTATTCATCATATTCACACCTAGAGCTTGGTGGATCATGGCCTTCTGCACGACAACTTCAAAAGATTAGCTATTAAAGTGTCGAATTTTCGAATTTGTGCCCAATCCGCGATAAAGGATTCGTTGCTGACTGTTGAAATTTATTGGACCATTTAATGGAGTTGCGATTAGCCCTAAGAATCGGCCTCCACGATCGTGTAGGTCCCTAAATTTTTGTCGGATAAACCACAGACGTGTGATTCACTAGGAAGAGGAGACATCTGCCTGTTTAACCCTTTACATTTTTTAAATTCAGAATTAGCAACGACCAAGAAAGTTAAATATCTGGGAGTTTGTCGAAACAGTTAATACAAACGCGTGTGTGTGGATAATGATGGGGACTCTCGACGAAACTAGAATAAGAACAAATAACACAAGTTATCATACCATCATATGGACATAAGAAGATCCTGGAACTTGTCACAAACGAGATATGTGAACAATAAAAAAACTCATGTTTAGAATTAGTTGCTTTCAAAAAAAAAAAAGAACTGGTGGAAAGGTAAATTTTAAAGATGGGCCAATGATGAACGGCCCAGATGAAGATCTCCTTGGTCGCTTCTAATCCAAAATTCTTCGAGTGATTTTCAGTCCCGTTTGCGTTGACGGGCTTTTGAGGAGGAGATTTAACAGCGAAATCTACAAGCTGTACAGCGCCATAAACATGTTCAGAAAAGTACGCATCAGTCGTCTAAGATGGTTGGGACGGTGCCTTGAAATAAAGTCTTATGCAAAAAGGACCAAAATGTAATTTTGGACTTTTGTGGACTTTACGGCACTTTTGAATTTTCAATAAGGTCCAAAACGAATTTTGGACTTTATTTAATTTTTGAATGTGCAATAAAGTCCTTGGTCCTATTTCAAAAAACCTCGCACCGACTCCAAATCCTAGAGTGAACCACAGCAGGGGGTTGCGGGGGGCAGCATGGCATGGCCCCCTGCCCCTGCCCGCCATCTTGAGGTCACTGTAGGATTTGGAGTCCAAAACGTAATTTTGGACTTTATTGCACTTCTGAAATTGCAAAATGATTTTTGGAATTTATTACAATTTCAGAAGTGCAAAAGTCCAAAATTACGTTTTGGACCTTTTTGCATAAGACTTTATTTCATGGCACCGGCTGGGAAATGTAGAGCGAATACTCCGGGCCGAAGAATCTTCGATACCAACCCAGAGGGACAACGCAGTACGCAGTAGAAGAAGACCTCGCCTTAGATGGCGCTCGAGTGGAAGGGGACATTACCCAACTTGAAGTGCGCAACTGGAGGCAGTTAGCCAGAGATCGCACTAACTGGAGAGGCGTACTGGTTGAGGCCCAGGTCCACTCCGGACTGGAGCGTCACCTAAGTAACCATAGGAATGCCAAAGCGCTAGCTACATAAGAGATATAATTTACGTCTCAACGTTGACTTTAAATAACACCATATAGAAGGTTTCTTTAAACACGATATGGCAAACCGGCGACAACACCCCTTCTACCTCATCACTTTAGATTTCGTATCCATTCGTACCCAATATCAGATAAAAGCAATTCTGGTTCTTTTCAATTATTATCCACTTTTGTGTACCTTACCTATACATATAGGTACTTACAGATACAACCGCATAGCTAATCCCTTTCTTCCTCCCCAGGTTATTAGCCTCTTCTGTGTTCTATTTTCCTGCAAATGAAAAACTTTTCAAATAAAGCAAAAACCAGCAGCGAGAGTATTATATAGTTTCTCTCCGTTCTATTGTTTTGTTTCGTATTTGCAATATCCCACAGCAGGATATCATCCTGTTGTTATGCAGCTACTTGTGGTTTCTTAGCAAACAACCCTTTTGGCGTCTCTGTGTTTCTCTATCTGCAAGAGTTCGTCAAAAGTTATTTATTTTAAAGTTTTAATTTTGCATTTTAAATTAAAATGGCTCTGAGAAAATACTCTGCTCGTCGCACCTGTATTTGGTTTAAAAGTTTCACCCTGGAGGACAAGTTAAATAGGACACAGCCAACAATTAAAGACAACGGTTGTGCCTTTTCTTCTCTGCCATCGAGAGTGGATTGTTTCGGTTTGTTGGTCACCTTGGTTGGGGACAATGGTTGTGAATGAATGTATCAAAGGCTTTCGAGTTCCTATTGAGATTTCCTTTATGTACTGAGGCGTCAATCTCACTTTCACTACAAACGTATCAGAAACACTTTACATATATACAACTCCTCTAAGGATCGACAACCACAAGCACGCTTTCACACCAATTAATTTGCATTTTCATGCCCCCAGCCCCACTATATCCATGGGTAAAGTGTGAATCCGCGCGCTCATCATTTGCATCAGCAATCCTTACCACAAAACGCAAAAGAAACGGAGCCTCCTCATTGGTATTCATTTCAAGTACTCAAATAATCGGATAAAAGACGATGTCTACTCGACTCTGCACAGTCTGGCTGGCTTTCAACTCTTTGCTCTTTTCTAAGAACAATGGGCGGGCGTCTGAGATGCAAACATTCTACGGCTTTTGTCGTATCCTAAGGATGCCAGATGAATCGTTTCAGACGGATGTTGGCAAAACACCGCCAAAGTGTAATGATGCTAATGACCATTTCGCAATTAACTTTCAGCAAAAGAGATTGAATTGAATTGTACTTTTTTTTTTCTGCAGCGGTATTGTAGGTGGACGTTTGAGGAAATATCGCGGATGGTGACGGTGTGTAACTCTTGCTTTGCTGCCATTCAAATTGGCGGAATGGGAATCCGTTTTAAGTTAGTCGGAAGTTCTTCGTTTCATTTCAAATTAAGGCGAAAGTTATGGTTCCGTTTAGTAGAGTTTTTTAATCGTTTTAACTTGCATACATGAGTGCGGTCTACTGGGGTGGTTGGCGGCGGGTTATTTGTTGACAAACTTTGTATATTTCCATTTATTGACAAGTCTGATGGTTAATGAGGGATTTTTTTTAGCCATAAGTCGTAATATTCTAGACGGATTAGTCAGCGCGGGTCTGTAATGTGGAAACTTGGCTTGGGATTACGAACTGTCAATTGTGATTGTGAACTCGGTTTTTTAACGGTTGGTTAACCTGAAAACTAAATTGACTATATTTCATGGAGCACAACATCGATGTAAGAAGCCATTATGTGATGTCTGCAATGAAAAAATTTCAGATAAGTCGTTATGGAAGCTGGATCCAAAAATATTCAAAGAAAATCTAAAGTTAGAGACTCCTGGATATTCCATGACACCTGGTACAAGATCGCCATCGTTGATCGGTTAAGTAAGAAATCTGTATATGCCGAGACAAAAGCTCAACGATAGGTTGATAGCTTTGTTTTTATTATAAAAAAGTCCAACGATCAGCTGTTCGACTCTTCCGAAGTAAAACATCTGACTGGCGACTGGGATTGAAGGAAGAGATTTGTTCACTTTATGGGTGCCGGGCCACAGACAGATATTCTGGTGAATTGCAAGGCCGACGAACTCGCTAGGCATGGCACAACTTTGTCGATTCTACCGGAAAAGGAGAATCTCTATATGCCTCTCGCTACGTGTAAACTTTTAATTAAACAAAATGCGATAAACGCCACTAATCGAAGGTGGTCAAACTGGCACCACGTGCTCCATCACGAAAAATATCTGGCCCATGCTGGATCTTAAGCGCTCCAACGATCTTGTAAAACAAAAAAGATCGAATATAAGCACATTAGTAGGGGATCATGATGTAATCTCGAATGACAAAAGTCTCGAAAAGTTTTGTTTTTAATCTCGAATGCAAAAATTTCGAAAGACTATATCTCGAAAAAATCTCGAAAATAAAAAGTAAATTCGAGATTTTTTTTTTTGCACCCACCCCATATCCAAACAGTAAACCCAAGCAGGGGGTTGCAGGGGGGGCACCATGCCCCCCCATACGTATCGAGATTTTTTTCGAGATTTTTTTTATTCGAGATTATTCTTTCTAGATTTTTTTTCGAGATTTTTTAAATTCGAAATTTTTTTTTCGAGATATCGGGGTAGACCCCATTAGTATTAGGTGTCATCACGGGACACTGCATTATTAGGAGACATGCTCTCAGGCTGGGCCTCCCTTCCAATGATTTCTGTAGAAGTTGCATGGACGAGGAGGAGGAAGAGACAATTCTTCACCCCCTATGCACGTGCCGAGCCCTTTCAGCTTGTAGAAAACTATATCTCGGAGAATACTTCTTCGGCAATCTTGGCGAACTCGCTAATACAAGCGAAACTTGCCTTCAACGCTTCATTCTCAGCTCCTCTTGGTTCAACGGGTAGTTGTGAGATAATTAGATCCTGCGGTATCATAATGGGCTGCCTCTGTCCTAAGTGAGACTGCACTTAATGCGGCCTGCCACTCTAACCTAACCTAACCCAACCTAAGAGATGCCTATTCCTCTGCACACGAAATTCTTGCAACAATTATTGCACCAATTGAATACTGGTAAGTCTTTGAAAACATTTTTAACATAGTGGAAGGACGAAAGCTCCATTTCTTGTGCACAAAATGGTTTAATTTGGGAACTATCCAAACTATCCGTTAGGGTATAGTCAGCATTTTTACATGATGGAAACTATTTTCTAGACATTAGTCTATCACACGGCAATGCGGTAGGATCCATACCGTCTTCATCGGCGTTAGGCAATAACGCCCAAGGAAATAGCGCCCAAATCGATTTGGAAATAACGCCCAAAAAAATTCATAGCGCCCAAAAATAAACAACAAGATGGAAATAAGGCCCAAAAATAATTTGCAGTTTAATACGCATCCTCCACCCTGCAACCCCCTTGCTTGGGGTTACTGTCAGATTTGGAGTATGTCGTATGTGCGAAATTGGATATATTGATGTTTTTTTTGCAGTACAAACTTACACCTACTCCAAAATCCAACAGAAAAACCAAGCAGGTATCCAGTTACTATTTTGGGCTTTACTGCTTGTCAAAAAAACGAAACCTGGAAAGGATATAACACCCAAAATGACGAAAAATTTTGCAACAACAAATTAAACGAGATTTTTTAGGGCATTATTTCCAAATTGATTTGGGCGTTATTGCCTACGCCGTCTTCATCACTTCTTCGAACGCGGCTTAAGAATTAGCGGTAAGAACTAGTCACTCAAAAAGGTGATAAATATAGTGACCCTCTTTCTTGCTTTACGAAAAGCGTTCAACAGAATTCTTCTATAAGACATCATCCATTTGTTTCCATACACCCGTGGTCTCTCATCTTTTATCCCATCACATCCTGTTAGACTGCAAGTGGTTAGTCAAGGTTTATGTAAACGACTTCATGATAATTTGCTCGTCAGACAAACGACAGACTAACCTTTTGCGTAGGTTAGGTTTAGGCTATGTGACTTTCTTCCCAAAAGTTCTGTACTGCTTACATAAATTGCTCGCTCTTGTAGTAGAGGCGGTTCGCCCGAATTCCAAGTATCTGAAGTAAGTATTTTGCTAGTGCTGTTCTCACCCGACCTTAATAATTATGTTCGCGCTGTTTCCTGTTGTTTCACTGTTGAGCTTTCATAAGCTGACGACGTTTTCTTCGTATGTCCCATACAATTTGAAATGTGATTTAATCGCATCGTACATATCGCTCTTGGGGGAACAGAAGAACGCCTTTCAGCGTTTAATACTTGTTACCATTACCAACTCATAAAGATTACCGAGGTTGGCATATCAGCCGTAGCTCTGAAAAGTATTTCCACATTGGATAGTTCGCCCTTAGCTGCCATCAAAATTACATTGGGTCGCGCATACTTTGCTTTTTAAGTCCCTCCTTTTTACTGACGCCTGTAAAGTTGAATTAATAGTATAAATGTGGAATATGCCACTTTTAAGGCGATTTTGACATTTGTGCCATCGAAAACCGAACCTGAATTTCAACTGAAACTGGAAGTGAAATGCCCCGGATCAGAGGATTAAGGGTATCAGTGTCTCAACAGGGTGCGGGCCCATTAAGGAAACTTGTCAAGTATCGAATTGCAAGAGCACTTAGACGATGCCTGTGACATTGTGGAATTGAGTTCTAGTTTTGGAAAGATGCTTAAGGAAATGATTTTTGCTGCGTTAGTCCCTTTATCACGATTTGGCAAATGAACTGAAAACAATTGTTATATCCTTCCCTTCGAAGCATTTTTTTGACATCACGTTACGCAAGGTTTTGAAATGTGGTAAACGTGAGAAGAACTTCAGTTTCTGCATGGAGCATATCATAGCCTACGCGAAGAAGTTACAATCAGTAAAAGCCTCGTCCTCTATATAAACCCCCGTCGTATCCCTCATGCTAAAAACCATTTCCCAATTCGAAAGCAAAACTATTCGTATTTCACTTCACATTAAATACGTGAGTAATCACCTACAGTTTCTGTTGCCAGTGCAAACATTTGGCAATACATCGCCCGCCATAAGCAAAATTTGTGATTGTTTTGTGGCAACTATCGTTAAACAACTTCACAGGCTCGCAACAAGCCAACAACAAACATGTAAATCGTCATGTTGTAGCACCATGTGAGTGGTTTGTTTGCTTACGTTATTTAGATACGCTCCTCGACACGTGTCATATAAATCAAAAACACAAATCAATACCGCCGCTACCACAATAACTGTTGGCTTTGGATTTGGCAAATCAAAATCCAATTGAAGATTGATCGATACCCGATATGCCAAATGCCACCCGCCACAAAAGCACACAACCCATCACAATGTGTCCGCACAGGTATCTATTTAATTAATTCCCCCCTCCCCCGCCGATGTTGAAAATGGCACAAGGATATGTGCAAATATGCCAAAAAGGGTGTCTATTGCCATTTGGACTAGCAAATAGTTTTACGCTGCGTGAATAATTTTACACCGCCGCACCATAGAATAGTAGAATTAAATAAAATTACCTATTCGTCCATTTGAATATACCTATACAGCTATACGTTTCGCAATAAAATGAAATTTTAACTCAGAATCCTTGCGATCCTAGGTGGGCGGCTAGGTGCGTTGGTCGGTTGTTTTTGAAAATCTAATTTCGCCAGAGAACCCCACGCGTCCAGTCGGTGGATTTTATTAAGCCATTGGGTTTTATTACACAGACACTGAATGGGGGTGCAATTGAAACCACTGAGGCCAGAATAGGTAGCCATAGCCATTGCCGTGGAATAATTACAATTTCATTCCGAAATGATAAACAAATTGAGCTTGGCTAGTACCACTGATTAATAATTGAAATTTTCATAAGTGAATGCGGAGGATGGAGGTCGTGTTATCGATTTTCATTGTGTACGTTACGTAGTTGTCTTTGGAAAAGTAAAAACCAAGAGTTAATATTTCCACCAGGAAAATGTGTTTTTTTTTTAGAAGGCGTCGTTGTACAAACTCCCGGTTAGAAAATAAAATTGTCGCCCCTACGACTTGTTTCGGAAATAGAACGACCAAATAGAACGCAAACCAATGGCCCTGGGATTTTTGATCTGGATTTTAAATCTATTACAGCCAATTATATTACTTGGAACTGTCAAAACAGAATACAAACTGGCCGGCTCTTAATTTTCCCTATCTAAAGAATGGTTCAATCCCACAACAAAGGTTGAAGTTTCTTAAAACTTGGGGCGCCTATTATGTAAAACCATAATGTAAAGGGTGTCCCATAATTCAAGCAAAATTTGAATTTTGCGCCATTTAATAGAACAGTGATGCCAACGGAAAAAAGATAACAATGTGACAGCTGACAGTTCGGGGTTAGTAAAAATGTAGCGCTATACGAAAGAAAAACGCATTTTCATTGTTAAGCAATATTTTACAAATAATGAAATCTTATTCAATCTTATTCGAAAATGCGGCGGGTCAGGCAGTAACAATTAATGGTGTTCGTTATCGTGACATGATAACCACGTTTTTTGTGCCTAAATTACAAGATATGGATGTGACCAACATGTGATGGTTTCAACAAAACGGGTGCCACATGCCATACAGCCAGAGAAGGAATTCAAGTCATATTCTAATCGGCCGTTTTTGCGATCAGAATTGGCCATCCAGATCTTGCGATTTAACGCCATTGGACTTTTTTCTTTGGGGTTTTTTTGAAGTCAAAGGTCTATGCAAACAAACCTGCGACCATCAACGCCTTGAAAGAGGAAATTGCGAGGTGTATTAATGAAATTCAGCTACATTTATGCGAAACGGTTATAGAAAATTTCAATAAAAGAGTAGGTACTTGCCATCAAAGTCGTGGTGGTCATTTATCCGATGTGCTATTCCATACACAACCCCCATCTCTATGCTCTATGAATCAATAAAAAAGGCAAGCTTTATAAAAAATCTGTATTTTCTATCAAAATTACTATTTGCGTGAATTATGGGACACCCTTTATAACTGTTTTGTTATTCTCATTTATTGATAGCATTTTGAGACGGTTTTATTTTTTTTTTTTAATTTTTCGACCGCTTTTTCTACATTTTAATTACTTTTTGTAGGAGCCCTTTCTAAAATAATTCACAATTTTGACAGATCAAAATGTCAATGCTATTGGTAAAATTTTTTTTGATCAGCCGAAGGACCTTATATGCAAGACTGCAGTTCCTCAGGCAGAGATTCTTGAAGGGCCTCGAGCTAATAAAGGGAAGGTAGACGCCTTAAGGGCCTATAATGATAAACACATGGTTGTGTTCTAAGAAATATAAATCCAGCCAAAATTCTTTTTTTGCAAATACATATTGTAGTTCTTATTGTTCTCTCAATAATCTATACATATAATAAAACTGTAGGAATTTTCTTTGTCAATTAAAAACTCAAAAACTACTGGACATATTTCGATGAAACTTTTTTTAAAATGTCCCTTAAGACTGTGGGACTGCTATAGGCTATGTCGTTTATAGCCACGTCCTTAGGAACGTGTATTGTATGTATTTTTTGAAGTGAAAATATATACACTATACATACACATATACCTTACTACAAATGGATGCTTATACTTTTGCGATCGTGCGACACGACAAACAAAAACAAAACTACAATAGCATATCTACGTATACTTCTCATTCGAAAAGGGTTGATTTGTTTTCGCATTGAGTGCGAGCGGCGCAAGGCGAGCACGGGTCAGCTAGTAGTATATATTACCAGAAAGTACGAGGGTACGCTAAGCATTCGAGTGTACTTATATGTACTTATAGGTAAAGTAGACTCTCAGCTGCAGCTAAGTGTGGCTGATTAGCCAAAAGTTATGTTAATGCTATTTCTGGTATATAGGCAGAGTAAACCCAACTTTAATACACTTAGGTCTTCGTGGACCCATTGTGATGCCCTTTAATAGGTATTACTATAGCATTGTGACGTGCCTCTTCTTCAGCCATTCTTCAAAGACCTCAGAAATCTATAGAGAGTAGACAGTGAGATAGAGAATATAGCAGTGAAGACTCGGGCAGTCACATAGAAAGTGAGGCGTGTCCTTGCCGACTTCTTCATCACTGCAACCTCTTATATCGTCATCCTTAAATTTGAACTTCAATGTGAAAAGTTGTTGCAACTTACAGATCGATCTTCTGTCAAATTGTAAGAAGTCCGTTTTTGACATATTTTGGCCAAAATCTTCCGCTTAGCTCTTCTTGCAGCTACGGAATAGGTTATTCATTGTGAAAAGTTGTTGCAACTTACATATCGATCTTCCGTCAAACTGTAAGGAGTCCGTTGATTAAGCTTTTGACATATTTTGGACAAAATATTCCGCTTAGCTCTTCCTGCAGCTACGGAATAGGCTATTCCGTAAAGAAAAGATCTTGATCTCAAGATTTGTGAGTTCCAAAGATCGGTGATAATTCGTAGAGGAGTGCACTGAGTAGTGAGTACTGCGACATCTCTGGAACTGTCATGGTAGGGCTCCGCGAAATAAGTAAAAATTAAATAAGGACCCAAATTTGTGGTGGCCCCAAATCTGACAGTAATCCCGAGCGGGGAGGTTGCAGGGGGGCACCATGCCCCCCATACGTAGGTCTTATTTCATTTCTACTTTTAGGGTCTTATTTCATATTGATATCAGACTCCAATTTTCATTAGGAAATAGGGCCCCAAAAAAGGAAATAACACCCCAAATTTTATTAAAAATCGTTGTTGTTGTTTCCTGTATAATTTTTTGAGTCCTTATTTCATCTTTTTTTTTGGGGCCTTATTTCCTGGGGTCTTATTTCGCGGAGCCCCATGGTAGTAGTCAATCTTTAAATACGTATGGTCATTCTTGAAATTTCTTGAAGCAGCCATAGATGCTTATGCTATAATATTCCTAGGCTCAGCTTTGGGTATTTTACAATAGTATGAAATGCTGAGATATCTATTCAACTCTTAAATAATTGAAATTCTCAGTCCTATAGAAAACAATATTAGCCCGGCCAATTGGGCAATAAATTACACGGACATGGTATATAAATTCAAGAAGACTTCTACAAAACTAGAAACAAAACACAAACGTATTCATTAACAAATAGAAACACACACTGTGATGGTCACTCGAAAGAATTTGCACACTCCTTCCCAAAACTATTTACATTCATTCCACTTGTGAGCGGTGACTCATGACTGACGCATCGTATTCATTCCTCGAAACATATACATCTGGCCCAAAGCTGAAGTTATTTTCGTGAAGGACATAAATCCTGTGCCGGACGATATAAGCAACTGAATGAGTTATACGAATTCCTTTTCTGCTTTGTTATGGCTAAGAGAGATTTATTTATGGCATAGAGACGATGCTACGGACGGCTTCACGATGAAGTGGCCCTGAGTCTCCTTAAGCGGGAAACAGCGTTAAGTAGTGTGAGACTAGCATAGTTATACCAATTTCATTTTTGAGTTAGTGACACTTGAAGATGGAAATATTTTATTTATTCATTCACGATATTTTTTGCTAGCTTTAAAATGTCCTCTGTAGTGTTACATTGAACCCAAAACCATTATTAATCAATGACATTGCTATAAATGTCAGGAATGATAACCCCAATTTGAAGGAGCTTTAATTCAAATCGATGTTTATATTTGACAGAAATAGCACACATGTTCATATACGAGTATGTATAGCAATACTGTATATTGAATTTCATTTCAAAATTAAACCGGATGAATCATACCGCGTTGTTACCACATCCGTTGGCTCCATTCGACGTACTAATTAATAGTCGACCGAAGCTTTCAAAGATCACCTCCCGACCGGATGCCACTTTTTGAATTTAATGTGAACACAGATAACAGTTATGTTCGAAATTTACCTAAATTGTTGGGTCCTCGCCAACAATGTGCAAATGAATACCATCGCCTGGATGGTGACTATGACTACACAAAACCAACCTTAAATTCTCTCCACCCGAATGGGCCATAACTGGGTCTATATATTTATAGAGAAAAACATTGGTAGCGGCTGCTGCCATGGGGGAGTAAAGTATTCCTTGGCCTTTTGGTAGCCGGCCGGCGTTCTTTGAAACTTTCTCGATACTATACTCCATCCGTTTACACAAGTTGGCAGCAGAACGTTCGGTGGTGTGCTATGGAGGCTGTACGGCCCATGAATATCATTAAAAATCCCAGAAATCTAATGAATAAACAACAGATCCCTCAAAGTTATTACTGGTTGTCTAGGTTGTGGGAAATTTCGAAAATTAATTTTGCCAATTTGTTATTTATTTTTTTTTTTTTTGCCTTTTACCAGAATTCCAAATGCCAAATGTTCGAGTGCGGATAGATTTAATTGAAATATCTTTACTTGAAAGCATATCGAAGGGTTGGGATGATATTCTCTTGGGGGTGTGGATGGTATTGTTGGGAATTGAAATGACCAAGCAATATCATTTAAAAACAATTTCCCCACCTTTGTTATAGGTTTATTTTGCTATTTTCATTGTTCGGATGTCATCTATTATGGAAGTCGTATTGGCATGGCACGGGGTGGGAAATATACATTTATTATTTATTTGAGGATGCTACCTAAAATAATACATGTATTGTTCTAATTGTCATTCCTTGCAAGGCCCCTACCATAGAATGTTAGTTTACCCCGAGCCCATTACTTTTTAATTTCTTCTGGAACCAGTTGTCCATTGAAAAAAATATTCCTTTTAGTACCGCACAGGGTTGGACTTTGGCGTTATATATAATGTTCAGCTGATTCGTCTTCCTCAAGACATAGGCGACATACTGCTAAAGTGTCGGCTAAATACATCTACTACATCTATATAGGATTGTTAGTTGACAAAAGTCCAGCCAATGATATTGTTACACTTCATGACAAAATTTTTATAGCTTCAAATTTAAATTCGGAGAATATGGTTGCAGAAATAATGTGAATGCCTATCATATTCAACCAAGGACGATGTTGCTTTTAGTAAATGGTGTGTATGATTTTCGGCTTGAGGAGAAGGCATGGCAGGTCAAATTTGTAGTCATTTAGAACCGATTTTCCTTTCACCAATTACGGAAAAAAAATATTGAATTTCTTTCGACCTCTTATTCTAACCCTTGAGTTTTACAAAGCAGTTACTATCAGTGTTGATACTTCAAAGCAGAATATTCTGTCCGTCAATATTTATCTAAGCAAAAGATTGATCATGTTACCTACCAAATGATTGCTTCGACACTTCTATTACTATGTTAATTTTTTTTTATTTTGAAAGTACATACCTAAGTTAAAAGAATTTTTGAAGTTATATTTCATTTCCCGTGTTGAAGTCAAAATTGTCTCTCATTGTTGCGAAAGTAGAATTCATGTTTGTTGCGGAAAGGCAATTTCGTATTGTTGTAAAATGTCTATTGTTGCGAAAATTAAAAAAAAAAGTGATTATTTTTTTATTATTTATTTCTTTAACTTACGTACTAACCAAAAACAATGAAATCTAATTTAAGACAATCATTTTAAAAATCCACTTTAAATTTTATGAACTCAAAATGACGAAAATGTTCATATAAATTTATCTATTGTGGTGACCCTTAAAATATTTAAGTTGAAGGTTAAAAATGAGTAATGGAACGCCGAATGTAAATAAGTGTTAAATGGTAGAGTCGATAAAAAGTTTCGAGTATTGCCGAGATGCTTATATGTATATGAATCAGAGATTTCTCCCTTAATTGGCAACACTGTTTCTACAGATTGTCAATTTGTCTGTTGAAAAACGATTTGTGGTTCGTACGCTTTGCCATTTTACGATGTATAGATTAACGCCAGAACAACGCGTGTAAATTGTGCAAACTTTTTTTGAAAATCAGTGTTCGATTCGCCAAACTTATCGTGCTACGTCCATTTTACGGTCGACATAATCGGCCATCTGAGCAAGTTATTCGGAACACGATAAATCGTTTACGGAACACGTACACTCTAGTGGATAATGCGTCGACAAATAGTGGGAACAGAAGAACTTATTGCCGTCGTGGAGCGCAGTGTTGAGGAGAATCCGAAAGAGTCGATTCGCCATACTGCACAGCAATTGGAGCTATGCTCATCCACTTTGTGGAAGATTTTACGGAAAGATCTTGACTTAAAAGGTTGTAAGATCCAACTTGTACAAGAGTTGAAACTTTGGTTTTAATAAGATGTCGAAACATGACACACGGTGCACGACACCATCAATTTATTGCTTGAAACATTTGCTGAGCGTATAATTTCGCGTAATGGACCTGTGAAAGTGTGAACTGCCCTCCACGATCCTGTGATCTCATACTTTTAGATCACAGTACACAATCATATTAAAGGTAATATCTTCCGAGCACTCATTTTCGTTTCGTTCTGCGCATCTGTCAAAAAGGCATGTTTTTCCATAGAGATACGAATGGGGTCACATTGTCAGCCATTAAAATTCATGCGCGCGCATATTATTTCTATAAGTTTATTGTCATGGTCACATAGGCGGCCATATTGCAGATGCGCAATATATTACCTTTAATATGGGTACTGTGCTTTTAGATTACTTTCTTTGGGAGTATGAGAAGTCACTACTCTATGCCAATAAACCAGAGACTTTGGTCGATTTGGAAGTCAACATTCGACATGTTATTGCTGATATACGGCGGCGGCGCCCCAATTGCTACATAAAGTTGTCGAAAATTGGATTTCACAATTGGGCTTCATTCGAAGTAGCCATGTCGCGTATATGCCCGAAATCTTTTTTAAACATTAACGACATAGAATTATCTATTAAATAAAGCTAATATCATAGACATAAACACTAGCTTCAAGTGTTTTATTTGTTCCGGCTTTGACCGTGCCCAGGAATTGTCTTGCTGACAATTTTACTAATCATCACAATAAACATAAAATAACATAACATTTTATTGTAGCAGACAAAATACATTGTTCATCACATAGGCACTACTGCACAATTTACAGAGATACTAAAACTACCTTACTAGAGTGTTGCCAGAAATTTTCTAAGAGAATATGCCAAATTAAGAAAAAAATATGCTAAATTGTATGGAGGAACTAAGCAAAATATGCTAACGTTTAAAAACAACTTTTTTATTACAAAAAAAAAAAAGGAATAAATTATAAACACAACATGATGTCTATCTATAATAAGGAACAAAAAGTGAATTCAGTATTTTGTAATGAAATTTACATTTAGTTATTCAAAAGCACGTCAATTAGATAGATACAGAGCTAAAACTAAAGTCCGTATATGACTCTACATTTTTCTCTCAATTTTTCTTCATTTTTATCACATTAAATCATCTTAAAAAATCAGCTGCTTGTAAAAGAGACAAAAAGTGTAGGTATGTATTATGAAAGGGGTAGCAATTGTTTGCAAAGGAACACAAATTTTCAAACGAATTTATTTTCAAAAAGTTAAGAAATGATAATGTTAAAATGTCAAAAAAAAAACCCAGGTGAAAAATATAATTTGAATACATTTTCAATGCATTTTTTATATACATTAATAAAGTTGTTGTATATGCAATCACACCTATCAGGAATTTTCTTTCTAATTTTTCGTACTGTTCTAGTTTCATTTTAAACACGTGAAATATGCAAACAAAAAATCTACTGTCACACGGGCTTAAGGTCATCATCTTCCCCGTCTTCGTCATTGTACTGATATTTTACCGAGTCTTTATTTTTTATTCAACAATTTTCTTGTAGTACCTAACAATTAAAAAACTGTCAGACACTTGACAATTGACAGCTGATTTGAAATTTGTCGACCTATTTGGCATTTTGGTATTATGCGTGCTATTACTATTCCCATTTATGTTTTGATTTCATTAAAAGAAGTTACATTAATACCGAATAAATTTCATCCCTGGATGATTCAGCTAATATTGGTAATAAATTAGCAAATTCTTCGCGTTTATCACACATTTGAAATACCTACCTACTTTTTTATACCCGGTACCACATTGTGGTGAGGGTATATTCACTTTGTCATTCCATTTGTAACGCCCATAAGGAGGCGTTGTAGGTATGACAAACTATATATATTATTGATCTGCATCACTTTCTTAGTCGATCTAGCGATATCCGTCTGTCTGTCCGTCTGTCCGCACGATTACGGCCGTAATTTAAGAGCTATCGACTTGAAATTTGGTATGTAAGCTTTTATCCACCAAACTGAGGCTAAGTTCGAAGATGAGCAAGATCGGATGAAAACTACTACTACATCCCATACAAAAATATCAGATGTATATAGCTTTTTATGTTAAAAATTAAATTTAAATAGCTACAGTAAAGATAGCAAGTTTAAACTTTGCACATATTATTTTAATAATATTTAAAAATTTTTGACAAAAAATGAGCTTGGTTGAATAAAAACTACCTATACCTCCCATACAAATATATAATTTTTTAATACTAAAATATTTTTTTTTTTACAATAATATAGTACATACCGGGTATTTGAGCTTCGGCATAGTCGAAGATAATTGTCTTACTGGTTACTACTGCAATTATTAATTATTGTTGTAGTGGTCTGTAGCCCTTAAGGAACTAAAGCCCATCACCAATAATTGAAAAACAAAAACGTCACATCGTATACTGTAATTTATGGAAAATAAAATGCATCTATTATTTTGCATATAGTTTAGTTTTTATTTTTTTTTTTATGTTGAATGTTGAAAATATGCTAGATTGCATATAACATATTTTATTTATACTAATATGCAATTTAAGGTTTAAATATGCTAGATCATAAAAAATGCTAAAATGGGCGCCACTGCTTACTACTGAAAAATTATATATTTTTTTATTACTAAGATATCACAGATTTTAAATAAGAGGATCATCAATTCATCACAATAAAAATTAAAAATCCCGGGCCAATACCTAAGATTGTCTGAAAATTTGAGCTTAATAGATTTTGAGATTTTCGATATATGTAAATGAATTTGAATGTTTTTTGTTTTTGTTAAGAAAGTACGACTCCCCTTTGACAAATTAAAAAATAAAATAAAAAATAAAAAATGCTTTCTATTAGCAAAAGAATTTTTGAAATCGGTTCAGTGGTTCCTTATAAAGATTAGATTACATTCAAATTTAGTTAAGTTTTCTTGTCCCACAAACTAGATCTTAAGGTTTTTTCCACTGCGGCATCTCACGAACGTTTAACAAACATCCAGCTGTGTTCCACTGTCGTGGAAAAGATTTTCAATTCAAACGTTCGGACTTGGCATAAAATTGTAGGTCCCTTCAATTCGCCTCAAGAATTGAAACCAACAATGAAAAGCTAGGGCTAGGGTACCTATACGCACGTTTTTTTTTTCAAACTGTTCAAGCTTTTCATTCTTTTAGTTCCCGGACTTTGTCTCGAGCCTAATCTTACAAACTAAGAATCAGATTTTGACAGAAGCTATCGAGTACAGTGTCTCAGTCAGTGGTTACTTTGCTATTCAGGGAGGGGCATTGGCGCTCTGTTAGCATATTTCCATGAAGTGGGCTTATTAGAAAAAACTGGAAGTTGCCTTGAGCTTTTTGACTTTGTTGTACCCCCAGGTATAATATTTACCCTTTTAAAAATAACAAATATGTAGGTAGTTAGAATCAGGTTCAGTAATTCTGTGGATGCGAGCAGCTATTAGACTTCTAATTTTAACTCCGTCTGTATAATCTTTACAGACTTTGAAAACGGAACCGTACATAGATACGACTGCTATTTCCTTATGGAGAGTTATTGTCTGTCAAACGACATACCAAATGGAATGGTAACACAGTCTCTAAGTGTGGTACTAAATATAAATTTGTCAACAATAAAAAGTATGAAAACAGCACACACCTGGGTGATTCATGACGGATTCGAACATATTGTATCGTTAATTGTATCTCATTCGAGTGGCCTTTATCCATGTATTTATGCAAACAAAAACAACTTCCCTCTATCCGATATTCAAAGCGTAATGTTAAGACCTAAATGTACCCTAATTTGATTAATATCTATACCACACAACCCGAACTTAACCACAGAAATTACCCGAAATGTGATTCCCTCATTAATTACTTTGCTTGTTATTATAATATCGCATCGCCTTCCATTGTGCGATAACATTCGCATTTAGCAGTTCTACTCCCACTCCTGGCAACCTCTTAGACCCGCCTAACCATCCACGAAGAGAAAAACAGACGGAATTGCTTGAATCAATTAAATCATTAAGAGGCAGGCAGGCACAGACAGTCGCTGTTGGTGTTGCCACTGATATCGTCAGTGTTTGAAGGCTTAACCAGGAATAACAGATTAATTTGGCAAACAAAACCTCGTGCTAATGAGATACCAATTACGATTGTAATCGGGTATTAAGGCTCTCGTTTCGAGTGCACTAAATTGGCAGAGAACACGACTACAAAATGAATCATCAAATGGTTCAAGTTGTTAGGGGTACCTACTGAATCCTTGGATTGATTTTCTACAAAACGACAAGAAGTTGATCTGTTTGAATTATTTTAATTATCATGTCGGTGAGTCCTTAAAAGATCAACAGTTGTGAAGAGCCCTTTCTGCACAAAGCGATAGACAACATCTTGGCATATTAGTTTATAACATTTCTGAATGAGACATATCCTTCGGGACGGGATTTGCATATTGTATGAGTCAACCCATCCATATGACAACAATTTGGAATTCATGTCAAAACATAAATAGATAGATCCCAGTCTGGCAGGATTCAAATCGAACGTCTTAAGAGGAAAGCAATGAAGTGCCTTCGGTTGAATGTTCTGTGAATTATCGTTATCATCATCGTCATCGTCGTCGCCATCGT
Source organism: Cheilosia scutellata (assembly GCA_955612985.1). Lineage (NCBI taxonomy): Eukaryota > Metazoa > Arthropoda > Insecta > Diptera > Syrphidae > Cheilosia > Cheilosia scutellata. The sequence goes on from OY015313.1 coordinate 5,643,497, forward strand.
CGTCAATCATCGGCAGTATATATAGCAACAGGATGTATCCCCAGTTATGTTCATTTAAATTGCGTGCGGGTTTGTGTGCGTGGGTGACGTTGGATTGTAATTGATTTAAGGACTGTCAGGCAGATAGTGTTACAATGTATAGACGAACGAGATGACTGAAGATGAAACTTAATTAATAGCTAACGAAGAGGCGACTTGATTCCTGAAGAGACCTGGTCGTCAAGGATTAAATGTAAATGTGTACAGTACCTACATACTTGGTAATTGCAACATAATAGGGATAAACTCCAAGTCAGGCCAAAGTGATTCTGTCTTCTGAATTGCCTCTCAGTCAGCCTACCGACCGCTTCATAGAATCGACTTAATTAAAATGGATTATTCCAATGAATACGTTGAATGAAGATATGGAATTTTGAATTCATTGGATTAGAATTTGAAATTGGGTGTCAGTTTTGTATGATGTTAAGAGTATTGCTGCTATTCATTGCATGTGGGTTGAAGTTAGGAAAAGCTTTGTTGGCTTATTGTATCGAGTGCAGACTTACTGATGTACAGACAGATTCAGCTCTTTTGTAACCTAAACTAGTAGTTCTATAAAGGGGTTCTACGTCCCCTCCGACTGGGTAAATTTATATATAAGTTTATCAATATTTGTACTATGCATGGATAAGAGTATCTGAAACGTGACTGAACAATAGTTATGACAATGTTGTCATTTGGCGTGATTTTATTAGCTTAACTTCAACGATAATTTATTTACGGCAAAACTACCAAAATGGAGTCTTGTTCAACACAACAGTCAAAATGTTTTGCACTGTGACTTAATCTTGTATGAAGCTTACCTGGAGAGAAAATATTAGCCAAATTTCTATAATAAATTCCTCATGTCCTTTTTCACAATTTAATGAACATCTGCTTTAATGTCGCATCGGTACTGGCGTCGACTGCAGACTATCGAATTATCAAGAATTAATGACGTAAGTATTTTAGGAGAACAAAAATTTTGTCGACAAACTTTTCAGTATAGAAATATAGCTAACTAGTTTCTCCCCGCGACTTCGCTCGCGCAGCCCTCAGGAATCAGGATTTTAAATATCACGAAGAAAACCTTCCTACCTAACCTAACCTACCTGATAGCAGTTAGTAGATCAGGTAGTAGATCAGTTATCTAAAAATACGGAGCGAAGTAGGTATTTATATACCTACATATTGCCTAAAATGGTTTTAATTTTTTTTAGTATTGATTTAGATTTAGGACTACACATTTTTTACTTCTTTGCTAAATACGCTGCTCGAGCGAAACTAAATTTTAGGTGCTCTCCAATTTTTCTCTCAAAACATTAGCTAGAATCCTAGCTAAATTTTGACATAGTGCGCTGTGGACTATAAGTGTCACAAAAAACAGCTGTTCGTTGGGAGTTAAAATTTAGCTCGAGCAGCGTATTGCTTTATCAATGTACAAAATTTCAAATTGATACGACGAATTGTTCGTGAGGCGTCATCCCATTGGCAATAACTCGGCGCAAAGCAAAATTTCCAAAATTTAAAGGGAACCTCTGTGCAAAATTTCAGCTTTCTAGGACAAACGGTTTGGGCTTATTTGCCAATTTCCTTGCCGAGCATCAGTTTCATTAAGTTTGAACGTTTGAACTATGAAGAAAATTTAAATACATTTATATTTATAGGTATATAAAAATGGAGCCCTAAAATGTTTGTCGTCGATTCACGCCTTAACGCATTTACCGTTTTTAACCAAACTTTCACACATCTTTGATATTGGTCCATATACGGTTTCTGTGAAGTTTGATCAAAATTGGATAAAGGGGCGTGGCACCGCCCATAATAAAAAAAACATTCAAAATCTTATAACTCGAAAACCGCCGAATCGATTGAGTTTAAACTTACTGGACTTATTGGTCCAGGAGTGTTGCTATGAAGATTGGTAAAAATTGGACAAAGAGGCGTGGCACCGCCCATACAAAAAATATCTCGAAAACCGCCGAATCGATTAAGTAATTAAGTTGAAACTTACAGATAATCTTAGGTATTGGCTTAGGAGTGTTGCTGTAAGATTGGTAAAAGTTGGATAAAAGGGCGTGTCACCGCCCATACAAAAAACATCTTCTATGGGGTGAAACTCGATGACGTTATAACTCGATAGCCGCTGGGCCGATTTTCATGAATTTTTTTTTGTTTTGTTCGTATTGCTGTATTTCAGGTTTACGCAGAAGAAAAATTCCAGAAAATCGATTTATTCTCATTTTTCGCATTTTACGAAAGAACATTATTATCTAAGATCTATAAGCAGTACAATTTCTGTGCACGGGCAAAGCCGGGCGGGTACAGCTAGTAGGTATATGAAAAGTAGGCGGTGGGAATTTTCATAATGAGAAAAATGAAATTTTGAACATTTTAAAATTTATTTAAATAGCCACCGCCTACTTTTATTTAATATAAGAAAAATATATGAAAAGTATGGAGCGTTACAGAGTCAGTAAGGGTAAATATATAGTATATGATGATTGTAACTGTATCTATAGTGTATATATGTATAACCAATTCATGATCAGACTTTTTTAAGTACAATGACTTGGAATATTTTAATTCTTTTTATATAATAACTTTTTTGTTTTAAAAAAATTAAAAAAAAAATATTAATGCCTTGAACTCAACATACTTGGCCAAAACATAATCTTTAAACATCATCTGTAACCCCCCGCCCCCATTGCTACTATTAAAAAATGTTTATAATTTGTATATGAATAAAAAAGGAAAAACTGCACGTGTTAATAAAACAGTATCCACCATTCTATTACCCATGAGGGGTGACTTCACAACAGCAACAAACAGTTATTCCACTGAGGAAATCACTTCACAAAAGTATCATTAACACAAGGATAATCACCTTAAATTTGAGGGCAGAACAACTTTTCTGTAAAATAACGATTACACGGAGGAGATCATTGTTGCCGTTAGTGGTGGAACTTTAAAACATATACTCGTACACGTAAAACTTTTTATGCAAATGGGTTTATTCAACTCACTTGTGTTGGAACAGAATGATTAATTGTACCTATGCCAAAGTCATTTTAACTTATGTAGCTTAAAGGCAAATATGCTCGTTTGTGGTATACAGAATTTAAAACTAAAATTATTATTTGAATAGATGTTATGGGCCTGGAGTTTGGGAAACAACAAATCAACTCGTGAAGCTGGATGACTGACGACTTAGTCGTTTGTAGGGATATGTAGATACAGGTTGAAATTAGCTTTAGCTGGATTTGGGTTATACAGCGATACCCAATAGGAGCATACGCTAAAAAAAAAAAATAAATAGGTGGCGCAACTGGCGGTAGACACCCTAGGCCTAGCTTCTCGCAACCATTCGTTTGTGTGAGTTTGGTTGGTGATGATATCTCCTCTTCCAAAATCCCTTTTCCAAAATCCCCTTTCCAAAATCCCCTATTCCATAATCCCCTGTCCTGGAATGCCTTACTCCAAAAGACCCTGAGAGAAAATCACCACGGGACAAAATCTCCCTGTTTTAAATTTGGTGTTATTAATTCTGTCGCGCGACAGAGTGAGACACGTATGGGTTTATTGTCAGATATGCTGTATATGTGCGAAATTGGGTATATGCAAAGTTTATATTATGTTGTTTGCTTAATTTTACTGCCAAAACTAGGCGTTTAAAAAACGGATAGATTCTAAACGAACAGGGGATTTTAACGAGGGATATAATAAGTATGTATGTAAATGGTGGATTTTGGCATAGGGGATTTTGTCCCGGAAGATTTTGGAAAAAAAGATAAAAAAAATATAGCTAACATGCACAATTCTGAGAGTAAATGCAAGAGGCAAGAGTATCTCCATCCATCAGTCGCAGAGATGAGCAGAAGATCCCTCGTGGAATGATCAACAGATTATTCCACATTTTGATATATGTGGACGATATAGACAGCACTGTCCTCTCCAAGCGGGTAGCAATAGTTTTACATTACGATCGTAAAACAGACTAAATTTGTTGAAACTGAAGTTAAATAAAGTTAAATAAAGGGTGGGCCATCTAGTGGTTTCTTTTTAAATCATAGGTTATTTTGACATTGACAGCTGTTTTTCGATCGAAATCTTGACAGAAAGTCAGTATTTACACTTGAACAACGTTGGGAAATATTGAAAACTTATTTCCAAAGTGAGTGTTGTGTAGTCCAAACAGTGCGTTTTTTTGAAAAGAAGTTTTGGCCGAAATGAAGCACCCACCGCGCCTGCTGTATGCAAGTTTTTGCAAAAAGTCCGTGCGCGGTGCGAACAGACGAGAATGTGGCTGCTGCAGCTGAGATGTGAGACTGAATTCACGAACATCAACTCGCCATCGATCTCAACAGCTCAAAATTTCACGCACTAGCCTGAGGAGAATTCTGCACAAAAGTCGCTTACAACACAAGGTCCAATTGACTCAGTAATTGAAGGCGCACGACCATCCGCTTCTTTATCGCTTCGAAGTTTGGGCCTTAGACCTTGAATTGAACAACGATTTTGGGTGAAAAATCATCTTTTCTGACGAGGAGCAGTTTCATCTCGGTGGCTACGTTAACAAACAAAATTGAGAAGCCAATGCATTCACAGAGACTAACAGTTTGGTGCCGATTGTGGAGTTTTGGCATCATTGGAACATTTTTCTTTGAAAATGAGACTGGGAACAACGTTTCGGTCAACAGTGGGCGTTACAGAGCCATGTTAACCAACTTTTTATTTACTGAAATTGAAGACACAGATTTGGACGACCTCTGGTTCATGCAGGATGGCGCGCCATTCTACACAGTCCATGCCACAATCGATCTTTTGCGCACCAAATTCCCAAATAGTGTTATCAGCCGTCTTGGCGATGTCAATTGGCCGCCTCGCAGCTGCGATTTGACCGCTTTGGACTTTTTTTTTGTGGTGAACCGTGAAGGACCGATGTTATGCCAACAATTCAGACACGATTCAAGTACTTAAGGCCAATATCATCCAAGCAATCCGTGAGTTGCAGCCCGAAACCATCACTAAGGTCTTGGAAAATTGGAGTGACAGAATGCGCTAATGCGAAGCCAGTCGAGGCACCCACTTGAACGACGTTGTGTTCCATAATTAATGGGAATGTTTGCTCTTACTGATAACGCCGGAATACATGGAAAAACAATATAAGTTTGCTCATTTTATTGCATTTTTTAAAAGAAACTTGTATTTGGTTCACCCTACAAGCTACCAGTTCAGTTCTAAGTAGAAATCATGCTTTGCAAAAAAACCAATTAATTCCAAAACAATAAAATCAGAAGCTTCTTGCTGGTGTTATATAAAAATTATGTAAAAATAAAAATAAGTTCTTTATGTGATATACATATGTTATCACGAGCTATTTCCCAAACCAATCTAACCACTGACAGTATTAAGTTGGACTGCATTTTTAAGTTCTTTTTGAAAGCAACAAACATGATTTCGTATGAAGCATTACAAGTTTCAAAAACTCGCAGAATTTCGAAAAACCCATTGAAAGCAATACGTATAGAATTTGTTGCTTTGTTTTCTAAAATAATATTCACTTTGATTCGCTTGGTCTCATCTAGAGAGCTATACAGCTAATTAAAGCCATAGGAGTGCTTCAACCGTTTGCATTATTAAATTCCATAGACAACACCATCAACAGCATTCCACCTATACACTACCACAATAATTCATGGAACATTAATTACCAATTATTATGACTATAAAACTGTCCCATATACGATGATGGATACTTTGTTCACCCCGATCGTAACCCGTTGGACAAATTGTCGTTAAATTTTAATAATATTTTTTATGACAATGGCTCCAATAGATTATATTGCTCGCTAAAAATGTGCGATTTAAAATTCAACAGCAGCCATTGAACACCTGCGTTTAGGTAATTTGCAGACACCCACCGAGTCCAGGTAAACACACACCCACTGCCGCCTAACGATGCAAAATTGAAATCACTTTAACATAATTCGCCAATAAAAATTCATAGAATTCAATAGCTGAGAGGCGATGGGTCCCGCATTACACCCATAAGAAGCCTGACGACTACTTGCGAATCCACCGACACATTCCTTACCATTTCAAACCGCACGATCCAATAATATGGTATCATATCCTTTATGACATCGATTGTCGCCAGGACGAGCGAAAAAAAAAAAATGCTAGAGTGTTGGTGTATCGCGGAGACTGGGTGTTTCGTTATTTATAATGCTCTTGCCCGATACACATGTCGCGCCGAAGGGGTATCTGTATCCGTATCCTATTGATATACCTTACCAAATTTATATCGATTTTCGTGACAAATATAAATGCGATTTGTGATAAATGATACGCCCCACTCTCTTGCACGGAATATCGTTGACATCTGTGTGAGACCTTATGGAAATTGTCAACCTTGAGTCGTAAATTAGCTTGACACAATCCAATTGACTTTTTTTTTGGGTTAACCAAGATGGTTGATAAACATTATACAGTCGAGTGAGAGCCAGATACTATAAAGTAGGTATCTATCAATCAATCAATCAGAAACGAATAAGTTGTTAGGTTAGGGTTGTAGTGCAGATTTGTGGGTTAGAGGCTAATCCATTTGGGTTAAACTTTGCGGTGGCAAGTTCGAGGCATTCATCAGAAAATGTCAAATGGTTTAAAGATGCCATACCGAGTTCAATTCATAGGTGACCTCAGCCTCCACTCTTTCGCAGATTCATTTTTATATTATTTCATATAAAACGATGGTCGTTTGAATGATATTTTTAGCTCCCATAATAAGCTATTTTCGTAGTGTATGAGTATGACCAATGGGAGACGGAATCTATTTTCACGTTTAGAATGGTCAGGATAGTTTACTCTATTCCAAAAGCAGTTACATAGCAACTGTCTTTCAGGCATTAAAGTATTTCCAGCTCAGAGATCGAATCGACCTTCAAATCTATGATCGCTATAAGGCCCGTTCTAGTTCGATACTAGCTTTAAGAAGGCAGTTGTACAACTACTCATATCTCGAAAACTCCATTTGCGATTTGAATGATAATGTAACTCCTAGGTGTAATGTTTATATCCTAAAGAATACATCGTACTCAGTTTTTAGCAACACAGTTTAATAACAGTGCTTTTCGAATCCAAAGTTGTAACATTTGTTAGCATAATTTTACAAAAAACCGCTGTAATGATTTTGATCAAAATACATATTTAAGACCACATGAGCATTCTAAACATGATCACGTAGGTACTTAGCTTTTCTCAGAAAACTCGAATATAGCCGTTTTATATGAATATTTCTCAAAAATGACTACCCAAATCTCGATGTATTCACACCCGGCATATTTTTGCAAAGCCCAAAACTTCAGTGGCAATATAATTCGAAATTCATCGCCTATGTTTATGTAGTATGTAATGTATTACTTTTTTTAATTAAGAAGGGCTAAGTTACTAAACCTGAGTACATTTTAAGTGGGTATGATTTTAAACGTAAAATTTAAATTTTCAAAAAAAAAAGAACGTCTCGAAAAGTGCACCGAAAAATGCTCCGAAAAGAGCTTCAAACATCACATTGAAAAACACCAGATAAACCTACAGAAAAACCACCCTCCCTAGAAACACCAGAATCCACGGACACCTGCGATAAACTTGCCTAAAAATGCTTAAGAAAATGCACCTAAAAAGTCCCGAAGATGCTCCAAATGCGTTCCACAAACTCTTTAAAATATGACACAAAAATTGTCGCTAAAACGCCAAAAAAAGCCAAAACTCCTGTAATTGTCCTAAAAGAAGACATATAAAAAACACAGAAAACCACGCCAAAAATTCTGCATAATTCTTACTTAAAGTGCTAGTACACGGCATATGTAGCAAGCCACATTCGTATGTAGCACTGACGTCGTTTTTACGTCAGCGTAGGACCCAATGGCTAAATGCCGTGTACAAGCTCTCTTTGTGCACTATCTGTTGACGTCAGAGCTACATACGTATGTGGCTTGAGCTTGCTATATGCCGTGTACTAGCACCTTTACTTACTTAAGATGGCGGTACAGTTCGGGATGGACCTGGGCCTCAACCAGTAGGCGTCTCCAGGTAGCACAATATTTGGCCAGCTGTCTCCAGTTTCGCACGCTAAGTTGGTTAAGGTCCCCTTCCACTGGGCCTCAACCCGTCTCCAGGCAGCACGATATTTGGCCACCTGTCTCTAGTTTCGCACTCTAAGTTAGTTAAGGTCCCCTTCCACTTGCGTGAGTCGCGGTCTTCCTCTACTGTGCCGTCCCTCGGGTGTGGATTCGAATATCTTCCAGGCCGGAGCATTCGCGTCCATTTGGTTTTCTGGCTAGGTCGATGTCGCTGTACACCTCGTATAGTTCGTCGTTCTATCTCCTCCTCCATTCACCGTCTATGCAGACAGGACCGAAAATTACTCCATGGATTTTCCTCTCGAAACAACAAAGAGTAACCTCATCCGCTTTTGATAGAGTCCATGCCACTGCACCATAGAGAAGGACTGGGATGATTAGGGTCTTGTAAAGGGTCACTTTAGTTGTTCGAGAGAGGGCTTTGCTAATCAGTTGCTTTCTTAGCCCAAAGAAACAGCGATTAGCAAAAGTTATTCTTTGTATAATCTCAGCGCTGGTGTCATTATCTTGAGTTCATAGCGGAGCTTAGGTAGACAAAGTCCATAGCCACATCAAAGTTATATCTGTCTAGACTAACTTTCTGCCCAAGACGTCGATGTGGGGTGTCCTTTCTACATAAATCTTAGTAATAATAAATGGTTTTGGTATTGGTACTCCTATGCCTTATGGTGTTTTCAAAAGCAAACACAAAATGCTCAAGAGTAATTGTCATCTAAAAAGATCATCCATTCAACATTCGCATTGAAAAAAAAAAAACACGAGTTCACTAATCTCCATAAAATCCAATTTCCAATTTCCAATAAAATCAACGCAAATAAAAGTTCAACAAACGACCTCATGGCATATGAAGCAATTGAACTCCAATAACCAATGTCGACACTATAGTATTTGCAGAGCCCCAATATCAAATGTCACCTCGGACTAGAAATAAAACCCAAATATCCGCGATAACCATATCACCCAATGCATTTGACCCAGCGGCTGATTTACCAACGCTAAATCAAGCGGACCAAACCTACATCCACATTTTGGGAGATTTTTCCTTCACGGCCCATTAAATCTGCTCTACGATGTAATTTCAGTTTCGCTAGTGGCTGGCACGAAGGGAGTTTCGGTCATAGGACCCAAATTGACATCGTCGGATACAATTTAAGCCCTACAGGGGAGATAAGTCTGTTATGAAATTCCACAGAAACCTAACGTTTGGTTTTTGCTGTTTTTTTTTTTTTTTACGTTGGCTCTAATCCGGGGCATATATGCATTTATCTGGGCCATCACTTTGACAGCAAGGCCTGGAAACGCCATGTGGTGGATATAGTGCATATAGACAGAAGGATAGTGAGATGTGGTGAAGCTTAGCTGCACGATAGTGGGCTATAGTGGCAGAGTGTCAATTTAAAATGCTCTATTAAAATGGAAAGATGAAACAGAGACGCGCTATAAAGTTTGTAGTGGATGGTTTTTATGGTGGGCTAGTTGTTTCTTTATTGAAATTATATTTTCGTTCTTTTTGGAAGGAGTTGTATTTTAAGATTTTTAAATTTTGTTTCTTTTGACTGTTGTATTATCTTCAGAAGGTACGTGTTTCTATTGATATTTTTTGGATGTCATTTTGTGTTTTTTAAGAAATGGGTAGAGACCTTCTTTTATTTGGTACCGAAATCACATTGGATGCATCTGTTACTTCCAAATTTTCCGATAGCTTTTGCACTAAGAATTGTTTTTTTTCATTTTTTAAGATTGTAGGCAACAGTCGATGATAGCTGAAATTTCCGTCCACCCGACTAAAATGAGGTAACGATAGCGATATCCAAACTTAAGTCCAAACAAGGCTGCTGAAGCAGATGGCCTACCGACCGAGCTGTTCAAAGCGGCTGGAGATGACTTGGTAAGGAGCATGCACACTTATCTGCAAAATTTGAAGAAAGTATGCCCGATGAATGGAACCTTTGCATCGTGAGACCCATCCTCAAGAAGGGAGACACTCTGAATTGCGCCAATAACAGAGGCATAAGCTTCCTGAATGTTGCGTATAAGATCCTGTCTGCTATACTGCGTGAACAAGTAAAACCTTTCGCAAAATTTCTGATCGGCCAATATTAGTGCGATTTAAGGCCCGCAAAGTCAACCATCGACCAAATCTTCGCACTCCGGCAGATCTTAGAAAAAACGCAGAAATTCCAGATCGATACACACCATTTCTTTATCGACTTCAAGGTCCACTAGGATAGCGTATGTAGGGTTAGGAACCTATTCAACTTCGGCAAAGCGGTAAAAGTGAGTAAACACCGATGCTTCTTTGCGTTTTCTTTAGGGTCTGGAAACATGTCTAAAAAATCAACAATCTGTACAATATATTAAACCTATTTCATGTCGACAGTAAAAAAATACTTTATAAATATTAAAAAAAAAAAATGTATCCAAACTCCAAAGACAAATGAAAACCGCATTGGTGATCACTCACTTTTGACACTCACTGTATATGCTGTCATCGAGAAAGGACTTTCAACATCGGCGACTCGGACAGAACGTCACAGTGGACAGATATAACTTCGAAGTTATAAGAATTTACCTCGCAAAATGACATCGGGGTATAAATCAAACGAAGAATCACTCTTGCCAATCGCTGTAAAACCCTCTCTCGCAGAACCAAGGAAATATTGTACCAGATCTTAATCATCCCGGTCCTGTTGTATGGTGCAGAAGCATATGGACCTTATCGAAAGCGGATGAAATCCTCTTGGCACGCTTATAGAGAAAGATTCTTCGAGTGATTTTCGTTACAGTTTGTATCGACGGAGTGTGTACGAGGAGATTCAACGACGAACTTTACGGTCTTTATAGCGACGTTGACCTATTCAAAAGCACAAAATACAGCGACTGAGATGGCTGGGTCACGTGGATCGTATGGACAACAACGCATCAGCCCGACGAGTCTCTCAGTCCACCCCTGAAGGACAACGAAGCAGAGGAAGATCATACCTCAGGTGGCGCCGCACAATTGGAGAGCGACCTCAACCAACTTGGTGTGCTTAACTGGAGTACTAATTGCAGATAAATATCCAGTACAATTACTCAATTCTCAAAAACTAATTTATAAGCCGAGCAACGTTATTTACGATGGGAAAAAATATTTTGTACTGGGCAAAATATCCAATTAAGACAGGCAGTAGAAAAAACTCAAACTTGGTCTGTAGCTTAAGTTCTCGATGAACCAGAGAGCTGGTTGATAGATAAAAACTATTTAATGAAGCGCTGGCCCCCTTAAGGCTACGGACAGAGTGCACACGAAAAGCTAAGCAAAAGCTAAAGATAAGGTTTGACGGGTAAAAGCTAATACATTTTAATTGTACTGACTATAGTAGATTCGATGCTAAGATACATGTTAAGCGAAACTTGGCGCTAAAAGCGAATAAAGGTACGATTACACGGCCATTTTTCGAGTCATTTAAATGTCGCTGTGACGTCAGGAAAAAATTTCGCATTAGAGTGACAATCAAGCTACGATTCGTCATTGGTCATTTGCGAAAAAATGGCGATCAGAGGAAAGGACTATCATCGTCATTTTTGTCCCAAAATCAAATGACGGACACTGCGAGTCATTTAGAATTTTCCGTTGTCAAAAATAACTTTTGCGATGGTGGTGGAAATTGCGGAGACGGCGTATTTAGTAGCGTTCGTACTGCTTTCTGCGTTTTGGGTAATTTTTTTGACTTCGTTGTACCTTGTATACTATTCAAATTCACAACATTCACATTCACAACTGAATAGTCCAAATTGTCGGCACTTGACGGCGACTGTTCGTATTCCATTTCTCTCAATAGGCACCGAACAACACAACCACAAAAAAAAAATAGAAACCAGTTTAATAATTATTTACACGTCCTTTCGCCACGAGACTAAAATCCAAATGAAAGCACAGATATTGTATTAAATGCTGCGTCATTTCTTATTTGCGTAGAGAAATGGCATGGCCTGAATTTCGTACCTTGTCATTTTTTGGAAGCTGCCATTTAAATGACGGAACAGCCAAAAAGTTTAGTCATTTGTCCTACGCGTCATTAAAGAGCGAACACACGGCCATTTTTTTTCCGTCATTTTAATGGCACAAAATTCATGTCATGTCCGCCATTTTCCTAGTCATTTAAATGACGCCGAAAATGTTATCCGAAAAATGGCGATTACACAGAACGACTTTCAAATGACGGCTTTGTGACGCGATTTTTAAATGACGCCAAAAAAAAATGGCCGTGTAATCGTAGCTTAAACTGTTCTGCTCAGTTTTAGCAAGAAATTCAAGCTAAAACGGATCTGTCAATAGATTTGGGGATATAATCGAATTTTAATAACATTCAAAAGTATTCACCAATTTTAGTCGGGGTGTTTTCGGATGTCATCTTTGTAAATATGATAAAATCCGTCATATTTGTTACGTGATTTTTTAATGTCTTGAACAGACTGTTTATTTTTTTCAAACAATGAATGACTGAAAAATAAATTAATTAATGTCCTCTTCTTCTGACGAATCCATTTCCATAATTCAAGGATGTTGTTTATGGTGATGCACTTCCGTTCATCATTTCAAAGAAAAGTCTCATTCAGATATGACTAGTGTGTCTAGTACATAACCAAGAAAATTCCTAAAATTGTATTATAAGAATTATGTCCCTTGAGGTTAAGATAGTCACTACTAAACTAATCACAAAAAATTTTTTTTCACCTTGCAGCTGTATTGGTGCTGTACTCGTACACTATACAACAACAAATTTAGCAATTTATTTTGAAGGTTACTTTGTTCAAATGTCTTCAATATTATCCCTTCTTCTTGTTGCAAAATGTAACAACTGCCAATGATAAGACAGCAAATTGTAAACTTCAAAGACAATTCACATATATCTACATATAGATGACTGAAGGGTAGGATGTAATAATATGTGCCTTAATCTTCTTACCACTAACTGCAGCAGTTGAAATTAGAAGATAAAGGTAACACAGTCAAAGGTAAGCTTAAGGATTTAATGATATACAGCGCAAATTATGGTTAAGAGGCTTATATTCGTTTATATATGTTTTTAATGAGCTCATGTACCTGAGGCTTTTCAGCATATTATTTGCATTTTGGTGTTTGTTCTTCGGGTAATATGACATTTAAATATCATAACGAAGTACTAGTTGAAGTATAATTCGCAGTTGCCTATGAGTGTGATAAGGTTTCTAGTTTGTTGTAGCCACTTTCGGGAACGGTACATCAAGTCATATATGAAGTTTATATAGTGGAATATTTAACATCACCCCCTTATTCATATTGAAGCAAAACGTAATCATAAATCATAAAACGCCAAGAATATCTAATTACTTTATTCAAATTAGGTTTATTTACTCCAAGTTTCTAGCCTTGTAAGCTGTAAGCTTTTAGGTACCTAATTTCATTCATTGCACTTTTGCAAAACAAACACCAAAACTGACGGCCACCATTTTTAGTACTTGAAAAATGAATTTTACAGTTAAAAGTACAGCCACATGAGCAAATATACTCCACAGATTGACCAACGTTCAACGTTTTGACGTTATTCAAGAACCTTTCAAAAAATTCAATTGCACTTTTCGTTCGTCCCAAAATGAACATATGAACTTTAAAGTGGAATGGCAAACTGTTCATGAGCCGAAGTGTTTACATTCAACTCTTTGGAAGTGTAACTAATGGTAGCCGCATATCCACACAGCCATATACCCAACCCATACGCTTTGTGTTAGCTGCCGCTTCCAAGGACCATAACATACACGAGGGAATATAAGTGTAGGTAAAATAAAATTATATTTGACTTTTGTACGATTTTTGCTAATTAGTTTCGAGGGTTGTTTAAAAACTGCTTACCGTAATTTGGTAGGCAGGCAGTCGTGGAATTGATTCAGTAGGATTTTTTTGTTAACGTAATTGGTATTTGAATTGGTCGTGGTTTAAGAGCCTAGTCATGTACATATTTTGGTTGATGTTTTTTTAGTTAATATTATGATGCGATTTTTGGGACAAGGTCACTAAAAGTCACAAAAGGAAAACAGATTTTATCTGTTTAGATTATCATATACCTGGACCAAAGACATACCAAGAATGCATTTCAACAAAATCTTCTAATTCTAAATATTGACTCTATAAATTAAAGCCTTTCCGCTGGAAACAACGTATGTGATGCAATCATCTCGGGAACCTTCTGAAACGATAGATTCACTTAAAAAAAAAAAAAAAAGAATCGCGTTGTGTATCATCGTTCCAAATGTTTAAGGGCTGAATTATATATGGCGGATGTAAAATTTATTTCAGGAGGATACATACATACTTAAAGAGCTGAGTTTTAAGAACGCAACGGGACTCGACGGAATTCCAGTGTACCCGAACTTGGGTCTATATCATGTTAGCTGTTTCAGATGTCGTACTCCCAGAAGACTTCTCGCTGGAAGACCGATCGCATTCAACCGATCCCCAAAAATTGAAATGCACCTCCGCACCATCCTTTCCCTATCCGGGCTTCCTCATCCTATTTCGCCCTTTACTACAGGTTGGAACTCTAACCTGGGAATTTCTTTTGAGAGTGAGGTCCATGTATCTTACTTCGTCAAAAGGTTCTGGAGGTGACTGAAGCATGTACCACAAATTAAAACGGACGACTAACTCAACCCATTCGGTAATAACATGATGTTAATATGTTATGTGCTTTTTAGTCATAGGCTGGGTGTTAAGATTCTAGTACATTATTTTTATATTTATTAATATTGCACATATCTATAATTATCGAATTGGACACATCTCCAACAAAAACTTTTGTCATTTTATGTATTAACCATTATTGAATTATACTTACTTCCTTTATTGCGTTTACTTGAGCTGCATCGTTTTTTCTTTGGCTTTTACCACGTCGTAATCTTTGAACATCCTAATAGGTTATGGGCCCAGACCCAAGGAAAATAGTTTAAAAGAAAAAATTAAACTTATTTTATTGGAAAAATGACGACGTTTACGGGTAAAATACCATTATTTAATGGAGACAACTACTCCACATGGATAGCTCAGATTGAAGCAGTGCTTCATAAAAATCGGCTATTGAAAATTGCTCAAGGAGTGGAGAAGCCACCAACTGATCCAGGAAAATTGGAGGAATACAACAACAAGGATATGGACGCCAGGTGCGAAATTATAATTTCCATGGAACCGGCACAGGTGGCTTTAGTAAAGGGCTTGAAGACAACTGTAGAAATTTGGAAATTCTTGGAAGCAACATATAATAGGAAAGGAACTCGGCAAAAGGTAGAACTGTTTCGTAAAATTATCAATTCAAAAATGAATACTAATCAAAATATTTCTGAATACCTAATTGAATTTAATTGCACTATTAATCGGCTACGAGAAATGGAAGCCAAACTCGATGAAGACTTGCTTGCTGTTTTGCTGTTGGACAGTCTCCCAGAGGAATACAAAGAAATTCGAGCTGCCTTTGATGCAACAAGTATTTTCCCATCATTAGATATGATCTGTTCCCGTTTATTGGAAGTTGGAGAAAAGAGAAAGGAATTGCACCCAAACAACGATAATGCCTTGAAAGTGAACAGGTATTATAATTCTCGAAAGAAAGGCTACAATAAAACAGGTATGTCGAATTTTCAATTTAATTGTCATAAATGTGGTAAAAAAGGCCATATGAAGAAAGACTGCCGAGTCAACCTTCAAAATGAAAAATTAAATATTGCTGAGAAAACAGAAGTAGGGTTCATTGCAATTGACACAAATCAGTCAAAAGAGAGTGCAAATAATGTAGTCGCTATAGGAAAAAACAAAAGAATTTGGTGTCTCGACAGCGGAGCAACATCCCACATGTGTTGCGATGAACAATTTTTCTCTAAGCTTGATAAGAATTATACGGGAACAGTTTGCCTTGCTGACGAAAAACCAGTTCACATAAAGGGAATAGGCACCGTTGATCTAAACATAAAAGTAGGGAATCAATGCAAACGAATCACATTATTTAATACTCTATTTGTTCCAAGCCTGACGAGTAATTTAATATCAACAAGCAAAGCGACAGATAATGGTTGTTGTGTTATTTTTCAAGACAGCTATGCATGCATTATGAAACAAAATCAAATTTTACTTGAAGCTCGAAAGCGTAATGGATTATTTTTATGTGAAATAGTACAAAATTTGCATGAAAATTGTAATCAAATTTATAAGCATGATCAAAATAGTAGAAACTTGCATGAAAATTTAACTGAACTGTGGCATGGAAGGTATGGCCACCTCAATGTGCGCTCTTTATTTAAATTAAAAAGCGAAGAAATGGTGTTAGGTTTGCCAAATTTTACGAATTTAAAAGTAGATTGTGTTGCATGTATAAGAGGAAAGCAAACCAGACTACCTTTCCCAACGAAGAATGAAAAATCGTCTAGCGCCCCGTTAGATCTAATCCATACAGATTTGTGTGGACCTATGCGGGTGGACGGTGGAGTCATTAGCTAAAAACCTATATTTTGCGACATTTACAGACGATTTTTCTCGGAAAGTCTTTGTTTACTTTCTCCGAAATAAAAGCGAATACCTAAATATGTTTAAACAATTCAAAGATTTAGTGGAAAATGAGACTGGTAGAAAAATAAAAACACTCAGAAGCGACAATGGATCTGAATTACTGAGTAAAGATTTTACAAACTTCTTGGTCGAAAAAGGAATAAAACGTGATCTTACTGTAGAGTATACACCGCAACAAAATGGTACCTATAGCTGAGCGAATGAATCGAACCTTAGTTGAAATGGCCAGATGCATCATGATAGAGGGGAATCTACCTCAGTTTCTTTGGGCAGAATTAGTACATACAGCAGCTTACTTACGTAACAGATGCCCAACTATACTCAATCGTAACAAGACTCCAGAACAAATTTGGACAGGCCGTAAGCCAAAAGTTAAGCATCTTCGACGAATAGGGTGTAGAGCATTCGCTTTGAATAAAAAATTAGGGAAGTCAAAATGGGAGCCACGAAGCGAAGAATATGTATATATCGGATATTCAGATGAATCCAAAGCTTACCGTTTGTGGAAACGTGGCACTAGAGTTGTAATCAAAAGCCGAGACGTTCGATTTATTGAAGAAATCAACTGCAAGGAGCAATCAGAGGAAAAACAACAATTTTATACATTTAACTTCAAAAGCCAAAAAGAAAATCGAAGAGAACAAGTGGATTTTAACGAGAATGCGAAAAGTGACCATGACGAACAAGATCAAGGTTGCAGTATAGAATTCAAAGGAGACAACGAAAGATATGATGAATTATTTACTGGTTCATTTGAGGATAATGACTTGAATTCAAACGAAAGCGATGATGATGATGATATATTTACTGACTCAGTTGATGATAATGAATTCAATCCAACTTTTAATGATCCTGAGGTAACACCTATAAAAAACAGACTTAGAAACCGTACAGAGAATAAAAACATTGTTGGGGAGAAGGCCAACATGGCTGTTCGAGAAAATAATCCTAAAAATGTGTGCGAGGTTAAGAACTCAGCATTTTCTAAAGAATGGCTTAATGCCATGAAGGATGAGTATAATGCTCTGATGAAGAATGGAACTTGGATACTATGCAACTTACCACCTGGAAGAAAAGTTATCGGATGCAAATGGGTGTTTAAATCCAAGTATAAGCCTGACGGAAATATAGACCGAAGAAAAGCTCGATTAGTGGCTAAAGGTTTTGCACAAAAATATGGCATTGACTACACGGATACCTATGCGCCCGTTGTTCGGCAAAGCTCTTTACGGTTAATATATGCAATTTCAGTGGAACGTGATTTGAAATTGCATCAACTCGATATTTCGACTGCTTTTTTAAACGGTGATCTTGAAGAGGAAATTTTTATGTCACAGCCTGAAGGTTTTGCTTGTGGCGATGATCGTAAAGTTTGTTTACTAAAGAAAGCCATATATGGCTTAAAGCAATCAAGTAGGCAATGGTACAAAACTTTTAATGATGTTTTAAAGGTTTTAAAATTTAGTCAATCAAACTACGACAAATGCGTTTATTACAAGATAAAAGATAACGAAATGACAATACTTGCAGTTTATGTTGACGACATTGTAGTTGCGTCAAATAATCAGAAAGGCATCGAAACCTTAATCAATAACTTAGGAAATTTATTCAAATTACGAAATTTGGGGCAACCATCAACATGTATAGGACTACAAATACAACACGAAGGCGAAAGTATTGCTATATCCCAACCTGGGTATATTAAAAATCTATTAATTAAATATGGAATGGAGAATTCAAAATACGTAAAAATACCAATGCAAGCGAAAATGAAATTAGAAAAGGAACCGAGCGTTAAAGGGGAAAATTTTAAAGTTGATAAATCCAAATACCAAGAACTAATTGGATCATTATTACATCTCTCTGTGTTTAGTCGACCGGATATTTCATGCAGTGTTAACATGCTCTCTCAGTTCTATCAAGATCCACGTAAGCAACATTGGAACGTGGCTTGCCATTTATTACGTTATCTAAATACAACTACAAATACAAAACTCATATTCAGAAAAACTGGTATACCATTGTTTTGTTTTGTAGATGCGAGCTGGGCTGAAGATTTGAATGATAGGAAGTCTCAAACCGGGTTTTGCTTTATACTTGCAGGTGCAGCAATAAGTTGGGAGTCGAAGAAGCAGCGTGTTGTGGCGACATCAAGCGCGGAAGCCGAATATATAGCTTTATCGTGCGCCGCTAAAGAAGCGTATTATCTAAAATATCTACTGGATGAACTGGGCTGCGCGTGTAATAACCCGATTGTGATTTTCTGCGATTCCCAGAGCGCCGACCATCTTGCAAAGGGCGAATCGCACTATTCTAGAACAAAGCACATTCATTATAAATACCACTTTATCAGAGAGGCCATCGAGATGAAAATCGTTGAAATCAAATATCTGCAAACCGATCAGATGCCAGCTGATGCACTTACCAAGCCTGTTACAAGTACAAAACACCTTTATTGTTTCAACAAATTAGGAATGCAGTTGTACTCTGATTCTAATATTGTGGAGGAGTGTTAAGATTCTAGTACATTATTTTTATATTTATTAATATTGCACATATCTATAATTATCGAATTGGACACATCTCCAACAAAAACTTTTGTCATTTTATGTATTAACCATTATTGAATTATACTTACTTCCTTTATTGCGTTTACTTGAGCTGCATCGTTTTTTCTTTGGCTTTTACCACGTCGTAATCTTTGAACATCCTAATACTGGGTTACCGCTTTCACTCAACGGATCTGAGGTCTTCCCAAAAAAACACGAACTTTGAAAATAAGGTACAATTTTATACCGAAATTTGCTTGTGATAAAACATAACTCTCAGGGGCGTAGTGAGGGGGCGTATGGGCGTTGTCGCACCCCCACGCTTTTCAAGAGTCGGCAAATCAAGGAAGCTAGGGGGAATGCAGGAGACTTGAACATATGGTAGACTTGAGACACTCTCAATAACTCACTTAAATTAGATTCAAATCTAATGAGTTCAAATGTATGTGATGCAGAAAGTGGTGCGCTACTTGCATACAAAAGGAATTCTAAATCGTCCGTTCACTTTGTTTGCTGGAGGAAAAAAGGTGTTTTTTAGTACGAAAACTTAAAAAAAATTATATTTATATTTTCTCAATAAAATTTATGTGGAACATGGTTAGTAAATAATATTGATGTTACCTAATAAAGTGGTAGTCACTTGGTCAATTGAGAAAATCGAGGTGCAAGTTCACTTCCTGACAGGGGAAAACAGAATTGTCTTCCCAAGTGGATATATACGGAGAATTGACTGTCAGAATTCAAAACTATTCAAACAATCACTTAAAGGAGTCTGATGATGAATTAGTGGTGTAGTTCGAAATAGCTATCATTCCTACCAAAGTGACTGTGTCTACGAGTTGTTGTTAATGTAATTCTCTCAAACAATAATTCAGAGACTAAAATTCGACATAATTTCCCAACAGAAATTGTCAGGGTCAATCCCAAACAAGCGAGAATCGTTGTTTCCTCGCTTCCCCACTCAGTTAATAATATTGATATTTGTCTTTGTTAATTATGCATGTATTTGCATGTATTTTACAAAAGTTATAAATGTTATTTTGTTAAAAAATGTGAACGGGAGACTTGAGACAGTTTCTGAAGGGAGAGTTGATCAGTGGTTTAATGCCTAAGTGATATGGTAATTTATAAAAAAATAAGTTATTTATTAATTTTTGTTTTGTTTCGGAAGTCCATTTAGTTTTTTTTTACCTTTTTACATTTGAAAACTGAATTACTTAGTTTTTCATATACTATAAACGTTTCTAACATTTTGTTATAATTCTTTTATTTTTTTATTTTTAAACATTAAACATAAATTTTTGTTAGTTGATAATACCACAAAAACAATAAAAAATAGTTATTTTCAGAATGAAAGTGGTTAAATGAGTTGTTTTATTGTTTTGCTTGTAGAATTTGAGTATGTTCAAGTCTCCCGGCTGTGGGGGAGACTTGAGCCGAAAATCTGTTTTAAAACATTTGGCATTTGTCAAAAATCTCTTGTGTTTATTTTAGGTTTATGAGAGTTTTCTTAAAATAGATAAATGTAGCTAGAAAAAAATGCATTTACTAGGTGGCTGCGGTTAATAAAAAAAATTTGATGAACGATTTAACAAAAAGTGGCTCAAGTCTCCCGCATTCCCCCTATATTTAATAACTTGAGCAACTAAAAAATCGGCAAAAGGAGCAATTTTCAAAAACTAGCTCGGAACAAAATGTTAAAAAATAAGAAGTGAGTTTTGATTTTAGTAAGGTATAGGTTTTCAAACTTGTAAAATAGATATACAAGTCGGCATTTTCAAAGGTTCACCCTTTCGGAAATGCCAAATCATATTTGTTTATCTTTATGTACCTACTCCGAGTTTCGATTTTAAATTCGGGTCGGCATCGGTGATTTTGCCGACTGAAATCCTTCAAATTTAGAGAGTTTCGATTCGATTTTAAAATGGACGGTCGGAATTTTTAATTGGAGGTTAAATTCGAACGAATGTTTTATTCGCTAGTTTGTGGAATGCGACATGATGTGGATTCCGATTAAACTTTAACAATTCGCGGCGATGGTGTTTTCGTTCACGGCAAAAGGTTTGGAAAATGAAATTTCGTAATTTAAACTGTTTATAAACTTGTTTTCTTAATACATTTTGAATTTGTATGGGATAATTAATTATCCTACTCTTGAAATAGTAAAATGAGAAATATTCTGTTTATAAATGCATAAAAAGTGTTTTGTTCGCATTTCATCAATGCGTTCGTTCGCTCTCATGTGAATAGTCCATTAAGATACCTACGCTAGTAAACTTTTCTTTTTCACACTCAGTGTCAGTGACTTTGCAATGCAAACCCGGTTATTATTTTACTTTTAAAATTAAAAAATTAAATTCATAATCTTATGTATCTCGAAGACCACCGACTCGATTGAGCTAAAATTTACAAGTGGTCTTAGATATTGTATTGGCCCAGGAGTGTTCCTGTAAAAATTGTCAAAATTGGATAAAATGTGGTTCCGAATGTGTCAAATGGCGAATGTGGAACCAGTGTCCATCAGCTTGCGGGAAGTGGAGAAATATGGTTTTATAAAAATGCCAGTTTATTCCCCGATGGAAAAGTTCTAAGCTTAAAACAAGCAACCTTCTACTATACATTGGCAATACAGGGAACTCCCAGCCCCGTACCTAAAACTGACTCAACTTTTTGAGAATGTCACCTGCCGATTATACCGGCATAAGGTTAAGATTATTGGATTCAGATTGGTTGTCAGATTATCTTATAAGGAACCAGATAAATTGTAAACACAGCTACCGCGAGGAATAGATTTACGGAAGGGACTCTGATGGAATTCTCTAACAATTGGCATTGGCTCTCTTAAAATCCCGCATACTCAATTCACTTTCCCTAAAACAGCAATGGTAGATCTCTCCATTTAGAAATTCTGTCGCTCATTGTCTGTTTATAACTTCATTTCTTTAGTTATTCCTTTTTGTCTCTGCGTGATATACGTACCATTAGAGGTATAATGCACCATGACGTGGAATCCATTTTATTATTACATCTGGGACCAAAACAAATGCTGCAAATTCAGAAGAAGAAGAAGAAGCGCATAAAGGACACAGACGAGTCACACTATATAGAATCATAGGGAAAGGACTGGTTCCAATGTAGACATCTGTTCGACAAGGATTTATGAAAGTAAACTTATCCATTTATTTGGCTGGCATGAGAAGAGACACAGTACCCCCTGCCTCATGCACTTGCATCCCTTCAAACAACAACCACATAGTTTGGGATTTCAAACTTTCATTATACGTAGTCCCGAAGGATTCGTTCGAATGCCAAGCAACCAGCCTCCCGACTGCATGACGTCCTTTTGTGTGTCGCTCCCTATATTCCTCTGTTATTACTACAAATTCGAGAACTAGGGTTTTTGGGTAGAAGTAGAATGAAACTGGTGGTGACACCGGAACTGTTCAGTATCAGCCACCACCACTGAAGACTGGTGCAACTTGTTTGTGGTCTTTGCTGGTATAACTGCCTCGTCATCGTTGTAGTTGTATACAAACCGTATACTGAAAGAGCAGACCTGCACACATTATAGCAGCAGTTTCGGTTGAAAAACTTTGCCAAATGGACCACTTAAAAGTTGTTGCACAATTACGATTGTACCCACCGCATACAAGTGCAGCTCCCCATGTGAACGTGTATAAAATCAGACGACCATTGGGTTCGGCACAGACGAATCTAGATGGACGAAGGTACTCAGAATTCGATTTTGAGTGCAATAAAAGGGGAATTAGGAAATCGATCAGTCTTAATATTGGAATGCACTCAAGTAATGCATTCCAAGTAGATTTGATTCCAATTAATTTTACGAACACAAACACAAGGGCAAGTGGGTTGGAATATGGCCCAAAAATGTGTCCGTTGTCTAACGTGGGCTTTGATGGTGGGATTAGGCGGTCTTCACCCTCATTCAACAGAAGCTCAACGACCGAGTAATTAAGTAAAATAAAATTCAAGAGAAAATAACTTTAAATCCCATCCCTCCTCCATTTAGTGCACTTAGCCAATTGCAATTGAGTCGCTCTGCGCGTTCACCCGCCTTCCTCGGCATCACCATCACCACCACCGTCACTGACTGCTTACAATGTTTGCAGCAGTAATTACGAGAGACGTCAACATGAATAACATTTTAATCGCGTATCGCGCCATGTAAACCGCTGTTATGATAGTGTGGTTCGATGTTGGAGGAGTGAAGTTATTTTTTTGTTTTCCGAAGGATCCAACATTACACTCCTTTCAATGTGGGACGACACGAAAAATCCGGGCGCAGCACAACCGGGGAACACGCGTTCTACGTGGTGATTAACTTTTTCCCTCGATTGGTTTGCTGGTTGGAAGTAAATGAGGTTGTTTGGTGGCTTTAGAAAGTTGGCGCGAAAGTAAACAGGAATTTTATAACGAGCGGTGCGAGGGCCACTAATGGATAAGGGATACATTGTATAGGTGAAGTTGAGGATGCTCAAAAGGCTTGTAAAAAGGTTTGAATGACTATTTAATTAAAAGCGCCTGCTTACCTGTAGATATATG
The DNA here is from genome assembly GCA_955612985.1 of Cheilosia scutellata. NCBI lineage: Eukaryota > Metazoa > Arthropoda > Insecta > Diptera > Syrphidae > Cheilosia > Cheilosia scutellata. The sequence continues at coordinate 5,667,343 of OY015313.1, forward strand.
TATATAAGAGCCCTAGATATATCGGTCCACTTAAAAAGCAGGTTCGGTTAGTATAGTGCCACCAAAATGTTAATTATGGTCGCGTGTATGACCTTGGCTGTCCAAAAATACATCCATTTGTAAAAAACCCGGTGTCCCCTTAAATCCTATGTATACTATAGTTAAGAATAATTTAGTGTTGTTCTCAATAATTTCTGCCGTGATTATGACTAAGTTGTTGAAAGTGTGCCTTTATGAAAATAAAATTACAGAAAATGATAAGCCATAAGCCACAGGAGGGAGACTAACATAAAGTCAATGAGTTGGATGTCGTATATTCGTCTTTTATACGGCCGGACGTCGGTGACCAAATTCGGTATTATGTAAGCCTAAATAGTTTGACTTGCTTTGACAAAACTGTTGATGTAAAAAATGCACATAAATTGGCAAACACAAGACTTTATGCTCTTTACTGGAATGTTGTCTATTACAAGTTATACCTACTAGAGAGAGAGAGAGCCATCTGTTGGTTTCTTTTTGAATTTTATGTTATTTTGACACTGACAGCTCTTAAGCGTTAATTGACCCAATTTGTAAGCCCAGGAGTTATATTTTTAAGCTATAATTTACAGAGTACCTTGTTATGCTGGACAACTTACCCTACTGGCAGTTAAAACTTGAAATATTTAAAAGCTATCATGTATAAGTAAAGTATAGCTCGTCCCCAAGTTTAATGATAAAACCAAAACCATCTTTGTAACACAGCCATCAACCGCTTTTCTAAATCTACCTTATAGGCAATTTCATTACGCTAACTTATAAATCTCTAAAACGTTTAACTTTGATGGCATCAACAAAAGAACACAAATTTTAATCATTTCCCTCTTTCGGTCGTAAAACCATCGTCCCAGCACTCTCTGGCTTACTCCTCTCTCTGCAGGCAAGATCTAGTCATTAAAACAGCACAAGCAATAGCTCCTCTTTTAATTTCCACTTCTACCTATCATGAGATTACAATATACACGAATATCCCCTTTCAGCATATCAGCCTTTTTGCGTTGAATGTGCGTTTCCTTGGAAATTTTAATAGTTTCTTAAGCAGCTAAGCTATGCGGTTCGGTATTCCTTCGTGAGAAAAGGTGTACGAGTATCTCCTCCACCATCGTCGCCGCCAGGTGCGCATTAAAGTTGTTGAAAGATTCACATTGATAAAATTCTTAATGAGGATTATTCCCTCACGGAACTGATGGGAAGCACAATGCATGTACCTGGACCTGGGTGGTGAATAAATAAATACTCCTTTTGTAAATTAAAACAGGATGGTTCGTTCCCGTTGTTTATTGAAAAACACTAACGCCATAAATATGAACCCAAATGTCCAACTCATTTGTTAAATGTATACGTGCTCTAGTTTAGAAACAATACCTCAAGGATGTACGCCGACTGTAAAACTTTCTTAAGAAAATGAGGACGCGACTTAGTTTCCTTTTAGTTCCACTCCAGTTCGAAGCAAATGGAATTTCATTTGAAATTTTATTTAATTAAAAAAAGACGTGGCCGCTGAGTGCAGATACAAAATTAAATTTTTACATCCTTGCGAATAGGTGGGTCGTATATATTTTCTTAATTTGTCCGGCACAGAGGTAGGCTCTATGTCACGGCATGGTTTTTCATTTGATGCACATATCGATCTGAAACAAATCAAAAGGACGAGATTTTGGTTTTCATTTGCTGATAGAAGGAGGTAATGTAATGCAGCGATTTTTTTTTCCATTGCACAACCACAAAGGGTTGCGGAATGCTCGTATTGGGTTCGTTTAGCTATGCTTCGGTGAAGGTTTCATTTGTAAAGGCTCGACCGGAGACAATATCTATACTAGCGGCCATGTTTTAATCACGAACGCGAGCTACGTTTGGTTGGTGGTTGGCTTTCGATGAAGGGAACAATGATCGCGGCAACCATTTTATTCATCAAGGGGATTATTGGAAAAAGGCGAATAGGCAATTAATCGAGATGTTGGGGTGGGAAATTAGAAAAAAAAGGCTTACCATCTGACATTCGCTTGGATTAGTTGTAATTAAACGTAAGGGGAAATAGGTGCATATGGCGTATTGTATCGTCTATTCTAAACTTAAGTTTAGGAAGTTCTTAAATTCTCGGAGGTATTGCGACGGGTTCCGCTTTCGATTGGTTTTGGGGCTACCGTGCTAAAATCTGCCCAGGGGGGAGGACTAAGTTTATTGAAATTATCTCAATTGCCTTTGTTGCACACTTCGTTCCCTTATTTATAATAACAATAATAAGTCCAATATAATAAAAATGCTTATTGATTGTCTTATTTCGTTAATGTTCTTGTTTTCTTTATTAATTTTAATAGACTGACTCGAATTAATCTATTTTTTATATTTAATACTATGATATCTTCGAAAGTTGTTATTTTTGAGCAAGTACTGATTTTTATACATAAAGTTGTAATCATAATTGAAGTGTCTCCTTAACAATTTTTAACATTTATTTAATTTGGAACTAAAGTTTAAAAAATCAAGCATAAGTCCATTTACAGGCCACATCATTTGTGTACATAATTCAAACCAAAAAGTTCTTTGAAACATAAGCCAATTGCACTTAGGATATTCCTCTGATGAATATTTCACTACTCAGTAAAAATGTTTGCATTCAACTTTTCATGTGCATATCATTCAAGTGTTTGAAGTTCATCAAATAAATATTATAGTCAGTTAAAAGTGGTAGCTGAATATTATATTTGTTTGAACTGTACGTCCGTTTTGTTAATTAAATTACACAACATCCTTGAACTTAGACTGAATGTTACTTTTACCACAGAGCGGAACTGCATTCTGGTGGTGCTTTGACGGTTGACATAAAAATGTTATGACAGCTCGAAGTCACTTAGAGTTAGAGTACATATTGTGATTGTTGTTGATTGCGAATAGTGAATGGGAATGCAAACAATGCATGTATGGAAAGGCAGCGATAAACGAAATAAATAAGGAGATTACAAGGAGGTTTGAAAAGCTAGACCTATTGTCCTAAAAACATTTCTTATAAAGTGTATAGGTACATCCAAAAAATATAAAATCTGCGATACCAGTCATTTAGACATTGTCGCGAAAACAATAAGGTTCCTCCCTATGGAAATGGAACCTTAAAAAAGACCACCCATAATTCTATTGTGAAATCTAGATCTATCTTGGCTTTGCAATCAAATTGCATTTGTAACAAAAACTTTATAGGGAGCAGTCATTTTTATCGGGTTAATTTTTAACCATTACAAGTGCTTAAGCTAAAAAAACCTTTGCCAAGGCAGATATTTTCGCTAGCATGTTTTCAGAGAATTCCACCCTAGATTCTGCACAACTAGAGCCACCAAATATCCCGAGGGTGCAATCATCGATGGCAGAAGTGAACTTTCGCCCTCGAATAATTCAACGCATCTTTAAGGAACTGGATTGCAATAATGCAACGGGACCCGACGGAATCCCGGCTATAGTAGTCAAGAGCTGTGCACCTGAACTTGCACCTGTACTATGTAAGCTGTTTAGCATGTCGTACTCCCAGAAGATGTTTCCATCTTGCTGGAAGACCGCTCGCATTCAACCTATTCCAAAGAAAGGGAGGAAATGTCTGCCACAAAACTATCGTCCAATAGCGTTACTTTCAATGCTCTCAAAAGTAATGGAAAAGGCAATAAATGTCTAAATAATCAAATATCTAGAAGGCCACCGGTTAATAAGCGACAGGCAATACGGATTTCGGAGCCGTCGTTCCACTGGAGACCTGTTAAGCTGCGTAACGCACTTATGGATGCAAGCAATTGAACAACACGGCAAATCCAGAGCCGTAGCCTTGGACATATCAAAGGCATTTGACCGAGTCTGGCATAGAGCCCTATTAGGCAAGTTAGCGTCTTATGTATACCACAACAACTCTGCGGATGGATGCAAAATTTTCTTCTGGGAAGATCGATCCAAGTTGTTGTAGATGGTGTATCATCTAATTCGTTTGCTATAAATGCAGGAGTGCCCCAAGGATCTATTCTTTCTTCAATTCTATTTCTTCTCCACATTAACAGCTTTGCAGATGACAGCACTCTTATATCCTCCATCTCGAACAGTGGGACTGTGAATGCGGCTACATCACACAGTCAGAGATGTGAACAAATGAGTTCTCTAACTGATGATCTGGACAAAATCTTGCAATGAGGAAAAGACAACTTGGTTATATTTAATGCAAACAAGACACAGCTCACAAGATTTTCTAGGAAAAATGCATCAACAGTTCCTCAGATCCAATCCATTCCAAGGAGTCAATGCACCTTCTAGGGGACACAGTCAATTCAGGAATTACATGGCAGGACCACATATCCTATATCGCAAGATCGGTGTCCGCTAAGTTGAGCTACCTATTTAGAGCAAAGAGGTACTTTAGCCCCAAGCAACTTCTCCTTCTCTACAAACCTCAGGTTAGACCAGGCCTGGAATATTGTTCCCATATATGGAGTTCGGCCCCAAAACATTCACTTAACCTACTTGACAGCATACAGAGACGAGCAGTTCGACTTATTGGAGACCCTACACTCACATCGAATCTTCAACCGTTGGTGCACAGAAGACAAGTCGCTTCTATAGGTACTTCCATGGTAGATGTTCCGATGAACCCAATGACATTATCCCTCGAAATGCAACTTTTGGGCCCCCCACAAGACAGGCTGCTAATGCTCACGACCATACAGTACACTTGACAACCGCGAGGACATCAAATTTCCAAAACTCCTTCTGTTACAGGACAAGCAAACTTTGGAACTCGCTTTCTGGGGATATATTTCCAGAAGTATACAATTTGCAGCAACCTATCCGCCTTATAAGCAATTACCAGTAAGTCCTCTGTAACCAGTCCAGATGGAAAACTACTCGGAATGTAAATGTATCCTTGGCGAAGGAAACTCGCATTTGAAACGTATGTAGGTCTTTGGAAAAATAGGCAGACAAATATGTTTTGCCTCTTAATTTTATAAACAGGAGCACATTAAGAAGGCTTGCAGTTTTCACCTGACGCAATCCCTAAAGTATGCAATAGTTGTTATCAATCTACTTGGTCATTAAATTATTATAAAGTACATAACAGCTTATACTAACAGCTAAGCGGTTTAACTTCTGCAAGCAATTGTCTAGTCTTGCAAACTAAAAAATAAATTATATTTTTACTTCTTTGATTGTAGGTATGTGCTCTGTTACCTCAAAGCGCGAAAACTAATGGACAGATTTCAATGAAACTTTTTTTTAAATATTTCTTAAAATGGTGAAATGGTTTTAGGCTATGTCCTTCATAGCTACGTCCTTTGAAACAGTTTTTAACCAAAATGTATTTAATCAAATTGCTTTTAATCATAAACATATTTATGAATTGAATAACGTTGGAGTGTACGATTGTCATCACAATTTGTGTTGGCCTCGACTCCAGTAATGCGTTTGCTTTCGTTGTTCATGTAATATACTCAACAGGGACGAAATGGGCAGATGGCTGGTGAGATGAAATTAGACAACTGGAAGTGTGGTGGAGTGAATACAATTTGATTGCGTTTCCCCAGATATTGAAACTGTCTATTAGAAAAAGACTGAAAGGAGAAGCATGCGGTCTGCATATTATGTTAATGCAATCATTGGCAGCAATGTTTGTCTCAGGAGGTGCGCAGATGGCTGAAATTTGCCTGGTATATAGATTTAGTTACTATGATTATTATAGGTAAACAAACTAAGCAGAGCTTATATTTTACGACGAGAAAGAAGTTCCGGACACATCTAGTATAAACGTATTTTTTTTTTACTAAAAATTACTAAAATACTTGCCCTTTAGCCTTTACAAAAGTTATGATTTTGATCATTATCACATTTTGACAAAGTAGTAGATAAAGGTTGCTAAAATTGTTAAGTACGACACAAGCTTGCAACTCACACCCCAAAATTATGGAAAGCAAAGCCCCAAATGTACAATTTCTTATCTCAATTGACAATCATAGTAACAACACAATCACTGCTAATTGTGTCGTGCAAATGAAGTGCTAAACAATAAATAATAGAAAGTGCGAGATTTAACAGTTTGTTAACCAGGTGTAAATCTCTCGAACATGCAACCCTCTTAGCCCATCAAATTGGGTGTGGTCACGCACAGTACACTTTCACGTACCCAACGTAAAGTGGCCACAACTACCGAATACAGTGAGTATAATGAACTTTGCAACTAAACTATATGTAAATATTCAAAATTCCATCCTTTAAATGTACTAAATCACTGGAATTGGAATTTAGATGCAGTTCAGTTTTTCCTCATTCAAAAAAGCAAATAAAGTACTTTACTTTGTTTGGTGCCTTAGGGATGGTCGCGTCTCCACCTTGCACTAGTGTATATATAAAGAAAAGCAAGTACCTACCTGGTCACATCACAGGAGTACACCGTATCCTTGTGTCGTTGGTGTATTTTCTTTTGCGAATAACTTCCAATATACCCCTTCACCTGTTGTCTGGGAATTTCTTTTGCAAATTTAGAAAATAAATTGCTCAACTATATCCTCCCCACAAAGGAGTGCATTTTGTTGTGTTAGTTAAAAAGGATTTTCTAGAGTCCAACAGTGTGAATTATTTCAAGTGTCTGTGAAAGGGTTTATTATGACTCGCAGGGTTTCAAGAAATAGTTTTGCAGTATGTATGCAAGTGGAAGATATGATGAATGATTTATTATTCATACTTTGCTCTTCGAAAAAGGATATCAAATGAAATGAATAAATAAACTTTTTTAAATGAAACTATTTGAGTGTTTTGCGTAAATATTTTCTGAAAATTATTTGAACCTGATGGTCTTAGATTTCATTGGTGATAACTAACACACCTTCTTGCACAGATCTGGGAACCGTCTTTGATAAAGGACATTGATGCAGTCAAATCCAAAGATGGTGTACTTTTTTTTAGAATGGGACAGCTAAACGTAGTTGCTTCCAAAAGTATTATATGGCACTAAGGATAACACATTGGTCAGACCACGGAAAATATATGCTAACAATGAAGTTACAAATAAATTGACAGGCCAATAAGGGCTCAAATATTTCTTCATAAAAAAACTACACGAACTAAATTCAAAACGCCCTGTACCTACTACGGGTCAAATAAATGAATTCTCCCCATGATAAGCGCACCTTCCACCTGGTACCCTAATGATGATGTTAACGATGATGGGTTTCCATAGAATGACGTGTAAAATGACCAACCATCTGTAGAGTCCTTAACAACCTAACACCACCCACACCCACCTCGTTGTGTTTCTATCTTTTGATCTCCTTTGTTTTGCCTAAAGTACACCTTCCGTATACACCTATACCATCAACTACTATGAAACGAAACACACCCCAACCACTACCGAAAAACATCAGCATTAAAATCACCCCTTACAACAGCTAAGCTCGACCATTAATTTGTAGCCTTCCTGCAGATAAGTCCTCTCCCTTCAGTTAAGGGTCACGAGGAAAAGTTTTCACCGCCTCCAAAGTTTTGTGGTTCCCTTCCTCCTTCCAAAAATACAACCCAACATAAAGAAAGCCTCTCAGTGTTTATTAGCCGGTGCTTTAAATGGATGCTCCTTCTTCATTCGCAAATATTGGCGGGCGGGGGGAGACTTTGTTTTGGTTTTGTTGTTGTGCTACCACATCTACTGTAGCCAAAGTGGGGGTGAAAATATCCAGAGGGAGAAATAAAACTTTTCTTGTTTTCATCAAGTTTAATGTCAGAGCATTTATCCCGTCAACAAATCACCATGTGGAGAGAAACAAATTCCTTTTTTATTGGAACCTATTTGAAGGAGATTCATCTTGTGTATCAGTACCTACCGATATATCAGTGGGATGGCGACTTGAAGTAAAGTTTTTCGAAAAACACATTAATTTTCCATCTGGTGGTCATTTACTACAATGGCTACTGCAACATACAATTTTCTATCCCCCGTATTAATAAATACCGCATAGTGGCGAATTAGCTCTAAAACATCTTTTAAGTCGTAAATATTATTTATAAACATATCTTAGCTTTCACTGACATGTTTTAAGGAGCGGATAACTTAATTCAACGAATTCGGCGTATAGAGAGTGGTTAACTTACACACACAGTTAATTTGCTATACACATATTTCAAATACACGTATACCAACAAAAAGTTCGATTGGACGCGAGAAATTTAAAAGCTGGAAGAGAATTTCAGAGAGAATCTATAATTCGCAAACGAAAATGCTCTGAGCATGATAGTGTCAGCTGATGGAATATGACAGATTTACAACCATGTTTAGTACAGTTTGGACGCAGTGCTGCCGTGCGTTTAGTGATAAAGAGTGGATAGCTAATATGGATATAAGATGTATTTAATAATAATAAAAGTTATCAAACGAATAAGTCCACTATCCATATGGTAGCTAAAAGATGTTTTAAAGAGCGGATAGGGCTTTTTTATTAATTCCGCTGTATGTTTGTAGACGGCAACTTAGCTAACCCCTGGGGAGTACATTTGAAAGGATTACTCATCTACACGATGGCGATGAGAGTTCATTCGATCTACTCTTCAATTTGTCATTTTTATTGACCAACCATTTTTCCAACTCAAGTTGTGACTATCGAAAAAGTTTTTAGTTGGCTGGGGAGTAGTATTGGTTGGTTAAAATAGTTGAGGTGACTCAAGCCTGTTTCTCACAAGAGCTCGGAAATTGTCGCGCGCTTTTTTTTTCGTGCGTCTTGGTTTAAACTTCCTTGTTGTCACACGACCAGCATTTTATTCTCTCGGCGACCTATGACGGCCTTGCGCTAACGTTGATGACTAAGTCTACTACTATGTTGAAGCCTAAATTGCTTAATTTTTAAAGTAGGCTGTCAATATCAAAATACAATATCTTGACGAAGGTGTTATTTTTCGACTTTAAAGTTTTTATAATTTTCATAGTACATAATATTGTGATCTATAGCACAACCTTAAGGCTAAGCTTGCAGAAGCTTATGCGTGAAATTTTAACCTGATTTTATACCTTCTACTAATTTACTTCATTAAAAAAAGGAGAATACGGACAGACAGACTAAGTAGATAGGGCCAACATCAATAGCCGTTTTTTATTATCAGCTATGATCCATATAGATCATCGATTTACATGCACTTACAACAACAACATGTGATCCTGCTTTTCATCGAGATCACGAAATATGATCTGAAAATTAATTCAACTATTTCTCGTTGTTGTTTCGTGGCGTTGTTTATTTCATTCACTAAATGTTGGTGTCCCTGTAAATTATAGCCACACAGTAATGTTGCCAGACCAAAATATGAAACACAGTTAAATACACAAAAAATCAATTAGCATTTCCTCAAATTCGAATAAGTTACTACTCGGACTTTCGAGATGATTTGTTTCGCTATATAGCACAGAAATATAAATGGAAATATTAGCAGTAAAATACGGTTAAATATGATGCATATTTGAACATAACATTTGAAAATAGTTTCCCCCAAAAAAATATTGAATGCTAAATGTATGCAGATTTATATCCATATGGTAACACCCCGACACAACAAGCGAAATGTCAAACTCAAATATGAGCAAGTGCAATGGAGAAATCATCGCATTGTGACGTCAGATTGTACCGTGTGGCTGCAAGATGGCTGGTGGCAATACGATATTTGTCGTAATTGGTATTGGATTTTATATGTGAAAAACAACTATTGCCACAACTTAATCAATGATCCAGTTTGTTTTATTTGTATGATCTGATCCGGATCAGATCACGCTGATAATAAAAAACGGCTAATAAGTTTATTCAACGTGGACAACTCTAGGGCCCAACTTTTTTCACTCTTTTAGGGGTAGGCTATCTTATTTTCTAGGGTTTTGTAACAGCATGGTACGGACTATTGACAACAGTTCATTCAAAACGGTTACTGGACTTTCAAGGCTGATGAGTTAATCGACGGACCGAAATAGAATAAAGGACTGCTTCCTGCAAGAGTTGCCAGTTCAATATTTAAATGCAGGGTATTATATCCGTCCGCCTTAGCCGACTAAAAGTCGTCTGCGCATCGAAGAGGATTAAAAATGATTATTAGTGACTGATGATGACCAATTTACGGAACCGGCAGACAAGGCAATATAATAAAAAAAAATACTTACTTACTTTCTTAGGTGGCGCTACAGACCGGGTTGGACCTGGGCTTCAACCAGTACGCCTTTCCAGTTAGCGTGATCTTTGGCTAACTGCCTCCAGTTGCGCACTCCAAGTTGGTTCAGGTCCCATTCCACTTCCGCGTGCCACCTAAGGCGAGGTCTTCCTCTACTGCGTTGTCCCTCCTGGTTGGAATCGAAGATTCTTCGGCCCGGAGCATTGGTGTCCATTCGCTCTACATGTCCCAGCCATCTTAGACGGCTGATGCGTACTTTTCTGACCAGGTCGTTGTCGCTGTACAGCTTGTAGAGTTCGCTCCTCCAAAACCCGTCAACGCAAACGGGAGCGAAAATCACTCGAAGAATTTTGCGTTCGAAGCGACCAAGGAGATGTTCATCCGCCTTTGATAACGTCGATGATTCTGCGCCATAAGGCAGGACTGGGTTGATGAGGGTCTTATATACCTAGTATAGACTCTCCTTGGTGTTTCTCGACAAGACCTTACTAATCAATTGCCTTCTTAGGCCAAAGTAACAGCGGTTGGCAAGCGCAATTCTTCCCTTGATTTCTGATGTGATGTCATTTTCACAGTTAATAGCGAAGCCGAGGTAGACAAAGTCCCGAACTACCTCAAAGTTGTAGCTGTCTATCGTGACGTTCTGTCCAATTTGTCGATGTTGTGTCTCCTTTCTTGTTGACAGCATGTACTTGGTTTTGCCTTCATTCACCGCTAAACTCATTTTTGCCGCGTCTGTGCTTATACTTGCAAACGCACCCGAGACAGTTCGCTGTGTTCTGCCAATGATGTCGATGTCCTCAGCGTATGCAAGTATAGTTGTACAGACTTTTGGAAAATTGGGCCCCTGGTGTTGGCTTGCGAGTTTGGCACAACTCTCTCAAGTATGATGTGGAAAAATTCACATGACAGCGCATCACCTTGTCTAAATCCTTTTTTGACATTAAAGGTATCGGTGCGAGATTGTTTCCGAACTTGCAGCGAGCGTCATTCTGCAAAATCTGAGGAGTTTGGCAGGGATGCAAAAACATGGCTCTATATAACTCGTCTCTATAAATGCTGTCATAAGCGGCCTTAAAATCGATAAAAAGGTGGTGGGTATCGATTTGGACTTCTTGAGTTTTCTCCATAAAAAAAATTAAATTATGTTGTTAAATAAAGCTTTATTAGCCAATAAAAATAATTCCTGTTCATTGAACTTATGAATGCCAAAAAATAGCAATCACTTGCATTAACATTCCTTAACGCCAATGAAAATTCAATGTCTCATCTCTGGGTTTTACATAATTCAATTACCGTTTCGCACAAACATATTTTCAACAATACACAATTTTAAATTACGGGAACCAGGAATACCCGACCATGAAGACAGGCCTAATACCTATTAGCTTTAAGCTGACTAAATTCCGGAAGCATTTTTAAATCTACTACTTTCAACACACTCTTGACTCTTATCAATTGCCAACATCGATTTTTCTATGTGCAGGATTTAATTAGTTAATTTCACATAAGATATCCCTGCTCACACTTTGAACACCCCCCGAACGCCCCTTATCTGATCCTCACAGTGAATGAACAACAGTGATTCCCCATAAAGTCCTTAACTGTAAATAGAAGAGGCAGCATCAACACAAAAGGTGAAATAACATCAGGGATTTATACAAGTGTATACGAGTATATGCGAAAAGCGAAAAGTTGACAAACAATGAAGGGGAGCTCCTCTCAACAAGGATGCGAATGTCGTTGTGTCATCGTCGTAGTCGTAGCGTAGTCGTCGTCGTCATAGTCATCGGCGCGTCGGTGGGACAACTTCTAGAGTGTGTGCTGAGGACATCATGATATCGCGAGAAGCCCACGGGTCCCATGAACGCTTATAGGAAAACATTTTCACAAACGTGCTGGGAATTCATCGATGGAAATGTGTAATTTCCTCCTTCTCCAGCTGGTTGATGGAAAATAAAACGTCTGCACCGTTGAAGCGGTATGTTTTGGCACAACTCAAGAAATAATGATCCCCAACGGGGACAAAAAGACATGGCACAGTGGCGCGGTGTTGATACTTATTCCTCGCTGCAAAATACGATACGATCCCGGTGAAATAATACACAGTTATTGCCATAGAGTCCTTGTGCGCGGATTGTGTGTCATGTGCTTCCTCTGTCGATATCTGATTGAAGATGACTATTTGGAATCGAATGCTAAGCTGGAAACTTTGGTCTCTGGAATATTGAAATGATTCGCATTCTGTTTGGGTGATGAGGTATAATGAGAGGAGTGAGTTGAAAAATATTCGACGACGACGCTGATGATTTGCAGTACCCAGTCAAACTATTGCACAGGTGCTTTCCCCGAAGAGGAATAATTTAAATTGGCCAGCTAAATTTTGTATTCTTAAGAATGTATGCTTAAAATGTACATGAGTGCAGCGGAAGTGCGCCTGTCTAGCAATATATTCTTAAGAAAGAAAATTCCACAAGAAATTCCTGGGTAAGGACCAAGTAGCGTTGACAACACGCTGATGGTGTAACATAAAAGTGGTATCACCGCGTGGTTGGCGGTCTAGGGTGTCAAATGGAATTTTACAATTTTCCCTCAAGATGTGAAAGCTTTAAAAGGATGCATATTAAAGGTATGCATTTCGTGGAAACTCAAAGGAGTTGCGGCAAGGCAAGGTAGGGCAATTAAATGTTTGAGATATATGAGCTTTTTAGTGTCATATGAATGTATTTCAAAAACAAACACAAGAAGAATTTTAAGAACTAACTATAGATGTTTTAAACTTAAAGGATTGTAAAATAAAGTAATTTAATTAAAAGAATGTGCAAATTTTATTTTGTTTTTATGTCTACGTCTTATAAGATTTTACAAAAAAAAAATTGGTTGTTCTATCGACCAAATGTCAGGATTGTAAAAGCTTTTATTTTTGAAACGAATCAATTATTTGCCGAATCCGTATAGCAGAATTGAAAAGTTTTTCAGACTGTGGCGAGGTAATGCTCTTGGCTTTCTCATTCGTAGCACTCCATCATAGAAAAATGTTCCACAGGGCTGGACTTTGACTTGACCCCTGTGGGAATCTCCGACTGTAATTTTATATCGTACTAGCTTTGCTCGTGCCCAGAAATTTACTGGGCTCACCAATGTTCTAAACTTTTAAACGTTATCCTTAATTAATGTCGAAAAATATCATTTGCAATGTTTTTTTTGCCAAGTTAACCTACCAATTGTTTAACATTTAGCCTTCTTAAACTAAGAACTCGGCGTACATTTAGATCTCATTACTTTTCGTGGCTGACGAATTACACACGTTTTGTTCTATATAACAGAACTTGGCTCTTCTTTTACATTTATGTTTTTGGTGTGATTTCACTACTTTTTGCGAAGTTTTTCTTTATTCGATTTCACAAACAACGTTGAATGTCTTTATATTTTAATATGCCAACAGACACTGGCTACCACTACCGTCACTTTGGTTTTCTTTCTAATAAACTATTCATTGGCCCTTAAATGGAAAATTTTTAATTTTTGATATTTCTCCTTTCGTACAATGCAAGTCCTGCCGCTCTACTAAATTTCAACATTCTACGGCAATGGGAAGTGGCCCAAATAAATAATAACCAATTTTAAAATGTGGGCGTATACCACGCCTTCTTAATGGAAAATCTCAAGTTTTGGACTTTTCCCAGTGTATGCACCACAGGATCTAGCATTCTGCCAAATTTCAAGATTCTACGATGGCCGGAAGTGCTTCATAATTTTGATGATCATCATCTAAGTGAGTGAGTGAGTGAGTGAGTCAGTTACGGTTTTTGCGATTTTTGAAGTCCTGTATGTTGAGAACCAATAATGCTATGGAGATGAAATTTGGTGAGGTGGACCTTTTTAATGAGCTTGGTAAATCTTTCAAGTTTGAACTTATTGGCTTAACTGGTTCCGAAGTTAGATGGGGGTCGAAAACAGCCTGAGTTTGTTCCTGTAAAAAGGGGAAGTGCCTTTACTAGAGAACTTGGCTGGGGCACTACCGTGCCCTTTGATAAATATGCTAACCACTAAAAATTTGGATAGTAACAAAGTACATAGCTTGTCGACATACTGATCAAAACAACAATCTGACAAGGTCCGATATTATTTAGCTATACAACTATAGGTAATTATTGCCAAATTAATATTCTTGTTATTTCCACTACAACTACATAGCTAATTAATTAAATTAATTAATGAAACACACGTAGTTCTGTCATAAGTCTCATATTTAATGAGATTTATGAGTATGAACAGTTGAACACCAGTATCAAGGACTACTTACTGACTACACCTTCTGTTTAAACAGATAGACAGGAGGACACCCAGCCACGTACGGGTCCCAAGTGACTTGATTTATAAACCTAAATAAGGTTAACTCCTATAATACGTGATCCAAGGAATTTAATAAGAATATGATTAAATGAACTTAAATACGAGTAGTTTGTATACTGGCCGAACCCCGCTCACAGTGTTGTTGCCGAATGTTATAGTAACAAGTCCATTATACAAAATGACAAAACTGATTGAGGACAAAACACAAGGACAACACAGTGTGTATGGGATCACACACTCGCCATTGTCGTTCTCCCTCAATTTCACGCTTTCCGAGTTTTGTACTAAAATTTCCATTCTTCGACATTACCGTTAGTGTTGTGTGCCGAACAGGACATAAGCAAGTTTTATGTATGCATTACAGCTTCTTGCTTTCTTCGTGCCCGATTTACGGACGTTTTGTTCTCGCTTTGCTCCCTTTTGTTCGGAAAGGCAGACGCAGGAAATATTTATGATTACAACGGGATAAAGTTAGGGTTTTATCACTTTCGACATTGCCTATATGTAAGAGGACGCGTGCAATCGTGCATGCGTTACTCCCATACACCGTCGTCGTGTCGTCCCTATGAGGAGTGTGTAATGAAGAGGAGTAATACTCCAGTAACAACAACAGCCTGAATAGTTGTAAAGAAAGTTATGTTTTCATATGAAAATTCCTTAGCTTTGATCATGTTTAACTAAAGTTATTATTCCATCTTTTCTTGTTGCTGTTTTTATTTTGTTTTTCTTGTGCGTCCTGTGTACTGTGTTTTTTGTGGAATTTATGAAATTGGTCCCTTTCAATGAATGGTTGAATAAATGAGTTTATGAGTCGTAAAATAGGGAATGCCAATTTTGTAAAATAGTGCAATGCCTGTCCTTTTGGGAAAATTAAATGAGGTAACTTTTTGGGAGTAATCATGTATGTATGGCAGAAGTTTTATGACGAGAGAGGCAATGGGGCGGCAATAGATATTTATGAAAGATCTAGGTATTTGGAGAGGGTCATTAATTTTTATTTTATATGCATACATTTTCCTTATTGTCCTAGAGTTAAAGAACATTTTGTATCATTTTCTGAAAGCAAATATGCGGCTAATTTCGGTGATCACAGAGAGGAAAATCTGTTTTTGTTATAAAGTTGCCCAGCTTAATGACATTCTACGAGTATATATGAATTATGATTCAAAAGGATACCTACATCATGTTATGCCATTATTAAACCATAGTTGATTTTAGTATTCTGCTCCAACTTAGCATTTGGATATGCAAATTATGGGGACAAGTGAAGGTTTTATACATAAAATTTAGCAATCTTAATCATATCCTTTCAAAGTTATCATATTTTCTGATGAAAAGATTAAGGTGCTTGCTTCCGAATCTTACGAGGAATTCCTTAAACAAAAAAACTATGTATAAACCAATTTATTGATTTTTATTAGTTTTTAAATCGTATATTCTTAAACGACCATACTAAAATTATTTGTTTACCTACACACATTTTTTTCAAAGCAGAATATGATTTTGATTTTTTTTTTGACAAGAGCTTAATCTTGCATTCTCCATAACGCTTTTGGACAATGTTTTAATCCTTTTTATAGTTGAAAAGGTTCTTTTCACTGGAAGCGTGGCCAAAACCGTAAGCAAGCAAAACCGTAGTCTTGTCACATAATCAAGCAATTTCAAAACTTCGGTTGAAGGATCACTCGACGATATTTTTTCGCACCAAAGAATGTAGGTACTCAGCTGACAACGAAATTGCATTATCAAAGTAACATGCTAGCTTTTCCATTTCGTTCACTAGCTCAACTGCAGCAAAACCTGGGAGAAAAGCTAGAAACGATATGGTAGAACGTCTTCGTTGACCATGAATCTGTCCGTAAGATTTTGTATTAACGAATCTATGCAAGGAATCAGTATAGACACTCTAAAGTATAGGCTTCAGTAGAAGAGGTTTCTGGATTGGAACGCGTTTTTTGTTTCAATGAAGTTCTTGGAGCTCTTAATTCATCTTCAAATAAGTCCTCGGCAAGTTGGGATGCGGATTGAAAAGCCTCTCTGAAAAAATCGTCGGCATTGTCTTTGATGTTCTTAAGAGAATTCAGAAATTCTTTTGTGCGGTCGATTGCAGAAATTAATGCCCCTATTATGCAAGACAACTCAACTTAGTTAGTCTTCAATTCAACTCAACTTTCACACAACCCAAATTAACTAACAACTTATAGACAACCACTACCATCTTTGTTGTGTTTTGACAGACAACTTTTCTATCAAAGTTGTGTATTACAATACGGACAATACCGAATTTTGAATTAAATAAAACCAAGTGACAACTCAACTTTAGTTGTAGTTGTTTTACATAATAGGGGCATAAATCTAAGGATTTGTTCAGTAGGAAAACTGACACGACAAATTTGATAAAAATAGTGCCTAAATAGTATAGCGATGTATATTTTTTTTTTTTGTGGTATGATTTGTTTTTATACAAATTGCTTAGTTGTAGTTTTATTCTTTTTGAGACTACATTCTCAAATTTCATAAATATCATAAATAAACTGAGCTGTTTTTTCCAAGCTGTTAGAATTCGTATATTCAAAAAATAACTTTTAAGTCTAATAATGTATTAGGGACGTTTTTCAAAAAGTTATAATTCCGACCAATTATAGCTTTTTGAACAACGACTATATGGTATTTTCTTAACATTCATTTCTAGAAAATTCGACTTTAATTTCCCAATATAAATTGTTTTCTTATTTTTACAAATTCACAAATAAATAAAGACGAAGTTAGTTTTCCTTTATTTCATAACAATATGTATGTTCTTTCGCGTAGCGAATTATATCTGATTTGTTAAACATCAAATAAATTTGTATGAAAACAAAACCATTTTTCACATTGTTGAAAAAGTTCAAAATACAGCATTGCAAAAATTGCGCAAACATAGAAGTTACCTCCCCAATAGTATGAAAATACATCAAAAAGGCAGTGGGCAGATTAACCAGTCAATTCTTGGACTTTGCTGAAGCTTTGACTTAGTTCGAGTGTATAAAGAGTCAACTTCGTTTCAAATAAATAGTTGAAAATCGAAGAAATCCTCATTATTCCTGAAAGTTTGTAACAGAGTTTATTCTACTCAGTGCGTCAGTGCTTGACCATTCTAGCTCCATTAGTAAATAATATTTATTGAGTAAGTTACACATCTTCTTTAAAAATAAAGTAGGTACTTTATAACATTACAATTACGTAGCTTACAGTTTTAATTGCACCATTTCAACAATGTTTAAAGAAAAGAAATCTCTCACTATATAAAGTCAATTTTTGTTCTCTTACAAATCGTTTTGTGATGTTGTGTTATAATTGGGCACTTTTTAATCTATGAAATTGACAGTTAATACTAAAATTGTATGAGAAAGTAAAAAGGTCCTTATAAGTAGGTAATTAAGTACTCCTCAAGTGTCAGGTTTAGGAAACAAAAATATTATCTATTTCGAAAAAAATTAAAATGATTATTATTATTATATGAATTATTATGTTTATATGCTATGAAATAGTAGTACGCGACGGCTTCAAAGTAGTATTCGTACTCAGTTCATAAAAATGTACTCAAAATGAGCAAATGAGTACAATAGTAGCACGGGAGGGAACGCTGCCTCAGGCACGTAGCCAGCCTGTAGCGCACTATTTTTTTCTGATTTATAGATGATTGACCCAATTAGGCCGTAGGGTGAGGTGCAAAGGGGTGGCTGGGAGTAAGGGGGGTCTCACGAACCGTTAGCCTTATGAACTTGAAACTTTGTATTTTGATAGATAAATCAAAATTATTACATGCCTCATTCATCGTTTTCCAAAAACATTTTCTATTAGGAAGCAGATACATATTTTGAAAAGAATTTCTTGTTATGAGCATTTAGAAGCGATTTGGGGAAATTCGAACTCCAAAAATGGAAAAAGAGGAGGGATATGGAGGGTTAAGTTATATTGGAAAATTCACGTTTTATTTTCGACTGATTTCAAACTCCGGTTGTGTATTTTATATAAAAAATAAATAAAATTAGTTTCCCCGATTATGTAAATTAAATATGGATGATGGTTTAGCTGTCACCAACTTTGGAGTTTTTTTTAGTGCTGTCAGGTGGATTTTGATAAATCTCGAGAAGATTTATTAGTTACGTTTAACTAAATATTAATGTCTTAGCAGATGCTTTGAAATCATGATATTGAGAAATGGAGTTTGGAAGTGAACCTATCAAAATCCAAAATGGTGGTTTCTGAAAAATTAACTTCACACCAAAAATTAACTTCACAAGGCATATTGTGGAGTAAAAGTAGTGTATGACTGGATCGCAGGAAATTTTTTCGCTCATAGAAAATTTTCCACACAGCGAGCTGCGACTGGTACGTTTGCAAGTATTAGCACAAAAGCGGCAAAAATGGGTTTAGTGGTGAATGAGGGCAAAACAAAATATATGCTGTCAACAAGAAGACACACATTACATCGATGAATTTTGAGGTAGTTCAGTAACTCTGAAAATGACATCACATCAGAAATCGAGCGAAGTATTGCACTTGCCAATCGTAGTTACTTCGGCCAAAGAAGGCAATTGATTAGTAAGGTCTTGTCGAGAAACACCAAGGAGAGTCTATATAAGACCCTCATCAACCCAATCCTGCTTTATGGCGCAGAATCATGGACGCTATCAAAGGCGGATGAAGATCTCCTTGGTCGCTTCGAACGCAAAATTCTGGGATCATGACGTTAACTAGAACGACTAAAATCTAGAATGGTCAAAATCTCGAAAATGAATTTTATAAATCTCGAATGCAAAAATCTCGAATGGGTCAAAATCTAGAAAGTACAAAAATCTCGAAAGACTCTATCTCGAAAAAAATCTCGAAAACAAAAAGTAAATTCGAGATTTTTTTTTTCTTTGCACCCATCCCATAGCCAGACAGTAAAACCAAGCAGGGGGGTTGCGGGGGGGGCAGCATGCCCCCCCCATACTCATCGAGATTTTTTTTTTCGAGATTTTTAAAATTCGAGATTTTTAAAATTCGAAATTTTTTTTCGAGATTTTTGCTTTCGGGGTAGACCCCAAAATTCTTCGAGTGATTTTCGGTCCCGTTTGTGTTGACGGGCTTTGGAGGAGGAGATTTAACAGCGAACTCTACGAGCTGTACAGAGACATTGACCTGGTAAGAAAAGTACGCATCAGTTGTCTAAGATGGCTGTGAAACGTAGAACGAATGGACACCAATGTACCGGCCCGAAGAGTCTTCGATTCCATCCCCGAGGGTCAACGCAATAGAGGAAGACCTCGCCTTAGGTATTGGTTGAGGCCCAAGTCCATCCTGGAGCGCCACCTATGTAAGTAAGTAAGAAAATTTTGCTGTTGCTCTATTTTAATTTTGTAAGATAAGTACATAAAAATCTAGCAATATGTTTAGCCAAGGCTCAGTAGAATTTGTTGGTTGAAAATTGGTGTTATTTGATTATAATACGTTTCTAGTTGTTGTTATAGGATTTTTAATTATTGAGTATGTGCACGTTTTTTTGTGAAACGGAACCATTTGAATCTATAGTGGCATCTGGAAAATCCACATGCGTTATTTTTCGCTCTTCTCGGATTAAGATTGGTGATACATTCATTCATTAATTTTCAATGTCCCGCTTATCCATTAAGTGGGTCACGGGTGTAGGTTACTCAAGTGGACCCTCCATAGCCCTCGATCCTCCGCTATCGACTACAAATCATCAATAGCAATCCGCTTGGTGATCATATAATAATATCTATGTAGTTTTAAATTGTGTTCGTAACCATCACCTTTTAAGACAATTTATTTATTATACGACCACATCAGGCCACATTTGTCCCCCAGATTGACTCGGATGCAACATTGAGCCGCATTACTCAAAAGAAACTTCCAATTGCGAAAAGACACCTTTTGTATTGAAGCTTTCTGGTGTTATAAAAGTGACTTCCGTCGAAATCGTACACCAAATCTACAACATTTTCTAAGTTCTTGTAAAACGCAAACAAGATACTTTAAGTGCTGCCACAGTTAGAACCCTGTAAGCCAATTGCAGCGCTTAAACATGTCAAATTGTAAACATCAAAACATCTGCTCGTGAACTAAATAAAAACAAAGTCCTGTGAAAATAAAGTCTATCTATCCTTCGACCGAGAAGAAATCACAAGCCAAACGCCCACTTGAATTAACCAACATTTCAGTAAAATCACCAAAGCATTATCCTCTTATAAAGGATCCCATTCTCCATCTAACTAAAAAAAAAGGAAATCATATCCCCATAATGTTATTACAAACAACTTTGGGGATAATGACATTACAAGAAATCTATTTATGGAATTTATTCCACCTCATTGGGCGCCTATCATATTGCCTATCCACTCTGTTGTAGTTACCAGCAGCACTCTACCGAGTGTGATACAATTTTCGATTTAATCTACCGGAAGGGCATTATGTTGAGTGATTGTATCGCAAGAAAGTGCTTTGTTTGCCCTTCGTTTTTCCTTCCCATCAAGTAGTCTATGAACCTTAAAAATCATAGCATTACGTGCCTCAATGCGTATAGGCTTTCCGAGAGTTTTTGGTGTTGAAAAACTATTTGAAGCAACGGCTTGTGCAATAGTGCTCCGTCAGTTACATCAGGGGATTATAAAAGGGCGTAATTGAGAAAAAGGGCAAACAATTAATTTCAGAACAAGATAGCAACTTGCACATAAATCCACTGCAAACCATAAAGCGGAAGAAGAGTATTAATTGCAACGTGTACCCTGCTGCAGGTAACTAAGTGTTTCATTTTGAAGAAGCACCAACAGACCTGTATAGTTCAGTAAGGTGGCAGTTCGCCATAATTCCTGGAAAAGAAAGAAAAATTATACAATTTTTTTCCCATCACCACAACTAACCGGGTTGCTGGGCGGAAACTAAGCAACCGTAATGAGATTCTTGATAAACATGAGTTGCGACTTGCTGTTTCCACCAAATTACTTTCGGATGAAGTTCTTTAGCATTTTTCTTATTTTCTTTATTTTCAACAGAGCCTTGTGTTGTTTATGCAAGTCTACTTAGAGAAGGGCAGGCAATTAAATGAGGAGGACTTTATGGTGAGTTTTTTGTTAGTTGTAAATGTAATAGTTAGTGGAAGGATATAACAGGTATAGAGTAGGGACCTAAAGTATGATAAAGCTAAAAGGTCATCACGGTGCATTTTTACACTCAATTAACTTACAAGTAGTAGCTGTTCTAAGAAAGTGAGTGAAAGACAATTGCTGGAAGAATTTTGATAGGTTTAACAGATTTTTTTATATGCCTTTGGAAACAATATATTCAAGTCGTAGAACAAGAACATTTTGCAATTTAAGAAGAATCCCCAAATGTTAAGTGTTGGCAATTTTTGACTATTCTTTGTCTAAAAAAACGTGTCTTCTTAAATTTGATGCACTACATGGAAATTTGTGTTGGAATCTGTAGAATGAAACCGGAAAATTTCTTCCTAAAATTCGCTGGATTCGGGCCAAATTATTTGCTTTTTAAGCTTTCGTACTGTAGCGGGCACGAAGAAGAAGAAGAACGAGTAAAAGTTTCACTGAACGAGAATATGAACATGATTGGAGTCAGACGGATACGAAGGTTGTCAGAAGAGTCGATAGTCGATAGAGACTAGTAATAAATAATAATTAAAATTAAATTTGAAGTGCGTTTTATTTCAAATAAAAGGATAGAGGCATCTTGTTACAGTACCATCTACAGATTCCAAATGAAGTACCTACAGCCTACAGTGATACGAATAGGTACGAAATTAAGAGGGAACATCAAATGGCGGCTTTCGACAGAAATTAAGTCAACCAACGGCATAGCAAAATGGGTTGCTTTAAAATAAAACGGAACAAAATTGAATTTCTTTTGCATGTTTAATGTGATGCTGTATATTTGTGGGCCAAGACACGTACTTATAGATGGTCATAGAAGAGACTGTCATACCTCAATGCCACCCTCAGGTTTTCAGTCATTGGCAGAGAGCCTTGTTTATAAAAAAAATATAGTCGTCGGAACTAAATACTTCACTTAAACAAAGAAGGATAGAGTCAGAGCGATTCTACCGTTTTTCTTTTACCATGCCAATGAAAATAGTTACCTGATCCTGACTTCTACTTCTGCACGCCACATGATTTCACCGCACATAGTTCAACAGCATCAGAGAGCAGATGTTACTTGAACATGGATTTTTAAAAAGGTACTATCCACCAAAAGCAGGGCCGGTTTCACCATGTCGGTGGCCCTAGGCAATGCAATTCTTAGGGCTCCTTTATCCTTTTCTAACTTCCTAAAATACCACAATGCAATTATACTTGTAATTACGCTATTGTGTTACTACATCGCGATGTCACAACCCTAAACAATAAAACAAATGAAAGGAAAGTAGGTAGGTATGCTAATGTATTTTATTTTTATAAAATACATAATACTAATTTGAGATATGACAATAATTGGCATTTATATACAATACAAATCTGATGGAATTTTTTTCTTTATTACCTCAAAGCGCGAAAACTACTGGGCAGATTTTAATGAAACAGAAGTATGCGATGCGCTATGCTGGCATAATATATGTAAATGTAATCAATAGCGGACTTTTTGTTTTTGATTACCTCTACCTTATATTATCTCTTTTAACAGAAATTATTCAGTATTTACCTACTACGAGTAGGATTAGGGAAAAAAAGTATGCATTACCTGAAAGGCTTAATTTCACGAAGTGATCGAAGTTTCGCTCACAGCATAGTGTAAGGCGGCTCTCACATTGAGCCAACAAGCAAGGGATCTCGAAAAGCTTTTTTTTTAATCTCGAATGCAAAAATTTCGAATGTAAAAAAATCTCGACTGTACAAAATTCTCGAAAGACTATATCTCGAAAAAATCTCGAAAATAAAAAGTAAATTTGAGATTTTTTGTTTGCATCCACCCCATATCCAAACAGTAAACATGAGCAGGGGGCAGCATGCCCCCCATACGTATCTCACTTTTTAACACCATTTTTATACCCGGTACCACACTGTGGTGAGGGTATATTCACTTTGTCATTCCATTTGTAACGCCCATAAGGAGGCGTTGTAGGTATGACAAACTATATATATTATTGATCAGCATCACTTTCTTAGTCGATCTAGCTATGTCCGTCTGTCTGTCCGTCTGTCTGTCTGTCTGTCCGTCGTCCGCACGATTACGGCCGTAATTTAAGAGCTATCGACTTGAAATTTGGTACGTAAGCTTTTATCCACCAAAGTGAGGCTAAGTTCAAAGATGAGCAAGATCGGATGAAAACTACTACTACCTCCCATACAAAAATATCAGATTTATATAGCTTTTTATGTTAACAATTAAATTTAAATAGCTACAGTAAAGCTAGCAAGTTTAAACTTTGCACATATTGTTTTAATAATATTTAAACATTTTTGACAAAAAATGAGCTTGGTCGAATAAAAAGTACCCATACCTCCCATACAAATATATAATTTTTTAGTACTAAAATATTTTTTTCATTTTACAATAATATTGTACCGGGTATTTGAGCTTCGGCATAGTCGAAGATAATTGTCTTACTGGTTTTAATATTAATTCGAGATTTTTTTCGAA
Source organism: Cheilosia scutellata (assembly GCA_955612985.1). Classification (NCBI taxonomy): domain Eukaryota; kingdom Metazoa; phylum Arthropoda; class Insecta; order Diptera; family Syrphidae; genus Cheilosia; species Cheilosia scutellata. The sequence continues at coordinate 5,691,529 of OY015313.1, forward strand.
ATTTTTTAAATTCGAGATTTTTTTTTCGAGATATCGTGGTAGACGCAACAAGAAATAAGCAACTAGCAATTATTGTCAAAAAGCTATACGCGACTTTATTTTAACATTTAACCTATTCTCATATTAAAGCAACAGTATTGCTAGAAATTTCTAGTTATCTAAATATTTTTCCGCTATTTCTACAAACTGGATCGTACGACATATTTTTCAAAAATTAATAAAAAGTAAGTAACATCAACATGAGCAAGCGTCTAGCGACGTGTCGTTTTTCAACATGCGCCGTGTATCGCCAGGAACAATACAGCCGCAATCAGCAACATTTTTCGGTCGAAAAAGAAGTATAATATTGTCATTGAGGATACAAAACTTCAAATTTCATTTTCCATCGAGCCCCTAGGCCCCAGTTGCCTACACTGCCTTATGGGATAATACGGCCCTGTGCAAAGGGAACTGTAGGTTTACTTACTTAGATGGCGCTACTGGCCGGGGTGGACCTGGGCCTCAACCAATACGCCTCTCCAGTTAGCACGATCTTTGGGTAACCGCCTACAGTTGCGTACTCCAAGTTAGTTGAGGTCCCCTTCCACTTGTGCGCGCCACCTAAGGCGAGGTTTTCCTCTACTGCGTTGTCCCTCCGGGTTGGAATCGAAGACTCTTCGGCCCGGAGCGTTGGTGTCCATTCGCTCTAAATGTCGTAGCCATCTTAGTCAAGTGATATACGTACTTTTCTGACCAGGGGCCTATAACACAGAACAACAAGTCCACAAGTCAACAGGAACTTGTAGAATTATGTAGTGTAGATTAAAGATGTAACACAACAAAAACCGTAACAATTGTTAAAACCAAAAATTGCCCTCGATTTTTTTTAATTAGTTCAACAAGTCAGTCGGTATTGCTGTTCCCCACTGGCGCGGCGTTTAGACCTACGCCGAAGCTGGTTAGTTGAAGTTTCTTGAAAAAGCATCACTTCGACTAAATGTTTATGACAAACCTGTGGAAGCGAATGATTTTATTAATGAGCTGCAATTATCCATCTAGTTTATTACAAATGGACTTAACGTCAAAAGCTATTATCTACAGCAGGGGCTCCCAATCTTGTTCATACTGCGACTCCCTAGAGAGGTTGATATATATTTGGCGACGCCCTTCTAAAAGCACAGATATGTGAATAGAAGCTGATCTTATTGAAGATTCACTAAAGGGTTTTCCAATAAGGACGGGTCGACGTTGAAATATCGTCGTCCCATATTTATGGCAATTTTTCATACATACCCGCATTCATGTAAAAATGCGCCTCGTTGTTAAGATGATTTTTCGTCCAAAATTGGGGTCCTCTTCCAAACGCTGCGAAGCCTATTCAGCCAACAAACAGCGGTCATTATCATTTACTTTGAACTGACTTCAAATACCAAGCTTTCTATAAAGCTCTTATTTTTCAGACTTCGATTAAATAACTTTAGCAGGCCTTATATTAGCCTTGCCCTTTTTAATAATAATATCTCACCTCTCTGTGCAGCTTGTGAAATTGTTTTCCAAATGCCTTAAAGATGCTGTTACTAAAAATATATCTTGAAAAATGGCTATAGCTTATTAAGCTTCAAAAATTCGACCTGATGCAAGTTAAATGGTTAGTTGATCATTTTACTATCACCGTGAACGTCATCTATAACATGGTACTAAGATCCTGTCCCAAACCAATGTGATTAATATTTTCTTCCTAAATTTTTCTTTTTTAACGTCGGTTGTCAACGTGCGTCGGTTAGTATTAATCAACTTTTTAACAAATCCAATCTTTTTTCTTTAAGCACTTGTCGTTTCCAGTTACAAAAATGGTAGAATTATCAAATATCCCACTTGTTGAAATGTTCTACAACAATTGTTGAAATCCCCACAGATTGGTTATTACGTGTTACACAAATTGTTATCACTTGTTGAATTTCACTTGTTTAACAAGCACTTGTTGTATTGTGTTATAGGCCCCTGGTCGATGTCTCTCTACAAGCTCGTACAGTTAAATCTCCTCCTCCAAGGCCCGTCAACGCAAACGGGACCCAAAATCATTCAAAATGCGTACGAAACGACCCAGAACATCTTCATCCGCCTTTGTTAACGTCCATGCTTCTGCGCCATAGAGTATAGGGCTGGGATGATGAGGGTCATATATAACGCTCGTATCTTTTTGCGGACAGAAAAGAGGATAAATGCCCGAAATTTGGAGATTTGAAGGGATATCGCAATTCAAAAAAGAGGATATATAGGGGATAAGTTTTTAACTTGTTTTCGCACTGAAATTGATGAAATTCAAGAATAGTATCAATACAAAAATTAATGTAAATTGTGTTTAATAAATTATTATTATTTTTAAATTACATACTATGTGTTTAATAAACAACCAACGTGCCATCATCGCCGTCGTCGTCATTCGCATCTGAATCGTTTTCGATTGCAATAATTTCTCCAGTTTTGGTTTTCTTCTTATATTTTTTCTTCTGCAGCGATTGAAGCAATTCAGGCTTCGTTTTCAGAAATTTGTAGAATTCAATGCATGAGTTGAGTACTGAATATTACATTTTACTGTGAGAATTGCTTTTAACGCTTTGATTTGCCATCGAGTATTTTCATTGTTCCAAGGCTTGGTCATCCCAGAAAAGAATCGTTCTACCGATGCTGTTGTTCGTGGTAAGCACGAAATGTATTCATTCCACCAACGCAACATAGCGATTTCGTTGTGCTCACTATTTTCGGCTTGCAGATGTTTGAATATTTCCACCAGAAATGGTGAAAAGAGGAGTTTATAGGATAAAAAAGGGATTTTGGAAATTTTCAGGGGATAGTTTCTTTGACTTCGAAAAAAGGGATAATCCCCAAAAAAGAGGATAGATACGAGCGTTAGTCATATATAAAGTCTCCTTTGTGTTTCTTTGCAAGACCTTAGTATAGTCAGTTGCCTTCTTGGGCCAAAAAGAAACAGCGGTTGGCAAGTGTAACTCTTCGTTTGATTTCTGCTGTGGTGTCGTTATCACTTTATCAGAGTTTAAAGCGGAGCCGAGGTAGATAAAGTCCCTAACCACCTCAAAGTTATAACTGTCTATCGTGCCAGTCTGGCCGATTCGTCGATGTGGTGTGTCGTGTGTCCCTTCTTTTTGACAGCATTTACTTTGTATTCACCACTAAACCCATTTTTGGCGCTTCTGTGCTAATATTTGCAAACTTAAATTTGCTTCTCCAAGCAAACACTAATTAAACCAGCAAAATAATTCCAATTGTACCATTGACATCCACTTTAAAAGAAGAGCAAAATAATAAGCATCCTAATATGTAGGTTGGCAGACCTAATACGATCAAATCTGTTCTTATTTAATAGACATTTGGCTATATCAACATCTGCGCAAATTTCGTTAGCCTAATTTCTGACATTCCCAACCCAAATCTCACAAAACTCACTCGCTCCATCCTCCATTGTGAGAGCATAAAAAAATCACTCTCATTCCCATTTAGTGATGTTCATTTGTTCAAATTTAGTACCAAATCATTCATTTTGTGTTCATCCGCCATCAGAGTCAGATTATGGAGAAATCTAATATCTATCCCACCACGACTTCAATAAGAGCAAAATCCTGCGCACTGAATATCCTTATTTGCTCTTTTCAACAGTTCTAAAGAACGCAAAGCATTTTCCCTCGTATATGAGGTCAGTAATATTCTGATATTGTTCATGCACAGATGATTTGTCGTTTTTCGTGAAATCATTACCTTAACGGTACCTATTCAATAAAATGTTGTTTGGCTGATTTACGTACAGCACACACACACATACGAGTACCTATACTTGGTAAACTGCGTCAAAAAGTTAATCCCCATTATAAAACATTTACAAGTATGTGCTTAATGTCATTCACAATTTATGAATAAAATCACTGATGGTAATGGTAGGTATCTGAAACAATTCCACAGAGAATTCGAAGTAAAATAAAAAATTATGAAAACTTTTTTCTCCCTTTGTTGTGGAAAAGGTTTATGATTTTTTCCGTATTTCCTTGGGGGGACTTCTTTCTGGGAAAATGTTCAGTCATGAATGGAGCACAAGGACAACAACTGAATCGGATCATATATATACACTTACACATAGCTTGCTGACACGGAAGAAGCCCTGCAGTGAAATGAATACATTCACCAGTATGTGTGCGTATAGCTTCTTCGTTTTGCGAAGGACACCAAAGACATTCTACAGGTTAGTGTGAATATTTAAATTTCTCGAGAAAGCATTTTCTCTAAGCAGTCTTTAATACTTTTTAGTTAGTTTTTCATGATAAACTTTAAGAGTTTGAGGAAAGTTGCTGAGAGATTTAAGTCGGATATGTTTGTTTTCCAAATAATAATTATTTTATTTCATCAAACGATTTATGAAGTAATTTGTTGAATTGTTCTACGAGTTAGATATATATGTCAGAACCATCTGCGCCTTTTTGTTCCACCTCATCACCATCGCTTGAGTTTTTTCTAAATGCATAAACAAATTAGTGTTTTTAATGATATTTATTACTTAAACTTACCAACTTCAGGATTCTGTATTCCTGCAACGCCCTCTATGATCTAGTTTGCATCTTCCTGGACTGTATAGTAGTGTCCTCGATTCTTTCGGTAGGCTGTCTAAATCGGAATTTGTATTTTTTTTCTCCAGCTTGACATCATAGTACTCAGAAGTACCATTTACAAATGACGTATTAGAAAATAATAAAACTAAAACTAAAAATGTCATAATTATTACCGATTGCGATTGCATTTTTCACAGTAAAAAAAAGTGCGACTATAACTTGCGAGAAATTCAATCTAAGTGATTCATTAACATTGAGATACTTACTTCTACTCACTATGCCATGTTGGAACAATAAAATGTGTTTATTGTTGATAAGATCACAAGTATCTGCAGACTATCTTATTATCATCAATGTACCTACTGGAATTTGATAAGAATTCTAGTATAGTGGAGTTACATGTATAGGTATCTACACTTAAAAAGTTCGAAGCATTGCCGTAGCTAAAAGTTTGAGAACAATTTAAAAGCAACCATTTTTTTCAAAATAACTACAGGGTGGACCTGCTATATCTGTTTCATAAACCGAAGGGGTACGTGCTAGAAGCCAAACCCGGGACAGAAAAAAAATATTAGCCAACAAATTACATATAGCAATAAACAGATAAAAAACTCTTGTATTGGATTATTCCACAAATTATTACTTATTGAAGGGAAAACATAATCTACAAACATAATTCCTTCATGAACATGTTGCACACATTTTGTCGTACACATGTATAAGACAAATGCTCCGCACCCGGTGAAACAACTTAAAAAAAAAATAAAAAAATAAAAAATGTTTTTCAGTCACTTCTCGATTTTTTTTAAATGAAGTAAACTTTTTCAGATAATATGAATACAGAAACTATGTGATGTGTGAATAACCCCCAGTACAAGGCCCTAAATCGATTTTCTTCTACGCTGTCCGCACTAAACTTAATCCCCCAACAAAATGTACCTTCATTTTCCGTATCTTAATTTTTACATCTTAACCTTCCGTCCTCCAACCTATTTTTTCTTACACGTTCCTCTTACTGGGGTGTAACATACCCCAATCATAAATATTATAAAAAAAAAGTTTTTGTTATATTTTTTTTCTTTATTATTTTTTATGTTTTTAGTACATTAATATAGTGTACAATATATCACTCATAATAATAAAAAAAAAATACCTTTTAAACAAAAAAACTGATGATAAAATTAGACTAAGAAAAAAATCAGAAAAAAATATGTATTAAATAAAAGTGAATTTTCTGAGAAGTTATTAAAAAATAAAAAAAAAAATTATATATTATGTTTTTTAAAATGCTGCTGATTTTAGCAATATGTTCTTTTTTGCTGCAATTTTAGCAATATGTTCTTGCAAACCATTGTTAGCGGAGTGCATCAATAAATGAAATGCATGTAACGGAATGCAATTGATGAGCGAGCGATGATGTTCGCACATAGACTGGAGACATGTCGCACACACTAATTAGGTGATTAAATTTCGCATCGGATACCTACCGCGCCTTTCAGGTGCAACCGAGCTCCATTTGTAGCCCGATTTCCCTTGCAGTACCGTAAAAATGACGTTTTTGTGGAAGAAGCAATAACTTCCTTGAAAAAAAATTTTGTATGACAAAATCAATTTATTTGTATCCTGCGTAACTATTTTTATTCAAACGCTGAATCAATGACTAAAACACAAAATTATAACATTTATAACCTTTATTCATAAGGTGAAAAAAAAAATGCTAACACGAACTTCTCACTGGGGTGTATGATGCCCCATACAAAATGTCACAGCAAAATTGTATATGTATACAAAATTAAAATTGCTCATAACAGCTTCCAACTATTACAGAAAATGTTAAACTGAATTTACATAGCCATGGTGTGACGAACAAAAAATTGTAACGGTAATGGCACGGTTTAACATTTTTCGTGGGGTATCTCACACCCCAGTGGGAGGACGGAAGGTTAAGGGAAAGTATCGGTATTCACGTCTTAGCTTTAATTAAAAACAGGATACAGGCATAGGCTTCATAATTATTAATTTTTACTAGCTGACTCGATAGTTTCCCTGCCGCTTTTCTCAAATTATCGAATTTTCCGGGACATTTTTCGAATTTTTCTTTCGTAAAAACCTTATTTGGACTATTGCGGGAACATGTCCTAAACATGCTTTATACATTTATTGTATCATGTGCGAACTGTCATTGAAAATGTGCCATTGTGCATTTCATGTTAAATAGTGAACCTTAGTTATATGTAAATGCATGTTTTTTTAAATTAATAAAAGTGTATGAATCTTGTTTTACCAAATAGAAATATCAGGATTGTTCTGATCCCTAGCGACTTATGGTGGTACGCTAATGGATCAAAAGTAAAACCCGAAAGTGAACCAAACCATGGTGATTGTCAGACTAAAGATGATAAGGCACTAGCGTAGCGACTATACTTTTGTGCGTAAAGACGTTGCAGCTAAATTATAGATATAAAAAAATGTAAGTCGTCAGCGGAAGCATGAAAATATTAGAAAATATTCACCAGCCGGAAGGACGAACAAAAAAAAGTTAGTTCAAGCAACTAGCCGAAAAATTAAAAGAGGTAAGTAAGTATTAATCTACAAGAAGAACTTCTTTCCATAATTCTGCTTTCTAGTCAAAGGCGGGATGCATTTTTTCGCAACAGTTTTGAAATTTGATTTCCGAATGTTTTGTTTAGCTATGAGCTAATCAGTGCATTCCGAATCAAAATCAATATAATAATAGGCTGCACCTATTGTTGACGATCCGATTTTACTTTCTGGTTATAAATGTCAACTCTCCATCAAGGATTTGAAAAAAAAAAAAAAAAAATTCATCAAACCAGCAGCTTTTTATTTTGCCACTTGTGCTAGCTCTTATACGTGTTTTCGGAACAGATTAGTACGTGTCAGATAGAGGTGTCTTGAAAAAGAGATACAACAGTATATATTTGTAGTAGATTAATTTGAGCTATAGGAAGACTACAATGTGCCACGTTTTCATCAAGACACACTCCGTATATCCTGGCCTAGAGAAGCGACTAATTTAATTTTGGTTAAGTAATGTGACACTACCTACGTTTTGATTTCCGAAGGGCTGAATGGTTCCAACGGCCTGCCTCAGCCCTAGGGTCGTCTCCCAATATGAGATGTGTGCTTCTTGTGTTCCCAGATTTTTAAAGATGAAATTATTGCCGATTAAAGAGTACTGAAAAAGATTTCAAGTCCATGTTTTCAAGATTCAGTTGATCGCGTTTTTAATTAACTGCAAATTTAAAGTGTCCATAAATCCATAATAATTTGCGTATGTTCCTAGGGTTAACCATTTGGACTTTTGGAGTGAGTTAAAGCAGTGCAAACTGATTTGGAGTCACTAAAAACTATCTAAGGGCATTTCTTAATGGCGTGGAGCACATTTAGGGTTTTTCTCTCAGAAAACATGTCCACTTTAGATCCAAGTAAACTAACGGAGGGAATACTTTCAGCTTAAGGAGCTTTGATTATTTTTGGTCTATCAAAGTAAATAACATCACAACCCCTTGATTATGCTAAGAGTCTAATAAAGGTTTCCGTTTCACGCACATCGACAAAATCACATTCCCGGAGTAGAACAGTAATAAATCGATGAACTGCAATAGAGTCTCATACCCGTTCACCGGCAATTTACTCACGACGACGTATGGCCACTGGGAAAAGGAAGTCCAAGACAAAAGGCGAATTTCATTAAATCAATTTCATTCATTGTGACAATTAAATCGTGCGTACATCCTTGCATTTGTTGAGTAATTGGAATAATCCTTTGTAAGGCCAAGACCACAATTATGGAAATATATATCCTTGACCAAGTTCTACTGGTATAACTCTGATTGTGGCAATAGATTAATGTCCGATTTGCAAGTGATAAATGAACATCTTGGGAGGCAAAAAAAAAGTAGAATTTAAATTAAAACAGACGAACGCAAGGAGTTCGGTTGTGAGCAAGTCGCAGAACTTTTTTCGCTGGATTTTTATAAATCAAGTTGTTCATGGCTGCACTCTGCACTCCGCACTCTGGTTAACCGCAGATACCGTCGCCAAACTTGAAATTGCGCGAACGTGGGCCATAAACTTCCCCGGCAATGGCAACTTGAAAGTTTTTAATTCGCAATTATGCCCTTGAGAGATTCAGCGAGACGTTGGATTCGTATAGTTTTTATATCAGGTCCACTTTAAGCAGACACTTAGTGAAAAGGGTTTTCCGAAGATAATATCCTTTTTAGTATAAAAAAAAACTGTCGCGATACACCTTCGATCATTAATTTGTTGTACTGCAACTGCATCTGTGAACAACCTGAAAGGGGTTATCATCTCCTGCTGTGCTTCACAGTCACAAGTCCACTTTGCAATTTTATCCTGACAAAACTATTTAACATGGCATCCGGTTTGTATCATTTGTACACACTGTTTAGATGCACTTAACCCCTGATTCCGTGTTGGCAACTTGTTATGGCGGAGAGCTGATGGTATCTACTCCACAGACTCCTCTGTTCTCTTCAGTGCAATGTACACTAGATGATGTTGAAGTTTGTTCTCTAATGGACAAGTGACACATACCGAGACGAGAGAAAATTTATATGTGTGTACAGAAAATCCATTTTCCATGTTCCTATATTCACGCTGTGCATGTTGACGTTGAGACTGAAAGCTTATCCTTAAAGCATCTATAGTCTGGAGTGCAATCATCTCCTTCAAACTGAAATTTTGTATGTATCTGTTATAAGACTAATCAATGATGGTTCTTTCATTAGGCAAATCAATTTTTTCTATTTTGCTTTTTGGTAAAAAAAAACAACGTTCCATTCATAATGCTAATCGGTATACCTATATGCAGACAAAGTGAACTATTCAGATATTGTTCTAAATTACTGGGTTGGAAAATACAGTTAAATCAGTTTCGTTATCGAATATCCATTAGCAGATGCGGTAGAGTATGGAGGGTTGTACATTTTTTCATTGTTTTACTTTGGAATGTACATCCGCCAGACTGTTGAATATGATGCAACTAATGACTCTGGACAGGGAGGGTTAGGGGGAGGGTTAGGTATGTGGTAGGATTTTAAATGGATTTTTATTGTTCTTCATTAGTTTTTTTTTGTAAAACTGAATGACTGCGGTTTGGAAAAAAATCGTAAGCCCAACAAATAATTGTGACATTGATAAGCGAACAAAAATTCAACATATTTTTATATATAGAGCAGCCAAAATTTGACTGCACTCTAGCGAAAAGTAGTAATGTATACTAATTTTTAAAGGTACATTAAATTCTATATGAGTGACCCAAAAGGCCAAAACATCTATCACCTCTATTCGAATCGTTGTTTGTTTTAAATGCGATTATTATATTTCAAATTTTAATAATCAGGCCGTTGCCGGCCCAAGAAAATTACTTCAAAATCGATTTGGAAATAACGCTCAAAAAATCCATAACATAACATAACATAAAAATAAACATCAAGATGGAAATAAAGCTCAAAAAGCATTATTTGCTGTAGAATAGGTTATTAACTGCCTTCCTATCTCCGCCTCTATGGTCCATTGCACAAGTACGTGTAGCCTATTAATATGCAATACTTTTCAAATTCTGTGTTTTGTTAATTTAAATTATTTTTTAGAAAAAAATATTTATGTGGAAACGCAACGAACGTTCGAAGAATAAAAAAATGCGTTGGCAACGCATCAATCTGATAGGAAAATTGACATTGACAATTTTAATTAAATAAATATTATCAATGAAAAATTCTAATTGTAATACTTTTGATGCATTTAAAAAACGAAAATTGCATAATTATTTTACTATTCTAATCGTAGGATAATTAATTAATCCATCAAATGGTGTTAAAAAAACAATTTTTAAAAGAGTTTTAATAACGAAATTTCCAATTCCAAACAAAGGGTGTTTTCGTTCGCGGAAAAAAGTTTGGAATTGGAAATTTCGTTATTTAAACTCTTTTAAAACTTGTTTTCTTAGTACAATTATTAACAAAACAATCTTTAAATCCGAGATTTTGTGCAAATAAAATAATTTGTTCAGATTGGTTTTGTCCTGTTTATTGGTTTTTAATAGTTTTTGTCAACATGTCAAATGTCTTTTATGACATTTCCATACAAGTTATCGATAACATACACAAATTTGTGTTGGCTACACTTGTCTCTATCCCTGCGAAGCTGTTAACCCCGATAATTATCCAGGTTAAGTCTTTGTTGTATTTAACAAGGTTTTTTTTTTTTTTATTTTACTTATCATATAGCCGTGACGGGGACGAAAAAAAAAACGCGGCTAATTTATAATGACTCGTTCAGGAAATGCATGTTATCATTGACACTCAATCATTTTGCCTGATAATAATTTAGTCATGAGTTCATGCTCTTTAAGAACCAATTGTTTTAGTATTTTTGAGAAAAAACGTTTAACTTCAATCGCACATTACAAAATACATTAATTTTTATTGAACTTTTATGTATACAATTAGACAATTAGGCTAGTTTACAATTAATATTTCAGTGTGTTGGCTCAACAACGGGGCTCAATGTTTTTTTTTATAATAAAAAAAGGGGATTCCAAATCCTGGAGCACTCAGACGAATCTCAGTCCATTGTACTACCAAGCAGAAACCCCTTCTTTGGTGTAGTGGTGGTCTGTAGTATTGCTGTCCTCCGCCGGGGCTCGAACCAACGCCACTCGAGTCACAAGCAATGACTCTATAACCACTACACCATGGCCACCGCCAAACGGTTTCCAATGATTTTTTTTAATAGTAATTCGATTTACATAAATTGAGAGTGTTGTCTCAGATTCATACTCGTTATAGTATGCATCATTGTCAGGGTTGACCTCAGGGTGTTCAAATCCGGGTGTCGATGTCCTTATGGTGGTTGAGAGGGTTGTTAATTTTGGTATTATTCTCGATGGTGGGTTGTCTCGGTCAATTCGTAGAAGGGTATAGATAGTTGCCCGGTCGGTGTCTTTTGGGAGTAGGTCTTCGTTTAGAATAGCCAATACATGGAGGTAACGAAGTTCTGTTTCCGCAATCCTTCGGACCAGAGTTGCATTCCCGAGTATTCTCCGGAAAAGTATGACCATGAACTTTTTCAGGGGTGTGATGCTGGCTTCTTCGTAAAGTCTTGAACTTCTGACGTTTTTCTTCCGAATTGGATCGTAGTGGAGTCCTGTGCAGATTCTTAAGAGTTTTGTTCCAAAAATAGACAACTTTTTCATGTACGTTTTAGAAATGGTGTATCAAATGGGGAAACCGTAAGTTTGGTTTTTTTACTAAGTCCGTTCTGCTTCTTCATCAGTGTTCAGGTGTGGGTTGAATTGCTTGTTAAAGTTGACTCCAAGATATTTAATGTCATTTGTGGTTGATAGCGCTTGTTGCCGCCAATAATTAGAATTAATTATCGTTTATAGTAAAACATAGAATTTTTGAATTTACCGCCTACAAAAATATACTAAATTATAATTGCCTTATGTAAACTTGAACTTCTATCTATACCGTAAATTTTCCCCGAAAATTATATTCACCACACTTACTTTCTTCTCTTCTTGTGTCATACAATTTCTTACTTTGTTCATTCTATTGTTAACTTTGAAAGCGATCGTTCGTTAGGATTAAATGAAGTTTATAACGTTTTGAAGAAGTTAGATGTGTTTCATTTAAGTTGAACAAAATTTCATTGTGAATTTTACAGCGCTAATCCGTCAGGTAGTCTTAGCCACATTAGTGGCTTACCGGCCTCTAATGGGTCTTCTGGTGCATAACTTCAATCGTAGAGTCGTCCACTCATTTTATAGGTGTAGTATCTAGCAAGATATACATGATCTAGTTATAGTAACTCTGACTCATTTATTATAATGTCAAACACAATATATTATTTATTTAATCTATAAAAACGGCGGAACCGAGAAGTTCCTATTGACACAACAATAGGTATTTCAAATTCTATTTGAAAACACAAAGAATTGACATTCGGATGTAATGTAGGTATGGTTGGGTTTAGTTGAAAGTGGCTTCCAGCTATAGGTATCTCCAAAACACATAGACTAGGACAGGTCTATTGTGGTAGCATGAAGAACGAATACCTTTTCGTATTTACCATGCCCAAACGTGTAGACTGTAGATTTTACGGTGGAGGTGGTATATAGTGATGTTCTCCATTTAAAGATCGTCTATATGATGCCGGAAAAAACCTCTTTGGGTGAGGTTTTCAAGATCTGTTGCCTTTTATACCGTGGGCATTAAATTTCATCAGGTTTGCGTTTTGTCTCCTCCAATTTTCATTACTTATATGTGCACTTACAGTGTAGCATTTGTGAAGAATGTTTCGAATTAGGAAAACTAAGAATAAGTCACTGATGACTTGTTCCTATTTGCGTCCTCTCAGACCGAACTTCAGTGACCACTCCTCAGTTTTGTAGCCGTCTGTGGTAATTGGGAGCAAGTTAGGTGGTCGCCACCAGAACGCATGTTTAATGCACTCTGCACATTTGTGGTGCCCTTTATGTAGTCTCGAAAATGCTATGCTGTCGAACAGGTATCCAATGGGAAACTACAATACTGTCTCACCCAGTGGTCACTGCAAAGATCTTCTGTGACAAATTGTAAATTTAGAAGACCGGCAGATATTCAATTCCTTTTATGAGATGATATAATATGGTATATTTGCACTTTCGCCCAATCCTGTCCAGACTATAGTGCCAGTCAATGTCCTTCTATTCATTATTTGTCTGCATGAAATCGTTGGTTATACAAATTCCATTCCTTGATCTAAATAAAGCCATCAAGTCTAATAGTACGAGGGAATTGCATCCCCAAAACAAGACTGAGATAACCCACCAAACAAAAAGTGAACAATACGCGAAAACTTCACTGCATCGTGCTCCGAATATTTATTCCATAACCTCTGCGACATTAATATGCAAGACAAAAGAACTAGGATACTCCTACCCACCTATCTGGCGGCAGTTTGTTGCCACCAAAAATATTTTCAGAATTGCTCCGGTTTTTTTGTTGGTGTTGTCGCAGCTATTATTATTCCTTTTACATTTTTCGAACACCATTAGACTGGGATAATGACGCCACAAATTTAGTTCGGCGTGTGTGTGTGTATTTTTTTTTTCGAAACAGCTGCTACAAAGTTCTAGGGACTGCCAGAGCACCTAACTCCGTACTTGATATTCATGCATGCGGCAGCAATATGCTTCTATATGGGTTAATAAAATTGAAGTACACTGTGGGATATTATAAAACGTTTAAGGTGCGGATGCAGGAGGGTATGTCTCTGGATTTGTGAGTGTTTGGTTCGAAACCACACATATTTGTGAGGTGGACATGAAAAAAAATTCGATGTTGCGGTGCCAGCATTTTATTATAGAAAAAGGACATTATATCAGCGTTATAGGGTATAAATTATCGAGGACTGAAAATACTGAAGCTATACCAACGTGTCAAATTGAATGTTTAAAATTATTCTACTCTAAAGTGGTGGCAACTGATGCTTTAAAGTGATGATGGGTTTAACAGGTACAATTCACTGCTTAAAGGACGATTCTGGATCATCAATTTAATTTTATAGTTAAAACTGTTTTAGCTGGTGCGATACTTTTTTAGAGAATGATTTATGTGTAGGTTTCGAACCGACATGAATGCTTGAATCGATAGGTCCACTTAATGTGCAAACTTGGTAAATTTAATTTAAAGAATTACGGTTAGGAAACACATTTTGGACCACTAAACACAACATATTGGGGAAGATGTCCCGATATTGCTATTAAACTTGATCATCATAATGATGGCTATGGTCCAAGAAGTAAGGTCCACATTGTAGCTATCTCAGAAGGCAACAGTCGAAATACCGCATGAAGATGGACAACGCACAAGCTAATGTCAAAAGTAAATGCAAAACACTTTCACCATCGTCTACATAGAATAAAATACCGTGCGAAAATGAAGCGTTGCTATTTTGAAAGACGCACCATCAACGCTGCTCACCGTTTCACAATAATATTAATAATCCAATTTCACGCCATGTTAAAGCCACTGCTTCCTAATTGCACACAGCACAACAATCAACAGCCATTAAGTTAATCCCATTTGCAGATTCTTCACTCAGCAACAGGATCCTAATCTATAAACTTTTCTCCAGCAGCGGTGCGACACCAGTGTCCTCCAGGATGTTCTTTGGGAGCATCCTATCGGTGTCCCGCCATTGTTCTCACAAATCTCATTTCCTGTCGATGAAGCTTCTTCTCGCCTCGCTGCGTGTTACTTCAGACATTCCCATGGGGTAAGCACCGCAACCATCACCTTGCGACGACAAAATGGATTTTCGTGTTCTGTTTCAATTTTTTTTTTTTCATTTTCATTTGACGGTAAAATTTCCTCTCTTACCCCAGAAGTCAAGGATGGAAAGTAGCGAGGAATAGGAATAGGAAATGACTAAATCACAGGATATCCTCATCGTATTCTCGGGCTCCTTGGAGAAATGTTACAAATCACAGAGTATTCCTGACCATTGACGTCTTCTTATGGTTCATTATTCTGTTAGGGTGTATCTGTTTTAAGGACACTTAGGTATTAAGCCAGCGGGCTTCCTGGCTGCAGTTAATTGATATTGATGCGTTTTCGTATAAGATGTTGAAAACAATTCGAACATGGTGTAAGAGAAAACGTGGAACGGAAATTTATTTTTGTCGCTCTTTAAATGGTCTTCGTTTAAGAAGGTCTGAAGTGTATGCCTACTAGATACAATTTCACCCAATCGATTCAAGATACCAAGACCGACTTCCTTCCCTTGTTCACACTCATGCAAATGAGGGATTCCTGTTTAACATAAACCTATAAGTCAAAGGTATAAGAATCCCATCGTAAATCGTTTAACAACCCTGCACTCATGACACATAAATTCTCATCATCGATACAAATGTGGAATTATTTTAATTTCCCTCAGGGACGATGACCATGGTATCCAAATCCAGTACCACAGTGTTCCGATATAAACTGTAGGTATGACTTCTCTGGTGTTGGTAGTGTTCAAGGAAAATCTTTAAAAATTGTGAGCAATTTTTAAAATGTACAGGTGTTCCAGTTGCAATACTAAGCTCGATGTAAATATAGGTAAGTGTTTCCCAGGTAACAGCTTTAGCCATGGTCTAGTTGCGATGACAATAGAAGCTGTTGTTGCGATTGCAAATTTATTTTAAGAGGAAGTTATGCTTTTTTAGTGGATATATACTAATGCGTTATCCCAACGAACTATATCTATAGAGAGGTTCTACCCGCTTTACAGTTTTCGAGGAATTAACGTGCATTTAATTTATAGCTTTATAGCTTCCTGTCCATGCATTAACATGTCATTGTGTATATAGTGGAGCCGCTAACACTTGAATATTTATCTGAGGCTTGTTTATTATACATCATACTGGAGAAGAGATATAAATATAATGAAAGCGAATTGTAACATCCTGTCCTATGCCGCCTGCTCACTGATGTGTCTGCCGATCATGTTATAATTTATTTTCTATTTTATTATTTATTTGACTCGCGTTTTACACTACTTTTGTCAGGATACTACACGAATGAAAGCCTTTTGGGACGCTTTCAGAGAAAGATTCTTCCAGTAATTTTCGGTGCAGTTTTCGTATAAATAAAATAAATAAATATGAGTTGGCACAACAGGTCCGTTAGGGCGTTAGGCAATAACACCCAAATAAATTTGGAAATAACACCCTAAAAAATCTCGTACAATTTGTTGTTTCAAAAATGTTCGTCATTTTGGATGTTATTTCCTTTCCAGGGTTGGTTTTTTTGACAAGCAGTAAAGCCCAGAATAGTAAGTGGAAATGCATAAACAGTGGAATAAGGCAGCATGTGCCTCCATAACTCCCCTGCTTAGGTTTCTTTTGGATTTTGGACTAGGTGGGAGTATATGTACTGCAAAAAACTTCAATATCCAATTTCGCACATACTCCAAATCTGACAGTAACCCCATGGCCCATACGGCCATACGTATTAAACAGCAAATTATTCTTGTGGTTTATAATCTTGTTGCTTATTTTTGGGCGCTATGCATTTTTTTGGGCGTTATTTCCAAATCGATTTGAAGGGGCCTACAATTTTATGGTGAGTCGGAACGGCTGAATTAAGAAGCATTTTGAGGACAGTTATACTCTCGGATGTTTGTCAGACGTTGAGAGGTGGCGCAGTGGAAAAAACCTTAAAATATAATTTGTGTTTTCTGGGGATCGAACATGGAATCCCTCGTACAGTGGTCCACCACACTAAAAACTGATCCACCATACGTTTTGCTATATAGTTATAGAACAAAAAACAACAAACAGTAACTAGTCAGCCACAAAAAGTAATGAGATCCAAATGTACGCCAAGTTTTTTTTGCAGGCACAATTATGTTAAGAAAATTGGTACGCCCCTTGGTAAAGTTTTCAAATTCTTATACTCGTATTATGTTATATAATATAGATCCAAACGAAGAACTTGCTAAGTAAGCCTAACATTGAACATTCTTAAATGTCCAGTCCATCTTTTTATACAAAGCCGGTCCTACCGCTCTACCAAATTCCAACACTTTACGATAACCGGAAGTGGTCCAAATAAATAATAACCGATTTTCAAAAGGGTGTTTTTTTTAGAGGTATATAACTTTAAAATGGAATAAAACAAAGATGATTAATTGACATGAAATTTACTTTATGAAAGATAATCTTCTGGCATTATAATTTAAATATGATTTCTGGCTCGGTCGTAGTCTAATCTGGAGGTCCAATTTTCGATGACTTTTTCCAACTTTTGTGGCTGTATATCGGCAATAACGCGGCGAATGTTGTTCTCCAAATGGTCAATCGTTTCGGGCTTATCGGCGTTGACTAGCGACTTCACATATCCCCACAGAAAATAGTCAAGAGGCGTTATATCGGACGATCTTGTAGGCCAATGCACGGGTCCGAAACGTGAAACTATGCGGTTACCAAACGTTTCCTTCAATAAATCAATTGTGGCACGAGCTTTGTGACATGTTGCGCCGTCCTGTTGAAACCACAGCTCTTGTACATCATGGTTGTTCAATTGATGAACGAAATAGTCAGTAATCATGGCTCTATAGCGGTCACCATTGACTTTAACTTTCTGGCCAGCATCGTTTTTAAAGAAGTACGGACCAATTATTCCACCAACCCATAAAGCGCACCAAACAGTCAGTTTTTGTGGATGTCTCAACATACACTTGAGGATTATCATCACTCCAAATACGGCAGTTTTGTTTATTGACGTATCCATTCAACCAAAAGTTGACGAATATGTGGACCGTAAAATGGACGTAGTGCGCGATACGTATTTCGAACAGAACCATGATTTTCAAAATAAATTTGTTCAATTTGGAAGCTGTGTTTAGGCGTGAGTCTATTCATGTTGATATGCTAAACCAAACTAAAAACAAATCACTTGACTGTTGATAAAATGGCCGCCAGTTAAAATAGTGTTGCCAACTTAAAGTTCTATACCTCTAAAAAAAAAACACCCTTTATATACCACGGCCTCTGAATGTTCACAGTGCACCAAAAAATCTGCCATTGTGTAAAATTTCACGATTTTAGGATGCACGAAATGCTTCACAATTTTGTTGATCTGTCACTCTGTCAGTGACAGTTACAGTTTTTTGTGATTTTTGTGAGTATCTTGAAATTTAAATTAAATTAAATTTTCGTGAAGTGATTCCTTTTAATGAAATGCTCCAAATTTTTGGCTTAATTGGTTCCAAAGTTAGAGGAGAGTCGAAAACGGCCTGAGGTGGTTGCTGTAAAAAGGTTTTGTGCCTTTGCTAGAAAACTTGGCTATTTGCACTACCGTGCGCTCTTTGACTTTGAAATGTGGAATAATGAATTCAAGACCTTTGTAAGATTGAGTTGAGAAGTATAGAATCTATTCTTATTGTAGTAGAATTGTGTTTAGAATGTTAAATATGTAAAAAAGTAAAGAAACAAATATGAAAAGAAATGATTTGCTAATTATAATGAAGAAAAGAAAAAAAGTACCTAAGCAAAAAGTAAAGAGTCAGTCGATAAGCAGCCACGTAGAGCTAAGCAAGCCCTGCTAAGTTGTTTTTAATCAATACTTTTATTTTAATAAATATTTCGTTAAATGAATGAAAGAAATCAATGTTTTTTTTTTATTTAATTCACGGACTAAATGACTACATTATGTAGTGGTTCTGGGTGGTAACAAAAAGATATTGCCGGTAATGCTCACCACCACTAGATGCTTTGCTTATCCTTATAATAAAAAAATATATTTCGGCTTTGTTCAAATGTCTCTCTCCAAAGGTACAATTTTGATTGTACAATTCTAGGTACACATATTATTTTCCACGGATTCCTAAACATACCTATCTATAGTAACGAAAACTTTCCAAGTATCCAGATAAAAGTTGTTTATACCGCGGATTTATTTATCTTTTTTCCTAAAGAAGCAAAGAATTTCCTTGGGTATTTCCCCACCTGTGCAGGTTGAATAAAAATGATTGACAAAAAATAATCGAAAAAGGAAATAATGTAAATAAGTCTTAAGATTTTTTTTTTCTTTTGTAGTGCTAATGCAATGAAAGGCATTCATTGTTGGTATCTTCGCGCTATAGCCGATAAATTTGAAAGCCTCAAATATTGGGTATAAAAACTTTCTGCCAAAGACTATAGGAAACTTATTTACATAAAATTGCGACCATTTTTCATGCTAACTAAAAAAAATCGCTAAAACTTTTTTGTTGAGGTGAGTGGACTTGATGCGATAACAAATGAATTGATGTGATAAATTTAGGACGGAATGCTAACCATTCTTCGATCATTATGCGAAAAGTTAAATTTGTGTCATACGACCTTTTGTCCAATCAAGTTGCCATTCTAGTTCTACGATGCTTATTTTCCAGGAAGGTCCTGTTTGACATTGCACACAGATTAACTTTTGAACGCTGTCCAGAGAAAACTCAAGGTTTCTTTCCGGACAACAATAGCCGTTTTTTATTATCAGCTATGATCCATAAGATCATCGATTTACATGCACTTACAACAACAACATGTGATTCTGCTTTTCATCGAGATCACGAAATATGATCTGAAAATTAATTCAACTATTTCTCGTTGTTGTTTCGTGGCGTTGTTTATTTCATTCACTAAAGGTTGGTGTCCCTGTAAATTATAGACACACAGTAATGTTGCCAGACCAAAATGTGAACCACAATTAACAACACAAAAAATCAGTTAGCATTTTTTCAAATTCGAATAAGTTACTACTCCGACTTTCGAGATGTTTTGCTTCGCTATATAGCACAGAAATATAAATGGAAATATTAGCAGTACAATACAGTTAATTATGATGCATATTTGAACATAACATTTGAACATAGTTTCCCCAAAAAAAATATTCAATGCTAAATGTATGCAGATATGTATCCATATGGTAACACCCCTACACAACAAGCGAAATGTCAAACTCAAATATGAGCAAGTGCAATGGAAAAATCATCGCATTGTGACGTCACATTGTACCGTGTGGCTGCAAGATGGCTGGTAGCAATACGAAATTTGTCATAATTGGTATTGGATTTTATATGTGTGTTGCCACAACTCAATCAATGATCCAGTTTGTTTTATTTTCATGATCTGATCCGGATCAGATCACGCTAATAATAAAAAACGGCTAATGACTTCCACTTCAGTTATAATACCTACGACTTAAGGCGTTACATTTGTGGAATAAATATTTCCCAGCCGTATATAGCATACACACTTGCAGACTTTCACATTGACACCATTGCAGCTGCCTGACATCCAACTGCCGTCTGACCTGATTCGTAGTTCGCCCTAGAAGCAATCTGGGTCACATACTTGCTCGGTCCAATTAGCAATATAACCCCTTTTCGTAACGCACTCGGATTAGTGTGACGTCGTTTTCCTAATTGGCTCGCAGAATTTCCCTCAACGAAAAACATTTGCACGAGCGAATGAGATCCTTTAATTCCAGATAAAGTGATAAAAACCACCCGACGATATTCCCACAATAATTCGGGCTGAAGAAAGATTTTTTTCCCCCAATTCTGGCAATCACCAGACAAATGGAAAATCCCACAACAAGCCTGTAAAATTCACATAATTTATTTTAATGAGAGGATTCGTCCTATCTCCCATGGTTCGAGGAGGAGAGTGCGGATGTGAGGAATCTTACAAATAAACAAAGCAACAGCAGAAAAAAAAAACCAACGCCAAGATAAATTTATCTGCAGCGTCCCATAATCAAGTATCTTGCTACTTGGGTAAGCGATTGTGTTTTGTTTGCGGCCGTGGTGTTCCTTTGGGCAAGGATTGTTCGTCTTCGCGCATTGATGACCCTATTGCTGTTGTGGTGCGGGAGTGGAATTAAGTTCTATTGTTTACCACATGAAATTAAAGCAGGTCACTTGATGCTTATTCCCACACGTATGTACAAAGCCTACCCATTTTGCTCCTGCGAATGCGGAGTAATTTCTTGGTCAAGGGCAGCTGATTTAGAGCAAGCAAAAGGAGACAAGACACAAAATGCTGCGTGGTGTAGTAGGTGGTGGGCTGATGGTTTGTTTAAC
The DNA here is from genome assembly GCA_955612985.1 of Cheilosia scutellata. Taxonomy (NCBI): domain Eukaryota; kingdom Metazoa; phylum Arthropoda; class Insecta; order Diptera; family Syrphidae; genus Cheilosia; species Cheilosia scutellata. The sequence goes on from OY015313.1 coordinate 5,712,774, forward strand.
AAATCACTGAATCCTTAATCTGTTTTATTTATTATAACGTCACGGTACGGTAGGATTTCAGGACTGGTTTCCATTTTTTGTTTTGTGGGATTTTTGGGATGGGGATATTGGTGGGTGGGAGTAGCGTCTACATACTTAATTTAAAAATACCAGTAGCTCATTAAAGCGGTTCTAAGATAAGTCTGGAATTGTGATTCACCTACCAATGGGTATCAATATTAATTCAGCTTGAGCCTTATCAGCTCTATCATTAGTGAAAATTTCGTGAGCACAATGTTCAAGGTACATTTCAATGTAATCTTGTTTTTTATGGAAGCTTCACTTTTAGCTTTCGTTCTATATTTTTATCTGACGGTTAAGAATAATTGCCAAAGCTTCTTGGTAGAACACTGGGTCCTTGTTGGTCTTTAACACCGCCTAAATTGGTACAATTGAGGGCTGTTTTTCATATTTACATTTCATATTTAATCAAACGATAAGAAATTGAAGAAGACAGGAGACAGAAGACAGAATACAGAAGACAGAAGACAGAAGACAGAAGACAGAAGACAGAAGACAGAAGACAGAAGACAGAAGACAGAAGACAGAAGACAGAAGACAGAAGACAGAAGACAGAAGACAGAAGACAGAAGACAGAAGACAGAAGACAGAAGACAGAGGACAGAAGACAGAAGACAGAAGACAGAAGACAGAAGACAGAAGACAGAAGACAGAAGACAGAAGACAGAAGACAGAAGACAGAAGACAGAAGACAGAAGACAGAAGACAGAAGACAGAAGACAGAAGACAGAAGACAGAAGACAGAAGACAGAAGACAGAAGACAGAAGACAGAAGACAGAAGACAGAAGACAGAAGACAGAAGACAGAAGACAGAAGCAGAAGACAGAAGACAGAAGACAGAAGACAGAAGACAGAAGACAGAAGACAGAAGACAGAAGACAGAAGACAGAAGACAAAAGACAGAAGACAGAAGACAGAAGACAGAAGACAGAAGACAGAAGACAGAAGACAGAAGACAGAAGACAGAAGACAGAAGACAGAAGACAGAAGACAGAAGACAGAAGACAGAAGACAGAAGACAGAAGACAGAAGACAGAAGACAGAAGACAGAAGACAGAAGACAGAAGACAGAATACAGAAGACAGAAGACAGAAGACAGAAAACGGAAGGCAGTGAGTTTTTAGTGTTGATACAAGTAAAAGTAACGCTCATACCACAACGGTTGCGAGAAGCCAAACCTAGGGTCCTTTACGGACTTGCTTATTTATTTATTTTCACAGTGCAGTGTATTGATAAACTTCGGTCAGTGACTAGCATTAATGAAGTTACAGGACTATCAAAACGAGAAAAGGGTTTAGATATTTTTGTGGTTTTCATGTATCATGTCAAAATTTTCGGTCTCTGCAAAAACCTACTTAATCCTAAAAACCATAACCAATTACCGTAGTGCAGAACTGCATAGTTGAAAAATATCAGATACGTTAAAATTCTGAAATTAAATAGAAGTAGCGTCGAAGAAACTTAAATAAAAAGCCAATCCAAATTGCTCGTATCCATGCATAGAACCAAAATAAAATCCTTTCAACCTTAATACCGCTAAAAATTCTTCCGCATACATATATCAGAAAATTGGAAATACATGTTCTCTTCCCTCAAATAGGTGTCTTAAAATATGTTTTAAACATTTTTTAATACACTTTCCAATACGCCATCTCCTGCAGCTTGTATTAAGCGACATAAATATTTAATCTGCTCCTTTAAGGAACGAATTTCCCTCTGACATTGTATGCACTTAGTGGCATTGCGATTGCAAGGTAAACGTATTTCACATACGTGACTAAAGTACGAATGTAGGCACCTGTCTAGATTCTGGAATTCAAGTTGACATATTATACGTACCGTAATATTTAGTTGGAATGCGAGTAAATATACTCACATGCAGACACGTCTACATATTTAGGAATTTCACTAAAGTTCGTTGGGGTGGGAAAAGTTTTACAACGGGAAACTTTTCACCATCTGCAAGACATGGAGGACATTTGCATAGAGATGCGTTTGGTCGTTCGAGATGCTGATCGGTGGTTTTGGTTTAAAGGAACCCCAACAGTAGTCGGGTGCTTCAAATACTTTTGAAACAAATTTAAAATAGTTGTTCGCATATTCGGCGTACTATGAGACGGATTTGGAAAATAATTTTAAAATTTCTATAGACTTACCTAAGTTTAGATTGATTTTATACAGTTAAATCTTAAATTTTATAGCATTTTCATTTAATCAGGGTATTATCTCTAATGTTTTTAGTATACATTTGTTCTTCATCGGAGGACATCTAGGAGTACTTACCTTTTACCTATACAAAAGAATCATGCACATTGCTTAACGATAACACTTCTGAAGTCAACACTTCAGCGAGCAAACCAGTAAAAAAACAATTTATATAAAATAATTAAGAATATGGACTATTCCAGCACTTCAAAAGTTCAAAAGCAATACCACGCCCAAAAGTGAGTCATCTCATACGACGCACAATCTAAGCTCAGAACTTATCACCTACTAACTTCGGAACACTCCTTGCTCAATAAATCGATAACCACTTAAGCAAAAATACACCTACTCCTCTGAAACTAAAACTAATACAATCATAAGAGACTCCAGCAACTGCCAGCAAATAACGAAACCAACCAGATGAGCTCCGGAACGACTCTATTTCATAATTTGAAAAGTTTCCCCACGGAGTGCCCGCAGTCACTTGGTCAAAAATAAATAAATCGCATATACTTCTCTGGTTGGATATGTTCTTATTCTGAATATGGAAGAACGAGCATCTCAGTGTCTTCAAGAAGATACTCGGGCAGATTTGAATTCGCTGCTCTCCAGAGGGAGCAGACTGCATTCCTGTATCCCTGCAAATATTTTTCCATGCAAAAAGTTATTTGCCGAGAAGCGTTTCGCAGCGATATGTTTATCACTTTAATTGGTTTTCCCCTGATTGCACTTGAATGGGTGCAAGGAACTGTATTTCGCACAATAGCAGCACATCGCATCGATAGGAAAACTTTGGCAAAACACTTATTTCCTTCATAGTGCTGTTGTTGCTGATGATTGAGCGGGCGATAGCAATAGCACCATTTCCGGTCGTTTCTTGTTTTTTTTTTTTTCTGTTTTCACTGCCAAGCGAAGTTTCCCTATTTTCCTAGTTCGCAAAAAGTAAAGTTGTTGGCGAAGGAAACTTAACTTTCCGGTTGCACACAATAAATCATTAAAACGAACGAAAACATATTCCGGCACAGAAATGTTGGAAGTTTATATTTCGGGGGCGTATGAGTAATATTTTGAAAAAATACGATTTATATGGCTGGATAATGACAAATTATTGTTGGCTCGACTTTTGTCAGACCAGACTGGTTATTCGTGTAAAATGTCAATCGGATGGTTGCTAGAATATGGATAAGTAGTAGTGTGAAAAAATTGCTTAAATTGTAATTTTTAGTAGCCGGACATCAAGAGTAATTTTTAAATGCTAAAATCATGGCTATTGGTATTTAAACGTAATTTCAGGAATCGAAAATAGGCGAGTTTTAATTAAAACTTTTCTCGGATAGCCAAATATACAGTAATTCACCATATTCACAAGTTTATACCACTTTTTCATAAGTGAGTGCATACTTTCAGGCTGATTCAGAGCAAGTCATAGCAAATTGATTTATTGGTGAGGTAATGTTTGTAGGGGGTAAGTCTCTAGAACTACTCATCCCATTCCAAAATAGAACGCTACGCTATCCATGAGTAATAAAGTATATTTTATTTTTTTGATGTACAGATCTTCGAAGCAAAAAAAAACTCTAGGTAAATTTTTAATTTTTTTTATTTTAATTTTTACCCAGACACAAAAAGTGTCTGGGTAAACCAACGTTATTACCTTATAGCAGCGTTTCCCAATTTTTTTTTGTCGCGGATCACTTTTCGTTTTTTGGAGAGAACCTATCCTGATTTCAATATAAAATTCGTAGAAGTCGTGGAAAAATATCCTTGCATCTACGACTATACAATAAAGGAATATTGCAGAAGGGATGTCCATGAAAAGGCTTGGAATGCCTACAATCTTTCTGTAGGACTGATGCACTCTATGCAATTAGTGTCTTTTTTTATGACCAATGGCTCAACTAGATTTAAAAGAGTTTCAAACGTTTCGGGGCTCATTCGATAACAGTTTTGAAATTGGGGGGGATGTGCTCTGAGTTCCTTAGCGCAAATATTTTCACCATGATTTATTAAATTAGTAAATGCAGGGTGCACCCAATATTTCCTTTTATTTTGTCTTTTTTTTTTCTAAAATCAAACCACATTAAAAAAATCGAATCATCGGAGTCGTCGGATGACATGTTAGTTAGAAATTTCAGGCAGTGGTTAGTGTGCTGGACTGCTGTGCGAGGGATCCCAGGTTCGATCCCCGGAAAAACACAAATTACATCTTAGTGTTTTTTCTACTGCGCCACCTCTCGCGAACGTCTGACAAACATCTGAGAGTATAACTGTCCTGAAAAAGCTTCTCAATTCAGCCGTTCGGAATCGGCATAAAATTGTAGGTCCCTTCCATTCGTCCCAAAAATATAAACTTACACAAACCAATGGTTACGAAAAGCTAGGCCTAGGGTGTCTGCCGCCTGTTGCGCCACCTATTTATTTATTTATTTATTTTAAATAAGTGTTCTCAAAAACCAGTTTGTTTTCCAAAACAGGCATAGATACGGTAACTCCTAATTCCGTACCAAAATGTCGAGCATTTATTTACAGGCCTATAGCCCGTCATCGGTGAGAGCACGCCTGCATTTAATTGAGTAACCCAAGATCCATCAAGTGCCTCCTCATAATCATGAAATGCTGGGGGGATTTCCCACATCTTATCAGTGAAAATTCTTCTCAAAATTATATACCTACATACTGGAAATACGTATTATTTTATAAAGTGCTAGTTTACTCATTGTTTATTGTTCAATGATAAGTAGGCAACCTATTCTGACATTTAGGAGTAATCGTTCAGTTATTTTGTTAGTCAATTTAAAATGTTATTGAATACGGTAGTTTTGGCTTTATTGTTGGTGTTTTATTGTTTCGGTTGCGTTTTAGCGCATCCACATTATTCGAAAACAAAAAAGGATGTAAATGGCAGACGAGTTGTTACACAAAGCATATTCATCTCCCCAACAAGGTGTCGGCAAGATCACAGAGGAAGATGTAGAGATAGAAATACTACATATATTCTATAATGAGAGATTGGTAAGTCTGAATAAAAATGTATGCATGTATAGTTGCAGCCATTTGCAACCTATGTTAGTTGCTTAGTGGATGGTTGTAAGGTGTAAACATAGTTTAAATATTTTCTTTAAATTTAAGACTATCCAATGTGAATTTCGCTAAAAATAAAAACTGTTTACTAACGATCATCTCACTGACAACCAATTTAGCGAAATCAATAAAATTAAATGAATCCGAGCTTTTTTGTATATTTATTGCAACGTATTGAAAGTTTCCAACACATCCGAAGATTGTAATAAAATTTCAACCCTTCGACCATTAAGCAAAACAATAATAGTCCAGCAGTTGTCTATATCTATGCCGGAGTATAAAATGTAAAACGCACTATCTCTCAATGCATACGCAATTAATAATATAATACATTATTTATATTGCTTAATTTGTATGTATTGTTGATAACCACAAGACAATCTCTAAGCTGTTTAATTTTTCAAGTAGTACAGCATCATCAGTATCTGTAAAATGTTATCGCGTACGGTTGCTCTTTTGCTTTTGGCATTTTCCTGTATTTTTTGTGCCGCAGCACAGCCGCAGCGCTTAATTCAAAATAATATTATACCAGTAGCTGCGGTGGACCAAAATGTTAGTAAAAGTGTATTCTTCACACCAGAGAGATGTAGTCGCAGACTTGATCACAGGGGTAGATGTAGAACACGTGCCCGCCGGTTTTGAGTGGTAAGCTTTAGTGCAATGTGGAATCTGATTATAAAATTCGTTAATTAGATTATCAGGTCAATCTGTATAAGCCTGTTGATCTATTATGAACTTAAATTTTACTAGTATGGGTAGTACTAGCACCCGTTTAAAGATTGTATTTGCCTAATTTTTGTCTTTTCGTTTTAGTATATTCTTTTGTATTGTATTATGCTGCTCGGGCATATGCACAACGATTTTGTCCGCGGCAAATAGACGAGAAAGAAAGAAGAGACTGGTAAAAGTGGTTTTGTATTTTTGATCTTTATTGACGGAGATCAATTCTCTTACTGACTAGGCTTATTCTAACTTAAACTAACTAAGTACAAATTCATGATTTAGTTTTTATACATGTGTATGTTGGTATATGTATTTATGTATTTGATATGTGTGATGTGTATGTGTGTGTGAGTGCTTGCATGCGTTATAAAGCACAGTAGTTTTGTGCATGTATGTAATTGTTAGAAATACATTATGTTATGAATTTTTATATAATACAAAATTCAAATGCCGCGAGTGCAGGGTGTCACTACATCACCCCCTTTCCAGTAAAAAAAAAAATATATGTATATATAAATGTTTTACGTAAACTTCACATTCTTTTTAGTCGTATAATCATTGCTAAGAATTCCAAATGCAGGTTTCAATCGATCTATTGAAATTGAGGAATGCTTTCCGTTTAAATTCACTATAAAATATTTACGTAGCTTTTTAATAACTAAAAAGGGTCCATTATATGGTTGATGGAGGGGAGGTTTGACACTATCCACTCTAACAAAAACATTAGTACAATTTTCTAAGGATTTTGGGACGAAAATGTCCGTTTGGTTTCTTATTCTTGGTTCGCTAATTTGTATATTTCGCATAAATTCACGAAAACGCTCTACTAAACTAAAGGAATCCGTTTCCGAATTGGAAGTGTTACCCCCAGTTTCACACTGGAAGTTTAAACTAAAGTTCAACTGAACCTGAACGTAAGTTTAAATTTGAAGTTCAACTCGCCCGGTTTCACAATATAATCTAAACTTCAGTTCAACTAAATTTGATGAATGAATTTGATAGTATTGTACAGTACTTATACGACTTTTCCAAAATCGTTCCTTGTCTTTTCTTTCAAAGAATACTCAAAACAACGTCAAATATATGTGTTTTTGACAATCGGTTGATCTGAGGTTTAAACGGCAGAGTACTGTAGTTTAACTTAAACTACAAAATGAACTCTGTTCAAGGTTTAAACGAACCTGTGAAACAGAATGAATTATTGAACTAAAGTTTAAACTAAAAGTGTAGTTTAAACTCCCACTGTGAAACTGGGGGTTAGTGAAAATTTCTCCAGGAATTCGCAAAGTTTGTCCATACAACATTTCAGCAGGTGAACATTTCAAATCTTCTTTATGAGCCACACGTATCCCAAGCAAGACAAAAGCGAGCTCATCGCTCCAATTGGAAGTGTTACACCTAGCCATTAAAGAAGATTTTAAGTGCCTATGAAAGCGCTCTACAAGCCCATTGGCTTGTGGGTGATACGCAGTAGTTCGGATATGGTGGACACCTATTAGTTTTGTAATGTTGTTAAACAATTTAGATGTAAATTGTGTACCTCGGTCTGTTGTTAGCAAAGATGGCACACCAAAACGCGAAATGTATTGCGAAACAAAAGTTTTAGCTACTGTCTCTGTCGTCATATCTCTAATTGGATACACTTCAGGCCATCGCGAAAATCGATCTACTATTGTGAGTATATAATGAAAACCGCAAGATAGTGGAAGTGGTCCAACTATATCTAAGTGAATGTGGTCAAATCTACCACTAGGTACATTAATTCTTTGAAATTCTGTTCGAGTGTGCCTTTGCACCTTGGATTTTTGACAGGATATACAGTTCTTTGCCCAAATCCCCACATCTTTGTTAATACTTGGCCAAAAATAACGTTCTGTTATTAACTTTCGTGTGGCCCTAACTCCTGGGTGCGAGAGGCTGTGTAACTTGTCAAAGATCATTTTTCGCAGTGAGTTCGGAACAAATGGCCTACATTTCCCAGTACTGTTTTCGCATAGAATTTTCTCATCCATCATAGGAAATGAAATATATTCAAGCTTAATGCGATTACTTTTGTTCTTTTTATTGTTTAAATACATTGTGATTTGTTCATCGGATTTCTGCTCTGTTATAAACGTCTTGTAATCGATATCAGAACTAATTGAAGAGTTTTCAGATGGGCACGAAAGCAAATCGGCTACAACATTATGCTTCCCGCTAATGTGATATATCTTATCGGTGAATTGAGCGATGAATTCCAGATGGCGAGTTTGCCTCGGACTTCGATCTGTTTTTGAACCTATAGCCGTAGTGAGAGGCTTGTGGTCCGTATACACCACGAAATATCGTCCCTCAACAAAGTGTCTAAAATGCTTAATTGCCAAATAAATAGACAAAAGTTCGCGGTCGAATGCTGAGTACTTTACTTCAGCCGTGGACATTTTTTTAGAAAAGAATGCCAGGGGTTGCCAACATTTGTTAAAATATTGTTGGAGAACGGCCCCTACAGCAGAATTAGATGCATCTGCTGTAATACTCAAAGGTACGTCATCTCTGGGATGTACTAATAAGGTGGCATTTGCAAGGACCTGTTTAATTTTCTCAAAATTTGTTTGGCAATCACTGGGCCAGGAAAAAGTTAGCTTAGCTTTGGAGAGCTTCTGCAGAGAAGATAGATGAACATTTATAGGAGTTAGAAGGAGTTATAGGGCTGGTTGAGTTCCAAAATAGCATTAACTCTGCTTCGTGAAGGAAGGATGCCATCTTTGGAAATAGTGTAACCTAAAAACTCGAGCTCCTTACTACCAAAAATACACTTTGAAGACTTAATTGTTAGCCCAAACTTCGATAACCTCTCAAATGTTAACTGCAAATGTTCCTTGTGTTCTTTTTCATTGCGGCTGGCAATCAATATGTCATCTATATAGACAAAAACGAAATCTAAACCATACGTAACCTCATTCATAAACCTCTGAAAGGTTTGGCTCGCATTCCGAAGACCAAAACCCATGCGCGGAAACTCATATAGCCCAAAAGGGGTTATTATGGCTGTCTTATAGATGTCTTCCGCAGCGATGGGGATTTGATGATAGGCTCTGAACAAATCAATTTTAGAAAATACTTCACATCCTACAAGTCGCATGGTGAAGTCCTGTATATGTGGTATCGGATACCGATCAGGAATAGTGACGGCATTAAGTCGCCTATAATCGCCACAAGGTCGCCAGTCCCCACTATCCTTTTTCGGTACCAAATGTAGTGGAGAAGAAACTGGAGAAGACGATGGACGGCATATATTCAGCTCAACCATGTGATCAAATTCAAGCTTTGCTGTGCGATGTTTGCTTGGATCAAGTCGACGTGGCCTACAACAAGGCAATTGACCATTGGTTGAGATGTGGTGGACTACAGAGTGTTGAGCAGGTGTATCGAAAGAGGGAGCAGCAGTTATGGTAGGAAACTTTTTAAGAAGTTCAGCATATTCATTATCCCTAGCATAAGCAATTGGAGTCGGAGTATTGTACATCACACTGCATGTTTCAATTGATAATGACGTGATTGTGTCTATGATTTGCTTTCTTTTTAGGTCCACAGAAATTCCAAATTTAGATAAAAAATCTGCACCTATAATCGGTCTATTGACCTTTGCCACAGTAAAATTGTACCTAAAATTGCGACGCAAACCTAAATCCAACTCTAATAACTTACTCCCATAGGTAGGAATATGTGTTCCATTCGCTGCTGCTAAACAGAAATTAGGAGTCTGTTTTATAGTTTTTAATTCAAATTTGTCTAACGGTATACAGGATAAATCATTAATTTTCAAAATATTATATCTTATAATTCGTTGACTCACTGTACTTGTCCAGCTAAGAAGATATTGTGCCGACAACAACAACAACAATTCAGTGATGCTCTAAATTCAGAGATATGTACAGTGTACTCTCTCCTTACGGACACCTCTCATAACCGGACACCTCTTTTAACTGGACAGATTTCAAAGAACGGAAATAAATACATAATTTTTCATATTAATAATTCTCTCATAAGCGGACTCTCTTATAACCGGACGCGGACACCTAATTTCAGAACCGCAAAGGGTTTAGCTCTCTCTTAAACGGACAAACAAAACACAACTCGAGCACTTTTTTAAGTTTCTTACTCTGTTCTGCTGTTTGTTTTTTTTTTTTTGTTTCCTCTTTTGTGGCGTGTGCCACAGTGCCTGTCTGTTCGGGGTATGTTAAAGTACTACGCCACACTTGCCTTCTCATGAAAGTCTTGTCGGGGGAGACAGGGAATTCGGTGTATTCTACCCTTCTTTTCTCAACTAACCTAAAAATCTACCTGTCTCGCCCGACACGACTTTCATAGGGAGGCATGTGTGCCGTGTGGCCCAGCACAAAGTCATGAAGAGAGTAGGCTGTGGAAACCGTCGACTATCCGTCTATGTTTGGAATACTAAAGTACAAAGTACAAGCCCCTATTCTGGGTCATTTATTTCCCGCTCATGAAAAAAACATAAATGATACAGCTGTTTGAAATATTTAAAACTGGTCAAACTATTTGCCCGCTTAATGGGTAAAAAATGTGCATAATTATGTGCATACATACCTACTTTTAAATAATGTAAAAATACATTTTCAAGCCTTTGTTTTTGTTTGTGTATATTTTTATTCGTAAATAATTTGTATCATATACAAATAATCCTATAGGTCTAAATTCAAATTTAGATAAAATTCCATTTCACCCTTATTTTACATATAGGATTTAATAGGCTTGTATGTTGTGTTTATTTTCTCGAGTTTGTCAATTAAGGTTTTTTTCCTCACAAGCGGACACCTCTCATAAGCGGACAAATTTGTTGGTACCGTCGGTGTCCGCTTATGAGAGAGTTCACTGTATTCAGATTTGGTTGTTGTTGTATTGTGATTGAACTAATTTCTTCTAGTATGGTTTATCAGTACCTACGTCAAACGGGCTAACATTGACCACCAAATCAGCCGAGTAATTCCAGATACCCACTACCACTACTTTAAAACCCGAATGGGCAGCAAATCTATGAATCAGAAAAAAATTACGAAAATCGAACAAATGATTCACGAGTTATGGACCTACAGCAGTGTTCCCAGATGAAAATGTTGTTTTTCAAAATAAAATATCTTTTTTTGAAGATTTTTCCAAAATACATATAGAAAAAAAACTAACTAGAACGGAAAATTTTAAATAAAATCATATTTTTTAGTTAAGTACAAAAATGTCAAATGTCTCATAGTCGGCTCTTACATTGAGGCAACAGTCAATAAGCAACTGGCAATGGGAAACCAGCAATATTATCGCTCAAAGTTATTTTACTTTGAATTGAATTAGAGATCTCATACCAAAGCAACTCAATATCGCTCGAACGAAGAATGTTGCAGATTGCAACCATAATTATCGCTAACGATACACAGCGCACGTTGAAAAGCGACAAATATTGCTTCCTTTCCTAGTAGCATCTAGTTCTAGTACAACAATTGTGATTATTGACACATTTGCGCATACTACGTTCTAGTACATACATGTAAATTGTAAAGTTTTGAAAAATATGTCGGACAATCCGTTGCTTCGATGTGAAGAAAAATATCCCTGATAGCTAAAAATTTTTGGCAATAATGTTGATTCAATCTGAGAAGAGGTTAAAATAAATTTGCGTATTGCTTATTGCTTATTGCTAGTCGCTTTATCACTTCTTGCTTGTTGCCTCAATTTAAGAGCCGCCTCAATGAGAGCCGGCTAAGGAATCAATATTTTTGCACATAAGTAGGTCTTTCTACCACCGGAGGTGCACATTTTTAACAACCCCAGATGCCTTGGTCCTGCTACAATTGACTTCTTCCACAATTTTATAAAAATATTATCAAAATGATCAGCTGAATTGAATGATAGATTATATTCTGCAATTGGTAGATACAACAATCTACATACTTAGGATAATTCTTCTTCTTAACTTCCTTGAGTTTGAGCCAATTTATCACATGGCACATATAGTTTCCAGTACATAACAGAAGTCGTGCATGAGTTCTTTTATTTTTCACTGACAATAATATGGAATAGAAAACCACTTTCTTTCATAGAAAATGTTATTTTAAATTGGTTTGTTTTTTCTTATAAGCAATACTGCTTTTCAATGCATGCCTCTATGGGCTAATTGTAGACATAGAAATTATAGTTCGATATCAAAAATCTTGAAATTTGATGAATTTAAGGTAAAAAGTCTTGCACATATTTTGAAGCTTAAAATTCTTGAAAAAAAGATATATCTTGTAATCTGGCATCGCTGACCTACAGACGGACGTTGTTTTTTATATAGTGGTATTTATGGATGCCTTCCATTCATCCCAAAAATAAAAAAGAAACTCACACAAACGAATGGTTGTGAGAAGCTAGGCCTACGGTACCTATACAGACCTGTAGCGCCAACGAATTATATATTTGTTTACCTACAGATACCTAAGCCAATAAAATGGAGAAATTAGAAGTGGTCACTATTAGCCATTAGATATTTTCGTTTAACTTTACCCACCCGATCAAAGATTGAAATGTCTCGGTCAAAGTTAGCCATTTGCTCATAAATTCACTGCATCAGCTGTCACATAGGAAGAATTTCCCATCATAAGAATTGTCCATATTCTCCCAATCTTTTTATCCGCCATCTGTATGAACCAATAGTGCTCAGTATAAAACCATAGAACTTATACTAGAATCCGATTACGTGAATAGAAAAATTTGGTTTACTTTTGGTCAAAGTTACCCTCCCTGGTCAATGTTAGGCAGTTTGACGGTTTACCTATACATTACAAATCGAAATCAAACTCGTGTCAACTTGGATTGGGGACCTAGTCAATTCAAGGTTAGATTAGATTAGGTAATGTTGGGGTGGGCGAATAGAAGAAAAATTCATCACATTTTCGAATCCCCTGTTAAGAGTTAGACTCAAAAAATGTGGAACAGACCAAAAGCCATCAAGTTACTATTGGCTTGCAGATTGGGGAAGTGTCACATAAGATTTTGGATCTACTTTACCTCAATCTCATCTGTACAGCTTCGGCACAATAATACGAGTTCTTTATTTTTATGGACTCTCATATATGGAAAATGAGTCCAATGACATAGTGTCACTTTTTTGTAGATATCGAAATATCCAATCCATCCCTAGGACTCAATGCACCTTCTAGGAGTCACTGTCAATTCAGGAATCACATGGCAGGACCACATATCCTATATCGCAAGATCAGCAGCCGCTAAGTTGGGCTACCTATTTAGAGCAAAGCGGTACTTTAGCCCCAAGCAACTTCTCCTTCTCTACAAAGCACAGGTTAGACCAATCCTGGAATATTGTTCCCATATATGGAGCTCGACCCCAAAATATTCACTTAACCTATGTACTTGACAGCATACAGAGGCGAGCAGTTCGACTTATTGGAGACCCTACACTCACATCGAATCTAAAACCGTTGGTGCACAGAAGACAAGTCGCTGACCTATGCTTGTTCTATTCCGGAACATCTACTTCCATGGTAGATGTTCCGAGGAACTCAAAGACATTATTCCTCGAAATACAACTTTTAGGCGCCCCACAAGACAGGCTGCTAATGCTCATGACCATACAGTAGCTACACTTGACAACCGCGAGGACATCAACTTTCCAAAACTCCTTCTGTTACATCAGGACAAGCAAACTTTGGAACTCGCTTTCTGGGGATATATTTCCAGAAGTATACAATTTGCAGCAATTTAAGTGCAGAACTAACATACAGCTGCAAGCATCTCGGGGCCCTGTTGAAGCGTTATAGGTTCGCCTTTCCCGGGAGAAGTATTTAAAAAAACAAAAATTAATTTAAATCGCAGAGTTTCTAACAGACAGAACACCAAGGAGAGATCCTCATCAACCCAGTCCTGCTTTATAGCACAGAACCATGGATTTTATCAAAGGCGGAGGAAGATCTCCTTGGACGCTTCAAACGCAAAATTCTTTGAGTGATTTTCGGTTCCGTTTGCGTTGACGGGCTTTGAAAGAGGAGAACAGCGACAGCGAACTCTACGAGTTGTACAGTGACATCGACCTGGTAAGAAAAGTACATACCAGTCGAGTAAGATGGCTAGAACGTGTAGAGCGAATGGACACCAACGCTCCGGCCCCAAGAGTCTTCGATTCCAACGCGGACGGACAGAGGAAGACCTCGCCATAGGTGGTGTGCAGAAGTGGAAAGGGTCTCAATCAACTTGGAGGTTGGAGTGTGCAACTGCAGGCAGTTAGCCCAAGATCAGGCTAACTGTGGATGTGAACTGTAGCGCCATCTAAAGGAAAGGAAAGGTCACCCATCGGCAGACTAATAATGCATATTGAAAGGATTATGAGCCTCTAATTAGGGTCATTAGCACGATTAAGCTATTCATTGTAGATACTTATTACGCATAATTGAATCCATGCAACTACCATTTTTTTTGCATTGGTTGGGCTTTATATTGATGGCGGTCAGAGACGCACGTTTAAATGGGATATTTTACGTGATTTTAGATTTTTTATTGACGTCAAATTTGACGGAATATATAAATCAGCGTATTATACCCACGCCTATAGTTTTTAAGAACTAGAAGGAAGGTAATTTCAGAACGAATTTCTTTCAGTTTTTGAAATACACGCGCTCACTAAAAATTACAATTGTATAGGTATCAGTGGCGTGGCGTCCATATAACCCGATTCCTACCGGGTTACCTTTTAAAAGTTTCAGTTTCAGCTACACAACAATGTTTACTTAAAAACGAGCAACATAAAACCCACGGGATAAACTTAATAATATGTATCTATTCATCTGCGCAAGCTACATACCCCGACCCCACCAACTCAATTGAACTTTATACACACGGAAACACACACCCTTCGGGCCTTCTTCGCCTTCATTATTATTAGTATTATAACTGCCCACACTCTCTGAGCATAACCCAAATCTAAAATAACCCGAAATATGACGGGTTATAAAATCTCTCACTGGATAGAACAAATTTGTCTCCTTTCTCTTTTGTACACTTGCGTTTATCTGAGTTTAGTCCTCTCTGTTCAACGCCCGCTTTCTTATGCAAAAAAATAACCCGCTTTTCTTCGGGTTATTTGGTGGGTTTTGTGTGTATCTTTTACCGCTGCGCTGTGGTGTAATTGAGTATAAATGTATCTGGAAAATAACACGCTTTTCTCCGACATATTTGGTGAATTTGAATTGTGTGTGTATCTCCTATCGCTGCGCTGTGATGAAGTCATAGTAATAGTCAGTTCCCTTTTTTACCTAATCATTTTCTGAGTTTTTCTGAGGGGAGTATCCTCTGTTCAAAGGCCGTTTTCTTATGCAACAAAATAACACGCTTTTCTCCGAGTTATTTGGTGAATTTTGTAGATACTTTTAAAAAATAAACATACTGATGTGTTTATAAAGTTTATAAACAAGTCGCTAAGTGAGAAATCAAGTGTTTTGAGTCTTTGGTATGATCTTCGTACCTATGTAAATACGTTTGAAGAAATGTTTCGAAGAGTAAGTACATAGACGATTTTGCTGAAGCTCCACAAAAACCCCAAATGCTCGATTTAAACACTCATTTAAAGAACCTTTATGTAGAAATAAAGGACAATATTATAAGAGATGATATAAATCATGTTTACACGAAATACATATGAAAGTTTTGCACTCAAGATGGAAAAATATCTTCATTAATTTAATTTCTTCCTGGAGTTTTCGATTGTATGGCTTTAAAAAATAACTGAAGGTTTTGTATACATAGATAGGTACTACCTACATCTTCCCTTCGACATTTTGATATTTTTCGACTTCGACTTACCATTTAAAATTATTCACGCCACGCCACTGATAGGTATATTATATACAGATGTCGGATAGATGAAATAGAAATGGACACCAAAATTATGTGAATCGAGTTGGGGAATGTTCATTTCCCTTTCACCTAAGTACAGTCGTTACCACTAAAAACGGATGTCTTTCGCCGGGAAATAGTGCACATATTATGACAGTCAAGTGCCGAAATTTAGACCCGTGATCTCTCAGCTAACCGTTTCATTGCACTTAATACTTAAACTATTCTGCCACAGCCAAACGGAAATAATATCCAAAATGCATAAAACCGATAAAATAGATTGAAGCATCCCTCTTCAAGGCTCCCTCGTCTCAGCTGCATCGTCTTCTTTGCGCTCATCGCGATCCGTGTTCTCGACAACACAGTCCCAAAACTATTTGCAAATTTCTTTTTTGGTCATGTAATTGCCAAACGGTTATTCACAGTACATTCGCCCCACTTTAACATTTAGTTGCGGTAATAAAACTTTATGGCTTAATAAAATATTTTGGGACGGCGGCAGCGGCAACCTCCAGTGGGCTTTTATCCATAACGAAATTAGATTTCCGGCCAATCCACCCGAAATCCTTTCGGGGCTCTAGCTATGGAGAAGCAGCGTGCCGAATGCCACCTCAGTGAAATTTTTATTTCATTTCAGATACGTCGGTGGTTAAGGTAATTTCATTTTATGTATTTCAGCCCCGTGCACAGTTATACATATATACAGATTGCGAAGAGAAGCGCTCACGTACTAACCATACATGTGTCAAGCGATATTGTGAGTTTGTGACTATAGCGAGACTGGTTGGTTAGTACAACTGTTGGATGGATACAAGAGTTGTACTACAGTAGAAGTGAATTTTTCGCAACACGAGACTATTGCCAATTGGAGCAGGGCGCGTACACTGGTACCCCGGCAGGCTGAAGGATGCATT
Source organism: Cheilosia scutellata (assembly GCA_955612985.1). NCBI lineage: Eukaryota > Metazoa > Arthropoda > Insecta > Diptera > Syrphidae > Cheilosia > Cheilosia scutellata. Next base: position 5,729,637 of record OY015313.1, read on the forward strand.
GCACGGAATTAATTAAATATCTACCTTTACACTACGCGCGTGCACGGATCCAAGTTCAACCGCGCATACAGCCAACGTTCCAATCAATCTTCAATTGGATTTGCCGTTCCCATCTTTTTTTTTTTATTTGTTGCTGTTGTTTCTGGTAACTTTTGTTTTTATTTTTTGTATATGGGTTGGTGATGGTGATGCGGTTTTGGGTTGCACGGGAATCGATTGTACTACATGCCATACAGAGTGCATTTGATTTGTTTTAATGTGCATCCTGCACATTGGCTTTGATTACCGCGAACGCATAAATTCGCGAGAAATGAGTGCGAGCTCCGCAATCACAATGCAATCAATGGGGTGGATATTTTGCGGATAATTTTCGCGAGTGGGGTGGATAATTCGCGTGTTTGTTTACTGCCTGCTGGATTGGATGTAAACTATCTGCTTTGATTAATGAGTGCGCTGAGGAGCAGCTACATTACGTGCACAAAGGTTGGAAACTTATCAGGCTCGCATTAGCAACCAAAGCTTTGTCAATAAGCGCGTCTATTTGCATTTTCATGTTGGAGGGGTGTGAGTTTGGGGAGTAATTGGTCTTTATGGGCTATAAATATACACGTACTCTAGTTGTTACCTTGGGGGGCGAAGTGCCTTTGTGTTTCACAACGTTTGCGGAAGTATGATTGTAAATGGAAATTAAGTTTCGATGATTGCCACTAGGTAAATGATTAATTCGTGTTCGCGGTTGAAAGTGATAGAGTTGTTGTAGGAGTTCATATTATCGTGATTGGATTCAAATTGGAGCACTTTGTGAACTCAATTTTTAACGCTGAAGTGGTAATTTGACGAAGGAAACTTGAGTGGTCTTTACTATACGAGCGAGCGAGTTGCTGCCGTTTTAAAAAATGAATCAAGAGTGTACTGAATGAGGGAGAGTTTTTTGCTTATATAGTTAAAGGGGGAATTCAACATCGTCAATAGACAGATTGTATCTATCGCTTCTTTCGTTTTCACATATAAGTTTTATAAAAATTTGTATAAAGGGTGAGTTTTTTATTTATATAGAAGGCTCATGCCATTATGTATGGAATATAACATCGTTCAAATGTCTGCCGTGGCTTCGCTGGATGGCGCGCGTCCGAAACGTCCAATTTTCCATAACTTTTGCGCTTAAAACAGGCTAACCAATGGTATTGGTTATGTTGGCAGTGGTGGTTTATTGGCATAGATATGTGACATAAATTAAATCTCTGTGGTCAAATCATATCGCTCGTGGCACGTAGCGCCGTCCTGCTGAAACCACATCTCGTCGCGGGTATCCTTATAAATGATAATGATAGAAATGATAATGATTGGGCTCAGAAATAATTGGTTATCATCGACTAATAGCGCTGGCCGTTGATGATGATGGCTTGCGTTAACGTCGTTCTCAAAGAAGTATGGACCGATGATGCCGCCAGTCCAAAATCCACACCAAACAGTGACTTTGCAATTTTGTGGATCTCGTGTGGATTGTTATCATCCCAAATTCGACAAATTTGCTTGCCCATTCATCCAAAATAGTCCTCTTGGAAGGACGATTATGTCGACCGTAAAGTGGGCAAAGCGCGCGAAATGTACATAGCTCGAACAGAATACCCACTTTCATAAAACAATTTAAGCATTTGCACATGTTGTTGAACGCTATATAACTCTCCAAGTTGATTTGGTAAGACAGACTAACAGACAGACAAGACAGTTAATTTGACGGATGTAAAGGGTGATTTCTTAAGAGTTTGGTTTTTAAAATTGAAAAAAAAATAACGAAAATTTGCAAAACTGAGTGAATATTACTTCGTTTAAATGTTGACCGCGACTACGCTTCAAGTGGTCCATCCGGAATGTCCAATTTTGGCATACTTTTTCCAACATATAGACTGGTAACTCACCAATAACTTGTATTCCAAGGCGGCAATAGTTGCTGGCTTATTCGTATAGACGAGAGATTTCACATGTCCCCACAAAAAGTAGGCCAGCGGCATCAAATCGCACGATCTAGGCTCCAATTCACAGGTCCAAAGCGTGAGATGAATTGCTCACTAAATTCACCTCGCAATATGTCCATGGATTCGCGTGCTGTGTAGCATCGCGCCGTCCTGTTGAAACCACATGTCGACCAAACTCAGCTCTTCCATTTTGGAAAAAAAAGTCCGAAATCATTGAACGATTGCGAGCACCACTGACCATAACGTTGTTACGCATAAACCACACCAAACGGTACATTTTTCTGGATGCATATGACAATTCCTGCTCAGTAGGACGATTACGTTACGACGACCGACCATAAAATGGACGAAGTGCTCTAAACACATTTTTTACTGAACACGATTTTTGGTAATAAAATTCAATAATTTGCAAACGTTGGTCGGGCGTAAGTCTATCCATGGTGAAATGGCAATGCTAATTGAGCATTTTTTACTTTGACACGTGTCACAAATTACGCGTGAACTGTCAAAAAATGTAGGCTGAAAAACCAAACAGCAAAAAAGTCACCCTTTTAACTTCAACAATATTGCCTATGTCAAAGTTCGAGAATCCCTATTGGAAAGCCCTTTCTAAGATACCTCTATAGCTAATTAGCTCTTCTTTTTAGAGCGTACATAACCTTTCGACTTTCTTATAAGCTTATGTCTGAACGTACTTGGATTTGGTCCATCACTGAGGAAGTTTATTACATTCCAATTTATAGATTTTTGAGTATATGTTGCTTCAAGAGATTTCCAAAAGAAGCGGTCAGATGGGAAATGCTCTCTCTCGCCAGAAAATTTACACGTTCGTTACCCTAAAAACCCACATGAAGTATATGTGCAATTGTGTCTCTATATTGACTTTAGGCAGATTTTCGAGAATATTGAAGATTTTCTTTTTACTCTTTACTCATCCATACTGTGGGATATTTTATACTCAGTTCAAAGAGATCCACAAATATCTATCACACTAAGGAAGGAACTCTTATGACAAGTCCACATACACAACACCTACATACAATGGACACTCTATTAAACCTCCTTAATTGAATATAATTTGAACTGCTGAAAGTCTCACAATTTTCTTGAAATCAAAACATACATTCTCCGCCGGACAAGTCATATCTCCAGAGGCCACACTGGCCCACCTTGTCATTTTCCAATTTAACTCGTAACTTGATTTACTCGAACATGACTACCTGTTGTGTTACAGCCAATGTATTTTATGTTCTCACTTTCTTCTTGAAACGAATTAATACCAGTTGCCAAGGTTCTTGAACACTAGCAGCTATCAGAAAGGATAATAGGATTAAACATGCAAAGTTTGGACGATGATTTGCTACCCCCCAAACTCTAAGAAAATCCACCAGCAGATTGTGTTACATAGCACTCCTGTGAAGGATTAGAAACAGGGCATCAGTGCGTTAACTAACTATAGGATTTCTGAAAAGCCAAAGATGTCAACTTACCGTAAGACTATACGAATATTTGAAGTGAAACTTTGATTGAATTTAATTAGTACAATAACCGACAATACAAGATGGACTGGTATAAATCCTTTAATATATTGGAATGTCATGACAGGACCAAAGAAATTAAATTTAACAAAATGACTGAATTTGTTACCTAAAGTGGTCACTTCACTGAATGCAATGAAATGGCAAAATATTACGAGCCATCAAAAACTTCCAAAATTTCCATCTGTATGCGGGTAACCGCATATAGAGTCGTTTCATCATTGAGCTGGAAAGAGAAATACTGAATGTAGTTTGTTTGTTTAGTCACCAAGCAAGGCTGTGCTGTGAGTCCTGTAGGGATGACGAAATGGTTTTTTCATTAACAGCCATCCATTGGGTATGCATGCACAAAAGCTGCATGAATGACTGCTGTTGCAATGGATGCGAGTGTGCGGTTTCAATTTGCAACAGACATGCACTTGACCACAGAGTAACAAAACCAATGTCCAGTTTTGAGCTACAAATTAATGACCGTACTACAGTGACAGTCCCTGATTCGAATAGTAGAAAACATTTTTGGCTGCAGAGGCAGACTGAATCCGTTTGTTTGAGTCTCTTTAAGTGTTTGTGTATCATAATTTTGGAAATCTTCGAAATGAGACAAGTCGTATGTGGAAAAGATTCTGAATTTGATTTTACAAGTGTTGGAATGAGGAATTAATAATTGGTTTTTGAATTGCAGTCATTGTTACTCGTAGAAGGAATAGTTGGGTCCATTTAATTAATATTTTCTATTTTAATTCGTTAGTAATTTTGTAAGACTTACTTTACTTACTTAGGTGGCGTTACAGTCCGGGTTGGACCTGGCCTCAAACAATATACACCTCTTCAGTTAACGTGGTTCTTTCCTTACGGCCTGCAGTTACTCACATCAGTTGTATTGAGGTCCTCTTCCACTTGGCGAGTTTTTTTCTACCGAGCTGTTCCTATGCGTTGAAATCGATAGCTTTTTGGGCCGGAACATTAGTGTCAATTCACTTGACCTGCCCTGCCTATCTTAGAATTATTTTCTGACATGTCACTGTGCTGATTGTAGTGTTTCCTTATTCTTCAAAACCCAACCACTGAAATGAGATCAAAAATTAATCGAAGAATTTTGCATTCAAAACGACCAAGGATATTATACTTCTTCGATAACGTACCTGTTTTTGCGCCGTTTCTGCACACGAAACTTTCTCATTTATTGCGAATCTCGCAGAATTTTACGTTTAAAATCTCAAGATGCACTCAGGTTTAGTAACTAAACCCTTGTTAATTAAAAACGTAATACATACCACACAAACAATAAACATACGTATTAACTACAACACTTTATTACTTTCAAATTTCACCCCGGCCCGAACTAACATTTCCTTCAAGGATAGTAGGCGATGAATTTCGAATTATTATTGCCACTGAAGTTTTGGTCTTTGCAAAAATATGCCGGGTGTGAATACAGATCGGGATTTGGGTAGTCATTTTTGAGAAATATTAATACAACGGCTATATTCCAGTTTTCTGAGAAAAACTAAGTACGTGATCATGTTTAGACTTAAATATTTTGTATTTTGATCAAAATCGTTAGAGCGGTTTTTTGTAAAATTATGCTGACAAATGTTACAACTTTGGATTCGAAAAGCACTCTTATTAAGCTGTTTAGCTGAAAACTGAGTACTACGACGTATTCTTCAGGATATAAACATTACCTAGCAGTTACATTTTCATCCAAATCTCATGCACACAACATTCCAGAGAAAAATTTCAGAATTTATCATATATATTTCTACCAAGTCATTCGGCTGGCTTCATCTTGCTGGCAACTGTCCAAATGAACGGCTGGCGAGGTTTCAAAAAAAAAAAACACGATAGAGCCGTTTTTGAAAAAATCTAAATTGTTTAATATTTCGTAAAATTTTTATATGGGAAGTACCGTTAATATTAGGGTCAGAATTGATCAAAATCTCGAGTTCGAAATTTTGTACGAAAACAATATCTTTCTCTTACTAAGTACCTATACGAGACAGTTAAAAAATAATTGAAGAAAAGTGATTTTTTTTAAGCTTCTTAGAGACCTATCAGAATTTATCTACTGCAGCTGGAACTTCCAAATGGCTTCTATACCAACCTTGCCTTGCCATAGGTCTTACTTAAACTTTTACTTAGCCTCTTAAGAAGTTAAATCTTCGATAAATGTTATCCTTTCTAATTTTACTCAGAGTTTTTGAGAGCTTTATAGAAATTAAAAAGGGTCTGCGGTTAGACTTAATTGAAGCTTAAATGTTAGTTGTGTCCTTTCCAGCAAACCGGGCGATACGCATTTTATTTCGGTTCGAGTTCTCCAGAAGGAGACATCATTCGCCGTTTCCAAGCGATGCATGTATTGTGTCAAATTATTGCGGCGAATGTCGCTGGAAGAATAAAGGGTGTGCCATCTAGTGGTTTATTTTCAAATCATAGGTTATTTTGTCATTGACAGCTGTTTCCCGCTCGAAATCTTGACAGAAAGTCAGTATCATACCTCCGCGGAACGAAATAAGTCGATTTACACTTAAATAACGTTGGGAAATATTGAGAACTTATTTCCAAAGACATTTATTTTTATACCCTCCACAGGAAGGTATATTCACTTTGTCATTACATTTGTAACGCCAAGAAGGAGTCACCGGAGACCCTATAAAGTATATATATTCTGAATCAGGATCACATTCTGAATCGATTTAGCCATGTCCGTCTGTCTGTCCGTCTGTCTGTCTGTCTGTTGAAAACACGATAGCGTCTAAACGAATCGACCTAGGCAAATGAAATCTTGTGAGAGGACTTCTTTTTACCGTCGTCAGGTTGGTATTGAAAATTGTCCATGTCGGTCAAGTAGTTCTGGTACCTCCTATACCAAGCCAATATGGAATGGCAAACATTTTGCATGACTTTTATGCAGTGGAGGGTATCAAAGCATAGGCCAGGCCGATGATAACACTTTTACTTGTTGAAAATAAGTTTTGGCCGAAATGAAGCACCCACCGATCCTGCTGTATGGAAGTTTGTGCAAAAATTTCGTGAGACTGGTGTGCTAGTGGACAACACTCATGGTCCCCGTCGTCGAACACATCAGACAGCACAGACGAGAATGTGGCTGCTGGTGCGGATTCAAGACATGGATTTACAAGACGATCTCTGGTTCATGCAGGATGGCGCGCCTTGCCACGCAGCCCATGCCATAAACGATCTTTTGCGCACATAATTCCCAAATCGTATTATCAGCCGTCTTGGCGATGTCAATTGGCCGCCTCGGAGCTGCCATTTGACCACTTTAGACTTTTTTTTGTGGTGAACCGCGAAGAAGAAATATTAGGCCAACAATCCGGAAAAGAATCAAGCACTTACGGCCAATATCATCAAAGCAATCCGTGAGCTAAAACCCGAAACTATCAACTAGGTATTGGAAAATTGGAGTGACAGAATGCGCTAGGCGTTACTGCAAAGCCACTTGAACGATGTTGTGTTCCATAATTAATGGGATCGTTTGCTCTTACTAATAAAGCCATAATACATGGAAAAATTTTAATTTTGTTCATTTTATTTCATTTTTAAAAAGAAACTCGTATTTGGCCCACCCGTACTCGACGAATTGTCAAAATGTAGGTACGAGAAAGTAAAAAAATTCGAAAATATCTGAAAAAAGTTTATGCTACAGAAAACGATATGAAAATTTATATGGGCGGTTCTTATAAGGAAGAATATCCGTTTTAGCTTTATATCTTTCTGTAGAATTTTAAATAATACAACGCGGGGTCGCTTTATTTACACTAATAAAGCCAAATTTTGGAATTTTTATTTATGTCCCTTGGCTTTATGTTACGGCGTCTTTAAAAAATAACTTTTGAACGCGATTGGAAGTCTATATTGATTTAAGAAATCCCTTGAAGAGAGAGGTATTTATGTCAGAAAAACTTTGAAAAAGGTATAATTCTAGTAGGTTAGGTCTGGAATTAAATCGTTGATTTTACCCGTTAATGACCAGAGTATAACGATTTAAGCTAACGAAATGGTTGGATATGAAAAACTCACGAAATTATGTTTAAACATTTTTTTATTTACTTAAATGTTTGTTTATGTATAAATATTTAAATATATTCTAACCAATATTTTAAATAAAATATTTTATTTATTTTACTTTCAGATTTGATTGAGCAGAAATATAAGCAATATTGTCAAATTGAAGTGGATATGCACCAAATGAGAGTGCATTAAAAAAGAGGATGATATGTTGTCGAATATCGTCAATGTGGTAGTACTACCTATACCATAAATATTAAACAAGTAAAAATAAAAATAAATAAATAAATTTAGATTTTTTGGTCTCAGAAATGATTTTGGCTAACCCGTGACTGTTGTTGGTGAAGCGTATTCTAAACACAAAAAATAATATGAACAATTTGGATTCAAATTGTTTCAAAATCACTGGATTCACAAAAAAAATGTAAAATAATTCGGGGATATTTTTCATGCCGTTGCGTTGGGGTAAATGAAGAGAGAAAACTTCTTGCATATTATATAGAAGTAGTACACAGTACAAAGACGTCATCAGTTCAATGATGACTAATGCCCATGAGCATTCACTTAGCCAAGCTTGACTTTGCCAAAGATCGGGTACCCAAATATCCATGTATCAAATATGAAATCAGAAAAGCCATATTCGAAAGTCAAGTACTGGAGCTGCTCATAAGTTTTAGTTCTGTTTACTTACTTACACGATCTCTGTACTGCATTTACTTTTAGAGGCACATGCGAGTAATATAATTTATGTGTCTTCCAAGTATGTATTATAATATGAACGCTTGAAATCCTTCTTCAATATTCGATCTTCTACACATTTTACGTAAGAGAACAAGTCGGAAGCAAGCAGCACCATTTTCTAGAACCCAATAAATCTCAATTATTGATGATAGAATATGCTAGGACCAAGGACGTAGTTATTTTTCATAACCTCCACTACTACATTCAACACTTAAATTCCAGTAAGAATAAAACTTGCTATCCCGTCAATTACCCGATCATCCCTTTTTTTGGATCCCAAATCCACTTTCAAGTTTCATTAAGTTCGGCACAACACGACGAGTAACTGGAGCAAACAAAAAACCGCCATAAAAATGAATCGAGCGAATAAAGTCCAAGGCACCCTCTTACTCATTCTCCACTCCAGATGATCCCTGCCGCGTCGTGTCGGTCGAGCCAGATGCACCCCTAACCGAACTGAACTGGATTTCCCATCGTCAGCGTATAAAACATTTTAATCGCGTATATACGGCATGTTAACCCTCACATGTTGTAGTTCAATGATGGCATTCTGTTTGTGCTTTAAAACACATGAGAACATGAGTACCCACGTGGGTTAACCCAACAAACAAATTATGTATGAAAAAGGGCAAACAAAAAATCACATCCTTTTAGGGAAATTTAATTTAGAATAAATTAGACAGGTACTACATGCTGTACGTACAGCGTACACCCTTCTCCTCTCCTATATCGAACAGGCTGAGTTACCTTTTTGCGTGTCTATTAAATTTCATTTAGGACTTTGTTGTGCAAATATTTGCGGTTAAGTGAGTTACACATCAACGCCCTTCTGCAGGTTAATTTCATTTACACACGTGCAAAATATTGCCCAAATAGCTAGCTGGTATGTTGTCTTAGGCTTTTAGGATCATGATAATTAATTTTTGTTTTTAAATCATTTTTAAACGCATGCGGTTTGATAATCGCTTATAACGAGATTGCTGTGACTTCAGAAGGACCAGGTGTAGCCGGGTGTACAAATTCGCTGTCAAAGATGATAATGCGACTTAAAAAATAATAATTCTAGGTATCTAACAAAGAGATTTTTTTTTTCTTTTATAGGTACAAAGCTTGCAATTTTTAGTGTATGTGTGCCTTATTTTGCTCTAATGTCTTGTCGTCTGGTTGTCCTTTGACAATTATTTTAATATTAAACTGAGGAGAACCCAAATGTTAAGGAAGAATGAGCTTCATTATTTTATTTTAATACCAGCGACTAGGTGGAAATTTGAGTGTGGATAAGGACAATCAGAGGCATGAATCCCAAGACAATTATGTGAAAAGTATCTCGTTCTCGTTGTGACATTTTCATAAACGTACGGTTAGTGGTCGCTATCTACATTACTGTTAATTAATTTGAAACTCTAAATTTTGTTCTACAATATTTTTGCCTAAGCTTCATAGCTATCGTCCTGATCGATAGCTATACCTGATAACTGACTATATTGGTGCAGGGAAATAAGTCCCCGGGAACTAAGTCCACTGAAGGAACTAGTTCCCACCTAGTGGGAAATAAAACCACTTTCGTGAAGTGGACTTAGTTCCCATGTAAGGTGAGAAATAAATTCCGAAAACTCTGAGTGGTTTTATTTCCCTATACCCAATTTCGCACATATACTGCAAGTCTGACAGTAAACCCAAGCACTAGCAGGGAGGTACGTATTTAACTGTTGAAAGTGTACTAAGTTCCCATAAGAAAGTGGGCTTAGTTCCCACCTCACATGGGAACAAAGTCCACTTCACGAAAGTGGTTTTATTTCCCACTAGGTGGGAACTGAGTCCCTCAGTGGACTTAGTTCCCTGGGACTTATTTCCCTGCACCGTCTATATTGACGCCACAGTCGCTTACTACACTTTTAGTGTTTAATTTCACTGCCAGTGGTGCGCTTGCAAATGTAAAGGTGCCTGTCCATTTGAGAGTAAAAATGCTGCGAGCAGCTCTCAAGCAGCTCTCGATAGCAAACTCGCAAGTGGAAATAGTCTTGAGAGCAGCGTTACCGATGGACAATTTGAAAATGTCTCCAAAAAATGTCGCCCGAGCCAAAAAATGCGTCCCACCCAATTTAACGAAAAAAACCTTCTTTCAGGTTTAAATTATACAGTTTATTAAAAAAAGAGATTTTATTTTCTAAATGAAATAAATTTTAAGTAAAAAAAAAATAACATTTCATGTAGAGAGTTCTTCTATGAGCGTGTGGTTTAGTCTCGCAAAAACTCAAGAATGGCTAAATCGATTTGGATGATTCTTCTTTTGCTTTGTTGGTCTTTAATCAGGGGTGGCTTAGAAAATTCGGAAAGCCCCAAATGAAAAGCCGTTCACAAAACTCGAAAACCGCACCAAACCAATTGATCTCAATTTTAGGAGAATCTTTGTTACTGGCCCAAAGGTGTTTTTGTGAAGTTTGGTCAATAATTGAACAAAGGGGCATGGCACTTCTCATACAAAAAATTCGTAAATATCTTATATCTCGGAAACCACAGAATATATTGAGGTCAAATTTTAAGAAAATCTTTCGACGTCATATATCTCAAAACCACCGAGTAGATTGAGCTCAAATATTGAGAAATTCTTTGTTATTGGCCTGAAGGTGTTTCTGTGAGATTTGGTAAAAATTGGATGAGGGGCGTGGCACCTCCCATACAAAAAAACTGGATGTCAAAAGTTATAAGACTGTTAACATTGATGCGCATTGTCAAAATTGAAATTTGGCAAATTGACCTCAATTTTTATATGTAAATAAAAGACATTGAATGCATTTGAATACAAACGAGTTTCATTTAATCACCAAATGAAACTTAAACTGTTAGAAAGTGCGGCCAATATTGCCGATCTCAATGAACTGGAGTTGGAAGGTTGATTGGGATTCATAATCGCAGAGATAAGTTTTAGGTGTTACGAAGTTCACCGGGTCATCTAGTATATGCAAACAGGCGAAGAGTTATTAAAGAAGAAAACACGCAAATGTGTATTTCTTTTCCAAAATTTTTGGGTGTTATTTGAGAAATAAATTGAAGTTTTGAAAATGCGTCCCAATGTCGCCTGAATTTGTGAAAGGCGTCCAAAAAACGCGTATTTCGAATTGTGGTCGCCACGCGTCCCGACAGAAGAAAAGTCGCCATTTGGCGACTTATGTCGCCCATCGGTAACACTGCTTGAGAGTAGTTCGCGGAGAGTTAACTTTTTACTCTCGAGATTCGAGCCTTTTGAAAGTCACTCGCAAGTGGACACATGTTCTGATCATTATCGGAGATTAGCTCTCAAAATTCCAACACGGTTCGTATTTTGCGAGTAGCTGTCGAGAGTCGACATGGCAGAACAATGGATATCGGAGGAAATAAATCAACTCATAGCGTTACCAATACACACTCACGTACTGGTATGGCTTCCCTTCACGCTGGTTGGAACATAGTTAGAATACATTTTAACTAGTAAAATAAATATCAAGTGGACACGGTTATGAGAGTACTCTCAGGGAATCTACTCTCAAAATGTTATCGAAGAACTCGCGAGATTAAAATCTCGAAATTATTACTCTCAAATGGACAGCCACCCGAGAGTAACTCTCGAGAGTTTACTAGTGAAAGTACTCTCAAATGGACAGGCACCTTAAAGATGGTAGTGGCGAAAATGGATTTGGTTGTGAATGATTAGAAGGCCTAGTATAATGCATACCAAATTGGTGAATCGGACAGAATGTCTCAATAGGCATCGAGTCATCAACTTAGGAGGATAGGTATCATATGAAGGTATAATCCTAGATAAGACCCTGGACTTTTAATTTTCACCTTGAACAAACTAACATCAGGAAGGCGACAAAGGCAATGTATATTTGCCAGCCAGGGTCACTAGGTCTTTGAATCAAAAATTATCTATCAGTCCTACAACACGACCATTAAACTGATGGTGCCCAAAAGTTTGGCAAACTCGTTTTAGCAAACTATTTATATATCTTAGTACATACCCGTTTTCTATTCCACGGAACACCTTGTCTTCAACCAATAAGCTGCACAGAGGTCACACAAAAGTGGGGCAAAGTTGGAAAGCCTTCGAGTACACCACAATGAGACACTCGATGCAACACTTTTTCTTTATTTGCCATTATTGTTAACTCGTTAGGAATTTATTTTAATGTTTTAACTTAACCAAAAAAAGTATTTATTTTTCAAAATATTTAATGACAATATTTTTCACATTATTTTATCTTCTTTTCCGTATATTTTTTCGTTGATCAATCAAATTTGTGTATCTATAAGGGTTCAAATTATCACCCCTCTATTTCTCAAAAGGGCAAATGAAAATGGGTTTCAAAGACATCCATAGGAACAATGTTCAGCCTACCGCGTCTGCATACATTTGTTTGAAATGAGCTAGTATGAGTGCCATCAGGCTCCTAATATATTAAACCTTAAAGTAAGCAACTGAACTTTTCACGACATCTCAAGATTTTACAAATATTCCAAGATAATCCTGTTTGATCACTCAGCCGCAATGCTTTAAAAAATCCGCTTCTCCATATACAATTCAAGACAAACTTGAAGAACCAATAATTTCATAATACCACCCAGGATCACATATTTGGTACACTGGGATAGTTCTAAGATCAAGCTTTGTGAAGATTTGTGCTCAAAAGACTCTCTTTCGGCCTTTTGCGCCTGAAGATAGTCCCTTTAGGACAGTTGAACAGCTTTTAAGGCCATAAAATCGTATTCTATCCGCTCAATGTTGGTTTGAGACTAATTATTTCAATTTCAACGATCCTGATCCCTTCTTCGGGGTGCCTTTGAGCAGAAAATTAGGAAATGGAAAGTTGATGCTAAAAAGTCATTAAACCCATGGGCCAAAGTCAGGCTTATAGATTCAAAAGCCAAGCTCGTAGGAAAGCCATGCAAGTGTACTTGAGTTCAACAAAGAGGAGGACCTGGGGGTCTTAAAAAAAAATAGGTGGCGCAACAGGCGGGTAGACACCCTAGGCCTAGCTTCTCGCAACCATTCGTTTTGTGTGAGTTTCTATTTTTGGAACGAATGGAAGATACCTACAATTTTATGCCGAGTCCGAACGGCTGAATTGAGAAACTTTTTCAGGACAGGCATACTCCGGGATGTTTGTCAGACGTTCGCGAGAGGTGGCGCAGTAGAAAAAACCTTAAGATGTAATTTCTGTTTTTCCGGGGATCGAACCAGGGATCCCTCGCACTGTAGTCCAGCACACTAACTAACACTACTGCGCCCACCAGGGGGTCTTAACTGACTTTTATTGGACACTTAGGTATCATCTGAAGAAAATAGGACTATCCCACGACGATTCCTGCTGACTCGACGGAGAGAGCGAGGAGACGGCGGAACACATGCCTAGATGTCCTGCTGGCCCTGCTGCATAGTACAATTTATGCTTGCAATGAATGTTTCCGAACTAAGTTGTTCTCTTGGGATCAAGTTTTCACAGGATTTACAAAAATGTATTCCCATTACTATCAATAAAATAATGCGATCAACGACACAATATAGAGCGTCTGTGAAAGTATACACCTCTAATTACATCTGTCCATCTAATGGTATCAAAGCTATGTGTGGTGCATGTCAACCGCACAAAGATATGCCTCCACCACTAATGGTAATAACATTATTATCATTGAGTTAGCAAAATTCCATAGCAGTCCAATTGTTTGCATCTAATTATTGCAACTTTGTGGCCAAATTGTGATGTTAATTGGATTTCACCAATGCACATCGTGGTTATGTGGAAATACCAAATTCAGCTGCAGTTATTACGAGTGTACATTGCCAAAGCGGTCATGGACCACAAAATTATTTTGGTCAAGTCAAAAGAGATATCCATCACGTACAGGATAAAGTGCTCACTGGACTGGAAACCTTTTTGACAAATCAACCAGAAGCAAATTGACCACCCAAGGACATCTATCAATCAAACAATGACATCAAATCGTTTCCCCTCGAGACAAGTTAAATGCGTTTTTTTTTTATTTATAAGTGGATATGTTTTGACTTGGTAGAGATTTGTTTTAATATTTTTTTTTCCAATACCATATGTTTTCTTCTCACGCCACAATATTATCGATGACCACGGACACCCTCGGAGGATAAGTAATTTGTTTAGCCACACCTCGTGGGTGATTTATCATTTTGAGGTGTCATATTTTCAAAAGATTAGATCGATATGCTATTATATTACGCCGGGAACTCATTTGCGTGGTGAATGACATTGTGTGGTTGTCATTTTTCCTCAAACCAAAGGGGAATCGATTAAAGGTGTGTTTGACCTAAAGGGAAGTTTAAAACCGACCCCTTTAAAAATATATAACAGAATGGTCACAGTCAGTTGCATTCAATCAGAAATCAAAGCAACACTGGATAAACTACATCCGAGAATAAATTCACCAACAAATCTCGTTTTAATTAAAATTCTAAAAAAAATATATCCGCCCGAAAAATAGCAGAAAAAAACTTACAAAATTGAGCCACCTTAAAAAAAAAAAACACGGAACAATTTTGCGGTGGCCAAACAAGAGACAGACAAAACTCATCCGACTGTACATCATGACATTTATTTAGGCAAAGTCAAACAAAATACAAGGCTATGTCCTGTCCAGTAGTCCTGGATTTGAATTTGCGGTTAAAAAAATATTGCACTACCTTCAGCTGTTGGAATTTCAAGTACATACGAGTATTTGTTGTTTTTCTACATGCTTTTTTTTAACCGAAAATAAACCATATGCATGTGGGCAATGGATCGTAAGTTAGAGCAAATTTGGGACTTCAAAAGGAAAAAAGCAAAATGTTGACGAGGCAAGAGAATCATTCACTTACCATCATTTACCTGTCACGGACTACATCTCGCCTAACCTAGAGTTTACAAGACCCTTCTGTAGCGCCTATAGCTCACAAACCACACCCGTATTTACAGACAGATCCAAAATGGACACTGTGGTAGGGTCAGGTGTCTTCTCTGAATCGCTGGGTATATCAAAATCGATACGCCTCCCCGACCATAGCAGTGTCTTCAAAGCAGAGGTCCTGGCAGTGACGTGAGTCTGTGGTAAGGGCAATTCCACCTGGAGGTATTACCTTCTCTATCGACAGCCAGGCAGCAATAAAAGCAATAACTGCACCAGAAATAAAATCGAAGCTTGTGAAGTGCTGTCGCGAAGAACTCAAGGCTCTTGGTACATAGCACAAGGTATCGCTCTGCTGGGTTCCGGAACGACGAACTAGCAAGACAAGGTTCGACAGCTGTTTCAAAATAAGCTGTTCCCTTTGTCATCCCGCCTTGCACACTCAAGCTTGAAGCAGGGAGAAAGGCCACAAGAGAGGCGAACGCTAGATGGGCCACCTTAAATACTTGTATTACCACGAGAATGCTATGGACGTCCTTAACCGAAACAAAAACAGAGAATATAATGCGGAAGGATAGGAAATCCCAGGTCCACCCTCGTAGGTATCATAACGGGGCACAACACTCTGCGATACCATGCATAATATGAAGAAAATGGGCTTAACGGAAGAAGAACTCTGGAGAGACTGCGGTGATGAGGGAGCTCTTGAGAATACAACCCACTTCCTTTGTCACTGCCCTCTCCAACACACCAGGTATAAATTCCTAGGGAGTCACTTTTTCAGCAGTTCAAAAATGGACTGTGGAGTAGGTGCGGGTGTTTTTTCGGAGTCTCTGAGCATCTCAAAATCCTTCAGGCTCCCGGACACAGCCAGTGTGTTTCAGGCGGAAATACTTGCTATCCGTGAAGCCTGTCGCCTAATCAAAATACACACGGACATAGTTCCGAGGCAAAACATAGACATATTCATTGATAGTCAGGCTGCGATCAAGGCTATCGCCTCAGTCAACATAAACTCAAAATTAGTACTAGAATGCCGAGAGGAATTGGCCTCGCTTGATCAGTTCCGGATTACCCTGATCTGGGTTCCAGGCCACAGCAACGTTTATGGAAACGAACAGGCTGACGAGCTGGCCAGGCGAGGTTCAAACCTCCACTGTTCACTTGCGGTTGCGGAGTCGGTCCACATCCCAATAGAAGCAGTCAAAGCAAAAATTTCCGAAGAATACCTATCGAAAGCCAATCTCAGATGGAATAGGCTAACAAATTGCATCATATCCAGAAGGATGTGGCCAAATTATAGCAGGGAAAAAACAACCCACCTTCTGAATAAAACACGTAATTATAAAAAACATTTAAGTGGCCTCAACTCCAAATGCGTTTCGCCCCGATGTGGTGGGTGGGCTCATCAGTAGACGAACCACCACATCTGCCTAGACGCACTATTTACTCGATGTTTAAAACACGTAAAGATATAGCCAGGATAATCGCGATAACCACAGGCCACTGGCCTATAGGGGACCATGCATTCAGATTAGGCATCCCACATAATACCCACTGTCGTAGTTGTAACGACGCAACAGAAAAAAAAAAACCATCATTGATTACCTCTGCTCCTGTCCGGCACTAGCTAGGACTAGACAGCGAGCTCTGGGTAAACCCTTCTTCACATCCCTCGAGGAAGTTTCGAAGAATAACATCAAAGAACTTATAACCTTTTTGAACTCCACAGGTTGGATCTAAACTCTCCACTTCGATAAACTTTAACAACCAGGTCAAATGAGTTGTAACAAAACGGCACTTAGTGCTGCTTGGGTTTTCTAATAAACCGCAACACCTACCTACCTATCTACTTTTTCAGCGACCTAGACGAGCTCTCCAGCTCATCAATATAGACAAGATAATGAACTTCGTCAAATCAACAAGATGGTTTGTATGTAGCAGCAGGGTTATAATTGGTAAGGGACAACCTATTTCCCCACGGGCATCACAATGGGTCAGGATTGACCTGAGTGTTGCACGGAGAAATCCTCGCCAGCCGACAAACCTAACCTAATCTAACGCCAACGTTTGACATGTTCGAAAAGCTAGGTGGCGACGCCACCTACCTTTTACTTAGGTAAGGTTAGGTTAGGTTAGGCCACCTAGGCTGTCCTAATATGACACACTTAGACCAAAATTTGTAGGTGATACCACAAAAGGGGAGCGGGGAGGCAGAAAGTGGTCGGATACACTATGGACCGGACATTACAGGTGAGATGTCTAACTCCTATTGGTATAAATAAAACCCGGAAGACAAAGCAATTAAAGTTGGCACTTTATTCATGTTTTACCTACTATTTGTAACGATAATGAAAAAAAGCAGTGCAATGTGCAAAGAAGAATTGGTTACGATAAAAACTTTAAGCAACTGTATCGAATCACGCGTCAAATTGTGGACTTCCAAATACTCTTTAAGAAGAAAATCTGGAGACACGGTGCTCCTTCAAATATCCAGAAAATTAAATCTTTCTTGAAATATGAAACATTTCAAAAACTTTTTTAACTTGTAAAAATTAATATGTTTAGGTTGGTGTAGGAGAGGATCTTGGCATTCATCAATAAACAGGTTTCATATGTGTGTCAAAAAATATTCCAACATTCGAGAATTTATAGGTATTTTGTTGTTGAAATTGTGCAAGTTACATTGCAATAAAGCTCTTTTAACCAGAGCTCGAAAATAACTCTCAACCTTTATTTTCAATTGGTTTCTCACTGAGAGATATTACATTCGGCTTCGACATTAAGGTCTTGCTCTGAGATTTATTTATATATAATTACCTTTTCGCTCTTTGGTTGATTTTTATTTTTAAATTTTAGATTTATCACTCCTTAGTTAACTTTTTCCGTAAAAATTAAATGGAAATGATCAACCAAAGACCTCATTCTTCGAGAGTAACTTAAAAAAGTCAAAATTGTATTGAATTCAGTGTTGTCGTTCTTATTTAACACATATAGCTATTTTCGATTGGGGGAAATTAATTCTGTTGTGTAGATAGTCAGGTTGGTTTCGATGACTTTTAGCAGGAAGGACAATGTCCGAAATTTAGGCTGCGGTTCCGGTGATACCGAATTTTACTCGCGCGAACTTAACGAATGTAAGCGAATAAAATTCGCAAACTTCGCGCGAACAGAGTGGTTCCGGTGGAAGCGAGTTTAATCAAGCGAATTTAGTGGGAACGAAACATTTATCTGCAGGAACTACTGCTAAGTAACTTTGAGAAAGTTTTATAATGTCGTAGTTTTGTGAAGCACAATTTTTGTTAGAAAATAGCTTCTTGAAGTACAAATACATTAAAAAGCGTTGTTTCTTTTGTAATTAAAAGAGGTTAGGGGTTTTCCTTGTCCAAAAAATTAGGTTTGGTTTAAAAACTCTTGCAAGTATCTATGTAGATGTACTTATGAACAAAGGAATTTACTATACATATAATATAATAAAAGATCAAGAGCTCCGCTTCTAACTATGTTCGTGTTTTATTCGCATAATTCGATTTATCTCTAGATAATTATTTGACAATTAATGACATTAATGATTCTATGTTTGTTTGTCTTTTTCGTCTGAAACTCTACTCAACGTCGTGTTTTGTATTGTATAATTAAAAAATATAGGGATTTTTTTCTCTTAAAAGTGAGAACCGAAAATTTTTTAATACCTATGTATATTTGAATGTTATAGAATGACTCCAGATACATTTCACTATATTTTGACAAGTATAGAAAATCAGTACGCAACTAAGATGCATACAAATCAGTACACAAGTAGGCAAAGCTTACTTAAAAACATATCTATAATTCGCTTTGCTCGCGCGAGTAAAATAGAAATGAAACTATCGCACATCTTACTCGATTAGTTTCGCAAAGTTCGCGGGATTAAATTTTGAGCACTCGAACCACAACATAGGGCATGCGTACTTTTAAATGATTTCAGCGAACTTTGCGAATTCGCGCGAGTGATATTCGCTTACATTCGCTGGCACCGGAACCGCAGCCTTAATTAGGCTATCGAGGCTGCACCCACATATGCTTTTAGAGAACGCAGAAACAGGATCGTAGTAACGCAGACCTTAGACGTAACCTAATTACCAAATTTTTTAGATTATTCCAGAGTTATTTCCCAGGAGTGGAATTTGTTTTCATAGATTTAGGTTTTTGCTGTTCTAATTTTCATAACGACTTGACATATTATTACATAAACTATGAATGGGTAATAAGAAATATTTTAAGAATATTTGAAATTAAGTTTGACTAGAAGTACTCGCAAGGGTTTTAGCAATACCTTTTCTCATGACTTGTGTAGCCGGGACACTTTCACTTGCACTGAACTTCCTTAGACGATTGTTAACCAATGCCTCTTCAAATCACTAATGCAATTCCGCATGCGCTGCTAACTAATGTCAATAGTTATAGTGAAAAATGTACAAATAAGATTTATTTTTTTCTGACAGTGATATCTCTCAGTGGTTGACCGAAACCATACAAAACAAAAATAAGGGTTTCTCTCTGAGCGTAACCAAAAAAAAATACTGTGCAAAGAAACTGATTATTATGTGATCAAATTTAAAATTCTCAACAACTGAGAGTAATATTAAGACCTTCGAAAAGGTTGAGAGATACTTTCGAGCTCTACTTTTAACCCATGGAAGAAGTGTCATCCAAATACATTCACTGCCATGTCATTCAAATAGGAATGACACTCATGTTTCGGTGAGGGCCACGTCATTTACATACCTTGTATGGAAGGAACATATTTCTATAAAGCCATCATGACATTACAAAATTAATGACATGAAATATTGCGTTGGAATATTAAACAAGTAAACGTGTTATCATCGGCCTGGCCGATGCTTTGATACCCTCCACTGCATAAAATTCATGCAAAATGTTCGCCGTGCCATATTGGTTTGGTATAGGAGGTACCAGAACTACTTGACCGACATAAACAATTTTCAATACCAACCTGACGACGGTAAAAAGAAGTTCTCTCACAAAATTTCATTCGCCTATATCGATTCGTTTGGACGCTATCGTGATTTCAACAGACGGTCTAATAGTGGTTTTGTATGGGAGGTACCAGAACTACTTTCAATACCAACCTGACGACGGTAAAAAGAAGTCCTCTCACAAAATTTCATTCGCCTAGATCGATTCGTTTGGACGCTATCATGTTTTCAACAGACGGACAGACAGACAGACGGACAGACGGACATGGATTCAGAATGTGATCCTGATACAGAATATATATACTTTATGGGGTCTCCGGTGACTCGTTCTTGGCGTTACAAATGTAATGGCAAAGTTAATATACCTTCCTGTGGAGGGTATAAAAAAAAGTCAAAAGTGAATAAAATTGATTTTTTTATTTTATAAGCCACAGTTATGACCACCAGAGAGACCAGGCTCCTTAGTCCATATTCAATTTGTTCATTGTGTCGTTCTTTATTTAATGTCACGGCCTTATCCCACCACTGTACGAAAATATGTTAATTTTTTTTTTTAGTACAATGATGGTAACAGCGAGAAAGAACAACGAATATTCCCGTTTTGAAGGATTTTCTCGGTTTTTGGTTGTGGGTCCGTATTTTCCAATTGTTGGTTAAAGACTATAGCAGAGTCTGATCATTGCTGTGGTATCTGCATGGATAATTTCAAGGGAAGGTCAAGGTAAGGCGCTTTCCACTGCGCCACACCTCGTCACTTTCTGAATAATATTCGATGGGATAATGCCCAAAAAACATCATGTGTTGATTCACTGCGCAGCAGTCTGAAAAATATTCACTTGTTTATGTGTTGATCAATTTCAATAGCTCAGAAGGAGCTACTAATAAATACTACTACTACTACTACCACATGCAAATTCTGCATCCACCGCAGCACTGCAACAACTCTAGGTATTTCTAAATCCACTGCACAGCATTCAGTAAATTATATTAAAGCGACTTGGCAGTATCGACTTTTGAAAGCTTCTGATGCAAAATATCAAAACAAAGACAGGAATGATTTGTTATCTCTGTCTCACTCGCTTATTTCTTCCCACATTGACCACAGCCGATGCAATTTAATTCTGCACATCTACTTCATCTGGCAGTACTGCTTAGTAAAGCGTCCAGGATTTCTGCCTGTTGCGCCTAATTATCAATTAAGGGCACAAACAAATCAGTTATTTTAAAATATGAACAATTTATTAATCAGTGGCAGAATAGGATATTTATGGAGACGGGCTACCAGTGTGGCAAGCAAAAGGATATTGGAACTCCACCTACGAAATATAGGGTGGCCCATCTGTAGGTAGGTGGGCCATCTGTAGGCGGCTATAAGAAGCCGCTGTTCAATATTTTTTAATGATTGTTACAAAATTGAAAAGTGTTAACTTTGTGATTCAAACCACAGCTCCATGGCGGCCAAGCCACCTCACAAAAACAACTGATTGATTGTTGGGCGCTTGTATGGCACGTAGCCTCAGCCATACGAAATTGATTATAATGCCTAGGCAGCGCTCTCCATTGACTATGACGTTCCTTCCATTGTTGTCTTGGGAGAAAAATGGGGCAATAATGCCGACATTAAATTTTAGCGAAGGCTAATCTACGATACATATTCCTGGATTGGAATAAGTAATGAGTTCCATAATGGTAAAAGTTTCTCCCAACAAGAGCTACGGGTATGATAAGCTGCTTTTAAAACATGAATATATAGCTTATGATGATATACCATTCGGATTCAGTGCTTTCCAAATTCAATCCATTGAACACAAATGTACCGATGGCATTACTATTTATATAAAATACTTTACAACTGAGTTCAATCAAAGAGCATTATCCGCAATGCAAATGCAACAACCATCTCTAGGGTTTATTTTATATAGAGACTGAACAATCCCTTAGTGGGTATGTCCCCTCTATACATGTAAAAATATCCGCAAAACTCCATGTTCACTTATCCCAATACTAACGACTTATTTATTTTTATGTTATTTCCATGGTTCACAAAATGGCAGAGCAAACTCCTTCACTCTTGCTGATAAATGTCAATGAACCACTTGTTAGGGAAATAGAAACAACAACATGAATTTCCACTTCGGTTAATAGCTCGTAAAATATGATGCGCTGCAAATGCAAAAAAATAACGAGACCCAGTAGCGCGGCAAAATAAACAAAGAGCCACCCGTGAAACAACACCAAACAGTTGCATTATACCACATATATACAGTCCCTAGTCGGTGTTCATCCTCCCAGGCTCAGAGCCAGAGGCACATACAAATACATACTCCCATTCACAGGAAGAATGTTCATTTTCATTCCTGGACGACTGCCCGAGAATGAGGAATGCATCTCGCAGTATACCCTCAAACATTCGCCAGTACCATCAGTAAAATTCACTTTTCAAAAGCACTCCGAGTGTGTGGTTAACTTTGCCATAAATAGAGTCCTTGGCGTAAGCATAGAGCAAGAGCAAAAAATTTGTTTTATTTTTCGCGAAAACGTTCCTTAAAGTCTTTCAATACTTGGTATTCTAGCCCAGAGGATTTCATTTATTTCGTGTACCGCGCGCCGCGCGCTCCGTTTCCTTTGCATTTTTCTCTCCGAGCGACTCCGACGCTATAACTGACTATGGACGGTTTGCCCATTTCCCAAGGGAGTCATTCCATTTTGCATGCTTTTTTGTGGTAAACTTTTCAATACAAGCAATTTCAGGGAATATATGCCGATTTTCCTTCTGTGTGCATTTGTTCACGAGAGTAGGGCACTGGCATGGTAGTTCATAATTAAAAAAGACCAAGAGTGAATGGAGTTTCAATTTTTCAATAACTGCAATAAATCAGACACCATGGCCGACATGGGAGTACCCATAAATTACTTTTCCGTTCCATGACAGCAGCGGGAGCCTGCCTGTCTCTGCACCATTCAACACTTCAGCGATATCTCGTCGTATCGTATCGTAAACAAGCGAAATGTATGGTTAATTCTGGTTGTCAGAAATGGACCAGAGCGTTTAAAAATAACAACTGAAGTGCGTCACGATTCTGACAAGCAGTATAGTTAACTCACTGCTAGATCCACTCTTATGGTTGCTATGTAAACAAAATATGTCCCGGTAATTCAGGGATTCGGAAATGCAATTCACAACGATGCCCTCAGGAGTTGTAATGCAACTTAAAGGAATTACCTGGTATAGTAAAATAAAATAGCGATGAATGTAAGTAACTAAATGCAAATTCTAGGTAAGGGGCTTAACGTCGCAAAAGGATTAAACGACGACAGAGTTGGCGTCCAGCTTAATTGATTTTTGCATAAAGTTGTGCGGTACCACATTTTCGATTTTGACCCGTGCTTAAACTTAAAGTGGTGGTCAATAAATTGCTCCTAATGTGTAGGTAGAGTGAGTACCTACTTGTCATCATTAAATTATTCTATGGACTTACTTTGGGCCTTACCAATAATAATTCTTATACCCGGTACCACACTGTGGTGAGGGTATATTCACTTTGTCAATCCATTTGTAACGCCCATAAGGAGGCGTTGTAGGTATGACAAACTATATATATTATTGATCAGCATCACTTTCTTAGTCGATCTAGCGATGTCCGTCTGTCTGTCCGTCTGTCTGTCTGTCCGCACGATTACGGCCGTAATTTAAGAGCTATTGACTTGAAATTTGGTACGTAAGCTTTTATCCACCAAACTGAGGCTAAGTTCGAAGATGAGCAAGATCGGATGAAAACTACTACTACCTCCCATACAAAAATATCAGATTTATATAGCTTTTTGTGTTAAAAATTTAATTTAAATAGCTACAGTAAAGATAGCAAGTTCAAACTTTGCACATATTGTTTTAATAATATTTAAAAATTGTTGACAAAAAATTAGCTTGGTCGAATAAAAACTACCCATACCTCCCATACAAATTATATAATTTTTTAATACTAAAATATTTTTTTTTTGTACAATAATATAGTACCGGGTATTTGAGCTTCGGCATAGTCGAAGATAATTGTCTTACTGGTTAGTCTTCAACTTAAATATTTTTTATGGAAATGTTCGCCATTGTGACTTCGTAAAAGTTAGCCTGGGACACAAAAAATTATTATTAGTACCGCGGTTTATGTTTAAGTTTAACAATTTATTTATTGCATTTGTGATTTGGGAAGTGAGCAAAAGAATAAGATCGCGGATTCAAGTCGCAGAAATGAGATTCTTCCACTGTATGGTGGTAAAAGTCAATTTAAGTGCACATCAATGCTCCAAATACTACAACTTTAGCTCCCGTGAGTGTCGATAAATACCGTTTGCAGCATATTTTTGTATGACAGGTGCGACAATATTGTGTGCAATTCCGGCAACGTTTTATAAACTACTTCCAAGATGCAATATACGTCCATGTACCAAATTTCAAGTCTAAAGCTTCCGTAAATGGTAAATGTTGCCTTTATCCTTCTGTATGTCCCAAACTACCTCTCTGCGAAATTACATTCACCCTTATTGTCCTTGTCGTTTATGACTTTAAGGGCCAGTTTCAAAGGTTCCGGATAAAGTTTCAGATAGTTAGCCGGCACATAACGCTTTCTACCAGATAAAAGCTACTGATATTTTTTTTCTGTTTCATCGTCAAAGTCTCTGATAAACTAACTTGCGGAAAAATGTATCAGACACTAGTTTGTTTCGATACACATGTCATTTGTTTGTTTCGTGTTTTCTAATATTTTTTTGTTGTTTTAGGTCTAAAAAAAAACTTTGATAAATTAACAAAAGAAAAAATTGAAGCAGTAAAAATCCAAAAAAGAATTCTAACAGAGGAACTGGAGCAGGCATCCAGATACTCAGTTTGCGGCTGAGCTATTTTTTAAACTGGGCCCCCAACCAGGCTGACTATCGGCACGGGTCGTATGACACCTAATTATTCAAATTCGTCTTCTAAAAACTCAAACAAATCCATTTTAGTCTGGATTGCTGTCTACGCCCGTTAACGAAAGATTGCTCTGAAAGTATATTTTTTCCAGCCACTTCAAAAAAATATTTTATTTATATTCCGGATAGAGATTTTAACAGCCACTTGAACCGGCTGATAAACTATAAGAAACATTATCTGTCAGCCATCACTATCCGAAACATTTGAAACCGAAAGCTGAAGTTTATTTGACACATAAATTCTGAATAGGCTATCCGAGACTTTATCAGCTAGTCTTGAAACTGGCCCTAAAAATAATTACTATTTTTCGACGACGGCGACGATCGTCGGTATTGCGTGAGGCGTTTTGTAATGACGTTTGTCGTGGAAATGATACATTTATGTCGTCGATAATTTTGTGGACGACTGTATAGTGTATGTAAAGTGTTAAAAAAAGTATGTGTACTTTATTTTTGATTAACTAAAAGGGAATTATAGTTATTAGACTTTATAGAGAATTTCTACATTTAGTTAACGAAATGGAGAAAAATATTCCTTTTGCAAAATCATTCACGAGTGCCTAACAAAAGGGATGTTATTCGGCAATGGGACTGGGACGATATAGCCTTATCTCTGCATTGTCTGGGACCACCTTCGATAGTCTAAAATACATTTTAAATCGGAAAATAATTTGTATTAAAACAAAGTTTGTAGTTAAATTTAAATTATTTCTACCACTCACTTGCAAATCCAATGGACTGGTTTTGTTCAAATACCCTTCCTGATCTTTACAATTTTTTTTTATTTATTTTTTATTTGTTTTATTAATTAATTCACCAAGTCACAAAAATAACAGACAAAATGCCGTCCTAAATGCCAGACCACATGGTGTCATAGTTAGTGGAATGTATGTGGAATCTAAGAGTTCAGAGATTCGAGTCGTGTCAGTTACGCAATACCAAATTCCAAACGACTCGACACGACGAACGTTGCGACAGACGGCAACGACGCACGATAGGGATGATTATGATTGGTTCCAATTTTTAGTTAGTCAGACAGGCAAAGTTACTTTCGCTTTTGTAATATTAGTATGATATTAGT
Organism: Cheilosia scutellata; assembly: GCA_955612985.1. NCBI lineage: Eukaryota > Metazoa > Arthropoda > Insecta > Diptera > Syrphidae > Cheilosia > Cheilosia scutellata. The sequence goes on from OY015313.1 coordinate 5,755,837, forward strand.
ATGGATTAAATAAATAAAACGCTATGCTATCTATGCCAACTCGCATGATTTTGTAGCCCATTTCATGAAACGCAGACCATGTTCTCGCGTTTGAAAAATAAAAACCACTGCACTGCCAATAAGTTCTGCCATACATACCCTATTGATGATTAGGCGCAATAAATCTCAGAAAAAATGAATCTAAGAGATATTATTAACTCTAATCAGAAAACACATTTAAGCCGCAGGTAGAATTAGCTTCTCAGACATAGCAACGAATTTGCCCATTTCAAACAAATTCAAAAGAAATAAAATAAAAAAGTAATTTAATGTCAGTTTGATTTTTTAGAGGCAATAGACAACGGTATTGACTGCAAAATGCTGAGTAACTGAGCCTGTCACTAGGGCCACAAGTCACGATTTCACAACGAGACGAAGTCGAACAATTTGAAGTACTTACCTAATTTAAATAAATCTGGCATTTTTGACATAAAACTTACGATACTGATTCAATATCGAAAAATTGGTTTTTATTTGTCTTTATTTATATATAATTCTTATGTACTTGCTTGTAACCGAACTCCTCCTAAACTGCTAGACCGATTATAATGAAATTTTGTGTGTGTGTTTGAATGGATCTAAGGATGGTTTAGACTCACAATTGGACCCGCTAGGTGGCGCTGCGATCCGATTCCACAAAATTTAAAATAATAAACACTCAACAATAAAAAAAATTTAAATAGCAAGAATAAGCTCATGAATGAAATTTCAAATAATATACACTCAACCATGAATAACACTAAAAAAAAAAAATAAAAAATCATAAACAAATTTCAAATGAAAATATACCAGCCGGCATAACAACGTTTGCCGGGCCCGCTAATAATAGTATAATAAAAACTGACTTCAAACATAAAATGTAAAGTTGCTATTTCAAATCGTAATTTAAAAAGATCCCTTTGCCACAGCCACGCATTATACTCATTTACATTACAGTCTTTAAAACTGTGAACGCTTTCCGAACTTTGCTGGCCATTATTAACGCTCTGTAAAGAAGCATCATTCCACACATTATTAGGCGTATTTTTTTGGGAAGTGAGTATAACAAAACCAAAAGTGAGTATAACAGTTTTGCATGTAAAAGTAAAAGTGAACTAGCTATAGATTCCCAAAAAAATACGCCTATTGTCAGTTCAGTATTTAAAGAACTAACCGTCTAAATGGTTTCAGTATATCCATTGTCAAAACTAAATAAGCCTCTGGTCATAATTTGGTTTAAAAAGCGATTTTTCATACTAACACAATTTCCAGTCAATTTGCACTCGTCGAAAATAAATCTTTGCAATCGTATAAGTTTTGTTTTCTATCTTAAATACTTTATCTACTATACTCGTAGTTCAGCGAACTGAATCCCAGATTGCCGGCAATCCTCTTAAGGGTAAATAAAAATAAAAATAATAATAATAAGAAGGAAAAGCCAATAAAGGTAAGGAACGTATGTAGCTGCTGCTGTCGTAGTCGTAGCTCCTAAATACGGCATCATGTCGAAGTCGAACCCCAATGCCCCGAGGGTGTCATGAACGTTTATAGAAAAACATTTTGCAAAACGTGATGAGAATTTATCGATATGAAAATAAAATGAAAACAAATATATGTCAGCTCGAAGGAAGTGTCTAACTGGAAGAGTACATAGTAAAAATTAAGGGGCAGAATGGGTACCTCCCCACTCGTCGTTAAAGTTTGAGTACACAGAAGCGATAATGATCCCCATAGGGCAGAGTGTCTTCCCAGTGCTGTTGCTGCTTCTCATGGTGGTCTTTGAGGGAGTTATTGTGATGGAAAAACGATACATATACAAGGATATTGACTGCCTGTTTATGGGGATTTGCAGGTTGTTTTATTTTTTTCTTTCCTTGTTGCTGCCTTCCGCCTTTGTTGTCACAATATGACGATATCTCAAATTCAATTGAAAATATGTTAAGTAAATATGGGAATTGTTTCTGGCTTTGGGATATGATTTTAACGAATTGTTATGTCATATGCAAGGTATTCGAACATGACATGGAAGGGAGTTTCATGTTATTACTCGTATCGTAAGTGTCTTGTGTTTTGAAAATGATTTGTAATTTACATGCCTTTCAGAAGAGTATTAGCATGACAGTATTGGGATCTAGGGAATCTAAATAGAATATATTTTTTTACAAAAATTACAATCAGAATTCATAAGAGTGAAAAAAGTGACATTTTGAAATCGGCGACCATCTGGTAACTATTTATTACTCACAAAAAGGGTATAAAGTTATTTAACAGATCGAAAACCAAAAGTTACATTCAGAGCATACGATATCGTTACAGAGCAGTTTCCCATTTAAAATAGTAAGTACCATTTACCCTTGATGATCAGTGTTGCCACTAAAAAAAAGTGAATCCGGTCAAATCTGACCGAATGACCGGATTTTTATTTTCTAAATTCGGCCAAAAATTCCGGTCAAAAATTAAAATGAGCATTTTTGACCTGAAACCCGGTCAAAAAGAGAAAATACCTATACCTACCTTTACAATTTAATTTATGTTCACCTGCATTATCGATGTTTAGAAACGTTTTTATAATACATATGTGAATTTTGAGTTTGTGAACTTGTTTTTTATTTCGTTTGTTTAAAATTTACTGAAACTAATTTTTCATTTTATATGACATGTTTTAAGTTCTGAAATACACTTTTAGTGCATGGCCATACACGCCTTCCAATGAACGTCGTGTCAGGTAGATTTTGAGTGAGTAAAGGAGAAAGGTAGATAGCATAGAAAATCTACTTTCAGAAATAATTCTGGCACGTTCTTTTTCGCACCATTGTGCTTTCGATACAAATCTTCATGATATTTGCGTTGCGTCAAAAACGGGCGTCCGCTTCGCTTAACCATAAAATTTGTTTGTGTTTTCAATTTCACCTGCCAAATTTTATTTCATTGCAATGACGCCTGGTTTTTGTGTATAGCCAAATCGTTAATGAAAATGAAAGTCATGGGAGGACGTATATGGCCAGGCCATGTAGGTACTAAGGCCGTGTGTCAATTGGGCTAAATAATTATTCTCGGATAATTTTCTGACACTTGAAAAGAGTAGTTCACCAAACTCCAATCTGAGATTTATCGAATTTCACACTTTAATTAATTGAAATTCGTTGTTTAATTTCCTCTTCAAAATTCTAGCAAAAGAAAACGTCAAGAAATTAGCCTACAAGATAATTTATTATCCTGCTCCCGGAGCAGAATTCCAGACGTGATGTTGTAGTTCCATTATTCGCATTAAATTGGTTTCTGTTTGAACTTGGGAGCATGATCGTAATGTATGGCAAAGTTATATTCAAATTATAGAAATCTATCTTTATTTATAGTCAGTAGGGTAATTTTATTTTTCCAGTCAAAAAAGGGGTTTCCGGTTAAAAACATTTTTCGTTCCGGTCAAAAAACGGTTAGGCCGGATTTCAAAATTTTCTCCGGTCAGAGTAAACAGATTCCGGTCAAATATGACCGGAATCCGGTCAGAATGGCATCACTGTTGATGATAGCTGAATGTGAAAACAGACGAACAAAAATATGGAAGGACAAAAAAATAGAACCTTCTCAGAACCTTTTGTTTGATCACAAACAAGAGAAATATACCAGGTATTGTATGTAGTATGCTGGTTTTTGGATTTTAGTATGCTGGTTTCATATTTTTTCTTGAACCAGCTTTTGTTCCATCATTCTACATCTGTATATTTCTCTTGTTTGTGGTTTGATTGAGTTTTACTGTTTCAAATATTATAGCTAATACCCTATTGGGTTTTCGCGAAAACTGTCGAAAACTTCATCGAAAACAGAAGTTTTCCCATACATATTGCAGTTCTCAAAACGAGTTGTTTGAAGTCGTTTTCCATGAAAACGCCACGAAAACGAGTACAATCGTTGGGTTGTTGAAGCAGACACACCTTTTGCAACATTCAGAGAGCTCAGCAAAACTGCTGACAGGATAGCTCTCTCTCTCAGTGCTGTCGTTTCTTCTAGTTTTTTGTTTACAAATATGGAATCTCTTGTTACCTTTGCACCATAAAGAGCAAATTATTCAGTTTTTTCTATAATTTTAGAACGGCAGCACTACCTGCCACAACTAAATGGTATCTTGAGATGTTTTGATTTTGATTGTTGCTTATGTTAATTATTTTATGCATTTAGCCATAAGTTAACGATTATCAAGTAGCTTAAATAATTTTGATTGTATATTAGGTATGTCAATACGAGCGAAGTTTAGTAACTAAAATAAAAGTCTTAGTCGCCACAAAAATTTCATAGTTAGTTTCACAGCAAATTGAAACGTCAAACGAAAACGAGTTGGTGTTCGGTGTGAATGCACCCACGAGTTTTCTAAACTTTTTTGACGAAAACTCGGTTTTCGGCTTGGTGTGAATAGGGTATAAATTATCATGGAACTTTCATTCTGGCATTAAACTCTCCGTATATATTTTCACATGCCTGGTGAACCACGCGGCTAATGATGATCAAGTATCCAAGTCCATACTTACTTACTTACTTACTTAGGCGGCTCTACAGTTGGGGGTGAACCGAGGCCTCAGCTAACAAGCCTCTCCAGTTATAGCCCGGTCCTTAGCTAAATGCCTTCAGTTGCGCACTCCTAGTCGGTTGAGGTCGCCTTCGACTTGCGCGCGCCACTAAGGCGAGGTCTTCGTCTACTGCGTTGTCCCTCCGGGTTAAACTCGAAGACTTTACGGGCTGGAGCATTTGTTCCCATCCGCTCCACATGTCCTAGCAATGTTAAACGACTTACTCACAGTTTTTTGACCAGGTCGATCTCGCTGTACGGGTCGTATAGTTCGTCGTTGAATCTCCTTCTGCAAAGCCCATCAACACAGACGGGAACGAAAATTCTACGAAGAATCTTTCTCTCCATACTCACAAAACGGAGGACAAAATGTTCATTTTCTAATAAGCCCAATGGATAGATTCAATAGTATTAAGCTGTGATTTCCCGCGTTGCGAAACGTGTCAATTCTTGACATGATAACGTCACAAAAATTATGTCATCAGGTTACCATGTACCTACGTGTGTGTCAACGCTGATTTACATGATCACACTGTGTCAATCGTGCGGTCATACGCATGCCATTAGGGTTACCATACGCAGCACTTTGGTGGGACAGTCCCCCTTTTTCATACCAAAATGTTGTTTGTCCCCCAATAGGTACACAAACCAATGTCCCCCTTATTAAGTCAAAATTCAATAAAAGAAAACATTCAATTTAAAACTTTCAAAATACTTTCTTTTAATATTTTTAACAAAAGTTTTTGTTTTGTACTTTTATTTGTCTCTTAGTCAGTTTTTGTATTCAAACCAATATTTACTTTTAAAAGAAAAATGTCCGAACCCAAAGAAAAAACCAAATAAAAAAAGAAAATGTTCATATAATCAGTGTTGGGAAAAAAGTTTCGAGTGGTTAAAAAAGTCTAAGAAGGTCCTGAATGTACGGCGTGTTTAATTTGCAAATCAAGTTTTAAAACCTGGTGTTCATAAACTAAAAAAAAATGTGTCCCCTTTTTGAACACTGGTTCCCCCTAGAAAACTCACGATGTCCCCCTTTTCGTATTTTTTAATCTGGTAACCCTACCCATAATCAATGACTTGCAGATCTGATTGAGAGAGCTGATTGATTGACAAGCGAGTGACTGGCGCATGACGGGCGATTACAATCAGCGATGCCAACTAAGGCTTTTTCATGCCTTTTAGGCATTATTTCATAAGCTAAGGCTTTAAGGCTCGTTTTTTGTCAAAAAGGTATCTTTTTTTTATTTCAATAATTTTTTTAATTTTTTTTTTGATTCAACATACCTACTGACTTTTTATTTTTTTAAACATTCTTAGCCCCAGTTTCACAGTGGGAGTTTAAACTACACTTTTTGTTTAAACTTTAGTTCAACAAATAGCCAATTCGGTTTCACAGTTTCGTTTAACCCTTGAACAGAGTTCATTCTGTAGTTTAAGTTAAACTACAGTATTCTGCCGTTTAGACCTCAGATCGGCCGATTGTCAAAAACACACACATTTTATTTTGTTTTGCGTGTTCTTTGAAAGAAAAGACAAGGAACGATTTTGGAAAAGTCGTATTAAAGCTAAGTACTGTACAATACTGCCAAATTCTATTCATTAAATTTAGTTAAACTGAATTCAAATGAACTGAAGTTCAGATTAGTTCAGTGAAACCGGACTTCCAGTGTGAAACTGGGGATAAAAGTACTTTAAGTGGAATTCTGCACACAAAGTCGCTTTTTGAAGATAAAAACTGTTATGATCTGCAATTCAAACAAACAGACATATTTTTGTTTCAAAAACCAATGTATGATTTTGTATTCAATACTTTGTACCTATACCTATGAAAGTAAAATGTCATGCATTTTGTTCCTATTAAGAATTTGTTCTGTGATTTTATAATTTAAGATTTTTTTTTGTTAATTTTTTTATATTTGTATTTAATTTTTAATTTACTATTCCACTTTAATTAAAAAATTATTTAAGGCATTATTTTATAGAAAAAGTCATCTTTTTCTTTCCAGTTAGGCATTTTTTCGTGAAAAGTGGTTTTACAATAGTAACAACATTGTATATCTTATACGTTCCTACTGCTGGTGACGTACAGGATATTTGCACGAAAGTTGGTCGCTCTCTTTTTAACTCGGTCGGAAAGAGAGGAGTGTATTTCAAGATTTCTACCAACCATCTTTATTTTCACAATACGAGTCTGCTTCGTGCTGTTGTAAAATCGAAAGAGCGGTCATTCGCAAACCAACAACAAATCTGAAATCTGTGACTAGATGTCAAAAAAACAGTCCGTCATCAAGACCCAACAGCATTGACAAGGCGATCATTGAAATCAGTCATCATTTGGTTGTTACATTCAAGTCGTCTCATGTGGCGTGACAAGAGTGATCACACATAATGACCACTTTGGGAAAATTCGAAGTCAGCATGTCAGAACAAAATGACACAATTCGTGACATTTAGAGATAGCTTTAGTTTAACACCTCAATAGAATTGTCAGCATTAATATACCCTCTGTCAAAATAAAATACAAACTATTTTGAACATGTGACAATGGAATTTGATTACCTTCTATGCGCCCTATGCGGGAATGAAATTGATACGCGCACCTCGCAAAATCAATCAAATTTCAATATTGGTTTGAAATTCTACACATACATAATTCGATCCGGAATTCAATTAATTTGCCTGCCAGCAATTGGTTTTGTACACCCACTAGTAATACCTATCAATTATATTATTTGCAATAGTTTCGTGCGGTGGCATATATTGTTTCAATGAAATTATTTCACCACTTAGCGCTCGCATTCCGACCGAGAATTAGTAATTTGATTGCAAAAAAAAAAGTAATACCTATGCTGCAGAGTGTATGACCATTTACGAGTATGGTGCACAAAAACAAATATCTGCACATGTGAAAATACTTCAAAATTAGTATTGTCCTGCCGGCCGCCTGGCTATTATGCTTAATCAAATTGTTTGTTAAGTAATTTAACTGTTTTGCAGATAATAAATAAAATATAATATGTTAATGAAATAATCTGATAGGGTGTTTTTTTTAATGCCAATTTAGGTGGTTAATGTTTTTGTAGTAATATAAATGTATGTACACATATGTGTCATATTATTTTCCATTATTTGCTCAATTTTCTAACAGTCGTCATTTTGTTATCAGGAGGGCGGAACTTGTGGGTAAAGCTAATTTGGCGATTTTTTATTTGGAGTTTGTTTAAAGTCAGGCATACTGTGGTAATGCAATTTGGGTACTGACCGAACAATTAACCTGCAAGCCTAGCTGTTGAAAGTGTTTTGCTGGGGTGACTCGCAAGGATCATACATATATGGAACGTGAGAATACGGAAGGCTGATCGAATAGCTATTTATCGGTATTTTGGGCACGTTAAAAGGATGACGCCAACTCGAATTCCAAGACGTGTTACTTGCTGTATTATGTACCATACAGGTCGGCGTATTCTAGGCAGACTCAGGATAAGATGTTTAGACCAAATCAGATATAGCTTCTCTACCCCTATAGTGAAATGGAATAAAACAAGATGTGTGCGAGGTATTAACGAAATCCTTTTTTTTTTGTTCGAAAGACCCAAGACCCATAGACGCTGGATCCCAGTGGTCCAATCTGCCGCATAGATCCGCCTAATTTGAGCGATGGCATTGGTTATGTTGGGTTTAAGGACATCGGTCGATTGCGGTTTATTCGCATTGAGCTGCGATTTGAGGCAACCCCACAAAAAAAATCTAGCGGGGTTAAATCGCACGATCTTGGTGGCCAATTCACTTCACCTCTGCTAGAGATAACCAATACCATACCCTCAACTCGTTAATGTAGAATGACCATCGTCGTCTGCTGTGTGACTCGTAGCCACGGCATGCTGGATCCACATGTCATCTTCCTCCATATCGTTCAATTTGGGCCAACATAAATCGGTTAGCATCGTTCTATAGCGTTTGCCGTTGGGCGTTGATGGAAATAGCCTTAGCAAGATCATTTTCAAGAAAAAGTACGGAGCAGTGACGTCGCCCGCCGGTCGGTCTAAAATCGGCACCAAACAGCTTTTTATGGATGCATTGCCACTTCGGGTGGGTTGGCGTCATCCCATATACCTACGGCAATGTGGCTTGTTAACGTAGCTGTTAACGCCGGCACAGAACAATCTCCATGTTGTCAGCGGCACGGTCATGCAATAAGAAGCGGAGCTTTAAATAATTCCAATGTTTAGTTTTCTACTTAACTTTACTTTGTTAATTATTTTTTTGTTTTGCTTTAATATTTTCTTGTCATGAGTTTTCTCTAATTTTTAGTAAATTCAATATACAAATTGTATAAGCTTCAAATCGTTTTCGTTTTGTTGCATTAATTTTTCGGTCACATTTTTAGCGCACTGCATCAAGAGCAGTTATAATACCTACAGTCCACGAAGCTGACTATTGAACAATAGCAATTCATCCAAAAATGCGCCTCGTCGCTAAAGATGATTTTTCTATGGTCACTATCATTAACTTTGAGCTCCTGGGTCAGTTGGATCTTGAACAGATATAGGCCCAAGTTTCGACCCAAAATATCGACTTCTTGTGCACGGCAAAACACAATGACCAACATCGATTTTTTTTTCAAATGGAGCTCAAAGCTGATGGAACGTCTTATAGGTAAGTAAACAACAAGTCTTGATTTACAAAAGTAAGAAGATAGTATAATTTTCCTATACGCTTTTTTTGCCTATGCAATTATACTCACCTTTCGTAATTGGGCCGACATAATCCAACTCGAAGGTTTCCTTAAAAAACACTATCCTGAGTTCTGACATTTGTACACCTCTTATTCAAAATATAATTTAAGGACTCGGGATCACTACCATAATTACTAGACCATCATTTAGTAGAGTATCTATCTATGTGATACTTGCTCGTGATTCTGAGCTTATATGCGGAGCACCTTAAATTTAAATTCATGTTCTGTTTTGTAATGTAAAAAACACAATTTACCGTCACACTGCTCACGCAAGCGATACCAATGTTTGTCTCACTAAGCAAACGCCATATGCTGATATCTAACCTTTCCGAGCAATTTAACTCGACAGGAGCAAGTGGCAGACAATCAATTTGCCGTGGCGCCTGTCTAATGTGCGTATACCCATATGTGTCATATCGCTTCATATCACAAGTGACATACACGAAGCGCATTAATATCAATTAGAGTGATAAGGACGAGGTGTAGTGCATAAACCGCAAGTGCCTTTACATGTAATTAAATACAACTGACTTGAGAAGTCATAGGTCAGGCGTTAACACATAATATTCTACACACGATAAGAATTTAGGATTCATTAATTAGGAAAGCTATTTTAAATCAAAGGTAAATCCTTGGAACGACATTTTATTTTCAGATCATTTATTTTTGTGCACCGACTTGAATGCCATCGAAGAGATTTTGTTTGTACTCGTGTGAGCTGTCTGTAAGCCTAGAATTAGGTTTTGTGTTGTGCTATTGGCAGTACAAACAGATTTGGGTGCTGCTGCTTCGTAAGAGGATATTGCCAGAAGATTAAGGGATGACGGCTGTGTATGGTAAAGCACGTGTGAACAGTTGAAATGGCTTTCTGAATGAGCACAAAAAGTTAGTGTGTGAACATGTTTATATGAAGAACAAATAAGATTTACATAGATGTACCTAATCAGTGATATAAACGGAAAGACTTCTCGTATTTCGTGTGAAATTTCAAGCTACATTGCTTCAACGAGCACATTTAATGAGTAGGTACCTATTCGTGAGTTTCAAAAAAACACGGTTGTTATCAGTGAACAACTGCGAATGTTAAAAATTGCGTGTATGTATAGAACTTGTCAGGTCTACATTTAACCTTGAAAGGTAATCATATTTTTTATTACCATTAAAAGTTCGTCGAATCGACCAAATAATATTGGACTCCAATTTGTACTAAAAGTGTGCACAAAATGTTAATTTGAATAGTTATTGTTTATATCCCATTTCTTATTTTAGGCAAACAAACATTTTTTTACATTTTTTCTTAAAGTTTTGCTTTTATTAATGATATTAAAGGACAGCTGTCCTTTTTTCGGCTTTTTTGGTCAATTGTGTGTGGAAAAGAAACAAATTAGTTCATTTGTTTTCCCATCCGACGTTTCGACAGAGGTTTCTGTCTTTCTCAGGGATATTGAAAAGTACTACATTATTACAATAGTATAACAAAAGAAAAAACAATGTGAAACATTGGGAGCAAATTACGTTAAATTGAAATGAAGACAAAAATTAAAAACGAAATATGAAACCAAAAAACAAAGAAAACACGAACCACTTCGAAAGAAGCTTAGTCTGTTGTTTTGCTTTTATATAAAAAAAGGTCTTGGATCCCATGTTTTTGATATGAGTCCATAGTTTTTTCTTAGAGAAAAAAAAAAAACAAATAAATAAAAAAATTATATCCTAAAATCAAAACTTAGACATTAATTCATTAAAGAGCAAAACAAAATATCGCAAAAAAATAATTACATAGTTATGATTTAATTTTATCAAAATTAAAAGACGAAATTAAAGTTAATTTCTAAATTAGTTAAACACGAGTTTAGTGTTTGGTTATTTATAAGCCTCAATATATACAAAACTGGCTGACCTAAAATAGTTATTTTAAATATTTCAAGATATTATTTATAGATAATATTTTGAATGTTTATTTTTTGTATGGGCGGTGTCACGCCCTTTGTCCAATTTTGATCAATCTTCACAGCAACACTCCTGGGCTAATACCTAAAATTATCTGTAAATATGGGCGCAATAGCGTCGGTGGTTTTCAAGTTATACGTATCCGAACATATTTTAGAACTCATTTTTATATATATAGATTTTTTCCTTTCTTTACATTTATTGCATCTACTTTGTTCTCTCTTATTTGTTCGTTAATCTTGGCGGTAATTTTTTTCTGACACAGATGCGATCGTAATAAAGATGGAAAATCGAAGAAATTGAATTAATGTTTTTCGAATCGACGAAGATTATCCTTTTACGGTTAAGTACATGCGGATTGTTCGGTTTAACACGACTATTTGTAAACCCTCCACAGAAAAGTAGGTAGGTAGGTCATTAAATTTGTAATGCCAAGGGGGTCACTCCCCACTCACTAAAGTAATATATATTCAGAATCAGGATCAAATTCTGAATCGATTTAGCCATGTCCGTCTGTGGAAAAAACGATAGCGTTAAAACGATTGAAGTTTTGTTATTACGTGCGTACGTGTATTTTTAACGTGCGTCCGTCGTCAAGTTGGTATTGAAACTGCGCTATATAGGTCAGTTCTGGTACCTCCCATACAAAACCAATATTTTATGCGTACTAACTCACATGCATAACATTTTGAATGACTTGTATATACAATATACACTACAGTATAGAGGGCAGAAATTTACTTGCTTTTTTGAATAAATATAGTGACGATGTCAATGACGAGACGATTTATAAGACATTACACGTGTCGGCTCTTTTTAATTGATTCTAAGAAATTAAATCAACGACTGTAATCATGTTGCTGATCATATTTGATTCTCGGAATCAGCATTTGCGAATGCACGGAACGGAAGTGCACTTGCAGAGAATTAAACGATGACGTACGTGTACGTTTATAAGCATGAAATATGCCGACATTGATATCGTCCACTATTAATATTTTAATACATTTTCTTATACCTACGTACTGCGGTTGCGCTAATGTGCAGCGTTATTGATGAACTCACTACTAACCAATTTCCGGTTGAAATCAGTTCATTGACGGTCATAATCCCAATTCTAAAAAATTTTACTCGCAGCAAACCTTGATCATGCGAAAATTTAAATATATCCAGACTTACAGAAATAATTTTGGAGATACAAAGCTTACCAGACTTTACTGTAAATCTATACCTGATAGGGTCCTTATCGTTGTTGTTGGCATTTTTTGTTACGCTATCAAAGTAAGGGGTAGAATCCTTAATAACAGCTCTATATAACAAAAATATAAGTAAATAGTTGGCGCAACAAGTACGTAAAAGCCCCATTGGCCTAGCTTCTCACAACCATTTGTGGGTGTATATTTTTTTTAATTTTGGGACGAATGGAAAGGACCTACAATTTTATGAAGAATCTGAACATCTGAATTGAGAATTGGAGTTATACTCTCGGTCAGACATTCGCGAGAAGTGGCTCAGTGGAAAAAAAAAATCTTAAGAAGGAATTTGTTGCTCTACGAGTATATTATATCTACATGTTTTCAAAACATAATACATTTAATATTGCTCCTTCCTGGTTGCAAGGAATTTTTTGACTTTTTGACACTTGTTTCCCAGATGCACGATTTAGTGAGTTTTATATTTTTTTTGTAAATATTTTTGTTCGGAAGAGTCCCAATTGCATGTAGGTGTCAGTTTTACACTTCAATTTTTGTAAATTCTAGTCCTCTGGAAATATAATATCTCCAGGAAGTGAGTTTCAATGTTTAAATGCAATTTCGAGGTCTATTCCCATTGTTGATATGCAACAATTTTTTTCTTAAAACAATGTCTAGTCTAGACGATAAATAAATAATTTTAATAATCAATTCTATAAGTTATATACGGTCAAGGATGACTAAAATGCTTTGGTTATTCTTTTATGCAAAATTTATATTTAAAAGCTTAATCTGGTACGAGCAAAATAATGTGTAAGGACATCTTCGAGGAACAATATTATGTTAGCTCGATGAGATTCCTGAGCCATCCATGGAGCAGAGATTCTCAATGGTATATAAGAATGGAAACGATGTAAACTGCTCCTCCATTACCCAGTGAATAAATGTTAAGTGCACATTGTCAGAGTCAAGTTGAATACATTCGGATGCACTTAAGTCATCATTTGTTGCTGACACTTGGACATGTTTTAGAATTCTTGACATTGGTAGCTATAGGTACAAGTACGAGTATATATTTGCCAACATGATGTAAATATTGTTTAGTACATTAATTTAGATTGCTTACATTCTGTAATTGAATTTGACTTTCTGGTATCTTGTTGATTGTGGAAAATGTTGTATTGGGCGTTCAACAGGGATTATAATAATGCCTCTGTAAAACCAGATTCCCCAATCATTGGTGCAAGTGCAACACAAATAAACACCCGGCATATCATGAACTGATGTGAAAATTACCCATATTTGCTGTAGACAGTACACACCACCATCCACAAGAATACAAATGTTCACAATCATTACATTTGCAAACAGGCTTCTCCTTCTAAAGCACATACCAGGGTACAGCCACAGTTCAATTAGATTAAAGCCCCCGTATGATTGTGTTCCTTGCTTGGTGACCAAGTGGACTCGTGAGGCAGTCACATAATGACATGACATTAATTACCCTTTTGCTTTAGTACACCTATTCGGTGATTATGGGATATACCCGAAAACAAAACGATGCTAACTCCACACACAGACCGGTTCGAGAAAGGACATTGTCACCTGTAAGCTGAATTGCCCTATGTATGTAGGGTTAATTTTCCTTGGGGTTTATACCTGCAACAGGTCTGTGAAGGAAAACCCACCCTCCATGCACACATTGACACCACTTCAACGACCGTATTAGTATTCTGACCTCAAGGCTACCTTTTATTCAGTCCGCACTACAGACCTTAAGGAACCCCTGGTTATATGTGTTTATATTGATAATTCGATTATAATTTCCAAGGTGTGTCGAAGGTTGCTACTATATATGGGGACAGGCAATAATGGGACTATTGACCAAAGTCGCTGTGAGATATTCATTTTTCACAAGTCACCCCCTATATACGTATACCTAGCAGGAGGGTCGGCGGAAGCTAATGTGACATAAGTTTGCCATAAAACTCTGTGCTTGGCATTATGTTGTGCGTTATAAATCACTGAGATGGGCAGTAAATTTTCTATGTGGGCGGACAGGAGCACACCTTAAATTTGCCACGCCATGATTTGGTATTGATTTTCGGCTTTTCATGGTTTGTCTCAGTGAAACCTCTTAGCCCATGACAAGGTTAAATTCGCCAGGAATCACAAAGTAAATAGCCCCAACATATTGTTGACAGATCGATATCCCTTGACCCTGGGTATTATTTGTTGGGGGAAGCTGACATGTGTATCATCCGGCGACATTATATGAACAGGAAGGCAATTCAAACATCACCATATCATCCATCTAATTGATGATGAACAGTTTCTTCCGCAAACATGTCACAAGTGCGGGGAGCGTCAAATTAAGTCAACCCTTTTCGAGTTTACACTCGTTTAGTGATGACAGATAAGGGGTGACAGCAGAAGAGTTGTATTTTTGTTCGTCTTTTACAAAGTCGACAAGATAACAATGGCAATGGCAATAGCAAGTTATATGTGGGGTGGTATTTAAAATGGTAACGAATGCGACAGGATGTTGTTTCTTTATTGTTCTTCTTTTTCTTTGATCTATAGGGCGGAAGAGAGTTGTATTCAAAAGTTGAGACATGAATATAAATATTTGATTTGAATTATACTAGTTTGAGTTTAATGAAAGAGGGTGGGCTATGTATTTTGACAAAGTTTGTTGGGAACTAATCGCAAATTGATGTTTACCTCATATAATTATGAGGTTTTGAGTTAATTAATTTAAGATTTATCCTGTCAACAATATTGACACACAATTATGGAAACAAATATATCGTGTGATAGGTATGAAAAGCAGAATCGCAAATGTCTAATTGGAAATAAGCACATAAATAATGTCATAAATATTTACTTCACCAAATAAGATTCGCCAGATAGCGCGGCCTTAGGCAAACTGTCTCCAATTGGCCACTACAAATTGGTTGAGGTTCCCTTTCACTTGTGCGAAAGACCCTAAGGCGAGGTCTTCATCTACACTACCTTGTCCCTCTATGAGTTGAAATCGGTTCATTGGATTTGTCCCATTCCCATCCCAGTTATCTGAACAATTGATTTGACGTTTTTTAACTCGGTTAGAGTTCGCTATTAAATAGCCTTCTCCATTTTTTCAAATGGGATCGAAAAGCACTCAATATTATTGCGTTCAAAACGTGTGACTTTGGGTTAAAAACTTCTGCGCCACCAGACCAGAACTGCGATGAGAAAGTTTTATATAAAGTCTCAATGGTATAAAGACGTTGATATGCTTTACTACTGACCAGTGATGCCAGATGAGATTTTAAAAAACCCACTAAATTAAGAAAAACATCCCACCAAATTTGTACTGGGACGAAAAAAAAACCCATAATTTTTCTACCAACATAAAAATGATTTTATGTTAAGTAAGAAAATGGAACGAATACTTACTTCTCATTTTTTCAACTCGGCCGACTAAGAATAAGTCTTAACCTTAAGAACAAAGGTCCTAAGGAAAACAAACACTTAAAAACATTTTTTGTGAAGATTGATAATTTGTTCGTTTTTATTATGAGGAATTAATTAATTTCTGCTTAACCTTCACTTTGTCGCATAATAAAAACTCCTTATCCTGACAGCGAACACCCCGGTATAGAAGTATTTTACAGTATTTACCTACTACAGAAACAAGAGATTGCAATACAAACAAATACAAGATTCTACTTGTGCGTTCATATTGTCAATATTATCCTTGGATTTAACAATCTTTGAAGACGATTTCTACACACAACTTCGGGTAAATGTAAATCTACACCCAGGTGTATACAGTCAATGTGGTCGAAAATATACTAAAAATTTCGAGATTTCTGCAAAATATAATATAAAAAAATGTTCATTATTATCTCTTTTTCGGGAGTACAGTCACTGAGCTAAAACGATTTTAGAATTGGCAAAAAAATAACTGAGATATTTAAAGGTGAAAACTGGGATCTACACCCGGGTGTATACCGTCAAGGTGAAGGTTAATCAATTTAAGGCTGTGCTTGTGCCTGTTTTGACAGGTGGTTATTTATTATTTACAAATTAAGATTCGTTTCGTACTGTACACTTGAGGTCTGATAAGAAGTTCTAAAATAGTTAAAGGGTTATCCACAATTATGGAATCGGACGAAACAATTTACCATGTCGATTTACGATATGATTGTGACGTAGTTTCCCATTCGGCTGCTTGTGCAAAATTTAGCAGTCTTTAGCGGTTCATATTTGCAAAGTATTTTTTGCAGTAGATTAGTCTAATTTTTTTTTAAGTCGAAAGTATTGAACGATTTATATAAATCGTTATAGAGGATTTATAAATAATAAATGGTGGTTTTATCTGGTGATATCTGTTACGCGTAATAGGTATCATTTACGCTGCTAAAAAAAATATTTTCATGATGTACCTACTCAAAATAATATAAGGTTTCGTTTATGTAAATTACATGAACATAACAAGGCAATTAATACATAATGACTATCTTAATGTTGGTCATGCAATATCTGCCAAATGTCCGTCTTGCGCTATTTGTAGGTACAGTTATTCTCTTGATGAAGTTTCCATTTAAAAAAATCCCACGATCAGGACATTTGTCACGAAAGAGTAATTTTTTCACCAAACTTTGTAGCATGGGGCGTGGTTCTACTGAAAATAAACGTCGTCCAAAGCATCAATTTAGGCAAAACAAAATATGAGTCAACATCGTCAAAAAGATTGAGGTGTTGTTTGAGAGAACAACAACTTTTGGTTAACAAACACTTTGGTCTGAATTACATTATAGTTGAATGTTGACAGTTCAATCTTGACACGAAATTCAAAAGACACAATAATTGTAATTTACAAATTGTTGGCAACACCCTAATTTCATCATAAGAAATGTCCCTAGTACTAAAATAAAGTATCCCAAAAACAGTAGTTTTATTTTTCTCTTTTAAAACATTTTCCTTTCCCTCGTTGTTAATGTCTGTCTACCTACTAAAAATTAAACTAAACTTTGCTGCCCGCCCCGCACCGCACAGCGCGCACACCAATATTACACTGTTCCACATGTTTTTAATCTTTAATGCGTTTTTAGCATACATTTTCTCTTTATTTTCCCACTTATCTCTTTTGATTAATTGATGCCAAATAGATATAGAGAATTTGTCTTGTTATATCAAGTAAATTCGCGAATTTTTTCCCTCCATAAAAAAAAAGCTTGAAATATTTTCCCCCCATTCTTCCCACCATAGCGTTGATTTCCACCCATTTTGGTTGGAAAAACCACCAATCTGGGAACACTGCTACTGACGGATGGGTAGTGCCAGGTTCAACCTCCGGGGAAACACAAATTGGGGTGGTTTTTTTTATATTGCTCGTGAGCTTCGGACAAACATAATTTTTAAGAAAAAGCTTTCCAAAACTTGTAGGTCCCCTTCAGTCCCAAAAATTAAAACTCACACAAATCACTAAATCACTAAATCCACATTATAACTTACTCATCAGTCATCAGCAGCACGAAGTGTCACTTTGATTTGACGTGATGTCGATATCTGTCACCGGGATTATCAGAGAGTACGTAGAATTTTTTCTGTTTTGACTGCCAGAGACTTCTGCCGAAAAGGAATTATAGACAAAAATAAATGTTTGCTTAAGATTTTCATCGGCTAAGATGATGCTAAAACTATTTCCGCATCAACATTAGTCATCGTCATCCATCATCGTAATTTGCGCACTGAAATGCAAAAAAATGAAATTCATTATCAGAAAGTTGCCGCAAAAAAATAAAATAAAAGTACTATTTTGGTATTTATATCATCAACCCCAGACTATTATAAAAGTGTTCACTTCCTTGAAGTTCAGTGACTTAATTGCTATTCACTTACTCAAGAAGGTTTTTTTTCTTGTCTAAGTGACGTCCCGATCGTTTACGTCTTCTCATCTTGAACTTTCCGAAATTAATGTACAGCAAGCGTGCGTAATGTAATTTTTGACATCAAGACGCAGAGCTAATAATAACTCTTATATTCAGTAATTTATGAATGAACCCAAAAATAATTTATCAATAGAATATTGTGGTCATTGATATTCAGCTTATTGTTGTAAAAGTATGCGTGTACCTAAAAATACTGGTAGGGTAGGTAAGAGTTCGGCTACTAAGAAAGGTGGTTATTTTCTAGATAATATAACCATCATGTGGTTGCTGAATGTTTATTAAATTTATATAGATATCAAGTGATGTATTGTATGTACTTGCTGGCAAATGCCCAGTGAATTGTGGCTTGTTAATTTGAAATTGAAATTCAATAAATATAGATTCCTTATTAATAAATTTGGGTATACAAACGGTGCAAATGTGAGGGGAGATGAAACAACCCAAAATCCTTTGTGGGCGACTATTTTGGCTGCAGGAAATAAGGCCCCAAAAGAGAAAATTAAATAAGGCCCCAATTTCTAAGATGAAGTAAGACCCCACTGTGAAATAAGGCCCCACAAATAAATGAAATAAGGCCCCAAATCTGACAGTAAACCCAAGCAGGGGGGTTGCAGACGTTTCCGTTTTTCGTTTGGGGATTCATTTCAGAATGAAATTATTGCATAATGAAATAAGACCCCAATTTTTATGTTAATTTATGTCTTTGAGTTCATCGGAACATCTACCACGGAAGTACCTATAGAATAAGCATAGGTCAGCGACTTGTCTTCTGTGCACCAGCGGTTGTAGATTCGATGTGAGTGTAGGGTCTCCAATAAGTCGAACTGCTTGCCTCTGTATGTTGTCAAAGGTTAAGTGAATGTTTCGGGGCCGAGCTCCATTTATGGGAACAGTATTCCAGGCCTGGTCTAACCTGAGCTTTGTAGAGAAGGAGAAGTCCTTGGGGCTAATGTACTTCTTTGCTCTAAATAGGTAGCTCAATTTAGCGGACGCCGATCTTGCGATATACGAAATGTGGTCCTCCCATGTGATTCCTAAATTGACTGTGACTCCTAGAAGGTGCATTGAGTCCTTGGGATGGATTGGATAGACATCCATTTGTATCTGAGGAACTGCTGATGCATTTTTCCTAGAAAATGTTTTGAGCTGTGTCTTGTTTGCATTAAATACAACCAAGTTGTCTTTTCTCCACTGCAAGATTTTGTCCAGATCATCATTTATAGAACTAATTTGTTCACAAGAAATAGAGTTGGAGAAAGAATAGATCCTTGGGGCACTCCTGCATTTATAGCAAACGAATTAGACGATACACCGTCTACAACAACTTGGATCGATCTTCCCATATATTGGTCATATTGTTCATTTTATTTTTAATTCACTTAAAGGTATTGAGAAAATTGGTTTATTTAAATAGCTTTTGTGGCAGATAAATAAAAGAGAAACGCAATGCCACGTACTTTGAACTTTTCCTTAATTCGGTTCGGACTCGGAGTCTGACAGATGAGGAAAATAAAAGAAAGATAAAATGAGAGAATATTAATTTTAAAGCGAGCACAAAGTTAATAGAATGCCGCGACCAGCCGACCTGTGCGTACCGTCTTGCGACGCTTTTAGCATAGTGCCACGACTCCTCATCGCGTCGCACAGTTCGGAAACCCCTGGTTTAAGCTATTTTCTCATAATTTTGTTAATGCCAGTTTGAGTGTTGGCAAAAAGAATAGATATTATAGTTGACAAAGTTTTAATTACAATATTCTTATTCCTCCTATTAGGGTCAAAAATATATTACAATTGTAAAACTCCATGTCCATGGTTTAACAATACAACTCCTTTATTTCAAAACTGAATTTCACGCCAACTAATTTAGTTATACCAATACAATCGTTTTAGGGGTTTCTGAGATATTTAGAAGTGCATTTTTGAGGACTGTCAAAGGGTCTATCATTGCCAGAAGCGCAATCAACTTTTTCAAATTGATCTGTAATGCAACTTTAAGTCTACAGACAAAAAAGGCGTAAAATATATTAAGTCCTTAGGTAAAGCCTTCAAACCTGACAATGCCTGACAATGTGCCAACAATTTTAAGAATTGCATAGTTATATTTTTGCATTTGTAATTGTTGGTAAAACCATGTTCGTTTATGAATGCGTTAAATAAATGCTTCAGATCAAATTTACATTGGGAAAAATCTCGGTTACAATGCATTGCTTTCTTGCTTCAAATTACACGTCACTTATGGAAATTTTGTCTCGCAGAAAAGTATCGACGTCAATTCTTTATCATTCATTTCTATATCCAAACAAGAACTTTCCCAGATACATGTATGGCGCGGCGCTGGAGCTGGTGTGCACCATTTATGACTTTTTTTCCAGTGACGATAGCAGCTCGATGCATGACCTCATAAAACACAAATCACAGCATTTCGATATCAAGAACTGGTCGAGTATAAATAGGCGCCAACTTGCGGTAAGCAATTCATACATAGTTTACAATTCGAGAAACAATCATCATCAGCTACTAATATTCAAGATGAATCTACGGTCAATTGTCATTTTGTTGCTAGTCCTAGTTTCTATATATTCGGCCTCCTCAGCTCCATCTAGGATTAGGTGCAAGAAGGTTGATCATCGTGGGAGATGTCGACATATCCATATATTACAGGTAAGAGCGGTTTTCGAGATTTTTGTTTGCGTTTTTAACTCATTGTGTTTTGAAGTGTTGTGACAAACTTTGATATCAAAGTAGATCAGTTAAAGGTTTTTAATTCCATAGTAATCGAAATTCAGGGGGCGTATTGCCAAAAGTGCAGCGGATCGCCTTTTATGGCCGATTTGTATTTTTGTATATGTATTTCCAAAAGTGATTTGCTCCATCCATTCCAAAGCGATAGCTGTTTACGTCTGGCGGATTGTTTGTGACGGCAAGAAAGTGTCAACGTTTTGGAAAAATAAATGGAAAATTGGAACTCAGAGTATAAAAAACTGGAAATATTTTCGCCATCGTTCGCATTTAAGAATAACCAAAAGCGAAAACGGCCGAAATTGAGGTATCACTTTCAATACGATCCGCCGCGAATTTGAGAATAACCCCCCAGTGTCATTGTTGAAAAATATCGACTGAATTTTATACGAAAGCATTTTTTTCGCTATAATGAGTTGCCTTGTAAAACGTATGTGCTATTTCTCTTAATGGGTCTTGCGGCCTCTACATTGTGGCCAACGACAATATGTTAATAACATCAGTAAAGTTGATTCAAATATGTTAAATTTTTTTTTATTTCTTTCAGAACGAAGACTATGAAGAATATGTTCAAGAGAATTGGCGGAACTAAGCTCTGTTTATTTTGATTACAGCTATACATTTATACAAGTTAATTTATTACCTCATTGCATATAGTGAATACATGCTATAATATTTAATGTTTTTTTAAGTACAAAGTAGTATACATAATAATTTATTGTCAAATACTATAATTGTTATTGTTAAAAATAAATACGTTTAAAATAAAATCGAATATTGTCCATTTAATGAAAGTTTATTCTTTATTTCCTTTTCCGACCGCTTTTGTGAATGTCCTTTAATGCGTTACAATATTCTAATTTCTGATTTTTTTTTTTTGTATAACTACTGTAGTTGCTTTTCGTTATAAGAGACAAGGTATAGGATTATAGAAAGAATTAAAGTGCAAAACACAAACCACATAGAATAGATCGTCGACTCCTCTCTCATAACGGACTTTGCCTACAAGCTGCCTGCGGGCCCAGGATTTTTCATGTATTGGTGCTGTACAAAATCAAAGGAGCACCATTAACGCTCGCATACTTGAAAAATCGTAGGCCAATGGTATAGCACATAAAATCATTGCCGCCATTGATTTTGACATTTCACACGTAGTCACAGACAGGGGAATTAATTCCGAGGAGAATCGGGTAGGTGCACGGAAGTCGGCGGTCTAGTTCTATGTGGTTTGTGGTGCAAAACATAGAACCATTTACAATGCAGTGGGTGGGGAAGTTACAATATTGTAAAAAATACTATGATAATTCACTGAAGAGGGAGAGTAAGTTTATTTTATGGAACATCTCTCTCAGCAAAACAAAGTTAGCTTTTCTGAACCAGAGGCAGTCAGCCTAAAAGTCTGCAAGCATTTATGACAAAATGGATTTTCTTTTCTGTAGATTTTCGTTATTATCTTTTTCAATATGGGATATGCAGTGTGCGCAGTAGCGCAATGGTTAGTGTGCTGGACTACTGTGCGAGGGATCCCAGGTTCGATCCCCGGAAAAACAAAAATTACATCTTAAGGTTTTTTCTACTGCGCCACCTCGCGAAAGTCTGACAAACATCCGAGAGTATGACTGTCCTGAAAAAGCTTCTCAATTCAGCCGTTCGGACTCGGCATAAAATTGTAGGTCCCTTCCATATCCATTCGTCCCAAAAATAGAAACTCACACAAACGAATGGTTGCGAAAAGCCAGGCTAGGGTCTACCTGCCTGTTGCGCCATTTATTTATTTATTTATCTAGTGATTACATTGTGGGGTGAAAGGACCTATTGAGATGTCCTCTATTAAGAGCTCGTCATACGCCGCAGTTCGTTAAGAATGTGAGCTGGCAGCTATATCTGCTGCTACCAGATAGAATTTACGTAGGTAACACTGACGTGTTTTAGTTAGACAATTGCAGCCGCGTACTAACTTTTCTCTGTCCTCCTTCCTATCTTAACTTCCAGTATTATCTCACTTTCTTTACATTACCGTATTACTTTGTCTACTTTATCTCCACAGATTACTTGCGTTGTCTTTGTAAAAATAATAAAAATGGCTTCTTTTCTTAATGGTAAACAAGAGAACATATTTAAAGTAGTTACTTTTTAAGGTGGTTAGATAAAAAAGGAACTTCCAGGCTTCTGTCGTTACGTCATTCGAAGCCGCTCGACTTTCCCGCATACGCTCTCCCATTCATTCGTTGATATTTGGCCCAACTCCTGGTGTTAGATGACATTCAGAAATCTAGTGCTTGACGTGCCACCGCAACAGTATCCAACTACCCCCACACTGTGATTTTTGGAGCCTCCTTAAATCAGGGAGAACGAGAAATTCGTCTGTCTGGGATTCGATGGATGGAATGTTACTATATGACTGGCAGGACAAAACGTCCTGCAGCACATTTGTTTCAGACGAATGTCTCTCCAACAGAGTGGTAGCTTCCTAGGTGTCATTGATTTCCGCCTGCCTTCGGACGAGGGGAATGGATTTTCACTTGCGTGAGATTTATCTGGAGTAATAACTTTTTTGTTTGTCCTTGCATATTTTGATTTTTTCGCTTTAGTAAATACAGATATGTTTTAAGATGCATTGCCTTGGAGGTAGATGTAACACTCAAGAATGAAGTGCACACCTAATAGCAATTGAGCTTCTCCAGTTCCAGTCACTCCTCAACGATCAAAACATTCACTTATGTATAGTGGATTCTGATATCAGTACAACGACGTCACACAGTTATAATCTAAATCTGGAGGTTGACTCATTTGGAGCAAATACAACAAACCTAAGATTGAAATGAGTCGCCACTAGTAAGTAACGATGCTTTTTGGTATTGAAAAGTGCATCACACCTATAGCCGTTGTTTTTACTGAATCACAATCATGACAAATTGCATTCATTTATGTGGTCGACTAAAGCCAACGAAAGCCATTTATGTCGAATTGCAAGAAAAACCCATTTTTATTCCCTTCATCGACTCCATATAAATAAGCCCAGCTCCTAATAAGATACATTAATAATTTGTCGTCCAAAGTATTATTATACCAACAGTTAAATATGTACATTGGATACTTCATTGTAGCGTTATTGTTTGCATCATCAAACGCAAATGATTTATTCGACAACGCCGACTATCCTTATCCTGACGATATACCACAAGATTTATCAATAGCAGAAGCCCGATCAGGATGCGACCTCGATTATACTGGAAGATGTAGACCTTACCCTGATTACGTTCAGCAAGACCCATTAACAGTCGAAGACCATAAAGTGCGCGAAAACCTTCCTGTGTATCATTTTTCAATCTTCAGAACTGATGCAAGATGTAAATTAGATCATACTAACCAATGCAGAGGAGCTTAATGATTCCGGGAAATGTATGCCATAGCGATTGTAAGATACAAGTTGTCTATAGAGTCACAAATAAAGTCATATTCATTTTAAATAAATAAACAACTGCATGATTGAAGATCATTTTGTAATAAAAATTTTGACTCGAGTGATTCATCCTCGTCAACCACAAGAAAAGGAAGTTATCTTGTGTGTATATATCGAAAAGCCTTCATATTGGGGCATTCTTACATTTTACATATCCTAAAAATAAATAAATAAATAGGTGGCGCAACAGGCGAGTAGACACCCTAGGCCTAGCTTCTCGCAACCATTTGTTCGTGTGCGTTTCTATTTTTGGGATGAATGGAAGGGACCTAACATTTTATGCCGAGTCCGAATGGCTGGATTGAGAAGCTTTTTCAGGACAGTCATACTCTCGGATGTTTGTCAGACGTTCGCGAAAGGTGGCGCAGTAGAAAAACCTTAAGATGTAATTTTTGTTTTTCCGGGGATCGAACCTGGGATCCCTCGCACAGCAGTGATGGGAAATGAACTTTTTAGATTGTACTTTTCACAATTTGAAATTGTAACTTTTAGGACTGAAGTGTATCTTCATCGTTTTGGAAATTGGTAGCTACATTTATGGGCAATTGTGTAATTGTTTTTTTGGCTATGAAAAATCCAAAATTAGACCGATCTTCAAGGATTTTTTTTAAATGTTCGTTTTTACGGCGGATTTATAAAAAAAAAAAATTAGAAATCTAAAAAAATCAATATTTATCAAGATTTTACCTTTGAATGCTGAAAAAAATTGAGTTTTTACAAATGATCCTCCAATTTTGTTTACGATACTAAATCGACTTCTTAATCTACCCAAAAAAAACTAACAAATTACAAAAAAAAGAAAAGAAAATCAAATTTTGCAAATTTTTTCGCGGTCACCTGTTTTTCCGATAAAAATTAAAATCAAAATCATGAAAATCGACCTAATTTATGTTATGTTATCGCCAAAAAACAAGGTGAACGCGAAAGTATACCATTACCCCTATATCAATATTAAGACTCTTCACTTAGCTCATGATACAAAAACATATTATAATGTCCGTCTTTGCCCTTGAAATAAATAAAATAAATGGCGAAAAAGAGTTCTTGGAATATATTACATTGTATATACATAACATATACTTACCTTGTTCCGTATAAGTACCCTAGGAATGGCTTCTCACAACCTTTCGTTTTATGTGAATTAGATTAAATTTTATGATCGATCCGAACGACTGAATTAAGACGCTTTCTCAGGAAAATTATACTCTGAATCTATGCAACTCTAACAACTCTATGCCTACTCTATTACTTTAAACATAATACCTACAACCGAACAAGTCAAATCAAAAATGAAATGTCAACACTGTCAAACGCGTGTAAAAGCAGAAAGTAGGTCTGCTTGGGAGATGCGTTGAACCTTACTATATTTACTATCTAAAGTATTTACGCCTGAAGTCGCATTTTAGCTTGTATCATAATGAACGCGTTGTTTATACATAATCTGTTAACGCACGCGCTCAAAAACGCCACAGTGAATGAAAAGCTAGGTTTTTGTTGTGTAAAGAAGTGTTGTGAAATTATCTTCTCTGAGTGAAAATGAAATCTCAACACTCTAGAGCATGCGTGCACTGTGCTTCACAGTGCCCCTGCGCATTACCTTTGGAATTTGTTTCTTAGTTGGTTAGCCGAATGTAGAATAGAATTTTAAGCTTCAAGTTGAATGCATTTTATATTCTTTATTACAAACAAGGATTGTAACTGCGTAACCTTTGAAGCAAAAATATGTTTTGCTAATTGTATCTTTTTAGAGTGAATTGTAACTGTGTAACTTTAATTTCTGATTGTATCCAAAAGATACAATTGTATCCACTTTTCCATCCCTGTCGCACAGTAGTCCAGCACACTAACCACACCACTGTTCTACTGCGCCCTTATTTACATATCCTAGCTCTCTAAAAAACTCGGTTTTCTGACCAATTTGGTGTCGAACTCAAAAATACTGCGAGGAATTTTGCTTTCCGAACGTCTAAGGACTATCTTTGTTTGTTTTCGTTAATTTTCATCCATGAATCAGCACTTGGATGATGAAGGCCTTAAAGGCGGTATTTCGTTGTCAGAATTTTTATCCTCGAGTCGCTATATGCCATGTTCCCACCAAACTGAAACCGCGAAGTTTCGATGAACTTTTACCGAAACCTTGTGAAATGTTCCCACCGAGTTTAAGTGAGTTTTGAGCTGTCAATTTTGAAGTAGCTGTCTGTTTGTCGACGCTGTCGACGCTGTTGTTGTTTAATTAAGGAAATAATTGCAGCATTTATAGGTGATTTCAATGGTAGCCCATGTCGTTGCAATGACTCGCAAATATATGAGCGTTGCAACTTTAAAGTACAACACCAAAATCCCATTCTGAAGGAGAGCTCCTAGAATATTGGTACCTATTGACGTTTCCGTTTTTTTGATTAGGGATTCCGCATTCCGCTTTTCGGAAATGGTTATGAGACCATACCCATATATAGCCTAACAGCAACCGCCCCGTACAAACAAATTTCAACTTCTCACTATCAAAATGCTGAAGGGTTGTTGAGAACGCGGTCGGGCACTTAAAAGGGCGATTCAGAAAAATTAGCAAGGCAAATTGATTCAGAATATTTTCTTCTTTTCGACACCTCAAAAATGGCAAAACCTCGGAGGTTTGGAGAAATTTTACGAAACCTCGCGGTTTCGTTTGGTGGGAACATGGCATTAGCCAAAGTCCTCAGCTCTTTGGCTATTGTAACGTTCTATCCATGTTGCATGTCACATCCTGTCGACAGCATTACTCTCTTATTGACGCTGTACCCATTTCTGTGCATTTGTTCCAATATTTAAAATTGCATCAGTTACATGCATACTATTATATGCATATATTCCCGTCCACGTAATCATTGAGCGATGAGCGATTTTCGTAAGCCAATTGCTCGTTCTTTAGGCCTTAGCCTATCTAAGACTCAAACGTATTCCTCTATTTTGTTCATACTTATGTTCCACGATAAATCTGTGGAAAAAGCCTTAAAAAAATGTATTGTTTTTTTGGAGCACTTTTTTTGTGTTGGGAATTCGCTGGAAGGAAAAATCATCGAAAGACATTGCAGAGCTATTAGGCGAAGGATGCGCTTCTGCAATAAAGAGGAACTTGAACCCGATCTAAAAAAAGCTCCCGTGGGGACTGACTTTCGTCATCCCGAATTGGATTGCACCTAGTCAATACTAATCGGCAATTTATTTTTAAATCATTTTAAAAATTTGAGAGGATAAATCCGCCGTTTGTTGGATTTTTATACTTTTTTGATTGAAAATATTTCCTACTTTCTTGGTCTAAGCAAACTCTTATAGATCAAGAGGTCTTACCCGCCCTAATCGCCTGATTACATTGTCAGTATTTAAAAGTTCTGTTATTTCTAAGTTAAAATGGTTAAGAAGTCTACTTCTGTGCCTTTCGGCAACTTTTTTTAACTGCTTCCTCTTTTTGGAGCACTTAAACTTAATCATAGAACTCAATCTTGGTCTAAAAATGTTGCTTTTAAATTATAAAGGTAGTTAGTCAAAAAAAATTGAGCAATTGATCCCTAAATTTTCTAGAAAACGAATTTATTAATTTTTCCGTAGGTAAAACTTTTCCTGTTCAACTTATCAGTCAATTCCACAACAGGTTCCACTGAATTCCTATACTATGCTATGGTTAAATGTTTCAGTTTTGTTTTGTTTCGTGTTTTTACGGATGCGCTTTTCATCATTCCTTATCCTACTCAGTGCTAATATCCATCGTATCTCCTGATTTGGTGAGTTATTCTGCCTTGCACTGCCTGAGGACATATTTAAGTTTTTGAATAGCACCCGGTATGGAGAGCGCCCGTACATTCTATCACGTCGTAATCACTGTATTTTAAAGCTTCATAAAAACCATCATTGAAGGCCAACATTAAATTGTTAAGATTTTCAAAATATTTCGGGAGGCACTGTCATTTCTTCGACGGGAAAAATGTCTACAAGCGAGACAAAAACAGAAATAAGTCATTTCAATAGGTATAGATACATACCAAGCAGAGTACGTATATCCAAAGACATGAGAACAGCTTTTGTCCTGTCACTTTAAGTGGATTTTATTGTAAGTTTTAATTTCATGAGTAAATAACAAGTTTGGGGCACAAACAAAACAATAGATGGATAGCGAATAACTTTGTCGTTGTGCCGGCAGTGGTAAGATTTCCTTCGATGGGTAGGTTAGGTATAGTACATGGAAACGAAACAAATTCCTTAAGATGTTTGAATAAAAATATTCTTCCAGAGAAGTATATCCTGTTGTATAGCAGAGTCGTAGAGAATTGTCTTATGATTGACATTCGTCTTACTTTATGAAGGAAAACAAATATTTATTATTTTTTTTTTTTCGTTGTGTGACTATAAGTTTGATAATAGCAAGATGTTAGGAATATTTGATTTAAAATTTTGTAAGAAAGCTTTAATGATATTACAAAGTTTATTTGACAATGTTTGGAATTTATTGCATTCTATATTAGATGTCTTAAAATTAAATCAATTATAAACTTAGTTCGCTAAAGTGACAAGAATCTGCGTCAATTACAACCCACTCTAAATGTTTGTTGCACAATGCATCGTAAACTCAATTTAATAGATTTGGTGACTAAAATTCTAGGTACAATTATTAGATAGTACCTATCTAAGGTAGTTTTCATTAGGCACATCCAAACTTTATTTCAGATCTTCCCCAATTATACTTCGCTGTCACTTCTGACTATATGATCTCTCTCATCTAAACTTTGATAGACAATTCTCGTGCTCGTTCCCGAGTAGAGATGAATGGAATACAGATGAAACCACAAAGAGGAAATCGATATCCATCTATACAGATGGATCGAAGATGGAGTGAAGCCGGTATATTCTCAGAAGAATTAAATATACACTGCTCAATCAGGCTTCCTGATAATAGCAGTGTCTTCCAAGCAGAGGTTCTGGCAATCGGGGAAGCGGCCCGTAAGGTGTCATTGTTAGCAATACCAAGAAATTATATTACCATTTTCATTGACAGCCAGGCGGCTATTAAAGCAGTTTCTGCAACTGAAATAAATTAATTAGTTCATCGCTGCTGCGAAGAGCTAAAGGTACTCTGCTCGCAGCAGTGTCCCTGGGCACAGTAACAAAGCCGGCAATGAGAGGGCCGACGAACTAGCAAGAAATGAGTATGCAATGGATCATGATCTAGCACTGCAGTCGATCAAGCCACCACTCTGTAATCTTAGAGAGCGAGTCGAAAATAAAATTCGCATGAAAACCAACAACAGGTGGAAGGGACTAACTACCTATGAAGTATCACGGAAGCTTTGGCCAAAATACGACAGTGGCCGGACCATCAAACTTCTACAGTTCGACAGGTCATCGCTGTCCAAATTGGTAGGGGCTCTAACGGGTCATATCATCCTAAGAAACCATACAATGAAACTAAATATCAAAGATGACGATATCTGTAGAGGCTACGGAGACGAAGAGGTTCATGAGGATACACCTCACTTCCTCTGTCACTGCCTGAGCCTCTGTCAATTGAGGA
Source organism: Cheilosia scutellata (assembly GCA_955612985.1). Taxonomy (NCBI): domain Eukaryota; kingdom Metazoa; phylum Arthropoda; class Insecta; order Diptera; family Syrphidae; genus Cheilosia; species Cheilosia scutellata. Next base: position 5,785,983 of record OY015313.1, read on the forward strand.
ACAGAACACTTGGAAGTCATTACTTCCATGACCTACAATAACTTTCTGATGTCTCACTTTCTCATCTTTACAGGTTTTTGAGGATATCAGGATGGCTGGACAGCGTCGAGTAATCGCTAGAAGAAGGGACATGAGGCTAACCATCCCAATACCATCGGTTAACCCCCCTCTAAAAGGGCATTACAATGGGCCCACAAGGACCTAAGTGTGGCACAGGAGGATATACCCTGCTCTGTCAACCCGTTAACCTAACCTAACTCTCTTGGACACAATGGACCCAACTGCTGGTCTAAGTGAAGCTGTGGCAGCCGCCACAAGAGCACCCAATTACCTACCTACCTAACCTAACTATGCCTGCAAATATGTACTGTACATACACACAGCTGCACCATCTTTTATGGCGGTATGTAAACATTGAATAACTTTGACACTTCCCAACCGATTGACTTGAGTTGACATGTTTTTGAAACGTAAATTTATTACAATTTCAACCGTGAATAACTTCACACGCAAACAACGCTCCGATACGTTGACGCTGTATATTGAAAATAGTCATGCAGTTAGGTTATCTTAACGTTGTATATCGTCAAAAATATCGTGGTAAATATAACGGCGACATTGACTGGCCACCGAAATCATTAAATTTGACTCCTCCTCACTTCTATTTGTGGGGTTTATTTGAAAAGCAAAGTGTACGCCTGCAGGCCTTAGACCACTGACGAGCTCAAGGCAAACATTCGTGACAAAATCATCGCTATACCATCCAAGATGCTCGAAAAAGTAATGGAAGACGCAGCAAAGAGGTCACATTTTGCTGTGGTCAAAAGAGACGGCTACTTGATTGATCTTGTATTAAAAACTAGTCCAGTTAAATAAAAATATGTACCTCACAATGGAAATCTGTTTTTTTAAGTTAACTATTCTATATTCACAAGGGTGGTCCTTAAAACCACCCTGTGGTGGAATTTTCATCGCGTCGACCCTTCATTTGGCTCTAAATAATTTAAAAAAAAGTGGTCAAAATCTCAGGGCTCTATCTCAATAGGAAATGGTGCCGGTAACGCTGAACTGGTTTCCCTTGAAATAACATGGGATTTTTACACAATTTTCTTCGATTATTTTTTCGTGCCTCACAAAAGTTAAAAAATCCAAAAACCATGCGACCCAAATTTCGGTCGACCACACGTCTCAATCTGGGACAGCTGGCTCAGATACAAACTGAACCATTTACCTCAAATTTGTTTATAGCTCGGAAGGACACTCATTATGATTATTGCGCTCCGCAAACAGAACTCTAATGTTGATAATACTGAGTTACAAAAAAAGTGGCGTACCTTGAAATTTTACAATAATTTTAAATAATTTCGAAAAAAAAGTTCTGGGCATATTTTGGATAAGGTTCCTTACGATGTTGTCGTCTAAATTCCCCCATTCTTCAAGCAGAGCAAATTTCAGCCCACTGAGTGTCTCTGGAAAAGCAGGTAGCTTCCTAATCATTCCTTCCAGCAGGTCGCAAACGTGTTCGATGGGAATCATATCCGGTAAGGCACCTGGCAAGGTGTGATCTATGATTGTAATGCATAAGAAGGAAGTTTTCTCTAAATAGTGCGAATGTAACCACATATTCCTGGAGAATGTTGGTGATATAATACCTGGAGTTTATTTCACGATGAACAGCTCGGTTTTTCTGTGTATTGAAATTACTGTCCACACCATGACGGAAACTCCCCTGAAATTGTCCCTCTGGGCAACTGTCGTTGAAGAGTATTTCTCACCTGAACATCTCCGCACTCTGATATGTCCATCTGATGGTGAGCGCAGACAAAACCTGGACTCTACTCAAGTCGGTATCGGTCCAATTTTGGTGAAGGCGAGCAAATTACATCCGACGTCGCTTGTGCTGTACCGTAAGTCTTGGTACACGAGCAGGTCTTCTTATTTGGTTGGCGGAAACATTCTTGATGAAAAAAACATAAGAGACAAAAACGCCCAAGGAAATAATGCCCAAATCAATTTAAAAATATCGTAAAAAAAAAACCGTACAATTTATTGTTGCAAAATTTTTCGTCATTTTGGGTGTTATTTCCTTTCCAGGGCTCATTTTCTTGACAAGCAGTAAAACCCCAAATAGTAAGTGGAAATGCATACTCATTGGAATAAGTATGGGGGGCATAATACCCCACTTCAACCCCCCTGCTTGGATTTTCTGTTAGATTTTGGAATAGGTGAGAGTTGGTACTGCAAAAAAAACCTGCAATTTCGCACATACTCAAATTTTGACAGTAACCCCAAATAGGGGGGGTTGGAGGGGGCAACATGCCCCCCCCATACATATTAGGCTGCAAATTATTTTTGGGCTTTATTTCAATCATGCATTTTTTTGGGCGTTATTTCCAAATCAATTTGGGCGCTATTTCCTTAGGCGTTATTGCCTAACGTCTAGGTCAGCTACTAGAAGATCCTGCATGAATGTTGCAAAAACTGTTGGCGCACAGATTCCTATAGTTACTAATAATAATTCTTTCCTTTGGGTAATTCTGTTGTAGAAGGCAGAGAAATAACACACAACGATACAGAGGTCGATCACTTTCGAAGATTCTGTTCATTACAGAACAAGCAAACAATATTTTCAAAAGATTACAGTTTAAGTACAGAACTAACACCTATGTGCACTCCGAAAGCGTTGATTCGTTGGAGATTCGTCGTGGCCACGAAGGTCAGTTTCTAGTTGTAAAGTATAATAAAGTAGCTACAACTCAGACAATCGTAATTGCCTGCATTTATAAATTCCTTGGAGTGCTAGTTCGTCATTTCTCTCAAACTCGTAACTGAAAGCAAATTGGTTAAGGACCAGAAATGGGATTCTGATGACATAACGTAACCTGGGTATAGAGATCTGTCGATTCATCCAGGTCAGTCCTACCAAGTGCTGTATGAAGGAAAAATCCAAACAACTTATCACACATTATAGAAGATAGCATAGCATATAGCATACGTAACGTAACGTAACTTAATATTTGTTCTCCATAAAGAGCAAAGCCCCACGCGTGTAACAATTAGGTATTCATCAAGTATAACAGTGTTTGCTTAGTCTTTGCGGAACTAAACTTTTGCAATAAGAAATCTCTTCTCGAGCAAAATGACAGTACCAGAAGAAGAAGTGAAACTTCTCCACCGGATATTACTCACTGGGAAACAACTGGCAACTAGATGTGGCTCAGTGGCTATGCTGGGTTCGTCAACATTTCCAACCACTGGAAACACGCTTACATCCAAAATCTCTGAAACTTATTACCACCATTGCTATTGCTGTGTGAAAATCCCCAACTAATTCCACCGCATTAACGAAGACCATTCCACCGCACACAAAAGCAGCTATAAACGGGAGGGCTATAGGCAGTACCCACTCGTAAAAACCACCAAGGATGCGATGAGAGAGCAACTTGTAGGACAATATATTTGTACTCGCGTCGTGCCATCTTTCATCCTCGTTCTGCTAAAGTATTTGCAATGGTTTTGTGGCGGCTTTGGAAGGTGTTTTTCGACAGGACGAAGAAAGTTTTTTTTTGTTTATGTTTTTTTTTCCGCAAACAAAAGATTCTGACGAAAGTTTTGAGGACACTTGCGGCCCTTGGGTCAATATTGGTGTTTTAGTGTGGAGATTCTAATTTACTTTTACTCGATAACGTGAGAAGTTTATCAATGAGGCGAGCTTTAAGAGTATATCTATAAATCTATTGTTTTGGTCAAATACTGTATGTATTTGGAAACAAATTTTCAAGGTGAGGTGTTTTAAAAATTCAACGGAGGTTCATGTCCCGCAAGAGTACAACAAAATTAATGCATTGTACTTAACTCAATTGAAGTACTTTCTCGATACAATTTTTATGGCAACGTATCGAAACAACTACTGTCGGGAATGGTAATGCCAAGCCAGTCATCACCGAATCCACTTGTTAAACAAACATCAACATAAATTTCCACTTCAATTAATGTTTCGTGAAATACTACAGCAGAGAGTACACACTGAGGGTTGCGTTCTCGTCCCGAGAACAGGACCTGCGAAACATCAGTGTTGCATTGTTCCGTTCTGTGGATAGTGCTCGTTTTGTGAAGTGATACTTCATGACGCTATTTTCGTGTTTTTTTTTTTTTATTGTTTTGTATCCCTTCAGGGAGGATAACAGAGGAACCGTAGCTGTAGGAACAGTTTTGAGGTCATTCGCTGACCGAACGGGGGGGCACGTGGTATAATAAAACTGCGCACAAAGTATTTGATAGTAAAAATGTTTGTAGTATTATTTAGCACAAGTTGCATTCTTTAAAGCGTCCTGATCATGAGCGCTGCTAGTTTATCTTGAGTGAAAAAAAATGAAACGAAGTAGAGCCATTCCGGAACGCATGAGGTTTTTTTTTTATTCCTAGTTTTGCTATGGAATGTGGTTGATGGGCTGCCATCCCTGGGGCGCAATTTTGAACAGTTTGCTTGGATGAGACAATGAAGGAGGGATGCCGTTTTGTGTGCCTAAGAGGAAAATGAATGGTTTCGCTATAATTAAAAGCCGTAGTCACACATTTTTTTCAATAACTCCTATAAATCAGACTAAACAGATGACAAGGCAAGTGCAATAAATTACAATTTCACAGGACGACTGGACGGGACAGTGGTTAAGAGCTCGCAGTTATGATGATTTGCGATTGTTTTATGGTCCCAAATGAGAGCCGCTGTTGCTGTCAGTTTTGACGGAGTTATTGTTCGAGAATTGCGGTTTGGGAGTGTTCTTGTGACGTGCCATGCTATACCGCACTTTTAGGTGATTGTATTCTTTTCAAAATTAGGTTTAGATTGGATTTTATTTGGACAGAAGTCAGAAGTCAGAAGACAGAAGACAGAAGACAGAAGACAGAAGACAGAAGACAGAAGACAGAAGACAGAAGACAGAAGACAGAAGACAGAAGACAGAAGACAGAAGACAGAAGACAGAAGACAGAAGACAGAAGACAGAAGACAGAAGACAGAAGACAGAAGACAGAAGACAGAAGACAGAAGACAGAAGACAGAAGACAGAAGACAGAAGACAGAAGACAGAAGACAGAAGTGTATTGAGCTCTAATTATGTCATCATATCGTTTCAGTTTAAGAAAAGAACAACTTGTCAAATGAGTCCCTTTTCCATCTGTCAATTGCATATTTCAAAGTCAATGAATCGAAAAAGGACCAATCATTATACTCCCTTTATCCTCTGCCTCGATAAGAATAATGATTACCTGCGCCATTGTCGATCGAATACACTCAAATATAAATATGTATGCTGATTGCTGTTAATGGGCACACAAAAAGGGACATTGCAACAAAATGTCCCAAATCTCACTCAACTTCCTAAGGTCAAGAGTGTGTCTGCTAAGTGACAAGAAGCGAAAACGATAGCGACATTATCCGAGACATTATCATTGACATTGATTGCCAATCCTGAAAGGTGAGAGGTGTCATTGTGAGGGCAAATAAGGACTCCCATTTTGTAATATTTATTTATTGATTGACTGTATTTGTGTTGACATCAAAAATGAGGTGAACTGTTTGCTTTTCTTCGGAATGCGGGATAATCAAGATTGAGGCATTTTCCTTGGGCAGGGTACAGGTACAGTATCTCTCCTGGCGGATGCAATAAATTGATGTCGTCTGTCAGTGGGAAAAATCTAATTCTTCCATCAAATGACCTAGATTGTGGATGCTTTTACGTGTTGCGAAACATTTTTTATTTCCTCTACCGGTTCTCTCTGTTTTGATCTACCGAGGCAATAAATTAAATGAGCTTAGGAGGGAAACAAAGAAATTAATTTCCCTTTAGGAGCGGAAGCAATATAGCTATGCTAATAATACTAATCTTTTTACGATTATTCGTGCACTGTCGGACAAAGGAAAATGTTTTTTCATTCTATTAGTATAGCTACGGGATTGAAGGTCAATTCCAAATCGATGGAGTAAGCAATTAAAGTGCTCAAAGGAGAAACCATTTGCAGCGAGTTTGAAATCCACCTGATGGGTTCGTCTACAAGCTGAATAGGATTGCATCAAACTGCGAAGTATTCAGCTTTTTTCGTAGCTAATTCGTATTGTAGCCATTGACGTTACCGATAATAATAACTTCGGATGGTGAAGCTATGTCCCGTCAACTTTATCGGATAAATGATGGGATATTCTGGCCGGATGATTATCGCTAGCGAGAGTAGAACCCTTAAAAAATGTTTACCCAAATAATGTCCAGTCTAGATCATTAGGTTCTAATCTCATATATTCTTTTCCACGCCAAGTTTTCTCGCAAATAGGCAAAGCACATCCTTGAATCAATTGGGTTACTCCCCTACCCCTTAGACCCGATTGGGTGACTAGTTTACCTCTGGAATTCTTCACCTTAGGAGGTTTATTCATTAATTTTTTTTTATCCCAACGGTGTTGCATTGGCCCATCTGCTAAACTCAGAAATGTTGTCAAGACCACGTTACGGAATCTATAGGGTAAATGGGTCCCAATGTATCGAAAAGTTTATGAGGATGAACGACAAACTATTTAAAAATGAGAACATTCTAGTAGAATTTGAGTATATCGTATATACAAAGCTACTTTTCGCAAAAAAAATCCTAATTTTTTCACTGTTTACAAAATTTTCCCCTGAAAAATGAAAAAGCCCGTAAAAAATAAAATGAAAATGTGTTCATTTACGGGCTTCTGTATTACAGGATTTTATTTTACTGTCAACTTCGAAATGCTGTGTTTGCATTTTCTGTGAATTCGGGCTGAAGTTTTACGGTCACTTTAAATTGCAAGGCCACTTTCCAGAGCAGCTATTTCTCAACAAAAAATTATATAATTGGTTATTCATGCCTTTTCTAGAACAAAATGTCCGCCACGCCCAATTTTGAGGGGCGTTTTAGTGTTACAATAATTTGTACGTTATACATATATTATATGTTAAATTCACGTCATTATAAATTAACTGAGCGGGCCGTAGATTATTCGCTATTAAATTTAAAAAACGCAATTTTCTGACGGTTTTTTATAATTAAAGATATCAACAAACAACACCTCAAGTGGCATTTGGAGCGGGTTTCGAAAACAGATTTTTTTTTTGCAGACATCATTTAGATACACCTCGACGCCAGATTAAATACAGAATTAAAATGAGCACTTAAAAAGTATAAAACTATTTCCAGGTATCCGTTATCTGTTTCTTATTTATACATTCATCCTAGCAACCGTTTATCAAGCTTGCCATCCTCATATAACCCCCTCCTAACAATATAATTCTGTCATTATCAACTTAAAACTGCATCCATTAGTTTTCAAATTATAATCCCAGCATACACAAATCCAACGAGTAGTTTATCCAACTCCAGCAAATAAGCAAAAGGCAAACCAAACTATATTATGAGACACGTCGTTCTGTTGGAGGGATAATAAAACAAATTTTCTTGCGCGTGACAAGGATGCTAATGCAAACAAAATAAATAGGTAAACCATGATACTCTTTGTATAAATCTTTTGAAGGTAATCAGTTTTTTTTTTAATATATAACCGAGACATGCAGACGAAAATAATTCCATGAACATTGGAGTATCTCTATCAGGCTGAAATCGTTCGATTTTTGGGTCATTGCCGGATTAGGAGCAATATTTTTTTGTGTACATATTGATCTGTTGCCTAAGTGGCAGGTAGATATACCAGGCCATGGTGTTCTTTGAGTTTTTGATAATCTGATTTTTCTTGTATGGGTAAATAGAATTTGAAAAGGATTTGTTATTCATATTTGTATAGGCTGGAGTTGTACGTAAAGGCTTACAAACAACTGCGGGTCACAAAAATGTTTAATTTCAAAGCAAAAGCACCCAAACAAAATAATTACAATCACGACTAGACAACTCAACAAAATTCATTCAAATTTAAACCACTGAAAAGCTAGACAAAAAAAAAAGAAACCTCCTGGAAATCCTTTTTTTATCTGTCATTTCGAGATCTTAATCTGGATGAATTGTCTGTTAACAAGTTTCAACGATGAGAGGGGGAGCTAGCTATCGCAAATTCCTTCCGGCATTTGGGTGTTGTGTCATTCTGTCGACAGTTTTATTGTTTCATTTTGACAGAGGAGTATATTAAAGAGACTCCGTTTATCCTTTACGAACAATGCTGGTGTTTTTCTTTTGTCCTTGCTCCTTTTTAGATTGCATAATGGGGCAGACGGAAGTTAACTTGTCTGCTTGATTGAAATCTGATTGAAAGGCAATTGTGGTTGTGGTCACTTTGATTGGACAATTTCTGTATCGAATTGAATTTTGTTATTATTGAATTAAATTCAAGTAAAATAATGTTGTTTAAAAGTGTATATACTTATTCCGATTATTTCAGCGGTAATATGAGAACTCACTTGAATGAAGACGATACCTGTTTCTCCACATAAGGTAGATGTCCAGAACGAATGACATACGTCGTCTTCAGCATGGTTGATATGTGAGAGTTGCTCTATTTCGTCGATCGCTAAAAAAATACTGACCGCAGTATGTAGTCTTAGGGTACTCCACCTTGACACTTGAAATTCGTTTCGATACAGATGAACAGCAGGTAAAAAGGTGATAAAAAACTAACTGCATCCGCATATAATAACCAACTAAATGTGACACCGCTATAAAAACCAATCCGGTAGAAGTAATATGTCAGCCGTACCCTAACCACGCAACCACTCTTCCTTACAGAGGCAGAATACTGCTCCAGAAATATCCTTCGGCTCTCTAGCCCGGACAAGCATTGTAATGTATAAAACATATGTGCTGGTTTAATGTGGCAGGGATCTCAGGATCAACTGTCTTTTAGGTGGTCTTAGTCCCCTATGCTAAAGAAGAATTTGTTATGGTGAACAAGTTCATCATCCAGTGTGCGATCTTTGCATAATTTTATTAGTGCACCAGTCTATAGGACGTGGTTTTCTTTACCCCTAATAATGATAATCAAGTCATACGCATAACCAATAAATTTTTTAGGGTATTAATTAATTTATTATCCAAAGTCCAATACCGCTGCAGAGATGAACTTAGTCCAGCTGGATACTGATGCTGAAGTAAGCCCTAAGAAAGCAGATATTTTTCGACTTTTAAGCCTCAATTTGGTTCATTTCGTAAAAGGTTTGACTATATTTTTGTAATGCGAAGCATTTCTTATGGCGCACTTTGCAACTGGAGAGCACTGATCACTCTTAATCTGTATTATTAGTTTAAGCATTCATTAATCACTGGTCGGCATAAGTATTTTGACAAAACTAAAGCTAATTTTACTCATAATTTGAACTTACTGTAAATTTTAGCATCAATGGAAAGGACATTTAAATTCCGTTTGAATGATCAAAGGGCACGGTAGTGCCCCAGCCAAGTTCTCTAGTAAAGGCACTTACCCTTTCTACAGGAACGAATTCAGGCTGTTTTCGACCCCCCTCTAACTTCGGAACCGATTGAGCCAAAAACTTCAAACTTCAAACATTTATCTAACTCACTAAAACGTCCACCTCACTAAATTTCATCTCTATAGCATTAGTGGTTCTCAAAATACAGGACTTCAAAATCGCAAAAACCGTAACTGACTGACTCACTCACTCACTCACTTAGATGATGATCATCAAAATTATTAAGCACTTCCGGCCATCTTAGAATCGTAAAATTTGGCAGAATGCTACATCCTGCGGTGCATACACTGGAAAAAGTCCAAAACTTGAGATTTTCCATTTAGGCGTGGTATACGCCCACTTTTGACAATTGATTGTTACCTATTTATTTGGACCACTTCTCATTGCCGTAGAGTGATGAAATTTGGTAGAGCGGTAGAACTTGCGGTGTACAGAAAGAAAAAAATCTAGGCACTTATATTCTTCCTTTCAGGATGCGTGGTATCCGCCCATTTTTGAAAATCGGTTAATATTTATTTGGGCCACTTCCGATTGCCGTTGAATCTTGAAATTTGGTATGGTAGAGCGGTAGGGCTTGCGGTGTACTTACAGAAAGAAAAAAATCGAAAATTTTATATTCTCCTTTTTTTTACCTTTATGTTTTTGGTGTGATACAAAACTTTCCTTAACCCATTAAGTACCCATTGAAAATTTAGAACTTTTTTAAAAGTCCACTTTTTTGACTTTTTTCCACTGGCCCAAAAAAAAAAATGTTTCTTCAAACAATTCTAATAGTGACTGTAAAAAAAAATTTCAAAAATTTCTTCGCTAATATTTTTTATAATTTTTTGAATGGGATGATCTCAGAAAAATTTTGAATGAAAAGTAGAAAAAAGTGGCTAAAATAGTCATTTTTAACAATTTTCAAAAAATCATTAAAAATATTAGCAAAGAGATTTTTGAAAAAAATTAAACCTTTAGTTAGGAGAAAAGTGCTGATGAGGGCTGAGAAAATAAGAAAATACCGTCCGCACTTATTTATTTCAAAATTTAGATGGCTTTATTGTGATTTTTTATTTATTTTAAATAAGCTGGCAGTTTACACATTATACTGAAGCCTGCATTTATTCTGAAACTGGTCGCCTGCATTTCACAGTATTGTTAGGTTCACATCTCAGTGCTTACTCTGCTTCGCGATAACGATTTGGTCTACATCTTCCAAGGTGATCCAAGAGGCAGTTCGGTCGAGTTTCGAGTATTTTAGGTAACGGATATGGCTTGGATCTTTCTGCAGAAGAGATCAGAGTACCTTTGGGATAATCGGTGTTGTTGAATGAATTGGCTGCAACTGATACAGCAAACAGTAATGCTACAATTAGCAGTCCTAGTTTCATCTTTAACTTTTGGTAAAATGTAACGCGTACTAAAAGAATTTCAAAATGTAAATGCGTCTTATTAGAACAGAACAGGGCTTATTTATACGAAGTCGGTGGTTGCAATCAAAACAGATTTTTCTGGCAATATGATTACAAATTGATGATGATTACATGAATTACCTTTTTGGGTTTTAGTGGACCACATAAATAATTGTAGTTAGTCATGAGTGCTTTGAATGATGCATGTTTGTGTACCAATAAGATTTCATATACATATCACTTTACTATAGAAGGGTTTAAAATGAGTCAACAGTGCTGACAAAAATAAGAGCATTAATAACGAAATATTGCCTGGCCCCACTTGACTTAAGGCTTATGGATTTTAGATTCTTTTACGGCGGACCCTCTATGACTAACGTGACATTTAGACTCATGCTATGCTGCCTTAATAATATCGATGCGATGTTCAATAATGATCATCAATGATCGACGTAGGGGCTTCAAGGCGGCATCATATAAATGCATCTCTCAGCTATAGCATATCCGAACAGGCACCACTTTACGTAACCGCACCAACTTATCTTGAGGCATATGATTTTAGATGTCCCTAAGCCCTAAGTTCCTGCCCGATAAAGTCGAAATGTTTGACTTGTGTCCAAATCCTTGCCAGACGTATCCAAAGTTCAAACTTCACTATAAATCTCGATTTATATCTATAAAACATGTAACACATTTTTTGGGTCTTTACTTTGGCAATTTATTAGGCCAATTTTCGGGGCGTGCGGTGTTGATTTCATTGTGCCTATCAACTTCAACAGGCAGTATTAAAATGAAAGCATTTTCCAAACTCCCCTATAACAACTTTTAACCAACTACATTGACTTGACTTTTTCTTATTTAGCTTGAACAGTGTAGCAACTCTGAGGGAACAGTGCTTCGCATAAACTTGGCACGTTTTTAAATCCGAAACACTTGCACGTGATGCAATGCATGCTTCCTTAGCCGAACTGTGTATAAAATAAAATGTGAATTCGGGGGAGAAGTTTTCTGAAACAGTTAAAAAGTTATTTTGTTTCGTGTGAATTATTCAAGTGGGTCGAGTTTATTTTTGAACACTTTATTATTTAAGAAATTATTTACAGATATTTGTAAGATTTGTGACATTAAGGTAGAGGGTTGATATGCTTTAAAGACAATTAGTCCGTAATATGGTAGTAGTAGTAACGAGCGTAATGTACTTTTTCATGCAAGGAAGTTCGAGATAACCTTTAACAAACTAAGCACATAAACTTCGCAAGCAATAATTGTATAGCCAGAATACAATGGCCACTGATCAGCCTCTTTCTGCGGTACCATATGTAAAATTCATGTCTAAATAAAGAACGGTCTAATGCCCGACGAAGAAAAAAAAAATATTCCTACCAAGTTAAAACAAAAGCAAAGAGTATTAGTTCTACCTTTCGCCAAGTATAACCGAGAACGTTTAATTCATAACACAAAGAACTGAAGTAGTAATAATGAAAGTTTTCTTTCTTCTCTACCCCTTTCGCTTAGAAAGAAAGAACTTGTTAAAAGCTAAAACACTATGGTGGCGGTGGGTAGTTATTACTCTTGGTTGCAGTTTTAATTAAAGAACCAGGGGAGCGCTGACTTATGGATTGAGATTAGTTTCCGATTGAAATTAATATCGAAGGATACTTTCAATTAGGAAACTTCTTTTATGTTTGCTTTATAGTTTGAATTAAGTCATATCGATTCGTTTCATCTGCGGCATTAATTAAAACGAAATAATTAGTAAAAATATAATTAAGTGCAATTGTTCCAGTTGGCCTTAGCACCGCATAATTAAGAGCTTTATAATTAGAGCAAAGTTATTAAAACCTAATATCCGTTTAACAGTGCATTTTAACTTGTAATATAAAACTGTGTTAATTTGACAGGCTTTGCCCGTGCCCAGGAGTTGTATTGTTTCAGGTCTATGCATATCAAATCAATAGGGGTATTCACGATACACCGAATCGTGAATACCCCTAATGTTCCAAATTTTACAACTTTATTTCCCATGAGTGTCGAGAAATACCATTTTCAGTGTTTTTTGTAATGGGAAGTGTCAAGTGCATTTTTGTCCGATCCCGCCCACATTTTATTAAATGCTTTCTTTCATTTTCATTGGCCCGCTTATCCACTGAGTGGGTTGCGGTCGAGGATGAATTTTGCTCAAGTAAACCCTCTCCGCTTTCATAGCTCTCGATCATCAAAGGCAATCCCCTCCTCATCCGCGTAGAGGAGATATTATGAACTAACCATCTAACCATCTCATCCTGGGTCTACCTAGAGAACGACTGCTTGATGTTACGGATTCCATATAGCACGTCGTGGGATCCTGATTGGGGACATGCGTTTTACATGACCAAACCACCGAAGCATGGATCGCTCCGTCCGGAGAAGTAGCTGTTCGACATTGAGTTCCTCACGTATGCTGGTATTTCTAATGCGATCCCTACCGGTCACAACAGCAATACAACGAAGAAATCTCATTTCGGCAGGAAAACTCAGCATTGCTCCTTCCATAACTCGTGAATAAGACCCCGAGATACTTAAACTTCTCCACCTGTTTCAATAGGACTCCTAATATAATATGCAGAGTGTATTGAATAGGCGTTTTGGAGACGACTATTATTTTAGACTAGCAAATACCCGCGGCTCCGCCCGCCGGCTTCTTTTCTTTTAAATATTTTTTTTTGTTTATATATTTTCCTCTATTTTAAGCTTACAAAATATTTTATCGCAATGCCTTTTTGTAAGCTATACACGTTATTATTTTAATGGGCGCAAGTATAAACTACAGCTCACACGCGAACATGCAACATATAGCTGTCCATGTGAAAAACATGGCTGTCGGAGTCCAACTCCAGCAATGGCCGAGTAGTTCCGAAGATAGCCCTATACCCCCGTTTCCCCTTCGCCCATCCTCTCCCTAAGTAACCTATACTGATCCGGAGGATGTAGCCAGTACAATGATGAAAGAATTTTTAAAATCGGTCAAATAATTCCAGATTTAGTCCCTACCACCCCTTTACCCTCCCCAGTCACCAACTTAGTCCTTACATACCTAACCTGTACACAGGTAAGATTTGATTATTACTACGCGATCATATCGTTACACTTTCCATAGCTGCAGATCTGAAATATATATATTTACCATTGTGCAAACTTATTTACGCATCACAAACTACTTATATGTACGTACATATATGTAAAATAGTTTGTTTTATGCATATCCATTCCCTACATCAAATTCAACTACGTCATACATATGCATATACAATGCGCATTCTGAATGCTTGTCGTGCGAGGTGCGAGTAATCATTTTATTTTTAGAACCCAATATAAAACTACCCCTGAGCACAATTGCAATCGATAAAGGTATACGTATGCTAGTGTTGTTTTGTTTTCGTTTGTCCTGTCGCACGATCGCAAAAGTATAAACATCCATTTGTAGGAGGTATATGTGTATGTATATAATTTCACTTCAAAAAATACATTTTGGCTAAAAACTTTTCCTAAGGACGTGGCTATAAACGACATAGCCTATAGCAGTCTCACAGTCTTAAGGAACATTTAAAAAAAAGTTTCAACGAAATCTGTCCAGTAGTTTTTGAGTTTTTAACTGACAAAGAAAATTCCTACAGTTTTATTATATGTATAGATTTGTTCACGTTTATTTTCATCTCAGCTTCAACACAAACGGCTACAAACCGATGGAGTGCGCGCTGAAGTTCAGTCTTAGAGGACTCAAGGATAATCAAGTCATCAGCGAAGAGGAGATGACTTATCCTCTGATCTCCCTGTATAATGGAAAGCAACTTCCTAGGTAATTATAAAATTGTTGAAAAACTGCAGCGGTTCAGTGAGCAACAACAGAGTGATTTCGATTGCCTTCCCTCTTAAAAACACATCAATAGTTGCTGGCTTATCCGTATAGAAAAGAGACTTCACATATTTCCACAAAAAATTGTCCAGCGTAGTCAAATAGCACGATCTAGGCAATGTTCTCCTGCCTTTTGGTCGATTTTTTTTTTTCAACTCCACCATAGTATGACCAACAATAGCTAGGAATATTTCATAATGTCGAAATCTGATTAAGCAATGCCATCCCCAAGCTACAATGTCATTTTTTAAGCCCGCATTACACCAACTGTAAGTTAAAATGAACTTAAGCCCGTCTTTATCCACACAAGCTCCGTATGCTCCGATATAGAAAACCCAGGGTAGGTCTGCTTTCCATCTAAAAAAAAATAATCTAACATCAATATAAGGCTTTAGTACGAAATTTCGCAGATTTTCCTGTTTCCTTCGAGGGACTTTTTGTTTCAATTTTCCAATCTATGTGAGTCATCTAATCCCATATGAATTTATCCCAGATTATCTGTTCTGTTCAGTCTCTTATGCTCCATCCTGACATACCTATACATATACCAAACACCAGATGCGACACAGTAACTGCCATAAAGCAAAATTGGATAATATGCCAAGGCATGGTACAGCATGACATCCTTAATGTTAAATTAAATACGAAATAACGATCAAAAGCGATAAAACAATAAAACAGATACAAAGCACACATGTCACATAAAGGCATTGCTCAATTATTTTCCATGTGTGTTAGTATTAAATGAGCTGTGCGCCTTAGGAGCGGCTGTTTCCTTTGAGCTCGTTGTGGCAGTGTCTTTCAAATAATCCTTTTTGATAATTGACATTTGGCAACACACGGTTTGTGCGTAAATTTTAATTGAATATTGTTTATGACGGGTTTGGGGGGATGTGTTGTTTGCGTGGAAAATGATAGCTTATCTGTAATAACGACAACCATGTAGCTACATGATTTAATCCGAACGCAAATATTTAATTAGGATATCTATACGGCCGCAAAAGTAAGTCCTTTGGTACGTGGGTGCGGGCTGTCATTTGTGTGTATAAGATTAGTGCGTGCGGGGTAAGCGGACGGGATTAAAATATTTCTGGGTGTTGATGTGCAGAATTTCATGAGGAGTGCCACAAAGATTACCAAATTAGAAAACCAAATCTAGTTTAATAGACTCTTGCTGTCTTCTATCGCGGAAGAGTGAGTTGAGATGAACCTCAAGGCAAACACATTTTCCTTTAGCTGGTGTATATGAGAACCGCAGAGCAAATTTTAACAGTATAATCACACATACCTACGTTGAATCGCGACGAGCCCATTAGCATTATATGAAAGTACTCATACTACCTTGTTAAATATACATACAAATACTTACTCACTTTTGTGAAGATTGGGGTTATTTAAATGCGTATATTTTATTTTGATTATTTTTTTCGTATTCGAATTATGTAAAGAAAAATTTGTTTCTGTGATTTAACAAATTACTGTGTCAATATGTATAAGTATTTTGATAGATCTGTCTGTTTATTCTATGCGAGAAGTATGTCAAACGAAATATCATGTAACTAATCGTCTATCACACAGTTTATTTGATTATTATCAAGTCCACACGTTTTTCCTATTTAATAAAAATATAAACTTATACAAATTTTAATAATTAAAAAAATTAGGTATATTGCTCATCTTCACCACCAATGCTCTGATGAAATAGCTAACTGCATTCCGTCATCGAATGCGCATCAGTTCACCCTTAAGCCTACCTTCGGACGTACTGTTAAATATAAAGATTCTTTTGTGAGTCGAACAACACGCATGTGGAATGCATTGCCTCACACGGTTTTCCCCTCTCATTACAGCCCACAATTGTTTAAGACCAATGTGCACCAGTACCTCTTCTCTATCCTCCCTATTAACCCTTCCACTCGTGCTGTGCATTAGCATTATAAGGGAACAAAAACCCCTTGAGCACCAGTGAATTATAAAAAAAAAAAATCTCCGATGGAAAATATAACGATTGCTTCAATAATCGTAAATCTAGTAAAAATCACCCTTAAGGACCATTCACATGGGAGCGAACGAACAAATTGATGAAATAAGCACAAACCACTTTTTATGCATTTATAAACAGAAAATTGCACATTTTATTATTCCAAGAGGAGGATAATTAATTATCCCATCAAAAAGTATTAAGAAAGCAAGTTTATAAATATTTTAAATAACGAAATTTCGAATTCCAAACTTTTTGCCGCGAACGAAAATACCCTGGGCGAATTGTCAGTCTATTCGCAATCCACATCATTTAGATCGCGTTCCACAATGTAGAACTGTGACGAACAACAAAACAGGAATAAAGAACTTGTAAAGTTAAGGAAGGATATTTGAACAAATTTAAATTCGTTGGATTTGCAATCATCAATCGCGCAATAATTTTTGAATTTAAAATGTGTTTTAGACTATCGAAGGTGGTCCAAGATAGTCCAGAGATAAGCTATGTCGTCGCATTACCGATTAATTGCAATTCATCGAAAAGACCCAGCAGAACTCCGTTTTGCCCGCAACATTTATCCACCAGACGGCAAAATCAAATTGTGACCCCTAAGCGGTTATCGAATTATGCCCTAAGGAATTATATATAACTCAACCACAGCGCCACCTATTGGGTCCAGAATTTATAATCTCCATTTTTGGCACTAAACCAACACATATGAATTAGTTTGGTCCATAACTGAAGGATTTCTTAATAACTTAACTAAAGCGCCACCTATCGGATCTTATCATAAATACGGGCCATATCGTCTCGATAAAAAATGTATTGTGCGAAAATTACTTCAGAAGTTACACGATGGCTAACAAACGGCATGCAATCTTCGCTTGCGTCTGGCAGTATGTTAGCCTCAAGCTTTTTGTCTGGCAGTTGTAAATCACTGACCAAAAAAAAAATTTTTTTTCTGAATGCTTCCTAATCCTAATGAGCTAAATCTTACTAATTTTGGGCCGAGGAAAACGAATATGACAATGAAAATTTTTTATTAGCTCCTTTTTATAAAATACATAGATACCTACATAATGGCCTGTTTACAATTTATAAGCCAAACCATAGGTATAGCAAAGAGCATTGCTCGTTTCTTCCACTTCCACCATTCTCGCAGAATCACCGAACATGAGTTGCAACACAAATGTGGTGCCCATGGCTTATCTTGATGACCTACCTTTACACCAAAATAATGGTAGTAAGCAGTTATCACCATTGGGCTAAGGATCCGTTTCTGTCACCTCACCGCGAACGTAAAAAAAATTGTCCACCGCATTAACTCGATTCCGCGGCATTTTGTTTTAGAAAAAAAAAAAGACCGAATCGAACTGTATTGCTTGCCTATAGCCTCACAACTGAATATCCCGCTAACCAACAGTCAGTACAGTATATAACTGTATTTCATAAACAAGAGCTAATTTTAATTTGTCATGCTCACTTTCGTGTTAAGCAGACAAAACTACATTACTATCAGGTCGTTTTGAGATCGAAACATTTTCCTTGTTGGTCAGTGAACTACTCAGATCCGAATTAATGATTAGAAAAAAATAAACTTTGCTATTATGACTGCCACCGTTTCGGACCCGACCAAAACGTCTCCCATTGATATAATATTAGATATATCTAATAATGTCAATTACTCATATCCAAAAAAATGAGCATAGCTAAGATGACGTGACAAAAGTAGATTTTTTATACACTTTAGGGCCCTCTCCTCTCCCAAGTATGATTCGGTCATCGAAAGAACTAATTAAGAAAATTCACACTGTGTTTGACGTTCCGACTTGGAAACTCAATGTTTCTAATCCAGAAGTTCCAAAATTATACTCACTTAAAGTTCACAAACCTGGTAATAAAATGCGAAACATTGTATCGAATGTTGACTCCCCGTCGGTAAAAGCTGCAAAGTGGTTAGTCCATGAATTGGAGAAGTACCCCATCGAAAGCCGCTCGGTAAAGAACTCTTTTGTCTTCGTGGAAAAAACAAAAGACATCCACATCAACGATGACGAAATCATGGTTTCTTTCGCATTCAGAAAGTATGCTCATATGACATATGGCGTAGTAGAATTTGATGTCTTTATGCATTATAACCAAACTATATACATATGTACGTACCTACATACAAGGAGTTTGTATGCTAGGCACAATCGTACATACTTATATTTGAGGTCTGCAGCTATGGAAAGTGTTAGGTAGGTACGCGTAGTAAAATCAATCAAACCATACCTGTCGCGAATTTTCATTTATGTGGAATACATACCTAGACCTACCTATTATGTCCATTGACTTAGGACTTTGAAATTTTGAATGCTGGTTCAGTTTTAATGACAATACAATAAAATGATAGTAAAAAAGTAGGTAAATATAAGAGTGCACAAAAAAAACAAAAAATAAAATAATAATAGTTTAAAAATCGAATGAAACGCTTTTATAAGTATACTGCACTAAAAAGCAAAATAATAAAAACTAACCAATCTATTTCTAAGGTTTATCCTGCAAGGGACTTAGTGTAAGCCATGTTTGTAGTTATGTACTATTGTATTATTTGAGTGTAAACTACACAAACATGGCTTACACTAAGCCCCTTGCAGGATAAACCTTAGAAATAGATTGGTTAATTTTTATTATTTATAAAAGCGTTTCATTAGTTTTTTAAACTATTATTATTTTTTCTGCTACTTATTCGTAACTTTTCTAATATCAGTTTGTTAATCATCTGTTAATTTTCTATCTCTCTTAATCTGAACTGTTTAACTCTCAGTAAGCTACACTCAAAATCAATTTTGTTTTAGTTATTTAAGTCAGTTTTTGCCCTTTGTTTTTTGTATCCCACTAGTGTACACTACTAGTGTATTGCTGATGATGAGTCGCAACTAGGCTCGAAATGCATTCAATCTTCGAATAAAAAATAAAAAAAAAACGTGAAAATACACTTGTTTTAATGTTTTTATTTGTTTTCTTTAATGGTCATTAAGGTGATCGTCTTCGTGTTTTAAACTATTGTAATTTCGCGACCATTAGAACTGTTCAACACCTTTTTTCGTTTGGTTTTATTTTTGGATGTAAAGAGAAATTATTACCCCCTCCCCCCCCCCCCCTCAAATCTTTCAACTCATTGTTGAGTTATCGTACTTTGTTACATCCATAAAATAATATTCCTCTGTAAGAAAGCGAGTGCACATTAATTGTTTGGTATTTTCAATGGTTGATCGTTTTATAATCTCGATTCCTTTCAAAGTTTACTTCATGGCCTTCATCTACTGCGGGTTAATACTGAAACGTAAACAGACATCTTAAAACTAACCTCTAAACTCTACACAAAGACAGATAATGTCTGGTATATATTTTAATGACAAAATTAACTTACTTCCTTTCAGTACTTATGATGCGTATTAACCCATCCATAGATCATAATTTCCCAATAAAATTCCCATGCGAACCAAATCACAACCAGCTCTTTCGTCTAATTCGTTATGCTAAACCATTCAATAAACATCATGAACTCACCCCACGCTGAGTTCTTGAAATTTAAGACTCTTCCTCTTGCCATTTATACCAGTCACCCCCGTTTTTTCCTTGGCAATGTTTCCTTTTTATGTTCCTACATCCGGAACCCAAAAAAAGGATATCAAGTGGAAGAAGTCAACAGACGCGTAAGGCGCCAAAAATTGCCGGCACAAATAAAATCTACTTACAAGGAATTATAGAAAATTCTTACTCGTCGTCGGGGGTTTTCATTTTCAAGGTCTATTAACCGATTGATGTATGTTTTGTCGCTGTGTACACACATGAGCAAGGAGTAGGATTTTCTACTCGATTGAGTGAAAACTGACTTCATGTTCATGCCGAGAGCATATGCCGTGCGAAGAAGCAAATAATTTCTTGCTACAATATTTGATAAGGGATATTGATTTAATTTGATTTCTTTTTCTATGTCGCTGGTTGGATTTGCGTTTCTATTTTATTTTTGATTTTTGATTTTTTTTTTACAAGGTTATTGGTTTATGACTGCAAAGTGGTTTTCAAAGTGCAAAAGGATTTACAAAGCAGTGGCATTGTTTCTAATAATTCAGAAAAAAAAAACAATGAGAAACAACGTGAATGTTCATTTGTTCGATTGTTTGAAGGAATAGGACGCATTTGGATGTATTAGCAAATTGTTTGTTCAAATTGATTCTAGAGATTTTTTAAGGCACTATTCCTTTTCTAAGTTCACAATATGGTCTATATATTTTGTCGACACATTATGACTTTCTTCCGAACCTTTCAATCAAACATTTGTTTACTACTTACTGACTTGGATGGTGCTACACTCCGGGGTGGACCCGGCTCTCAACCAATACGCCTCTTGAGTTCGCTAAATCTTTAACGAACTGTCTCCAGATGTGCACTAAAAGTTGACTGAGGTGTCCTTCCACTTGCGGACGCTACCAATGATGAGGTCTTACTCTACCGGATTGGAGTTGAAGACCGTTTCGGCCGAAACTCTTCTGTCTTTTTGCTTTAAATTCAGCTAACGTAGACGACAAATTCGCACTTTTCAAACACAGTTCGAATAGTTCGTCGTTAAATCTTTATCAGGCGTAGCTTTCCATATAGCAGCACTGGGATGGATGAGGCGGTCTTATTTAGAGTTTATTTATTGTTTGCTGACAATAATTATTGCCATCCTAGTTAAAAAAAAACAGCGATTGGCAATCTTAATCCTTCGTTTAATTTATGAGGAGATGTTATTCCCAGAGTTTAAAACGGAGTCAAGGATTAGATAAAGTTCCTAGCTTCCTCAAAGTTTCAGCTATCTAGCAGCGAGTGTTCTCTTTGACAATGATGCCAAAACTAGATATGCCTTTATATAACTCGATTTCATTATTTATAAGTCGGTACAAAAACTGTCAGCCATCATAAAGCTCGGCTTTTTGAGCTCTCTCATAAACTATCTTCTTGGCAATAAGCTGAATTATTGGAGCTATGGTATCATCTTAGAAGTAACCTGTTATGCCCTGATAACACAGTGAATATCGTCCTTTGGTGCCAAAAATAAAGATAAAGTCAAACAACATTCTCAAACAAAAATGTTACGTATACGCCACAGTCACCTGTGTCTGATTAATCACTTTGCATTCAGTGGTAAATTTAAACCAATAATTTACATAAATACTCTGATGCAGGGAAAGCTTCGAAGAAGAATACCCAAGAGTCATGTTCAAGGTACATTCTAAACATATAACGTCTCTCTCAGTGTATATCAATCGTCTGTCAGCTGTTTACATTATTCCGGCTCTGTTTATCTTCCTTTGTTTACCCACGTGTTGCTGCTTGCTGGAGGAGATTGCCTGATTCACACAAATCCTTAAAGTCAAGAGAGCATTTTCCCTCTCCTCCTATTTAGTACTAAAATTCACTGTCAGTTCACCCAAATTCGTTTTTCACCAAAATTCCACTCCTTTCCTAGAGTGAACTTTGTTCTGCTCTCCGTCCTGCGCAAACCAAAAATCTACAAATCTCACTCCTTTCTGAATTAAAATTCCAAATTGAGGTAAACAGTTTGCTATGTTCCAAATACTTTCAGTAGTACTTGGCTGTTGGTCGTGAACGGGCGTACGCATATCCTTGTTTCAGTGATAATTCATACCCATCTACTAGTGTCAGTGTCCGAGTGCGGTTAATGTGATATAGTAAAGTGAAGTTCACACTCATTAAATCTCTCAAAAATCCCTCTAATACAAATATATTATGAATAAAACCATTACCAAAATTGAATCCTCGGTCTAGTCATCTACCCTCGTCTTGTCGACTGAAAAACCAACAGCATATACAATGCACACAACGTGGTCTTAATTGCGTCTGGAAACTTCACGCCCCCACTCGTGCCATTCACTAGTTTTTCGGTTTTCTCGGTTTCTCACACGAAGGACTCTTAATGAATTTAAAATTCATTCGTTATTGTTTTCATTTGTGCTTCAGCCTCTCCAAACATCATATCCTTGCCGCGCCGCGTTTGATAACGATGTGTTTGCGCCTTAAGCGCCAAGCAATGGAAATATAATTCCACACGCTCGAGTATTTCAGTGTATAAGCCGTGTGTGAGGAGTAGTAAAAAAAAAGCACCGAACGAGCGGATATCCTTTGAGTTGCATTCAGAGTTCAACTGAGATGCGCCTTTTTTGTATGTTTTTGTTCACCCTGCAGAGGGTTGTGGTAACAGAACCACCCACCTATGCTGAAGTGCATCGCACACCCAGCAAATGAAAAGTGAGTGTTCGAGTTTACGGGTCACGTTAGTCAAATCAAAAAGTATGGTTCTAAATGAAGTCACAGCTTCCTGCCACATGGATGCATAGAAAGGCCAAGCACAGGTATGACGGCAGTCGCATTATTAATACCCATGACTCCAAGGACGGGTTGTTTAATTAAAATGTAATATCGGAATACCCATCAACGAACCCTAATTCCTTGATGATAGTAAAAATGATTTTAATTAGGGTCTAGGATGACAATTTTAAAGCTATTATTCGTCCTTCGGCTGGCTAGCTTGGGTTGTATTATTTTATGGCTCGTTAATATTGTGGAATAAATAATTTGTTGTTTTCGTTTGAAAAATGGGCGGGTAAATCAGAATTTAAATGACAGCGACTTTGTACTGACGTTTGTTGGTCCTTTTTTTATTACCAACGTAAATATTATCGAAGAGATGGTTGTGTGTTTCGTGGGGGCTTTCTCTGCACTACAGACGGCCACCCATGCATGAGTGGAATCCAATGAATTTAGAAAATCCAAAGGAGGTATTTCAATCTTGAAGGGGTTAATGTCGTGTTTGTGTTAGTAAGCGAAAGGTTAAATACCATCAGTAAAATCGTGTTTTCTGACTTATGTTCGTTTCTGTTTAAAGGCCGCATTATGCATTTCATATGATGCGCTGTTGGCATGTTAAGTATGGTGAGGTGTAGGAAGCTCAAGGACGAGCGAATAATTACCTAAAACCATGTAGGTAGTTCCTCTACGTGAATTGAGTTTAAAGAGAAATGGTAATAATTTGTGGAGTATTTAGAGTCTTTGGTACTTATGGTGTGACGGAAAATTTATTTCGGAAACGGGTCATCATTCGGTATGAACCAAGTTCTCTAAATGTCTCATAGATTCTGTATGAGTAAAATTGTTTTTTTTTTTAATTTTGCCTTTTAATAATTATGTTTTTCAAAAATTCAGTTTTTCAAGTTTTTCAATTTCTTCAATTAAAAATAGACAGTTTCCATGTTTTTTAAAACCATATAACAAATAATTTTTTAATTTATAGATATTCACTACCAAAAATAGCAAAAAAAAAAAAAACATAAATATAACCTAATTCCACTTGTGTTCACGCAAAAATCATGTCTTTCATTAAATCGTGTATTAATTTATAGACTTTAGCCCTGCAAATATTTACCAACGATGATGCCCATGCTTTCACACCATTTTGGATTCTTGGGAATGTGTTCGTTCTATTATGGATATTTATGACTTATGAATACTCCCAATACACGCGTCAATTTTGCGAAAATTGTCTTCCTTATTGAGAAAAAAAAGCAAGGTAAATTTTCAAACCATTATTTGGGGTAGTTTCAAAGCGTGTTTTGATTTTCGTCAGTGCATAAAATACAGTCCCGTTCTAACATAATGTCTGTACTCTATAAACACAGGGTGTCATCATTTTTAAAGTGCCATTATATTTTTAGATTATAGTATCTAAAAAATTCTGTAAATAGTTTCGTTCGTGTACTTTCAGCATAGAAAAATGAAAAATGTCAAATCTCAAAAATCGAGAGAGAAATAAGTTGGACTTGAATTTTTTATAAGCTAAAATACCTATTAAACTTACCATTTTGAATGCGCTGATATGTTCTAGAAGAAAATACAATTACATCTTCTTCCTCCGAAATCGTTGAAGACGAAAATAAATAAAGTTTTATTTGTCAATCTTTAAACTTTTATTTTTCGAAATTCGGCGAGTAGATTCGGACTTTGGTTAAAATACTGTATCGTCTACCTATAACTCTTGGTGATGTGTGGTTAAATAAAGTGATTTCCAGGAAAATATTAAAAACAAATTCAAATACGGAAAATTGTTTCAAAAATAGATATGATACAAATTTCTATTCTTTAATAAGGGGATGATTTTTGTTTATTCCTTTATAGACCCACCAAATAGAAAAAATCTTATTTTCTTTAATTCTTGAAAGCTTTTCGACAAACTATTTTATTGTAATCATCAGCAACAAACTGAAAAAGTTTACATTTTAAAATCGATATTAAACAATTTAAAATAAATCTTACAATTTTCATTCAAACGAAAATAAATTTGAAAATAAAAAACCTCTTATACAATTGAAAATATAAAGAAAACTAAATTATAAACATTTAAGGTGTCGGTGGCAGGTTGCGTTTAAAGAGATGAGATATGATCGGGTCTTCATCTGAGTTCATTATGTTGTTGGTTCTTTGGATATACAAGCTCTCAAATGCATCTAAATAGTAACGTTTGGGAACACTTTTGACTAGTTTTAGATTTGAGATGTCGAATTTGTGTCTTTTCTTGATCATGTTTTTAGCTACTGATGATCGGTGTGGGTGTGGCTCATCTCTGGTCCAATGATTGTTGCGTTCGTTATAGCTTGGCATGATTGTCCTATGTAGACAATTTGACAATCTTTACAGCTGATAGAATAAATTCCTGATTTACTAAAGTCTGTTTTTTTGTCTTTAGCATTTCCGAGTAAACTAGATAGTTTTCCATCATTCACATAGACGCAGGTGATGTTGGCTTTTCTCAAAATTTTCGCTACCTATTTGGAAAGATGTTGATCCCATATATGAAAACCTACGTCCTGTTAGTGGTTCATCTATTGTTTTCGTCAAAGTAGTGATGTTTTGGTGTTTTATTTTTCGGGAATGTTTTGAAACTAATTCATCTATCTTCGAGATTTTATATCCATTGATGAGGGCTATTCTCTTTATATTTTGCAGTTCTTTAATGTAGTTTTGGATGTTGAGGGGTAACTTACGTAGTCGGTAAGTCATACCGTTAAAGGCAGCCATTTTGTGCTGATAAGATGAGTTTGAGTTGAATGTTATGTATCTGTCAGTGTTTGTCTTCTTTCTGTAGACAGATACATATATCTATGGAGTTATAGTTTCTAGTCAATAATAAGTCGAGAAACGGAATCTTGCTATTGTCTTCTCTTTCCACTGTGAATTTGATGGTTTCGTGTTTAGACTTCAATGTTGTTAGGAAATTTTCAATTTCGTTTTTCTTCATTATGACTAGTATATCATCAACGTATCTACTTCTATTCTTTGCTAAAAATTTCATTAAAACGAAAAGACACTTTGAAGAACTATTTAATCGAAAATATCTCTACGCATTTCATTTTGATTTTATTTGTCTACTAATAGACGTACGTGTCGAAACTAGACATGTCTAAATTTACAACAACATTTATGTACGTAAGACCCAATGTTCGCTGTACTACTTATATAACATGTGCTGTGGAGGAGCTTACAAATTAAGACTTATTTACCTATACAAATGTTCAGATTGACCTTCATGTTCCGGAAAACTTTTTTATCTCATTCGATGCAAAAATAATATTTTGTTAGTGTTCATAGTCGATTGCAAAAAAAAATAAATAATAATTTAAAATATGTTTTGGATTTTGTTTTATTTTGAAGCTTGGACAAAGCAGTTATGGTCGGAACAAGATATCGTTCAAATTTCCACTACGGCTTTGTTTAGACTGATGTATCCTAATTCGCACTGAATTCTCTGGTGGATAAAGGTTAAATATACCCACAATTGAGCTCGAAATTTAGTAATACATATTTGGAATCATTTCTAAACGGTCGGAAATCTTTAAACGATGCGTGTGATAAATCATCAAAATCTTAAATATCAGGAACCAAAAAGTCGCCTAATGAGAGGCCCTCATATTTTTTTTGAATATTCATTCTACCACCCTAATCCTCCGTCCACACATTCCATTCTTTGCCGTCGCCAACATTTAATCATTACTTTTAAATAAAGACGAAACACTAAAAAACTTTGTCCGCCGTAATCTTCAAAAATACTGAACCGATTAACGTAATAGAAATTTTAGAATATTCTAAATGCTTACGAAATCCAGTTAGGCTATTTTTCCAAATTCTCGTACACTCTTTTACTCCCATCCCTCTCCTAATCCCATGTTGCTTGCTCAAGGCTCAAAAGTCAAGAGTCTGTCAATCATATCAAGGTATTGTTGTAGGTATATTTATTATTTCCAATTGCTTGTTTTCTCTAAATGTATGCATAAATTTAGTGCAAGTAAAGAACTCGGTAAGAAAAAGGTAGTATGTAATAAAATTTAGAAGAAACTGGGGAAATATTAGAATAGGAAATTGTGTGTTAAAAAAATACACTGTTAAAAATTATATCGAATTTGCGTGGTATATTTCAAAAATATATTAACTAATATAAAATTAGTAGGTATAACCAAAATGGATTTGTTGCGAGAAGCTAGACCTTGCATTCTTTGAACCTAGGGGGATACAGGATACTGATAGTTCTATCATCAGTGGTGGAGCTTGCTGCTTGCAGCAGTTTGGATTGGGAAAATTATTCATAAAATGAATAACAAAGGTATCACACAAAGTAGACCTCTTTGGGCCATTCTGTACTTTATAGAATAAGATTTTAAAAGCACCAATATAGTTGCCATAATCTATCAAATTATTAGGAGATTGGTTCCACGCTTTTGATGCGATTATATATCAAATTGTTAGTCGACTTGTTTGTGGACTTATCTATATACATATAATAAAACTGTAGGTATTTCCTTTGTCAGTTAAAAACTCGAAAACTACTGGACAGACTTCGTTGAAACTTTTTTTTAAATGTTCCTTAAGACTGTGAGACTGCTATAGGCTATGTCGTTTATAGCCATGTCCTTAGGAACAACCTAACATAACCTATACTTTTGCGATCGTGCGACACGACAAACAAAAACAAAACAATACTAGCATACGTATACCTTGCATTCGAAAAGGGTTGATTTGTTTTCGCAGTGAGTGCTATGGTCAGTTGTATATGTATGTGTATTATGATCATATGTCCGATGCCGGGTGGGGATGGGATGTGTGCTGCTTTAAGTGTAATCTTAAATGGACCAAATATAAGTTTGCTTGTTTGCTGAAGGCGAGCGGCGCAAGGCGAGCACGGATCAGCTAGTTTACAATATTTTATTAGCCTAAACTTTTAACTCTAGTTTTAAAGAGATACATCTTATTAGATTGGGGAATAGCTGAAGTATCTACCTTAGCCAATATTTCGCAATGATAGCGTATTGACTTTCAGTCTGATATAAAATGCACCTCGCACTCAACTACCACTAACTAACTTCGAGTGGATAGTTTAGCTGAGAAAATGTGAAGCTATCAATTCGACAACATCTTAAAAAATGTAGGTACTTAGGAATTGGAATACATTGCTTCATTGTCATTATTTGACACCATGGGACGTTCATCTCATACAAGCTCACATCAAAACAAATATATTGAACAATATTTGTAAAGTGAAAACGAAAAATAATTATGAAAAGGTCCTTTATTTCTATACTTCCGACCTTCAGGCATGGTATACATCGAGTTTGCTTGGAAATACTTTGAGATGAAAAAATAAATTCTCTAGCCATTTATTAATCCTACTTCAAATAAAAAAAAACAGTAGCCTTGAGCTTTAGCCATATATTTGCTTTGATTTTCTTCTCAAAAGACACATATCTGTGAGCACAGGAAAGAAAAAAATGCCTCTTTGAAAACATTGGTCAACATACGGGTACATGGCATGTGCTTTGTAAATAATTCAAACTGTTTGCTGTAGCTGACCATGAAACGCAATGCAGACTCTTTGCTAAATAAATGTCAAGTCACATAGTCATATAAGAAGTACTGCATCTAGAAGTCATTTAAGTTTGAAATAACTTATTCAAGAAAATTCTAATACTCCAACTTGTGTATCTGTATCTACTTCATTCCTATCCAATCCAATCAAAATGTTTATACGTTGGAAACCTACGAAAATTTATATTTATTTCCGGCTGAGAGAAAAAAGTCAAGGACAAAGTCTTGTTTACTTTTGAACTTATAAATTATGTTTCCAATGATTGTTAATATAAAAATAAAAATACTTAAATTCAACTTATTTGCATACCGATACCCATGGCGCTCAAAATAAAGCACGTCAATTTTAAAGGTTATCGTGTTCAGGATAGCTTCGGTAGTATCTACCTACAATATAATTACTTTTCCAGACTAACTTTTTTTTCCTAATAATTGGGTAAGTAACAATTTATATAGCTAATAAAAATTTCTACCATTGATATCGATTTGTTTTTGTATACAGACGTTTTACATTTTTCATTTCTTTAAAATATAGGAAGGGATATTTAATATTAAAGTACTCGTAGGCATGATGGAATAAGTATAAGGTGGTCTCGTCGGCTGCCGACTCGTTCGGTTTTTGGTCCCTTAACGCTTCGTTAACGTACACTTACTACGCTGAATAAAGAGAAAAACGTGTCGTTAAGGGACTACTTTTTGCCGACGAGACCACCTTATACTTATTACATCATGCTCGTAGGTATAATTTGAGGTAGGAAAGAGAAGGCTTTTTTCAATCAGAAAAGTTGTTTTTGAAATTAAAATCACGTAAGTAATTTAAATATGCATCTTATCTCTGCGACAGTATAATTAAAACTATGTATAAAAGTTTAGTGAACAAACTACATACTGCTACAATCCGTCTTACCCATAGAAGTACATTACAAACACATTCACTGCCACGTCATTCAAAAATGAATGACATTCACGTTTCGGTGAGGGCCACAATATTTGTATGGGTATTAGAGTTTTTTTGAAAAAAAAAAAATGTTTTGTTTTTATCTGTAATATTTTTCCAGTTTTTCTTACTAAGTACACCCAGGCTCCTAAATCCCTATTCAGTTTGTTCATAGTGTCGTGCGTTATTGAATGACACGGCCTTATCTCGCTAATGTCCAGCCATTCTCTTATGAATGACACGGCCGTTGTGGAAACATTGCCAAAATTTGCTTGGCAGCGAATGTGTTAAGTAACGTCACAAAGATTATACGATGCCCTTTCTGGAGACTCGTCGCAGATCCTGGATTTCAAAGTGAAATAGCGAATAGTTTTAGTATAAATTATAGTATATGCTATCGTTTCTAAAATTTCTATGAAAAGTCGCTGAAAAAATTAAACTGACTAAAAGTCTTGAATAAAATAAATTTACAAATTTTACAAAACTTGAAACTTGAAAACAAATACCGGATATTTCGGAATTTCAATAGTTTTCCAAATTTTCTGTCATATTCCAACTTAAAGGTTAAAAGAGCATTTTTTTACATATAAGCAATTTGAATTTTCTAAATTAAACCTACATTGGTTTTAAGTACATAATAATATTTACGAAAAAAATATTCCTCAGTTTTTTACGGATCTCTCATTTGCACTGATTGACTGATGACTGACTAATTGTTTTTAATAAGAATGAAGGAAGTAAATAAGATAAATCTCCAACTCGGTGTTGTTTTCACATACAAACAAGTACATTTGTTGTTGTGTCAACATTCCCCAGGCACAGTTTGCAGGTATCGAGGAGTCCCAGATTCGATCCCTGGAAAAACACAAATTACATCTTAAGATTTTTTTCCACGTGAGGTGGCGTCACGCGAACGCCTGACAAACATCCAAGAGTATAACTGTCCTGAAAAAGCTACCCAATAAAGCCGTTCAGAATCGTCATAAACTTGTAGGTCCCTTCGATTCGTCAAAGAAATAAAACTTACACAAACGAATGGTTGTGAGAAGCTAGGTTAGGGTTCCTATGACCTGTTGCGAAAGCTATTTATTTATTTATTTTTAGTTTTTACGTATCAACCCATTTTCTTTAAAAGTATCCGAAACTCCCACATCTCGTTGATAGCGCTACCACCCATTTAAATGTTCATTGACTACAGCCCAGGACTTTCTTTCTGCGGAGGAGGTTGACAAATTTATGCAGCCTGACTCGTGGGGTCACCTAAGCCCAATTTTTTTGAAGGATTCAATACTAGCTTTTGTCTCGATTAAATTTCATGAACGTTTTTTTTAAATAATCAGAAATCTCATTATTCGAGTGTGACTTGAAAGGCTGAAACCCGAACGAGGCCAATAAACTTCACAATGGCGACAAAATTCAGAGTATTCTATAGTTGCCGCACTATGGAAATTTAAGTTTAGCTTTATGAGAGTGTCAGTGTAGTGTAGTAAAAGGAGCGTATTGCTTTTGTTCAGAATTTCAAACTCGAGATGTTGAACAAATCTTATATTATGATGATTGTCCATAACGCTAGGCTAGAGTAATAGGAGGTACTTTGGAAAACTAATTTGTCTCAAAAACCATACATACAATTTTTAAAAAAATGTAGCTGCTCTCCAATTTTTCTCTCCAAATATGAGCTAAAATCACAGAAAAATTTTGATATTGAGTGCGTTGTGGATAAGTGTCATTGAAAACAGCTGTTCTTTATATTCTCTTTTTTTTTTTCTTATCTGCTTTAAGAACCCTTCTTTGATCTACAAGTTTTCACTTTTAAGGTTGAGGTGTTAATTGAGAAAACGCATCCTTATTTACTTTTCCGCAACACAAAATAAAAGAAGCAAAACGATTTGTCAAAATTTAGATTGAGAAAATGTACCGAATTCGCAAAGGGAGTGCTGAATTTTGACATATAGGCATATGAAATACAGTCTGATATAGAAATTTGTTTTTTTTTTATCTAGGGCTGCGTACCCAGTGGTTAAATGGATTCGCTTAAATTTAGATTACCTGTATTTTATTATAGAATTTTGTGTGGGAGCTAAAATGTAGATCGAGAAGAGTACTATAGTACTAAATTAAAATAATCTGAAAATAAAATTGAATATGTAAATGTTCAATATTTCTTGAGCGCGTGAGTTTTTGCCACTATAACTTATTCATATTCGTGATAAAACTTACTTCCGTTTAAATATTTTGCCTGCGGTTACGAAAATATGCAATTTAAATTCAATTAGTATTTCTATTCTCCACGCACCATATTTGTATAAGTATTTTGCCATTAAAAGGAAGAAGGCGATGTGTATTATGTTTTATTTGTATCTGGTTGTATTTGTATAAAGACTTTATACCTATAAGTGTGTATTGTATTTTATTTTTGCCACTCATTTTACAAACACATTAAAACAAATTTGACAGCTTCATTTGTTTGTTACAACACACATTGTGACCGAATTGTGTTAACCGGTACTGTTAACATTGTGCACACTGTGACGGACTAACCACTGTAAAAATTCGGTTAAATTTCGGTTGCAAATCATTGCCAAATATACCATAATGTGTGCTTCACAAAATAGGCATATAAATATCTCAAACTAATTCCCCATTTGATCACCGTTCCATCCCATAAGAGAAACAGATTGCACTTTGATAAGTTAAACACAATTTGACCGCCAAGGTAAAGTTTCCGTATTGTAGTAACAGCGCATGAACTGTAACCAACAATTTCTACTTGGGCTAAGCTTAACATGAAACTTTCCACGCTGCGCTGAAACTTTTTTTTGTAGGATTTACTGGATACTTAGTATTAGTACCTACTCTATAAAACTAATACTGAAACACGTATCTCAATCTCAGCATTTGTCTATATTAATTATATAATTATAAGAGGTTGCAATGCCACTTTTACCATTTTTAGGAAAGTTTTTCTTTTTTAAATCCTAAGTCCTTTTAGGCTAAAACTTTGGTTATACATATTCATAATACACGTGAAAGGATAAAACTTATAGGAGAAGATGTCGCCACGCAAGTATTGGGCAAAGAAAAGAAAAGTGCGCGAAGATACGGGTGACTGGTGACAGCTGGTTTTAGATAAACTTATTGAATTAAGCCATGCCTTCAAAATAATTTCAATACAAATGCTTTGGATTATCTTCCTGTTCTTCATATACATAGTCAATAAAAAGTGTAGATTTCTGACTATCAGACCAAATCAACTTTACATGGAATGAAATCAATTATTGCCGACTTCCAAGCAACAAAATGATCTTGGAACCTGTAGTATCGGCACTGTGCGATGCCAATACTTGACTATATAAAATGTAAAACAATGAAAATAAAGTCGCACTATATAAAATAAAAATACCTACGGAAAATAAAAGTCAATTGATAGTAAACTATAGAGGAATTGTTTGATTAATATTGGGTCTCTACAGAACCAAGATTCCTTTGAAATCTGGAATTGTGTACATTTTAGTACAATGTATTGAAATGGGTGTTTTTTTTTAGAGGTATAGAACTTTAAGTTGGCAACACTATTTTAACTGGCGGCCATTTTGTCAGCTGTCAAGTGATTTATTTTTGTTTAGTTTATCATTTTAACATGAGTAGACTGACGCCTGAACAATGCTTCCAAATTGTGCAAATTTATTTTGAAAATCATGGTTCTGTTCGAAATACGTATCGCGCACAACATCCTTTTTACTACTTACTTACTTATCGGGCTCCCGACCCGTGAAGAGTCTCTGCCTGAGACACTGCAGCCTTCCATCCTCTACGATCCCGGGCACGCTGCTTCCAGTTGTCGAGACCAAGCGCTCTGGCATCCGCGATGGCTTGGTCTTTGAAACGGAGGTTCGGTCTTCCTTGTCTTCTCGAACCTGGGGGCTGAGATTCGAAGATCCTCTTAGCTGGAGCATTATTGTCCATTCGCTCGATGTGGCCGAGCCAATGTAGTCGACGTGTTTTGGCTTTTTGGACTACATCCACATCTTGGTACAGCTCATAGAGTTCGCGGTTGTATCTTCTCCTCCATTCGCCCTCCTCGCACACAGGACCAAAAATCCGCCGAAGTATTTTTCTTTCGAAGGAGCCCAGTATCAGCTCTCCCTTCTTGCTTATCGTCCAGCACTCGGCGCCATAAAGCAGAACTGGTAGGATGAGGGTTTTGTAGAGCACACATTTCGTCCTTCGAGTTAGGAGTTTTGAACCCAGTTGTTTTGCCAAACCGAAGTAGCAACGGTTTCCTAGGGTAATTCTTCGCCGGATCTCCACTAGGGTGTCATTCGTGGAGTTCATGTTTACTCCGAGGTAGGTGAACTCCTTAACTACCTCGAAGTTGTTGCTATCAATAGTGACGTTTTGTCCTAGGCGGTGGACAGATGCTTGTTTGTTTGTTGATAGCATGTACTTAGTCTTGTCCTCATTTACTTGAAGGCCAACGGACTTCGCCTGTTCTTCAATCGCCGTGAACGCTTCTACCACGGCACGCTGGGAGCGACCGATGATGTCAATATCGTCCGCATAGCCCAGTAGCTGTACGGATCTGTTGAAGATAGTGCCTTCCGTGTTGATACCTGCCCTGCGCACTATCTGCTCCAGTACGAGATTGAAGAAGTCGCATGACAGCGCGTCTCCTTGCCGAAATCCGGTGCAAGTTTGAAATAGATCGGAGGAGCTGCTTCCAAACTGCACATTGCAGCGCGTGTTTTCCAGCGTCACGCGACACAGCTGAATCAGTTTTGCCGGGATTCCGAATTCGGCCATCGCCACATAGAGCTCCTGACGATGTATGCTATCATACGCGGCTTTGAAGTCGATGAATAGGTGGTGAGTTTCGACTTGAAATTCGTTGGTCTTTTCCAGGATTTGCCTCAGTGTGAAAATTTGGTCTATAGTCGATCTGCCGGGCCGGAAGCCACACTGGTACGTGCCGATTAGTGTGTTGCAGAACGGTTTAAGACGTTCACACAGTACGTTGGATAGGATCTTGTATGCAACATTAAGCAAGGATATGCCTCGATAGTTCTTGCAAGACATAGGATCGCCTTTTTTGTAGATGGGGCATATGGAGCTGATAGTCCAGTCATCGGGCATGTTTTCTTCCAGCCATACTTGGTTGATGATTCGGTGCATGCTCCCTACCAAAACATCACCACCGTATTTAAAGAGCTCCGCTGGTAAACCATCAGAGCCTGCGGCTTTGTTGTTCTTAAGCTTTTTTATAGCTAGGCCAACTTCTTCTATACTAGGTGGTGGAACTAGTTCTTCATTGACTGGACGCGGGTTCTCTTCTTGCCCTATCACTCTCTCTACATGATGCCCATTTAGCAGTTGCTGGAAATGCTGCTTAAACACATCTACTATTCCCTGCGCTTCGGTGACTAGGTTTCCTTCGCTGTCTCGAAGAGCCTGCGTTCCGGTTTTGTAGCCAGCAGCCAGTTGCTTGGCTTTTTTATAAAACCTCCGGATGTTATTACGATCGCGCGACTCTTCGATCTCCTTGAGCTGGGAAGCTGCGTAAGCCCTCTTCTTCCTACGCAGGATCTTCTTTTCCTCTCTTCTCCTGGCTCGATACTCTTCTCTCGCTGCCCTTGTTTTGCGCTGCAGCGCTTTCTTGTGTGCATCTTCTGTCACCTTTTTCCTGTACACGCATTCATCATCATACCACGGGCTCTTTCTCTGGGGTGGCTGGTACCCTACAGTGGTTTCGGCTACCTCCTTGATGATGTCGCGGTACTGGCACCACTGATTGTTGGCGTCTGTGGTAGGTGAGCGCACAGAGGAGAGTTTCATGCTCAGGCGCTCGCTGTAGGCTCTGGCTACTCCAGGTGTGCTAAGGCGTCCAACGTCGAATTTCTTCTTCTGGGCGGTTCGCAGCTTCTTCTCGTTGGACAGCCGAGCTCTGAATTTTGCTGCGACAAGAAAATGGTCAGAGTCGACGTTTGCCCCTCGGAATGTGTGCACGTCGAGGATGTTGGATGCGTGCCTCGCATCGATTAGCACATGGTCGATTTGGTTGGCGGTTCGACCGTCTGGAGAGCGCCAGGTTGCTGTGTGGATCCTTAGCCTTGGAAACCTAGTGCTACTTATCACCGTATTACGAGCTGCTGCAAAATCTATTAGTCGGTAGCCGTTGTCTGTTGTCGTTTCGTGGATTCTGTGCGTACCAACTAACCCGCCAAAGATGTTTTCCTTTCCGATTTTAGCATTGAAGTCCCCGAGTACAACTTTTACATCGTACTCCGGACAGGCTCCGTAGGCTCCATCCAGGAGGTCATAAAACTCCTCCTTGATGGGATCTTCAGCCTCGTCGGTAGGGGCGTGTGCACATATTAGGCTTATGTTTTGGAAAGTAGCTTTGATGCGGATCACAGAAAGGCGATCACTTATCGGCTTGAAGTCAATAACTTTTGTCCTAAGCCGATTTCCCACGACGAATCCGCATCCTAATACATGCAGTCTTTTGTTGCAGCTGTAATAAATGTCGCAATCTTTTCTTTTCATCATGCCTGATCCTATCCATCGTATCTCCTGGATCGCGGTGATGTCTGCCTTGTACCGCGTGAGGACAGACTCAAGTTTTTGAGTGGCACCTGGGGTGTAGAGTGTTCTTACATTCCAGGTGCATACTCTCATATCGTAGTCCATTGACGTTCCGGGTCTGGTTGCCATTTGAGGAGTTTCGTTATCCGAGGCTGGTTGCGTCTCTCTCATAACTAGTCTTTTTTTCCATGGTCGGGAAGTTACCCCGACGGCACAACCCCCAACCTGGAGGGCCAGGCCCTGTTTTGACCCTAGGACAGCGGGCCGGACATTCCGATGTCAGTAACCCAATTTTGGGATATGAACGCTGCCGTTGACCCATTTAGGGTTCATCCGCCACCAACTCTTTTCCAACACCCTGGCTCAGTATTGGAGATCCCTATAGACCTGTTATCCAAATAAGTCGAAGCAGCTCATATAGGGATTACACTTTAGTTCGACCTGACTGGAACTGTAGACGCCACCGTTGATTCCATCTAGGGAATTCATCCGCTGCCGCCTGAAACAAGAGGAAATGTCTTAGTGCGTAGACACTCCTCCCCCCTCTCTCGTTCGCTGCCACCAACGATCTTCCACAGGGGTTGGTTACCCCATCTCAGGTCGAGGTACTAGGCACCCACCAGTCACCAACGTGGAGGTGAGAGTAGGAGTTGATAGTGAGAGGCTAGAGTGGGAACGCTTGTGTTCTCATGTAATCGCATCACTACCCTTAAACCAGCAAAACATCCTTTTTACGGTCAACATAATTGGTTGAATGGATACGTCAATAAACAAAACTGCCGTATTTGTAGTGATGATAATCATGAAGTGTATGTTTTGACACCGTTACATCCACAAAATCTGACTGTTTGGTGTGCTTTATGAGTTGGTGGAATAATTGGTCCGTACTTCTTTAAAAACGATGCTGGGCAGAACGTTACAGTCAATGGTGACCGCTATAGAGCCATGATTACTGACTATTTCCTTCATCAATTGAACAACCATGATGTGCAGGAGCTGTAGTTTCAACAAGACGGCGCAACATGTCACACAGCTCGTGCCACAATTGATTTATTGAAGGAAACGTTTGGTAACCACATAGTTTCAGGTTGCGTATGCGGACACGTGAATTGGCCTCCCAGATCGTGCGATTTAACGCCTCTTGACTATTTTCTGTGGGGATATGTGAAGTCGCTAGTCTATGCCGATACGCCCGAAACGATTGACCATTTGGAGGATATACGGCCACAAATGTTGGGAAAAGTAATCGAAAATTGGCCCTCCAGATTAGACTACGTCCGAGCCAGCCATGGCGGTCATATGCCAAAAATCATATTTAAATTATAATGGCAGAAGATTATCCTTAAACTAAATTTTATGTTAATTTAAAAAAATAATCTTTATTTTATTCCATTTCAAAGTTCTATACCTCTAAAAAAAACATCCTTTATAATCTTTAATCAGACCTCTTCTTCTGATGAGCAGATAAAACTTAGCTTTAAGATGGTGAGCCAAAAGCGAATTCCTAATACAAATACACCCATCACCGATCATGGCTGGCAACAGTGTTTTCGAAAAAAATTTTACGTCGCTAGTGGTCAATGATCTAACAAAATAAAAATTGCAACAACTTTGAAAATATAGACGTTTTTAATAAAACTGTTCAAAAAGTAGATTAGCTGTTTAGAATATGTGTTTTCTGTTAGCCATAAAATAAACAATATAGGTACCTAAATTATGTAAATTCAACAATAAAAGACTTCGCAATTGCACGACTTGAAAACGATGTCCTATAGGATTTTTAATAAAACAGTAAATTATAAGCCTGCCTATTTACGGTTCTAGTATATAGAATTGCTTAAAACTTACCCCACTTCTTACAATCAATTCCACTTACATTGATTATTAAGACGTCGTTTATTTAGACAACTTTATAGAACTATGTATGAAAAACACGGCATGTCAAATCTACGTACCAGCTGTAATAGTAATACTTACATCTAATACAACCCACAATTACTCCACCCCCAAACTTTATTTTCCCTTAAACTCTTAACTCATTTTTAACGTATATTTTTGATTGAATTATCAAAAGTCGCAATTGATATATATGCAATACACTTCAGTAGTAGCCAGCAAATATGTATTCATAAGCAATCTAACCAACATTACATCTCACCTACTTGCAACTGAAAACTTGTAACCTCTGGTCAAATATTACACCCTCACGTTGTATGGAATTTCCCAAAGACTGACATTCGATATAAACTCGCAATGTTTAGGAGAAAAAGTTGCAAATGTACTTGTACCCACTTCAATTTGCCTCCCTCCTCCTATACCTAGCAAAGCAACACACTTCCCAAAAATTCAATTTCACCAAAGTAACCAACGAAATTTCCATATTTCATATCGATTTTCTCTCTTTTTCATTTCATTTCAGCTCCTGCCCCCCCAAACCCGTACCCGGACATTGTTCAAATAGCTCGAATCGATAGACAAACCAAACCACCAACCAACCACCTGGATCAAACATAAACGAAATCAGAGAACAAAACGAAAATGATGAAATTGAAGGACTTTTTTCCAAAAAGAAGGAATCGACTCTCAACGGTCTGCAAACGTTAACCACCCGCCGCCGCCGCCGCCGCCGCCATCAACCATCAAAAGGCAACACCCCATGCATTCTGATGCATCATCTCGATTTGGAATTTTGACAGCCTGCATTTAGATGTATTCCACCAGCATATCGAACGTCACAGTAATATTTCATTCGAATGCAACATCAAGTTGAAGGAATACCAGCAGCACCAGCTTTCTTGTGAGTGGAGTGTGGCAGCTGGCAGCAAAGACGCACGCGAGATTGGGAGATAGAACGGAGACTGTAAGCACGGGGAAGGGAAACCTCTGAGAAAACATGGAAGTCCTGCAAATTCTCAATTTCTCCTTTCTTATATTAATGCTAAGGACACAAGGTAAGCAAATGCATGCTGCATCCAAAAGATGCACAGCGACATTCGTATACACGTAGTTATTCCCTTTTGGGCGCTTATCCAAGCCTTGGGTGTTTGTCTGTTTGTCTGTTTGTATATGCGACTCTGACTATCCCTAGGGCTGATTTATGTTGGTGGAAAATTTATGGGAACTTTAATTTAAAGAATTTTCTTTTTGTGAGTTTTATTTGCCGGTTATCCTTCCGACTGGGCAAGCTGGTCCGACTCTAGTTTTCGTTCTACCTGTAATCAGCAGCGAATGATTTGTTTGTTTTTCAACGGAAGTGATCCCAATGGGAGAAAGAGGGAAAAGAAAGTTTGTTTTGGTAGGGTCCTTGACTATGAACTTGCAGTTGTTTTTCCAACGTTATTTTTAGTTCAGTGACACAATAATCGTTGCAACACCTAACGAGCTACTGGTATATGGTATATTAAGCGACATTGTATAAAGCAGTTCATAGATTAATGTATGTCCCTATTAGAAGTTTGTTTGGCCAAGGACTTTATATGTGCATTGATTCATTTAAGAAGGTTTTGGCGATCAAGGTAATATTTCGAGCTCAAACCAATTGACATAACTATATAGATGTACAGGACTACATAGTATATATTGACCAACAGCAGTGCAGTATGATTGTCGTAGTCAACTTTTAAACTTAGGTACCTTATGTGATTTGCAAAAGTTCAAAAACTAGTAAGCCACCAGTGCAATGAAGATAATTCGAACCACTGGTCGTGAGACTGTCCTCTATTTTCTCCCGCTAGACAGTCATTGGCATCCATTAGTCTCCTGAGGATCTGTCAATCATTAAAAAGCAGAACTCTAATCTTTGTTGAATCGACCGTAGTTGAAAGAGGATTCAGAACACAGATGCTCCAGCCGAGCAGAGAATCCCCGAAGACCGAAGGTCCGGATTTAGCAGCCAAATTTATGTAAATATTTACCGAATATAATATATTCTTCTTCCTATACTTCAACAACAGTTAAGACTGAGCCGTAGAGATGAAGAATGTAGCTTATGAACGGGGAAATTTTAAAGACGCTCGAAATACTGACTACCCACTTCAGTTTTACGCCAAGTTAAGAAATTATAAATCTTCAGGCGAGGAAAAGACGATATGTCAAAGACGTTAACACTACCATAAATTTTGTCCAAAAACCTTCAATGACCCATTTAAAGCTGGACCAGACTATACTAAATTTGGACAAACCCATCTTCGAGGACCTCGTAGAGTTTCACCTTCCAATGGATGGGTTTAAATGTAATAATTTCTTTATACAACCATTACAATCCGTAATGTTTTTGCACCAGTTGTGTTTACAAAATGGGGCATACTAAGCACTCGAAAGGTATCGCTCTGCTAGATCCCAGGACATAAACGCAATCGAGTCAATTATAAACTACAGCAATTAGCAGTAAAAGTTCGGCAGCTATTTCAGAATTCAGAGAAAACGGATCCCCCTTTGCGTATACGTTTTGCAAGCTACCGCTTGAAGAAGGGACGAAAGCTATTAAAAAAAACTGTATATTATTCATCCTCCGACACAGCCAGGACCGCGAGGCTTGTGCGGAAATATACTATAAGATCTTACCATAATGCGAAAAATATAAATGACAGAAGAGGAATACTCAAGGAAGTTCCTTTGGACCCAAAATCCCTCCTAAAACTCAGTTTCTATATGCCAACATATCAGAAAGACATAATTATTTTGGAGGTACCTACCAGGCACGAAGCGTCCATATATTGAAGGGAAACAGTGCTTCCGTAAGAATTCCAAAACATAAAAACTAAATATTCATAACAAAGAATTTATTCATTCGAAATTACAAAAAAAAAATTGTTTTAATAAATCATATACCTAAATATAATAAATCATATAATAAATAATTTTTCTCCCCAAAACATACCCTTAACGCATTCCATAATTTGCCGCTAATTGACAACTTGATTATTGCCTTATTCAAGTTAATAAATTCAAAAACAATATTTCTAGTCTATTCGAATCAACAAATTTCGATTCTTTTTGGACAAAATTGAATGAAAACGAGAATTTGGCCAATTTTATTAGCAATAAGCGTTCTGAAATCAACCTTTCAACAAAGGAACAATTTAAAGATCTTTTAACAACAATTGTCATCAACGAAAATGGATATTCGGTTTAGTTCCCTGTCATACATAGTGTCATGTTTTGAATTTTTGAAACTTTCGGACACAGAATTGTACGAATATTTTAAAACCAATTTTCCTGTTAACTTGCTCAATAATTTACAGAGCTCATACCCGAGATATTTTGACATTCCAGAGTTGAAAACAGAACTAAAGTTGATTTTTTATGACTAGAATTTTACGTCAAAAACTGATGTTAAAGAAATATTAAGATTTTTAATCAGTACTGATTTGGATAAATTATTATTGTTCCCCGTGACAACCGCATCTGTATAGAGATCATTTTCGTGTCTTAAAAGAATAAAAAATGGCTTACGAAATAAATGTGGACAAGAAAGGTTGTCAAATTTAGCCCTTATTTCTATTGAAAAACTCTTGTTAAAAGAAATACAAGCCAAAGGGAAATTTTATGACCAAATAATAGAAAAGAAAAGAAGAATTAATTTAAAGTAAAATGCTCAATAACATTTTAAATTATTTATATTATTATTTTATATTATTACTAGCTAACCCGTGTTCGCCTTGCTTCGCTCGCCTTTAGCAAAAAAAAAAGCCAACTATTTATTCCATTTAAGATTAGACTTTAAATGACAAGAATTTTAAAAAAGTTTGCAAGAAATAAAATGGGAAGACAGAATTTCAATGATTGACATAACGTAACGACATTACTGTTTAGATTATGTGTCCAAATTCCTCAACCAATTCCTGTCAGAGCATATCGGAAGAAAATTCGTATGAAACTGTGAAAAATATCAGTAAAAATTCACTTGATTGCATAGAAACGCAAAACGGTAATGTGCGTTATATATTTCAGCGAAATTCCGAAAAGCTGTTCGAACGAATACCTCGAATCGCAGCAAAAATCCTCCGATTTTTATGAAATCAAAGGATTTCATACTGCACTCGCTAGGGCAGATTTTGTCTCTCATTCTTACTACCAAGCGCTATGCACCGTACGGCTTACTCGGGTTAGTAGTTCTTACGTGATAGTGGAACAAACATGTCAAAATTTATAATTTTATTTTATGTACAGATTTATTTAAACGAATTTTATACATATTTCTTTTATATGTGCAATTAATACGAAACGATCTGGAGCCAAAGGTTTATTATGAATAGATCATAGATGATTTTGCTTATAAAAGGTTTCGTATGTACAAGAATTAATATATTCCATCGTTTTTTTTATTATTTTGTTTTAATAGTTTTTTTTTTAATATACCATTTTGGCCTTAAATAATTTTAATAAAGTGATATTTTCTTGAATAAAGAATTTTTAATTTTACTACTTTAAAGTTGAGGGCTTCCGCTTCCCAAAAAGTCACGCTTCGTGCCTGGTATCTATTCATACTTCTCCGAGATGGACGAACTTTTCAGCAGACCAACAGACAAGTTAATAAACTTCATCAAGTCCTCAAGACCGTTTGTACCAACACAGTAGCATTACGCATAAATAGGGTTCCAATGGGAAAGGAATAACATCGATTCCCATCAAAATGTCAATAATGACCCGATTACGCGCCAACGCCAGCCACGAACCTTTCCAAATCTATAACACATAACACAATAGACTGACTTTAAAAATATTACAAAATGCATCATCATTATCGAGAAAAAAAAATTATATATCTAGTCGTGTCGGCCCTCGTCAAGGGATGGTATCATTGGCTTTTCTGAAACTCGACCCACCTTCTCTTTAACAATCAATACTACCCAATTGAACACATTTCTTTACTAAATTGCATAAACCTACTTTATGTATCCGTAAAAGTCTGCGTCTGCCTTTATATAAATAGATGCATGAGTGACACTGCCACCCCAACCAACTATAAAACTGTTGTCAGCCATCATTGTCTTTTGCGTCAGCATTCTATTTGCGTGCAGACTATTTAAGCGCGCCTCCGAGTGCGGTCCTTGAAATATCACGAAAATGTTCAAGCAATCTCAGCCATTGTTCTTACGTGTTTTATATAAATGTCACTTGCAATATCGAGCGATGATATCAATCCATTATACTCCTTGTTGACAGCATATCACGGAAATGAAGCAATACCGAGATAATCGACGCTTTATCCACCAGGATAATGATATGACCATAAACAATCGAAACTCATTACTTCCCTACTCTGGGTACTTTGCAAACCATTTTAATTATTAATTTCTGCTCTCATTCTGAGTATACCTCACGTCTCCCGGATACAAATAATCTACTTCCCCATCGAAACGTGCATAATCGAATTGCATTCATTACGCAAATCTCTTCCTAAAGAATTCCCCAGCGAGTCCTGGGTAAATCGAAAATTCATCTCGCAATTGCTCTCTGTTTTGGAAAGAAAAAAAACTAGAAGGAAAAACAAATCCCGGCAAAGAAAATGAGCATCGGAAATCCCTCTCTTTGAGCATTCTGATCAAGCGGAAAATGCATTTTAATCCTTTTTTCCTCTTCATCTCCATTGAATTTCTATTATTTGTTCAAAAAGTGGACGCAGGCAGATGGTCCGAATTATAAACGTACCCATTCCGGACGGCAACCGCATATTCTATGTGTAGGTA
The DNA here is from genome assembly GCA_955612985.1 of Cheilosia scutellata. Classification (NCBI taxonomy): domain Eukaryota; kingdom Metazoa; phylum Arthropoda; class Insecta; order Diptera; family Syrphidae; genus Cheilosia; species Cheilosia scutellata. Next base: position 5,829,867 of record OY015313.1, read on the forward strand.
GGTATGTCTTACCATCCATATTCCTGGGAGAATTAAGTTGCCGCCCTGTGACGTGGATGGGTGATGGGTGGCTATGGATTTATTTGTAAATGTGGTCTATCTTTGCAACCCTAAACCAGGATGTAGTGTTTTATGTGAAATCAATTGTAATGGGAGGAGTGTTCCAAATGCCTGCAAACCTGTTCTGCCAGAAAAGCTACATACGTCTATGATGTGTTGCTGTATTAGTACCTACGGCATCGGTCGTGCAGTTTAGATTGAATTTTAGTGATGATAGATTACGAATAGAGTTCAGGAAAGGAAAACCGAAAATATAATGCATCCAGACAGATTTTATTTTTTTTCTATCTGTTGTGGTAGGCTGAAACTTATGATGGCACTTCAAAGGCAGATATATGCCTTGGAGGGCAAAAGTTTAAATTGATTTTGGGGAAGTTCAGCCGGATAATGCATGCAAGAGTTGATGGAATGAATGTTATTTTTGGTCGAATTTTATTTAAAGATATTTTCAAATATCTGCAATTGATGTCAGGCGTTATTTAAAGCTATATATGTGTTAAGTTTTATTAACTTACGAGTATTTGAGGATTAAATTAAAAAGTTGAGTTATGAGTTAAATCGATTTTTGCAATTTTTTGGGGAATTTTGTCATATTCGTACAGATTGTAGCATTTTAAACCGACCAGAGATCCATGACCATCAGAGCTTAAATATACATATATTAATTGGCTTAAACCAATAGAAAACTGATTAATCTATCTGTCCAATGCATTTTTTATTTCAAATAAACGTTACCTATTTTTGTTTTCTTTACACTTTTGTCTACTGATCGACCGTACATCAGTTGATCAAACCATTTGAATGCTCAACTCTTTGCTTTGACGTAATGAGGGAGAAATGTGCACGACAGAGTCGCACGAAACTTAATCGTTCACTAAATACCCAATTTCACAGTTAGAGCTAAGTGTAGGAGTAAACAGAAACTTTGCTTGAGTAGTTTTCTTTTTCACAGTCGATATTTAGGCTTGGTTTATTTAAGCCATTAATTGAGTGTCATTCTAAACCATTTATCTTGAATACACAAGCCTGGTGACTGTATGCGAGTGTGCAACCTAAAACTGCAAGTGTGCGTGGAAACGAAGTTGTTGCATATTCAACGAAGGGATGATGTAACATTTCGTTTGTCATAATCACCCCTATCGTCAAATCCGTCGGAATTGAGTTTCTCTTCCCCTATTCGATTCCCTTTCACTTTCTACTGCTATCGTGGATGACGTGGAATCCGCCGGAATTCTCCTCATCGACATGTTTTTGGAAAAGGTAGTTTCACTGTTAAACGGCTGTCTTTTATTTGTCAATACAAATTTGAAATTTTTGTAGCTGCATTCGTCGGAGAAAAAAGTTTCTCTTAAAAGTGATTTCAATAAAAAGTAAAGTTTTTATTATAATAATGGATACAATAGCTCGATTTTTGGAAGCAGGGAAGAACGAGATGAACAGTGTTCCCAGAGACGAATACGAGACAGGTTAAGAGCAGCAGTGAATTATTTCATGGAACTTCCGGATGAAATGTGGTTTAAGAAAGAATTATTATTTTTTTTTTTTTGATTTTAATAAAGTTCAGTATTGCACAGATTTGTTACAAATATTCGGCTTAATAAAGGAGCTTTTTTATGTACCTACTTTCTAAAAAAAATTCTAACGAAGTGCACTAACCAAGACAAGCTAAGAAATCAGCAATGATTTTGTTGCTGTCGAAGAATGCCATTTATTTTGGTCGGGAAAAATTCGATTTGATCGTTTTCAATACATTGAAACCCATTCATATTACCAATATGGGGAACTGTTCACTTTGCGGATTTGACTATACCGAAAAATTTTTTTTCGTAAATAATTCCCCCCGGCGGATTCCACGATAGAGGTGAATATATTTTTCTTTGAGTTACTTACTTACTACTTACTTACTTAGGTGGCTCTACAGTTCGGCGTGAACCGAGGCCTCAGCTAACAAGACTCTCCAGTTAGTCCGGTCGTTAGCTAACTGCCTCCAGTTGCGCACTCCTAGTCGGTTAAGATCGCCTTCGACTTGCGCGAGCGGTCTTCCTCTACTACGTTGCCCCTCCGGGTTAGACTCGAAGACTCTTCGTTGGTGAACATTCGCTCTACATGTCCTAGCCAAGAAGATATTCATCCGCCCTTGGTAACGTGCATGCTTCTGCGCCTTAGAGTAGTAGACAAAAGTCTTGGTTAGATTGCTTCCGACCTTCATGGAGCAGCGAGCGTTCTCCATCGTCATTCTGTACAATCTGACAAGTTTGGCAGGGATGCCGAAACTAGACATGGCTAATGTAAGCACGTTCAGATAAAAACAAGGTCTCAGCGTAGAAAGTCAGCTGCCGTCTTTCCGCTGTGTGTAAAAAAAACAAAACGAATCGGTAACCACTTTCGCATTTCAAAAGCGTGCTAAAGGGAAAATTTACTCCACTGCTTTCGTTTTGCTTTCTTTCACAAACGTTTAAAAAGCAGTGTAGTTGAAATTGCATACTTCTAGGTTATTTTCATAGTTGGATAAACTTTTGTTTTGGACAGATACTTAATACCCTATTCACACCAAGCCGAAAACTGGGTTTTCGCGAAAACAGTCGAAAACAGAAGTTTTCCCATACATATTGCAATTTTCAAAACGAGTTGTTTGAGGTCGTTTTCCATGAAAACGCCACAAAAACGAGTACAATCGTTGGGTTGTTGAAGCAGACACACCTTTTGCAACATTCAGCGAGCTTAGTAAAACTGCTGACAGGATAGCTCTCTCTCTCAGTGCTGTCGTTTCTTCTAGTTTTTTGTTTACAAATGAATCACTTGTTATCTTTGCACTAGAAAGAGCAAATTACTCAGTTTTTTTCTATAATTTTAGAACGGCAGCACTACCTGCCACAACTAAATGGTATTTTCAGATGTTTTGATTTTGATTGTTGCTTATGTTCATTATTTTATGCATTTAACCATAAGTGAACGATTATCAAGTAGCTTTATTAATTTTATTTGTATATTATGTCAATACGAGCGAAGTTTAGTAACTAAAATAAAAGTCTAGTCGCCACAAACATTTCATAGCTAGTTTCACAGCTAATTGAAACGTCAAATGAAAACGAGTTGGAGTTCGGTGTGAATGCATCCACGAGTTTTCTAAACTTTTTTGACGAAAACTAGGTTTTCGGCTTGGTGTGAATAGGGTATTAAATTAATATTTTTGCGCCTTTTGCTGATTCCATATTAAATTGTAAATAATTTATTGTATTTGTTTGTTGTGTATTTTTGTATATACATAATTCTCTTTTCTTCTGTTTCGTTGGATATAATTAGACTTGATTTGATTTAATTGTGCACTCCATTCACACAAAGTAGCCGCATCGCCATATTTAAGACACACAGCTGTTTTGCTGTGAAAAGGAGCAAGGTACCTACCTATATCTTGCTTCTGGTGCAAACCATTACTGCTCCAGGAATGACTTTATTTTAAAACCTTTATTGTTGGAATAGTTGAGTATAAAGTTTCAAATAGCATTTATCTGTTAAATTAAACAAAGGAAATGTCGCTGTTTTCCTTTCACACAAAACAAAAATATCTTTCGTTTTTGGTACATGAAGCAAAAAAAACAAAAACGAAAATGTCAATGAAATAACTTTCGTTTTTTATTTCGCGCAAACGAAAATTCCTTTCGATTGTGATCTTACATGAAGTAAAATGTTCGAAGAACCATTGAACATTTTTTCTTACAAAATCCCACCTCAGTATTTTATTTAAAGATCCAATAATACGATTTTGTTGCTATAAGGTTCATACACAAACACAATGTTACGGTCGCAGGTCCTCATAACTAGGTAAGAATATATTTTATTTTCTTCGTCATAATCGTTACATGGTATTGACTCGGCTTCTGACGAAGGTGGTGGAAAACCCTTAAGTATAATTTGTGATTTTCTAGTGATCGAACCTGTCATCCCTCGTAGACTGCCGTAGGTATGTAGTTATTAAAGTTTCATATATTTAACAGACTAATACACTTCTAAGGATGCTCCAGTTAAAAATAAATAAAAACCTGATATTTACTCCACTCTTTATCTTTACTTTATTAAAACCCTCGCATCTCTCCAATTCGATTTATTTTAAGGTCAGTCTATACTATATTTATACATTATTTGAAATCTGTCGAGTGTTGAGTGCCGTAAAAAAATAACAAAAACGCCACTTAATTGATTTGTCTTCCATTACTTAAAATCAATATCCCATCGGTCGGGCATAAACTGGCCATTTCGAGAGTGTCCCTTTGTTCGGTATAATACCAGCATTTAATCTACCCCCTCTTATCATACACCCGTCTCCTCTGTATGGCATAAAGGAATTTATTATTATTACGACTTCACTTTCATTTACCAAAAATGTGCATGTTGGGTCAGGCAGGGGAGCAACGAATTCACAATTAGCCGCACATACGCAAGCCTTTATCCTTTCAATGAACTCCTAAGCCAGTAAACCGGGTGACATAATATTAATTAACCCTTACCACATGACATCCATTGTGGTGTGCAAGGGTTAAATGAAATTTTAAACACTGGAACATGTTGTCATCATTGGAAAAGGATTAAAAGTGGCACCGAAGGAGGGCAGTCGGAATTATGGCATTTTAAATAAATCGATTGCATCTGCAACAGTTGTTCTGCTCGAATAAATTCGTATCAAAGGAAATCCTCGCGTCTTTATTCACCTAGAAGGCTTGGCTCGGGGTAATAACACTCCACACCCAGAACAACAATAATCTCGCAGAAAAAAAAAACACCAAATTATGGCAATAAGCTTTGTCGATAATTTGATTACAGTTTTCGCCACCACACCAATAAGGGAGTGCCTCCGGTCGGTGGTGCCATTAAAAATACGCGTTGAATTTTTATCCAAGGAAAGGATAGTCCACGAGTGGCTTGAGTGATCGGTGTCAATGAATGGTTGATGGGACAACTATAAAATTCGAGGATGGCAAGCAATTTTATTTTGCAGTTTTAGGGTTGGACTTGGACATGGACGTGGACAATGCTACTGACACTGAGTGTGACATGAGTGACAACAGTTTGCCAATAAATTTTGTACTCAGACAATGTGTTCTCGTGGTAAGACTTAAATTGCGTTTTTTTTTGTTGCTTATTGTTGTCGTTGTTGTTCTGTCATAGGACAACGGACAAGTAAATTAAAATTGTCCCTGGAAGACAAACTCATCAGACACACCTTTGTTTGAGGTTATCCCTGCTGTTTTGCGACCACCAATAAATCTGATACAGCTTTTAGGCTAACCCAACCCAAAAAGATTGACGTATTTTTAATGGACTCGTGATAATGGGCGAATCCCACAAGGACATTTATGAGTAATGGACGTTTGTTTTAATAAAAATTTATAGACGTTGACTGAACTGGAACTTAAAATTGGAAAATTTATTGCTTCTGTTTTTAACGATGAACAATGAATGATCCGATGAGAGGATGTTCAAGTAAATTTTTGCAAACATTATCGACATCACACTTTGCATTATTGTATAGGTAGATAAGTTTAAAATTTTCGATTATCGATTTCGTAGCACGAGAAGATAAATTGAATACCTAATCAAAAAAAAAAAATTATTTTTGTGTTGTATTATGTTTCTGGAATTTAAGCCCCATATAAAAATAATAAATTTTAACCTTCATTTTAAATTAATTATAAAATAAAATATTTGTTTTTTTTTTTTGTAATTGATAATAAGAGAAAAAGTATTATTTTCGCAATAAAAGTCGGTGATGAGGTTTCAATCATAACTGGCATAATGATGATAGAGCAATGGACTGAGTCTGCCAATTTCGTCCGCCTCCCCTTTGGCGTGTACGTACACTTAGCCACAGCTGAAAATTTTAATCAAATTGGATTGATTTATATTCTGTAATTAGATCTGGAAAAGAAATTGGACATTTTAAATCTCAAGAATTTCGCTTTAAAAAAAACTAATGAAATCAAGCGTAAGAGAAAATTTGCTTCATATACCTATTACCTAACTCCTTTAAATTTTCTCCTTCTTCGCAAAGGTTTAAGAAGCAGTGAAGTTGAAATTGCATACCTCTAAGCCCATAGGGTTATTTTCACAATTCGAAAAACTTTTGTTTTTGACCTAATATGTTTTTGCGCCTTTTGCTTTTCTGATCATATTTTAAATTGTAAGGGCCAGTTTCAAAGGTTAGTTAGGCGACACATAACGCTATCCACCAGATAAAAGCTGATGATATTTTATTTCTGTTTCAAAAAATTTATCAGCCACTAAGTTTGTTTTGCGGTTGAGCTATTTTTTAAACTGGGCTCCCAACCAGGTTGACTATCGGAACGGGTCGTATCTCGTATGGCACCTTCATCCAGCACAGGGGAAAGGGGTATATGATAAGAGTAGAGGGAAGAGTGATTTGTGGATAGGAGCAGGAGAAGAGGAGGCAAGTAGACAAGCTCTCCAGGCTTATCGAGTAGTCGATCACTCTAATTAAGAGTTTTTGGGAAGTTCTTAGTTCGTTGTTCATCAAAATAGCCTATCTATTATGGGGACTCTACTGGCGACTAAAGCCGCCGACAGCATAGTTAATCATTACAACTTAAGTCTCCATACCAACAACGTCCCGAAAAGGACGCAAAGGCAAGGTGACCGCCCCTTTGTGTTAGGAAGGTTTAGGAGAAAAGTGAATACAATTTTCTCTCACAGTCATGTTTTTGGCAGTTTTGGCAAGCCGGAATTGAAGTCTGAAATTCAAAATGTTTCAAAATAATTTGGTCTTGGGTGAAATACTCTGTTCCTACGGGGCCGTGTAGTATGATCGTAATATTCTTCAAATTCCTCTTCTAAAAATTGAAACAAATCCATGTTAGGACACCTTTGACTGCTGTCTATGCTCGTCAACGAAAGAATGCTCTGAAACTATATTTTTTCGAGTCACTTCACTTTAAATAAATATTTTGTTTATATTCCAGACTAGCGGACCCGGCAAACGTTGTTTTGCCTGCTCGTACATTTTCATTTAATTTTTATTTAACCGATGTGTCCAGACTGATTCTGTACTCCGTGTGCTTCGACCGATATTTCCTCGGACGTGTGCCCACGAATTGTATTGTCTAGACAATTCCCATGACTGTCGAAGAATAACGTTTGAAATGTAATTTTTTGTTATGAGAGGTGTCACGCCCTTTTGTCCAGTCCCGCCAGGTTTTGTAAAATGCTTCCATCAGGCAATGTTCAAATATCGTGATTTAAATAACTTTGTTGTAAGGGTGGTGCCATGGACCGTTTTCCAATCCCACCCACTTTAGCTCCCATGGGTGTCGAAAAATAGGATTTAAAATGTATATTTTTTTATACGGTAGGTGCCACGCCCCTTTGTCCAATTTGGACCAATCTTCACAGGAATAGTCCTGGGCCGATACCTAAGACTGTAATATGTAAATTTGAACTCAACCGATTCAATGGTTTTCGAGATATACGATTTTGAATTTTTTTTGTATGGGAGCTGCCACGCCTCTTTGTCCAATTTTTCACCTTTAAAACCTTCTCTGGACTTCCACAAATAATTCAAGACCAAAATTAGCCAAATCGGTCCAGCCGTTCTCAAGTTTTAGTGAGACTAACGAACAGCAATTCATTTTTATTAGATAAGTGATTTAACAGCTACTTGAACCGGCTGATATTCTATCCGAGAATATATCTGTCAGATATCACTATCCGAAACCTTTGAAATGAAAAGTTGAAGCTTAGCCGACAGATAAGTTCCGGATAGTATATCCGAGACTTTATCAGCTAGTCTTGAAACTGGTCCTAAAGAATATATTTTTTGGATTCACATAGCAAAGTTTTCTCCATTTCGGTTAGAATTAATTTTTTTTGATTTAAAGTAACGATTACACCTGTCACAAAACGTCTCAATGCTGATGCAGCAAAAATGATGCTCTGTCATACTGTGACAGAAGCGAGTGACTAGCCCATAACACGCGATTAGACAGTGACACGATTGACACAATTGTAATTTCTATTGGTACTGCAGTGTAGCATATTTTCACGAAAGTTGTTCGCAGCCCTACCGCTCGCTGGGTTTTATATTACCAAAAGTTTTGTCTTGCTTCTAGTTAAACTTGCAAGTTTTCTCCGGGTCCATGTAGGCACTCAGGTTTGGAAAGAAGCCGGCTTCTTGTATACAATTTTAGTGGCTTAAATAAATACGGATGTAAAAATGTCATACTAATCCATTGCTCAAATCAATTCTACGATATCTACTAGTTGATCTGACGTTACTGCAATTCGTGTTCCGACGTTTTTGTTAAAGACCTTCTCACGTTTCTCTTTATCTCCATCCCAAAGATGTAAACTCGCTATACACACACTCAACTATAACAGTGGAACCTCAAAACGTTTTTTAAAATACATTTCCCTACAAATCAATGTCAAGTCGACTTTACTTTGCCATTTTCTTCTTATTCTATTTTGTGTTCTACGTCACTTCGGCTTCCAATTGCCTTCTGTCTGAATGGCTGTCAGCCAAACCCGTGTATTTATATTCATCACATGCATGAATAAGGCATTGAAACTCCTATGCACATGCACAATCATAGTCGCTGTCGCAGTCAACCAGTAGTAGCTAACTCTAGGTGCAATGAATCCTCCAGGGTTCTCATGCTATTCTCATCTCCCACCTTTGGCCTTGCCTCCATCAAGTCGCCAACAACATGTTGTGCTCAAACAAAGGGAAACTTTTGCGGAAAAAATAACATCATGCATTGGGTATGCCGTATGCCTCAAGAGAGCCAGAGTGCTCCACAAGCTTTCCTTTAATTGAGAACTCCACTTTAAAAGTCATGCAAGGCATTTTTTGTTTTTTAAACAAAGCGAAAACTTTTCTTCCATGACCATTATTGTTGCTTCAACCCCACGCCCTGAGAGAAGTTTAGAGCTAAAGTCATTCACAGCTTTCCCCTGTCATTAATAACATTATACCGACCGACCAACTCTGACTAATAATGGTCACGGTTGCACTGGAAGTAAGTGGGTTTTTTGGGGCCCTAAAAACTTACTAGTACTTGAATCTGCACGGTCTATTGTTGTAATCATAGCGAGGCTTCGTTTCTTTAGCATCATCTTCTCTACCGAGTGGAAGGTGTGCTTAGAGCAAAGTCATGGTCGATGATTAAAATTAATGGATGTGTGTGTGCACTGTAATAAATGAGCGCCAAAATCACTATTTGGGCATCGTCCTCCTTTTTTTTTGTTTTTTTTCTTCCTGGTGTGCACAATTTTTTAAATTTTCCTTCTGTACTTCTCTTTTGCAGTTCTGTTTGCCGTCAGCTGGGAGGAATGGTGGACCTACGATGGAATTTCAGGTGAGTGCTAATATAACTCCTTTTGGAGCTAAGTCCTTGTGCACACGAGTGTCAAATAAATCGCTCACTTGTCTTCCGGTAGAAATACACAGAAAAAACCGTTCAAAGAAGAAGGATTTCTTCCAAGAAGTTGCGGCGTTGGAAGGGACTTGCAGTCGAATTATTTGTTTTCTTTTTTTTTTTGTCATTTATCCTTTTGTGAGAATCTTCTTTCTACATGTGTCTGGGGAGGAAGGAAGAGTACCATAAAAACGTTTCGCCTCTTGCGATTAGCTTTACACCCATTTGCACACAATCTATCTAGCGAGCGCGAGAGTCGTTTGTTATTGCCCTAAAACGGAAGAAGATGCAGACGCAGAAGCAGAAGAAAAGGAATAAAACAGGAGCACCTTTGTGTTTGGTAGCATAACATCTACTCGCAGCATCAACTCGGCGCGGCGGCGAGGAGTGGGAATGAGGACGCTGAGTGTTGTTCGTCGTACCTACAATGGATGGGTGCATGAGACGTGATAGCACGAACTATTGCAACAACATGCTTGAGTGCAGTGGTGGTTAGGGTGCCGTAGCAAATATACACAGACAAAAGACTTTAATAACTTTTATCGTGCATCGCACAGTGATTATGCGTCAACTATCCAAGCTCTTTCTACTCAATAATGGCAACTATTTAGTTTAAGTCTTCAATCCTATTTCCAGAGATTCGCTCGCTCGATACGAAGCGATGAGAGGATATCAATATGTACAAGCGATTGGGGTCGAGATCGAAAAGCATTCGCAATTTGGTTATCGTGTGGGTTCAATGGTTCATTTGCTGGAACTAGGGGATTGAGTACGTGCCGTATCAGTGTATCTATAAGTAAGGGGACTAAGTTGTATCGGTTGTGTGTTAACAAGATGACTGTTATCCTATTATAGAGGACTTTTGTGGGAGAATCCTTTTGGGCAACTATGCCAACATGAGTAACTTGAAATTTTGAATAGAAACTTTGAGAAAAAAATATATCATCCTTCGAGAGATGTGGTGAATGGACGGATGAGCTCTTGTCAAAAAGCGTCTTAAGCTCTATGGATATAATAAGTCGAGCATTTTTGTTATACGATTCAACGGGAGTATGATTATTTGATTGTTCCTCGGCGTATTAACACCGTTCTTCGCTTTTAGCCACTACCGCCTAATCAATCGCGGTTCTGTTAGAACTATTAACATACAAAGTGTAATGACCGGTGATCGGCAGCAACTAGATGTGCTCAACTCCACATCTCAGAATCGACTGACTTCAGAAATGCGTATCAATATCAAGCTCTTTTATAGAGAGACAACAGATGTTACTCTTTGGCACGTAATTGACTTGTGTGATCATGTTCTAAGCATAGGTCACTACACAAAGTATACTCAGAGATGACGTTGTAGCACATAGGATCTTGGATCAGTAGAGAATCATCAGCAGTTTAGTAGCACATTATTATATAATAGCTGTGGGCAGTACAATCCGAACTTAACAGGACAGAGAAAAGTAAGAAAAATCTTTGTATTTGGGTTAAGATCAAACGTCAAACGTGACTAGAGCACCAAAGCATATACCGCTTCCTTTGAAAAAGCGTGGCCTTTTGACATTGATAACCTTACGTATTCTGGGGTTCATTATGTGACTTCTGATGCAAGTCAGTTCAATAATATCACGAAGGGATCTCATTTTGACAGCTTGTATCTGAGATCTAATTCTATTGACTAGTACCAATATTTTACGATGATATCTATAAGAACTTTAACTTTGGTTGGCTTTAAGACACAATAATGGCCCTTAAAATACAAACTTCATTACGACGAAAACTATAAGTTCATCAGGGGTGATCTGACAGTGCGTATATTTAGCGATCTATAGAGCCAGCTTAAAATAAATACCTAGAAAATTTATTGAATTATGAGTTGAAGCCAGTAAGAATTAGGATTGGTGCCTCGTGCAATGTGTATTTTTTTTCCGAGGGTAGGTGAAAATCTTGTATAGACACTATGAGAACAACGCGTATTCAATGCAGATAGTAGTGTCAGATACTTACTGATTAAAAACACCACCTTTCGATATAAATTGTAGATACTGCAACTAAGATGTAACTTATTTAGCGATTTATCTATCATGAAATGAAAACCTTTGGCAGATTACTCTCAAATGAAAGATCCTGCATGTTCCGCAATTTAGACGCGCGGTTAATCCCTATATCGACAAGTCGAAAGGTTTTGTTCCTTGTAGTCGACGCAATAAATTATTGCTCTCATCCAAAATTTGTATAGGACTATATTGTTAGTGTGTCCGATTAGTCGGTTTCTATGCTTTCGCGCAAAGCTTCTACTTTCAGCTTCGATTGTAGGTATTCCGAGATCCCTGTGGAGATCGTCGTTTCTAATGTACCTGCCTGGACATTTTCTCGAAGCACTTTATTGTGAAAAGTTTGTATAATATAGGCATTTATTTTCTTGGTGCAACCTTGTACACCGTAGGTCCATTCCGGGTCTTGCACTTGCTTGTATAAATGCAGTTTGTTCTCGGTACTGAGCTGGGAATATTTTCCAAGTAGCCAGTACGTTTCTCTATATTTGAGTTCGAGCTCTTTACGTTTCATTTTCACGTGCGAATTCCATTTCAGCATTGCATCGAGTGTCATTCCCAGGTATTTGACTTCGTTCGCAAAAGTATTCTGGCCAAGTTTAGAAAAATTGGCAAGTCATTAGTTTTTTTATATGTGAAGTTCACGTGAACAGATTTAGTTTCAGCCAGTGCCTGGTCCATCCATTTACTTTATTTAGAGCGTTTTGCAGTCGTTGCTTCGACTATTGTACCTACTGCTAGCGGTGTCATCGGCAAACATAGCAAGGATAGTGTCATCTTCCTTCGATATATCACGAGTATAACAGTTGCAAGGTGTATGTAGACAGCAAAAAAACAAAATGGTGATGAATAACTCCGCTTTCTTACTTATTGTTCATGATCATGGTACAGGCCCCAGATAGCAGAAGATGATAGGTCATGTTCAGAGGATAGAAGTATCTACTACATAGTATCCACTGATTGACTCTGCATAGGAAATCAGATTCTACATATGAACCGTACTTACGATAAGTGGCAGAAGTCGCCATTTACAGACCAGTCATTTACACATTTCCATCGTGCAGCTTAACGTCCTTAAATAAGGCCAAAGCCGTCATACACATCTCGTAATCATAGAGTAATGGTAACAGTTATCTGCATCGTCTTTGATCCAAACAAAATTCAAAACTTAATGTAGGCTCACAGTGAATCTTGATCCCTTTGCAGTTGATCCTCCGTAATGTAGGCATCAACTTTAAACAGATTTAATTCGTATGACCCGCGCTCACTTTTGATTCGACAGCTCGACCATTGAATAGCAATTTTTGACATAGACAGTATGAGGTTTTGTTGGTTCAGAAAATCAACCACACCAAATAAATGCAATTGGGAACATTCAGTTCTGAATTTTGATTTCATTTGACATTTTCTTTCGAGAACTTTAAATTATAATTGTATGTCATTGAGTCCTACACCAACTGCTGCTCCATTAATTCCTATACCTATTATGTTTGAAAAATCCCTACAGATTAGGTGAGTAGTTTTAACGTGATACTTTAAGGCATTAATGCCACATACAAACAGATTGACGAATTTATTATAAATATAGAGAAATTGTAGAGCACTAGTAACGAGGTTATCCTTGAAAAAGACCACCCGCATTTAAAACCCCTGAAGATTTTCCATGTATATTTGTTTGTCAGAAGAATGCGTCTGGGAAATAACTTAAGTGTCCTTTGCTGTGCCTGCCACAACCATAAACTCATATAATTTCATTTAAACCACCCTTGTCATATTTTATTTGAAGACATAAACCAAATTTACAACTACGTTCTAAATCTCTTAACCACAATTTCGTATTGCAGGTCCAGCATTTTGGGGTCTAATCAATCCGGAATGGTCGCTTTGCAACAAGGGACGCAGACAATCTCCAGTTAACCTTGAGCCTCAACGATTACTGTTCGACCCTAATCTAAGGCCAATACACGTCGACAAACATAGAGTGAGTACACAAATTCATCCCAATACATACTTTCCCTTTTCATACTTTCACCCTCTAAATCCGCAGATAAGTGGTTTAATATCAAACACTGGACACAGTGTCATCTTTACGGCGGGCAATGAAACCGTGGCGAACTATGATGGCTCACAAGTGCCAGTCAATATAACCGGCGGTCCACTCTCGTATCGATACCGATTCCATGAAATTCACATACACTACGGTCTGCATGACCAATTCGGATCGGAGCACAGTGTGGAAGGATACACGTTTCCAGCTGAGGTAAGGCGAAGAAAATGAAAAATGCAAATTGTGTTGGATTCATTGTTTTCCTGTTTACGATACGGCTGTCTACGATACATGACTGACAATAAACCGGGACACACTTGGTTGTACAACGATGTCCGTGTGAACATCGTCGTCGTTCATTTTTATATCCAGCTTTTAATCGATATCCAAAAGGGATTGATTTATACCTTTTTGGGGTAAACCGGAGAAAAAAAAAATTAATTCACTTTGTGTGGCTTAATTAATCATGAGGTCAAATTTAAGGAAAAGGACAAGATGTTTCCTCATTTGGAATTCATTGGAGCTCGTTGAGAAATGTGTCTTCGTCCAATCAGTCTTTGACATCCTGAACGAATTGAGGGGATGTCGGATATTGGTCATGTGAATAAATTGCTGGCATTTCTGGTGTCAGTTTTGAGGACGAATAATTGTCTGCGGCAGTTGGAAATCTGTTAGGAGATTTCAATTAATTTCCGTCAGTTAGATCTAAAAAAAAAGAGGACGAATCTTTTTATCCTCACAAGTCAAAGGATCCTTCTGTTTGGCATTCGCCGTTCGTTGCATAAGACGACCGAGATGGAGTAGCTACATCTACTTGTGTGTTGATGACATTTTTACATGTGGGGCAAAGTGGGGAGGGAATATACGTAACGTATATCATCTGTGGCTTCATAACTTTGCTTGGCGGGGACTCGGCAAATATTGCCATTGTTTGTGTGACATTTGATTGAACGTTTTCTGCTTTTTGAAAGGAATTGTGTTATAAACGTCATTTAATGGTATCACACTGTGTATAGGTACCTATGAAAAATTGAGCGATAAAAACATGTGTTCCATAAAATAAATGAATCATTTTGCGGGGTTAATTGCCCGTAGAAGTAAATTATTTCAGACTTGGGGGAAAGTCGGTCAACCCTTCTTAATGCGACTCCGTCTATAGGAAGCTCTTGCGCTCAACCTATAGTTTTTTAAGTGCATTATAAGAATAGGTAGTGAACAAATTCCACATTGTCGACACCCCCGCAGTTTCTGCAATGGCCTTTATGCGCTATGACATCCCTCTCGCGTGTATACCTTTCGTGTCCAGTATAGTGACTCCTTTGAGTCATCGAATTATATCTCTTATAGTATACTGCATGATTTCCATTTTCTATGGGTTCACACAAGTCCTCGGCTGGTAGCTCAGTTATTGAGGAGTGCGGAGCCGTTTCAACCCTGTTGCTGCTGTGATTTTGAGGTATCGCCGTACCTCAAGCCATCCTTTGGTAATATAGCCTTTGTTACCACATGTAAATTTATCTTAGCTATGATTTCTGGCTTTTTAAAGATGGCAAATTAGTAGCCCCAGCTATAATTTCTCCTAGTAGATCTTTTCATCGATTATGCATAGCTCGAGCTCCCTTTCCTGCCTCGTGTTGCGTAGAACTACATCGTATCCGATAAAAACACAAGTCCTGGGATTGGGATATGAGTTTATCTTCTCGTGTGACTATGTCCAGCTACCGTTGAACTTTTTATTTTTAGTGATGACGTATAGGTACTTTTAATATTACTTTCCTCACGATAAAAGCTTCAATAGGTAAATTCAATTTATTCACTGAAGTTTCGCAATGAGTTCTTCTTATTGAATCTGATCTCTTTTTAAGGAGTTTAGCTTAGCGCTCTCCCTGTTCGGGGAGACATTCAGCAATAGTTGGCATCTCTATACGGGGAATTACCTAAAATTAAAATGATGAAATTCTAACTCACAATGGTTCAACATTGAAAATCCATTGTGAGATTCTCAGAATCAGAATTTTCAGTCTTGAATAATATTCTAAATAAAGGAGTAAAGTTTAAGTTTAAAAATCCGTTTAAAATGTTGACCCCTTTGTTGGCCTCCAAAGATGACCACAACATCGGACGCACATCTCATTTGTCCAACAATTTGCAATGCAATCACAAGACTGTCATTATTGGCAGCTCTACGCTGCTACCCTTAAAGCGACACAGCACCCTGCAACTAATTTGCTGTGAAAGTAGTTTCAACTGCAATCCAGTGGCATGTCATTTCGCCGAACTATAACAAAACGAGGATCATCTACAGCTAGACCATTGATGGGTGTCAAAAGTGATGCTTCACCTGCCACCCAAGCAATAACCAAACGCCCCCAATGGATCCAATAACGCTTCGTCAACCCAAAATGACTGCTGGCCAGTCTATAATTGCGTGTAGTTTCGAACCAAATGTCGAACTTCATTCATGCGCTACTAATTGTCCGTCATTTAGAGACGAATTGGAGTAAAATGACTGCTGCTCCTGCTGCTGCAATCAATTTCCCCAGAGCGTACCTAACCTATTCGTGATGTGTTTCCGAAAATTCGTTACAAACGCGCTACGCCGCCGACAGACCGACCGACGGCCGGGTGGTGCGGTGGGTGTGTTTCGCTTTCGCATACTCTCCCTTCCATAGATTTAACCAGTTCAAAGGACGGATTTCATTATGTTTAGCAAATATAGTACGTACACCAAACCCCATGCACAGGGTGTGCTGGTCAACTTGTCGTAACAAATCGGTGGCAATTTGCAGGACAATTAATTGGTGTTTTGTTGTCCTGTGTGTATATGTGCGCTATGCATGTGCGTGATGGGTGAGTGTCTGGGGAGCAATAGTAGCACACTGGCAAGTGGCAGCAGCTGTCTACTCACCCGAGAGTGTTACAATTGCTATTTGCTGCTGAGACATAAAGCCTCCTAATCCTTTGCAAATACGAACAGTCCTGTTTGCAATTGTTCCATGTTTCATCATTATGTTGAGCAAGTATGTGGTGTATCCTGTTGGCGTGGTCCAGTGGGGGTGAGGGTTTATAGACTGTTCAATAATTGATCGGATTAGAGAACTGTAGACGTTCTATTGATCCTTTGGTCGAGTCCTTGTGGTATCATTTTGAAATGAAGTTCTATTTGAGTTAGGGTGGGTGGGGTGCGTAACAGTATTCTATGTTAATGGTAAGAAATTCAAATACAAATCAGATTATAGGTAAAATAAGAACCTATCTACCATTGCCTATATAGTTGCTATCCGCTTGCAAACCGCAATTTTATTCATTTAGTTCTTAGTCAAGCGAGTATTGGGTTTTCCCTGACAATATTCGTATAGAGAAATTATTTCCGTTTTTTATTTCTAGGACTATTGCAATTGATGAGCGATTTGTGAATTTTGCTTGAAGCTTGTTGCTTAATTTAGCTTCTTTTTGTATACAACCTTATTCAAATGGTTCCAATCGGTTGTTTGTGCAATGTTTAGCTCCTGGGCAATCGAAGCAGTGCTTAGACCCGAAGATTTCCATGATTTTATCGATTTTTTCGACAATGGACTTCCAGAGCGTGGTGCATCTTTGATGTCGAAATTACCGGAACGGAATTGACGAAACCAAAACTGCGCGTAATTAGCTGTTACAGTATCAGGACCATAAATACTACAGAGACAACTTTAGCTGCTTTTATCGAAGAAAAACTGTAATATACATATTGGCGTATTTTCTCTTTGCTGGTGTCCATGTTTGACGCGCGCTCAAATAAAACTGAATTTGATAATAAAGAATTGGATATTGGAAAATAAAGAATAATTTCACATTAAGAATATTTATATTTTCTGTGATTGGCTTAAATAGGTTAGGGTAGGTTAGAGGATATATGCAATTTTCACCCAGAATTCGGATCTGTTGAGGAACCTTTATATCCGATAGAGGTACCGTTGCTAGATCTTACAAGCCGTCGAAGAATAGTGCTCCCATACAAGAATAGCGGCGTTCTTGGATGGCAGGGCAGTGACACAGGATATGTTCCACAGATTCTATTTCATCTTCATCTCAGCAACTTCTGCAGAAGTCATTTGTGAAGATACCTAGTCTTTTGACCATGTTCCCAATGATGCAGTGTCCGGTTATTACCCCGACGAGCACCCGGATTTGGTTTCTATCAAAATATGTTAGGATCTCCGCATCTGGCCAGTCTATCTGCTGCCTCGTTTCCTTCTACACCAACATGTCCAGGAACCCAGCATATCTCTTAATGTCGAGAGGATTTGATTTGGAGTTTACCAGATTGGAGTTAATCGCTTTAAGTGATACTTGGCTGTTCACGCAAAAGGTAATTTCCATTCCCTCCCTATGACAGTCTGAGCTGCTTTCTTAACCCTCACATGGACAGTATCTACCCGGGTAGATATTTGAATTTTCAACTCTAAATATCTCTTCGGTTTTTTATTAGATTTTAATGCAGTTTTGAATCAGTGACTAAATTATTGTTTTATTGAAGATAATTATGAAAAAAATTGTGTGAGAATGTCCTTTCTTACTATTTTTTAAGTTTTGTCTTTTTTTTGTCTTACATGGACAGTATCTACCCAGGTAGATATTCGTTGAATTTGCATGCAAAATGTCGATACAAAAATACATGTTTGCGCCAAGTAGAGCTTAAAAGTAAACTAAAGTATATTGTATGAGACATAAAAAATATGCGTAGCAAATAAAATAATAAAATACGATTTATTGCGAAATTGCTTTGAAGCGCCTCACCGATATCGTTGCTCGATAAAAGGGAGCTCTCTGCTTGAAAGCAAAGCTGTTATCTGGAAAATAGGCACAATCAAACGTAAAAAATAAAGAGAATGAATGCAAAAGGCTAATATTGAAAGAAAAACTATAACATAATGGAAAAAACTCATACAGAATGCGTGAGATTTTGTTTATCTACCCGGGTAGATACTGTCCATGTAAGTACATACAAAATTCCATCCATGTGAGGGTTAACCGCGTAGATCTCTGCCTGGAAAATACTGCACTGGTCTGCCAGTCGGTATGAATGGCTGATGTTTAATTCTTCTGAGAAGACTCCTGTGAAGTGTGTATACCTTTTATGTCAGTCCTCGGGGAGAACCAGTCTTTCCTGTCCGGTATATAGACTGTAAATTTCTTATCAAAGTCATACCTCGGTTTCTTGTAGTCTGTGAGTGGCATGAGGCCACTCTGAAGTATGCGTGTGTGATCGTATGATTCGGGCTTCCAAATTTTGTTCTCTCGTAGTCTGAGAGCACCATTGGCTGCCACGTTCTTCATGTATAGCTCGATGGGTTGTAGTTGTAGGTTCAACGACGTTTCTAGACCCAGTTGTGTTGTAGATTTTAGTGAACCCCTTATGCCTATGCAAGTAATTCTTTATAACTTGTTCAGGTTCTTGAGGTAGGATTTAGTGTTAACAGCCCCCTACCACACAACCAGGCCATAGGTCAGAATTGCAACAACGCAGTTTTGCGACTTGTTTTTTCACGAAACCCGGACTGAGCGGAACTTTTGTTTGTAAAAAGGTTCTTCAAATTCGTCTTCTAAAAATTCAAACAAATCCATGTTAGGACACCTGTGACTTATGTGTATGCTCGTCAACGAATAAATGCTCTGAAACAGAAACTATATTTTTTTTCAGTCACTTCAAGTAAACACTTTCCCTTCCGGAAAAAGGGATTTAACAACCACTTGAACCGGCTGATACTCTATCCGAGACTATATCTGTCAGATATCACTATCCGAAAGCACTGAAACCAAAAGTTGAAATTTAGCTGAAAGATAAGTTCCGGATAGTATATCCGAGATTTTATCAGCTAGTCTTGAAGCTGGCCCTTAAACGGCAGAATACTAAACTACAGAATGAACTTTGTTCAAGGTTTAAACTCTTCTGTGCAACTGTGAATTAATTGTTGAACTGAAGTTTAAACCAAAAGTGTAGTTTAAACTTCCATTATGAAACTGGGGGTAAGTCACTAATTGAATTTTCTAACCGATTGTCAAAGGGTTCTCTCTAAACCCGAGCTCGTGGTTATGATTGTATAAGATTGTCGGTACGACTTTTTTCTTCCGGTGAAATAATTTCATATCTTTTGACGTGCCAGACTTTCCAATGACTCGGAATGTGTAATAAACTAATAGTGGTTGTTGTAATGTGAACAAGGTTAGTTATTGCTGTTCGAAGTTTTTGAGAAGTTCTTCCATAACAAAGTCAATCAACCTTTTTTTACATTTTGACTCGGTAAGCGTAGCGTTTCTCATAACAATTTTCTCAGATGTACTGTCAGATGCATAATTATTTTCATTACGGCGACCATCAAATAGTTTAAAGGCTTTTTTAGACGGCTTATAGTTACGGTGCATGTGGGGTATTCAAAATGCTTTCCGAGTTCTGCATCTGACGGCATTGTTTCTAGCAGAACCGTAATTTAATGCATTTCAGATATCGCAGTTTCCTAATACATATTCATAATGATTCTGAAAGGACATGGTTCCGCTTTTCCGGATAGCCGCTACCATGACCTTTTAAGTGGTTCCTGATGATGGTATCGGTTGTAGTTACTCTGTACCACGTGAGCTCTTAAGCGTGTAATAGCAAAAAAGTTTGCTGATGTCGTCTTGTCGGCAGTTTATGAAGCATATCCCCTACGGTAAATAATAAGCAAATATTTAAGAAGACTGATGTAGAACTAACTAGAACTAACAAAATCTTTGTACTATATGTATTTATAAATTTGTTCTAAATACTCCTTGCAATTGTTTCCATTCACAGATCCAAATCTTCGGCTACAACTCCCAACTGTACTCCAACTTTTCGGAAGCGCTGAATCGCGCGCAAGGAATCGTTGGCGTAGCAATCCTCCTGCAGGTAATCTTACCCACACATAACCCACTTTAAATTTGTGTCTCAAGACCACTACCCCGTTTTTGTGTCAACAGCTTGGTGACCTCTCAAACGCGGAACTGAGGATGCTCACCGATCAACTGGAACGAATTCGATTCGGTGGCGATGAGGCGCTAATAAAACGTTTATCGATTCGCGGACTGCTACCAGATACCGATCACTACATGACCTACGATGGTTCAACGACGGCACCAGCCTGCCATGAGACAGTCACGTGGATAGTTCTCAACAAACCTATTTACATCACGAAACAGCAGGTGAGTACCTATACATTCTACTCCAACTTCTACCCATATCATGTATAATACTACACCAAACCCGAACCGAAAGGGAGGACAGTTCTATGTGCAATTCTATGCGGTGCACTAGTTCAGTAGCTTCCTCGTGTACACAAATAAGGCGGTGCTGCAGCTACTTGTATATAGCATCAGCATCAGCATTTCAACTTCATTTCATTCTTCGCCAGTGACAAGGCTCACAATTATAATTGTATGCGGCCGCCGTTGTTGTCGCCGGTTCTCGTATGTTCGTGTGCTATTTGCATTGCACCACGTCACTACTCACTAACAGCATTCAGCCGCACAATGATGAGGAGGTCTACAACCCCTGGCGGCGTTTTGTTTATGTTCAGGAAATGTTTCCGCCACAATGGTAAGATGAGTCCTGAATGGCATAGCTTGCCGTCGAATGAACTTCCGCACACGAAGTTAGAGGATGTTTTCTTCCAGTTCGAGTCCTATGGGTATGTACCGTCCTCCTCCCCACTTGAAGCTAAGTGGCACATTTCGTGCAACTTTAAGTTTTCTACAGCGAAGAGCACTCTCGCCACCATACGAAATCAATTAATGTGACTTTGCGTGCCGATGCCGAAGCTAATAGTATCTGGCAAGTCCCGGTTATGAATAAATAATTCAAGCAAATAGTTGGGAATGCTTAATTAACGCCTTGGCGTTGGTGGATCCTTTGAGGTGCCTTCGAGGAGGCGGTTTTAACACAGTTTTCTTTTTTATTGGTAAAAAAGTTTCCTGATGGCGCTCATTATGCATGGATGCTTCTACGATGGTGCTGCTGAGCGAGAGGCAGAACGGATGTCATGATGTTGCATAATTGAATACTTATTTAACTTTATCAGTATATGCGAAGCAATTTTTCATAAATAAAAGGTCACACGGTGCGGTGTGATGAAGCCGCGTCCCGGTGCTTGTTAAATGTTGCGTGTAATTTACAATTTGTAATTAAAAGTGCACTGTAATGACATGAAGTATGCAACGTGCTGCATCCATCCATCTCTGTTGTGTATGAGGCTCATTTAATGATGACACGAAGGTGGGTTTATAAAGCTACCCATGGTTCGGTGAATTGCTGTGGCAGTAATCATCTGATTGTATGCACAGTGGCATTATTATGAGCTATAATAATTTTCTTCCTCTTATTTTGTTTGTAGCCAGCCGACACAGGTAGAATGATGAAGTCCTTTTGAGTTAAGTTACCAACTAAGTGCTGGGAAAGGTTTAATCCTTTATAATGGCTATCGATGTGTGTATCGAATGAATTTTAATAAATAACACGGTGTGTGTAAATTATTAAGTTTTTCTGTACTGCAACTGCAGTTCAAATCTTTGAGAGTTTAAAAAAAAAAAAATGTTTTATTGAGAACTGCTGTATTCACTGACATCAGAATGTATTCTGATCCATATTGCCATATGGGATATAGAGTGAAATGATATTATTTTAATAATTTAATCCGGAGGGATAACGCATGTCCTCGCACTAGGTGCGCATATAATAATTATAAGGGGCTCTTTACCAACTTCGATTGCGTAACTAGAGGCAACTATCCGAAGAACGCACTAGGCTCTTGGTCTCCACGTTATTGGTCGACCACCCCATCTCGATGTTGTTATTTTATATTCAACTGGAATTTTCGTACTCGTTGCAGAAATTACAAGTATGCACTGCTTGGCGCTCGACAAGATAAAAAGTTTCCAATACGAATTGAATATCCCCTTTCCCTTCGCTAATATTTCGGGCCTTAAACAAAATTTCCAAAATCGGAGAAAACAATTTTCTGTATTTCTTATGTAGAGTACACAAATCGAGTTCGAAGTCGAACGGATAAATTTTCCCATACAAAAATTACAACAAACTTGTCACACTGTTTTCTATGTAGGTAAATGGTGATTTTTGCGTGTGGTTAAAAAAACCATGAAAATTTAAAAAAATTGAGTGAAATGAGGCTTCACATATCCTCACAAAAAACAGTCCAGCGGCGTCAAATCGCAGGATCTATAGGCGGCCAATTCACAGGTCCCAAAAGTGAGATGAATTGCTCACTCATTTCACCTCGCAGTATGTCCATGGATTCGGCGTGCATGTCGCGCCGTCCTGTTGAGACCACATGTCGACCAAGTCCAGCCCTTCCATTTTTGGTAAAAAAAAGTCCGAAATAATCGAACGAAAGCGAGCACCATGGATCGTAACACGTTGTTGCCATCAACATCTTTGAAGAAATACGGCCCAATGATGCCACCGGCCCAAAAACCAGACCACACGGTTCTTGCAATGCTTTTAGTTGCTGAGCAGATCATATACGGCAATTTTGATTATTAACGTAGCCTGATCAGTAGGACGATTACGACAACCATCAAATGGACGAAGTGCTCTAAACAACTTTTTTACTGAGCACGAATTTTGGTAATCAAATTCAATAATTTGCAAACGTTGGTCAAGCGTAAAAACAATTTTTTCGCACTTGGCCAAATAAGATCTATTTTCAATTTATTATATCTCACCCTCTGGATGGACCAGAAAGATGAATGTTGGCACAAAATACTCGGTGCAGTATTGCGTAACAAATAAAAGCATTTATTAAATATTGTCCTACATAGATTTATGAGTATAATGGCAAGTTTAGCGTAGTAAGGTCGAAATAGAAATGTTTTCACCTCCTTTTTATCAACCCTTATAGGACGAATTTTGGAAAACGATGAATGAGGCATGTAATAACTTTGGTTTATCTAGCAACATACAAACTTTCAAGTTAATACAGCTAACGGTTAGTGAGATCCCCTTACTCCCCGGGACCCCTGTAATTATCTACAAATCTTACTTACCCTTCGGCCTAAATTAGCCACTGCCACACATCTATAAATCAGAAAAAAAAATGTCAAAATCCGTAATAATCCTACCTACCTACCTAGCTCTACGTCCGGTCCCTTTGATCTCAATAAAACCAGGTCACGTATATTTGGTAACCACAGAGGTGCATAATTTTTAAAAAATAAATATACATACCTAACTCAAGGTCAATGAATGCAAATACCCACACATGACCCAGTGCATCATATTCATATCCCTCCTATCAGTCAACACTTTTAATTCATACATATATTATTCAAAGCGGTTCCCACAAAAGCACACCATTCTTTCCAGCGAAGATGAATTCTAATGCTGCATACGGACCTTCAAATGGTTCTACCTTCTGCATTCCTCAAATCTCTGCTATTATCCTTTTCGCTGGAGTAATTTCCGAAAACTCTCCGTGATATTTGTAATTTCCTCATAAGCCGATTAAGAAAAAAAGAATTTCCTTCTCAGACAGAGATGTGTATGCATTCGCGGGTATCCTTTGGGACCGAGAATAATTTCATAAATTTTTTACAGCTGCTGCGTCTATGTTTTGATCCTCTTTTTTGTTCTTACTATTCTTGCCCTTATTGTGTGAGCACCAAAGGACACTTATCTGCAGCTTTACGCCAGTGAAATGAAGAATTTCACTATTTCTAGAGCTTTCACTCTCGCTGCCATGTTTATTGCATGTGGTTACGGCGACCGTGTGGGTAGAAGGAATTGCATTTGGTATATGGTCTATACAAAAGCCACGTTACCATCACCCATCACAGCATCGCGTCCCGTGTGAAAATTAAAAAAAAGTAAAAAAAAACTCGAAACCATTTTTAATTAAAATAATTCCATGCGGGGACATGAGGACGACAAATCCCCTGGTCCCGATTTCGCAGCTATGCTCCAACTCCAACTCCTTCGCTGCAGCTGTTGGTGATGGTAGTTTCGCTGACGACACGACGACGCGGCAGCATGTGACTCGGTCTTTCGCAATTTTTCAAAATTATCTATTCAGGATACACAAATGTGTCGTCGTCCTTAAAATGAAAAAAAAAAAAAAGAAATATCCTTTAGGAACCAGAAAGAAGCTGAAGCGAAATGGGGCGCCGCCGGCCGCCGCGAGGATAACTACTGGATCTGAAAAACAAATGTGCCAATCCCCGCAAGGATTGGGAGGAGTACTGTAAGCAGAATTTCATGTGTGTACACTGTACACTCTTAATCTGTGCATCAACAAAAAAATAAAATGCACAACCGGGTCTGAGAGGATTTCCCAGATTCCAGACACACCCGAATGAGTGTTGGGACCATACGTACAGCAAAATTGTGACTTAATCATTTCTGGGTACTGCAGAAAGTTTATTGTTGCCGTCCGGTACTGCAATTTGAAGTCGACATGGGATCAACTTACATAATGTCCAGGGATGCGGAAACGATTAGACGAACTTATCGAAACTTATATAAATAAAAGTGTCCTAGAACAGTGGGTTGTATTTGTGCGATAGCTTTTCAGCTGACCAACGCAATTTCGTTTAAGCATATTTAAATGGTTTCCAGATGCAACTAGTTCGGAGTAAGCGGCCGTAGCTCTTTCAATGTCTTATGTTGGGTTTTCCCCTTCTTTCGAGAACCACTTTAAAAAAAATGTTTAATTGCCTCTATCTGACAGACATTCTTTTTTTTTTTAAGATTTTTTATTAACGTTTAGTTTACATTATATAATTTTACCCGCAAAGCAAAGTGCTTATCTGCAGGTGGTTGTATAGAAATTTAGATTTGAAGTGATTTTTAAATTTAAAATTATTTCATTATACGAACCAATTTAATTAATAATTTTAGTTTCAAATAATTTCAATAAGAATTTATAATTTTAGTTTACAAAATGCAATTCAAGTAAATACTTCTTTATCTCTTTTTTTCTTCTCTTAAAATTTGGAATAACTTTCAAAAATTTAGGAAGTGCATTGAGTAGTTTGGGTATTGTACAACTTAGCTCTCGTTTTCCGTAAAGGTTGTATGTTTCAGGAATGTCTATCATCTCTTGGGCTCGTCTTCTTGTGTTGATCGTGTGGCATATAGGTTGTAGAAAACGCTGGTCGTTCATATAGTATCTACAGCAATGCTGTCATCTGGAAGATTGCTTTTACATCTAAAACTAGTTCTGATAGTTTTAATAAGACGATGTTGTAGGTTGATATTTTATCTAAATGAGATTTCGCTGCGTTTCCCCAGGCCAGGATCCCGTATCTTATGCGCGACTCAACTAACGAGTAGTACACCTGCTTTTGCACTTCAAGATTTGAATATCGCTTAATACCATTGCAAAAATAGTGCTCTTTAGCTGAAGACGCAGGACATTTATATGCTCTCGCCATAGGAAATGCTCGTCGATGGTTACTCCGATATATTTTATGCTTCTTACTACCTCTATTGGTTCGATGTTCGCTGATGGAGAAGAGTAGCCATTTCGATGAAAAATCTGGACAGTTTCCGCCCGCTTAGTTGGGGCACGTATATGCATCACCTTTGTTTTGGACGCATTTATAACCAGCCCGTTATCATGACACCAGTTCGAGACGGCGTCGAATTCATTCTGTAATATCTCCTCGGCATACGCAGTTCATTTTTTAAATACTCTAAATAATATGAACAGTATAGGGCCTAATTTGGAACCTTGTGGGACACCACATTAACTTGCTTTTTCACTACTAACTGCATCCGAAACCTTGACTTTCATCGTTCTATCAGTCAGTGTCAGATAGCTTCTAAGCCAATTGGCTAGTACTCCTCTTAAGCCATTTCTGCTAACACTTTCCAGTAGCTTTTCGTGGGTCAGAGTATCGAATGCTTTGCTAAAATCGATGAATAGCACAAGTACGTGATAACTTTTGTTTAGTCCAGCATTAACCGTATTGTTAAACTCACCCAATAACGATCCGGTACTCTTACTTTTTTGAAATGCGTACTGGTTTGGGTGTATCACTTTGTGTTTGGCCATAAAACAATTTAGTCGACTAACAATCACTTCCTCCATACATTTTTCAACCGCTGACAAAATCACTATTGGTTTATAATTTTCTACGTTATTTTTTATTCCTCCTTTATATATTGGGTGAAGGATCGACGTTTTCATCAGCTTTGGAACATAAGACTTACATATAATAGAGAACACCGAACTCTTTGAGATAGATATTTTTATTACGTTCATAATATTACATTTGCTTGTTGTCGCACAATTTACAATTACAGAGATATGATATTAATAATCTTACTACTGAACAATTATTTAAGAGTATATTGAAATTTGAATTTTTTGAAATAAACATTATATTTTGAGAACACCGAACATTCTCTCTAAAAATTGATCACCACACGAATTCTGTGGCGCATCGACAGCTCGCGACGGCTCCTCTAGATCGACTGACGATCCGAGCTCTCACAGATTTCCACTCAGTCAATATTCTTGTGAGTGAGAGTGAGTTGCACTCACCACTCCACATGCAAATGCAAATGCACTCCGCAAATGCAACCATTCATGCAATTAGTCACAATATCCTCTAGACATACAGAGAGGCATAAAACACAGTCGTGTGCTGCAGAGTTATATTATGTGCTCTAACACATATACTCCGGCCCTACTCTCTTTTTCGTTCCGAAAGTCGTTCCTATTCGAAACTGCTTTTCGTTCCGCTTTTGAATTCATACTCTGTATAATACTTTCGATTTTCTGTTTACCAATACCTCTGACATTTGGAAATTTGATTTCGTTTTTGTAATAGAGAGTACCTACCAAATATTCATTTCAGGATAAATTAAGAAGGTCTAGGAAAATGCGAGTGTCCGACTAGCATTCAAATTAAGACTTGCTCTTGCGGTAATAAACTTTGCCAATAGTGCTGAACCAAAGACGGCTACCCATAGCAACGTAAGCCTTAAATTTCTATTTAGGAAATCCTGACATTACTCTTAGCTAAGTGTTTTCAGACTATTGATTAATTTATTGAACTATTCTTGTTTTTTATATATTTTCAGTTACATGCCCTGCGCCGCCTGATGCAAGGTACCCCAGATCATCCGAAGGCTCCTCTGGGCAACAACTATAGACCGCCACAACCGTTGCTTCATCGGCCGGTCCGGACGAATATTGACTTTAAAACATCGAAGGTGAATGGCAAGGCATGTCCCACCATGTACAGAGAAGTTCACTACAAAGGTAATCCTTGTAAATCCTTTCAAATATTTTCAGCCAACTTAAAATGCATTTCTCTGTCTCTCTTTCAGCAACAAGTTGGAAACAGCACTGAAGGCGTGACATTGTGTAACTGGAGCTTCCTCTATATAAATCATATATACATATATAAATAAATATATAATACAATAACCTACCTATATGATAAAAATATACAATTTGCATAAAATAAAAACCAAACTAATATAAAATTCTCAACAAGCTTTAGCACATAAGTTTGGAAAGAACACATCGACAGGTGGAATCACGTTGTACAGAAAATTAACCGATGGAATTATTAAGATAAGTAAAAAAAATAAAAACAATACTTAATCGAACTTAGAGCAGAAGATAAATCCCACCCGCATGTTCCGGGAGGAACACAATCAACTAACGAGTATATCAAAACTATGGCTAAATAAAAATGTATAAGGATAACCTGTAAACTGTTTATATTTGATAATGTAAAAGAGAAAGGAAAATATTAATCGACTGTTATAATAGCTATATAGTTAATCCCTTTAGGTAAACAAATTAAAAAAAAATACACACACATGAAGTCAACATATCCATTAAGAAAGGACATATCCGTTTGGACTGTAATCAACTTCATTTATTTAGGTAAAATGTGTAAAATTTTGTAATAATTTTAAGAATGCTTGTAAATAGTTGTAGCAAGTTATAATTATTACCTTAACTTGAATTTGTTTTGGGATATTTTTTATGAAATGTTTTGCTAAAGATTTTGTTTCGATTTTGAATGAAAGGATTTAGAGACATGCGGTCATTATTCGGGTCCTGATTGAGTTCGACCGCAGATACACTCTGCTTGCTTGCAGTGAAGTTATGGAAACATTTTTGGCCTATGGCATGGGCCTTAAGCTAGTATTAGACGATATGTTGAATCATCATACGTATGCTGACTATCATTTGCTAACAATTCTATGCATATACGCATATTTTCGTCTGTCGTATGATGCCCTATTACACGATATGCTGAATTACTCCGAAAGCAGCAAATTGTTTGCTGTCAGCATATGCTAGCATACAGTTTGCTATCATATTTTTTCAGGACGTATGATGCCATATTAGACGATATTTGAATTCGGTATGCTTACAAATTTGAAGACTCGTATGATTATATGCTGATAAATTAACTAATCAGGATTTTAGCATACGGGCGCGTTGTATTTATCGATTTTCTGCGATTCTGGTGAAATGTACGCGTTCGACGTAGAACGAAATGAAAAGACAACAGACTCAGAGTAGGGCACTAGTTCCTATACGGTTTTGGGCATAAGCTGTAAAGGGGTCGGTAGGGGGTGCTTGTTATACCCTCTACACTGTACAATTGTACATGAAGGTATATTCACTTTGCCATTACATTTTTAACGCCAAGAAGGAGACATCGGAGACCCCATATAATCTGAATCAGGATCAAATTCTGAATCTATTTGGCTATGTCCATCTGTCTGTCTGTCTGTTGAAAACACGATAGCGTAGAAACGAATCGACCTAGGCGAATGAAACTTTGTGAGAGGACTTGTTTTTAGCGTCGTCAGGTTAGTTTGGAGGTATATCGGTAAAGTAGTTATGGTACCTCCCATACAAAACCAATATTAGTATACAATATTAGAACCATGTGTTGTGTACGTACTCAAATGCCTCACATTTTGCCTCACTTGTATGCAGTGGAGGGTATGAAAGCATCGGCCAAGCCGATGATAATACTTTTACTTGTTTTGTCTTGGCTTGTCATCGTGGTCATTTTTAATATGGTACAAATATGTTAAAAATGACCGTGGCGACAGGAAGAAGATAAAAGAAACGAATGCATTTTTTTATTATTAACTTTTTATTGAAGAAAATGATAATATGCACGAGACAATTTACGTTTCGCAAATATCACTTATGCCGCTCGAAGGCTCCGCAATTCACCTGCAATATAATGCTGCATTTTCCGGCACACCCAAGTCATTCAAAATTGGCTTGTCACTAACCGCGGATGGCTAAAAAATGCACAACAAAACCAGCCTATAAGCTGCGAACAGAACAACTCTGCCATTTTTTCTTTTAAAACCAAAAATCAACGCAATATAAATACAAAAAACATGTCGTTCACATGTCGTTCACATTCATATCATCCAATTTGGGCCAAAAGAAATAGGTTGTCATCGATCTCCATTGAAACTGATGGCAATGTCAAAGTTGTCTTCGATGATGCCATCGGCCCACAACTCACACCAAAAAGTGACTTACTTTCTACGGATGCATTGTCACTTGGTGGACCCCGTGTTGATTGTCATTTTCCCAAATCCGTCAATTTTGCTTGTTGATGTACAATTGATTCAATATCAAGTCCCGAAGCAAAATTTGCCAATTTCATGTCTGTGAAAGGCTTAGTGTCTGTGCATGGCGCGGAATTGACTGCCTCGGGTTATCCTGCATAGTCTTATGTATAGATCTTGCGTTTCATTGACGGGTGGTTATTGGCTGATAATTCACTGAACTTGTCAACTCGAGCTAGGCCACCAGATATTCAATAGTCGGCTGGTAAGGACTACCTATGTAAACCGTAAAATATGCTCAATGCGCACTTCTTTACCAGAAGAGAACGCTCATATTGGTAATAAGGTCTTATCATCATTTGCACGTATCTACCTATTGCTGTTTGACAAATAGATATTAGGAAAATTAACAACAGATTGCGCATGGCAGGCACGGACTGTTAAAATCTACTCATTCGGATTGGACGATTCTATTAGCAATTTCTTAACCATTTACTTAATGATTTCCCGACCCGAGCATTATTACTGCCCGCAGTCTTGTGCCTCAGGCGCATAGCACAATCGATTGTGATGTTGGTGCATAACACTGACTCTACGGGCCGGAGCACTTAGGTATGGCCATCCACTAAACCTGTCATCCATCTTAGACGATTGACGATCAATTTGTTGACCAACTGTATGTCGCCATACAGTTCGTATAGTTGGTTCTTGAATCTCCTACGCATGTCGTATTGTTATATAGAGTTAAGAAAAACCTTTATCTCGAAGTGACCAATGGTATGTTCGTCTGTTTAAATTCATTATCAACCCTATCGTGGAATCCGCCGCCGGGGGGAATTATTCACGGAAAAGAATATTTTGGTATAGTCAAAATCGCAAAGTGAAAGTTCCCCGTTCGGGAAATATTCGATTTGAACGTTTTTAACGATACATTGAAACTCATTCATATTACCCACACGGGAAAGTGTTCACTTTGCGATTTTGACGATACCAAAATGTTCTTTTCCGCGAATAATTCCCCCCGGCGCGGCGGATTCCACGATAGGGGTGTATATAAAGCAGGACTGGAATGATCAAATTTTAATATAGAATTCCCCTAGTTGTTCGGGATAGGGCTCTACAACTTAATTCTTTTCACAGTCTAAAGAAACAGTGACTGGCATGAGTTATGCTAGAACCCGACATTATGCAGAACCAATTAAACAAGCTGTCCGGTCCTAAAGGACTCCAATTCAGCTTATTGCTGAAATGCTTTCTAATCAACTCAGGTATATGATAAAACAAACTCATTGCGGCGGTACCAAACAATCGACAACCCCAAAACAAATGTACCTACCACACCCTCCTTCATCATTAAATATTTTCTCAATTAATTTTCGCAGTCATTTTCAGAGGATTGCACTCACTAAATTAAAAGGCAAACAAAAAAAAAAAAATTAATATAAACTTCATGCATAAATTCAATTTCACTGCCGTATCACCGCTATCGTATGCAATCCCATCGTTTGCAGAGATAAATTAACAATAATACGCACACACTATGCTACTTGCTAGCTCTGAATACACACACACCGCAAATCAGAGTAAAAACGCTTCCCATCGGTTCAGCCTTAATCAACCGCCTAATTTGAGTCGAGTGAATATATAAACACAAATAATTAAAATCATTGCAATAATTATTTGCTGATGATCATTTAATCGGCGGAAAATTGTCTGCGTTTTATTTGACGCTCGCCTAGGTTTGACCCAAACCCAAACCCAAAGCCAAAACCAATGCGCTCTGCCTACTTGCCTTTTCACCACCTCTGCTGCAGTTGATGTGCCGCGCCACATCCCAGTTTAATTATTTTTCCATCCTCAGCACGATTTGTAATTAACCCGATAGTAATTGCTCTCTATGCTGCCAAATTGATTTCACCTGCAGCCTGGCAGTAGCCGTGTGATGGTAAAATAAGCTTAGCTGTATTATAGACAGGCCGGAGTCCTCGCTAAATAAATCCTTTCAGTCATCTAAAAACAAAAAAAAATAAATAAATAAAAAATAAAATAATAAAATCCGTAAAATAAAAGCTTATCCTTAAATGCATTCTGTATAAATGGAAAAAAAAAAATAACTACCGTTACATACTCGATTATAAAGATAATCAAAAAAATTTTACACAGTAAATGTAAAAGTATGCTCTAAGAAAATGCGCGCAAAGAAGGAAATGAAATATTGCACTTTTGTATGTACCGGCATCCTAGGTAGCAGAAGCAGAAGAAGAAGAAGAAATTTATCATCTAGTATAAAAAATAAAATTAAAAACTGTAATTAGTTATGTATAAGTAGTTAAAATAAAAATTATTTTAGGTGAAACTAAACTAACACTAATGTATTATATTAACATTAACAAATACCTATTGTATTAAAAAAATATTTATTAATATAAACAAGAAAAGCCTTGCTGAAAAAAAGAATACTATTGTGCAAAATAGCGGTGTTTTATTTGAATATCATTTTGGTGGGTGTATATTTTGAGTTAGTGATGAAATCTCATTTTCCAAAATTCCCTCTGCTCAAATCCCTTACTCAAAAAGACCCTAAGAGAAAATCCCCCATTTTTAGATTTGGTGTTATTAATTCTGTCGCCGCGACACCTAAAAAGAGTGTTAACAAGTGAGATACGAATGAGGTGGCATGCTGACCCCCTGCAACCCCCTCGCTTGTGATCACTGCAGGATTTGGAGTAGGTGCAAGTTTGGTTATATGCAATTTTTAGTTTGCTTTTGGGAGATTTTATCACAGGGGACATGATAAATGGTTCACAGCGTCCCTCTGTTAATCGCTTAACTAAACCAAGCCTAAGTATTGACAGTTTTTTTTTTGGTTTTGAAGATGAAAATCTCGAAAGACACAATGGGATTAGAAACCCAGAGTAGTGTGGGATTCTAACCGCACTAAAAACACCTCCATAATCATGACCAATCAAAGAAAGATCGACAAATGATTTTAGTTTCAACGTTGAGTTGCGATTGAGAAAGTATTATAATTTAAATACAGGTTCTCATATTTTTTATTCTTTTTTGTTTTTTTTTTTTTATATTAAAAGTTCGTGAGGTTTTGTTCTTCTTAATCTACGAATATTATATCGTACATTTAAGACGTCTTCTATCTCGGGATTAATATGCATCTGCAGACGCTCATTGTGACGAATTGCGTACTTTTTAATTACTTCCGTTACAACAAGATCAATCTGCAAATCACTATGCAAGTCATTATTTCTAATATACCATGGGGCATTTACTATTCCCCGAAGGACTTTATTTTGGAATGTTTGTATTATTTGTACATTTGTTTTCTTTGTACAGCCCCATAATTGGATACCATATGTCCAAACGGGTTTTAGTATCTGATTGTATAATACAATTTTATTCTCAGTGGACATTTCCGAATTATACCCTAGCAACTAATAAAGTTTTCTATATCTAATATTTAAATCTTCTACTTTCTTTTTTACATGTTCCTTCCATTTCAGTTTAGCATCTAGATGCATACCCAGATACTTAGCTGTGTTAGAATAAGGAACTACTTGGTTATTAATAACGACGGGAAAATTCGTTATTTTTTTGTTTGTAAAATTGATATGGGTGGACTTTGGCTCATTAAGTTTAATTCGCCAACGTTGTGCCCAATCACATATCTCGTTAGCTGAGTTTTGTAGCTTTTCTGTTGCTTTAGCCGCGCATCTATCAGTTGATAGAAGAGCAGTGTCGTCTGCGAATGTAGCTATCGTCGTATCATTCGTATGTGGTATATCACTAGTATACAATAGGTACAGGGTTAGTCCCAGAACACTTCCCTGTGGAACTCCTGCTTGTAATTCTTTAAGTTCAGAATACGCTGAGCCATAGCGAACTCTAAAGAATCTATTTGAAATATAAGATTTAAGTATCTCATAGTACTGTCTAAGTAGATCCCTATGAAGTTTATACTCTAAGCCCTTATGCCAGACTTTATCAAAAGCCTGAGCAACGTCTAAGAATAATGTAGAACAAACTTGTTTTTCTTCTAATGATTTTTCTATAATATTAATTATACGATGTACTTACTTGGTCTATTGTTGAGTGCTTATTTCTAAACCCGAACTGGTGGGTGGGAATAAGCCTTCTTTGCTCTATAATTCTATCTAGTCTTTTAAGAAGCAGTTTCTCAAAAAGTTTTGATAATACTGGTAAAAGTGAGATTGGCCTGTATGAGGTGACTTCTGATAGTGGTTTACCTTGTTTAGGTATAACTATAATTTCTGCTATCTTCCAGTGATGTGGAACATATCTTAACTTGAAACAAGCATTAATTAAAAGCTTTAGTTTTACCAATGCAATGAAGGGTAGTTCCATCAGGATTTGGGCAGTTATTAGATCATAACCTGGCGATTTTCTATTAGATAGCTTATGTATACATGTGCTGATCTCTTTTATGGAAACAAAATTGATTACAAGTATCGACAGTGAAAACCACAACTAAGCGAAGTTTATGTTTAATCCTACACTTAGCTAAGCCGAGACTTAAGCTGCCACTGTGAAATTGGGTATGATGTATGAATAATATTTTTGAAAAGGGTCGTCTCGTTAAAATGAGACCCTTCAAAATTTCTTTCTTAACTTTTGAAAGCAACGGGATACATATTGGGAGGCACTCACACGAGATCCTGCAATTTATGTGCCGAATCCGAAAGGCTGAATTCACAATAACTCACAAACTTTCTCAAGGTATTTACACTCTCGGAAGTTTGTCAGATGTTCGAGAGAAGTAGTCCAGTGAAAAACAAAAACATTAAGATCTCTAATGGTAATGGATGCCTAGACCAGAGTATAGATATCCACAAGTCCACATAATGAGTAGGGACACTCGCGACATGGGAAATAGGTAAATGAAGTGTTGTAGTGAGAGTGTCTACTTTTTTGGAAAATGACATGGGGTTTTCCCTTAAAAAGATGCGCACCGAAGGTTCCGTCCTTGGACAGAGTTGGTGGCTTGAAAACGTAAGTGTGTCGGTTAATCTTTGATTTGATAGAGCTATGTACAAAATTAAACAGTTTTTTGTACGAAGGAAAATATTTTTTCCCCAAATTACTAATTATCAATCCAAAAGCAGTCAATGTATCGCTATCATTGGTATGTCGTTTAACTATAGGGGTTATTTTTTTTCTGTACGCTTAGCTTATGTAAACCTCGGTTCTAAATTGGCTTAGTGGGTTCGAACAGACAGACGGACAGACATCGTAGCATAAACAATAGGGTTCCATTTTGTCCCTATGGGAACAGAATCATAAAAATAGGAATAAAAAATGACACCTTTTCCTTCGCCTGTATGTTTAGCCTTTTAGGAGTTGTCACGCAAAATCAACAAAGTTAAACGGATGCATTTACTCATATTTATTTTATGGACGTTTTATAGTATTGGTAGCAACTAATCTAATTTTCCTTACCTTTCACTATTTTTGAGGACAAACAAAATATTTTACACCAGAATTTCCTTTCTCCTTCCTCCCCAGGCCAAACATTTCCAAATATGTTTTCCAATACCTATATTGTATCTTGTTCCTCCAATTTATATTAACTGGAAAACACTTGAACTTTAACTTCTAAAAAATACTTGCACTCTAATACAGTTCGCACCGAGAACTGTCGCGCTTTACCCTGTATTGTGTTTAATTCAGTTATTTCACACAACTGATAAGCATTTAAGTCATTACCTACACCTTCAAAAAGACATTTGGAAAAACGTAATACATTTCAAAAGCAAAGTTAGCTACATATCTATTAAGAAGTCATATAATGCCTATATAGGGGAGAGTGGGTATGTATGGGACACTTTTCAGTAAAAACTCAATTACTCGAAACTTATAAATCATATCTGCACAAAACAGTTTTCTTAAGATAATATAACATTGTGGCAAGCTATTAAAAACACAAAAGTATTAAAACGTTTACCAGAATAGAAGTTAAAATTCATTCCATGTACACACCTAACATTGTCCCATTCCTCCTGGTTCAAGGAGGATTGGGACAGCTATGTTGTGGAATGGGACGGCTATGTTAAAATCTTTTTTTCTATAACAAAAGACGATAAAATAACATAAGTTTTCGGTTTACTTATCAAAACAAAATATATATTATTCAGTTCTAACAAAAAAAGAGTTAAAAACATACAGCTTCACTTGTACAAAAAAATAAAAAAAACATAACAAAAAAGCGTATAAAGAAAAAAGGAACAATTCAGAAAAGTGGGTATTCATGACAGTGATACAAATTTGGATTTTAAATCCACACTAAAGGAATAAATATCCCGTGGATTCCTCTTATTTGGTGCAACATGCTGAGGTTGAGGTTGAGGACACTCTGTCCCATTCCTCCTGCATATGAGTGTCCCAATCATCCTGTAGGGCACCTTATCAAGATAAACCCAAATATCACTTTAAACATGGCACAGACTAAACAAAATTAGAAGTAAATCAATTCGTAATAAATGTTATTATATATTCGATTCACTTTTTTGTACAATAAGTTCACTCATTAATTTTTTTATTTGACTCAAAGTTTGCCCAAGGATTTTACTTTTTATATACAAAATACTTTTTTTTTGCTCTCCACTGCGTAATTACAACTGTGCACAAGACCTGCTTCGTTGACCGGTGGGTACACATTAAAGAACAAATTTGTGATCAGCACAAATGGAAAAAAGGGTATAGCGTTTAGGAAAATGCTCGTGTCCCATACCTCCTGTGTCCCATACATACCCACTCTCCCCTAGTTACTAGGCAAAATTTTGCTTTACTAGCCATTTGAAAAAAAAAAACTGAAAACTAAATTTGGCGTTCTCTTATCCTTTGGGTAGGCGTGGCAAGACCCCAAAGTTTCAAAACTACCATATAAAGTATGTAGAAGGCACCAACATTTCAGTAATGGAGTGCCAATTTTTAAATTTTTTTTTATTTCTTTTAAATAACCAACAGCCGTACCCCTTAAAATACCCTTCCTCAGGAAAACTTAATTTATAAACAAAAAAAACCTTGCTTTGAGGTGAAACTTCCTTCAAAAAACTTCACTTATAAAAAATAACTTTATATAGTAACTATCCGGGTCCGTGTAAAATTGTGAATGCAGGGACCCACTCAAATACACACACAAAATTTCATCAAAATCAGTCCAGCCGTTTAAGAGGAAAAAAAGCATTTCACTATGATTTACGCCGTCAGATTTAAATTTTCATAGTAACATAAGCACAAAAAAAAAATCGACAACTATCGCCTTTTGGTCATATTTTACCATAATATTCGTACCTATTTAGACGCCAAGCTTGTTTAGTAAAAGCAACCATAAAAAAATGATTATAAATAACAATGGATGCATTGCTTGATGCAACGATTACGCTAGACTTAATGCTGGAACGTGAAAATAGAAAAGAATTGGCCCAAAAGTGTTTTGAATTTCTTCCTACTCATATTGAGTTAGACTTAATGGGTTGGGAAAACGTGGATATCTTTAACCACCAGATGTTACAGAAGAGGAAATAGCAACCGTTATCGAAAAAGCAAAAAGGAACAAGGCGCCAGGAGAGGATCGTATTTCAATCGAATTTTATAAAAACTGTACCCCAGCATTTCTGACGGCACTTACGTTGGAATTCAATAGAATTTTTGATAGTTCTGATATCCCATCAAGCTTCAAAAAGGCAATAATATTTCCATTGCATAAAAAAGGGGACTATGAAGATCCCGCAAATTATAGAGGCATATCATTTTTGAATACGTCTGCAAAGATTTTCGCAGCAGTGATTTTCAATCGGTTAACGCTGTGGGTCAGTAGAGAAAATGTACTGTCTGAATTCCAAGCTGGTTTTAGGCAAAACTACTCAACTATAGACCAAATCTTTACGTTGACAAATATAGCTGAGACCTATAAGAGAAATCGCAAGAAGCTGTACGCATTTTTCATAGATTTTCGAGCTGCTTTCGACTCTATACCACGGGATGTTCTGTTCTTCAAGCTATATAATATAGGGATCTCGACTAAAGTTATTAATGTTTTGAAATCGATGTATGAAAATAATATAGCCTACGTCTGGGATGGACACTTCCTATACGAAGAATTTGGAACAACTATGGGAGTTAAACAAGGATGCGTTCTAAGCACATTATTATTTATACTATATATTAACGATATAACGGATTCCATCAAGGGAGGAATCGAGTTCAAATGTAAACACATACCAGCTCTACTTTTCGCAGATGATATTGTGTTGTTATCAGAATCTATAGAAAGCATGCAGCTTATGATTAACAGGCTAGAAAAATACTGCTCTACCTGGAACTTGGAGGTAAATTTGTCAAAATCAAAAATAATGATAATTAGAAATGGAGGAGGAAGTTACTCTGGAAGAGAAAAATGGAAACTTAAGGGAGAATATATAGAAATCGTGCGTGAATACAAGTACTTAGGAGTTGTATTTACCTCCAACCTATGCATTAAAAAGCATCTACAACTAAAACTATCTGAGGCTAAGCGAGCAATTAGATCAGTCTGGGGCACATGTATCAACAGTAAACATATAGAGCATGACTCAAAACAAAAGGTATTTAATGCGACTGCCAAGTCCATTCTCCTATATGGGGCACAGGTGTGGGGATACCGTTCTTACGAAAGCGTGGAAAAGTTTTTGCGGTATTTTATCAAGAGAGCTTTTAGACTGCCGAGTAGCTCTCCCAATTATATGCTACACCTAGAAACTGGAATAGCCCCTCTCTTCATTGATACTCTAAAGCTTCACTTTAACTATATAGTTAGAGTTATGGCATTGAGAGAAGAAAGACTACCTAAGATAGTACTTTTACATATGATACGCACTAGGAAGGGATGTGTTGAGGAGTGGGAAAATTTAGCATATGAATGTGGCTTTGATCTATCGCTTACACCAAATGAACAACCCACTTCACTGAAACTAAAATTTCAAAACTTGCTGGAAAAAGCAGGACGCATGATGTATGACAACTTCATAAGGGATGCCCAGTCATCGGAATACAGGGCATACTACAGCAAATTAAACCATTTTTTAAATGAAAAAACATACTTCTTGGCCAGCAACTCAACGGAGATGATAAGTCAAATTTTCAAAATAAGAGGAGAGTTAACACTTTTAAATTATGTACCGCACCGCCCAGATCTTCCAATTTTATGTAGTCTTTGTAACCTAAGAGAACGGGAGGATGTTTACCACGTCTTTTCAATATGTCCCATCTTGAAGGAATTACGCATTCGGTATTTTGGAGTCCGCGTGCTAGAGTTAGAGGAAATGTTAAACATTTTGAATGGAAGCAGAGGCTGGAATTTACTATATAGTTTCACTGCAAATGCACTAAAGTATAGAAATCGAATTGTAGAAGAAGATTTTTAAAATAACGAATAAGGTTATAATTAAATAACTAA
Organism: Cheilosia scutellata; assembly: GCA_955612985.1. Classification (NCBI taxonomy): domain Eukaryota; kingdom Metazoa; phylum Arthropoda; class Insecta; order Diptera; family Syrphidae; genus Cheilosia; species Cheilosia scutellata. The sequence goes on from OY015313.1 coordinate 5,869,495, forward strand.
ATTGTACATGGTTTATAAACAAATGTCAATCTGGTAGACGGCTTTTAGCCAAACCATAAACTAGATCAAAAGAAGAAGACACAATGAAATAAAAGAATGTTATGTATGTATGTATGTTAGGTATTATGTTAAAAAAAAAATGTTGAATGATTATAAATAACATTGAGCAGAGTAAATTCTTACGCTATGTTTAAGTTTAACTAAACAACATCGTTGTAAGGAAATGTAATCAATACCTACGGCTGTAAATTTTCAGTTAATTGATAAAAATGCTTTATCAAATTCGGATCGTATAAACTAATGATAGGCATGTATAGGGTAATAAAAAACGCAATATTTTAACCACAGTACTGTTTTTGTACTGACAATAATCTAACTTACTTTCTAGTGCATTTAATATATTATGTACTTCTTACTATAAAACGTCACGTTTTTAAATTACCTTATATTTCCGGTTTTTATGATTCGATTTTCATGAAAATTTTATCAATTACCTGCACTTTAATGTTGATATTATTTATTTCATTTGGTATTTTTAAAAGTTAGGGATCCTGCCATGGCGAAACGGAGCGTACAATAAATTTTAGCCTATACATTTTTAGAAAAACTTTTGTTAATCCTTGTCGTCTTCGCTGATAGAATAATGATGACGGGAGTTTTCGATTGGATATCAGCTAATATGCGGTGTAAAGCTTTACACAGCAGTGAAACAATGGGGAATAGATCGCAAATCTTGAGTTTAGGATAATATTCGTCTACCTCTAAGACAGCTCTCACATTGGGGCAACAATCAGTAAGCAACTAAGCAACTAGCAATTGTCAATAAGCAATATGCAACTATTTTAACATATTCTCACATTGAAGCAACTGTATTGCCAGAGATTACCTGGAAGTTTTACTTCAGCTTCTATTGCTTTCAAAACCTTTTCAAGGACATCTCTTCTGTTGTGTTCTTTTATATTAAAATCTAATCGCAAATATTGCTAGGTACTACGACTCTACAAAACAATGTTATGTTGCTTTCCAACGTTGCGTATTGCCCGGCAATAAATATTGCCACAATCAGCAACATTTTTTGTTCGACTGATATTGAGTTGTTTTTTGTGAGACCGCTAAGTCGGCTCTCACATTGAGGCAACAATCAATAAGCAACTGGCAATAGGGCAGTTCGCGACAATGCCAGTGTCAAATGAGAAAAAAAAAAACAAAGTGACAGCTGAAAAAACTTGTAGGAAAACAAACGAAATTTTACATGGCGGGAGATAGGGTTCGCCCATTTTATTTGTGAAAAGTTTATAATAAAGTGCGGAATACAAACTGAAAACATTACATACTTGAAATTTAGTGTTTGTTAAAAGTGTTTGCAAAAGTTAAATAGTGAGATTTGTAGAGATTGTGTGAAAAAATACAACATAAAATATTAGTATCTGCTGTTTTTGTTTTCTCTCTTATGATTTTGTTTATAGACAGAGCTCGACACGGCATTTTCGTTCTTAATTTTGGAAATAAATACAATTTTATGTCAATATTTTTGGATGTGCTGTTTGTACAGTTCTTAATGCAATAATTTGTCTGCATTTTTCCTTATTTTATATATTACGTATATTCGTCAGTGCGTGATCATAAGAGTTTATTTTAGATTTTTTGAAACAATCTCTACAAATTTATTTATTGAACTTTTGTAAACACTTTTAACAAACACTAAATTTCAAGTCTGCAAAGATTTCTATTTGTATTTCGCACTTCATTATAAACTTTTCACAAATAAAATGGGCAAACCCTATCTCCCGCCATGTAAAATTTCGTTTGTTTTCCTACAAGTTTTTTTGACGTTTCAGTGAAAGAGAAAGCGCACTTCTGAAAGAGATAGCTTCGCGAAATACCCTATAGGAAACATGCAATATTATCGCTCACAGTTATTTTACTTTGCTTATTGGTTATTGCCTCACTGTGAGAGCCGGCTAATACAGATGATGACCACAAGGGTTGTATATCGAATTTTGTGCCAATATCGTTCTACTATTTGCAGGATGGGGGGAGAAGTAAGCGCCAATAAATTTTGGAGTCCGGAAGGTCTTCTTGATTAGTTCACAGTATTGGTATGTAGGAAAAATACAACCCCCTCAAGAACTAATCAAGATTAAGTTACCTTGCAGCAGTAACTTGAGGCGCACAATAAAGTTCTCTCACGCTGGATATTCGTAGGTTGATCTTACTTGAAATTTCAATGGTATGTATTAGTATCAGAGATGGCTAATAATAATTTCTAATGAAATAAAAGAAATATTACCTTACCCAAGCGGAACACCATACTCGATTATAGCTCAAAATGGAATGGAACGGATGTCAACGGAAATTGTTTGGCAAATACAATTGACAAAGATTTTGGTCTTCGGTTGTAATTTTTTGTTTTTTAAATGGGGCTTGGGGCCAGTAGAAACTTATTTCGAAATTTACGTGATCTTCGATTTTTTGTCACAAGAAATTTTGCAGGGACCAGTAGATAGATATAAACTGAATTCATATTATGACACTGCGAAATTTCATCCCTCATCAGTGGCGGAGCAAAGGAGGTATTTGGAGACTTATAGTAGTTGTCTGCATTTTCTTTCTGCGTAAACCAGAAATACAGCAAAATTGGCCAGCGGTTATCGAGTTATAACGTCATCGAGTTTAACTCCATAGAAGATGTTTTTCTATGTGAGGTGCCACGTCCTTTTGTCCAATTTTGACCAATCTTCACAGGAACACTTCCGGGCCAATATCTACCTAAGACTGTCGATTTGTCGGTTTTCGAGATATGAGATTATGTGGGCGCAGTAGCGCAGTGGTTAGTGTGCTGGACTACTGTGGGTTGTGGGAGGGATCCCAGGTTCGATCCCCGGAAAAATACAAATTACATCTACTGCGCCAAATTTTTCTACTGCGCCACCTCTCGCGAACGTCTGACAAACATCCGAGAGTATGACTGTCCCGAAAAAGCTTCTCAATTCAGCCCTTCCATTCGCTAGGCCTAGGGTGTCTACCACCTGTTGCGCCACCTATTATATTTATTTATAGTAGTTGTCTTCACCAGAGTCAAGACAAGATCTTCTGCATTCTGACAGGCGTCCTTGGCACTTATTCCGTAAGTCAATAATCGCATGGCGATATCGTTTCGACGATAGCCTTGCATCACGTAACAACCCTTATTTTCTTGAAGACTTGAAAGAATGCTAATTTAATTTAAATTTGTTAACAAAATGGCCTATAGCTATATCTTAAAAGTCTAATAGATGAACAAAGAATCATAAACATAATATGAAAGTCAAACCTTCCAAGTAATAACAAAATTGGGAATACTTGCTCAAGAGATCATATTAATCATACCAAACGCTCTGACTCCGTCTTCTGAAATTGATGATGCTACAATACCTAGCTTCATGCGGACATATCATTAGCTCTTCAAAATCCTTAAAAAGTTTAGCTATATATGTAACCCAACGGTAGGTAATGCCTCTCAAAACAAAAAGTCAAATATCACTCAAGAAGCAATTTCGATCAACCGCACCGGGGCTTACGTTTTCGTGCAAGGAAAATCAATTTTGAAATACCACCTAATAATAGCCTCACTCACCATCATGAATCATATTGACAGAAACCAAACCTCATTACGGAACTCACGCGCTCTCATACATATACACGAGGTATTGTGTGTCAAAACCACTATAACCAATAACACACGCGTCAAGCCAAGAAAATACGTGATAGATACTTTGACAAATGTCTTTCCATTGCGCGTTGTGTTCTTGCATGACTGTCAGATATTAGGCTACCCGTTACATGACAAACACTTCTCATTACTACCTCATATATGGATGTCCTCCCGCCAATTGATTGCGTTGACACTCCACGGGTGGTTTTCGGTGTACAGCCTCAAGTCATAACGAAAACTTCGATGCCACTCCACCACATCCAGTGTCCCCAATATGCTGTTTTCTGAATGACATTCAACTTAAAGCGATGCGAAAGTGTTTATGGTTATAGCCCCCAAAGAGCCTAATAACCCACTGAGGACTCGCCTCAACTATAGAGAGTGGGATCGAGTTCCTTCATAACCGTTAGGCTAATACTCGTATGCTGCGTACGTGATTCGCCTTAGACATCAAGCCAAGTATACGACAACGACGACGACAACATCGACAACGACATACGCTATGCGTGCACTAGGACTCATTCGATTTTACGACACATTATGTCAGATGTCTTCGGTGGCTATGTACACATATGAGTTGGGTTGGGTTGGGTTGGGTATAGTGTCTGTGTTTGTCGCCCTCCAAGCTCGGAAGAGTACCTTCTTCTGTTTGTCTGTGTCTCGAGGTGGTATAACTGCGTTCTAGCACGCACCCACTAACGATTATTTTTCCTGTGTTTGCTAATTTTACACCTCCTTATTCCGGGGTGTGCTCCTTGAGGATGGAGTTGACTTAAGATTGACATACTGATGGATATGACCGGCAGAATAATTGTCTTCCGCTTTTTCATGCATGGAATGAGTACGAGGGCTTGTTTAAATTGCAAAAGCATAAAGTGAACGAATAATTGGATTCCTTAGCAGCGGTCATACGTGGGTCATGCTTTTCCTTGTGCATTATAGAGGTCGCTTTGCGTTTGCACCCCGTCACTGTAGTTGAGGAAGTATGTATCTGAAGACGCTTATATCCATACTGTGGAGTGAATGAGGGGATGGTACACGTGTTTTATTGACAGCAGCTACGAAGTACAATTCAGAATAAAGTATCCTTGAATATTATACTAAGCGCTAAATATAGAGGCATTAATCAATAAGCTTTCTGCTTTATCCAGAAATTGAGCAAAATCTAGCTTGACCAAATATTTATTTATCAAATCGAAAACTATCAGCAACTTGACAGTCATTCAACTTTGGAGGGGTGGACGGGGACGCGCATCAAAAGCACGTATACTTGAACAAATACTGTGTGTCGTGTAAGCCCGTCGTTTTGAAATCGTATAGATCTGTTCCTGAAGAAGAGCTTTTCCGAAACTAGCTTAGTTGAGAAAGGCGTTAGCAATCTCATCTCGGCGAGTGGGTCTTAAAATTCATTCCGTCCTCAAATTTGACCTTAATTTAAGTGACTTAAAAAAAAAATTTCCTGTAAATAAAACAATTCCAAGATATTTTAAAAACACTAAAGTCTTAAAAGGGTCAACATAAATCTTCGACATGCTCTAATGTTGAGAACTGCAAAAGGATCCCAATAGGAGATTACGTACCTATAGGTAGATTCCCTGAATTGGAAATAATTTCAACCACATTTTCCTTGAATAAGGAATATTTTCATTTCTCGATTGACTCTACTGTTTGTCACTTAATTTAGCTCCCAGGTTCCCTCTTAGTTGCTCACCACATGGCAGACAGAATGTTTCTCCTCCCAAGCAGCTCGACCGATTGTACCCAATCAACACAATGACAGTGTACAAACTTTGTTTCCAACCGCAATGCTTGTCATTTAACCGATCCTGAATGAATGGTGCATATAAAATGCAGGTTGGCTATTGTTGCCATTACTCTTCTTCTATATTAATTCGAACAGAAGCTCCATTCTAGCACCAGCCCCAGACCTCCATCATCATAGTTGTGATCACCAAAATGGGATAATTTAAAGTTTTCAACTTTGACAGGCAACCGGAAGTAGAAGTTCAAGTGATAGCATACACTCATGCATGCGTCTCGCCCCCACCCATCAGAATGCTATCTTCTCCTTAAAAGTCAACCTATATGTAGAGCAGCACAGTAGTACGACACCAGCAGCTACACCAGAAACCGATTGCAACAATTTTGTATGCATAAGGGAAAGTCCTTCAGAGCAGATGCCACCAGCTTCCCGCTTTTGTCTGAAGTTGAGTTGTCTTTCCTCTTTGGTTGTCCTCATCATCGTCATCATCATAGCCGTAGTCGTCGTCGTCGTCGTCGTTGTTGGCTTTTTGTGCATTGACACTTTTTGCATGGGCCAAATGGGAGGGGAAGCGACGCCTGCATGCAACTGGTGGACTGTTCTTGATGGTGATGTATAGTAGCAGAATTCATTTCTGGCCCAAACAATCTGGCCATAAGGACAGCACCAAAGTATGGGGCCAGGAACTGAATCATTGTCTACTTAGGACACTACGGGAAGAGTGGTTAAAGGTTTTTTTTTGTTATCCCTGATTCTTTTTCGCCCTTGTAGATAGATAGTCCTGATATCTGCTTGGTATTGTTATAATGATGATGGCCCCATTGCATTGATAGAGATATCGTTCGTCTTCCACTTTCTTCTCCAACAATGGACAAGTTAAACTGTTTGGAAGGAAAGTTTTAATTTTATTTTTTTTTTTTTGTTTCTTTGTTGAAAGTTTGTCATTTATTATTTAATGGAAAAGATTATTCTGAAGTGAGATGAACACTTTCAAGTTGCAGATATATAGATATATTTCCTGCAAGGCACACCACAGGCTTGTACAAACAAAGTGGGTACTGCACAAGCAAGGATATTGTTTGGCTAATTTTTAAAAAGATCACATTATGAGGTGTTTGATACACTTGGAATGGAGGCATCATTTTACTATGGGGGTACAGGTTGTTTTTCTTTCAGCTGCTATATGGTTAGTATGGGCTAGACTATCAGCTGGGGTTCAGGTTCAACTTTTGCGCTAAACATCCGAGATCAGAGTAGGTATACCTTTAGCACTATTCTGAGAAAGCTTCTCAATTCATTCTTTCGGATTCGGGATAAAATGTTGGTATCTTCTATTCATCCCAAAAGTAAAAATAAAATTATTAAGCTGAGCCTATGGTTCGGTTTTTACCTGTTGTTCAGTCCTTTATTTTCTATCTAAAATCTAAATAGTTTATCATTTATATGGTTCCACAATGTACAATGACAAAAACTGCCAGTCGCCAAAAGCAGGAACGCATTTATAGACAGATTTGGGTGAGCATACAATTTTATTCGTGGCACTCATGGTCACTATTTTCAAAAAAGCAATAAACCTTTAAGTTTTTTTTTCTATGATCATCCCATTCAAAAAATCATAAAAAATATTAGCGAAGGAATTTTTGAAAAAAATAATGTTTGCAGTCACTATAAGAATTGTTTGAAGTGTAAAGATAAAATCACTCTAACTATAGCGCCATCTACCGAAGAACACTGCCGCTTAAAGCGATGTAATCCGACACTCACCCGAGATATTCGCCATCTGGTGACGAACATGAGAATGTCGCGGTGAGGCCGGAGGTAGTGTGTCAGCCATATTTGAAGCGAGTTTTGGGAAAAATAAAGATCTTATAGAAGAAACTTTTTGTTTGAGACCGAAGAAAAAAGGAAAAAAAAAAAAATAGACTTTCACAAAAATTCTAAATTTTCAATGGGTACTTAATGGGTTAAGGAAAGTTTTGTATCATTCAAACGGAATTTAAATGACCTTTCCATTGATGCCAAAATTTACATGAAGTAAGTTCAAATAACGAGTAGAATTAACTTTAGTTTTGTCAAAATACTTATGCCCATCACTGTATGTTAGAACATCTATGGCTTCTGGCGGGGGTATGAAACCGGATTTTTGTTTTGGCTTTCAGGAAATAGTTAATATTGTGAAAATGTACCTTACATAATATCACAAATTTGACTTTCCTATTATGTCTTAAATTTTGCCTTTTTATTGCACTTTTAAGGACATCTGGCTCAACTTTGAAACCGGCAAACTTTTCTGGCAATTGCATTTTCTGTCTATATCGGTCATTAATTAACATAAACCAAAATCTTAAGTTTGATAAAATGAGTTAAATTTCTTTAATTATGTGCACTTTTGAGGTTATGGCATTCTCATATAAACCAACGCAGCGCTGTCAAAAATATATTTTCGTGTTCAGTAATCACCACGAAATAAGCTCACAAAGTTACAGCCTTGCTAAAATGACTTGAGAAAAAACGTTGCTAGCTCTTACTCTATAACTGGGAGTTCCGAAAATGTGTGACATCGAAAAATTCAACTAAAAGTTTTTATTAGCACCGCGCAGGGAAATTAATTTACGAAAACGTACTTAACCTGCTCAGTTGGTCTTCCAATCATGCTTCTTAAAAAGTATAATCTTAAATCTCTCCCTCTCCTATTTCATGCCCAATTCGGTTGTCGCATTTCAAGGAGGATTTCCTAAGATATAGAAGACTACCATAGTTTGAAAAAAAAAACCTTGAAAACGACATTGTTCCGGCTCTTCTATTTATAAACCCACACACCTGTAACGAACCAAAGCCCTGTATGTACTAGTTTAAAGCCTTTGATGTAGTTTTTACTGGTAATACATACATTATAATGAAATATATCGTCTGAAGCCTTGGTGCCTCATTCTAATACAGTAAAACCTGTCAAGTTGGCCACCCTCGTAAGTCGGCCAGTATAATATAGTAGCACCAAGAAAATTTCATACAAATATTCGACCAAATATCTCCATATGTTGGCCACCTGTCTTGGAACTTGGCCACACATTTACATATTTGAGTTATACTTTCGTACTAAATAACCTGCAAAAGTTGGCCTGGCGTTCGCACTTTTTCGTGTGGGTGTTTAAAAATGCACAGAACAAAATGCCCGCGTTCAATACGCGTTTGCCTGTCGTGCTGTCTTTTTTCTAAAACTGTTTCTTCTGTGGATTTTTTTTGTTTTTAATAATGGTTTTAATAAACTAATAACTACCTCTCTAAGTTGGCCAAACATGTCTGCACCACAGGTGGCCAACTTACGTAGGTTTTACCGTACTTAAATATAATACTGACAGTCAAAGTAAAAAAGTATCATGGAACTGAAGGGTTTAATTCTAAGTAGGCACTACAGATACGGTGCAATGCTCGTGATCATAGACTAACAAAACTACGTCCTCAAGAACAGGCTGAAAATAGATCTTGAAAGTAATGTCAGCTGTATAGGAGATATCATAAAAACCTCTGGCAATCTCTTTAAACAGTATCATGGCAAAGCAATACACTGATTTCAAAAAATAAACAAAACAAAGGTATTCCCTTAATCTGATAAAAATGTATGCAGCTCGTATAAATGTCTAATTCTCTCCGGTGCCTTAAGAACACACCTCGGAAATGTCATTGCGTAAATCGAGTAAATCGACTGTAAATCTGGAATCAAACAAACAATTTGTGCCATTTGTGATTTGCGTAACTTTCCGCGGTTGATATCCGAGCCTAAATCGTCGCGGAAAATTATGAGGTCTGAGTAAACAAAATCTGACAGTTGAGTTACGAGGTGGTAACTTTCTGCAGTTTACGCAGTTTATGAGGCTTTTACGCGTTTAGGTGAATACCCTTACCTTAATGGGCTTTACCAATAATCATTTTTAATCTTCAACTTAAATATTTTGACAGTTATAACGGATAATTTTATATGGAAATTTTCGCCATTGTGACTTCGTAAAAGTTAGCCTGGACACTAAAAATGATTATTAGTACCGCGGAATGTATTGTTGCCGAGTTAATCACCCCTATCGTGGAATCCGCCGGGGGGAATTATTCACGGAAAAGAATATTTTGGTATCGTCAAAATCGCAAAGTGAACATTTCCCCGTTCGGGAAAAATTCGATTTGAACGTTTTTAACTAGGTATACATTGAAACTTATTCACATTACCTACACGGGGAACTGTTCACTTTGCGATTTTGACGATACCAAAATATTCTTTTCCGTGAATAATTCCCCCCCGGCGGATTCCATGATAGGGGTGAATATCTGTCTGAAAGGTACCTACCTAGTTTTACAACGTAGATACGGTGAACCACCTTTAAAGATATAAAGATATTTGTATGTAATCATTTTTTATCCCTTCAACTGATTGTAATCACTTCCGTTGCTTATCACGCAGTACATTATGTATGAATTTTTGAATTCGCAATTCGGAAAGCGTTATTTTTAGAACACGCAGTAAACAGCACAAATCCACATGCTTGCGATAAGGTGCTGTCGCGCCAAACCCAGCTAAATGCCCTCAGATTAAACGTTTAGCGTCGCAAGTATAGGTACTTTTTTTATTACTTCATAAAAAACAGATAAATAATAGCTAACAATAACAATTTTTGTAATAAATATATCACACACCATACACGCCCTCATTCGCACTCTTAGCCTAATCACGTCTTAATGTTAAGTTCTATTGTATTTCCCGCTGAGAAATGTCAGTCAACGAACCTCTTCACGAGACAAGATCACGATCTCCGTTCTGCAAACAAAAACAAAACGTTAATCTTTATAATGTATCATTATACGCGACAGGCGTTGCCCGCCGATTTGTAATAGCGTATGACACTTACTTCTTAAAAATGTCACTACACGACGACATCGATTGTTGTGATCGCGTTTCATGCCATCCGCGCAAGGCTTGGACCTTTGAACGGTGATTAGGAGATTACTAGTCTTGACGATATCCTCATCGTTAAAGAAGATCACTTTTCTGCTGTCGGTGGTGGGGAAACTGACACAAAGCATGGCTAACGCCAAAAGTACGATATAAAACTTCGGACTCATTTCACTTTCAACTGTTTTGCACTGTTATAATGTACAAGAACTGACCTCTACGCTCTCGAACAGATATCCGTCAAGTGAAGTTTTATTTGAATCGGCAACGTAAATAGCCTAGCATTGGCCAGCCGTCGGAATTCGATTGATTTTGGAATTTTATCAGTCGAATGGGCCAGAGATAAGATAAGCAGGCGGTTACTCCCTGTGCAGAAAGTTCGCTGATAATATGAGTGAAACTTTTGTAGCACGCGATTTCCCCCTTAATATTGCGGCATGCCTGTAAAAATAGTACTTTTGATAAGCGCTGAAAAATTGACGGCACACGGCTAATCGACGAGACGAATACCTCGAGGAATACCTATCTCAAGAAAGATGACGTTTTATTTTGCGGGAAACTATGAGTACAAATTTAAGGAATAAGTTACTTACGGGTATCCCCCTTCCTAGTTGTCGATGAATTGTAATACCTCCATTGGACTTTGATTCTCGCTAAGTCCGCGCGACAAAAGATTACAAAAGTGTTGTCACTGGAAAGATTAGAAATATTGTCAAAATTATGACCAAATGGAATTACATATTTTTAGTGGCAGGTATGGTGTCACTCGACAACTATGGCGGTGACAGTACCAAACAAAAATATGAAATGAATGATATGAGATTTTCCCTTATACACTTGAACATTTTATCCACGCCGATTTTAGACATATCGATGTTCAAAATATTATTAGACAGCCGATTGTTTATTATTTAAAATAGAGTTTCAGTCGACCCAGCGTACTTCTCCTTAGGTTTATAGGTAGAAAACGTTATATCAGTTCAAAGGTGGTATTCTCATGGACCTTGTTTTTTGAAAAAAATGTCCACTAACGAGTATGGAAGTGGCGTTGACAATTTTTTATTGAATGGCCTGCAGTTTACAGGGTTGAAGTCCTCCTTTGGCTTTTATTAATTTCAGGTCGCCGACAGGGTATCACGATCACCAGGCGGTGCCGGAACCGACTTAGTTCGGGTCTTATGGTCACCGCCACCGACGAAATTTTAGCAACCAATTTCGTCTTCCGAGTTATTTTGACAAATCGCAATTGGACCAGTCTTTATTTTTGCCATAAGGTAAAACAACAGTTGGAAAATGTTCGAAAAGCTGCTTCTCTGTGTTTCCAACCAACCCCATTGCTGTGCCAGAGGCTGCACCTGCACTTATTATGAAATCGTAAACTTATAGAAATGGAATCGGCTGCATTTGAATTCAGAGACCTTTGGCTAACACAGACCAGAAGCTAGTAGCACAAAATGACGTGTCATGCGCTGCTCCGTACGTTTTCATATCAAGTGAGTCATAAAATCAAAGGACATCACAATGGATCTACACTGATATAAGTGCGGGAAGTAGAGGTTACTCCTGTCTCCCCAATCGCCAACCCACTTACCTAACCCACCCTAACCTATAGAAAATATTTCAAATCCCACTAAATAGAAATGTCAAATTTTCATTCGGAAAACTTTTAGAAACAGGTTGACAAGCATGTAAAATGCTATTTGACACAAACTAGATAACTAGATAGATCGCATTGCGTCGCTCGCCTTTAGCAAAAAAACAAACAAACTAATATTTGGTCCATCGAAATTCGATGTTTGACATGATTTAACGACATTACATGAATAATAAATCACGCGTTTGGATAATTTATGTTTTTCACTTCACTTTAGATTATTTGCTAAATGAACATTAAATTATATAGCTCTGAAATCATTCTTTCTATCAAGCGCTAGCTATGCACCGTACCTACGGCCTACTCGCACATAGGCCACATCACATCATGCTTGCGACTTACGCCATTTGATTTCGCATTTGATCAACTAACATATTTAACTTATTGTTTCTTAGCTTCTGGATGGAGTAGTGAGATAACTGATAGCTCAAAATACAATAATATAATCCAATCCAACCCCATGCGATACTGGAGCACGCACGACGTAGACCCAAAACGAGTCACTGTTTGGTGCGGATTTTGGTCCAGAGGCATAATTGGGCCATTTTTCTTCGAAAATGAGCAAGGAGTGGCCGTTACAGTCAATGGCGATCGTTATCGGGCCATGTTGAACGAATTTTTGTTCACAAAAACTGAAGAGGAGGATATTGGCAACATTTGGTTTCAACAGGACGGCGCTACGTGCCACACAGCCAAAGCTACACTCGATGTTTAGCGCCCTGTTTTTGAAGATCGCATTATCAGCCGCAGAGCTGATGTCGTTTGGCCACCGCGGAGCTGCGATTTGACACCGTTGGACTATTATTTGTGGGGTGCCGTAAAAGATAAGTGTTACGCCGGCATGCCAGAGACAATTGACGCTTTAAAGGACAATATTCGTGAAGCCATTGGTGAAATACAGCTGCACACAATCGATAATGTGCTTTAAAATTGGACCGATCGTGTAGGCTACTGCATGGCCAGCAGAGGCAGCCATTTGAATGAAAATATTTTCCATTATTAACCGGAGGATTGTACTTTCAAATAAAAAAAGAAATTTGAGAAAATATTCAGTAGTTTTTTTTATAGCATTTTCAAAAAAAAAAGTTATTTGGCGGACCCTTTACATACAACTGACCAGACCACTCACTAAGAAAACAAATCAACCCTTTTCGAATGAGGTACACGTGTGCTAGTGTGGTTTTGTTTTTGTTTGTCCTGTCGCACGATCGCAAAACATCCATTTGTAGCAAGGTATATGGAGGTAGGTATATCATTTCACTGAAAACAATACATTTTGGCTAAAAACAGTTCTAAACGACATAGCCTATAGCAGTCTCACAGTCTTAAGAAACATTTAAAAAAAAATTTCATCGCAATCTGTCCAGTAGTTATCGAGTTTTTAAGAGACAACGAAAATTTCTACAGTTTATTTATATGGGTGTTGTACTTTATAATTGAGTACTGCTGGTGATGACTAATCCACTCGAAAAAAAGACACATCTTATTTATAGGTTCGTAAAAGACGATGGTTTTATATAAAAATCAAAACTTATATTCCATCTACCGCCGAAATAGTTTAATATTTAATAGGTGGTCTTGTAGCATTATATAAATTACAATAAATAATCGATTTGAATAACCAATAATCACACACCATGTTTATTCAAAATTTTCATCCCAGTTAATTTATAATTGAACTTTAATTTCAATTTATTTTATTTCATTTCCATCAGATCAGTATCGGCCAAAGAACTCCTTCACAAGTTGAAAATTATATTTCTCTTCTATAAGCAAAGACCAACGGTTAATTCTTGTAATGATACCATATCCTTTAAAAATACATACTCTGGCAAAAACACGCCGACATTGATTGTTATGGTCCAGCTTCATATCTCTGCCACATTGTTTCGATCTTTGAACAGACGTTAAAACGTTTTCGAAGAAATTGTTTTTATTTTTAAAAAAGATCACACTTCTGCTCTCAATGCTGGAGATGCTGTAGCAAAGAACGCCGACAACCAAAATAAAGTAATACCAATTCGGATTCATTTGTACCTCAGGGCTCGTGAACCGATCTTAGTCAACTGCGGTATTTTGTTTCAGTCGGCTCGCCAGCCGCCAATGTCAACAATGTTGCTGAAGTTTTTCTTAGAAATTTCTTTTAGTAATCGCAGAGGAAGCTTAAGTGTTCAACGTTGAGCAGTAAGTACGCCATGTTATTATTCTGTCGGCCGCATGCTCGTAATAATAAAAATATTGATAAGACTGTTGAAAATTCGGACTGGCTATACGTAATTTTATTTAATTTCTAGTGCATGACGTTTGACGTTAAAATTTATACAGTATACTAATTATACGTCTATCTATACTACTCAAGAATCGGAAGTGTGAGTAAAAGTTGGAAAGGGATACGAATACCTACCCCCCATTGCTATTTCCGTTGTAAACTAAAATTTTTGTAAAGTCAACGTGACGATAGGTGATTTATGTTGTCACAGTAAACATAAGTATCTACAGCATTGTCTGGTGATGGTGACTATACAATTTCACCAAAAATCAAATTGTGAAGATACATGTGCAATTAAAGGTAAACAAAGATAGTGCCTAGCAACTGTATCCGATCACTTTTGCTGACAGATAAGGAGAGGTAGTTCAGTAAAACGCAATACTATAAAATGTAATGAAATGGGGGTGGTATAGTTAATGTTTATAGTAAAGATACATTGTAAGATTGTGCACGTCAATCATGTTATCTCTATACATGGGCTAATTCTGTACAGACTATGCGATACTTGTCTGACTAAAATACGGAGGTATAGAATGTTACTTACTGTTTTATGAAATTGTAAGTTCTTATAAACTCTTATAGTGAATGTCAAGCTATTGCTATAGGAATAGAAGAAAACACCTTAGAAGGTACATTTGGAGTAGGAGTGTCTCTAAAAAAAATTGAGACCATTTTTAGGTTCAGTTGGTAAATTAGTAGTTTGGCAGTGTTGCCAACTCGGATCGAAGTTTCTACGCCTCATTCCGAAAAAAATAATGTCATTTTCAAAAAAATATACCTTTTTGGTAAAAAAGATATATACAGTCGAGAACGGATAAGTGCACAACGCTCGGACCTCAACTTTGTGTGCACTTATACGGTCTTTGCACTTATCCGTAAGTGCACATTTTTGCACTTACCCGTAAATGCACAATTTTTGCACTTATAAGGTGCATAATTTCAAGCTCACATGTCACTACATATTTAATGTGGTTTTCCATTGGAACAAAAAGTACACTTTTTATTTAGATTTTGTTTTAATCCGAATCACTTTTTGCAGATCTCTATATTTTTCTAGATTTACACATACATACTCTCACTAATACAATATAACCTGTAGGTACAGCTGTTTTACGCCAGAATGTGTTTTCAAAACACAATTACTAAACGCCTCTTGAAAAGCATTCAGAACATAAAGGTAAATAATGGACTGGACATGGTATTAATTTGGGAGCAATTGCTGTCATCTTCGTCAACTTATTTTTCTTCCTCGTCGTCTGTGGATTTCGATTCTTCGTCGATTTGATTATCCATATGAAGTTCGTATGCTTCCATCGACAAACGAAAACAATTTGCACAGCTGATGTACTGTCAAATAACTCATCTGAAATAAAAATCGAATGTGCCCAATGGAAAACTGATCTGATTGCATAATTCAAATAGTTTTTCAGCGATTACCTTTCGGTTTTTTCGAATGTAAAGAACTGGTACTGTATGATTAGATTATGACAAAGCATTTAGTAAAATCTGAAAAGCCCAATGGAAAACAACATATGTGCAATGTCAGAAATTAGTTTGAAATACTTACTTCTGTTAGCTACATCGTTTTCCATTGGGCAAAAATAATCGTCCCGGATCGTCCAGAATCAAAATATCTGTTCTGAACCCGTTCCATTGACACAAAGAATACTCTTCGGACGATCCCCTTCTCAATTTCAAGTCAGAATTCACTCAAGTAGCACTTACACTAATGCAATTTATGCACCGCAGTTATAGATGAAATTTTGCCATTTCACCAATACATGAGTGGATTCGACCAGAAACAGTTTTCTTGAATGAGTGAATTATCGAGTGAATCCAATGGAAAACGACATTAATGTCAGTCGGACTGGAAGAGCGATATGCCATTGATGCATATATTATGTTCATAGATATGTGATAACGATAAATGTTGTCACGTGCAATTTGTAGATTGTAGGTATGTAAAAATGTAAAAAAAAAATATTTTACATTTGCACTTATCCGTTTTAAAAACAGTATAAAACTTCATTCCGTGGTTCGAAAAATTGTGCACTTATAAGAAATTTTCACTTATCCGTTTTGCACTTATACGAACAAATTTGTATAGAAATCGAGTAAAATGTCTTGGGGTATTGAAACGCGTTCCACTTAGGCGATTTTTCCACTTATCCGTTTTCCACTTAGCCGTTCTCGACTGTAACGAATAAAGTTTCAATTTATGTGGTAAACTTTTATTAGTAGGCACATAGTTAAGAAAAAAATCTGAACCAAACTCACCGCGATCAGTTGAACTTGAACTCATCTTTAAAATAAGCCGCACATTGGAGGCGTTTTCGTACGAATTTGACTCGTGCGATCAGGTACAAAAACGGACGAACAATCCCGACTTTCTAACTAGGTACTATGGGAACCCGCACCGCACATTGGATGCGAGTTAGTCGTACGTATACGTACCTGTAGTTCCGATGTCCGAAAACAATCCGAACTTGTTGGAATTTTGAAACACTTTCGTGCGTTGAAATGAAACATTAAAAATAGATGTAGAAAAATGTATTAACTTGGGCCCCTATTGTCAGTGTCGATAGTTGATCGTTGATCGACAACACTGTGATTGTCGATTGCGATTGATATTTGTCGATTTGACAGTCGCTTCTAATCGATTACAAATGTCTGGTCGATGCTTTCTCTTGGAAGTAAAAAAAATGTGTGCGTACGAATAGGTAGCTAAAATCAATCGACGCAATCGACAATATTGTCGTTACGATCGCTGATCGACAATCACAATAAGGGCCTTGGTTTACGGGCACAAAAGGGAGTATGGAACACGGCGTACGGACAGTATGGGGCCATAATATAGTACTAAGTTTTCCATTAGATATATATAATGAAACTAGCTGTACCCGCCCGGCTTTGTCCGTGCACAGAAATTGTATTGCTTATAGATCTTAGATAATAATGTTCTTTCGTAAAATGCGAAAAATGAGAATAAATCGATTTTCTGGAATTTTCTTTCTGCGTAAACCTGAAATACAGCAATACGAACAAAACAAAAAAAGAATTATGAAAATCGGCCCAGCGGTTATCGAGTTATAACGTCATCGAATTTCACCCCATAGAAGATGTTTTTTGCCCTTTTACCCAATTTTTACCAATCTTACAGCAACACTCCTAAGCCAATACCTAAGATTATCTGTAAGTTTCAACTCAATCTATTCGGCGGTTTTCGAGATATTCTTTGTATGGGCGGTGCCACGCCTCTTTGTCCAATTTTTACCAATCTTCATAGCAACACTCCTGGCCCAATACCTAAGATTATCTGTAAGTTTCAGCTCAATCGATTTGGTGGTTTTCAAGATATAAAATTATGTTTTTTTTTTTTGTATGGGCGGTGAAACGCCCCTTTGTCCACTTTTGTCCAATCTTTACAGAAACCGTATATGGACCAATACTAAAGATGTGTGAAAGTTTGGTTAAAAACGGTAAATGCGTTAAGGCGTTAATCGACGACAAACATTTTAGGGCTCAATTTTTATATATATAGATTCACTGAAATCATTTCTTTTTAAATATATTTCAAGCACCCATTCGGTTCGACGGTAATGAGACCGCAGTCTCCGAGTTAGAAGACAATTATCTTCAAAATACAGAGGTCATCTTATCATCAAGCTCAAAAGCGAAGTAACTGGGACACTGCCTATATTTGAAGAAGAAAAACGTATTCAGTGTTCGCACTCAATTCGTACGCCCAGTATTCGTTGTTTGAGTTTAGTGAGTAAGTCTAGTAGAGAATTGGAAAATAAGCATGACGTACAGTGGTAAATGAAAATTAGTAAAGCAGTCGCTTGATCAAAGTACCAGATTTACTAAATTCAAAATTTATTTTTACGGATTGATTATAAAATAACTTCACAAAAAATTATGCCTTTTTTCTCAAAATTATTCCTCAATGCCTCAAGGGCTCAAGCATCGGAATTATGCCTCAGTTGGCATCACTGAGTTTGGGGGAATTAGTTAAGGTTATGTCCGTGAAGGTTCATCACCAGTGATGGCGATGGGCCCAATAATATGGTGAGTCTCAGCTCAATCGAGTGTTGAGCAAAGCGTTAGCAATGTTTTTTTTTTTTTTGTGGAAGTGCCACGCCTTTTGTCACATTTAGCTTTCTTCAGCCCCACCTAAAGAAACCTATAGTGTCTCTCTTTTGGTCTTTAAATAAATTAAATAAATTTAAGCGGCTCACATTTTCTCAATAATTTTTATTGAATGAAGAAATAAAGAATAGTTGGCGCCTGTTGTGTAGACTAGACACACAATAACCAAGAAATCTTAAAGAAACATCGCTTAATACAAATTTATTTCATCAGAATAATACAGTAATTTATTGACATTTTCCAGAAGCGCCTAACGTATATTAAGAGAATAATTTAATCTGTATTCACAGTCACAGATAAAGATGAATCATATAATGATAACGTAGGTACCTTTAGTGCGTTGTGGGACTTCTTATCTACGGCCTTGAACTTGCCCTACTGACATGCAAATATAGCTACTTGATAATTATTCTATTCTTAGTACCTATGTATAGGTTCAGTGAATGTACAAATTAAAACACACAAGTATTTTGACAAAACTAAAGTTAATTTTGGCATCAATGGAAAGGTCATTTAAATTCCGTTTGAATGATACAAAACTTTCCTTAACCCATTAAGTACCCATTGAATATTTAAAACTTTAGTAAAAGTCTTCTTTTTTTACTTTTTTCCTCGGTCTAAAAAAAAAATGTTTTGATGCAAAAAATCTCTTCGCTAATATTTTTTATGATTTTTTGAAAATTGCTAAAAATGACTAGGTATTTTATGTACTTTTTCCTCATTTTCATAAAAATTATATATATATTGTAAATTCCTAGGGAATCACTTCTTTATAATGAGGTAAGGGAAAACCTCTTTTCCCTACGAGCAGGTAAGGGAAAACCTGTTTTCCCCACGGGCATCACAATGGCTCAGAATTGACCTGCACGGAATACTCTTTCGCCAGCCCATAGACTTAACCTTACCTAAGATAAACTGTTTTCCCCCGGGCCCCTCGCACTTTCTAGTATACAAATTACTCAGACCACCCGTTGTAATCAGGGCAGTTTATACCACTCTCACATACACTCTGGTCATTTACTTACTTCTGGTATCTAATACACTATCCATAGCAGCAACTGTCTATATCTGTGTCGAAAAATGTGTATCATACTTCTGGGCTCCCATGCTCGCTCTACAGTAAAATTACAGTAAAACCTGTCAAATTGGACCACCCTTGGGAACCAAGAATTGTGGTCCGAATGATTGGTCCGATTATGGAGGCCCCTTTTAATTGGACCGGTCCACTTACAAAGATTTTTTCAGCGTGAGTTTCTATTTTTGGGACTAATGAAAGGGACCTACAGTTTTATGCCGAGTCCGAAAGGCTGAATTGAGAAACTTTTTCAGGACAATTATACTCTCGGATGTTTGTCAGACGTTCGCGCAGTTAAAAACCGATGTAATTTGTGTTTTTTCCGGGGATCGAGCCTGGGACCCTCGCACAGTAGTCCAGCACACTGTCCACCTTGCCAGCTTTGTAGGTGTTGCTTTAAAAAACAGCGTAGTTTCATACAAGTTGAAAATGTTTTTAGAGTAATAACATAGCGATCACAAACAGCTTTTAAAGTTTTAAGAAATTCTGACATGTAGCAGTATCAGCATCAGTGCCTTCCCCGCTGAGAATTCTAAAAACAATCTTGTGCTGCACTTTGAAGGCCTCGAGCCATCCATTAGAAGGGTTAAAATGATCAATCATGGGATTTTTTCTATTCAAAGAGACTTAGCATAGAAGTGGTTCATGGTCCGATTAGTAGGTGTCCCGGAAAAATTGTTTTGAAAAATAGCACGGAAAGCATACATAAAGTGCGGTCCGATACGGAAGTAGTCCGATTACAGAGTGTCCCAATTAACAGGTTCTACTGTACTACTGTTCAGCCTTCACAACTACACTGTACAAACTGATAAGCGAGTAATAGTACGAAGGTATATCGATCACTACAGCTGAGTTATTTTTACCTTTCCACCCCAAAGTTTGTCCTATCGAAGTGGAGACAACGTGACAGCATTATCAATACCAATTATAAAATAACTACCATTAAACAAACAAGATATACTTTTAAATCGTATTAGTTTATTTGAACAATAAAATGACTTAACATCAAACATTCTTAAGCACTTAAATATATTTAGTATAATAATTATTTCTATAGTTATGTCTATTAACTACAACATCACCACTGCATACCGCATTCTGTATCTTTCGCTTTACTAGAGAGAGAGATTCATGCAACTTAAGTCGATGTCACTTCGCCAGGCAACTATGAACACTTTGCACCTGAAATGAAGAGAAAAAACACGTTCAGATACATTCAAATCACATTTAAGCCCCCCATAAATCCCGTTTACTAAAAGATTCAGTTAAGTACCAGGGTTAAATGACACCACCCGCCTACAGCGGCCCCGATGATCACGTTTCTGACACTTGGGACAGGGTTTCTCCCTAGGGGTGCCTGTTAAGATCTGGCCAGTCTTTACAGTATCGTCTCGCTGGGCATAGAAGATTACACGGCGGCACTCACACGGATCGATGAACAGACCAAACGTACTTAGAATGCAAACGATTACTAAACACTTGAGATGCAACGAAGCCATTTACTTTAGACCCAACTAGAAGGTATATGCACGTATTTAAGAATTGGAAGCTCTACAGCCTTAAAACTCTCTCGCTGATAGTAATAGAACAACTGAAGACACTGAGGCACTTTCGAAATAAAATAATGTCAAACAACTCGTTGTACACCGTTCTCTTTAAAGCAATTGTGATAAATGACAGCTTTTCGATTGCGCCTATCATAGATATATACCCTGGTTATCTCCAGCGTTCTCTTCGTTCAGGTAAGTAAGAAAATATAGATGACGACAATAAGGTGTGAAATCTAACATGTTTCCCTGCTTATACGGATCAGTGTCAGCATGTGTTATGATCGATTGTGTTAACGACCACTGATCGTCGTGGACTTTAGATATCCAGGCGATGTCATTAGAAAACGTGAGCCAGATAGCATATTCGTTATTTATTGCACTGTCTAGTGGGCGTTTGAATTAGGCAAGGAGGCGCAGGCGGTTCTTAGTCACGCGTTCAAATGAGGCTCATTTAGATGAGCAATGACGCATGCATCACGATGGAAATAAACCTTTTTGTGTAAGCTTGCCAAACATTTGTGTCGTCGTTGTCGTAATTGCCAAAACAAATAGTATGTGTTAGGGAATTGTCTATATGATAGCTGATCTTTTTTATATATCTTTTTAGGGAATCTAGTCTAGTCATCCGAGTCAACAAAACATGAAATAAGACTGGGAAGCACCCAGTGTGTGAAAGTTGCATCATGCAGAGTTCTGCGAAAGCTATATTATGTTTGATCGTGTTTTGCAGTTAATGAATTTTTGTGATATATCTTATCTGCATCCGAATTTTGAGTTTAATTGATGAGTTCAACTAAACTGTTATATGAAGCCGGGGGCACAGGTGATCCACTTGGGAATGGGAACTTAATTAATGTCATCATTAGTATAAATTAGTACAAATCGGCCCTTTGATGTCGAAAAACGTTTGAGATGCGCTATAGTGTAACTTTTTTAATATCATCCTTGAAGCAATTGTACGAAACTCACAAGCCAACATCTGAGGTACAATTTTTCAGAAGTCTGTTCAACTGCTTGCATATATGCTGACGATACTGACTTATCGGAAGATCACAGCGAGCTGTCAGTGGCGCATTTGCAAGTATTTAAACGGAGGCGGCGAAGATGGGTCTGGCTGTAAATAAGGACAAAACGAAATATATGCTGTCAACGAGAAGGGAGTCTCATCACAGCATCGACGATACAAACCAAACGTCACGATGGACGGATACAACTTCGAGGTAGTTAAAGCCTTTGTCTACCTGGGCTCCACTACCAGCTCGTAAAATGACATCAGCGTGGAGATCAAGCGAAGAATCACTCTTGCCAATCGCTGTTGTTTCTAAGGCATCTAAGAAGTAAAGGTAAAGCCCTCTCTCTTATAACCAAGGAGAAATTATACAAACCCTAATAAATCCCGGTCCTGCTGTTTGGTGCAAAAGCATGGACTCTGTCGAAAACTTCCTGGTATGTTTTGAGAGAAAGATTCTTCGGACGATATTCGATCCAGTTTATATCGAAGGAGTGTGGAGGAGAAGATTTAATGACGAACTTTATGGGCTATATAGCGACGTTGACCTGGTTTAAAAGCTGAAGATACAATGGTTGAGATAGCTGGGGCACGTAGAGCGTATGGACAGCATCGCACCAGCCCGACGAGTCTTTGAATCCACCCCTGAGCCTGGGGGACAACGTAGTAGAGGAAGACCCAACCTTAGGTGGCGCATGGACTTTGTTTATTGGAGGGCAACCTCAACCTGGCTGAAGGGGCTGTTGGTTCAGGCCGTTGTCCACCATTGAATAGGTATAACTGTTCCGTTAAAATAAAGCTTCTGTTTTTAAGAGCATGATTTGAGGTTTATTGTAGTTTTATCATTAGCCCAGTGAACCTATTTAAGTCATTATATAAAAAGTTCATATGTAAAATTTTCAGTAGATCTAGCATGAATACCATTTTCATCGAATATACGAAAATGTGTACATAAACAAAGTCTAATAGGACTTACGGTCAAGCACAAATCAACTTACGGACCTATCTAACTTCAACTAGCCGCCGGCCGGCCGGAAGGTGTTAAATAAAAGGACAACATCTGATTGTAGTAGAAAACCGTCCGCGCGGCTGGTGAAATCTTCAATAAGTTGTTTCCTAGAAACGTACCTACTCATCTTCGATTTTATGTGTGAATGATAAGAAATAAATAGCGAATAAAGTGTTAAGTGAATATAGAAGCTTAAACAATTTAATTAATTTTAAATTTTCTGTGTTGACTATGAACGTTTGCAGCAAGGAAATCCAAATATTTGAACTGAAATATAAAAACTCTTATATTATGCGTGTTCAATGAAGAAGAACAGAAGCAGGATATGATATGATAAAAACTACTTTTTATTAATTTTAAAAAGTTTTATATGGAAACAGAAAAGGATTTGTATTCCACAATCAAATACAGACAAAAAAAAATCCGAACCCCAAGGCCTGAGATCAATAATTCTAAACAAAATAAGTAATTTATTGCGTTTTCTGAAAATTGATACTTTTGTACCTAGGTAGGTACCTACCTAACTGATTTTGATTCTAATCGATTATGAATTGTTCATAATTGATTATATTGGTTTCAGTGTTATTAAAAATATTTTCAGTTTTTAAATCCTTATGCTGGATAAATCTAACTTTAAACAGCAAAAATGCATCGGGTATAAATTACATTTGTACAACTCTTCCATGAAACAACTGAACTTCAAGCCAACTCAACATGAACCTTAGGGGTGGGTCCATTAGTTCCCATGTTGATTGCCGATTTTTTAAAAATAAATGGAAAAAAAGAGGACAACGGGGAAACAAATCCAAAAAGGGGAAAAAATCTTAAAATCCAATCAAAAACAGTTTGTAAGAAAATCTTTTAGAATGAACAAAAAATGTTAACAACCTACAAAAAAACAACCATGCTCAAGAAATGTGCCCATGCAACATCTCACTTTTTTGTTTGGTTTCTGAATGCATTCATTCTTTTGACATTTAACAAAAATAATTCCTGGCTATACAATACACCCCATACCATGAACGTCGTGTCCAGAGAGACAGGTAGATTTTGAGTGAGTAGAAAGGAGAAGGATAGATGGTAGGTTAGGTACAGAAAATGGACCAAAAATCCACTTTCAGAAATAGTTCTCGCATGGGCATGACATGACGCATGATCATGAAGGTTCTTTTTCGAAACCTTAGCGCTTTTGATACAAATCTTTATTTGGTATTTGCGTTAGTGGAGTGAGGACGAAAACAGCGGGCATCCCCTTCGGCTTTAGCATACAATTTTTGGATTTTCGATTTCATTATTCCTGTCTACCAAATTTTATTTCATTGCAATGAGGTCTTGTTTTTGTATGTAGCCAAGTCGTTCATGCGAATGAAAGTCATGCCCGTGTACTGAGCCACACATCCCTTGCTATGAAGATCGTTTCGGCCGATACAGGTCGATTTTAAGTGAGTAGAAAAGAGAGAAGGGATTTGCAGTGTAAATTTTTCTTTCTTTCTCAACTAACCTTAAAATCTACCCGTCTCGCCCCACACGACTTTCATGGGAAGCCATGTGTGGTCCAGCACATAGTGTGTCCTTGCACTATGTCTAAACTCAAAATAATTGTCATTTTATTTTGGATTTTGAAGGAAGACCAAAAAAAAAATATAGAAATATCTGACGCAATTGGAAGCATTGCCCGAGTTCAAAAGCTGGGACAAAATAGGGATTTTTTTGTTTTTTTTTTTTTAAGGGGAAAAAAATTATTTTGGTGTTAAGAAAAGGGAATTTTTTTTTATTAAAACCTAGGAACCCTGCAGTCCAAGAGCAGTAGGTACGTACATAACTAAAAGAAAAAATATTTTTGGAGCAACAGGTCATTGGAACCCTCGGCCTACCTTCTTTCTCATAACCACTCGTTTTGTGTGAGTTTTTATATTTTTGGGACGAATGCGAGAAGCTTTTTCAGGACAGTGTTATACTCTCGGAAGTTTGCCAAACGTTCGCGAGAGATGGCGCAGTGGAAAAAAGATTAAGATGTAATTTGTGTTTTTCCGGGGATCGAACTTCGGATCCCTCGCACAGTAGTCCAACACACTAACCACTGAGCCACTGCGCCCACCCTACCTACATAGATAAATGATTTACTTTTTAGAAATGTGACTTTTTTAATTGGATCATTATTTTTGGAAACGGCTGTACACAGGGTCATCCATGGTTTTCTTCGATGGATCGAACGTCTCGCCGTATGATTACGACACAATTCTTCAATAAAAAAATACTCCTTATGCAATAATTAAAGTTGAATGAAATGTCAATGGATGAGTTGTCCTAATGATCATGTATGACTTGGCTGTAGATGATTTGCTACGGGATTTAACAAAAGTATTTCAATTCACTCAAAAAGCGAGGAATTGTATTTATAAAATAAAATGTAAATCGATTTTTGAATGGAAAATCGTAACTAAATTATTGCCGTCAAGTAATCAATGCGTTTTAATAAGGTATAGTTGTCATAATGGTCACTTAGGTAAATATTTATTTATTTATTTCCACTGCATTAAGTAAAACTACACTTTTTAGTATGTAGGTATATTATCAATTCGTAGCATCTAATTTTACTACATAATGTATTCATATTTTAAATATGTAAAATTGATTCACATTTCAAAGTCTGTCTTGAAACGAATAGTGCGGGCCGTTGAACCATTTCATGTCGTTTTAAGGAATAGTAATACCAATTTCTAATAGTTGTCAAAATCTTATTGTTGCAAAAATGTGCAATTATTTTATAACTAAACATGTTTCAAAAGAAAAGATTTTCTCACCTTCCGAATTTATTTTAATTCACGACACCATCTTTCGCCTTGAAAAATCAATAAAATAATTTCAACACAACTGTTCACATTAAGTAGATACATAGCTATCTAGATATTTGTATTTTTTCATAACTTTAGAAAATAAATTATAAATAATACTTTCACCGAAAAATATATCATTTGTTCAACCCCAAATTAATTCAAAAATAGATTCACATCCATTCATACATTTTCGCTTGCTATCACACATTTTGTTCTATGTACATTACGCCGAAAAGTTAAAATAAAATTAATAGCTTTTCGCTTATCACTTGTTTAACTTCCACGAGGCCATAGATTTAGTGCTAGCCCGTATTCCTCTCGCCGCGACACCTTCCGGTATGATCAATCCTCTTGCATGGCAATTCTAAAATTTTGAGTACTCGAGGCGTTTTAATCTGACGATGCTCTTCGGAAATTTCTACAGAATTTTCGATAGCCTCGCTGGCCACAGCCAGAACCAGAACTACTAAAATCGCTATCAGCACCGCAGATGTTTTCGAACACATCGCACCAGAGTCACGCAACTGATTAAACAAATAAGAGCACAGATTTTTATATCACTGATGGAACAAAGCTTCGAGATTGAGTATAAAAATAATTTCAACCTAATTAAGATCAATGTATGGACCTGAAAGTTTGGTTTTTCCCTTGCAACTGAAACAGAACAATACAATTTGATGGCAACAATCAGTCGAGCAAGTTTAATAAAATTATTGACTGCATTTTATTTATAATCGATTTGTGTGTAAAGTTCATTAGCCCGAGGCAATTATAGAAGTTATGTATATATATGTGTAGCGAGAGAGGAGTGACAAACATCTTGAATAGAGTAAACATTCTCAAAAGCACAATACACAACATGGCGAAATTGTCAGCTGTGAATACACCTTCTTCCAGATAGCTATTTCTACCGTCTCTAATGTGAAATGGACTGATCAAATAACTAACCATGACATGCAAAAGTAAATTTGAATGGTGTAATTAGATATAACCATTCAATCATGTACACTGTACAGATAACATAAAAGATGATGAACCACTTGTTGATTTAAACCGCGATAAGAATGAAATGTAAATATACCAGTACTGCGTGAATTGAAATATTTACGTTTATATTATAAGAAATTCTAGACAAAATGCTTTCGGCAGAAAACAGCGTAGGTATGAGCTATAGCTGGTGTGAATTTGTATCAAAAGTTGGGATATACTTGACAAATGTCACCATAAGTCAGGCTAATTCATCAGGATTTAACTGATTGTCAGTTTCTTCACGTCGAATTAGAAATTCTAATCAGAGGTCTTCTAATTACGAACTGTATACGGACAAATTCAATTTGGCGTAAAAATAATCATTAAAATTTGATTGCTCAATTCACTTAATCCAGCCTTTGACTATATGTATCTGAATGATGAGTTCAACTATATCTGGTAATTGAACAGAACGCGAAGCAGTCGTAGGGGCGCCTTATATCATTATTAGCTTGTTCGTGTTCTATGCATTGCTCAACCATTCATCCGATTAAGCTACGATTACACGGCAATTTTTTCGCGACATTTAAATGGGGCTTTGACGTAAAAATCGCGTCACAAAGCCGTCATTATATAATGTCCTTCTGTGTGATCGCCATTTTTGGTATAACATTTTCGGCGTCATTTAAATGACTAGGAAAATGGCGGACCAAAATGACATGAATTTTGTGCCATTAAAATGACGGAAAAAAATGGCCGTGTGATCGCTGTTTAATGACGCCTAGGACAAATTTTAAATGGCAGCCTCCAAAAAATGACAAGGTACGAAATTCATGCCATTTTTCTACGCAAATAACAAATGACGCAGCATTTAATACGACATCCTGTGATTTCATTTGGATTTTCGTCTCGTGGCGAAAGGACGTGTAAATAAATTAATAAACTGTTTTTTTTTTCTTTTTCTTTTTTTTTTTTTTTTTTTGTTGTGTTGGTTGGTACCTATTGAGATAAATGGAATACGATTTCTGTTTTACTGTTTTTCGATATGTGGCTTCACCAACCTCAACAAATAATCGAATTGATTGGCTGACATACGAATGACGTTGCGATATTGATCAGGTTCTTCTTCTCGCAATTCGAGTAGGTAGTAATCCAGCACAAAATGCACTCTTCTCGCGACGGCTCAACGACTTCTTTTGCCAAATACACCGCTTTCGTCGCGTTGGCTCGTAATCAAGATCGTCTTTACTGCTTTCCAGCACACACGCTGCTAAAACGCCGTCTCCGCAATTTCCCATCATCGCAAAAGTTCTTTTTGACATATTTTATTTATTATAATATTTTTTTTTCTTTTCACTGCTATTCAGTTTAAATAAAAAAGTCTCACGTATGCGTCTTCGCCAAGAGAAAAACATAAAATGACAGTAGCTATATTTTTCTCATTGCTCATTACCGCCTAATCGCAAAACAGATAAATGTCGCGAAATCCAAATGAAGAATCGTAGCTTGAATGTCACTCCAATGCGACATTTTTTCCTGTCGTCACAGCGTCTTTTAAATGACTCGAAAAAATGACCGTGTTCGCAACAAATTTTCTGATTTGATATGGACCGAATTCAACAAAGGGGTGGCACTTTCCATACTATACGAACAAAAAAAAAATATATATACAAAAAAACTCTACAACTGACTGATTGAGCTCCTATTTGAGTGTTCCTGTGAAGTGTAATTAAAATTGTGCAAAGGCCCGTGGCTCCTCCTATAAAAAAAAACCTTGGAAACCCTATTTCTTGACACTGATGCGGAACTAAGTTGAAAAATTTGGAACACTGATTACAATAGTTTAAAAAACGAAATGGTCTTTAATGGTCATTAAGGTGCTCGTCTAAAGACCATTTCTTTAATGGTCATTAAGGTGCTCGTCTTCGTGTTTTAAACTATTGTAATTTCGCGACCATTAGGACTGTTCAACACCTTTTTTCGTTTGGTTTTGTTTTTGGATGTAAATTCCGTGTGTTAAACAATTCACCAAAAAGAAAAAATCTTACCCCCTTTTAATGTTGGAACATTGATGTTCATTATGTATTACGATAGACAAGAACCTAATTATCTTAGCAATACAATTCCAGGGCATAGGCAAAGCCTAACGATTGTTGTTAAATTATAGACACAATATTAAGGCCCCAGGCTATACATTCCGCGTCACATGCAGTTCATCGACTTTTTCAAGTGACAGATGTATAGTATAGAATACACGAATTTCGCTAATTTTTTTTAATGGCCACATAATGCCGATTGACTGGGCATTTTTCTTAAAAAGTGATCATTTAAAATTTGGTTTAAGCATACATATTCAATTATACATGTTTTTATCCTCCACAGAAAGGCCCGTTTGTGAATTACTATAAAAGGGACTTCAAAAATCCATGGAGCACTCAGATCAATCCTGGTCCATTGTACGTACTCCAAGAAGAAACGCCTGTTGTGGTGTATATGCCTGTCCTCCACAGGGGCTACAGGTACATCTTAGGCTAATGTCACACGAGCTCCTTTTGCAGCGCTCCCATTTGGTCCCGAGCACACGAACTCGAACACCCCCGCCCAAAAGATATAACAACAAACCCACGAAATTATGACACATGTGCAGAAATTCTGACGATGCAAATTCAATTTGCATCGGTTGTCAATGCGGGGAAAAATACGAGATTGCATAATTCTCGTCTCTCTTTTCATCGTGTGCATCAGTAGCTGAATTAAAAAATTCGTTGCTGCCAAGTCTATTTAATTTAATTCACTACGTTGCTATGCTATGTTGCAGTGCTGCGGTGGGTGCAGAATTTACATTTGTATCACCACATAAGAACATGATTGTGTTTTCTAATCCTGCTGCGCAGTGAATTCTGCACGTGTTTTTTGGGCATTATGCATTTTGAAATTCTTCGGTGTTAATACCTAAATTAAATGAGCGATTCCTTGGACATACAGTAATAATTGAGAAAATTTGTCGCAAATCGCTTGAGTTTAGGATGCCTATGCCTCAAATAAAAATGTCCGCTGAAATGTCTTTCGCTGCTTAGTGGACGTACACAAACTGTCCACTACCCCACCTCTCCCGAATCGTCTGACAAACACCCGAGACTGTTAGTTACGTACCGTGCGTTTCTGCCCCATGGGGCTGAAAGCTATTTTGATACATGCGCCCTTTCGTTTGTAAATAATTCTGGATATAATGGACTTCATACAAAAGTGTTCAAAGGCCCAAACAATTTTGCGTATCTTGAACCCTTTTTGATGCCTTGCCTGTAGCAGGAAGTTAAACTTCCCAACGGTATGAGGGCAATCAAATAACGAATATAAACGGTTTATTGCGCCGAAGAAAGTTATAGGTACAAAAAAAATACATAATAATAAAAAAACGTATGAGTTGCATACCTATTTAATGTTTATCCATAGTATTACTAAACTAAACAATTAATCAGTTCTCTTCGTCCGAAGGAAATACCCAGTCCGGATTATTTGGCTGTGAGCGACATCTTCCAGTGTGATCTATTCTTGTTTTACATCTCGAGTTTGTGTAAAGTAGAAAACGATTACCAATCTGGACAGTATCGTTTTTAACTCGACTAACGACAAAGTGTGTCGCAGTAAAATGGGATAATAACACAACACATCCCAAGAGGTACACAAAAATCAAACACTTGGAAAACATTTTCCACAATCAAATGAACTTTAACGATTGCTTCGAAGCGGAATGCGGTTGTACTATAACCAAAGCGATACTTATAATGTTTATTATAATTCTGAGTCCAATCCCGCACTGGCTTCAAAAAACATAAACAATGGAAATAGCTTTCTTATCAATCTTTCTGTAGAGAATCGAGTACTAGTAGTAGTATGAGTGTATGGCATAAGGAGATATTGCTTGGGCAAAACATGTGCGCAATAGGAATTCTCAGATGAAAACAAAGCTTGGAAAGTATTATGCTAGTCCACTTTGATAACCAATGTTCGATGATTTTTAACGTGATATAGTTACACCAGACAAAGATCCAAACTTCGAACGTAGGAGTTAATAAGGTCAAAATTATGTTATAGGAATAATGTCGTCGAATTTATTATCAATTTGTAAATAATGCTGTCATTGCAATATATTAGATACCTTACCTATGTACTTCAATCACCGACAGAATGGAATAATACATTTTTGAAAAGCCACTCAAACTCAACTGACTTGATAAGAACTTTAAACTAATCCGGACCGGTAGGCTTAAGCTATACCTACATTATACAGCTCACCGCCCAGAAAAGCCAATGTTGTGAGAGCCACAAACTATTAAAACAAAAATGGGCTTCAATTCCTGATACGGCGAACAAAACAAAACACAAATCAGGTTATCGCTGTCAAATTGGTTATCGCAGGAAAAGTGCTGCCAGCTTCCAAAATCAATGTATTTACACTATTCACAGCAATGCAATAAAATGTATGAATGTTTAGTTCAGAAAGATGTATGTTACAAGAAAGCATATCTTAAAAATACGTCAATCTTGGCTAATGGGACAAACTGACGACATTGACTAAACTCCACGCTGGATGTAATTGTGAACAAATTATTAAATGTTGTATCCATAAGATCTAGAGTACAGGGTCATTGAAAAAATCATTACGCACGCATTAATTTATTAATTTTTTTTTAATCTTATCGTTATCTTAAAATTAAAATATTGGGTCAGTTTCAAGACTAGCTGTTAAAGTCTCGGATAGCCTATCCGGAACTTATTAGTCATTTATTTTATCAGAGGCTTTGACGAGGAAACAAACAATATCAGCAACTTGTACCTGGTGGATAGCGTTATGTGTCGGCTAACTATCAGCAACTTTATCCGGAACCTTTCAAACTGGCGCTAAATCATTTTTACAATTTTAAACCCCTTTTAATTATTTATACATTTTTTGAGTTTTAATTTTCTTTTTAAATCAACACTCAGGTTTTAAAAGTTATTTTCTGTTTAATAAAATAAAAATAAATAGGTGGCGCAACAGGCGGTAGACACCCTAGGTCTAGCTTCTCGCAACTATTCGTTTGTGTGAGTTTCTATTTTTGGGACGAATGGAAGGGACCTACAATTTTATGCCGAGTCCGAACGGCTGAATTGAGAAGCTTTTCATGACAGTGATACCCTCGGATGTTTGTCACACGTTCGCGAGAGGTGGCGCAGTAGAAAAAACCGTTAGATGTAATTTGTGTTTTTCCGGGGATCGAACCTGGGATCCCTCGCACAGCAGTCCAGCACACTAACCACTGCGCTACTGCGCCTACTATTTTTGTAACATTACTCATAAAATTTGATAGGTAACCTTTTTTGTTTTTTTGGTTGTGCCAATGGATGTAATAATCTTGTAAAGATGCGGTAGCCTGTGCTACCAACATGCAGGATTCGCAAACTGGAATAATCGATGCCAGGAGTGCGCCGAAACGTACTAATCCACGCCGCACACCCTTCAACCACTCTCCCCGCGGGACTGCCTTTCGGTATTACTTCGCGGGGCTGATTAATATTCAAGCTAATCGTGTTGTGTCACCTGCTTCTGGTGTTTCTGCGGCCTCTGAAACTTCTGCTGTGGTTTTTCTTAGCCTTTATATTCTCTGTAGCTCATTTTGTAGGATGGTTATAAAATTACATAATTCCGCCCAATTCGCATCAGACTGCAACATGTGGTCGACGATTAGTGACGGCCTGGGCAAAGTATTCCATGCCATGAAGCATGGGCAATAAAGAACTGCGAACTCCGTGTCTTCATCTTCCTTTATACATACGGGGCAAGCTGTCGTGCCCAAAACGGTGCAGATACTTGCGAAAGCCACCGTGGCCTGACGGGAACTGTGTAAGGTTGTAAATAGTCGGTATAAGTTTGTATGTCCATCTGCCCAACGAGCTTGCCAGTTATGTGCTCCACCATTCATTTGCCTTTTTTTTAATTGCACGTCTACAAAAGGATCGTGAGTGTATAATCACCCCTATCGTGGAATCCGTCGGAATTGAGTTTCACTTCACCTATTCGATTCCCTTTCACTTTCTACTGCTATCGTGGAATCCGCCGGAAACGTCTCCTTATCGACACGTTTTTGGGAAAGGTAGTTTCACTGTCAAACGGCTGTCTTTCATTTGTTAACACAAATCTGTGTAGCTGCATTCACCGGAGGCATATAAAAAGTGTGTTTTAAAAGTGATTTCAATAAAAAATAAAGTGTTTGATATAATAATTGATACGATAGCTCCATTTTTGGAAGCATAAGAGGAAGAACGAAATGAGCGGTGTTCTCAGAGAAGAGTACGAGACAGGTTAAGAGGAGCAGTGAATGATTTCATGGAGCTACCGGATGAAATGTGTTTTTAGAATGTTTTTTTTTTTGTTTTAATAAAGTTCAATATTGCACAGATTTATTACAAATGTTCGGCTTAATAACGCAGCTTTTTTACATGTACATTTTCTTAAAAAAAATCCTCACGATCTGCAGCAAGTAAGAAAACCTATGAAATCCGCAGTGATTTTGTTGCGGGTAAGAAATGTCATTTTGTTCGGGAAAAATTCGATTTGAACGTTTTCAACGATACAGTGAAACTCATTCACATTACCCACACGGGGAACTGTTCCCTTTGCGGATTCGACGATACCAAAATGTTTTTTTCCGTGAATAATTCCCCCCGGCGGATTCCACGATAGGGGTGAATATGTTCAAATCGACCCGCCCTAGCTCTTCATACAAAACTAATGGACTATATCATCAGGCAATCCGCTTACGGGTTGAGGAGAAAAATCAGAGTTGTACCAACCATCTCGCATTGACAGTAACTAATACCATTGAGTTTATACTAATACAAATTGATTTCAGCGCAGAATGTCTGTCTGATGCACATGTGTTTTGGGCATTATACCCTATTCACACCAAGCCGAAAACTGGGTTTTCGCGAAAACAGTCGAAAACTGCATCGAAAACAGAAGTTTTCCCTTACATATTGCAGTTTTCAAAACGAGTTGTTTGAGGTCGTTTTCCATGAAAACGCCACGAAAACGAGTACAATCGTTGGGTTGTTGAAGCAGACACACCTTTTGTAACATTCAGCGAGCTCAGCAAAACTGCTGACAGGATAGCTCTCTCTCTCAGTGCTGTCGTTTCTTCTAGTTTTTTGTTTTAATGTGGAATCTCTTGTTATCTTTGCACCATAAAGAGTAAATTATTCAGTTTTTTCTATAATTTTACAACGGCAGCACTACCTGCCACAACTAGTGGTATTTTCAGATGTTTTGATTTTGATTGTTGCTTATGTTAATTATTTTATGCATTTAACCATAAGTGAACGATTATCAAGTAGCTTCAATAATTTTATTTGTATATTATGTCAATATGTGCGAAGTTTAGTAACTAAAATAAAAGTCTAGTCGCCACAAACATTTCATAGCTAGTTTCACAGCTAATTGAAACGTCAAATGAAAACGAGTTGGTGTTCGGTGTGAATGCATCCACGAGTTTTCTAAACTTTTTTGACGAAAACTCGGTTTTCGGCTTGGTGTGAATAGGGTATTAGGTTGTGGGTACTTTTCTCATAATGGTATGTTGTCCCCATCTAGGATAGCATCCAAAAAAATGAAACAAAACTTTGCGTCACTGTACAATAATGATAGATATTCTTTATTCATTTTACACACTATACCTACGCTACGTACATCGACAGAGCGAAGCGCTGATAAAACTCCAGATCCAACAAAGCAACGTTTTTAGATAACTTCGGATGTGGGGTCCAAAAGCCAAGCGAAGTGCTGGTAAATTTTCAGATCTAACAAGCGAAGTAGTGGTAAAACTTCAGGAGCTTCACCTCAACCGGAGCCCGTGGATAAACTACAGTGGGTACCAGAATTTCTAAGGAATGCAGCTGCCACAATAAATTGCAGCAGGTCCAGCAACTGGTGTATTATTTCGCATGCACTGACGCAGCGTTCTGAACAAGTTTATCGTTCTCAGGGTATAGAGCAGCGTTTCTATTATAGTAGTGTTTTTGCAGGAGTCAATCCAGAGTGCCTTTCGTTACCAGGACCTCCGATATTTGATATACGGTTCTATTAAATTGTTCTCTGGTATCAAGTCAGGGCATTTGAAGTGTTTTTGTACTCTTTTCAGTCATCACTATTAAATTGTGTACTGAATGTGCTTTCCAACAGTAACCACAGCAAGCCCAACACAATAGTTCCAAATCCCTTCCCAAACCGTCTAAAAAAAGTCCATGTAAAAAGCCTAATTAACACTGAAGTTAAATACAGATAATCTACAATAGGTATAGGCTCAAATACCGATCGTATAATTAATTATAATCCAGTAAGAATAAAAAATCCAAAAACTAAATCAAATCTTTTGAATACTTGTATTTATTGTTTTTTGTTTATCTAATGACATAATACATTAACACTTTTTAATCACTGCTGGCTCCGCTTTACCTACTCTTTTGACTTTTGAGTTGTTCAAATTCTGAAGGCGATAGCCAATCGTCTGTGTCCTTGGCCAAACGGTCGCGGCACTTGCCCCTGTGGTCCAGTTTGCATCTCGCTGGAAGTTCAGACCCGAAAATGTTACGAACCCCAGTTTGGATTAGAGTATCATTTGCCGTAGTTTCAGTTTGATTAACGATGACGCGTGTTGTCACGAAACTAGACAATAGCACAACACCAACAACGAGGTAAACAAAAATCCAACTTTTTGAAAACATTTTTCACAGTTTGACTGCAACTATTCCGTCTGCACTAGTTCTGTTCAAATGCCAGCAAATTACTGATGATTGTAGCTGCTTATCTCGTCCGTTAGTTGCTTTATTGCAGTTTCCCCAATGTCACTGGGTCAATGAAATAAAAGAAATGCTGCCTTATCGGCTCCTTATCGCTTTTTCTCTCGTTGTTAGGTATACAGCCTCTCCTTGCGACATTTGCCAGCATGGTCGACAAGCTTACAAGGTACCTCCAGGAGTTTTAATTTTCGCGTCCAAACCGCAAACGTACTGTCAACGTGTTCCACTGGCATAGTCAACACGTGACTGGCGAGATTTATTGTCAATAGAATGAGTACTGCGATCCTGACAGTGAACGCAGGTGATGCCATTTCGATGAAGCCTCGACGACGACAAATTTCAGAATGCAAAGCCAACCACCGCTATTGGGGCTTCAAATAATGTTTCAATTTCACAGCTCAACTCAATTAACCGGTCACAACGACGATGCTGCTGATTGTAAATTGGCGCCGAAAGTAGGTCTCTAATTTATAGGACTGCGCGTGGTCGTCAATAATGTAATAAGCTTGGCCTTCCCCAGACCATAGGACAGAAAATGATGAGCTGAGTAAAAGAGTGATTGAAATGGAGCTCCCGAGAACGTGATATCTTTACAATTCGATTGGAAACAGGAGGGAACAGCTGTTGGGAGCTTTTGTTGGGTACTATACATGCGACCTCATGACCTTTGCTCGTCAATTACGAGTAAGTCAGTCGATTGGGTTTTTCAAGTTCATTCGATTTTACGAATATTGTTTGCATCCAATCAGTGAGTAAAACTATCTTTTCCGTAATTGGATTTTTTTTATATAGAGGCTTAGTCAGAACTGAACTATTTGGGTTAATCATTTCATCTGACCTTATTGCACAGCACTCAAAACGAATACGGGAGCTTAGTGATTATTGTTGGGGGGTTTGCATTTTCAGAATTATTTTAATGAGTCTCAAATCAAAACAAATAGTTTTAGTTCGGTTTCTGTCTGCGTTTTTGTCGGTTTGTCTGTCTGTGGCTCACAAATGTATGTTTTCCCTTTTTGAAATTACGATTTCCTAGTATAACTGTTAGTGGGGAAGACGGTGTCCTGCAAATCTATATATGTAAAAATTAATTGCTGTTCGTTAGTCTCGCTAAAACTCGAGAACGGCTGGACCGATTTGGCTAATTTTGGTCTTGAATTATTTGTGGAAGTCCAGAGAAGGTTTAAAAGGTGAATAAATATGAAAGTTGTTAACTGGACAAAGGGGCGGGGCACCTCCCATACAAAAAAAAACATTCAAAATCGTATATCCCGAAAACCGCCGAATCGATTGAGTTGAAACTTACAGACAATTTTAGGTATTGGCTTAGGAGTGTTGCTGTAAGATTGGTCAAAATTGGACAAAAGGGCGTGGCACCGCCAATACAAAAAACATCTTCTATGGGGTGAAACTCGATGACGTTATAACTCGATAACCGCTGAGCTGATTTTCATGATTCTTTTTTGTTTTGTTCGTATTGCTGTATTTCAGGTTTACGCAGAAAGAAAATTCCAGAAAATTTTTCTCATTTTTCGCATTTTACGAAAGAACATTATTATACCTAAGAACTATAACCAATACAACTTCTGTGCACGGGCAGAGCCGGGCGGGTACAGCTAGTTTGAAATAAAAATTTTGAAACATAATTTTTCTATATTCCTGTTATGAATATAATTTGTTTAATCATATTTCTTAATTTCTTTCATAGTTCTTAATTTAAGAAAAACATTTTTCGTGGTAAATTTAAATGACCTTTCTGGATGGAAACAAATATTTATTTGTTAGGACTAATTTTCGAATTTATTGTGAGTCAATAAATATTTTTCTGATTTCAAGCAATTTTAATAAGTAGGTACCTACGTCACATAATACAAGAGGCTTTTTATGGTGCCCAGTACCCTGTTGAACCGAACCTAATTACCTTGGTTTTGCGAGTTCTTTAAAACGATTCAAGGTATAATAATAAGATGGGTTTTAACAAATTCGAAAATTGACAATTAATATCTACAATTTATAAAATGCATGAGTTTTTATTTTTGGAACGAATGGAAGGGACCTACAACTTTATGCCGAGTTTGAAAGACGGAATTGGAAAGCAGATCGATGGATTCACCAAAAAAGCTTATTATCATTCATTTTCAAATGGCCCGCTTTTGTATTAAGTGGGTCGCGGGTGTATAGGTTGCACAAGTGGACCTTCTAAATCTCTCGATTCTCCGCCATCATGGCTATTCTGGCCGGTAGCGACCGATCCCTTTGAGAAATATTTCGAGATTGTGAATTTTTTATTGGGACGATTTCCATAACGATCATATTGCTCTTTTAACAACTACCTTGTGCGTAACGATGATTTCCAATAAAATATATATTTTTTTAGCCGAAATTGCAGAAATACAACATCGCCACCCCATTTAGTCTCTCCTTTTTTTCTCGGGCGCAGAACTTACTAAAAAACATCAGTATTTTGAATGAAAGTGGCACCAACAAATAATAGATCCTTTCGTTTAAATTTCAATGCCATGTCCGGCATTCCTTGAAAGACTTGTTCAGGGGTTTGCTTCAATATTCTTTCTTGAACCATGCTTTTTCTGGAATGGGGATATTTCGAGTGAAATTCTTTTAGTTACAACCTAGGTTCACACCTGCTTACGACAGTGTATCCCTATGGGCTATGGCATAAATGTATATAAATAAATTACTTGAATTCTCGAACATAAGAGAAAATGCCGAAAATTTTTTCAGAAAGGACTTCTTAATCTGCATCCCAAATTGCCGAGGACTTATTTGAAGTGAATTAAGAGCTCCAAGAACTTCATTGAAACAAACAACACATTCCAATCCAGAAACCTCTTCTGCTGAAGCCTACTTGAGAGTATCTATACTGATCCCTTGCATAGATTAGTTATTACAAAATCTTACGGATAGATTACGAGACGTTCTACCATCGTTTCAAGCTCTTCTCGCAGGTTTAGCTGCAGTTGAGCGAGTGAACGAAATGGAAAAGCTAACATCTCAAGTAGCACACTGGTGTATAAATTGGTGTAAATTCGTAAATTTTGGTGCAAAATTGAGAAACCTGAAGAAAAATTCAAAATTTTGGTGTATCTGTCAAAATTATCGGTATAAAAATTACACCATTGTCTTTCCTGTGCAAAATTTCAACATTTCTTTTGAAATTCGGTGCAAAAAATAAACCGATGTTCAGCTGTTTTTATAATATACCAATAATGGTGCATAAAATTATTCGATTCTGAAACCAACCAACATGGCATATTTTATACACTATATTTTGTAGATATTATACACCATTTTAAATGGCCAACTATATTTCGGTGAAGGATTTACACCCTGTGGAAATTAAATACACCAAACTACATAAGTGTGAAAAATAAACAACAAAATGTTATTGAAGTTATTCAGTCGCCATTTCATTCTTAACGAGCTCTGCATTCTTAACAAGCACTGTCTTTTTAAATTAACAAATATTAACAAAATTTAGTACCTCGAGTTTAATAATTATTTGAAGTGTTATCGTAGAAGGGAAAACTTTTTAAACAAATTTAAAAACATTGTCAAACCAGTTAACAACATCCAGCAAAGTCATTGAAACTTATTCGGAAATTGGGGAAACATCAACTTTTATATTCGGCCCAAAAACTCTAAAAATGGTTCATTATCTGGACAAAATATTATTTTAAATGCACCTAATATTGTATGTATTACAGGCAAATGAAATATCAAGTGAATCAATTTCGAATGATGATTTGGATGATAATGACGAAGTTGCGGAAATTGTATATCGCGAATTGGAACTGTCTTCGGAAGATTCCGTCATTGATGATGTGAACGCACATATTCATTTCATGTCTAAATTAGCTGATTGGGCTGTTTTATTGCGAACTGAAGGAAAAAATGAACTGCCAAAAGATGCACGTACTTTGCTCCATACAACACGGAATATTGCTATACATACAATGGGATATTGGTACTATGGCATTGAACTGTTTCCGTATTGCATTTCGTCAATTAAATCAAACAATGCAAGCTCTTCTCAAATTCAATGTTGACGGATTACCTCTCTTCCGAAGTAGCAAATTCCAATTTTGGCCTACTTTTGTATTTTGTTAACTGAAAAAAATGTTTGGAAATATAAATTGTTCTGAAAGAATATCTCGTCCATTGTATATTTTTTTCACAGTAAATGCTTGTTGGTTAAAAAATTCACACACAGAGGTTGGTGTACTTAATACACTCATTGGTTGAATATGCACCATTGTATACACCACACTGAGAGTTCGGTGATTTTAATACACCATTTGGTAAAATATTCACCATTGAATACACTACACAGAGAGTTTGGTGTAATTAATACACTTTTTGGTAAAAAATGCACCACACCGAGTTCGGTGTACTTAATATTAGTGCTACAGTGTGGTTCACTTGTTTAGGCGTACAAAAGTTTTTTCGTATTATGTGGAACAAAGGAAAAAAAAAAACTTATTTGGCAGAAAGATACATTCATACACTATAAAAAAAATCATTACTAATTTCTTAATACACCATGCAAAACGTGTGCATATTTTTTTTGGTTCACTTGAATAGACGCACCTGTTAAAAAGTCGAAAAACAACAAAACACCGAAGAATGAAATTGCTCCACATATACCATAAGTACCCCTAATTTTGAATGATGACGGTTCAAAACATATTTTCTTTGTGGAGATCATGAAAGTTATAGTTATAGTTGCAGGACCATCCAAGTTAAACTCCTTTTTGTTCTAAAAGTCGTCTTTGCTTCAATTTCTGGAGACCACCTTAATGTTCATATCCCATGCCATGTCAGACCTTGAAAATTCAAGGCCTGGGTTTCTTGCATCCATGATTAGGCGGTGGTTTTTTTTTTTGTAGTTTTGTAAAATTTGGGTGTAAAGCATTGACAATAGCACAACGCAAGTGGATTTGCTAAAAAAAAACCAGCAAATTCTATAATTTTGTTTGTAAATTGAGCGCCATAAGGCACTATTCTTACAATTTTCGATTGTTTTGTGGTGTTAAAACTTTCACGATCCTTGCTTTGTAGTTCTTTCCATAAGATACTCTATTGTTTACTAAGTTTCTTATCAAGTCTTCACTTCGAGCTATTTTATGAGCCATTTCACGATTTCAAAAGCGTTTCGAGAGTTAAGCTTTAACTTTTGACTTTTCTGAAAATTCAACACTTTTTTCCTGCCTAATTTTAATAAAATGTGTGCGTCTAAACAAGTGAACCGCACTGTATTTCTCACAATGGTGCATTTTTCTCATTTCTCCTTTAACTTTGGTGCATTTTTTGCATCAATTTCACGAAATGCTACAAATCAGTGAATATTTTACACAGTTTCCAGCAAAATAAATGCACCGAAAACAGAATATTGCATATAACTTCTACAATTGTGTATTTTTCTCCTTCTTCTTTTAAATTGGTGCATTTTTATATCCAAATTCAGGAATTGGTGTATATTTTGGACGACGGCCTTATTTTTCAAGGAATATTAGGAAAAAATAAGATTCGGCTGGCCGCCATATTTAGAATGAAGACAATGATTGTTTATTTTACTATATATATCGACTTAATCATGCCGCATTTTTTGTATTTTTGACTCGTTTTTTAGAGTACGTCTATAAATAATTTAAAAAACAACCAGAAAATTATAATTTTCGAAAAACTAATTTTCACGCATCGAATAAAAAATCTTTAATTATTAAAATTTTCGAGGCGCTCGATTTTTAGACGGGGTAGGACAGAAAATAAATCGACAGATTGGGCTTCGTTGCTAAATTAGGCACTCACATTGATATTTATTCATGATTTTCTTACGTCTATATTATGAATGTGAATACCTACTTAGAATCATAGAATGAGTTTATAATTCTAGCAGATACATCTTTCATCAAAAAATAAAAAACGGTGTAAATTTTAGCTCAAACTCTGTTTCCGATGGAAAAAATAAACTTCGGTTTAAATTTTAAACCAGAATAAATTCTAAGTTTAGGATTTTAATACGCTAATGGTGTATTTTATCAATCGAATTATCGTGTATTTTTCACACTCAAGGAAAAAGTTTTTCACCAAAATGTGGTGTAAACTGTTTACCATTGGTGTATAATTTGAGCTAATTATCAGTACATAATATACACCTCTGGAGTATATTATATCCTAGTAACCAGAACAATTTTTATACCACTAGCACAATTCATATACCGAAAATCGGTATAATTTTTGTACAGCCGGTGTTAATTATATACGAGAACACGGTATTATTTACACTGAATCGAAATTAAATGTGCAAAAACTGCACTAAAAAGTGGTGTATTTTTTATATTGAAAATGCATATCACGAAAATGCATAAAATACACCAAATATTTTGGTGTATTGTAGACTTTTGTGCTACTTGAGATATTACTTTGATAATGCAATTTCGTTGTCAGCTGGGAAAGCTGAGTATATTTTTTCATCACGTCGAGTGATCCTTTTACCGAAGTTTTGAAATTGTTTGATATATGTGACAACTGACAAGACTTACTTTAGAGTTATAAACTTCTTGCTTACGATTTTAGCCACGCTTCCAGTGACCATAGCCAATGTTGAAATAACCTTTTCAGAAATGAAAAGGATTAAAACAGTGTCCCGAAGCGTTATGGAGAATGCAAGGTTAAGCTCACTTGCTATGATATCTGTTCATTTGGATATTAATGTGGATCCAGATAAGGTGATTGATCTCATGTAAAAAAAAAATCAAGATGTCTTCTGCTTTGAAAAAAGAATTATTGAAGTATGTTCGTTTAAGTACATACGATTTAAAAACTAAAAAGAATCAATCAATTGGAATATACATACTTTTTTGTTTAAAGAATTCCACGTAAGATTTGAAATCAAGAAACCCCACCTTTTTAGATTGTCCAGCAGTTCATGTCACCATCTAGGTACAAGGACAGCAATATTGCAGGAAATTGCAAATTCTTTAGCTTATTTTCGTGAGTCCTACGTACTATATGAGAAGACCGAATTCAATTCGCACTTCAATCTCCATTCTATTAAAAACCTTACCGCAGCACATTTTCGTATCACATATGATTTTCTAAAAGAATTTATAGACTCCACTTGTCTATCACTTAAAGCGAACACACCCCACTATTGACATGCACTTGAAGGGCCGCAATAGTGTTCGCTGCCAGACAACCAATTAATAAACAAGCCATCTTCCATTATTCACTCACATCTTTGGAATCTGTCCATCTATCGGATAGAAATATAGCTGTACGACCAGCTGAAAGAATCCATCATCTTTGTATAAAAAAAAAGCATTCCTACGTCAGTCGCGTGCGTGCGTATACGTGCGTACAAAATCCTAGAATATTAGTGTCCGCGCTAACTAATTTAGCATCAAAAGCCAAACCACCAAGATTTCTCATACCAATGGTATGAATGAGTTCTCCTAGAAGATCATACTGTATCTGTATCTTCTCCCACGCCCGCCAACAACATAAACATAAAACGCTCACTACCTCAGCCCATAATAGATACTCTGAGAAGACTGCTAGAGCAATGCTACACTATACCACTCAGTCTTTCAATTCGTCTCTGCCAACGAAGGCTGTTTTACGAGGAATTTTCGTCTATCTTACCTCATATCGTATAGATACGGCCTGTGTGTGATTCAAAGTCAGGCGGCATACGGCGTGCAACGACTAGCGTAACGGGTAAACGTCATTAGCTTCTCGTAGATAATTTCGTCACACGACCAAAGTGATTCGATTTCGATTCGATTGTGAAAATTGGGGCTTACTTGCTGACTAAGTGCGGGGCAGGTTAGTTTTAGCACCTCCAATGACTCGGAACTACTTATCAATGTTCAATCGGTCAACTAACCAAATACCGTTCTAAAAATAATAAATATGATTTGTTGTTTTGAATTAATTTTTTTTTTAGAATTTTTTCGATTCCGTTTCACACCTTATAGATACTCTCTGCGGAGAGAGCTTCTTAAATAAACAGAATTCTTTGGCATGCGTCCAACGTTATTTTTTCCTTTTTCTTCAGTCGGTTGTCTTTTGTTGAATTCATTTGATGTATAGGACTATAGGTCGCGGGATATCACGAGAGATACAAATATCTGATGTATTAAATTTTCAAATGTATATCTAACGCTGTGCTTGTGTTTGTCTAATTGTGTATCTTTTGTGTACAACAGGTGGCGTTCCGCTAATATTACAAGGTCTTTCCTCTGCTCTGAGTCATAGCCAGGTTGTAATGTCAAATTCATGGATTGACAGCGGTGATGGTACCGGCATTTTTTGCGATGCAGATGCGGATAATAATTTGCTTCAGCTAAAGTTGAAAAAACCGAAGGCGTGGAAGTGGGAACTGACAGCATCGAGGTCATCGCCAAATATAGCCCTGCCGAGGATAATGTTGTTCAATCACAAGGGGAACTTGTTAGTTGACGCCAATCAACAAGTTGATGATGCAGTATATAGAATGCCAACGAAACCTTCGAAACGGAGGGGAAAAAGGGTAACAAGAGCGGCGACCACCAATCTTGAGAGAACGATCCAAGATGATGAAGACACTGGTTTGGGCTCGCTGGATTCTGCGGAGAAACATACCTATAAACCGCAGAGGAAGGATAATATTTCCTACGACAATCTTCGATCTAGGGAGAAGCCAGTCAAATATAGAAAAGTGTCTGCCGATCAGGGGGAAAAGAAACAGAATGGCTGCAAATCGTGGAGACATTCAGTTCCCGATGAAATAGACTTTGGATCCTTGCAAATCTGCGAAGCCACAGACTCAGATCGAGGGCCGCAAA
This sequence comes from Cheilosia scutellata, assembly GCA_955612985.1. NCBI lineage: Eukaryota > Metazoa > Arthropoda > Insecta > Diptera > Syrphidae > Cheilosia > Cheilosia scutellata. The sequence continues at coordinate 5,914,092 of OY015313.1, forward strand.
GAAGTCCTTCAGTGGAAGATGTAAATATTAACACACCCTGGAGACGAAAATCCAGCCCCAAAGAGAAGAGCATTGAGCCGCGGAAGACAAACATGGAAACATTTTTAGCCAATTCTCCTGAGAGGCTGTACGTATCTAGAGCCCCCTGCAAGCCGTTCAATTCTAATGGACACCTAGACACTGAGCCGCCACCCATGACCAAACCTTTTGAACGTCGAGCTTCTTCATTCAAAGAAGTGCGATTCAATGTCCACCCCGCGTCCGATGATGAGCACAGTAAACCACGAGAGAAGCGTCGATATCGACGATCAAATACTAGCCGATCAACTCTTAGCTCATCCGGTTCAATTCTTGAACGATTCAGTGCAATGAAATGTCGACTGTCTTCGCCGGAATTCGATTCTGGTGAAATCCATCAGGTTCAAATGGGACCGAGATACTTTCTGCGTACCAGCCGGGCTGGCACCATTGTTGTTGCTGAGGAGAATTTCAATAAGCAGCGTCGAGTACGTCGAAGACCACCGAAAACTTCGTCCACAGAGAATGTTCTAAGTCCTTCGAGTTCATCGATTAAGAACAACAATTCGCACAAGGAGGCAGGTCTACTAGGGGCAAGCCTCGGAGCACCATGTTCGCAGAGTCAGAGTATGAATAGCTTTGGAGAGCTGAAGGGTAATCATCAGCGACGAAAGGCGATACCAATTCGACGGCATAAGAGTGACGGGAATATTCTATTAGCAACTTCGTCCGACGAGGAGGACCACAGATCGCGTGCCGTTCGACATCGAAAGAATGGCTTTTGGCGGCGAAACCAAGAGGGTGAGTTGAGTTAAAATTGTGGAAAGGGGAAGTGGTAAGAATTTCAACAAATAACGCTATTAATTAGAATTTACTTTTCTTCTTTTGCTGTTTGTTGTGGAGAAGTTTTGGTTTTGTTTTTTTTGCACGCTCTTACGGGTTTAGTAAGCTCCATGATGGTTGTACTAGACCTAAGAATAAGTGACTAATTAGGAGAAGCAATTTAAATCGATGACGCTTTATGGGACTAATTTTGGGCGTTTAATATGGCATTTTTTGGGGCATTTATATAAGAAATACCCACTTTTAGCCCCTTCCGCTACTTCTTAGGTAATCTATAGTATCCTCATTACAACGTTGAAAGAAATTTTAAAATCGGCCTACTCCCCCTTTACCTCCCACCATCCTCTAGAAACATTTTATTTTGATTCAGAGTGTCCCACTATTATATCACTGAAAGAATTTATAAAATTGGCTGAGTAGTTCCAGAGATAGGGGGTAAATGGGGTCCTTCCTCCCCTCCTCTGCTCAAGTAACATTTACATGTAATATGTCGCCATTACAGCGTTGACATTTTTTTAAAAGACAAATAGTTCAACAAATAGCCCCAAACCCCCTTAACTCTCCCCATCCTCTCCGGAGGATGTCGGGAAGTTCCAGAGATAGCCGATAAAATAAGAACAGTATTGCAGTGCACATTTGGTTAAAAACTTATTCAGTTAAAGTGGCAGAACATATGTATTTAAAACTAATACAGGTTTTTCTTTTAGTAGATCCACTTTCAATTCCATCAAGCTAAGTAGCGGTTCTCGAGATGAAAGCCAATTTTCAAAAGTGGCTTACATCTTTTCTAAGCTATAAGACCTTTGAAATATGGATCTGTCCATTATTTCTACGAATAGATAAACAAGATTATAAAACCACTCAGTGTCCATATATTTTATGGGATAAGAAAGTATGACGTATTGTTAACTCGACAGCAGCGTCATTTTTGCTTTCTTCATCAAGTTTTTGACATCAAACTAATCACGTGGCTTATACGATAAAGAATTATGAGGGTCGTCAGTGTCGTATTGAAATTACGTACGGGAGAATTTTTAAGCTTCAGTTTTCGACATCATAAATTAAAGAATCGTTAAGCTCCTCCTATTGTAATAAGGTATGAAGAGGTGTATATCAGATTTTCAAATTGTTTTCACGAAGTCTTTCAGTATTTAATCGAATTATATGGAGGCGTTTAAAACTGCATATAGCGTGACGGATACAGTAGTTGGCAACCATAAGGAAATTTTGACTTTAAACCAGTGTAGATTTGTTATTTTAAACGCGATTTTAAAATTTTTAGAAATTTTCTCTATACTAAAAATTTATTAATTATATAAAATAATTATAAAATTTATTTATTATATTAATTTGGAATTAAATAGATTATAAAAAATGCCTCTCAAAACCTACAGTAGTTGGCACCCAAAAATTCTTAAAAATAGCAAGAAGTCGAAATTGAATAGCTGATCTCGCTATGCTGCAAACGTCCGAGGCTCTATTCTTTGAAATAGGTTTTTTTATTGTCAAAAGAGCTAGTTGACACCGATCCGCTACGCATCAATCAGTGTTCCCAGATGGAAAAGCTGAAAATCTTCTTTTCCAAAATAAAATATTTTTTTTTTTTTTCAAGATTTTTCCAAAATATAGAAAAAACTAACTAAAATGTTAAATTTTAATGTCAAAAGTCTCATAAAAAGTTAGATTTTCCAATAAAACAAGACCCAATCTATTGTGTTTCCAAGGGACAGATACGTCTTTGTATCGGCCGGCACTTTGTTCACAAATAAAAGTTTGAAGAACTGTTTTAACGTTTTAGTTAATTTTATTAAATTTTCCGTAAACATGCGACTTCGTTATGGCAGTTTTCCAAATACATAATAGGAAACGTCAATGGGAATACAAAATATTACTCTTCTAAAGTCCGCATAATCTTTAAAAATAGTCAAAGCAAGACATTTTGTGAGGTGACTTTTTTTACCGTCGTCGGGTCGTTGGTATTGAAAATGGGCTATATATCGTCGAGTAGTTTTGGTACATTCCATATTATACAAAAGCAATATTAAACCCATGTATTTTGTACGTACTAACTAACTTGCATGACTTGTATGCAGTGGAAGGTATAAAAGCATAGGACATTTAAAAAATGTTAAATGCATTTTCTAAGGCGGCTCTCACATTGAGGCAACAAGCAATAAGCAACAAAGCAACTAGCAACTATCAATAAGTTAATAAGTAATACGCAACTTTATTTTAACGTATTCTCACACTGAAGCAAAAGTATTGCAAGAAATTTGCAGCTACATACAGGATATTTTTTTCACTATTTCTACGAACTTTGTATTAAAAACCGGACCAAAAAACTGGATCTAGCAACGTGACACTAATGACAAATATTGCTACTATGAAGCAATATATATTTTGCTTTTTAACATGCACTGTTAATATTTTTTATATTTCTACCAACGGAGGTGCACATTTTTAACCCTAGAATTCATATGGGGTGCGTGCGCAAAATTATCAAAATGATCAGGTGAATTGAATGATAGATTATGTTCTGCAATTGGTAGATACAATAAGCCTCATACTTAGGATCATTCTTATTCTTAACTTCCTTGAGCCAATTTATTACATGCCACAAATAATTTCCAGTGCCTAACAGAAGTCGTGCATGAGTTTTTTTTTCACTGACAATGATAATTTTTCTTTCATAGAAAATGTTATTTTAAATTGTTAGACATAGAAATCGAACTATATCAAAAATCTTGAAATTTGATGAACTTAAGGTAAAAAGTCTTGCACATATTTTGAAGCCTAAAAATGTTGAAAAAAAAAAAGATATATGTACCTATCTTGTAATCATCGCTGCGCATCATCAGTTTTTTCAAAAATATGAAACAAATAACCGTCGATACTACAGTTGTTGGCACCATTAAAAGTATAGTTATTGGCAGTGTCAATAACTGTAGTCCCATATGCACCAGTTATTGGCACCCCCTGCCAATAATTGAAACTATGGCTTTTTTATACAGTTATGGCCCTCCTATTTAATATATTAGCAAATAATATAAATATTTAAACTTAAATTAATAATATTTAACATATTGCTATTGCCATTTAAAATAGCTAAAGTTTTTGTACTTATTTACTTTTATTTCTAAATATCGACTGAAGAATGCCTTTAATATAAGAACTGCTGGAAAATATTACAAATTTGTTATAATACTATTGAAAAAAACAAAATAGTTATCGAAAAAAGTAACTGGAACAGAGCAAATCGCTAGGTATTGAACAAAGAGGTGCCAACTACTGTATACCAAAAAAGGAAATGTTAACTACTGTATCCGTTACGCTAAATAAATTTAACTTTTGAAATATTAGGTCTGTTCCTTTACTTTTAAATCTTACGAGTTTTTACTAATTCTTACGAATTTTTACGAATTTTTACTCAATGTCGTTCCCTAACTTGAAAAATTCGTAAAAGAGAGCGGCATCGAGAGAGCAAGATATTACCCCTCCATTGGGAATCTTACTAGTTTTTACTCAACAAATTTCTTTGAGTAAGAATTGAAACAACTGTCATCGCCTGAAAATTGACAGATGATTTGAAATTTGATTTGAAACTCGCGTAACGGCTATTTGCATTTGTCTTTTTGAAGTGTCCAATTGACAGGCAGTATTTCAGTAAATTATTGTTTACACTTTTTTTGATATCTGCATACTCACGAAGACGAGTATGTATTGGATAATTGTTCTTAAAATTTTTAAATTACGCCTCAATGGATTAAGATCGTCGTATAGGTTTGAATGTACCCAAAAGCAAAATGTTTAAATTCAGCAAAAAAAAAAAATATAATTTTCGGTTCTCTTAAAAAAATCAGATAGGCATCTTCGATGAAGTAAAAGATTGGGACTATAAATAAATATAATTGACGCAATAGGTCAGATATAGGCACCCTAGGCCTAAATTCTCGCAAGAATTCGTTCGTGTACCAACGTTATTTTTTTTTTTTTTACGAATAGTCCTACAATTTGATGCTGAGCCCGAACTGCAGAAAATGACAAGTATAGCCAAATAAAAACTCAAATATATCCAGTAGTATTTTGATCGTTCCCATTTTCAACTGAATTATTCGAATAAAAAAAATAAAAAAGATTTACCAATCTACAGTATTAAATAATCATAAACAATATTGACATTGACACATTTATTGCAGTAGGTACAGCTTATTTTTGATTATAGGAGTATTGAAATTGTATTAATAGAAAAGAAATTAAATTTTGACGTACGACTGTAGGTAGGTTAGGTTAGGTTTGTGGGCTGGATTTCTCCGTGCCACACCCAGGTCAATACTGACCCATTGCGATGCCCGTAGGGGATAGAGATTGTCCCTTACTATAACTTATTATAACCCTGTATTTAAATTACTTACTTACGAAATTCATTATTTGGTCTATTGATGTGCTGGAGACCTGGGGCCTGTACCACAAAACAACAATTTAACTTTTTAACAAGTAATTTCTTAACATATAAATTTAACAGGCGAAGTGTTAGTTTCTGTACCACCAAATTATTCGGTATGATAGTTAACAAGGAAAATTTCCCTTAACACTTGTTGTAGAATTTTGCAAAGCTAAATGCTAATTCAAAGAGTGTGCGCGTTGGGAGAGTAGTTTAGTTTAGACTAATATACACATAGTTCAAAGCAGAATACAGATTATATGCACGATTAGAATGAGGAATTCTCTAGAATAGAGAAATATTCATAAATCATAAAGTAGTCTGAAAATTAAAGCAAACGACAACCTAAAGATAAAAAATCTAAAAAAAAAAAACGGTTGTCAATACGCCTGCCAGACGAAAAGCACATAGATATCCCGAGGGGAGCAACGAAGTTGTATGAGCAGGACCTGCGACATGCGATAAGAGAGTTTAAGTCCCTTAATCACATGAAGCGGTCCACTTAGGTAACTACTGTTTAATAAAATAATTACTACTGTTTAATAATATAATTACTGTTTAACTACTTGATCAGCCTTGGAGTTTTTGCTGCTGGAAATTGCAGTTTGGACACTTTAGCTTTGGGATTTTTGTCTTATAAAAGCAAAACAAACATTAAAAAGTTTCTAATCATGATTCGAATTTAATAGAAAATAAAAAACACTTAAAAATCTCGAAAACCAAATCAAGAAATATAACTTGTTACGGGCTAACAATTTTCTATTCATCAGTTAGAATTTTGCAACGATTTAACAGACAATTTTAACAATTGTTGTTTTGTGGTACAGAAACCGAGAATTCATCAAATTTCCCACTTGTTAGAAATTGTGTTAACAAGTGTTAAGACGATAGTTAACTTATGTTTTGGTGGTACATTAATTGTTAAATTTTGCCTGTTTAACTAGACTTGTTGTTTTGTGGTACAGGCCCCTGGTCAGTGATATAGGAAGTGGGTTGTATCCTCAAAAGCTCGGTTGTATAGTGGCATATCGGAGGTGGTGTGTTTAAATTACGCACAAAAAACTAGTTCATGGTTTGAAAATTGTATTCTTGTCATTAAATTATGTATGTATTAGTTTTTGTTTGGTTAAACATAATTTTGTAGGTTCGACTGACTGACTCAGCGTTGACATTTTAACACAGTTTTTATCTCATTGTTATAATTACAACGGCTTATTAGGGGCTAACATGAATATCGGCTCTCCGAAGTTCGAATATACATTGTAGGTATACGAGGTTATTGCTATTGGTATTATTAATTGCCTATAGTTGAAGATAAACGTGTCCTTATCTAATCGAGCGAACTGAATACGCAATGTAAGAAATTGGAGGGTTTCCCTTAACCTCCTATGCATTCTTAAGTTATGAAAACATATCCATATCACATAATTTTTCTCCGTTATTTAAAACTATTATGTTGAAATGTTCCAATGTAGGTAGTTGTTGAATTGTGTAACAAGCTTCACTGTGACCGCGACTGAACAAAAAATAGAAAACACCAACTATCCCAGTCCGTCTAATAAATCACCGAAAATGATTTGCACACTGACGATCAGTGTTTATTTGGTTGATCATTTTTAGAGGAACTAAAATAAAACATCGCTTGTTATTTTTGTATCAGGTCGCATATTATTTCCTTCTATTCGTTCATTTAATTTCGAATGTTTACAAAATACGTAGATATGCAGATGTAAATGACAAAATTCGCTTAGACTCCCACGTGATCATTACAAGTCTCCGTGTACATGTAGTAAATGTTTTATGATTTTGATTGATCAGCCCACGAAGTGAGAAGAAAAAATTTTGACTTTCGTCTGAAATAAATACTATCTATATGTACAACACAAATTTTATATCTCAAAAACGCGCAAATTAAAAAAATTCTTCTTTTCTATTTCAGATGCCAAGAACCAAAACAATTTGGACGGATAAAGTTCGATCATACTCTGGATTCTCCCGCACTTACTCATGGAAATAACATTCCATCCAATATTTAGCTTTAGAGTGCTTTTACACCCAAATTTGGTTTCTCTCTTTTTTGTTTTCTTCTTAAACGCTTAGTAATTTTCGGCAAGATCACTAAACTAAAAACGGCCGCTGCCCATAAATATGCAAACGAATGGTTTCTATTCATCATTTACGAACTTGATCACAAAGGCACAGAAGCAGAGCGATTTCATTCCTATCCAGTATCCATACACATTACACATAGGTAGACATTAGACATACTCTTATTGCGAAGTGAAGCGGTAGTCTCAAAATGGATTTAAAACCAATCCGGTGGATGATTGTAGTTGTTATCATCGCGCTGTTGGTGAATATTCCTGTTATAACTTCAGCATCCATATTGTGGGTTAAGGAAAACTGCCGTCTCGATCATAAAGGCCGCTGTCGCACCATTAGCTGACTGTCTTGGAAAAACTAATTCTATATTATAGGTGGATCTAGCCTGAGTTCTTGTGAACGGAAGTAGTGATTGCAGTCTAATTGTTCTGTTTTAATTATCAAGGCAATTACTTTTTGTGAATCATTTTATATGTATTACCAAATGACCAAAATGTTGAATAAATTTGTAAATACTGACATGGATGTGATTAAAATTTGTATCGATTGTCTTACAACTTTGATTTTACCCAACGAGTCACCTAATTTCTGTATAGCATTATCAATTCAAAACACATCTTATATCTAAGTTTTAATGAGAATAATTTTCGAAACAAAATTGATACCTGGGGCCTGTACCACGAAACAGCAAGTATTGTGCAATGAGAACATTTTAGCATAATGATCCGATAAATTGCTACTGTTTAACAATACTAAAAGTATGGGATCCCTACGTTATCTCCTTTTCCAAAATCCCTTATTGGACATAATCTCTCTTTTTTTTATCTCTTTTTCCAAAATCTTCTGGGACAAAATCCCCTATGCCAAAATCTCCCATTTACATACATACTTATTAAATCCCTCGTTACAATCCCCTGTTCGTTTAGAATCTATCCGTTTATTAAACGCGTAGTTTGGCAGTAAAATTAAGCAAATAACATAATATAAACTTTGCATATATGTACCTACCCAATTTCGCACATATACCGCATATCTGTCAATAAACCCAAGCATGGTGGTTGCAGGGGGGCAGCATGCCCCCACCCCATACGTATAGCGCGAACCAATTCACTTGGCCTTGGCCAACCGTCGGTTGCGCAGAGAGAGGATTTAAGAGAATATACACGACACAAAACAAAACACAAAAACAAAATACACAGAAACCTGCGCAGTAGAATGGCCAAGTGAATTGGTACGCGCTGTATCTCACTCTGTCGCGCGACAGAATTAATAACACCAAATTTAAAACAGGGAGATTTTGTCCCGTGGGGATTTTCTCTCAGTCTTTTGGAGTAAGGGGTTCCAGCACAGGGGATTATGGAATAGGGGATTTTGGAAAAGGAGATAACGTAGGGATCCCGTGGCAAACATTCAGCCTTAATCAATTTTAGTCTGGCAGCTAATGGAAAGGCACACTTTCCAAAATACTTTCATCAAAAAATATAAGTATGGTAGCCAGAAAATCAACTTAAGGGTCATAATCTGAAATGGATTTAACTAGAATACAAGTGCAACAACAGATTTCAATTCTCCAGAATAATTTATTCCGTAGAAAAATGATTAGTGGTCTTGCTTTCAGCAAAATCAAATAGTAGAGTATGAGTTCTGCAAATGTCAGCGAATGTTTTAGATCCTAACACAGTTTTCACACCGATAAATGTGGAGGTCAATGGAGGAGGATGCCGCCGCTAAAATGATAACGACCACCTCGAAGTTATATCTGTCTATGCTCTATGGTGACGTTTTATCTGCGACATCGGTGTTGGGTGTCCTTTCTTGTTGACAGCATATCTATCACATCTCCTTGTCTAAATCCTTTTTTGACATCGAAGGTCTCGGTGAGTTCTTTACCAATTTTAAAAGAGCAACGTGCATTCTCCACCGTCATCCAGCACAATCCGACGTTTTTTGGCATCGATTTCACAACTATACTTTGTCCTGAAAATGCTGTCATATAGGCGGCCTTAAAATCGTTTTGAAATTCATGCGTTTTCTCCAATATCTGCCGCAGTGTGAACATTTGGTCGATGGTGGATTCTCCTGGTTTGAAGTTCACCGATCAGGTTGTTGATGAACGGTTTCAGGCGTTCCACAATACAGCAAATAATATCTTATAGGCGATGTTAAGAAGACTTAAGGATCGGCATCGGACAAACAATGCTGAAGTTCCATTCATCGTGCTAACAAATCTGGTAAATGATTCTTACTAGACGTTATTTCACAAAGGCGATTTTTCTGAGTTCTTATTGCCTTCCGTTTTCCTCATAAAGCATAACAACCATACTGATTTTTGGCTCTTGGTACAGATAAAAAACATTTCTAAAGATTTGGTACAGATTTTTAGTCTTCCAAACGGACACTCAGTCGAAAGCGTTTTTGCTTCAATCAAAAACATTTGGGAAGCCAAGTCTGCCACTCTTAACATCGACACACTCAAATCAATTTCTTGAAATGTAATTTAGATTACAATTTCATAGATTTCTACCATTTCCTGAAGAAGCTACAACTATTCACAAGAAAGGACAAAAATACGCATTCAAATAGGCTACTATGGTATAATTTTACCTCCGGACAAGATGATGTAACTGCTGGTGTAGGTCTAGGTATGTAGATGTCAGTTGATGATGATGACACACAGGCTGATGACGACGAATCAGATTCTTGAATATGTTTTCATAAGAAACATTTCACAATATTATATTATTTATATTTGGGCTAATTACTCATTATCATCTTCAGAATAAAAAAAAAAGGTATAAATTTGGTACACATTTGTGAGTTATCTTGGGATATTTGGGTACAGAATTTATGTATAACCCAATTAGGTATTCATTAGCAATAATATATTATTGTCCTGTATCTGATTAGCCAACGCAATGCTTTTTAAATGCATTCGACATCGAGACAATAATTATTCTATTTAGTTTTCTTTCTCATTTGCTAAATGCTTTAAGTTTCTTAAGAATTGGGGAATACCTTTGATCAAGTTCGAAAATTTGCACATCAATCGGTAGTGGATGGTGTCAAGCTAGTCGCTAGCACTACTCACTAGTGCCTAGCCTAGTAGTCGTGGTCGATTGGTCTACAAATTTGTATCGTCCAATTTCAAATCAGCTACTACTACCACCATACGCCTATAATAGCCGTTTTCCCAAAACTATGCAACAAATTTAACAATATTCATCAATAAGACTGTACAAATACAAATGCGCAAAAGCAGAGCGATAAGAAAGAGCCCTCCACAAGTTTTCCGCATTTCATTCCCATCCATACACATACTCTCATTGCGAAGTGAAGCGGTAGTCTCAAAATGGATTTCAAACCAATCTGGTGGGTGATTATATTTCTTATGGTTGCGCTGTTGGTGAATATTCCTGTAACAACTTCAACGCCGAAAAAGGTGATCTTTTTCGCTCCACTAAATGCAAATACAGCATCCATATTCAGGGCTAACGAAAACTGTCGTCTCGATCATAGAGGCCGCTGTCGCAAGGTAAGCTATTACCATTCGCTAACAACTGTCTTGGAAAAAACTAATCGTATATTATAGATCCACCGCGGCTAGCCTGAGTGCTTGTGAACGGAAGTAGTGATTGCAGTTTCTGTTTTAATTATATTTTTTGTGAATCATTTTATATGTATGTATTACCAAGTGGCCAAAACTTTGATTTTACCCAACGAGTCGCCTAATTTGTGTATAGCATTATTAATTTAACAGATCTTATCTACCTTTAGCTTTAAATGAAGAATACTCTTCGAAAGAAAATTATACCTGGCATCTCTTCTATTTACGCGCGATGTCAGCAAAAAAAAAATATAAAAGAACTATAGAACTATAGATACTTTGGACACTTGTTTAATAGGACTGCGATGCTTAATAATCTAACAAGTAGAGTTAAGAAAATTCCAAAAACCTCTAGAGTCATAAGAAACCTTTTTAAAAAAAATAAAGATTAGAATGTGCTTCGAAATGTACGAAATCGTCTTAAAAATCTTTTCCAAAAATAAACAAAAATAATTAAAAATTGTTCATCCTACAAGTTACAACCATTCGTACGTGTTTTTTTTTTTCTTGGCCGAATGAAAGGTACTGAGCGGTTGTATTGGGTGTAATAAAATCTTGAGTTGTGTCAAACGTGAGATAGAATCAAAAATTCAAAACCGCGGTTAAAAAACCTAAAATCGTATCGGAAAATGGTTCTAAAAATTCCAAACAATACCTAAGCCTTAATCAATTTTAGTCTGGCAGCTTATGGAAACGTTTACGCACTTTCCCAAAATACACTCAACAATAAAAATATAAGTATGGTTGCCAGAACATCATGTTATGGGTCAAATGATGTTATTAAAGCGTTATTTAGCTATATCGGCCATTAGCTGAACTAAATAAATCATCTCTTAAAGTTATTTTAATGCCCAAAACGCAGCAGGATTAGAATACACATGTTCTTATGTGGTGATACAAATGTAAATTCCACCGCAGCACTGCAACATGTCTCTATTTCTAAATCCACTGCATAGCAACGCAATGAATTAAATTAAATAGACTTGGCAGCATCGGATTTTTACTCTCACAAACATTCGTTTGTTTGTATTTTTATTTCTGGGACCTTACCCATTGCTTTGGTTTAATTGCAAATTTTATTTCGCATCATAAGCCTTCGGGTAATTAAAAAACTTCTAATAAACTGCAATCCTATTACATATTTCATAAACTGAAATGTATTTAACTAGCACATATAAGTGCAACAACAGCTTTAAATTCTCAGAATAATAATTTATTCCGTAGAATGATTAGTGGTCTTGCTGTCAGCAAAAGTAAATATACTAGTGGAGTATTATAAATTCTGCAATGTCAGCGAATATTGTAGATCCTAACAAAGTTTTCATACTGATGAATGTAGAGGTCAAATAGTTCATTCGTGCCATTTCGATAAAGCTGCGGCAAGCCAACTAATAGCCGCCATTATAGTGTTTGATTCTTGATCAAATCTTGAGCGTCGGATGAAAGAATACTGTTTGTGGGGAGGAATTTCATCTTCTTAAATAGCTTGCGGATGCCACTGCTAAAATGATAACATTTGTTTATGGTGACGTTCTGTTTGAGAAGTCGAAGTCGAAGTCGAAGTCGAAGTCAAAGTCGATATTGAGTTACCTTTCTGGTTGACGGCATAATGCTTTGGCTTGCCCTCATTGACCCATCTTCACCGCCTCCGTCTCAACACTCACACACGCGCCACTGACATTACGCTGCGTTCTGCCGATTTTGTCGATGTCGTCGGAGTACGCGGGTAATTGGACGGACTTTTGAAAGATCCTGGGTTTTGACGTTTGAGTTTTGCACTATATTCTTTCAAGAAAGTTGTTAAAGAAGTCAAATCGCCTTGCTAAATCCTTTTTTGACATCGAAGGTCTCTGTGAGTTCTTCACCAAACTTAATAGAGCAACGTGCATTCTCAGTGATGGGACTTCTACCACTTTTTGCTCAACCTAAAATTCTACCACCCACAAATCCAAATCTACCACTTTTTCAGACGGGGAAAAATGGAACAATAACGCATATAATAACAAATACCCACGCACTATAAGACTTATTTTCCATCATCCATATAATAGAAACCGAGTGGTTGAATAATTTTAAATTTTTGTGCACTGGAAAATTGGTATACTGGTACTGAACTTTAAAAAAAAAATCTGTGACGCTTTATGAGGTGACGTTTATAGAGCTCAAGAAAATTTGTTCTGAATGTTTGCAAAAAATTATTCATCATATTTTGGGTATTGATAGCATAATAGCAGCATTTATGGTATGTTTTAAAAATCTACCACTTTCTACCACTTTTTGATTTCCCAATATACCACCGTTTGCCTACCCTCAAGTCCCAACACTGGCATTCTCCATCGTCATCCAGCTCAAACGGACGCGACGTAGCGATGTCAAAACTATACATTGATCTGTATAGCTCGTCCCTATAAATGCTGTCATAAAGGCGGTCAAAGTCGATAAACAGGTGATGGGTATCGATTTGGAAGACCATTTTTTGGAAATGAAGGGCAAATCAATTTCGTATGAAATTATTAATTTTTTTAAGTATTGCTTTTTTCGATAAGTCTGCCAATGCTGACTGCATTTCAATTCATTTGTGAATTTTAAAAGATCTTATTCAGCAAAGTAGATATGGAGGAAATAATAATTGCTAGCCAACTGCAAATTTAGAGGTTTCCTGACGTTGAAATACAGTTTGAATCACCAAAAAAGAAGGACATTTCAAAACTGAATCTGACTATAAAACTGCTGATTTCGGTAGTGAAAAAAATAAATAAATAAATAAATAAATAGGTGGCGCAACAGGCGGTAGACACCCTAGGCGCTAGGCTCAGCTTCTCGCAACCATTCGTTTGTATGAGTTTCTATTTTTGGGACGAATGGAAGGGACCTACTCCTACATTTTATGCTGAGTCCTGAGTCCGAACGGCTGAATTGAGAAGCTTTTTCAGGACAGTCATACTCTCGGATGTTTGTCAGACGTTCGCGAGAGGTGGCGCAGTAGAAAAAACCTTAAGATGTAATTTGTGTTTTTCCGGGGATCGAACCTGGGATCCCTCGCACAGTAGTCCAGCACACTAACCACTGCGCTACTGGGCCCACGGTAGTGAAAATGCGTTTTAATATTTTCTATGCTACAAAAAAACGTCAAAAACGTAAGTGTGAGTTGGCTGTAAAAATCAAAACAAAGAATTTCTTATAAAATTGTATGTTCCGAGTCGACCACTTTTAACATCGACACACTCAAATGAATTTTGTTCTTGAAATGTAATTTATATTACAATTTTGTTGATTTCTACCTTTTCCTAAAGAAACTAGCTGCAACTATTCACATAGAAAGGATAAAAGCGCATTCAAAGACGCTACTTATGTGTCCAGTATAATTTTCCCTCCGAAAAAGATGAGGAAACTGCTTGTGTCAGTAGTTGATGACACACAAGCTGATGACGACGAATCAGATTCTTGAATATGTTTTCTTAAGAAATATTTCATATCATACTATTTATATTTGCGCTAATTTCTTCATTAGATATCATCTTCAGAATAAAAAAAGTACAAATTTGGTACACGTTTTTGAGTGATTTTGAGACACTTGGGTACAGAAATTATAACCCAATTAGCAATAATAATAATTATATTCGAGATTGAGATAATAATTTTCAAGTTTCCTTTCGCATTTGCTGACTATGTACTTTAATGTTCCTTAAGAATTGCGGAAGACCGTTGAGCAAGTTCAAAACTTTGTACATCAATCGATTGTTGATCTTAATAGTGCCGAGCTAGTCGCTAGCGCCTAGGCTTGCTTTATGGTCGTAATCGATTGGTATCCAAAAATTTGTATCGTCCAATTTCAAATCACCTACCACCACCCCACGGCTATAGCCGTTTTCCCAAAACTATGCAACCAATTTAACAATCTTCATCAATGAGACTGTATACAAATGCGCAAATGCGGAGCGATAACACTCCGTACTTGCCCTGCATTCCGTTAACTCACTCAAAACCTAAAGCCATAGTCTGAAAATGAATTTCAAAGCAATCAGTTCGGTGATCATCTTCCTGCTCGTTTCGCTGCTGGCGAATATCTCAGTTACAACACCAGCCCCGAGGCAGGTTATATTCTACACCTACACAGAAGGTCCAACTGTAAATAAGGGTAGCATATTAGTGACTGCAGAGAGGTGCAAACTGGACTTTAGAGGACGATGTCGTAAGGTAAGCATGAACTAAATTGTACCTTATCTAAGTCAACGAAACTAATCAGATATTCTGCCTCCCCCCGAACATAGGTCAGACGATGGAGAGTTGCCTGATTGACTCCGTACAACAAAATGTATCTGTCGGCGTTTTATTTATGAAAAGTTTTAAAAAAATGTTCTTTTTTGTTTAGTGGTTTGATGAATACAGTCAAATGTGAATAAATTTGTAAGCAATGTGCTTGACCAGTGATTAGATTTCTGTGAGGAAATTTTTTTGGTGATTTGAAGAAACTAGTTGCCTGAGTCATTTGCCATGTACTTGTATAAACATTAGACATCCATTGTTCAAGTGCAGTGATTCTAATCGATCGATGGTTATTTATGATAACATGGTAACGGTATTCACTATACGTCATGATAACGCGCAATTCAAGGCAGACAATCCATGGGTTTGTAGTTTGTTTACCTCAGTGCTTAAGAACGTTAAACCGGTCAATTCATGGGTTCACATTATGTTGGGTACTATACACATTCTTGAGTCGCTTATCGGTAAAAATATAATTTTTATCATGCTGTTGGTGGACGTTTTTATTTTTCTCCTTCCTGTTAATTTGTGCAGATTGTTTTTGGCTTAATTCGATAAGAGAAATTAATATTATCATGCAACTAAAATTACCAGTCAGTTGTCAAAATGTATTTGTAAAATTAAGTGCGTACAAGTACCGAACCATTTGCTAGTAAAAATGGAAATACAACCGAATCGGAGACGGAATTTGTCGAAATTAGGTTCATTGTGATACCGCAAGCAGAGTCGGATATGCCCACTACTTTTGGACCCAATTTGTTTCGGTAATATCCGCAAGTTTACCGAAGAAATATCTACTCTCCTAAAATTAGGTAATTAGGATAGCGGCGGGAAGTTGGATTGTATTTGATGATTTCCAGTTCATGACGAAAGATTGAGAGTTACTGAAAGTTATTCCACTTAAGGATTCGCTACCCGGGATTCTCGTAAGGGATATGGTAGGACTTCGAATATGAAAGAATTTTTATAAAGTACCTAACTAAAAATTATTTTCACCAAAAAGTTGTCACTATAGGTTAGGTAGGTCTAGGTACTTATAATGGCATCAGAAATAGATTGCGGCTAGGATTTCTGAATTGCGCAGTGCTTCATAGATCGAAGTGTTGATGCAAATCGCAATGAAATAAAATTCAGAGATGAACATTTTACGAATATGTATAAGCAGAAGTATCCAAAGGCAACTGCATTGGATTGATGACACGATCCCGAAAACCAAAATCCCGAAAATCCAAAATCCCGAAAAACCAAAATCCCGAAAACCCAAAATCCTGAAAAAAGAATCGCGAAAACGAGATCCCGAAAAATTATATAAAATGAAAAATTTGCGCAAAAACGGGATCTCGTTTTCGAGATTCTTTATTTTGTTTTGAATGTAAAATAGAAAGTGTTTGTCCATTCCATTTACCGTAATAATGTTTTGTAATGTTGCGCTGCAATTCGTAATGTTCATTCAGTTGTGCTGATCTCATATAGTGTGATAGCTGACCGATTAGATTTTAGCCACTGAACATCGTAATACAAAGTGAGTAGAAAAAGGTAGTCCTGCATACTCCCCTAATTTTTGGTCGGTTTGTAACCTTTTGAAACAAAATCTGCCGCGGACACAGAACAACGTAGAGGCGTGGCTCCGCCGCGCGCCGGCTGAAAGTTCTCGCAGGGCATTCACACATTGGTTTTTTGCTATTTTATGTGAAGAGCAAATCCGTGTGAAAACATGTTTGGCTAAAATAATTGCCGGTGAGATGCAAGAACTAAGAAAACGTTATGTAGCGAAGGAAAAAAAATACAAAATTTTACGCGGAACGTAACGAGCGTTCTGAAATAAGTTTACTAACAGGAATTGCTTACAATATGAACTTGTATTAGATATTGTTTTGTCATGGATCGTTTTTTATATGTTTTTGTTAATAAGACTTAAACTGTTTTTGTTATATTTTATTTATTTGAAGTTTGTTATTTTGTTAAATAAATTTGGCTTATATTTTTGTTGCTACAGTAAAATTTTTAGTTTCACTTTCGGAATTTTGGCCTTTCGGAATTTTGGATTTTCCGGATTGTGGCTTTTCGGGATTTTGGTTTTTCGGGATTGTGGGTTTTCGGGACTTTGGATTTTCGGGATTTTGGGCTTTCGGGATTACATTTTTTGGGATTCTGTCCGACTCCCAACTGTATAAGATCTGTCAACATCCACAAAAGTCATGTCGAAAAGAGACAATTGGCCATTTTGGATACATTTAAAAAAAAACAAATTTCCTCTCCAAAATTGTTGCACAGTTTATCTTATGTAGAATAAACTATTTTAGGAAAAAATATAATTTTAAGTGAAAATTCGATTTTCTATAGGTATTGGAAACCTCAGCCTAAGATTGGAAATGTTTTTTGTTTGGGAGGTGCAGTCAGTTTTTTGACGCGTTTTTGGTGAGTTTTATGATTTGTTTTTGGTAAATTTTTTGACGAATTTTTTTTTAGCAATGGTGGGTTTTTGATGCGTATTTTGAGGCATTTTTTGGGACATTTTTTTTGTAACTATTTTGAGGCGTTATTTGACGCGTTTTTTAAGGCTTTTTAGGGCGTATTTTGGTGTGTTTTTGGCACGTTTTTTAATGCTAGACTTAAGAACAAACAGACAGACGTTGCATTTTATACCCATATTCCATCATATACATATAATTATATATTTGCGTTTAAGAATATGAGCAAGACGAATAACGCAGAGAAAACTGTGTTCATATAGACACATTTAGCGATTTCCGACAATACAAATGTAGATGTACAGAACTAATCAAAAATTAAATCTTCATTACGCTATTTGTTTTAGTAGTACCTACCAGTGTTCTTATATCGTGGGATTTATCCCCTTTTGTGGTAATTTCGATGTCCGAAAAGCCTTCCGTGGGATAAAGGGAAAAGGCACCAAAATCGTGGGAATTTCAGAAATCTGACAAAAAAAAATTTAAAGCCAAAATTTTGTGAAATTTCATTAAAACTGTTACAATTCATAACAATTATCAGCACAAATAAAAAGAGCTCATGTATATAGCCTCTTAACAAAAAAATTCTAGTACAAAAACAATCTGACGGCGCGGCACAGCGAGAGCGCATGTAACTAGACCTCTAGCACCAGAGGTAAAGTGACATTGGAATGGAACCAGTTTAAATTCATATTACTTTATCTTCATGAGCATCAAAAATTTATTTTGTGTAACTTCTACACTTCTACTTTTCTTTGTTTTTTATTAAATTGATTTAGACTCGATAGATTTGTTTGGGCAGTTCATTATTTTTCTTTCAATTTACCAGTTAATTTTGTGGGCGCAGTGGCTCAGCGGTTAATGTGCGAGAGGTCCCAGGTTTGATCCCCGGAAAATAACAAATTACAAGTTTTTTCCACAGCACCACCTCTCGCGAATGTCTGATAAACATCTGAAAGTATAACTGTACTGAAAAATCTTCGCAATTCAGACGTTCGGAGTCGGCATAAAATGGTAGGTCCCTTCCATTAGCCCCAAAAATAAAAACTCACAGAAACTAATGGTTGTGTGAAGCTGATCTAATAGGGTGCCTATACGGACTAACTATTTATTTATTTATTTAGTTAATTTTGCGCTAGATTGAAACATTTCCCAGAAAAGGATATTTCAAAATGAGCTAGAGCTCCAGCGCAAATGCTGAAATGTCAGTTTTTTTATATGGAGTTTGGCATAGTCATCTAGCGGTCAATGGAACGCGGCCATTGTGATTTTCTTTCAATACCTATCTACCTAATAAAAATAAATTCATTTTTTTTTTGTCTTTTTAATGCATCATGGAAATTTTTCCACGTTTCCTGGGAAAAATGAAGAGAGAGTCCTAATAAGACTGGTACCTACCTACATGCTTTGAAACAATTTCTACCATATTTCTGGTACCTCTTTCACCGCTACTACTGTTCTCATACAATAACCCCCAAACTATGCACCGAAAATGTCTACTTGAACTTCAATTTTGCTTGGCAAAAGGTTATCAAAATAATGCTGGCTATTTATGGTTTTTCGATTATCACAATTTATACAAATTTAGTTCGACTCATCGAATCAGTGTGGTTTCCTTGAGCATGGCCTTAGCAAGGTTTCTGTCGACTTTTGTCGTATTTTTCGCAATAACTTTTGTTATTTCCGTTGAAAGTTCGCTGAATCAAAATGTAAATGTTATTTACACTCGTTACGTTCGTCGAAGACCCTTAGATCGTGATAGCAATGGATACGTCGATGAGGTAGTGGAAGTCTTTAATACCAGGCGTAGACCACCACCATTTGCATTTTTAAACGATGAGACTTTAACAAGATTTGTTCGATGCGATTATGATCCTTCCCTACCTGACTGTGAGTAGAAGTGTACAAAAAATAATGGCATTCATTTTAAGAAAATAAAAATGTGTTTCTTCCTTAGGTGCTGAATCTGGAGTAAGAACAACTTCAGTGAAGCCAGAGAGTACATCGACAGCTAGAACAACAACTACAACACGCGCAACATCCACTCGAAGAACAACTACTACAACTACCACCCGATCGACACCTTCAATACCAACTACAACATCAACTACGCCACCAACTACATCATCTACATCAACTACAACACCAACTATAAATCTTCCTTCAATACCCGAGGCACCAACTACAGAAGAACTGCCCCTTCTACCAGACATCGAAGAGAATAATGATGATAATGATTATAATGAACCTGACGACAACTATACATCCAATAATGAAGAAGAAAAAGACACAAATGTTGATTACATTGATTATGATCCTAAAGATAATAAATATACTGGAGAAGACGGTGACTATCTGCCGGAAGATAATGAAATCGAGGAGACTGTTGTTAGTCCAGATCAGGACAATGAGGAAAATAATGATATTGTTGAAAGTGCAGCTTTAACGCAAGAAACAACAACAACAAAGCCGAAATCACTATTTTCTTGGTTTTGAGAAGTCATTATTTGTATTGCGTCGAAATAGAAGTATAAGTGTATCTAAGGACCTACTCTAGTTTTTGTTTTTTTTTACTTGGCTTGGTCAATGCTACCTATTTATTTGTTGTTTACTTACTATAGAGCAAAACATTATATAGCATAGTCCCCTAGAGCTGTGATGTACTTTCCAGCATGCAGCCATCGGATCACTCGTAACCAGTACAGTATCAATTATGATTGTGGAAAACTAAACTCGACGTAATATGTCATGGGAACTATTCCAAGATACCTTGCACAGGTTATTATATAGGTTATTTAGACACTGACAGCTGTTTCCCGCTCGAAATCTTGACAGAAAGTCAGTATCATACCTCCGCGGAACGAAATGAGTCGCTTTACGCTTGACCAACGTTGGGAAATATTGAAAACTTATTTTCAAAGTGAGTGCTGTGTAGCCCAAACAGTGTGTTTTTTTGAAAATTATTGGACAACGATTTTGGGCGAAAATCATCTTTTCTCACGAAGCGTTACGTTAACAAACAAAATTGCCGCATCTACTATAAATAAATAGGTGGCGCAACAGGCACGTGACACCCTAGGCCTAGCTTCTGGCAAACATTTTTGTTTGTGTGAGTTTCTATTTTTGGGACGAATGGAAGGGACCTACAATTATTGAGAAGCTTTTTCAGGACAGTCATACTCTCGGATGTTTGTCAGACGTACGCGAGAGGTGGCGCAGTAGAAAAAACCTTAAGATGTAATTTGTGTTTTTCCGGGTATCGAACCTGGGATCCCTCGAACAGTATTCCATCACACTAACCACAGCGCTACTGCCGCATCTGGGGCTCGAAAAACCCACACGTTATTGTCGAGAAACGAGAAGCCAATGCATCACAGCCGTCTTAGCGATGTCAATTGGCCGCCTCGGAGTTTCGATTAGACCCCTTTTGGAAAAGGTAGATTCAGTCTGTGAATGTGGTGAACACAGCAAAGCGCATTAAGTACTTTTACAACGGGAGCGAAGCTGAAGATAAATGTTAGTTTTCTATATAAAATATGTTGTAATCAAGCGTGATCCCTCTTAATTCAACCGAGTCTTGAAGCCTTTCGTTACTTAGTAGAATGTTTCCATCACAGATTGGCAGTATCTACTTCCGTTCTTGTTCATTTGACATAAGGAAAGGATAGTATATCTGAATCAGTGGTGATCTTCGCTTACTCTTACTGCTTATTCGTGATTCCAAAAGATCTCTCAAATCTAAAGTGTGCCTCCAAGTCTAAGGATATGCTAACTATAGGTATATTAAGTCTGCAAACTTGTGACATTATCTAGATAGATGAGAAATCTTGTTCAGTTCTATTACAGGAGTTAAAACATAACAAACTATTAAAAACATTTGTGGGAAATGATCATACCGACGAAAGATATTCAAAATCAAGAATACAAAATTACTAATCTTGTGCTTGTCAAGCATTGGGTTCATTTTGTCTTCAGGGGATATGAAAAACAGCGTAGTAGATAGTAGATAGATACAAAATCAGGACGCACAGCCTACCTACTATACCATAATTAGCATCTGTATATCAGTGGATAAGGAATCGACTGTACATAGCTCGGTACATAGGCAGGATACAAGCAATAACTCCGACTTGAATATGGAAAATCGTCCGCTCTAACGGGCCGAATAAGAGTAAGAGCAATCTTGAAGAGTATGATTGTCTTGGTAGCCTACATACATTATGTTGACTTCTTTGGGACTCCTTCCTTCGATTGAACAGCATACTTACTGGTCCTTACAAACAGTCATTTCCGTAGGTCACAATAACTTATTATACGTACATTTATGGAGAATTTAACGATTGTGAACTTGTAGTAGCTGTATAGTCGTAGTGGATTGAAAAATGATTATAATTTCCACGCAGTGACTTTTAAAATACTTTAAAGGCTACACAACGACATGTATATTATGTAAATCCAAAAAAAAAAGCCACCTATTTGACCTCTTCGAACAACCCAACCGACGGGCGGACGTCACAGCTCCAGCACTTTGCAAACAAATCCCACACACTCAATTTCTAAAAATAAACTTGAGTATCGAATAAATTTATTGTGTTCACTTAAATACTGATATAAGATAACATCGCACATATTTAATTCTTTTTACAATCGCCCAAAGCATCCAGAATGAATCCCTTTCCGCACTTCTGCTCAGCCTTTAGTACATCCGGATTAATGAGTTCTACATTCGAAAGAAAACTATGTGAAGTCTCCTCTGATGACGTACTCATCTTATCCTTCATTTCCCCGAATTTGGTCTTCATGTCTGATCCGAATTTTTTGGCACTCTCCTTGAACTTCTTTGCTCCTTCTTTGATTTCGCCGCCAAGTTTCTTAGCGCCTTCCTGCACCGTGATGGCTCCCTTTTGGATTGTACAACCGACATTTTTGAAGAACAAGGATAGGTCACTCTCCTCGCTATTGGTGGATTTTTCCAATTTACCATCGATACATTCCGCGTGGACACTGACCGACGCCACGGCAAGGACGAAAACGCTTACAATGAGTAACTGCTTCATTATAATGATTTGTATTTTTTTTTTTTGTATGTTACTTCCACCCGTGTGGAGATTCTTTGCGCGACTGACTAAGTTCGTGTATATTACGCTGCTAGTTATTTAGTTAGTCAAATGAGTTAATTCCAGACAAGTGGACTGACGGTCAGCGTCAGAAGACTTACTTGATTTGTTATACTTGTGGCCGGTTACGGTGAATAACAAACGCACTGCAAGGGAATTGATTCATCATAAAGTTCGTCTCAAAGTTTAAGGCCTCAATTGTAAAACTGCGGTTTGTTGTTATGGTTTTGTTTGATTATTGTATGTAGTATGAAAGGTTATCATTGTGTCCCCAACAAATTCTTATTATGCACACAAAATTCTTCGCAATTAATGAAAGCAGTGGGGAATTCTTATAAGTAGGGAATAAGGTGGGTAATAGCACATTTGAATTTGAGGCTCTTGTCTTATTGGGAAAATACTTCCTCGAACTATACCTACCTATACTTCAAGGAACAGTTTAGGTTTTTGCATAACTCAGTAGAGGCAAGGCTGCTCTGATTTATTTTTAGTACATTTAGGGCCAGTTTCAAGACTAGCTGATAAAGTCTCGGATATAGTCTATCCGGAATTTATAGGTATGTCAGATAAAATTCAACTTTCGGTTTCAAAGGTTTCGGATAGTGATAGCTGACAGATAAAGTCTCGGATAGTTCAAGTCAAGTGGCTGTTAAAGTCACTATCCGGAAGATAAACAAAATATTTGATTGACGTGGCTGCACAAAATATACATACTTCCAGAGCATTATTTCGTGGCATAGACAGCAATTCAGACTAACATGAGTTTTTAGAAGACGTATTTGAAGAATATTACGCAGAGTATTTCGCCCAAGGCCAAATTATTTTGAAACCCTCGGCCATGAATATTTCAGAATTCGATTCCGGTTTACCGAAACGGCAGAAAACGCCTGTGGAAGGAAAATTGTATTCACTTTTTTCCTAAACATTTCTACCACGAATGGACTGTAACAACTACCCAAAAACGTAGTTCGATAAGCCGAAAATCACTCACTATTTCTTATCCTATACCCCTTTCCCCTGATGGGTTGGACGAAGGTGTCATACGACCCGTGCCGATAATCAGCCTGGTTGGAGGCCAAGTTTAAAGAATAGCTCAGCCGTAAACGGAGTATCTGGAGTATCTGCTCCAGTTCCTCTGTTAGAATTCTTTTTTGTATTTTTGCTGCTTCAATTTTTTCTTTCGTTAATTTATCAAAAGTTTTTTTTTAGACCTAAAACAACAAAAAATATTAGAAAACACGAAACAAACAAATGACATGTGTATCGAAACAAACTTAGTGGCTGATACATTTTTCCGCAAGTTAGTTTATCAGAAACTTTGACGATGAAACAGAAAAAAAATATCAGTAGCTTTTATCTGGTGGAAACAGTTATGTGTCGGCTAACTATCCGGAACCTTTGAAACTGGCCCTTAAACTTTCCATATTTGAGGTTTTTGTATTTGGCACTTTTGTGGTATTATTTGACTGACAATAAGTCTTTCAGTATTCTCTATGGTCAATATGTCAACCTTGGAAATTCCTTACAAAGCTTACCACTATTAATTGATGTCTTCCCATTTTAGTTAATCTATTTTGGAGGTCACATCCACAGTATGCCTACGTCGAATATATACTCAGAGCAGAGGTTAAAAAAATGTTTATCTTGATTGAGCAGTCGATTTGCAATGCCTTTGTTTAGGATTTATTTTTTTAGAATGGATTACATTTTCTGATACTCAAGGCGATGGATTTCTAAAAAAATAGTTCACAAATCATCTGAATTAATGACTAGCGAAGGAAAATTGGTACAGAAAAACCAACTCCCTTTTTTTGTTTGCCTTTCTGTTTCCAGATTTCTGTTTAAATATATTTTCAAAATGTTCTTGGTACCACATATCCATTTCCTTCTTTCATATCGTTTTGTTCTTGGAAAATTCCCAAAATTTATGTCTTATTGATGAACATTTGCCGGGTAGGCAAATTAGTATGATAGCATTATTCATTAAATTCACAGTACCAAACTTTCATAGGTAAAGTTCTATTTAATCAACTTGAAGAGGCTAACAGATAAAAATATAACGATTTTGAGAAAAATGATATACTGCACACTTCGAAAACTGGGTTTTCTAAGAACGGGCTTAAATGTCACACATGAAAAATTACCAAATAGATACTTAAGCTCTAAACCTCGAGAATGAGCCACCAATATCGCGACTGTTGACGATGGCATACAAAATTCAAAATAATCGAAGCTAGTTCGCCATAAATTCAAAACCGTATTTTCTAGTCACCTACATATACTTGTAAGTTGGTCAAATAGGCCACAGGTCATCTTTGCAAATTTTGAACCATTATCTATATAGCTATGGTTTTTGCAGTTCCTACACTTAATTATGTAGGTTGGCTACATTTACTCGGTGGTGGTGGAACAATATCAGTGTTTAGCTTTGACAAATAAAAGTGACAGTTCGTATTTTCTTGTAATTATGAAAATGGACTAGTAATTTATAAAAATAGCCTACTGAAGAAAAATCTTAAAGAATGACAAAATTAAAATGTATAGGTTCATTAGGTCTCGAGTATTTGGCATCCCAATACCCTAAAATTTTTATTAAAACTATTTGTTATAACTTAAATTGACCAACTGTGTAAAATATAAATCCAATATTCCCCCTAAGTCTGTACAAATAAAATTCAATATGATGAGTGTGACAATTTAATAACATTTTTCTCCGTCACCGGTACACTATCTACAATTTCAGTCTAAAATTATGACAATCAAGCGGCAACGATCTCCAAGCTAATTGTTAAATTGAAAGTAATCTGATCCAATATAGCTACCTACAAGTATAAGTAGCTGGTTGGACAATGTGATTGTAATTTCTCGAAACAGTCATATTGAGATACATACTTACAATATGTAATAAATTCCCCGTTTGTATTTACGCAATAGAGGTGATCCAGTTCGGTTCGCGTGAACCAGTAATTCGATGATTTGACTTGTAAATAAAACTGAATGATTCATTTATGGAAAAGTTAAAAAAAAAAAATGTATAAAAACACTATTGCGCGCGACTTAAAGTAGGTAATCAGGGAGCATTGCCTGATTGACAATCGTCGTCGTGTATGGGTATGGGTATATTTTATACCCTACATTTTATATAGGGTAAGGGGGGCGGCTTGCATTGTCAAATCCATTGCTGCAGTAAATTGATATCGAAATAATTTTATACAGAAAAAAAAATACATTTGTTAATCGCATCTGGAAGATAATAGGGTTATGTAACTCCATGCGAAAATATATCCCAGTAATTTTTAATTACATGGGAATGTTGAAAGGATTTCTCCAACCTGTCAAAGTCCTGAAAAATAGTGAAGTAAATAAATGTGTTTATCAGAATTCAGAATCAAAAACGATATATTCCACTTTTTGGAAAAATCGAGTGCATTTTAATTCTCCCATATATATTCCACTTTTTGGAAAAATCGAGTGCATTTTAATTCTCCCTCTTGAGATCTATCTATTGCTGTTTATATTTGTTTCCAAAGCCAACTAATTCCAGAGTAATTTTGACTTGAATTTGTGGGTTAGAATCAAAACCGATGTATTCCATTATCTATTCCTAGTTAAAATCAAAATACATAGCTAGCTCTATTTCAATACTAAATTCATTTCTTTTTTACTGTAAGAATTAAAATACATAAATGTATTCCAAAAAAAGGCGGGAAAATCCGCAAATCTGTCAAACTTTTTATTTTGTTTCCTTTCTTTGTTGGAGTATGTTGTATGTACATAGTTTATATATTTATCAGTTTTTGTTAAACGATAGGTTCGTGTACTTTCAGCATAGAAAAATGAAAAATCTCAAATCTCAAAAATCGAGAGAGAAATCTGTCAATTTACAGAGAAGTACCTGACCGGTTTTCTTACAAAAAGTTAAGGAAATGTCACTTCGACATTCGTAAAATAAACGTTAACGGCAGAAGCTACAAAATAAGTTGAATTTTAATTTTTTATAAGCAATAAAATACCTATTAAACCTAACATTTTGAATGCGCTGATTAGTTCTAGGAGAACATTCAATTACAACTTCTTCCTCCGACATCGTTGAAGACAAAAAAATAGAGTTTTATTTGTCAAACTTTTGAGCTGTCACTTAGATGACAGTTTTCATTTTTCAGTAGGTAATGCTGGGTTTCCACTTGTCGATTTGAAATTGACAAATGACGTATTTTTTATAATTGAGAAGATATTGATACGAACAACAGTGAAAAATGGAATTTAAATTCCAATTGAAATTAGAGAAGCTGAAAAAAAATTGTACAGAAAGAAAGTACAGAGTGAATGGGGTTGTTGGATGCGAAGAGTATAAACTACCCACAGAAGCCCTGTGGTAAGAAATCGCCGACGCGATTCACATTCAAAGGCCACCTCGACAAATACGGAAAAAAGTGGTGTCAAGCTGCCAATGAAACCGTCTCGATTTCCTGAATGCTCCTGAGTCATCGAAGCAAGAATTTCATCGAATTGTTTTAAGTCCATTTGCAATAATTTGCGATAAAGTTGCGGCTCCTCAGCTTGCAATTTGGATTAAGAATCCTTCCTGCTGACAACAGGCCACCCACTCCTTCGTCCAAACACTACGTCATTTTTGTGTCAATTCTTCATCCTTTATTTTGTTCCATAATCCGTACTGCAAAAACCAAGGAACTAAAAGTTTAATTTGTCTGACATTGTATGACAACGGATAGACTAATTTTAAATACTGAAATATCTGACAATGGTGTGAACACATAATTTTCAGCCTGACAACGTTGTCAGAAAAGTCATTGTCTGACCATTGTTACACTTTCATCTGTCAATCAAATCTTACAACCGTCTGAACGAACAATTTTGTATTGTAAGGTAGTTGGCTATTGTTAGCTCATTGCCAGTCATTGTCAGAGCATTGACAAATCTGACAATATTGTATCGCGTGTACTTAGCTTTAGGCAAGATTTTGTGCCTTAGTTCTATGATAAACTGTCACCTCAATATTTAGGTGCCTTAAGCACATTGAACGCGGTCATTCAGAGTGGCCAGGCCAGTGTTTACCTGCGTCTATCTGTGTTGTAGGGGCACCATGAAATAACTTATACGGAAATAACTTATATAGCAGTTATCACGGTTTAAACCGTAATAACTTATATATGAATTATTGCGTTTTCAATCCGCAATAACTAATATATAAGTAATTTCGGTTTTAAATCGTAATAACTTATATATAAGTTATTACGATTCATATATAATTCATATATAAGTTATTAAGAAAATTCGTGGAAAATTACAGTTAGTCTCTATTTTTCACTCCTATGAAGGAAAATGCATTCATTGTTATTTCGGTTTCATGTCGTAATAACTTATATATGAATTATTGCGGATTCAACCCGCAATTACTTATATATAAGTTATTGCGGATTTAAAAACGAAATAACTTATATATAAGCTATTGCGGTTCCATATCGTAATAACTTATATGACCGTTATCATATAAATTACTACGGTTTGAAACCGTAGTAACTGTTATATAAGTTATTTCCGTATAAGTTATTTCGGGGCCCCGTTGTAGGACTAAGGTTTTTCGAGTGGATTCGGAAATGGAAATGTTGACTACCTAATTGACACTCGGTCGTCGGTCATACCGCGTCTAGCGGATTTCGGCAGAACCCTAATCACAGGATAAGTCGCTCCTATAACTGTCAAATCGTATGAAAATTTGTGTTTCGAAAAATTAAAAAATTAAATTTAATAAGTAGAGACTGTTATTTACCAAGTTTATTAGTGAATTTAAGAGAAAAAATATTAAAAAGTAAATTTATACCAATAAACAGCTATAAAAACAAGCTAATAAATAGATTTTGATTCTTTTAAATATGTTGATGTGAAATAAATGTAATTGTACCCGTCCCTCGTGAAAACGATTTGTGAAAAGTACGTGATAATTGAAATTAAATATATTGAAGTTAATATTTTCATATTGAATAGATTTTGTGGTCAAGTGCAAGAATGATGGCAGAAGAAGCTAATGTACATTAAAAACTGGGGAACTCGTACAGGAATCCAAATATGTATAATCTATGCACCGAATTCCCAAAAAGTTAATAATGATCGGAACAATTCAAATAATTTTCTTATTTGTAGCCGCCACTTGAAAAAGAACAAATTTTAACTCCTCTTTCACAAGGATATCTTCTTATATTATCTTCTCGTGGACTAAGCATTCCCAACTAAAAACCTGCCGCAATCCTGTATTGCGTGTGAAGAAAATTAAATCCAAATATGAGATATATATTATTGTAAATCCTAAAGGACAACAGATAACACAATAAAAAAAATTGTTCTATAATTGGTAACTTCTGATGCTTTGTTTACAATTTTTTAAGGCATGATTTTATTCGCATCTCTTAGTTTTTCACAAATATTTTACTTGTTTTTTATACTTTGACATTTTGTAGAGGCATTCTGATATCAAATTTGTTAATGTCTATACAATAAATTTAAAATAGAATGTTTTGCGCGCACTTCCAATTTATAATTTCAGTAGGAACTTCTGTGATGAAATCAACTGTCACAAAACTTATCCTGTGATTCGGGTACTCAAAAATCTTGGTAGGTGGAGTGGAAATCAATTTACCGAGTCACAATATAAGAAGAAACAAATTAGAGTGCCCATTATATAAGTATGTATTTGAATTCTGAATAAGCTGCCTACTAATAATAATATATAAATCGGTTGACAGGTCTAATTAATTTAAAAATAGAGTATACACTATTATAAATCAACTAGATTCACAATATAAAAATATCTTACAAGTACCTACAATATTGGAGGACTAATTTAATAATGGTTAAGCAAGACATAATTGCTTTCATCCAACGCATTCCGATGATTAGTAAAAATTGCTATTCCTGCTGCGCTGAGTTTTAACCATTAATAAGAAGCAACAAGCAAGTACAATTGCTTGCTATGTACAAACATATTCTGCAAATATGTTGCCTGTAGATACGTAAATTTAACCTTTTTTAGAATTTATTTGCGAGCATTTTGTTGTACGATTTGCTAAATAGTTTAACGGCATTTTTAACAGCAATAGTACCGATCTCTCTAATCTAAAAGACTTTAATTTTTTTAATAAGCTGCCTAATTTTTGTAAAAATATAGCATAATTTAAAAACCTTTGAAACTTTAAATTAATACGAAAGTTCACTTTAAGAGAGTTCTCCATAGTACGTATGGAATATTGATTGAGACCGAAAGTTCGCTTTAACCATGTTCGCTTTTAACGGTCACTGCTGTATATTTATTGTCGCAGGGTGTTCACAATAAACTGTCAAAGCATCTGCATCCAGCTTGTAGGCAATAGTAGAAAATCATGAAACTTGATGTTGGGCAATATTCTACTTTACCATTCTGCTTATGAGTTTATTCTCTATCCTACTGCATCATTTCATTTTATTTATATGGATTGCCTCATACAATAACACTCGTATAGTTACTGCACCAACTAAGAAAAGTCTCGTACAAATAGCAATAACCTCACAATCGATAAACGTCATCTACCGTGAGTGTTAACACAGACATCATTTTAAAACCACAATACATGCACTTTAAAATTATTATTAAATTTTTATTTCCAAATATCATTCTTAATCACAAAGCATTTCATTTCACAATGAGTCATTTAATGACTAAATAATTTTCTGGCACTTGCCCTGCGCATCGAGAATTTGGCCATCAGTGCATTCTCCTGAAAAGTCAATTTCATTAACCTCAGCTGGGATTTCCATAACCTCAGTGACATCCGATTCTGTTGCAGTTGCAGCATTAGTCGTGCTATTATCAACGGCCATCCACTTTCCCATTAGATCATTCAGGGTGCTAATGACTCCTTCGCCGAATTTCTTTGCAGTCTCCTCCAGCTTCTTGGCTTCCTTTTCCATCTGCTCCACCCACGGCTTCGCCTTTTCCAGAGTGCATTGGACACTCTTGAAGAACTGATGTACTTCGCTTGTATCTTCTCTATCAACAGCACCACACACGGCAGCTGCATCCGCTGTCTTAGCTACTGCGCCCAGCAAAACGTACAGGGTCAATGACACCGCAAAGAGTCTTTTCATATTGAATCCGCAGACTTACACCAGAAATGAACCGAACCCCAAGGCGATCTATTGAAAACTAAAACAAGTTCTGCAACCTGAGTGAAAATGTTATTTTGGCCTTAAGCCACGGGGCAACTTTCTGATGGTATTTGCAGAGGAGCAGTAGGAAAGGTATGGTCCAAGAACCTTTATTTGCATTTTATTTGGTCGGAGGGGGATCTACATGACACTGCCTGCAGTGCTCCGAATGATAACACTCAAACAAGGTGGGTTAGAATTGGAAGTTATGTTTCATGTACCATAATAGTAAACCTGTTGTATTAAAGCAGACAAATATTTTTAACCATGTTTAAGCGATGTAGATCACATTTCATCAAAGATATAAAAATACACAAAAAAAAAAATAGCAACTGTTGGCAAGACAAGACAATCATAATTAGGTCAATGTACTTCATTAAGGTGATGGGATTAAAAATGTTTCTTGCAAAAGAATGAGTAAAGAAAAGTGGTATATAATACGGACACTCACACACTTTGCTTTGAATCATTGTACCATTTCAATGGCAGGGAAAGTAGGTATCATAGAACAATTTCAGACAAATCGTCTAGAGATCGCTATAAGTTCGTATTACATATTAATAATTAAATCCTCAATGTACACGACTCAACATTCATCAACGCACAGCTCAAACTGCTAATCGTATAGAGTCATAAAAATGTTGGAATATGTTTCACTTAAGACATTTGGGGGGTTTTTTTTTTCATAATTTGTAAAAGAAATTGGGAGGTTCACTGGTCAAGTTTTCAAATTCTAATACATAATATAATGAAGTTATAATCGAAAAACTTGCCAAGTAAACCTACCAATTTTTTTTAACAATTAACCTTCTTAAACTAAGAACTTGGCGTACATTTAGATCTCATTACTTTTCGTGGCTGACTAGTTACGCACCTAACTTTTGTTGTTTTATATAAGAGAGTTTTTCATTTGTACTGAAAACTGAAAAAAAAATTGTACTGAATAGTATGTACTCAAATTTCTTAAATGTTTAAAACCAAACGAAAACATTAAAAAAAAAAATTATTTTTTTATTAAACCAAAAAAAAAATGTGCACGACTGGGTCGCACGAAACTTGTTTATTGCGAATCTCAGAGTTATTTCAGCAAATTTTACGTTCAAAATCATACCCACTTAAGATGTACTCAGGTTTAGTAACTCAACCCTTGTTAATTAAAATATAAAAAGTAATACATACTACATAAACATACGTATTAACTACAACACTTTATTACTTACTTTCAAATTTCACCCCGAAAACTGACACTTAAAGGAGGCAAGTAGGCGATGAATTTCGTATTCCCATTTTTGATTATTTAAAAAAGTGGTCTCAATTGTCGGAATTTGGGTAGTCATTTTTGAGAAATATTCATAAAACGACTATATTCGAGTTTTCTGAGAAAAACTAAGTACGTGATCATGTTTAGAATGCTTATGTTGTCCTAAATATGTATTTTGATCAAATCGTTAGAGCGGTTTTTTGTAAAATTATGCTGACAAATGTTACAAATTTGGATTCGAAAAGCACTGTTACTAAACTGTATAGATAAAAACTGAGTACGGCGTATTCTTCAGGATATAAATATTACCTAGCAGTTACATTTTCATTCAAATTGAAAATGGCGTTTTCGAGATATGAGCAGTTTTTAAAGTACCATTTTTGGCGATTGGGGTGGAAATCGAAGGACGCATTCATGGTTCAAAAAACACTGTTTTGCAACAGTTTAGCTCAAAACTGAGCAAATGGTATTACTATGGATTTAAGCATTACCTGAAAGTGACAATTTTATCATAATTGAAAATGGCGGTTTTGAGATATGCGCAGTTTTTTAAAGTATGTACTATTATTAGGGATTTGGGTGGATATCAAAGGACGCAGTCTTTTTAGGGAAAAACTGAGTTTACTATCAAGTTAAGAATGACAATAGTACCTACCTTAAAAATAAGTTTTTTTTTAAATCGTTTTTTACCGTTTTCGAGAAAAAGCCAATTTTCAAAACTGCCGTTGCTGGACTTTTTAGCGAAAAACTGGGTATGCAGTCATGTTAAGCATGCTTACATTAACTCAACTATCAATTTTGGTTCAAATCGTTAGAGCCGTTTTCGAAAAAATCTAAATTTAGACATATTTCGTAATATTTCGTAAAATTTTTATATGGGAGGTACCGTTAATATTAGGGCTAGCATAAAAAAAAAACGTCCCTAGCGGGAAACCCACAAACTCTAAATACGAAGTTTGAAGCAAATCCGTCCAAGCGTTTAGATTCCCCAGGGGTGGGACAGACAGACATACGGACGGACAGAATTGCGAGACCCACTTTTTTGAGTTCCCCTATCATCGTAATATCAGAATTGATCAAAATCTCGAGTTCGAAATTTTGTACGAAAACAATATCTATCTTTCTCTTACTACGTATACGAGAAAGTTAAAAAGAAAATATGATACCCTCTCCAGCATTTATGTAAGTCTTGCAAAATGTTAAGCATGTGAGTTCTTATATACATAACATACGTACGTGGGTCTAATAAAGGTTTTGTGTGCAAGGCGGTACCGGACCAGAATATCTTTCACAAAATTTCATTCGACTAGGTCGGTTCGTTTGCTTGGGTTCTGTTGTGTTTTTAACAGACAGACATACCGACGGACGGATAGACGGACATTGCTATCTTCGATTCAGAATTGCATCCTGATTCAGAATATTTATAGCTTATAATAGGTATAAGGTGATTTCTTTTTGGCGTTAGAAATGTAACTTATACCTTCCAGTGGAGGGTGTATTAAAGGAACATTTAATTGAATCAAAAGCTTAGTACGCAGCTCGAGCGAAATTTCAGTTGCTCTCCAATTTTTCTCTCCAAACATTAACTAATGTCGATCTACATTGGGCAAGAAAAAGCACTTTTTTCAGATTCAGACCAGTTTTTCTGCTCTAGAAATTCTGTCAAATTCGTTCGTTCATTGGGCGAAAAAAAAAACACTTCTTTTTAAGATTCAGATCACTTTTGCGAATATCGATTCGAAAGCGAGATTCACACATATTTTCACCAATACCAAAACAACGGACATTTGTGAACACAAATTGCAATATAAAAATAGCTGACTGTCAAATAACACACCAACACAAATGCAAACAAAAAATGTTTCATGTTCCATTGGGGCAGGAAAAATCTGAGATCTGAGAGCAAAGCGGTAAAAGCCCAATGGAAATCGACATAAAATCTAGCTAAATTTTGACATATACATATCTGGTGTGGATATAAGTGTCACAGATTTTTTTTTGCATTTTCGTTGCACTTTTCTTTTCCTTGTCTCATAGATATTCCTTGATCTCTAATTTATCACTTTCACAGGATTCCTCACCGAGGTATTCATTGAAAAATCTCATCCAACAAGATCTGTCAAAATTTAGCTTGAAAAATTTGCCGAACCCTTAATGGGAGCGCTACAGATACATTAAACCTACAATCTGAAATGAAAATTTGATTTTTTAGCTAAAGCAGCTCGGCTACATGGATTCGCTTAAATTTAGCTCTGCTATTTTGGAGACAATTTTGTATATGAGCTAAAATTTAGCACGAGCAGCGACCTAAGCTTAAGGTAATATAAGACTTATGGCAGTTTCCGAAAAATGCCAATCAAATTTTTTTCCACATTTTCGAGGAAAGCAACAAATTTCAAAAGTTAATTTTTAACGAAGTATGTACGATGAGTAAATAATGAATGCATTCAGAATTTTAAAAGAAAGGAATGCGTTCAGCTTATTTTTGTTTAATCCTTTGTTTGATTTGAAAGATATAAAAATAAACTTTTAAAAATTAAAAATAGTACAAATAGTACCGAAAATTGAGAAGTGGTGCTTGCGTTCTCGGGAAAGTCAAATTGTACTGAATTCAGTAGGTACGATAGTAAGCCTTTTCGAAACTGAAGAACTTCTCACCTAATTCCGAAGCAATGCCAATGAAATAAACTTATTTATATATAAAAACTGTGAACAATGAGACAAAATACATATTTTCGTCCGAAAACTGAAAAACAATTCTTTAAAAGCTGAAACAGTGATTTTAGTGTTTTT
Organism: Cheilosia scutellata; assembly: GCA_955612985.1. NCBI lineage: Eukaryota > Metazoa > Arthropoda > Insecta > Diptera > Syrphidae > Cheilosia > Cheilosia scutellata. Next base: position 5,949,208 of record OY015313.1, read on the forward strand.
GAAAAAAAAAAAAGAAATAATATAATATGTTAATTTTTTTTCCTTAATTCCTACACCTATATCTTAAAAAAAAAGTTCATTTTTATCGTTCGCCACTGTACCACAACAAGAAAAGCTTCTTTAGTCAAGCTTTCACATAATCGGGCTTGGACGTTATTAGTTATGGTAAAATAATCAAACAAAAGAAACTAGTTTCACATAACATTACCGCATTACTCATTCTCACCGTAGAAAGTACCTGTACCTGACCATAGATTGTTTATTTTTGCACAGAAAAAAAAAATCTAATACTACTACTAATAACACAAATTAGCACCAAAAAATCGTCATTCTGAATAATTCTGTAGAAAAAAAAAACTATGATAATGACAACCAAAAACAAAAACGGGACTTGTTTTCAGCCACCACAACTCTAAGCTCTCACTCTGCGGTTCTCATATCCACGAAATTATTGTTAATTCAGTTCTCATTCGAATCTCAGTCGATCAAGTCCGTCTAAAGAACGATCTCTTGACAATAATACCTCGAACGCGATCAGTAGTTAATTAGTTTAAACAAATAAATTGTTTGTGTGCAACCATGCGTTACCATCTACTCACCACGATAGTGCTTGTCACCCTATTGTCGTACGTACACTGTGGCTGCGAAAAGAAAGGTTCTAGCGAGGAAAAGGACTCTGGCGAGAGTGATGTGGGTCAATTCTTCAAGAATATCGGCTGTGATATCAAAAAGGGAGCCGACAAGATCTCCGAAACTGCCAAGCCATGGGTAGATGAAATTGGAAAATCTGCAAAGAAATTCGGTGGCACTGTGGCGGACACCTTTTCTGACCTGAAAGACAAGATCACCGGTACTCCAGATAACAGCACTCTAAAGGCGGATTCTACCAGCAGCAAGCCAGTTGATTCAACATCCGGACGATCATCATCGTCGGCGACACCAGAAGCTCAAACTCCATCCAGCATAGACGATCGTATACTTCTGGATGCTGGCATCAAGTGCCCTGATGGCAAGCAGGACGACGGAAGGGGTCACTGCCGCACCGTTGCTTGAGCACAATTTGTGCCTCATTACCATGTGATTAATGTTAATTAATTGTTTTCGATATGTATACTGTTTTTCGAATTTTATCTTTTCTATGCAAATATAATCTGTTAATACCTACATATAAAAAAATATATTTTCTCTGAATACGCTTGATGAGTAAGACAGTGGGTTGCTGTTGCGTGATCGGAATATTGCCTTAGCCCTCTGCTACTGGAGTTCAGCTGTAAGGTAAACATGTGACGATCGAAGGTCAATCGGAACGAGTTGGCTTCGCCATACAAATAGAGTTAAATGAAAAAAAAATAAGGTCAGTTTAAAATTAAATTAAAACCCAAACAGGAACGGATCCAATCGACTGATCTAGCAAATTACTCTCAAACGGTCAGGTACTAGGTACTCGTAGTTGTGTTTGGCATTTTGACCGCTTTTATGATCGTAGCTACGTTTTTTGGTTACTTAACGAGGAGTAGGTTACTTAGAGATGAAATCATGAATTCAAGTACTAATCAAGTTGAACCGGTGACTTGAGAATAAAAATAAAAATAAAGTTTATACAATCAAAGGCGAACTGAAAGATTATCACAATTTAAATAGATCGCTGATAATTACAAGGAATAATCGACCATAGAGTCAAGTTTTACGTTCTATTGCTGCAATGTAAGCGAATATGCTTGCCTTTTAACTTCTATTATGGTATATAGCGTCTTGACGCTTACGAGTTAAAGAGAAAATGTTGTTTGTAGATAATAGTATACCTAGTGTATAGATAGCCACCACTGTCAACATTTGCGCGGGTGTGGAAGGTAATGGATTTTGTAGGACTGTAGTTTTAGTTATATGAATATGTACATCGTAAAATATACCAGTTATGTAATGATCGCTGACTAGGTACAGGCAGCGGGTCTGTTTTTATTAAAATACTTCTCTCGGAAAAGGCGAACCTTATCGCTTTAACCTATAGACCGAGATGCTTGCAATTAGTTAGTTTTGTTAAGTACAACATTGTTGTAAGTTATGGTACTTCAGAAAAATGGTCCCAGGAAACGAGTTTGAAATTCTACTTGTCCTGTAGGCCAGCGGTTCTCAAACTTATTAAGCTGTGGAACCCTAAACAAGGTCCAAATATATTTCGGAACCCCAACTATAAAAAATGAAAAATAACACATTTCAAAATCAATTTTGTTATGATATTTTTTCAAGGCTAGTGTGAAGAATGAAACTGTTTCATTGTTTGATTTATGTATTCGCATATCTGGGACAGCGTCCAATCTCGATCTGTATTTAGTCTTTGCCTGCTTCACAGCGATGCGTTGTGACAAAAGGGAGCAAATTTAATATACACCCCTATCGTGGAATCGGCCGGAGGGGATTGTTCACGAAAAAAAATATTTCATTATCGTCAAATCCGGAATGTGAACAGTTCCCCGTGTGGGTGATGTGAATGAGTTTCACTGTAATCGTTGAAAACGTTCAAATCGAATTTTTCGCGAACACAATGACAGTTCTCGCCCGAGTTACATAGCAACAAAAGCTGGCAACAAGCATCATCATCATCAGTATCATCAAGGACCAGATTGGCTTGTCAACAACGTATGCAACGTAACAAGAAAACGACGATGGGTGGAAAAGCAACAAAAACCTCAGCTTAGAATATACTATATACAATATACCTAATGTTCATATTATTTAGTATACTTAGACTTTGATGTGTTTTCTAAAAATTATAAAAATTTGTTTTATGAAAAAATCACAGACTTGAGTTTTAATTGAAACAAGACATACTTATAACTGGCGCAACCGAAAACCTATAACTGGTGCAACTGAAGTTATATAACTCCCGCATCAAAACCATTGCGGATTTTATAGGTTTTCTTGCTTGCTGCACGTCGTCGTGAGAATTGTAAAAGATCTGTGCAATATTGAACTTTATTAAAATCAATAAATAATCTTTCTAAAAACACATTTCATCTGGGATTTCCATGAAATCATGCACTGCTCCTCTTTACATATTACCTGTCTCGTATTCTTCTCTGAGAACACCGCTCATTTCGTTCTTCTTCTTATGCTTCCAAAAATAGAGCTATCGTATCCATTATTATATCGAAAACTTTATTTTTTATTTAAATCACTTTTAAAACAAACTTTTCAAATGCCTGCGACAAATGCAGCTACACATTTGTATTGACAAATGAAGGACCGCCGTTTGACAGTGAAACTACCTTTCCCAAAAACGTGTCGATAAGGAAAGGTTTCCGGTGGATTCCACGATAGCAGTAGAAGGTGAAAGGGAATCCTACCTATAGGTGAAGTGAAACTTAATTCCGAAGGATTCCACGATAGGTGTGATAGCCTGTTTGGCAAGTTCAGGGTATTCACTCCTAATAGCTACATATACCAAGCCAAATGTGTTCAATGATACAGAATCAAAATACATGTTTTGATGAAGAAGAGCTCTGCAGATCTATAACGGCCATATTATTCACTCACTTTAATCCGGATTAAAGTTCACACCCAGGTTTAAGTGAGATTAACCCAAAAATTAAATCCAAATCCATAATATTCAGTCGATAAACCCGATAATAAACCCGTTTTTTAACCTTGTAAATAATTTAATTTAAGTAATTTAACCCGGGTTATTATTATTATTTCATATTATTGACTAATTTGGTTTAAATTATGGGGTTTAAGAAAATCTGAACCCTAGGGTTCCGCGGAACACAGTTTAAGAACCGAGGCTGTAGGCTGCGGCCAAGGAAGTTTTGAAAATCTAATATCTTTGCATTGGCAAATGTACTGACAGATGACGTGCAATGTTTGTGTATCTTGTTCGATGCTCACATTGCGCGTTTCGGTGGTATATTTAGGCATACTTTGTGCCAACTCTAGATTAGATTTCATATTAGTGTAAGATTGCCTCTTAGTCAAACTGTTCGTCTTTGTATACTGTCAAATACGTTAAGTGAAAACTTGTTTGACCTGCTCCATATATGCAAGGAATATTCAAGGTGTCTTTTAAACGTTTTTTTTTTTTCGAGCTGAAGTAGATACCACTAGGCTGTAAATACGTAATTTAACTGCAATGTTGTACCTGGAATGACTGTGACTCCATGGATTCCTCACACTGCGCTGAAAGGAATGGTCTTCTCGAGTCAGTGGAAAATTAGCGAAAATTCCGAGTACGCTTTTATTTATTACTATGTTTTTTTTTTCTTAAAGCAAACACAAAGCCAAATATGTAGTTATAACATATTACTAAAATAATATAATATAATATTACTAACATATTATACATCTTCTATAAATGTGTTTAAAATATGTTTGTCCGTTTATAACTAGTTAGCTACACCGAATTTGATGATTTTTTTTTGCTGGAAAGGTATTCTTTTGTAGCAGGTTTTTATGTAAAAAAGAATTGTACAAAGGGGCGTGGCACCTCCCATTCAAAAAAAAATGGTATATCTCGAAAACCACAAAACCGATTGAGCTCAATTTTTGAGAAAATTTTTGTTTTTGGCACGGAGTCTATTCTGTGAAGTTTGGTTGAAACAAAGGAGCGTGGCACCGCCCATACAAAAAAAAAAAACATTCAAAGGTATAAGAAAGGTTATTTCGAAATTCAACCCCTAAAGGTGAAAATGGGAGGGGGGGCCAAAATTTGGTGGGAACATTTTTATTTTTAATCCGATTGACTTCAAACTCGGTTTGTGTACTCTCTATGAGAAATAAAGAAAATTAATTTCTCCGATTTTGGAAATTCAACCCTTAAAGGCTTATTTTTCATCCGATCGACTTCAACCTCAGTGTGTAGTCTATTATAAGAAATAAAGATATGAATCTTTCCGATTTTGGAAATTTTGCTTGGGGCTCGAGTTATTGGTGATGACCCCTTTTAAGGGGGCCCTTTTCTTAACTCAAGAACCGTTCGTCGTATCAACTTGAAACTTTGTAATGCGTCCCAACCTCTGTCGCAGTTGAATATATTCTCCAAAGATATTTAAACGGAATTCTCTAAGAATGGAGCATACATAAACTGCTATAAAGTGGTACACATCCTCACGATCTGTCCGATTGAATATGCTGCACAGTATAGGAAAATCTGGGCGATGTGGGATAGAATTAAGGGGCAATAGTTTCACCTTAGTCTATAAAGATGTTGCTCATCATATCGGTGTATTTACAAGATAAGAAATAAGAAATAATATAGTTGCTCAGTCTGCTATAGTATGATCTGTGTTGAGATGCCAGTGAAAATGTTAGTGAAGAAATTGATCATAAGTAATTTTCGAAATGTTTTCTCCAATAGGACGTTAAAAATATTTTTCAGAGATACTAACTGTTCCTTAGGTAGATACTTTCTTAGGTAGGTTTCTGCGCGATACATATTTATAAATATAGAAGAGGGGACTAACTGACTGTGAAGGAATCTCTGTGTGCCAAATCCTGAGGACAGCGCGAACGAAGCCGCGAGCAAAAGCTATAGTCTGCTTATATGAAGAATGTGTTTCAGTCTGACGACTTAGAGTGCAAATGCAATAAAATCCTCCCCGAATTATTAGGTTTCTATCCTTTCGCACACACATTAATAAAGTAAAATATACTTTTCCTTTAGGAGGTTATTATTTTATTTATTATTCGTAACTCATGATAATTGCTGTTACAACGGACAATATATTTGTCGTTTACCAACCCGATGTTTCAGCTTTTCCTTAATATTGATATTTGCGTTGATACCACCACCCATTCCGCAATCACAGTTTACATATGACAGGAGAGCTAATATTACCAATATGAGGAACAGAAGGATTCGCATCGTGAGTGAATTATAACTTTTAGCAAAATATATATCAAATGGTTCAACTAAAACTGAATCAAATAATTGAAATGAATTTCTATTTAAAATGCATTTGCTATTAGCATGCTCATTAAAGCGTACCTAATTAAATTTGTTAGTAGCAATCTTTTTGGCATGGTAGATATAATTGACTACAGCGACATTTTTATTTTTTTTTATTTTACGCTTTTGAGGTATAGGTGGTGAAAGGCTTTGCTGGTCCGAATCCGAGTTTACACTGTGGATCTTTTCTTTTGATTATATTTACTTCTTATTTACTTATACCAACTAACAGCTATCGCAGTTGTCCTATAAAATTCAACCGAATCTACCAGCCCAGAGCCCGTGCTAATGGTGAAAATTATGTTCTTATTTATTATACAATTAAATTAATCAGTTTAAAAGAGCACATTTACTTCTATCTTATTTTAATCCATAATTACCAAAATTGAAACTATGCTGCCGGCATTAGTATTAATGGTAAAAAAGACTCATGAGCCATTCTCATTCATTTTTAATTGCAATTTTGGTAATTGTAAGTTGGAGGAAGTAGCTCAGCAAAATTGTCGCCTCATGTAACTGATACCAGTGTGAAACTACACTCACTCCACCGAAAGCTATTGCTGCTAGTTGCTCCTTACTTTTATATTAGTAACAATTTTTAATTGTCTATTGATATTTTAATATAAATAAATAAGATCTTGCTGACTTAATACTTAAGAGTGAGGACATCTGAAAATGCACTAATAATATAGGGCTACTACAAACGGCAAGTAGACTCCTACAGCCCTTATTTTTTGCTCTAGATGAATCGACACACAGAGGTCGGAGGCCGAGTTAGTGCAAGTTTAATTAGGCGCATTGGTTTAGCCGCTGTTCTAGCCTTTCATTTACCATTATTCACTCACTTCTCTTCTAGGGCACTATTCATAAATATTTCATACTCCCATAATAAAATCATATTTTACGAAAAATGCCAAAAATGATCTATCGAATAAGAATCGTTGGCTAATTTCTTCAGTTTGTGTGTGTTTTGTTTCAATTTAAAACCCAACTGGTCTAAACATTCCCATAACAGTTTTACTTATAGAATATTAGTTTATAGCCTGGATAATAAAATATGTACCAAGTTTCTGACTTACCCTCACAGGAAACCAATTTCAAACGATATTTTTATACATCAATCAACAAAAGCGACTTGAATTTGAATAGAGTTATTGCATTGGAGCGGCAATTCATTGTCGCAGCCATCTTGCCTTGGAAACAAATATGCTACATTTTGTACACAGACCCGAATTTCACACAAATACCTACCCCAAAAATGTGTGTTACCACAAACCAATTAAATCATTAAACAAAATTGCATTCGGGCCTCTTCATTCAGATGTTTTTGTTTTCTAAAATGACCCTTAACACTCTGTGTGCTTAAGTCCTTCCTGAATGACTTAAGACGGAACTGAAGTACATAAATATGCTCAAGAATAGCCATCACAAAGTCATCAATTTACTTACTTACTTAAAGTCATCAATATAATGTAATTTTAAAACGGTCGCCGAATTTCATGTGTCTAATAACAATGGGACACTTTCAATCAACGCAAAGTCTGGAATCCATTATAATCCATGATAGATTCAACGGGAGAAGGAATTACCAAATGCAATAATTATTTCTGACACAAAAAAAAAAATAAAAATTTGGACTCGCAAAATATTCGTGGGCAAGGATTTGACAATGTTCTTACATATGGCGAGACAAATTAAAGGTGTGCAGAACCGTATTATTTAATTAAACTTGACAGCTCTATTCGTTCCCTGCGCCTGTCAAAAATTAGATTTCCTGGTAAATGATACCAGATACAACTAAATTAGGTGAAATTTAAAATGTTTGTGTTATTCTTAAAATCACCGAAACGCTGGGCTTTAAACATTTTCTAAAGCTTTTTAAGAGTTTTAAAGCAAAATAGATTCAAAGAGATTCATGTTGATGCAACTGCTTTTGATGACATGACATTTCATGACATGACAGTAAGTAGAAAAGGACCGCTGGCAATTAGCTAGACCAAGCTAATTGGTGAAGAGGACCTCTGCCTAAAAATGCCTTAAAGTCCTAAGACTTGGGAAGCAAATGCACTAAAAAACATCCCCAAATTTTTAAGCTTTTATCGTTAGAAAATTTATTAGAAATGTATCCCTTTCGCAAACACATTAATAAAGTAAAACATAATGTTTCCTTAGGGGGTTATTGTTTATTATCCGTACCTCATGATAGTTGTTGTTAAAACTAACAACACTTTATTTGATGATGGCCACGATGGTTCGACATTTATTTAAGAGCAATATTTGGATTGATACCATGCTGAGGCTGACAATAGCCGTATTTTATTATGCCCGTGATCTGAACCAGATCACAAATTAGCACTAATTCGCAACAACAACACGTGATCCAACTTTCTATCTGGATCATTTTTCATGATCAAAATATATAGTATGATAGTATACTTCTAGGCGAATAATTTTATTCGTGTATACAAATAAAGTGGCTTACAAAATATTGACAACCCAATAACCAATCAAACCACTCCGTTTCTCGCATAAAATTTGTAAGCCACTGTCAAATGTCAAAATTATCCTGGTTTGTTTTATTATGCTGATCTGATCCGGTTCAGATCATGGGCATAATAAAACACGGCTAATGACAGTTTACATATTAGATGAGAGCGAATATTTCAAAAATCAGGAATAGAAGGAACCGCATTCTAAGGGAATATAAACAAAAAGCAGGAAATACAAACAGATGTTTCAACAAAAACTGTGTCAAAAGAATTCAAAAAGATTCCTATTTAAATTGTATTTGTTATCAAATCAAATTGTTTTGTATAATTGGTAACAGTGACATTAAGACGTGGAACATTTTATTGTATTTTATATTTCACAGGTATAAGTTTTGCACATGCTGATCCGAGTTTATGCTGTCCCTTCTTTCTAAATCGCACTGCATGCCGTTTCTATCGCAGTATACAAGGCTTTAGTTGCGACCAATTATATTTGCACAATAATGCCTCGTTCACAATGCGGGCGTGATAACTAGACGAGAGCGAGGCGAGAATCGCTCTCGCCTCGTTCTCGCTTTAACCTCGTCCGGCAATTCACAGTGAAACGTGGTACGTCGGCGAGTTTTTCTGACAAAGAATAGAGGGACCACTGAAACTACAAACCATATTGCCACTTCGATTTTTTTTTACAAAAGAGAGCTGCTCTTTTATTGCTTTTTTAGCACTATTGCATGCAGTTTGAATATTCTAAAAACAACCAATTCGCATTTTTTAGGCGTCGCTTATATAACTATCAGTAAAATGCAACCGAAAACAATTCTGTTGCTTTTTTTGAGCACTTAACCTTAATGATTGAACTCAATCTTGGTCTTAAAATGTTGCTTATGAATTATAAAGTTAGTTCAAAAAAAAATTAAGCAAATTGTTGTCTAAGGTTGAAAACTCACCCGATAAAGCAAAACGTGTTTTTTTGTTTCGTGAAACAAGAGCACATTGTTTCTTATTAACCAACACACACCAAAGCAAATGAAACAAAACACATGTTTTTGTTTTTAAGTGTTTCGGTGGTGGTTGTCAAAAATACACCGAATGCAACAAAACTGTTTCGAAACAGCGTCGTTGACGATAATTGCAACACTCGCCAACGAAAACAAAACATAAAAACCAAAGCAAAACATGTTTCGTTGCCGATAGTTAACTTGTTGTTTTTGCGAAACAAAATTTAATTTTCGTTGTTTTTAAAATGTAAATAAGATTTGCACAACTTCATCGTCTGAGTCTGACCAACACTAAAATAAAGTCTCAAATTCCACACCAAACGAAACAAGAAAACAATACGTTTTGTTTTGTTTCATTCTGTTTCGCTTGGTGTGTGTTCAAATAAAAAAAGTTTTTATGACTTTCGAATCAAAAACGTGTTATTTGATCTGATGTTTAAAGAAATACGAAATTTCCCTTTTCACCGTCATTCATTATTATGGGAAAATAAGTTCTAACATTATCGCTGAATTATTTAAAAATTTCTCAGAATAATGAAACCGTATCAAAATAATAACAAAAAACGATAAAAGTGCCGCCCTGTTTGCTTGAGAAAATACAAGTGGCAACCTTAAGTACATTTCTATGAAAATGGCGTCGCTTCCCACTCAGAGAGTAAATGTCATCGGTGTCTCGGGCGAGATTTTTCCAAATTTCCGAAATGGTCGCGAGACGAGGCAACGAGTCTCGCGGCATTGTGTATTGCTGCATGCATTTCCTTTGATTGGAAATTATTTGGCAACTCGCGCTAGACTCGATCTCGCTCTCGTCTCGCTCTCTCGCTGTATTGTGAATCGGCCATAATGTGTCCTAAGCGTCTTTTTTGTATGACATTCATAGGAGCTAAAGTTTGGAAATTGGGTAAAAGTCGAGGAGTAGGTACCTAATTATCTGCTCAATAAAAATTTAAAACAATGCCATATGATATAATATCATCGAACTTTTTACTCTATTATCACTTTATAATAGAGCTCCAGTGATGTCAATAATTTAGAAAAATGTTCACCCATTTCTAATTGGAAATTCTGAGGCGTCACATGCTATGAATCGCTGATAGCAATATATAACTTGAAAACTATATTTCCAGTAAAATGACAATTAGGGACGCATTCATTTAATTTTAATTACCTATAGTATCGTAATAATGTACCTACTTTAAATTTGAGTACTTATATTGAATTAGTTTTAGTTTGAAAATCAGAACAAAGCTTAATAAAGAGGCGGTTGGTATACACGAACACACGAATAATATGCGTTTCTTACTCATTTTCACCATATTCGCTCTCGCGTCAAATATCAATTGCTTTAACCATATTGGCAGTGATACGGCACGTATCTTTGGAAAACGAGGAGCACCAGCAATTATCCTGAACGGTCCCCATAAACTAAAACCATGCCCTCAAGGACAACACCGGGACCACGCGGGCATGTGTCGTGGTGTTTCCTAGTGTAATCCTTCTAAATGTAAATTGAAAGTGTTTAATAAAAATGGTTTAATAAAATAAATATTGCTTAAATTTATTTTTATATGTGCTAACTTATTGGTAAGCGCTTGTTTAATATTAATGATTAGGTATTAGAAAAAATAGTGTACTTATATTTAAAAATAAATTAGCCATGTAAATAGATCTTAAAAGAACTTTTCTTAATCGAAACAGATGCGACTCTTCGCATATGGTCACTCATGAGTCATGAACAGTACAGATTTCTATTAATGAAAGATTTTTTTCTAAATGGTATTGTATAAATAAAGGAGTACAAAAGTGTAATATTTCTAAAGTCTCCGAAATTTCTTTACCGATTGCATTGACATTTTGACACAACGTTGCATTCAATTTGCAAGTTTTAAATTTTATACACATATATTTATTAATTTTTTTTTTTTAACAAACGCTAGATATAGGTACGGTGGGCGCAGTAGCGCAGTGGTTAGTGTGCTGAGATCCCAGGTTCGATCCCCGGAAAAACACAAATTACATCTTAAGGTTTTTTCTACTGCGCCACCTCTCGCGAACGTCTGACAAACATCCGAGAGTATGAATGTCCTGACAAAGCTTCTCAATTCAGCCGTTCGGACTCGGCATAAAATTGTAGGTCCCTTCTATTCGTCCCAAAAATAGAAGCGGACACAAACGAATGGGTATGAGAAGCTAGGCCGTTGGGTGTACAGGTAGTATACACGTCTGTTGCGCCACTTATTTATTTATTTTATTTTAGATATAGGTACTAAACATTTTACGGCAGTTAGCGCCATCTTTTGAACAAATCAGTAGCATTACCTGGGTAGCGTTGCCATCCGTCCGGGTTTTCCCGGACATGTAGTCTTTTGCGAATTGCGAGGAACGTCCGGGATAGTTTTGATAGATTGTCCGGGTTTTTCATTATTCGTTATCGTCAAGGGAAAAGAAAATTCGAAATTAACAGACCTTGAAAGTGTAAATTTTATTTTTGGTAATGATTTTGGTAGCTTGTTGCTTCTGAATTCTTCAACAGAAAGAAAGGTTCTAAAACACTGAATGAAAAAATGATTTGTGTTGTACCACAGTAAAGTAAAGTAGAATCTTTAACACGGAATTACAACAACTACACTTGACACTTTCGAGACTCTATATAGTTGTTGTAATTGCGTACAGAAGATTCTACTTTACTTTACTTCGCTGAGATATATGTGGAATAAAATAGGCCTAGTATCTATGGGTTTTTCAACTGGAGCGGAACGAACAAAATGTTTGCGATGTTCATGTGAACGTTATTAACAGCGATGATAATGTTCTTCTTAGGAAATGCACAGATGACAGATAAGACAGCGGCTTTTAAGAAAAAAAGCACTTCCAAAATAAAAATAAATTTGAACAATGTATTTTATCAAATTTTATTAGATATTAATGAAATTCAATTATCATTAATAAGGACTACCCAAGCTGTAACCTAGAGTACGGCACAAGCCCCTGTGGTCCCGCGGTTCCCCTTTAGGGCATGGTCTTGGTTTACCGGGCGGGATAATTGGTGGTGCTCTTCGTTTTTCAAGGATACGTGTCGTATCACCATCCATATGCTTAAAGCAATCGATATTTGACACGAGAGCGAATATGGTGAAAATGAGTAAGAAACGCATAATATTCGTATGTTCGTATACCAAACGCCTCTTCAGTAAGGTTTGTTCTGAACTTCGAACTAAAACTAAATCCTTATAAGTAGTGAACTCAAATTTAAAGTATTTCAGTACTAGGCAATTAACTAAAATGAATGCGTCTCTAATTGTTGTTTTTTCTGGAAATAGTTATTCGAGTTATATAATTGCTAAAAGCGATGTATGTGGTGGCATGTGACGCCTTCAGCATTTCAAATCGGATATAATGAGAATGAGGTGAAAAGTTTTCAAAATTACTGACATCAGTGCGGTGATTGAGACGGTGGTGCCGTGAAATAACGCCGAGCGAAATGAGGTCGAATTTCTAAATTCCCGTCTAGACGGGACCGTCTAAATTTTCGTAGAAAATTCCTCTCGAAGCAACCAAGAGTAGCCTCATCCGCTTTTGATAGAGTCCATGCCTCTGTAATATAGAGAAGGACTGGAATAATTAAAGTCTTATAAAGGGTCACTTTGATTGTTCAAGAGAGGGCTTTGCTAGAGTTATTCTTCGTTTAATCTCAGCGCTAGTGTCATTGCCTGAGTTCATAGCGGAGCCTAGGTAGACAAAGTCCTTAACCACCTCAAAGTTGTATCCGTCTATAGTGACATTCTGTCCGAGACGTCGGTGTTGGGTGTCCTTTCTTGATGACAGCATATACTTTGTCTTGCCCTCATTGGCCGTCAAAGCCATCTTCTCCGCCTCCATCGCGAACACGCCAGTGACATCACGCTGCTTTCTGCCGATTATGTCGACGTCGTCGGCGTAGGCGAGTAGATGGACGGACTGTGCCTCTGGTGTTAGCGTTTGAGTTTTGCACTATTCTTTCAAGAACGTTGTTAAAGAAGTCACATGACAGCGCATCGCCTTTTGACATCGAAGGTCTCGGTGAGTTATTTACCGACAGGCGTGCATTCTCCATTACCACCCTGCACAAATGGACGAGTTTGGCAGAGATCCCAAAACTAGAAATTGCTCTGTAAATCTCGCCTCTATAAATTCGTAAATTCGTCGTAGGCGGCCTTAAAATCGATGAAAAGGTAGTGGGTATCGATTTGGACTTCCTGGGTTTTATCCAAGATCTGCCGCAGTGTGAATATTTGGTTGATGGTAGACTTTCCTGGCCTGAAGCCACACTGATAGGGACCAATCAGGTTGTTGACGAAAGGCTTCAGGCGTTCACACAACACGCCAGATAAGATCTTGTTAAGAAGACTAATACCTCTGTGCTCTGAGTTGGTGCAGTTCAGTGGGTCTCCTTTCTGGAGGATCGGGCAAACAATGCTGAGGTTCCATTCATCGGCCACACTTTCCTCCGACCATATTTTACAGATGAGTTGGTGCATGCTCCTAACCAAGTCATCGCCTGCCTCTTTGAATAGCTCGGCGGTTAGGCCATCTGCTCCAGCGGCTTTCTTAGACTTAAGCTTAGATATGGCTATCTTCACTTCGACCAGGTGGACGGAATTATTGGTCTTCATCGTCCAGGTTGAATGGTTCATTCTGCCTGACAGCGGGATTTAATTCATCATCGCCGTTAAACACTCTGCCTCAGCATCGACTGCGATTCTACTATGATGTTCACTTGTTCGTCTTTGCAGGCGTCTGCTCGGGTACTATAGCCTTGGCAGGTTCTTTTTACCTTTTGGTAAAACTTCCGAATCCCATTCCAGCTGTAACATCTCTCTATTTCCTCGATCGCGCGCTCCTCGTGCTCTTTATTTTTTCTCCTGAGAAGCCGGTGTTCGTCTCTTCTTTATGCGCGTAGAGCTCACGACTTCACAAACACCTCTGGTCCTTCTTTGCAGTGCTGCTTTGTATGGCTCTTGTTTCGCTGCATGTGCTTGCCGGCACTCGTCGTCGAACCAGGGGTTTCGTTGTGGTGGTCGAGTGAAACCAAGCACATCAGAGGCGGTATCTTTGATGGATTTTTGACAATGTTGCCACTGGGCTTCAATGCTTGATGCTGGCTGCATAGAATCTCTTGAGTGATTGAGAGAGACTCGATCGGAGAAGGATCTGGTGATCTCTTGCGATTTTAGCAAGACGTCAAACTTCCTCACAGTATTTACTTGTCTTGGCGGTGTTCGGGATATCCGACGGCATACCTTTGCTACGACAAGGCAGTGGTCCGAGTCAATGTTGGCCCCTCGGAACGTTTGAACATCCATAATACTGGAGGTGTGCCTTGCGTCGATCGCAATGTGGTCAATCTGGTTGACGGTTGATTGATTGGGAGATCTCCATGTGCCTTTGTGAATATCGAGATGCGGGAACCGCGTACTTGCTATGTCACCATTTCGCCCCGCCGCGCAGTCGATCATCCTAAATCCGTTATCGGAGGTGGTGACGTGTATGCTGTACCTTCCGACAGTACTACCAAAGATGCCCTCTCTTCCTGTCTTTGCATTAGGTGATTGCTTGTACGTCTTGTCTAAGAGCTCGTAGAACCCCTCTTTGGTGTCATCCTTTTTCTCCTACGTGGGGGCATGGACGCTTGTTAGGCTAATGTTGGCGAATTCAGTCTTGATGCGGATTGTCGTGAGGCGCTCGTTCATATACTTCAACCTTAAAACTTCTTGCTTAAGTCTGCCGCCAACGACGAATCCACACCCAAATAAGAGCTGTTTTTGTTCCCGATAGCAGTCGCCATAATATATGTCGCAGTTCTTCATCCTCTTTTTGCCCGGTCCATCGCATCGCACTTCTTGGATGGCGGTTAAGTCTGCTTTATAGCAGTTCAGGTTCAGGGCCTTCGCTAGTTGTTCGGTTGGGTAGTTAACCACACCCACAACCCCCAACCTGGAGGACCAGGCCCTAAATTGACACTGGGACAGCGGGTCGGATACTCTGCTGTGCTGCCAGTGGCTTTTAAGAAAAAAATCACTTCCAAAATCAAATATAAGTACTTAGTCCAGGTTGTAAGAAATTTTCGGTGTCGAAATTGACTAAAAAGAAAAAAATGGAATCCGAATAAACAAAAAGACATAACTTCTCTTTTATTTATTCCAAAATGTTCCTTTCATTTTCCCATTTAGCTTAATTCGACGATTTTTCCTAATACATTTCCAACCACTAAAATGAAACAAATCTGCTATTTTGAACCCATTCTAATAAATATAAATAAATTTGAAACTGTATTTAATTAAATTTTATTATTAATTAAATTCAATTGCCATTAATTAGGTTATGACAAGTCTTGAATAGGAGTAGGACTACGGCACTTGCCCACGTGGTCCCGCTTTTTCCCTGCAGGGCATGGTCTTAGTCTACCGATCAGGATATTTGATGATGCTCCTCGTTTTTCAAGGATACGTGACGTATCACCATCCATATGGTTAAAGCAATCGATATTTGACACGAGAGCGAATATGGTGAAAATGAGTAAGAAACGCATATTATTCGTATGTTCGTATACCAAACGCCTGCCTCAATAAGGTTTGTTCTGAAGTTCGAACTAAAACTAAATCGTTATAAGTAGTGAACTCAAATTTAAAGTATGACAGCACTAGGTAATTAACTAAAATGAATGCGTCTGTAATTGTTATTTTTTCTGGAAATAGTTATTCGAGTTATATAATTGCTGACAGCAATGTAAGTATGTGGCATGTGACGCTTTCAGCATTTCAAATCGGATATAATAAAAAAAAATGGCTTTCAGAATGAAGTGCAGAGTTTTCTAAATTATTGACATCAGTGAGTTCTATTTAATTAAAAAAAAAAAGCTACGCTGTTAAGCGGGACTTTTTTTATCAAACAAAAAATGTTATCAGCAAATTGGAAAGCCAATTAATTACATAACCGCGAATAATTGATTTGTAATGGAAATTATTTTTCTGCCCTAAAGGAAAAGAAAATATATAAACAGACTGTATCTATGTGAGACATAGCTTGAAACGTTTGAATACTTTTCGAAATCTCGAGAAAAAAGTACAAACAACATGATGCGGTTCCATATATTTGCCATTTTGTTGCTAATTACTCTAACCTCATATGTGCATTGTGAAGCTAAGGAACCATCCTCTAGAGGAGATGATTCATCAGGAATTTTCAACTTACCAGATATAAGAGGTGTCCCAGTGAAAATAATAACATAGCGCTTCAAATACTGTCCCAGGGGGCAGAAGTGCTATTGACATAAATACTAAGTCACAAAACTGTATAATTAATGCTAATAACAATATTGTTTTTTTTGGGGCTGTACTTTTGGTTGTTTATTTACTTATTTTTATCAGTTTGGGTACTAAATAAAAAAAAAAAATATTTTCTACGCCACATCTTGGGTGCGCAGCGCATTCGGAACAAGGAGCGACGTAGACAGAATAGCAGTTAATGGAATAAGCCTTAATCAAGAATGCGTGGGCAAAATATTGCTTTTCCCTCCAACAGATTAAAATCAATTAATTCATAGTAAACTTACCATTAACAAGGCTCAAGGACAATCTTCTAATCTATATACATACATACATATATAAAAATGGATCCAGATTCGTGTTCGGATCAAAGGGCACGGTAGTGCCCCAGCCAAGTTCTCTAGTAAAGGCACTTACCCTTTTTACAGGAACAAACTCAGGCTGTTTTCGACCCCCCTCTAACTTCGGAACCAATTGAGCCAGATACTTCAAACTTAAAACATTTACCTAGCTCATTAAAAAGGTCCACCTCACCAAATTTCATCTCTATAGCATTAGTGGTTCTCAGGACAGGACTTCAAAAATCGCAAAAACCGTAACTGACTCACTCACTCACTCATTCACTCACTCACTCACTCACTTAGATGATGATCATCAAAATTATGAAGCACTTCCGGCCATCCTAGAATCGTGAAATTTAGCAGAATGCTAGATCCTATGGTGCATACACTGGGAAAAGTTCAAAACTTAAGATTTTCCAGTCAGTGGGTGTGGTATACGCCCACTTTTGAAAATTGGTTATTATTTCTTTGGGCCACTTCTCATTGCCGTAGAATGTTGAAATTTGGTAGAACAGTAGGACTTGCAGTGTATAGAAAGAAAAAAATTAAAAATTGTACATTCTCCATTCAGGAGGCGGGGTTCCGCCCCAATTTTAAAAATCGGTTACTATTTATTTGGGCCACTTCCAGTTGCCGTAGAATGTTGAAATTCAGTTCAGCGGTAGAACTTGCAGTGTACAAAAAGAAAAAAGTCAACAATTTTATATTCTCCCTTCAGGAGGCGTGGTATTCGCCCACTTTTGAAAATCAGTTTTTATTTATTTGGGCCACTTCCGACTGCCGTAGAATGTTGAAATTTGGTATAGCGGTAGGACCTGAATTGTACAAAAGGAGAAATATCAAAAATTTAAAATTGTCCATTTAAGTGGCGTGGAATCTGCCCACCTAAAATGTGAATAGAAGTTAATCTACCTGCTGAATATAATTTTAATGAATCTCTATATACATATAATATAAAACAATGTGGCAAAACTATGTTTCCCTCTGTCGCCCGCAATTTTCAACCAATTCTGTTGATTTTTTTTTACAATGTCGGTAATTATGGTGATCGGGCGATAGGCCAAAGAAATTAAAAATCAGACAAAGGGGCGTGGCACCGCCCATACAAAAAAAAACATTCAAAATCGTATGTCCCGAAAACCAACAAATCGATTGAGCTCAAACTTACAGGTAATGTTACGTATTGGCCGTAGAGCGCTCCTGTGAAGATTGGTCAAAATCGGACAAAGGGGCGTGGCACCTCCCATACAAAAAAAACATTCAAAATCGTATATCTCGAAAACCACCGAATCGGTTGAGCTCAAACTTACAGATAATCTTAGGTATGGGGCCTGAAGTGCTCCTGTGAAGATTGGTCAAAATTGGACAAAGGGGCGTGGCACCTCCCATACAAAAAAAAAACATTCAAAATCGTATACCTCCTATACAAAAAACATCTTCTATGGGGTGAAACTCGATGACGTTATATCTCTATAACCGCTGGGCCAATTTTCATGAGTCATTTTTTTGTTTTGTTCGTATTGCTGTATTACAGGTTTAGGCAGAAAGAAAGTTCCAGTTTATTCTCATTTCTCGCATTTTACGAAAGAACATCTGTGCACGGGCAAAGTCGGGCGGGTACAGCTATCTATATATACCTATATAAAACAAAGTGGAAAAAACTATATGTTTCCCTATGTCGCCCGTAATTTTCAACCAATTGAGTTGATTTTTTTAAATGTCGGTAATTACGGTGATCAATTGATATCTAGGCCAAAAAAATTAAAAAATAAAAATTGTAAAAAGCAATAAAAGGCCTGGTGAAGCCGGCGGGGGTTCAGCTAGTAGTTTATAAAAAAGAAAGCCAAAGTGATGGTAGTCAGTGCCAATTGACATATTAAAAAGCGAAGACGTTTCAACGTTTGTGAAATTTGATAAAAAAAACTTCGCAAAAAGTAGTGAAATCACAACAAAAACATAAATGTAAAAAAAAGAGCCAAGTTCTCTTATATATAGAACAACAAAAATTAGATGTAAAAAAAAGAGCCAAGTTCTCTTATATATAGAACAACAAAAATTAGGTGCGTAACTAGTCAGCCACGAAAAGTAATGAGATCTAAAAGTAGGTACGCCAAGTTCTTACCTTAAGAAGGTTAAATGTTAAAAAAATTAGGTTTACTTGGAGATTAACATGAACCAACTTGGTGTGTAACAATTAAGGATTAGATACCGTAATAGGAACTTACGGCAGTAGGCTATGCTATGCTCTTTTAAGCCACTGTGCAATTGCATTAAATTTATATTTCGTGATCGTGGCTATAATACGATTACTGACCCATTTTAAGCATTTGACTGACTGAGCGTACTAACTTAAGCCCACAGAAAGCTATGGCTCAGTTCCACACTGTACTGTAGCAACATTTAGAGCAAACTATCGCTTAGTTGGGTAGGACTTATATCAACGAATCTATAAGCAATTTTTAATTAAATGCTAATTACCTGTACCGCGACTGGAAATAATTGATTTGAGCTATACCGGAATTGATTATTGTAATAAGAAATATGTAGGTACCTAAATAAAACTCCAACTTTATTCTGGATACATGCACAGTGTCAAAGACCGTCTGTCAATCAAATAGGCACAAGCTTTCTCTATGCAAGATGCGTATTCGCCTGTGTACAGTATTCCTGTTAGTGCTGCTATTTTCTTGTGTCTTGTGCGCGAAGAACAATAAAAAAAAGAAAATGTCAAACCAAAAGGAGTCGATCAGGAGTAAAGAACGTAGATTCGGATTCTATGAGAAGGTCGCTAAGAAAACGATTCAGGTTGTAGGAGATTGCATCACGAAAGCATTTGGATATAAAAACAAAGCCGTAAATACAACTGACATCCCCAACCAAAACGAAAGTGTTAGTGAAAGCGTTAACGTTGGCGAAGGTGTTAGCGGCATGGAGAGTGTAACCGATGGCCTTGGCGGAAGCGTTAGTGCTAGCAATAGCAATAGTATCGGTGATGCACCGCCAGTCGAGAAGTTGAAACGTAGTGTGAACAGTGGGGATATGCAGTGTCCCGCCTGATTTGTTGTAGATGTAAAAACACATAGTAGATAATATTTACATACCATGTAATTAATTTTTAAAATGTTGCTTTATTTATGTTTGGAAAATAAATGTCAGCTGTTTAGTTAAGTTTCAGGTTAAACACTTTAGGAATAAATGCATCATTATATCAACTATCAGAATTAAAAAATTCCCTTCAATGTATACCGTGTTTTCTGTGGTTCCCAGTTGAATAAATTTTTTTTATGATCCGCGAAGCAGAAAATTTAATTGGCGCCCGAGCTGAGACCGATAAAATATCGCTTCCTCTTGACTTTATCTCCTTAATGGACTAGGAGTTTAGTACATTATATTTAGTGAACGGAGCAGTGTAATTAAAAAATGAATTCGGCCGCAGTTACTCAGTTGGTCTTTATTGAGCGAGGGGTTCAACCCCCAGAAAATAACAAATTATATCTAAAGATTTTTAGCAGACTTTACCAGATTTTACCAGATTTTTAACAACCTTTAACGAACATTTGACAAACCTCATATTCTTTCCAGCACTCACGTCCCTGCTCTTCGTCCGTATAGGAACGGCAACGTACCTATTAGTCTAAGAGCCCGCAGCAAATTTTGGACGTGAAAGGCAACCGGATGAATTTTACATAAATACGTTGCTCTGATGCCCAAGATTTCAAATATGCCCGTCTGGCAGCGCTTAATGGCAGCTAAAGCATGCAACTGCATATTAAAAATGCGCTATGATTCACAAAAGGAATAAATTGGTGCAACCGCTTGAATCTACTACCAAATAATAGAGAATGGTCCCCTCAGTATAAATACATGTATCCAAGACGTTTTAAGTGTCGCCAAAGCCCTGCCAGACGCAGTGGAAATGCATTAAAAATTCCACTTTTGAATAATTAATCCAACCACTTAATTTTTATTTTAGAATTTAGAGAAAAACTCCTTGATAACGAATATAGCACAAAAAATTTTTTTTTGCCTTTTGAAAAGACAATTAAGTAGCGCATAAATTGACCATTTTTGTCTTAGAAAAAACGGCTTTTACTACAACTTGTGGTAATCGTACGTAAAAAAGTTGCCTAACATAATTTTTAGAAAATTTCTCAAGGATAAAAATTTCATAAAAAAATGAAAATTTATGAAGTCAAAATTTTGAGAAAAAAACATTTTAAGTAAAAAAATGTAACAACAAATTTTCAAAATTTTGAGTTCAAAGAGCCGTAACTTTTTCGTAGTTTCCCAGATGTAACCGAAGTGCTTTAGACTTTTATGCGCTACTTAATTGTCTTTTCAAAATGGCCAAAACAATTTTTGTACCTATAATAGCTTACCCTTATACATATATAAGGCGTTCATTCGCCTAAGGCATAAATATCCCGAATTCTATTAATTCGCTTGAACATCACAGAAATGTTACGTGTCTCTCGCTGTTTTATTGCTTTTTTAACAATCAGTGTTCAAACGAAATTGCCAGCTGCATTCCACCCCTTCAGCAATACTCGTCATGCTAGGAATGCTCATCAGTTTACCATTCAGCCTATCTCGGTCGTACTATGAAATAAGAGATTTATTCATAAGCTGTACAGTACGAATTTGTAATGCTTTCCCAAACTCTCTTTTTCCTCCTTGTTACAATTTACAGACATTTAAAACCTATGTGCATCGGTATCTCCTACCATATCTATCCTCATTTCCTTAACGCCCACGCTGTGTAGTTCACCCTAGATTAAAAGAGTAGTCATATAATCTCTTTAGCGCGTGTCTATTCCAAAAAAAAAAAGTTTGATTGGAAAATGTATGCATTTAAAACGTTCCTATAACGTTCTACCTCTCACTTTTGCATCTTCTCCATTTCAATTCAGTATCGCAGAAAATTTACACGAGTCTTACCTATGCAAACTAAGAATAGAACAGCGTTACAAATGTGAATATTTTGACATTGGTTGCCCTTCCTATCTTAACTGGAATCATATCAATTGCATTACACTTACGTCGGCAATTAATACGAAAATCTATGCAAACAATTTTTTTTTGTTTTTTTCGAAAAATTTAAATGCTAATGAAAACAATACTAGAAAAAATTGATTAGAGCTGCACAAGCGTTGCTGATGTGATAGTGGTAAATAAAAATATGAATGTTTCCATTTTTTCGATCTTACAGTCCAGTGAAATTGCTACTTTGTCTTTTGAAGGCGTTTCAGTTCAGTCTATGCTCGAAACTCAAGCGAACAAGTCTGTCTCACAGTGACAAAGTGATAATAATTTATTTTAGAAGTTTACCTGCTACGATGCGTATCTACATTTTTATCACCTTGATGCTAGCCATCCTAGTGTCATTTTGCTCTTTTGCAGAAGAGAACTCTAAAGATCCATTATCGATCCTTAAGGGTTTACCAATACCCGTTGGCAAGCTATTACCTGAAGACCATGGACCATTATCCATCTTCAATGGTCTTGGCATATCAATACCTGAAATTATCGGAGAAACCTTCAAGAAATTAATTCGTTCTACTAAGCGAAGTTGTCGCCTGAACGAGGGAATTGACCACACCGGGCGATGCCGAAAAAAAGGCTGAATATTATTATTTTTTGTGTGTTGATATACTGTAATAATTAATGTTAATAAAAAAATTGTTGTCGATAAATTTATTTGTATATTTATTTATTTAGATTTTATGAGTTGTTTCAGAACGGACATTGTTTAGCTTGCCAAATAAACGACGAAATACTTGACCAAGTTGCTGCCGATGGGTTCAGCTATGATAAGTAGATAACTTCATAAGAGAATCGACCGACTTATCGCCCTTGAAGTATATAACTAATTCATATACTGGATTCATTTAGTTAGGACCAATGACTCATGAAGAGCAATGGCGAATGATCGTCAATGGTTTCCATCGATATTCTTGCTTGTATTTTACCTCTCCATTTGTACATCTGCTATGGGGTTGTACTGTGAATTTAAAATGCAAGGGTGAACTTGAATTCAACATTGAATGATTGTGGCTTTAAAAGGCGACAAGCACAACCACGCCTTGGACTTAGATGTCCATTAGCCGGCATTAATTTGAAAATCTCAGGTAAACTTCTAAGACCTCAACAGCGCATCGAGATGCTTGCAGATAGGTGTTAGTTCTGTACTTATGAGAGTGTATGGTATGGTCATTATCTCTCCTGCAGTATAAAGTATATAGCCGTTTGATCTACTCTCACAAAAGTAGAACATACATTTATTTTATTTTCTTAATTCTGTCTACAAGTCCTTGAACGTGCTTGAACACAACGGAAGTTAGACTAATTAAATTAGTCACTAAATGTCCCTAATAACCATCACTGCTATTTTTTACAAATTAAAATGTCAATTAAATTAAATTAACAGAATCGGAGAAAATTGATTTGAGCAGCAATTTACTGTGACCATAGAAATTATACTCGTTCATAAAAAAGCTACTTAGCCAAGCTAACAATATAGTCGAGCCACGCATTTAGCTTCGAGCGAATGGACTGAAGATACATTTAAATTCTTTACATTCACTTAGGATACACATTTTCATTGCGAAAGATGCGCTTTCGACTTTTTACTGTGTTCCTTCTAGTGTTGCTAGTTACTGATGGTGTATTGTGTAATAAGGCTAATAAGAAAAAAAATACTAAGGCTAAGAAATTTGATTCTGATAGGATTACTGAAATAAAGACCCGCTTCTATGGTGCGGTGTGTACAAAAGCATTGGAAATTCTTGGAAAATGTATCCAAACAGCAATAGAAAGAGCAGCAGAAGAAGAAGAAAGTGACGGTAAAAGGCTGCGATAAAGATTAGTTCACGACCAATAGATACAGGTATTGCAGAAATATGTGGTCTGCACAACGAATAAATTTGTTGTATTTTTGTTAATTTGTTGCTTTTCATTATTATTCCTCTCATAAAATAGCTGGGTTGAGGGTCTAGCTCTACCCCGATATCTCGAAAAAAAATCTCGAAAGCAAAAATCTCGAATGTAAAAATCTCGAAAAAAAATCTAGAAAGCATAATCTCGAATAACAAAAATCTGGAAAAAAAAATCTCGATACGTATGCAACCCCCCTGCTTGGGTTTACTGTTTGGATATGGGGTGGGGGCAAAAAAAGAATCTCGAATTTACTTTTTATTTTCGAGATTTTTTCGAGATATAGTCTTTCGAGATTTTTGTACATTCGAGATGTTTGTCATTCGAGATTACGTCATGATCCCCTGGGTTGAACCTGAGAGTCCTATACCAACTAAAGAGTCACTGCGACTATATATAGGCTAACAAAAATAAAGCTGCTGCACTTCCACTCAAAGCTTAGCTCCTACAATATTGTATTGTATATTGTTGAAGGCCTGGCCCGTAGTACCTCGACTGAAGGGTAGGTATTCCTATATTAGAATATGTTTATTGGTAGTATGGAGAAAAGTGGGATAGAGTGTACCTACTAGTACTACAGTAGGTACTTTTTTTTTGTTTTCAAATGTCTGCCCTAAATGGAGTCAATCCTAATGATCTATGGTACAGAGCATGAAGGTTAACAAAAGTGGTCTGGAGATATCCATTGCTCCTTTCGAACTTCGAGTGATTTTCCTTCCTATTCACATTAGCGGGCTTTGCGTGTGGGATAGAGCAGAGGTATAGAGCAATATCGACGTGGTCATAAGAACGTCCATTAGTGGACAATAGAATGGAGAAATATTTGATCACAATCTGGACGGAGGCACAACCCCTTTTATGGCGCGAACAAGTGGCGAATTCCAGTTTGAATCAAAGTACGAGTACGTTGTAAGACAATAGGATTAGTGGCCAATTTCAAGTGTTTGACTGAATAATTTAAAAGCATTATGCGTTGATTTTTAACCACATACCACATACACAAATCTGACCCTTCAGTGGAGAATGTAACTGAATGTGGCAAAGAACTAGAAAAGATTGTAGCGCTGACATTGCAATCTATGTAATTACTAACTACGTATATCGTGAATGCTATGCCTATACCTAAATGATCTAACATCAACTGAAAAAACAAATAGTTGGCACAACAAGTTCACAAAGGACCATACCTAGGCCTAGATTCTTACAATATATCGACTACGAGTCTTTTTAGTTTCCATTTTTGGCAATTATACGCTTGGCTGTTCACGGGAGATAAATATGCCAACCCACAGCTTAATTAAGGGATAGAAGCAACACACCATTTCGATAACGAATGTGACAATCTGGAAGAGCAGTCTTTATAGTTGACCGAAATAGATTTGGCTGTGTTGTCAGTATGCCAGTTTTATTCAAAACTTGCAAAAGTCACTATTCTACCGCAGAGGTGATGCGTACCAGATATGGTGGAGACAGTAACATGAACCAACTTGGTGTGTAACAATATTAAGGATTATCCCATAATAGGAACTTACGGCAGTAGGCTAGGCTATGCTATGCTCTTTTAAGCCACTGTGCAATTGCATTAAATTTATATTTCGTGATCGTGGCTATAATACGATTACTGACCCATTTTAAGCATTTGACTGACTGAGCGTACTAACTTAAGCCCACAGAAAGCTATGGCTCAGTTCCACACTGTACTGTAGCAACATTTAGAGCAAACTATCGCTTAGTTGGGTAGGACTTATATCAACGAATCTATAAGCAATTTTTAATTAAATGCTAATTACCTGTACCGCGTCTGGAAATAATTGATTTGAGGTCTACCGGAATTGATTATTGTAATAAGAAATATGTAGGTACCTAAATAAAACTCCAACTTTATTCTGGATACATGCACAGTGTCAAAGACCGTCTGTCAATCAAATAGGCACAAGCTTTCTCTATGCAAGATGCGTATTCGCCTGTGTACAGTATTCCTGTTAGTGCTGCTATTTTCTTGTGTCTTGTGCGCGAAGAACAATAAAAAAAAGAAAATGTCAAACCAAAAGGAGTCGATCAGGAGTAAAGAACGTAGATTCGGATTCTATGAGAAGGTCGCTAAGAAAACGATTCAGGTTGTAGGAGATTGCATCACGAAAGCATTTGGATATAAAAACAAAGCCGTAAATACAACTGACATCCCCAACCAAAACGAAAGTGTTAGTGAAAGCGTTAACGTTGGCGAAGGTGTTAGCGGCATGGAGAGTGTAACCGATGGCCTTGGCGGAAGCGTTAGTGCTAGCAATAGCAATAGTATCGGTGATGCACCGCCAGTCGAGAAGTTGAAACGTAGTGTGAACAGTGGGGATATGCAGTGTCCCGCCTGATTTGTTGTAGATGTAAAAACACATAGTAGATAATACATACTATGTAATTAATTTTTAAAATGTTGCTTTATTTATGTTTGGAAAATAAATGTCAGCTGTTTAGTTAAGTTTCAGGTTAAATACTTTAGGAATAAATGCATTATATCAAATATCAGAATTAAAAAATTCCCTTCAATGTATACCGTGTTTTAATCGGGCTGTGGTTCCCAGTTGAATAAATTTTTTTTATGATCCGCGAAGCAGAAAATTTAATTGGCGCCCGAGCTGAGACCGATAAAATATCGCTTCCTCTTGACTTTATCTCCTTAATGGACTAGGAGTTTAGTACATTCTATGGAGTGAACGGAGCAGTGTAATTAAAAAATGAATTCGGGCGCAGTTACTCAGTTGGTCTTTATTGAGCGAGGGGTTCAACCCCCAGAAAATAACAAATTATATCTAAAGATTTTTACCAGACATTACCAGATTTTTAACAACCTTTAACGAACATTTGACAAACCTCATATTCTTAGAAGTCTATCTCCTGTTCAAATTGGGATTCCTAAAATATTCATCTTTTTTTCAAGTTTTGTTGCCACTCCCTTTATTCAAGATGAACGGGAAGAGCAACTAAAGATAGACCAGAATGCGTGCGAATAAATAGGCCATGCAATACGTTTGTTAGTGATTCTCTCGTTGTAAATAGTCCTTCTCGATAGTTTTCGATTGCATCTATTTCGGAATCTTTCAAAGTAAGAATTTTTTTTTGATCCGATGTTTGAAACTACCAATCTTTGAAAGCTTTGTTCTTTACTACCGTGGCTTGCTTGCATTTTTTGTTAAATCAGCTATTCTTCGATACTAATATTTGTCGTGGGACTAAAAAAATAAAGTTCCATACCAAGTATAATTATTATTTCAGTTACAGCTTTCCCCGAAGTATGGTGAACCCTTATCCAGTCAAGACTATCTTCTAAATAATGGAATAACACGGCCGGGGGGAGGTTTAAACAATACATAAACCTAAAATAGCCTTGAAGGACAATGGTTAACCTAATAATGCCGATATCATCATGTTCATATTTTCTTACACCAAATTTGATCTATTCTAACAAATACTCTTGTCGACAAAGCCTCTCTTTTTGATAAAATACAAATGCATTCTGCATGCTATCTGTGCATCCCTTAAGCCTTGCCCCTCTCTGACAAAAACTTCAGAATTTTAACATATTTTTGACTTTTTTTCCGTTTCCGATCCGACAAATAAAAGGACACGAATGCGGTACGAAATTCACTCTGACGTGTGACAGATTAGTTAATAATAGGTGTCTGGTGTATTCAAATACTCAATAGAAATGGACATGGAATATGGAACATTGTCGAACTCAAAGACCAAATTTCCATTAGAACCTAGCAAACCTACTCTATCTTGATTTATCTAGAATATTCGTAAACCGAAAATACGATTTCGAAATCCTTAAGTTACCTACTATTACACATATCAAAAATCGACATTCAATTTTTGACATTCTGACGTCAATATGGCTTCGGATTTTGTCCTAAAGTTGAGTGTAACCAAAATCTGACGTAATTTTTGACATGTGTAATAGCAGTGTTACTAGAGTATCTATAAAAATAAATATTTGACACATTTTTACACACAATTGACAGACGGAATATTAGAAGAGTTTCCTTGTTATATTTTAACGTTTCTATGATTTTGACAATTCTTTCGGCAGACATGGACAATTTGTTATTATTATATTATTATCTTTTTTCTTAAATAGAAAAAATAGTGTCCAATTATTTACTTAAATGTTAAAAATGTACATTGTATGGTTTCTGTGTCGTTTATTAGAGTTAAAAAAACAATAATGGCGACACAGTTCCAGATGATATTTCTATATTGAAGGGAGACTGTAAAAAATCAATTATAGAATCATTTTAGCAATTGTTCACGGTAACAACATAAAATAAATACGACTTATTTCGCGTGAGGACCCAGTCGAGCAGCTGCCATATCTCATCGGTAAGCGGTTGCCTTCAAATAACATTTTTTTATTTAAGTTGAAGCTAGCTTTCCGTTCACAAGAATGCGTTTTCGATTCCTTACAGTATTTGTACTAGTTATTCTAGTATCTGGTATACATTGTGGAAAAGCCGGAAAAGGTGGAAAAGATGGAAAAAATGGAAAGGGTGGCAAAGACGGAAAGCAAAGTGAGAGTTTCAAGCATAAAGTTGCAGTAGCGGCCGGTAAGCAAATTTGCACAGAACTTTTGAGAATACTTGGAAAATGCTTAGA
The DNA here is from genome assembly GCA_955612985.1 of Cheilosia scutellata. Taxonomy (NCBI): domain Eukaryota; kingdom Metazoa; phylum Arthropoda; class Insecta; order Diptera; family Syrphidae; genus Cheilosia; species Cheilosia scutellata. The sequence continues at coordinate 5,977,864 of OY015313.1, forward strand.
ACATATAGTGGAAGAACATATATTATAACATAATTGTAAAATGTGTTATTTGTGATATGGTATTAATAATACAATAATACAGTAGTTGTTTTATTCGATATTTTTTGACTTTATGCAGAAGAGCTGTGTTTTAAAAAAACATTTACAGAAATAGCTTCAGTCGGTGCGGTGGGTTCCTTAAGTGTATGTAGAAAAATGGCTGTTCTACTATAGGTCCCAGGTCTTTTCAAAAATGAAAAAGATGTTACGTTGTATAGAAAGTTTCTCTTTAACTTATGTATGTATATAGATCTTCCAACAGAGATAAATTTCAAACATTGCCATTATTTTTGACAGTTGTTTGTTTGACAATACTGAACTCAGCATTGTTTGGCCCGTATCCATCCATCTTATTAAGAAAAGCGAAATTTTTTGTTTGCCCGAAATATCGTATTCATTTCATTGATGAGGCAGGCTCACATGTCTCAAAGGATATTACGAAAAAATCGCCGAATATCCCCAATTGCTGCTCTGCTTTAGGGTTGATTAGAATTAAGTGTTATTTGTCTCAAAAAAGTTACAAACACTGACTTAAAAACGAAATTAAATATGAGTCGTTTACGACAACCGCCAACGGGAATATGAGTGATTGTATGTTCCAACGCTGATTTCGTATGTTGTGCATGTGCAGTACACATCGCGATGCGCCGATGTACTCTAACTACGTCTTGGATATTTTGTTGCTTATAAACAGGTTAGTAAAAGTTAAAGGCAATGTCAGTGATGTCTAACTTAGTGGTCCTACCGCGATACTTAGGGGAACCATAATTAAGTTAGATGAACAAGTTCTGGCATTTTACGCAAAGAAATCGTTCAAATGGAATCCTCATAGTGCAAGGTGGGTTGAAAGGCAGTAGGTACCTACATAAAATGTGAATATCAACAGTCTTAGTAGAAGCAGCTACCCAAAGGAAAACTTCGCCAAATTTCAAACAGCGTTAGGCAATAACGCGCAGATCAATTTGGAAACAACACCCTCAAAAAACTCGTACAATTTGTTGTTGCAAAATTTTTCGTCATTTTGGGTGTTATTTCCTTTCCAGGGTTCTTTTTTTTGTCAGTCAGTAAGGCCCAAAATAATAAGTGGTAATGCATAAACAGTATGGAATAAGTATGTGGGGCATGCTGCCTCCTTGTAACCCCCCTGCTTGGGCTTTCTGTTGGATTTTGGAGTAGGTGGGAGTTTGTAGTGCAAAAAAGACCTTCAATATATCCAATTTCGCACATACTCCAAATCTGACAGTAACCCCAAGCAGAGGAGTTGCAAGTAGGCATTATGCCCCCATACGTATTAAACTGCAAATTATTTTTGGTCTTTATTTCCATCTTGTTTATTTTTGGCCCTATGCATTTTTTTGGGTGATATTTCCAAATCGATTTGGGCGCTTTTTCCTTGGGCGTTATTGCCTAACGCCATTTCAAACATTTATCTGCAGATAGAGAAAATAGAACAGGTTTACTCTCCCGAGATTTATGGAAAACATAATGAAGAACACAAAAATGTATGTCCTTACTATATATGCCTTATAAGTTAGAACTAATGTAGACATAAATGGACTATCTGTCTAGCCGATGCCTATAGCTATACAATGCATTTTCGTCAAATATAAATAAATAAATAGTCACAGGAACCCTAGACCTAGCTTCTTACAAGCTAGACGAGACGAATGGAACCGACTTGCAATATTTATGCAGTATAAGTACTAGGTAGTCCAGCACATTAACCACTGACCCACTGTGCCCAAGCATTTTCGTCAACAAGTGTAATTTCAGAATCAACAACATGAACCAAATGTGTTTTGAATAAAGCTCTACAACTTTGAACTCATTTTATTTCATAAAAGCAGTCATCAATTTCAAAACTCACACATTCATTAATGTCAAAATAGAGTTAGAAAATTAAGAAAAAAAAATATCGCAAGATAGTTTCTCGACGGCTCATCTCAATAACGATGTCAAAAACAGTCACTAGAGGCCCTGTCTATGATGTAAGTAGGTAAGTATTATACAAAAATTTCTTAGGTACATCTTAAATTAAAATTATCATTATAAAATAATATTTAATTAGTATCTAATATTATGTATCTACGTTCCGCCCTAATTTTTTTTTTCTATAGGTTAAAGCGAGACTATATCAAATTGCAATTTAGTTTTAAATGTAACGACAGAAAATGATAAAAATTTGAACATATATCGCCCCGTGGCATAGTCAGTTTCAACACTTCAGCAGAGAGTGTAGGTTGTCTTTAGACCTCTGAATTCTGGAATCATAGAATAATATTTAGATACAACTTTTCCGTGCTCGACAATGAATTTCCGTCTCGTAACTATTCTCGTGTTAGTTTTACTTGTATCTGGAATAAATTGCGGAATAATTAACAAAAATGGAGCTAAAAACCTTGCTGCTAAAGTTGCAGAAGGAGCCGCAGTGGCTGTTTGCACCAAAATCCTGGCATTAGCTGGAAAGTGCATCTTGACTACACTGGTAGGGTCGGGATAAAGCTCAATTCGAGGATTCTAAGTTGCTTTATTAATGATAATAAAAGTGCATTATATAGCTATTATTTATTTCGTTGGTTTCTTGTTAAAAAAAAAACAAAAGACACACATTTCTGGGAATATGAATGTTTCAAAAGGTAATAAGTATTCGTAATGTTGTTTAAAACTGTTTTGGGAAATCACACATTTTGGCAAGTGAGTTCATAGGGAGTCTATTCAAATTCTTAAGATTTCCGTGGTTCAAAATATTTCTTAAACTGGGTTAAGCATGCATGAATTGTATACGAAGTTCCAGTTTTCGAGAGCTGTAGATCCCATGGACCTAGCTATGCTTTCGTATTGTTGGTTGCAAAAAGCTCTGGGCCAGCGAAGGCAATTATTAAGCCTTAGTGAACAATGTTATAAGACCTTTTGTTGCCTTCGAGTCCTGCGTGGCTTGAACTCAGTTGTGAATCACTTCATTTTATTGTGAACGGGTATACCTAGCTGATTGAATATAGTTCTTAGGTAGTTCCAGACGAGTCTGTAGTGACAATGTTGTGGAGTTTTTACTCGAACGGCCAATGTTTTGTTTAACCACATTGGAGTATTTTTTTTTTTTTTCCTGAGAAAACTGTGCATCAAAACAGTTTTAAAACAACAATCCAACAGTTTCAAACAAAACAATTTTCTGAACTTGCTTTTTATGATCCTCAACTTCCATTCGCTCTACAGCGAATCATACCATTCGCCTTTGGTTCATCATATCTCGTTTCAAAACTGCAGAAAATCTTAGAACTGTAAACTAAAACAGTTTCTGAAATTATAAGAATTGTATCTTTAAATAATAGTAAATAAATAAATAGTCGGCGCAAAAGGCGTCTATACACCCTAGGGCCTCATAACCATTCATTCGTGTGAGTTTTATTTTTGGGACGAATGGAAGGGACCTACAGTTTTATGCCGAGTCCGAACGGCTGAATTGAGAAGCGTTTTCAGGACAGTTACTCTCGGATGTTTGTCAGACGTTCGCTCAGTAGAAAAAACCTTAAAATATAATTTTTGTTTTTCCAGGGATCGAACCCGCGACCCCTCGCACAGTATAGGTAGAGGTACTAGGTAGTCCAACACACTAACAACTGACCCACCGCGCCCAACCATTTTCGTCAACTAATGTAATTTCAGAATCAACAACATGAACTAAATAATGTGTTTTGAATAAAGCTCAACAACTTCGAACTCACTTTCATAAAAGCAGTCGTTAATTTCAAAACCGACACATTCATTAATGTCAAAATATAGTTTGAAAATTTAGAAAACAAAATTCCAAAATCTCGCAAAAGATAGTTTCAGTTTCTCGACCCGTCAAAAACAGTCACTAGGCAAGGCAGAGGCCCTATCTATGATGTAAGTAGGTAAGTAGGTACTACACAAAAATTTCTTAAGTACATCTTAAATTAAAATTATCATTATAAATTATATTTAATTAGTAATGATGTATAGCTACGTTCCGCCCTTTTTTTGTATAATATTAAAGCGAGACTATAACAAATTGCAATTTAATTTTCACTGTAACGACAGAAAATGATAAAATTTAGAATATATATCGCCCGGTGGTATAGTTAGTTTCAACACTTCAGCAGAGAGTGTAGGTTGCCTTTAGACCTCTGAATTCTGCAATCATAGAATAATATTTATTTATTTAAATATAGATACAACTTTTCCATGCTTGACAATGCATTTCCGTCTCGTAACTATTCTTGTGTTAGTTTTACTTGTATCTGGAATAAATTGTGGAAAATCTGAAAAAAATGGATTTAAAAAAAATGGTGGTAAAGTTGGAGGCGCAAGGGATGCTTGCACAAAGGCCCTGGCATTAGCTGGAAAGTGCCTCTTGACTACACTGCTAGGGTCGGGACCGGGATAAAGCTCAATTCGAGGATTGTGAGTTGCTTTAATTAATGATAATAAAAGTGCATTATATATTATTTATTTCGTTGTTTTCTTGTTAAAGAAAAAAACAAAAGACACACATTTCTGGGAATATGTATGTTTGAAAAGGTTTCGTAATGTAGTTTAAAACTGTTTCGAGAAATCACACAAACTCAATTTCCCAATTCCAATATGGAGTTCCAGTTTTCGAGAGCTGTAGATCCCATGGACCTAGATATGCTTTGATATTGTTGGTTGCACAAAGTTCTGGGCCAGCGAAGGTAATTGTTAAGCCTTAGTGAACATGAACAATATTATAAGACCTTTTGTTATCTTCGAGTGTTTAAATATATCGCCACTTTCTCTAAAATCGTACAAAATAAAACTTCCCACTAGGGTAAAGTAAATTCATCTAAGATACACGGTTTCCCCAACATCACACATCACGTCAAAGTGCACAATCCGATTGCCTGACTCTTTTGACATGGCGTCAACAAAGGTCGACCCAACTAACCATATTTTCGACAATAAAGTTCCCAGAAACTTAAAGGTTCAAAGACAGAATCAAGTCGAAAATAAAAAAAACACCACGTCTCAATTCTTATACACAGCAATAAAGTTGAAAAAAATCCAAGTATAATAGACGTGCGAGAATAACTTTCCTCTCCCCTCAGATTCGAAAACAGAAGTTCTCCGCTCGATAAGAAATCTTTGTCGGCACCGCCTTCCATCCAGAATCACGTTATAAAAGGCACAACCAGCCAAAACGTTTGTGAATAGAAAAACAACTCCAACTGTCAAGTGAAATGCTAACAACATAAAGGATAATAATTGCAAAGAATCTATGACAATCGTAATCAAAACAAACGGCCAAACAACTACTGCCAACGTGGACCTATACGCCTTCAACCGTATGCTACAGCAAACGTAAGTAACCTCCATGTCAAGCTACAAAGGCGAACCTGTCTCCAAACACCCTCAATTCCAATTCGTATGCAATGCATGTTGAACCCATTTACCAAAGTGAAAGAGCGCAAGGACACAGAATAACAAGAACGAATAAAAATCCTGGTAAGAAAATTTTCTTAAATAAAAACAACAACAACCCGTAAAAGGACCAAACTCTGTACTGCCTCCCCTCCCGTTAAATTAAAATAGAGAAGTAGTAGTTGAACACAAATGTGAAGCACGAACCAAGAGCTCCTAAAAAGGATAAATGGTGTCATATACACAAAGAGAAACAGCACGCATGATAAAAAAAAAAAAACCAACACAGAGTACAACTTTGCCCAGACAACAGAAAGGATAATCATCGTCATGTCAGTAAATTTATTTATTTTTTCTTTTCACTAAAAGTCGACAGGAATGAGGAGGAGTAGGACAACGACGACGATGACGACAATCACTAGAACGAGGTGAATAGGCCATGGGTTGCTGTTACAGCAGTAGAAGTTGTCTGACAGGACCTTCCATTTGGCAAAACTGCACGAAGGGTAAATGGTGAGATCAAACGTCGGAACTCATCCAAATGTTGTACACAGTTTGGATTGGATGGCAGAAAGCAAATAAACTCATGCGAGTTATTTTAGGAATACCTAAGTGAGATGAAAAAAAGGAAAGTACAGGTTCTGTACCAAAGTCCACTGTTGAATGAATATTCGCAAATTTATAGTTGAATCATCAGATTTTTTCTTACGATTTGTGTATTTTCGTTAGATTTGATTAAACAGGACTAAAATTATGAGTAGCGTAAAGGTATCTTACCTTTTTACAGTAAAACCAAAATATTTATTGGAAGATGGTAGTCATCCCTCTTAAAAATAGTTCCGGTGATGACGGTCTGAAACTGTTCTTTTATGCCACCGACTGAGCAGTGAGCACTCAAACATATTGCATGGTTCTGTTGTAGACTCAACCAACCTGCTATAGCGAGTGCTTATGCTAAATAGGATCTATTTTGATATTTCGAAACCGAAGTGTGATGGAACCAGGAAACATATACAAGTACATATCGCAGAATACTAAATTTCATAATTCGATTTTATCTCTATATCTTTCCTAAAGATATCGCAGTAGCGCAGTGGTTAGTGTGTTGGACTACTGTGCGAGGGATCCCAGGTTCGATCCCCGGAAAAACACAAATTACATCTTAAGGTTTTTTCTACTGCGCACCCTCTCGCGAACGTCTGACAAACATGCGAGAGTATGACTGTCCTGAAAAAGCTCTCAATTCAGCCGTTCGGACTCGGCATAAAATTGTAGGTCCCTTCCATTCGTCCCAAAAATAGAAACTCACACAAAACGAATGGTTGCGAGAAGCTAGGCCTAGGGTGTCTACCTGCCTGTTGCGCCACCTATTTATTTATTTTATCTTTCCTAAAATTCAATTTTTTAAATACTACCTACGGAAACCTCAACTACCAAAACTTGACCGCCAAATTAAATAATTATTTTTAAAGGAAGTATATAAACATAATAATATTTTTTTTATTACAAATTTGTGTAAAAAAAAAACATGCGAAAAACCATCTACGGAAATTCACTTTTTATTTGGTCCATATTTCGTAAAATTGAGTTTTGGAATAACTCCGCAATCGGTACGACAAATATGGATTTAACTATTTTAGCCTTTTACATTTTTTTTTTAAATATTGCTCCTGTGTCGGCCTAGTATTCTAGTTGCGGTTTGGATGGTTTAATGTTACCTTTGTATTATGTATAGTTGGAGAAATGTTGTTTGTTCATGTAGTTTTTTTTTTGCGTTTATTTGCGCGTTTTCTGAGGCGTTTATTTGTGATTTTTTTGAAGCGTTTATTGACGCGTTTTTGTGTTTTTTTGGGATGTTTATTGCGGCGTTTTTTTACGCTATTTTTGAGGTATTTTTTGTTGTCGCAGTTTTAGTGGAGTTTTTTGGAGGTTTTATTTTCACGACTTCTGAGGCGTTTTCTGACAATTTTTTGATCTTTTTTTCTTGTGTTTTTAGGGGAGTTTATTGAGTTTATTGGAGCATTTTGTGAGGTTCTTTATTGGGCGTTTATTGAGGCGTTTTTTGGACCATTGTTTGGGGCGATTTTTGTCACGTTTTTTGAGGAGGGTGTTTTTTCCGGGCGTTGTTTGAATTTTCATACCCGTTCATGTCTAAAAAATAAATAACACTGAGAATATTTGAAACAATAATTTAAACTAAATTTGAACTTAACCTTTATTTCTACTCTCGTTTAAACAAAAATAACTTAAAATTGAATTTAAATAAATATGAATAGGTACATAGTTCCAGTATTGTGTCAGATACTCGAACTCTGTGCTTATGATCTGTAACTATGCGAAAACTAATCACGCCTAGCCATTGCTCGTTGCTCGAATTAAGAGGCAATAGAAAAGTCTTCGTACAGTTACAGAAACAGAGCACAGCTTAGGCACATTGAAATTCAAAAATAACCCAACCCAACCCACCTCAGCCCACCCGAAATCCCCAGCAGGTGAATAGGTCCACTGAATCCCGCATATCACAGACAAACTATTGGCAGTGACTTTTGTGCTTCTCTATATATGACTGGAGTTTAAGTGCTTGCCTCCGGCGACGCTACGTTCTAGTAGAATTTGTCACCGTCGAATTCGCTGTCCTTGTCGCCGTTGGTATACCCTTTAGGGCAGCCTTCTTCTCCGCAATGATGCTGTTGGAAAAGACCATTTTTGCCTCTCGCTGGTACTCCGCTATGTTATAGTGGCTTTGCTGTGGAGAATGCAAAAATAATTAAATCAAATATCACAGCCATCCCGTATATCCTTACGTTAAGTGCATCGTTTATTTCAATGCGTAGCAGTCGCTTTAGACCACGCAAGTTGCGACCGGCAATCCGTCCCAATTCGTACCGTGTTATTCGGTACTTTTCTGTCGTCGTTGACGTTGACTCTGTGGTGTTGTCTCCGCCATCCATCATGGTATCCTTGGAACAAAAATGGATCAGATATGAGTTTTGAATGTAAAATTTTGCAAATCAAGCACTCTTACCGGACTCGGCGTCGTAGTTGTGGTCGTACGTGGTCGCTTTGTAGGCTTTCCATCCGAGAAGCCATCCGACACTAGGTCGTAGATTTCATTCAGTGTCACCTTGGTATCGTTGTATTGCTATGGACGGGACAGATAGTCAACAATTTATTTTCAATTCTACTACAAGGACATCGGCGTATACTTACGTCAAAGGCGAGATTTTTTGTTACCACAATTTTCTGAAAAAAATCCCAAAAGGCGCCGCGTTTCGTTCTACTCTTTACCCCAGTGCTGCTGTCGTCTGTGTTGTAGGATGTAACTGATATTGCGAGCAGCAGGAACAGATAGAACTTCAAGGACATTTTTGTTTTGTTCTTCTTGTATGGCGGGGTGAAGTAGGGAAAAAATTGCCTGAAAAAAAAGATAATTGGGTTTGAATTTTGGCCTCGCAGCTGCCCTAAACAAAAGTAAACAAGCCTACATTGTGAAAGACGCAACGAAATCAAATTAACACTTCTCTATTGGGCCAATGCCCCATCGAGGGTGACCAGACCATATTGAGAAATGCCCAAAGCAGTGATTACAAATGCATACATCAAAGGTGTTGTTTTATTAGGTATTCGAGTACTTCCGCGAGGCATGGTAACCCCACAAGAGCCGTCAAGGTAAGCTAAGGTGTTTAACTGTTTACCCACCATTTAATAGGTCGTTGGTCGATGGTGCTGCTGTGGCTGTTTATAAGGCCGAATGAAGTATTTCCACATGATTGGCCTAATGTGTTTGTGCATCTTATTAGCAAGGCATTCCTGTGGCCAAGTTAAATTATTGTCGTAAGAAATGTTTAAATAATATTCTTCGAATGTATTGCCGATGTCCTATTATTTTAATGAAATTATTTCCCAGCGATGATGCAACTACCGCAAGAATTTCCTTTCAGAGTAATCTCTGTGTGTACCTACAATTCTTGGTATAGAACAGGATAAATGCTCATAACTCAATACAAAGGAGAGAGAGATGGGATCTTTCCACGAATCTAGTGCACGCGGATAAGGAGGTTATTTTAATTTTTCTCCAAGAAAATCTCTGCGTCTGCAGGCTATTTCAGACAAATCCCTCTTTGCCAGAGCAGTTGTCGTTGCCGTTTCGATACCCATCCTGTTGGCAATTGGTAAAGTTTTAGCTCCCCCTTTTGGAGGAGCTTTAAAGTTAGTTTTATATATATTTGCACTAATAAAAGGATTGGCCACCTTAGGTGTGTAAATAAACACGTAAAGCCAAAAAAGTAAAGGGAAACTTTGACTACACTGCAGCTGGAAGGCAGCTCGTCCTCTTCTTGCTTTTGTGTAAATGTAACTGCAGTCTATCGGAGTGAGGTAAGTCTTTGTGCGGATGTTTAAATATACGGGGGAGAAGTTTGTTGGCTTTTTGCAAGAACAACCTTAACTATTTTGTAATAACATCATTAAAAAGTTAAAATTATTATTTTACGAGGTGAAAATTACTACTTGGATTTGTTGTGGTGCAAGTGCTTGTCTTTGTCGATCTTGAAGTTCATTATCGACTGTCAATGTTGCTAGCAATAAACAAGTAATTTGTGGTGCACTTATAGATTGTGGATTTTTTTATAAGTAGAGTAGTAGCATGAAACTTTTGAATTGCAGTTATACGATTAATTGAAAATGAAAAATTATATTTGCAGAACTTAAAAGTACCTATTCTGACTAAGGCACACACGTACAAGTAGCGAAGGCAAAGTAGACAATATGTGTCTTCAATTCCAGTCATAGCACGATTTGAACGTACGAAAAACTTTTCTTTTGTAATTTTTCCCACTTTTGCTTTTATAATTAAATAAATAGATATACTTAGAAACTTTGCACCATTCTAAAGTAAATGCAATTCTTCAGCTGAATGCTTCAATTTACGTACGACATGAAGTGTTTGTCTCTGTCTATCAGCAGAATTCAGACAGCCGATCGTCAATTAAAATATGTTTGTTATGCCAATTTCGATTCGCAATCTCAGATTTCTGTTTCAGATGTTAGATTTCGGGTGTTCAATCGAGCAAAAAAAGCAATCTGAGCTGTTTACCTTTTTTTGCTGTGAAGATTTTTTTTCGTAGAGTGGTTGCAAGTTGCAAGTTTTGCATACATTTTCAAATAATTACAAAAGATATAATATATAGCTATAATATATAAAGCCTTCCACAAAATTGCAAACGCGATGCTTTTCCTCCCTTACAAATAATAAATACTGCAACTGGAGAAATTGCTGGTATGAAGAAGATGAACCAGTATTATCCCAAGACGACGACGAGGACGATGAAGATGTGGCACATCATGAATATGAAATTATTTGTTCCATATTTATCCAAATTTTGGTTTAAAGTATTTATTTTAATATGCTTTTTAACTAGTTCTATAACTTTTTCGGCCAAAGTCCATCCGTAAAACGTATACAAACAAACGCCTAATGTCAAATCATTTGTAGGTGTATTGGTAAATCTCGAGCGACTCGGAGAAAAAATCTCTAGATTCGCAAAAGTGCTCTCGAATCTGAAAAAGATAGCTTTTTTTTGTACAAATCAAACGAAAAAAGTGATCTCGGGCAAGAAAAAGTGCTTTTTTTTGGCGAATCGAAATCGGCTAATAGCCGTTTTTTATTATCAGCTATGATCCATATCCATGAGATCACGAAATATGATCTGAAAATTAATTCAACTATTTCTCGTTGTTGTTTCGTGGTGTTGTTTATTTCATTCACTCAATGTTGGTGTCCCTGTAAATTATAGCCACACAGTAATGTTGCCAGACCAAAATATGAAACACAATTAACAACACAAAAAATCAATTAGCATTTTTTCTAATTCGAATAAGTTACTATTCCTACTTTCGAGATGTTTTGTTTCGCTATATAGCACAGAAATATAAATGGAAATATTAGCAGTACAATACGGTTAATTATGATGCATATTTGAACATAACACTTGAAAATAGTTTCCCAAAAAAAATATTGAATGCTAAATGTTTGCAGATTAGTATTCATATGGTAACACCCCGACACAACAAGCGAAATGTCAAACTCAAATATGAGGAAGTGCAATGGAGAAATCATCATCATCATCATCATCATCATCAAGTGCAATACGAAATTTGTCATGATTGGTATTGGATTTCATATGCAAAAAACAACTATTGCTACAACTCAATTAATGATCCAGTTTGTTTTATTTTCATGATCTGATCCGGATCAGATCACGCTGATAATAAAAAACGGCTATTATTGTTGATTGTTTTTCTTGAGCAATTGCAAATATGGATCGGTTTTTGAACGGATTCGGATTCCAAATTTTTAGAAACATAACAAATAAAAACAGCATTATACTGTTCTGCGTTTTGAAATTTTTTGCTTAAAGTAGTACTGTAACTCTGCCATATTAAGGCAAATTAATTCAATTCGGCATTAATAAAGAATGTGTGCAATGACAGAGAGTTCGGTCGAAGACTGAAATGTTGTCGCACAAAACCAATTTCCCTTGTCAAAACTTTAATTGGTGCGTTTGCCAAATTACATAAGGCCAACAAACAATTAGTAAAATGAGTTTATGAGATTACTGATGTGTCAGCCGAAATCTGCCTAGTGATACTAACTAGATACTTTGATGATTGTGCTGTAAAAGATAGGTGTATTGGATTTCAGCAGCTCAAGGAAAGCAATTCCGAAGAAATTTTTCAATCAATCCTGCGTGAATGCAAAGACATAAATAACGATATTTTATATGCAATTGGTTTTTGCTCTGATAATGCCTTAGTAATGCGGGGGCCCCTTAGCGGAGTGAGTGAGAAACTGTCCATTATCTGCCCAAATCTATTTTCAAAAGGATGCAGTAGCCACAACCTTAATTTGTGTTCATCGGCTGCATGCAAACTCTTGCCAATAAGTATAGGTACTTAGCTCTAATAAAGCTCTCAATCAATCAATAAAAAAAGTAATAATAAATAAAAATAAAAAACATATGGTACTACATTTTGTTTAAAATGCTACATTTTGTTGGCTAACGTACTAAATTTGCTTTAAATTTTAGTGGCAACGCTGATCATACCTATACTTAAAAATATTCTGCAATCGTTCCGCTCTCTGTGAATGCGTAATGACCATCTTTTCGAGTTCCAGAGTCGGCAAATCAACGAGCAATTTTCAAAAATTAGGTCTTAGGTTTGGATTTTCATTGGGTATAGGTTTAAACTTGTAAATGTATACCTACAAGTAGGCATTTTCAAAGGTTCCACATGAACTTCTTAAAATTTACCTAGTTTCGATTCGATTTTAGGAAGGACGGTCGGCATCGGTGAATTTGCTTACTGAAATCCTTAAAATTTAGCAAATTTTGATTCGATTTTAGAAAGATCGGGCGGCATTTTTAATTTGAGGTTAAATTTGAAGGAATATTCGCTACTTTGTGAAACTCGGCTTATTGCTGTGGATTGCGAACTTTGACAATTCGCGGCAGAGGGTGTTTTCGTTCGCGGCAAAAAGTTTGAAAAATGAAATTTCGTTATTTAAACTGTTTATAAACTTCTTTTCTTGATACAACTAATGGCTGAAATTCGCGAACTGCCGCGACCCAGAATGTGAACGGATTGTCAAAACTTGCGAATATTCCTTCAATCGTAGATAGTTGGTCGCTCTCATGTGAATGGTCCTTTAGGTATTGGCCCAGGGGTGTTCCTGTATGGCGCCTCCCATACAAACAAAAACAATCAAAATCTTATATCCCGAAGACCACCGAATGGATTGAGCTCAAAATTAGAGGTGATCTTAGATATTGGCCCGGGATATTTCCTGTGAAAATTGGTCAAAATTGGACAAAAAAAAAAACATATTCTATTGGGTGCAATTCGATGACGTTAGAAATATAACTCGATAACCACTGGGCCGATTTTCATGATTTCTATACAGTCGGCAAGTTTCTGAAATAAGTCGGCATTTCAATAAAAGTCCGCTCCCCAAGGCTCGAACCCTCGCTACGCCCGTGCTGTTGAGGTACACCGTTTGCGCGCGAACCGCAAGAAGCCGCAGTTTCGCATCCATCGTTTTCAAAAACTTGACCTTTCGTTCGCGTCAACTTTATTTAATAACTGCATACCTCCTGAATATTTCAAGCGTAGCTCATTCGCTGATGGAAACGGATGGAAACAAATGAGAGAGAGCCTTCGAATCTAACCCGGAGGGACAACGCAGTATAGAGAAAGACCTCGCCTTAACTGGAGCGCGCAAGTAGAAGTCAATCTCAACCGATTTGAAGTGCTCAATTGGAGGCATTTAGCTAAGGTCCGGGCTAGCTGAAGAAGAAGCTCATTTGCTGATGGGCAATCTCACAAAGAGCTGAACTCATGATAGTGCCATTTGACGCCCTTAGTAATTTTTCTTTGGCTTTGGTCAACTTATGTACATACGTATTCGAAAATATGACTTTTCGAATGACCGTCTTTAAGCAAAGCCGTGGCGACCATACGATATACATTTTTAGAACGTATAATGGTATAAAATGAAACGATACTTCAAATACCCATCAGTGCCAAAGAGAGAATTTCCCGCGAACTAAAACCTGGCAGGAAGAAATGGAAAAGAAGAAAAAGAAGTCTGCGATCGAAATCTATTGAGTTTTGCTAATGCAGAAGCAATGCTCGAAAGTTCGATAGTGCTAGATCGTAAAACAATCTTCCTAGTGATACATTCCACGAGCAGTATAGATGACCATGAGACTGCGGCAATATTCTTGCAGACTTTCAAGCAGCGGAAACCAGCTAAAAATCTAGTATCAAGCAGAATCATCCGTGCAAAACCTTGATGGCGATATTCCCAACTTTCGTGAGGGCAATAGCGTTATTCAAACTTGAGTCACGATCTACAACTTTTCCTGTCGAAAAAGTTAGAAGACAAGGTGACGCTGTTATATTTTCTTAATATCATTCTTAGAAATGGGTGGAGCTGTTAACAACAAAAAAACAAACTATACACCACTGTCAAGAAGGAGCTTGAGACAATTAAAACCTTGTCGGCCTGGGCTTTCACATCTTAAAATAGCATCGGTGCAGATATCAAGCAATGAGTCCATCTATCCTATCGCTGCTTCTTAGGTTTAAGAACACATCTAGTTCATATATTCTTTATACAAGACCTGCTATATTGAACAAAAGCACAAACATGGCTAAAACCCTTCCGGACTGTAAGACCCATCTAAAGTAATATGAAGCAATCTATGCTACTGATGTGATGCTCAAGGTGATTCAAAAATATTCTTAATGGGAAGTGTTATGAGGCCATTTGCCTAAATCGCACTTCATAAAGATTTGCATTTAACACCATGGAAATGAAAGCGCTAATCGGTATGGTAAACAACAAAAAACCGCACCTCTCAATGACCGAACGCCCAAACCGGCATCTAACCAAAAAAATGCTAACAACACTCTAGCGATGCGATACATAAACTTCACACAATCTTCACCTTGACCGGATCTTTTGAACACCAAAATTCAAATTTACATCCCACTTAATTGCAATTTCGTGTGGCGTTGTATCTGAGCAGTACGACGGACGTGCGGGAACAAAAACAATTTCCTTCTTTGAAACTAATTTGAGTAGATACTTTCCTCCCTGAATTCCAATTTCGCTTCTGAATAGTTCAAGGGTTGCCGTCACCATTAACCCCTTCGCAAGCCTCTTTCCCAGCATGGGCTGCCCCTTAAACAATAACGCCATTAAGCTATTGTAGATGATGGTTATTAAGTGATGTGGTCCATCTCTCTTACCTCGTCAAGATTCCAATTTCATTTGGGCTGCACTTGAAACTCACGTAAGACGATCTTGCACCTGCTTGCAATCTATAGTGGAACATCCGGCCAGTTCGCCGTACCACAAACATGACGAGTGGTTGAAAAGTTTCTCAAGGACTGGATGCTGGATTCGACCTCCACCACTTTATATTGGAAACTTAAAGTGAGCAGAACAAAAGGAGCGACTGGCATGGCAGACGACTTGCACTTGCACTTGGACTTTGTAATGGACACTTGAACTCTGCGGAAACTCATAAAAGCCGTAGAATGCCAAATCGAAAAATTTCCTCTTCGGTTTCGGTGTTCAAATCTCTTGAGAACATTTTAATTATCTTTGCGAGCAAAAGTTTTGACAGGAATTCTAATTTTATTCAACAAATCGAATTGCACTCTACCAGTACCAGTACCATAATGCTGGGCAAACGATTTTGGCCAAAATACAAACTTTCCAATCTCGAGACGAACACGTTTGCTGAATTATCTCAATCTAAATGTCATTTAGTCACATTGCCTCCCTGGACAGGACATGGCTATAAATAATTCTGGGATCAAGTGTGAATACACACTCATATACACAAGCACAAGTTTCTCGACCATATTATAGTGAAACTATGTACTATAAGCCAGGGATATTGTGTGCACTTCTCGACTATGCTTCACCTTCCAATAAATTTATGGCTTTGTCCATGATCACGTACAGCAGTATGTATAGGTACAACGTACAACATACCAGCTCCAACCGTCACAATGTTAATATTAATAATTGTGAATGAGTGTAGTACAAGGAAGGAGAGTAGCTCCCGCATCCCTGTATGTCTATAGCTTCGGCTTCAGCTAATGGAATCATGTTGGCTTGGCCCGCACATACACGCCATAAAGCATATTAACATTCATTATTCAGGTCTCGGGCATTTATGATGTAAACACACACAGAAACCGGTGGCAGCTGGCTGCCATTTACAAAGACCCTCATCCTTCATCTGGTGGAAGCTGGCAGTTCATGCATCTATTTCTCTAGGTTTGCGTGTGCCTCGCACTCGGTGGAGATTTTATGGAGTTAATGTGGTTAAATGTGCAAGTTCAAAAGGCGGGATACATTAAACGAAACAGTGTCAACGGACCAACAGGTTACCAGACCAAAGGACATACGCAAATGATGGTGTTTTGCACTAGTAAATGCCGGTTGTATATGGGATTTAATTAAATGTCAAAATGAAAGTAACGACCTTGAAGATTAAAGTCGAATTTGGATTGAAATAGAGGACAGACTGAACGTTATTTTAAAATGGAAACATGTGAAGTTAGAAGGGGTGGGTGGCTAGATTTATGTACACATTTACTAAGCTCTGTTTGGAGAAATTTGCACGGAGATGGAATATCAGTCAAAATCAGTTAGCAAAATGGCGGTACGCATAGCGACTAGCAAATAATTATATTCAACATAGATTATGCAGTAACTTATCCTTCGACAAAGACGCGTTCAAGGAAATGATGAACGACTGCTAACTATAAGTTAATGGTTACACTTGTTTGTTCTCTCAGTTCATGGAACTCTTAGCCAATTTGAATTTTGATAGTTTTGCGTAGTTGTAGTATCGTTTGGACTTAAAAATAAATGTTCTCCTTTTTTTATTTTGGCAGTGGACATTGTGACGCAGGTTAGAGCCTCAACGGATAACAGCAATACACTGCCATGGACAGTAAAAAGACTAATAATAATATTGCAGTTCTTTAATTGGATCGGTTTCATTTCCCATGACATGGTATGAGTATGATCTCGTACAAGAAAATAGTTTTTCATGTATTTATATGTATTTTTTTTTTCCTTTTCCTTTTTCTCCCGGGTCGAAATCCCATATCCTATGCCAAAATCTCCCACAAGCAAACTAAACTTTGCATATACCCAACCTTGAACCTATTCCAAAGCCTACAGTGACCACAACCCTCTTGTTGCAGGAGGGCAGCATACGCCCTCAAGCTTATCAAGCTCCTGTAACAGACAGGACTTATTTAAACAGATTCTGTCTTCGATCGGTATTCTGAATTTAGGGGCTAGATTCCCTTGACTTGACTTAATATAGCTGTGTTGTTGGTACATGCAGCAATTTGTTTGCTGTTTTTTTTTTCATATTTTATTACGTATATTATAAGGTCTGTTTTTTTCCACACCTATCTCAGTGAAGTAAAGTAAAGTAAGAAAATGTGCAAAAAAACAGTCCCCAACCACTTTTCTGAACAGTCAGTTTTACCCCTGAAAAGTTAACAGCTGGCATTGCTGTCAAAATGGCCATCAATAAAAAATTAAATTTCAAAATCAAAATCCTTCGGGAAAAAGGAGTAATTAACCTTTTAACGCAAAAATATAATGATTATCAATTTCAATACAGAATATTTACTTCTTCTGCTTACTTTTTTTCTCTTCCTGGCATCTTGTATGGTCAAAATAAAATCATAAGGTCTGTTCCTTTACTTATAAATCTTACGAATTTTTACACATTTTTACTCAATAATGTCGTTCCCTAACTTGAAAAATTCGTAAAAGAGAGCGGCATCGAGAGAACAAGATATTACCCCTCCATTGGGAATCTTACTAGTTTTTACTCAACAAATTTCTTTGAGTAAGAATTGAAACAACTGTCATCGCCTGAAAATTGACTGATGATTTGAAATTTGATTTGAAATGCGTGTAACGGCTATTTGCATTTGTCTTTTGATTTCCTGCGATATGAGAAACAAATTGGTATGAAAATGGTATCAGAAGGCGGGAAAATAATGTAGCATTTTTTCTCTTCTCGAATGCATGTAGTTCCGTCTGTAAAAACTCTTGCACATACTTGGATTCATACTCACATGCAATTTGTGGAAAAAAAAATACATCTGTCATTTTTCATAGTTACTAGACTACAAAAGCGTTCCCTAACGTTTTCGTAAGTTTTTCTCATTGAGAGAGATTTCATCCCCACCACTGACATTTTGACAGTATTTTCCATTTTTACTACAAAAGTAAAGGAACAGACCTATAAATCAATTGCCAAAGAAAAAAAAAACAAAAACATGGGCGGGTGTGTTTATTAGGTGAGTCCGAAGGAGTATTCGTGCTAATTCTGAGATTCGATCGAATCGAGTATTCATCGAATTTAAAACTTTCACTCGAATGAACTTCTCACAATCTAAGTTTTGAGGGAAAGAAGTTCATTACCAAATGATTTCATTGTATGAATTTTATTTTCGAAATCACCTGTATAAATATTTCACTGTCGATTGCGTTGGATTTGACTTTAATTTGAGAAAGGATGGGTTTATATACATTCTTGGAGGAAGAAACTATCAAATTGAACAGAAAATTAAATAAATTAACAAAAATTAAATAAATGAGCATCTCAAATCGTTTTTGATTTGTTCATTTTGATTGTGACATGCGATGTTGCTTTCAATTTTATATGTTTTATGTAAATGTTACTATAAACATTTTTTAAATAAAGATTTAAACCACAAATTTTCAGTCAAAAAAACTCATAACATTTAACTCAATGCAATCGAAAATGAGAATGTGCGGAGAAATGAACAAAAGACGAATCTCCATCGAAATCAAAAGTTGGAAAGTCAGTTGCCTGAAATCAAATGACTTTCACTTAAAAAAAAGAGTAGTAGCTATGATTGTAAATAATAATTAACCTTTATTACATACCTACTTCAGTTAAAAAATCAACAGGGAATACAAAATAGGAGGATGTGCTATTACAAAAAATGTATCCCATAATGTCATATCAAAGATAACACACTAATTTTAAATTATTATAAGTCTAGGTGTATAATATGTAGGTATTTTGTAAACAAAATGCAACTTAAATAAAAACAGAAAATATTTAGTATTTTATTACTTTCCGTAATATTCAGTTGATATTATGAAATTTGTTTAAAATATATGCACTTCTTTATGCATTTACACCCACCACAGCCGTCACATATTATGTAGGTATCATAAATGGAGGCACTCTGTGAATAGATCCAAATGGCAACATAAAATGTGTTCCCCTGGTGTTCAGAATTGAAGAATGCTCCAAAGTTGGTCTTGCTGGAAATGAATAGCTTGTGTGAATCTCAGTGGTGTCAAATTGAGTGCAGTTGTTGTAATTGCGTGCTGAAAATCCTTATTTGCTTTACTTCACTGAGATCGATGAGGAAAAAAACAGACCTATTGTTAGTTATCGACAATGTGGTAAATAGTAAAATTTGCCGCCACAACGCGTGCGATAATAAAAGTTTATTTTCGATCTGTGTACACAATTTCTTCAAACTTAACTTTTTTTATTTTGCACACATAAGGGAACGAAAGTCATGCTCATTATCACGTGTCCATGCACAAAGGAAATCATGTGTACCAACTTAGCGATGTAAAAGTTATGTGCTATCTGAGCCTTAGATATAGAGTACAACAAAACGCTGTCCCAAAATGCACGCAAGATTTGAATTAAATATACTTTTTCTAGGTATAGGATAGGGTGTATCCGGCAAATAATGACCTCCATGGCTTTGCTGGCCAATACGCAATCTTTTGTCTAAATTTTACATGAACATTTTGTACAAATATGACTAAAATTGATTGATACAGTGTTGAATCTCCTCCTTCTACCAATTATGTTAACATTGAACCTTCTTAAACTAAGAACTTGGCATAGGTACATTTAGATAGATCTCGTTATGTAGGTACTTTTCATGACTGACTAGATAAACACTTTTTTTTGTTCTATATAAGAGAATTTGGGCCTTTTTACATTTATGTTTTTGGTGTGATTTCCTAACTTCGATGTTCTTTTTTTTTATTAGAATTCACAGAAAACTTTGAAACATCTTCCCTTTTTAAATACATACTTTACGATAATCGGAATCGGAAGTAGCCCAATTAAATAATAACCGATTTTAAAAAGTGGGCGGATACCACGCATAATGCATGGAAAATATAAAATGTTCCTTTCTGTAAACTGCTAGTCCTACCACTCTACCAAATTTCAATACTCTACGTCCTACAACAATCGGATGTGCTATTGGTAAAAAGTGGGCGTATACCACGCCCCCTAAATAGACAATTTTAAATTTTCTGCTTTTCCACAGGATATACCATTGTGCCAAATTTCACTATTTGGCTATGATATTCTGTCAGTGAGTGGGTCAGTCAGTAACGCTTTTTGTAATTTTTTAAAGCCCTGTATCTTCAGAACTACTAATGGTACAGAGTTGAAATTTAATGAAATGAGAAATTTTAATGAGCTTAGTAGATGCTCCAAGTTTTTGGTTCAATTCGTTCCGAAGTTTTAAAGTCAAAAATAGCCTGAGTTGGTTCGTGTAAAAAGGTTGTATGCCTTTACTAGAGATCTTGGCTGGGGCACTACTGTGCCTATTCCGACCATATTTTGTACGAAACTTGAGAGCTGTGTGGCATCCAAACTTTCAGTGTTTTTGAAATTTTGTTCAGCAATGAAAACATGTACTTCTTTCGCGTAGTGCTCCATACCCCTAACTGTCAGCTGTCAAACTGTTTTATTTTTTGCCAACTCTTACCGCACAAATGGAGGCAAAATAAAATTGTGCGTGCATTTTTGCACACCTTTTACAATTACAACTACCGGGCTGAGTGATGCTAGAGTCATGTGCATATTGGTACAACAGCTATTCATCCTTTCTCTCCTCTTAAGTGTCTCTTTCGAGTCTGAAAAGATTTGCAAATTCAGGTTCTCCGCGAATGTCTCCTTTATAAAACCAAGTTTCGGCCAATTTCATTTTCGTTTACATTTTCAGATTTTACCAAACTCTTCAAATATCAATGCATCATTTCATACTAGCTTTTGAAACTTATTTTAACTTTTGACTATTCGCCAACTAAAAGTGATAAATTAAAATTGCAGGTCATCACTTGCTTGATTTCTTC
The DNA here is from genome assembly GCA_955612985.1 of Cheilosia scutellata. NCBI lineage: Eukaryota > Metazoa > Arthropoda > Insecta > Diptera > Syrphidae > Cheilosia > Cheilosia scutellata. The sequence continues at coordinate 5,999,066 of OY015313.1, forward strand.
TATTATCCTTAGCATTTCGACATTACCTTAAGGATTATCACAAAGGTAATAATAATGGCTGCAACTTACAGATACTTACTAATCCAATCCTACCATCCTTCCAAAACAAATAAGTCTATTGATTTGAAATTGTGTAATAAAATACTGTTCCATTTGACTTGCTTACCAGCATGTATTTGCGTTTTGAAATTCGATTTCCTAATCGATTTGCACAAATTAATTGCCTGCCTACTCCATCTAGTCCCAACGCAAAGGGTCTGGGAGAGAAGATAATCCTTTATGAACTGAAAATTTACCCTTCGTCCTCTCTGAAATGTTTCCTGTAATCGAGATTTTCAAGCCTTATTATTCAATTATTCTCGTACGAATGCACTAAGCTGCATTACCTGGTATCTAATGCATATTGATGCAGTTGAATATTTAATAATTCACAACAGGATGTTCGTATATGATATGGTCATTCTATGCATATGTTGTGATTGTGTGTAATGTAAGCTTTATACATTTTATATTTTGGAATTTGTATTGAAATGCACCCACTCGATTGAGTATATTTAGCTACACATTCAAATTCCAAATGAACACATAGAAAAAAGGACGAAAAATCCTAATATCGATAAACAAGTAAATGCTATAGGTATGCATGAGTTGGTTCGCAAAATGAATTATATTCAAATGATGAGGAAATGGGAAATTTTTCCGAAGGACTCCACCTCCATACATTATACAAACTGATGCAGATTTTCAATTTACAAATTTTTCAATTTAACATTCGCACCCGGCAGAACGGAACTGCGTATGATATTCCGGTACGAGAATAGAAATTTTAATTTACGAGAAGGGTTTCATAAATCTGATGGAAAATTAAATGGATTTTTAGGAGATTTTATCAGAAAAAAACGCAAAAAAAAATATCAGGTATCAGATTAGATAGAGCTTTAAATGGTTTGGGATTATTTCTACAATCTCGTTGTGGAATGAAAATAAATTGTACAAATGGTAATTGCAGCATGAGGTGAAGAGAAAAAATGAATTAAGTACGGTTTCAGTTCAGTTCATTTTGAACTCCTGACGATCACACTAAGAAAGGTACCTAGTCCAAAAAGAATGTGTCTCCAAGGGATACATTTGGGTAAACGAATGTATTCAGATTTTTACTTTGGGGACGTTTGTAGGTATACATACATATTTGGAATTTCGAGATCGCTCTTACATATGACCTTTATTACCTCTTCAAGATGTACATTTAACAATAAAGGAGCTAGTACACGGTAGTTAGCACGACACATATATATGTGGCTCTGACGTAATTTTGACGTCAACGTATGGAGCCAATGGCCTCATACGTATGAAGCACGATATGAGGCACTCGTGACACATACGCATTGTGTGGCCTTTCGACAATTCCGTGTACTACCCTAGCACATACGATTTGTGCCAATACGCTACATAATGGCGAGTTACCTGCTCGGTTCGTATGTATTTTTCAATGTAATTTCAGCATTTCAGTTTATGTTTTGTACGAGCACCGATAACTTAAATACACCCAAAGCAATAAAACAATTAGTATCTACAGTTCTAGTGCAACACTGCACACAGGGCAATAAAACTGAGGATAGCATCATCATAAACGAATAACCAACAGCCAACCGATATGTGCGCCCTTATGTAGCCACCGCGCTACATACGAAAAACGAAATATGTGCCTTATGTGTACTCTATCTGGTGACGTCAGAGCCACATATATATGTGGCGCGCTACATACCGTGTACTAGCACCTTAAGTGTTCACACAATCAAATCGAGCCGTCTTAATTCCATTTGTAGAACAAGGCCAGCAGCTATAGTATAGTGTAAAAGTAACCAATCAGAATCACCAAACATGACAATTTTCATTCATTCCATCCATAGCGATTTTAACATGTGGTATTTAGAGAAATCTAGCTAAGAGCATCACTATTCATCCATGACTTCAAATAAAAAATAAAGTCAGGATTGCCATATCTTTATACGGTTGAATTAATAATAATTATCAGCTTTAATAGATTTGAAGCATGAATTGCGGATATTAGAGGTTAACATTTGGCCTCTTCCTCATTTCATTTGATTAACATTTATTATCACGACCAACTTCAATGCCATGAACTTGGCTGTCAAGTAGAGCAAACAAAATGTCTCATTTTCTGTCACCTACCAGAAGGAAAAGTGTTAGCCATTTTATAACAAAGTTTAACTTGTCATTATTGCTTTATTTATGGCTTATGTTTAAGGTGATTATTAGAAAAAAAAATAAATGGGTGCGCCTGTGCTGGTAGTTTGGTAATTATCATTTGGTCATTAAGGCCGTGTATCAATTGCGCTAAATAATTATACCGGGCTAATTTTCTGACACACAGTGCGAGCCTTAAAAATAGAAATTCACCAAACTCCAAACTAGACATAGATATGTCCCTATTTTAACGCTTTCAATAAATTGAAAATCAGTGTTTTGTTCCTTTATTATATACTAGCTGGACCCGGCATAACTCCGTTTTGCCCGCAACAGTTGGCCACCAAACGGCAATAATATTATGTCGTGCGCGCGATGACACACCATGGTCAAATTTTGTTTAGTAAAAAAAGCCATTCAATATAATATTCAAATGTTATTCAACTGATTCATTATGTTTTATTTCATTTGGCAAAATGTAGTTTAATTTAATGTAATGTAAGCTTGACTGAACATTCAAACTTTGAAATTTAATAAACATTCATTATGTTTCATTCAAATCGCAGCGATTCACGTATCGGTAAGTCATCGGCTTTACTGCAGTGCTTTATGATAAATGACATGTTTCGTTTTTTTTTTTTTTTTGTCTAGACTAGAGCATACACAAATAAAGCAGATGGTTTGCAAATGCCAATAAATCCAAAAAAGGAGGAATGCAAATTTGCGAATACATAAATTGATTTTCCGGAACTTTCTTTCTATAAATACGAAAAATGCGAATAAATCGATTTTCCGGAAATTTCTTTCTTCGTAAAATGTGAATCTAAACCATCCTTAGGCCCATTTAAATACACACACCAAATTTCATTAAAATCGGTCCAACCGTTTAAGAGGAGTTCGGTTACAAACACGTAAAGAAGTATTATACATAGATATATGTAAAGATATAGAAGATTTTTTTACCGTTGTAAATACGTTTTCCACCACGATAATGTCAGAAAATTAACCGAGAATACTTATTTAGCGAAATTGGCACAAGGCCTAAATTTCCACTGCCGAAACTATTGCAACCCCAGAAAAAGAGCCCGTGGTATGATAATGAATGCGTGTACAGGAAAAAGGTGACAGAAGATGCACACAAAAAAACGCTGCAGCGTAAAAAAGGGTAGCTAGAGAAGAGTATCGAGCCAGGAGAAGGGAGAAAAAGAAGATCCTGCGTAGAAAGAATAGGGCTTTGCCCAGCTTCCCCAGCTCAAGGAGATCGAACAGTCTTGCGATAGTAACACCCGGGGCCGAGAAGGCCTACCATCTAACAGGGAACCGTTTCCCAGCAGTGTACTCGATTTTAGAGTAAAGGTCGTTATGGTACAGGGACATGGCCATAATCAAGATGATCATTAAAAATTGCTAGCACATGTGGTTCAATATAGCGCTTAACTTTATGGAAATGATTCGGCTCTTTGAGCGGCATTGTCTCATTGTCATTTGTGATAACCCGCCTCGAGTTCTGTAGCAGTTCATGAAATTTTGTTGATAAGGTGAATGTCTATAGGCTTCCCAGCGAAACATTTCCAACAGTACACCAAAAAACATATTTCTCCTTGACAGTTCCAGGATTAAATAAAAAATTTAATTGGGGTTCAAACTGATCATTGGTAGCTTTCGGTAACTTTATCTTTTAAATTCAATATAGCTATCTATATTTTCAGAGTGGTAAAAAAAAATAAAGGTCCCAACAATTTGTAGACACAACAAAAATATATAATTGAAATTACTTCATCATAGACAGACACTGACTTTTTAATTCACAGATTTAGCCATTGCATACAAACCGCTTATTTCGGTCTTGACACTCAAGCTTACAAAATTCCCACAACACCCTCTGCTAGAGCGAACTCATTTCAAAACCAATCATATTGTTAATCAAAATACATTTCCAAATATCATTCATCATTCATTGATTCATCGCTCCAATTCCTCTAACCCAAAAAAAAAACACAAAGCAAAACATAAATCACCCGACCTTGACTCCACATAATTATACCAACCATCTTTGCACTTAAGTCATGCCAAATATAGCCGCCAAATAAAGAAACCCAAACAGTTTGCTTCCAATCAATGGAACTCCTAAACAAAAACAAAGTCCGCACAACAACAAAAACGGGCCGATATGCTCAAAATTCAAAGTCAAACGATGTGTCAACATTAATTGCTCAACTGGCTTCTTGGTTTGCGGACGTCAAAAAATGTGACGACAGTTACATAACAGCCGGGCCTGTAGCCTGTAGCCCGGTATAAAGCCATCGACCAACACTGTCAATAGCTGAGCTGTCGCTTTTGCTGTCCTATTAACAGGTGCTGTCGACCTCCATAACCGCAGTTCACACATACCTGCAGTGAGTAAGAGGCACGACATGTGAGGCGATGAGTGATTGGTATCTTGCGAAAGGCCATGAGTCGATCAGTAGGTAAAGAGGCAGTTGGTGTTGTTCAAGAGAAGAGCATCTTTCCTATGCAACTGCATCTTATGCAATTCCTGTTCGAGAAGTACCAACTCTGCAAACAAAAAAAAGTACCCTAACCAGATTTTTGAATCAGCGTTGCGATGCAGAATTTCGTACCGAATATTGCAATTTAAATGTTCGCTGTTTGAGCTTTGTGCGACAATATGCTCGCTCCAGCCTCGCTGTGGACGTGGAGTGGACTTTGATATTTCAGAGCGATTGCAGTGTAATTGCACACTGTTTGCGCTTAATGTGCTAATAGGCACACTCAAGCTGTTTAGTAGGCTTTATGGGGTAATGAAATATTTGCGGCAAAGCTGGGTACAGAGTAGGCCACTAAGTAAGCTAAACCCAATCTATAGACACAACAATCATGTGTTAAAAGTGAGTCGGCTAATTCTTACAGATTGATGTGCTTGTAAAAGCCAACAACCTTCGCTTGCGCTGGGTATCCATCGAAGGCAAGCGGGCCTTTCTAATTGGGTTAATGGAGTCGTCGTATCTTGTCGCTTTGGCTGAGACTAAAAACGATGCCGATGCAAATGAACTATCCGAATGGCTTGCCAAGGCCACGCAGATGTTTATCCAAAAAAATGTTAAACGCGAATATGATACACTGCATAGGTTGCGTGTAGTTTTATGGAATTTTGTTTTGTTATTTCGGGCCATAAACTCAAACGAGGTTTCGGCTAAAAGCGCTAAATTTCGTTGAATTTCTTGTAAAAATAGTATTGTGCTTAACGAGGGCTATTAAATCTTTTTTTTTACCTTAAAGTGTTTGAGGATGGATACTATTTATGAAATGGCTTACTTTTGGCACGTTTGCTGGGTGCTATCAACCTAAATGTTGGGTAATCTATTTCCGAGAGATGTGAGACATTACACATAGACATACTACATGAAGGTGGAGTCAAATTTTATACTTCTCAACAGCATTTGATTATCTGCTTTTCTGTTTACAATTTTTTTTTTCATACATCCTAACATGTGGCAATTAATGGCTATATGACATAAAAGATTTATGTATCTCATAAATTTGGGGACAGCGTAGAGTCATGGCCGCCATCGTTGTCGAGTGTTTAGTTTACTGACTTAGAACTATAGAAACCACTTACTTGCAGTCAAGAACCACTCACTTGGTATTCAAAAGAACTCCTATAGATTCAGAGGAAATGTTTGTTAAATCGTCGGCTCTTTGACGTGTCAGGGATTCAACTTTAGGGGTTAATAGAAGTTATATAAGTTTTATCTTTATATACAGTCTGTCACGAAATTGTTTTTACAAATTTCTTGACAAGCTCATTTTTGCGTATTTTTTATTACTTTCATAATGTAGTATTTTTTGTTACTGTTCGTTAGTAGATATATTAATAAAAAGAAATTTATTAAAAAAATGAAGTAAAACATCAAAGAAGCTCTTTTGTTTTATTAAGAAACTGTCTAAATTACCAGTTGTTTTCCTTTGTAAAAACAATTCCTTGACAAACTGTATATAATTCTTCTGTCCATGTTTGTTACCGTACTCCTCCTAAACGGCTGGACCGATTTGAATGAAACTTTGTGTGTGTGTTTGAATGGGTCTTGGGATGGTTTATATTCACAATTGGATGCGGTAGGTGGCGCTGCGATCCGATTCCACAAAATTTCAAATAATAAACACTCAACAATAAAAAAAATTAAGCGCATAAATAAAATTTCAAATAATATACACCCAACAAAAAAAATCGTAAATAAAATATCAAATAAAAAATGTACGAGAAGGCAAAACAACGTTTGCCGGGCACGCTAGTTCTTTATATAAATTTTTCAATCAAGGGACAAATACCTTCGGATTTACACTCCGAGTGTTCGTATTCGGACTCTAAAGAGCCGGAGTACTAAAGGGAACATAAGAATCAGCTACTTGACTTCAGATTTAACTCAGACTTTCCGCTCGCTAGGTCTCAGAAGGAAAAGGGAGGAACATCATATCTCTACTGAGCAAAACCGAAAGAGAACACGAAGCGTGCGATAGAGAAATGCTAATTCAAGAACTTTTTTTTGGAACTGACACACTCACCAATACCAAATGGGTTTAGTTCTGAATGAGAACAGAATCAATTATTAGTGTGCTATCAACAGGAATGTGGTATCTACACAACATTGACGAATTAGCAAAACGTCATAATAGACAGGTTCAAATGGACTCTAATACATAACCTCTTCGATGGCATAACTCTTATTGCTATTGACAGACCAAACTAGTTCATCCGGATACTTATAGGAGTTCCGATGAGTTTTTAAGGAGGTATACTATAATAGAATTCCATTGGAGTAATCCACCTTTAGCTTATGTGCGATTACATGAAAATGAAACTGTATTTTGTGACCATAATAGGATTAGTGTTATATTTCAAGCACTTAACTAAACTTGTAGGAAGATTGCTGTATGAATGCTTTCTGATTCTAACTTAGTCCGATTATGGTATAGCTTATCCAAAAAAAAATATAAGGCTACTAGCACTCTAGCAGGCTTTCTTACGGCGTTTGCAAAGCACCTTGATTAGTTGCGGGCCCTAAGTGACATAGCATAGCAATCCGCAATACCTACTTGTAAAAATGGCAATGACACTATCACGAACCACTTTTCTGTGATTTTTTGTGAACCCAATTTTCAGTTATCTTAAGAAGTTTGTTGTATAAGGCACAACAAGGAACCAGTTTTTTTAAGTTCCATAGTGCTCCACAACGCATTTTGAAAAATAAATTTGTTGGAAATCACAGTCCAACTAAAATTGAGAACTGTTTATCTTTTCGATTATTTAACTTGTATACGTCAAAAAACCACAAATTCTTAAAGCACTTAAGGATAACATCAGCAAGATCCTGGACTACACGTTCATGGGCATATCTATCAATCCTTTGAACGTCGTCGTAGCCACACACAAAAATAAGCTATCATTGGCACATATAGCTAGGGTAGGTATTCAGGATAGTGAAATCAAAAATACAGCAAACTCTCTTGTAAGCCCGAAGCTGACGGTGGTATTTTCGTCTTAAATTTTAATCGTTTTTGTTTCTTTAATTTTTAAAAGTCACGCCCACGGGTGTTAGGTTGTTCAATTGGACACTCATAACTTTCAATCTAGATTCAAATGAATATTGTTTTTCTGTAGAAAATGATAATGAAAATGTATATTTAAAAAGCATATTTAAAACCAAATTCGTATATAAAAAAAATAAAAAATAAAAATAGATGGCACAACAGGTCCGTATAGGTAGGTGCCTTAAACCTAGCTTCTCACAACCATTCATTTGCGTGAGTTTTTATTTTTTTGGGACGAATGAAAGGGACCTATACAAAATTGTATGCCGAGTCTGACATGACAGATGACTCTCGGATGTTTCTCAGACGTTCACAGTGGAAAACATGTTAAGATGTCATTTATTTTTTTCCTTACAAAGGAATGGTTGTAAGAGTTTAGGGTCCTGTATGGAACTGTTGCGCCAATTTTCTTTTTACTAGTCGATTTATTCAGCAAACGTTGCCTCTATAAAATATTGCCAGCCAATTCCCACAGTGCGTATTTCGATTAGGATATCCTTTCGATTGTCCATATTGAAATTCCCTTACACATCGAATTTTAAATGATCTTGACCACTGTCCTTTATTCACTCACAATTCACGCCTTCAAAAAAATATCTCCCACAATCGACATACTTACAAGTCATAAGTTTATCTTTACAGAGGACCTTCGCCAAAAAACAATCAATTTGCAGATTTCCTCTATTCAAACCCTAAAGAGTGAATACGAGTATAACAATACTAATACCAAATTAAAATTACGAATGTGCATTATGTGTAAGTAACATTGCGAAACGGCGATGGTAAGTTTCGATCCATACGATCCAAAAGAGGAAAGTGTCAATTTGGCTTTGCAAAACAAAAGGGAAGTCATTACAGCCTCGCCTTATGTATTCCGATCGATTTTCGAAACTTGTGGTCTGGCATACTAATTCGAATTATTATGACAAAGTTAGTTTCCGCATTTAAAAGCACCCAAATAAGAAGTTGGTATGGTACTCCATGCCATTTACCTTGATCGACTCGAAATAGCTGCAAGAATGTGCTCGTACTGGTATCCAAAAGTAGAGGTAATCCAATTTAAATGCACGTTGAAGGCTCACTAGATCACTGGTTTTTGCGTTACACTTCACTTATCACAACACACATCCAAATCTGGATTTATCATAAACTTATTAATAAGAATATCCAAGGGGTCGATGGGCGAGTATCTCTCGTGTTTGCGCGCGAAATCGAAAATGCAAAATACAGAATGAAAAACGAAATGACTACGAACTATCAGAGCACGTCTAGTGAAGGCGATAGCCCATGTACGAATCGTTAGCCATTCTACAGATCTGTAAAGTAAGCCCCACACACACTCGCGTATACACAAACCGAGTCTAAAGTCTTTCAGTATCTACAAGTACTCGCTTTGGGGCCAAACTAAACAAAAATCGGCACCAGCAGCAGATACTAAAATCCAAGCGACAACGTCATACCAGCTGGTGCTGTGGGGTATTGCATAATTTTATGCCACCAATCGGAGGTTTTTTTTTCGATTGCAGAGAGTGAGAGCGATCGGAGCGATTCACTTACCAAAAAGATGAGCACCTCAATGTAAAGTCGAGCCAAAGTTTGCTTTGCAAGCCTAGAGGATTCGCCGGAATTGACGCCAAGACACGCTCGAGTGTGAATTTTAATTGTCTGCTAGTAAGTGGTTTTTTTTGGGGGAAATTCGATGAATAAAGCTTCTTCACGTAGCAGTGCAGCCGATTCACGTAATTGGAACACAACCCGGCAACCTTTCATTAATACGGTAGCAGAATGCAGTGCAGTTGCTAGAGGCTATACCTGACTTGTTGAAGTGGGCGTTAATGACGCTGCCGCATAAAATGGATAATGCAATATTTTGCTATATGGGCCAGTAGTGTCTGATGCTGTCTAGTGGCTTAAAAAGTAAACACCAACATGAAGGGGCGCATTGAAAGTTGTTTTGTGCAGCGAAGCAGGTTTGGTATTGCGGACGGCCAAAGAGCTGACTAAGCTTTTGTGATTATGGTAAATTTGTTTGCCACTTGATTGACCTGAATTGGATAGTATGGACAGGTTTAGGTAAAATGTCACACATTATGTAAATAATGTATTCTTTAATAATGGTATCAAATTTCAAAACACCTTCGATAGCCGATTACGGACAATAAAGGGGCTTTTGATCATTTGGCCCTTATAGGTGTTGCACATTATAATTAAAATAATGAAGAGTAGGTAAACACGTTTACTAAATCTCAAGAGTGTAAGTGCAACCGGGCGACAGTTGAATCTGTTCTTCTACTCCTTCAGTAACCGGGCTTACGTGTGCAAATATTCTACATATTTTTAAATTAAGTATTTTAACTTGTTTATTAAAAATAAGAGGCACTCTTAATCTACCAAATATAAATAAAAAAATCTTCCACGCAGTCGGTAGGATTCGAACCTACGCTCCCAGAGGGAATCTGATTTCTAGTCAGACGCCTTAACCGCTCGGCCACGACTGCTTGCAAAAATACTTGGGCAAAATTGTGTCCGCTGATCTAGTAGGGAGGTCAGATACCTACTAATAACTAATGCAAATCAATCTTTACAGGAACAAACTCAGGCTGTTTTCGACGCCTCACTCACTTAGACGATGATCATCAAAATGATGAAGCACTTCCGTTTTTCGTTAATAACTTCATATGTAAATGTAATAGGTATAAAAGGATTTGAAAACTTGACCAGTGAATCTACCAATTTTTTAACATTGAACCTTGTTAAACTAAGAACTTGGAATACATTTAGATCTCATTACTTTTGGTTGCTGTCTAGTTAAGTTACACACAATCATTTTTTTTTTTTCTATAACTTACAGAACTTGGCTATTTTTTTATATTTATGTTTTTGGTGTGATATGAAATACAGAAAATATAGATGAATGATGCCTTTGCCTTCCCTCTCACCGAGAGAAAAATAGAGTTTAGTAATAAAAGCAAAAACACGCTTAAATTAATCAATTTCAAAGTCATATTCATTGCTATCCGATGACGTAATCTCGAATGACAAAAATCTCGAAAAGTTTTTTTTTTAATCTCGAAAGCAAAAATCTCGAAAGACTATATATCTCGAAAAAATTTCGAAAATAAAAAGTAAATTGGAGATTTTTTTTTGCACCCATCCCATAGCCAAACAGTAAACCCAAGAAGGGAGGTTGCAGGGGGCCAGCATGCCCCCCATACGCATCTCACTTTTTAACACCATTTTTAATATTAATTAGAGATTTTTTTTCGAAATTTGTATTATTCGAGATTTTTGCTTTCGAGATTTGTTTTTTTTTTTCGAGATATCGTGGTAAACTCCTATCCGATCTGTGCTTAAATCAAGAACGTCATTCTGAAACTAATAATACACCGTTCTTACTTTTAGAAATTGCATGATTAATTTAAGAACTTTTCTAGTAACTGCACGTCCTTAAATTTATAATTATGTAATCCATTTTCTTATTCCTAAAACGTAGTTTTATTGAATTAAGAACGAATTACTTACATTAAGTGTGCATATTTTTGTATTAAAACACCAGACATTCTTAAATTTATCATGATTTTGATTATTATTTTGACAGTTGAAGTTGTAGACAAAAAACGAAGAAAGCCAAAAATTTGCAAAATACGCAAAATGCTTAATGCGTATGAAATTAATAAAAATGTCCTCGAATTTATTTTACAATGGGTGAAACTAGATATCATTCATAAAAAAGCAACATTCATGCGAAAAGAGGTGGGAGGGACCTGTAAAAATATTAGCCTACCTTGTATACCAAAATATAGGTATCTGTTCATTAACAAACATAATTCCAATTAATTTTCACTGTCAAGTGTCAATTGAAGACAAAGTGACATTTTGTTTCACAATTCAGTTATTTCCACTTGTCCTGTGAATTTTGTTTGTCAATTTTGACAAACGCTGATAGTCAATTTAATGACAATTGGCGTATTTTTTTGGGAAGTGATTATAACAAAATCAAAAGTGAGTATACCAGTTTTGCATGTAAAAGTAAAAGTGAGCTAGCTATAGATTCCCAAAATAATATGCCTAATCAATGTTACGTTATTTTACTCGCCAATTTTCTAATTGGCAAAAAAATACATTAGTCAATTATTGTCATTTGGAAAACGAGAAGTGGAAAACATTAATGAAAATTGTAGTCGTATACACAACGTGGTCTTAAAGTAAAATTATCGATTTTATTGATCGCACTAACACCAACACCTTATAGATATTGACAGTTCTGTTGACAACGAAACGAAGTACACGTAGACTGAATAAATAAATAAAAAAAATAACTAGCTCGCAGTCGGTAGGATTCGAACCTACGCTCCCAGAGGGAATCTGATTTCTAGTCAGACGCCTTAACCGCTCGGCCACGACTGCTTATGCTAATGCAAAAGTCAAACGTATTCCGCAGTTCTTCGAACTAATCGGATTAAATTCAGATTTACGAGATTAGAAGAATTTGCTCTCAGTTTACTATTTTAAGATACGTGAAAACGTGATACAAGAAATTATTTAATTAAAATGTCGTTGGTATGTCACTCGTATCTAGACCTCGCTGTTAAAAAGGTATAGATACGTGTATAGATAAGTATAGAAATATAGACCTGGCATAGGAACATGATCTCGTCGCTAGTTTAAGGTTGAACATGATAGATAATGTACCTATCTTTTTCTTACGTAAATATTAGGTATCTAATATATGTATACAAAGTTTTGGTATTTTGCTGACGGTTATTGTGACCGTCATTATTGTTTCTGCGACACGATTATAGTCGTTTTCCTCTACTCTACTGTAAAATTGAATGCACCAATTCAACCTATGTAGTATGTATTTGTCTATTTATATGTTTTAAGAATCAATATCTGTCCATTTAGGTCCATTGACCGTCGTACATCCGTATGTCTTTTTATGATGTTACTAGCACAGTTTTTGTATTATGCGTTTCGGCGTGGCAGAGACAACACAAGAAAAAATGTACCAAATCGAAAACAAGCCTTTCAACCTTTATTTTGGCCAACCGCTTCTCTAAAACCACATGTAATTAGTTAGAGCTAATTTTCGATATTCAGAAACAACTAAAAATAACCATGTGCTGTGCAATTAAATTCTACGTGAATAGCTTTCAATTTTAAGAACAAACAAATTAGAAGTAGATACATACCTAACAGAAAATGAAGCCTTGAAGTGCCACAACATGTTTGTTCATAAAAATATTCTCACTGATGTTGTTTCTATTCCCAAATCATTATCTACCCAGCCGCGAAAGGTAGGTAAACCATTCAATTCTGCTCGAACATGACTGCAGTTCAATGTCATTGCAATATCTTCGAATGTACGCATACATCTAGATAATGACGCGCGTGGATTATTTATGCTATCTATATGCTTAAATATTATGCAACGCATTTTGGCTAGCGTAACAACGTCACTAGCTCAGACTAAATGCGTTTCTATAAGCGCCGCATGTCGATTGTCAATGCAATCCCTAATTATCCCCAATTGTGTGGCATCACGAACAGTTTAATGCTGACTTACCTCAGCAATCGTTCCTCCTTAATTCATCGCACTACCACAGGTCCATAGCTGACAATGTGGTCTTTTATACCAACTCGGACTTAATACCATACGTGCATATTTTTATCCAAATTTCGCGACATATCAACGGAAAACGTGATGAAACTTATTTTCGCCACAATCGCATTGATAAGCGTATTTGACACGTGATACTGCTGGTACTTAACCACTTTGCACCCATCATCCAGGAGGCAGATTCTACCCGTACATTTTGGATCACTATTCGATATAGGGAGGACTTATGCGTGTGCTTGTGCTGCAAGCTGCCAAGGGGAAGTGGTGGCAGCTCAAAAGTGCGTGTGCATAATAATGCGATTATGCATTTGAAACGATGCAACCACATTTAGCTGTAGTTAACAAAACAAATTGTATTCAATTGCAAACGCTTCGAATATCACCGCGCGCCGCGCCGGTTGCTATTCGAAATTACATAAGCGGAGTCACGTTGCACGCATTTGGGCCCAAGGGAGGGAGACAAACTATGTATTTAATTATTTTAATGAAATCACAGATTGGTTTGTTTAATGTATGGAATTGCATTATTAATTATTCAAATTATCCGAATAGTTGGTGATGCATGTTAAAGTTTTTAAAAAGTTAAAAAAAAGTGCATAATATTACATATTATTCATTGCGCCTGTAATTATGCTTGGAAAGTAGGCACCATTTTGGATGAGTATCTATTATTAGAGATTAAATTATTACAGTGGACTAATGATGAGAGAAACAGTAATTCGCATTGTTCAACGTTACACGGGTTAATTTTTTTTTGAAGCAGTGTTTCACGAATTAATCCTGCTTTTGATATGTGTGTGTGAATTTTCGGAATAAATTGACTTCACTTTAACCGATATATTATGGCTGCTGTAATGTAGAGATATAATAAAACTGTAGGACTTTTCTTTGTCAGCTAAAAACTCAAAAACTACTGGACAGATTTCGATGAAACTTTTTTTTAAATGTTCCTTAAGACTGTAAGACTGCTATAGGCTATCGTTTATAGCCACGTCCTTAGGAACAGTTTTTAGCGAAAATTTATTTTCTAAAGTGAAAATATATACATACACATATACCTTTGCTACAAATGGATGTTTATACTTTTGCGATCGTCAAACAAAAACAATACGTATACCATACATTCGAAAAGGGTTGATTTGTTTTCGCAGTGAGTGCTATGGTCAGTTATATATGTAGGTATGTATATTATGATCGAGAGACGTATAATACAAAACAGGTTTCATTTCAGAATTTCATTCGATATGGTGTATGGTAACAGTGTAGGGTTAGGGTAGGTAGTTGTTCGGATTCCATAGGAAGAGGGAAACAAAGGAAAGGAAATACAGCATTACAAACAAGTAGCATGATCAAGGAGAAGGAGGGCGATGAAGAGGGTGCACATTATATATCCAATACATTACATCCATTATCGATATCGCCACGCCAAAATTGGACAAACGGGGGTGATGCCTCCCATACAAAAAACATCTTATATGATTTTCATGATTCTTTTTTTGTTTTTTTTTTTGTATTGCTGTATATTTCAGGTTTAGGCAGAAAGAAAATTCCAGAAAATAGATTTATTTTCATTTTTCGCATTTTACAAAAGAACATTATTAAGACCTAAGCAATACAATTCCTGTGTACGGGCAAAGCTGGGCGGGTACAGCTAGTGTAGAGATATAGCTAAGCTACTCGTATGCATAAAATACAGAAAATGTTTCTAAAAATTTTATTAGATAGTACATAATTTATTTTGTTTGTTGGTAAATTTAATGTGACAATGTAGTTATGTACTTCTATGTATTACTTTCATTTATGCATTACATTACATTTATTGCATTACTTTCGGTAGGTATTTTGGATAATTGCGGTTTCTTTAAAATACATATAGGCCTATGTTTAATAAAAATGTCTTACTCTTAGTTCGGTGGTTTTCGAGATAAACGATTTTTAAAGTTTTTTATTGTTGTCCAATTCTAACCAAGAAGAAATACTTTTGGGCCAATCACAAAGCTTGTCGGAAAATTTGTGGCCAATCGAATCGGTGGTTTTCGAGTTTTGCTAGCACAAACATACACAAGCTGAGTCTTGTTTTCTGTACATTTTTGTATCGGGACTGTCTCAAGACGGACCTGTGACCTGTAAGGACTGCCGCCGTGTATCCCAAAGCACACCGTGACAGCCGAGTGTCAAGCCGCCCCAGGATAACGAGACACCGACTTCCGAATATCAATAAATAATAAATAAAATTTAAATTTTGCGCCATTTAATAGTAGGTACAGTGATGCCAACAGAAAACCAGTAAGACAATTATCTTCGACTATGCCGAAGCTCAAATACCCGGTACTATATTATTGTAAAATAAAAAAAATATTTTAGTATTGAAAAATTATATATTTGTATGGGAGGTATGGGTACTTTTTATTCGACCAAGCTCATTTTTTGTCAAAATTTTTTAAATATTATTAAAACAATATGTGCAAATTTTAAACTTGCTATCTTTACTCTAGCTATTAAAATTTAATTTTTAACATAAAAAGCTATATAAATCTGATATTTTTGTATGGGAGGTAGTAGTAGTTTTCATCCGATCTTGCTCATCTTCGAACTTAGCCTCAGTTTGGTGGATAAAAGCTTACGTACCATATTTCAAGTCGATAGCTCTTAAATTACGGCCGTAATCGTGCGGACAGACAGACAGACGGACAGACGGACAGACAGACGGACATCGCTAGATCGACTAAGAAAGTGATGCTGATCAATAATATATATAGTTTGTCATACCTACAACGCCTGCTTATGGGCGTTACAAATGGAATGACAAAGTGAATATACCCTCACCACAGTGTGGTACCGGGTATAAAAAGATAACCATGTGACAACTGACAGTTAGGATTAGTAAAAATGGAGCGCTATACGAAAGAACAATCCATTTTCATTGTTGAGCAACATTTTAAAAATAATGAAGGTATGTTCGAACAAAATCATCTTCAGTGATGGAACTCATTTTTATCTTCATGGCTTCGTTAATCGTCAAAATTGTCGCATTTGGGTTTCAGAAAAGCCACGAGTAATTGTTTAGAAACAAATGCATCCACTATCCACAACGCGTGACTGTTTGGTGCGCATTTTAGACTGCAGGCATTATCGGACCATTCTGTTCGACATAATAACCCAGTTTTTAGTGCCTAAATTACAAGATATGGATGTGACCAACATGTGGTTTCAACAAGATGGTGCCACATGATATAATACAGCCAGAGAAACAATACAGTTACTGCATGAGCCATTTACAAGCCCACGACCACCAACGCCTTGAAAGAGGAAATTGGGAGGTGTATTAATGAAATTCAGCCACATTTATTCAGAAGGTCACAGAATATTTCAATAAAAGAGTACGTACTTGCCAGCAAAGCCGTGGCGGCAATTTATCCGATGTGCTATTCCACACATAACCTCATATCTGTATACTCTATGGATCTATACAAAAATTTAAGCTTTCTAATTAAAAATCTGTATTTTCTATCAAAATTACATTTTGCGTGAATTATGTGACACTCTTTATTAAAAACCTCAATACCTATGTATGTTCATGTTCATACCTATAAGAAAAAGACGCTTACACACATTTTAATACACCCTGTACTCCCCAACAGGTACCTACGGCTATGCGTTAAATAAATCACTGTATAAAAAACATATTTAAATACAAAATTTTGTAACTTAAAAAAAAAAACGCCTATAAAAAACTATTCTTTCAAATAATTTATTTTTTTAAAGAAAATGATCCGAACCTTAGTTAACTATGTAAGTATCTACTTCACCAATGGTGATGTGAACAGATCATCAATAAATTACAAATTTACACTTTTTGGTGGCCATAAACGTAAAGTAAGCTTTTAGAAGCGATTTGGGGAAATTATAATTCCAGAAGGTGGAAAAGGGGATTCAGAGTTTGTATGGGGAAATTATTATTTTTCATCCGATCGATTTCAAACTTGGTTTATTTAGTCTATATACAAGAAATAGAGAAAACTGATTTCTCCGATTTTGTAAGTTTTGCTTGGAGCTTTATAGTTTGTTAGCCACCGGAAGAGGGGAAATCAGATTGTATGGGGAGCATTTTTTTTTTCCTATAACAAGCACGTGGCAAAGTACAGTAGGTATTCTAAAAAAATTCTTCTTAAATATGGGCACCTAAAGCGAATTGAGCACACCGAAAATTCGCACAAATTCAAATTCGGTCACAAACTCGGAAGAGGGCTGATTATTCAAATTTATTGGGGCATATTCATAGATGTTTGATAAGCTATTACGTACTATATTTATGTACTTAATTTATTCACAATTTAACCCCATGTCTAAATAAAAAAACTCGAGGCGAAAATTAATCACGACAAAACGTAGATATCTATTATTGTTATTTAAGTTGTTTTAAACGTAAAAACCAAGTGCACCCAAACAAATTTGATTTAGAATTTTGCAACGCGTTATATGCTTTAGAATTTTAGATACTCATTAATACAAGGAGTGATATTTGTTTTGCAATTTATTTTAATGCCGTTTGCGTTTCTTCTATTCAGCGATAGCATTTCCTGCTTCAGACCAGTTCACATGCTCTTTGAATACATTTTTTTGCCGCTCATCTTATTTTACAAAACAGCAGAATAAAAAGGAAAAAAAAAATTAAATCTTAAATACTTTCCACATTTTGCTGTCAGAAATCGTTTATGTAATAGATTTGTAGTAGAGTACCTACACGTTAGGATCGGATCTAGATTAGTCGAATAGAGAGCCCCTTTAGAAAAGTCAACTGAAAGAAAACTGTTCACATGATCAATTATGCCAATATTATAAATTCAGACATACATATGACCGACGCGGACGGCTGCCTGCTTTTAGACTTAGCTAGCATTTTCGACTGAAGTAAATAAGACCTTTCCACCAGATGAATGAGCAAATCTAAAAGCGTTGTATCCATGTTTTCTTTTGTGCATTGTACGAATAGGTATCAGAAAAATCCCTAAAAATTGGGTGCATTTGAATTGAAATAACTTCTTTATAAAATGTTTGGCTCCTTTTCTCATTTAACTTGTAAAAAGGGTCCATTTTATGCTAAAGTTCACTTTGAGGGGATTCGTCATAAGCGATCATTTATTCTAAATCATTTATTATTATTTTTCAGATTTTAAAACATAATTTTCTCTTCCACAATATCTATCTTTTTCGATTGCTGATCCCTTCTGATTTAAATAATATCTAAAAACACAGAACATTAAAACCTTTTATTTTCATATACTAGTAATAATCAGACAATAAATAATTTAGTTCATTGAACAAACTACGTAGCAACACAACCATTATAATATAAAAAGTAAAAACAACTAAAATATTTTAACATAACATAGGTACATTATATATCTGTAAAGTGTATAAAGAAATAATTTATAAATTCTAAGGCAGTTCGCAAAGTTTAAATTATTTATTCAAATTGATTGACTATGACTTCTCCGTTGTGGTTGATGGTGGATTGTATCCCTCAACAGTCAGCGAGTCACCAAAAAGCGGTTTAAAGAACAGAACAAATCGCGCATAACGTCTTGCTGAATTCTGAAAATTAAAAATACACCATAAACATTCAGTAAATTACCACAAATTAAAATAAAATTTAAAAATAACTGAAAAGTGCCCTTGAAATAACAAAACACAACTTTTAACAAAAAAGCTTTTAAAAGTCTTCTTCTCTGAAAATAATTTTGTTATCACCGAAAGCTTCAAAAGTTTGAAAAGCATTCGCTTAGCTTATACACGAACCAGTTAAGTCTATAAAGATAGTGTTTCCAAAACTATTTGGTTGGTACACTGAAAAAAAAAACATAATGTCGATGATGTGATAAATGCAAGTTATGTCAAATTTTGTCAGAGGAGAAATTAACCGAAATATTATTTAGAGATATATGTTTTAAATAATAAAATGAAACTGGCTTCTCTTTAAATTACTTTGCAGCACATTAAGATTCCACCCTGAAGTGCTGGCGTTACGTTTGACTTAGAGTATTAAATTCACACCTATCAAGTCTTTTGCGCCATCTCTGATTTCTTTGAAGCAGTATTATTGAAAACTTAAGACAATTCTGACAGTCAAAATTCTTACTCACTCTCCTTACAATTAGTACTAGGAACCGATTACCTTCAAAATTGGTACATTATTACAAAAGTCGATTGGTAGCTAGTGTCACTTGAAAAAGCTGTAATTCCAACCAAACTGTTTGCTTACTATTGGTAGTTATTTGTGCAGAGGCGAACTGCACTAAAACCTTTCATTCACAAGCACATTTTGAATAGATATGTTTGCCTAAAGCCAATATATTCTACGTTTGTTAACGAAGCCTCACCTTCTTTACTTGTGCCACAAATTGATTCGCAAGTATTGTTGAACCAATAATAACTTTGATATGATAGCTATTGATGTTTAAATCTTGTTTAACGATTACTCTACGCCGCCTAATCTATACTTACCTCTTCTTGAACAAATAATAAAAGAAAATTACAAAATAGACATTACCATTATAAACCTCGACGCAATCTTTGAAACGTTAGTCAGTGTCGTGAATGACTGACTGAACAACTTGTCCGGAATATCCAACGAAACACTTTCCCTGTTAAACTCTGGCACATCCTCCTCCTTTCCATTGACGTCTTTTATAGCTCTTCCATTCCTCAGTGGATTACCATCGATGAAATTGTCTTCCTGAAATTGGTCCAAGTGAAAAATTCGTCAAAATCTTGTCAACTAGTGTGGTCAAATTTTTAAAGAAAGAAAAAAAGCTTGCAAAACTCCAAGATGCATAAGTTAGTCAGAAAAGTCAATAGCAGTTGGTCAAAAAAGTCAAAAAACAAAAAATTATCCGACAAAACTCTGAATTTTTAAAAAAGAAAACAATTTTCGTTTACATTTCAATACCTCTCGTTTATTTATCAATAAAAAACAAAACAGCCAACAAAATGATTCTTTTTTACAATGAGTACGATTATTTATACATATCTATTTTTTAAATGTCAATTCTTATATGTTTTGTATAAGAAATTCGCATGTGGGTATGGTGTGCTTAAACTAAGAAAAGGAATAGGATTTTTTTTTTCTTATTTTTCTTGAACTAAATTTACAATGTGTCATCTTTTTTAAATTAAATTAAAAACAAAATAATAATTCCATACATATACAATCATATTATACATTTTTATAGTTATCCACTATAATATAAATTTAGGTACAAAATCGAAATTCTACATAAGTTAGCGTACACAACCACTAAAGAGAGAGCCATCAATCTCTCTTAGTAGTTATCTTCCTCTGAGTCTGGTACAGATTCTGTCGTTGAACCCGATGATCCTTGTAGAATTGGTCCGGAGAATCGTAAAAATTTCGTCACAATATTACCCAGTCCAGCTTGAGCGTTATTGGTGCCACCAGACGATGAGCCACCACTTAGTGCTGTGAAAGTGGTTAGAACACCGGTGGTGAGGTCGTTAGCAAGGTTTCCGACAGCTCGGATCTTTGGCGATACAACTGCTGAGATTAGGGTTTGGAAATCACGGATCGGTACAGGCGATTGAATGTTGTATTCCTTGTTCTTTTCAACATTGGTTTTGTCCAATTGGTCGATTAAGCGGGTCTTGGTATCTAAAAGGCTGTCGATTTTCTACAGAGGGAAAAGGAGACGTTTAGTTGAAATTCAAGAATTATAGAGGGTTGTGAGTACTTACGCCGAAGACAAATCCAAGAACAGCATTTTTAGCCTCGAAAGCGGCATCGGGAACTTTTCTTTTATTTCTATCTACATCACTTAGATCGCTTTCCTGGAAATTTCAATGAAAAGTATAAGGAAGACGTTATATATACATGAGGTTTGCTAAAGAGTTGCGTAAATGGTGCTCAAGTGAAAAGCGTTAAAACGAATTTTTAAATCGAACGCGCTTGAAATTTTAAGCAACGAAAAACATCGAGCTACATAATTTAGAAGAATTTGGCAAAATCTACCCTTGAAGATAACCGTAGTAAGTCATTTTGAAATGCACTTTTTGGTCAGCCCGAAAATGGCACAATGTTATTGCCAGATCAGTAAAGTATTCATCCTTGTGGTGCCTATAGTATAAACCATTCATGTCGTTTAAAATACGTAAAGCATTGTTAAGCATTGCAATGGCTTTGGAAATTCATCCTCACATAAGACTCGAAATGTTTCTTACAAAGATCGGTGGCCAAAAGCTTTAATAATCAGCTGATAGCTTTGTTTCTACGATTCGGCGATACTAGCTACCTATAAATAGTACGTGGTATTCTAAATTCTAAAAAGTTCAAAACACAGGCGGTTCGTAAAAAGTTATTCTGTATATTTCTATTGGGAACTTATTTAATTTACTTTTTGTGTTAATTATTATTTTAAGATCTCCTTCTCCATTCATAAAGCTTCCCTTTGTAAAATAAGCCTAAATATATCAGGCCTAGAAGTTTTTTGCGTTCAGAATTGGACAAAAAAATGCGTAAGTCGTTGAGCTAATAAACATTTAAATATGCCACTGACTTTGTGCACATCTAGTTTTTGAATGACGTATCTAATAAATTTTGTCAAGTTTTCTAAAAATTGATATCCACCACAAAAGTAAAATAACAAAAAATGAAAATGTAATATGTAAAAGTAAAGAAGATAGAGTTGAGTTTGGTTTTCCCAAATATAGAATATTTTATCGGCCATAATCATAATGTTAGTGTAAGCTAAGGCGCGCACTGAAATGGTGAGCAAGTGGCGGGGTTGTGACCAAGCCGTAGGTGGCATAGGAAAGGGAAGTGGCAAACAACGTATGGTCATCAGTTCTTAAAATGTCATCCTATATTGAAATCTTGGTCGTCTCGCATGGTTTTAGTTTCCGGGCAAACAAAAATACGTAGTTGCAATGCAAAAATCCATGTCGCCACCAACCTCTATACAATATGATTATGCGATGCCTCTACAAATCGACGTCGTCACGTTGCCACTTGAAAAATATGCTTATTCGAGACAAGTGGCACCAGATTGGCATCACGCTACCTGAAAAATGCTACGTCGCCTCCACTCCGCTTTGATGTGTCTTGTCTACATCTGTTTACGGGTTAGGGATGCCACCTGTCACTTGGTTACCACGCCACTGCCATACCATTTCAGTGCGCGCTTTGCTTAAAGAATGTAAATGTAGTTAACAAAAATTAAACTTTCCTATTGTCGAGTTAATTGTGAAAGTACATCCAACCTATTGATATTTGTTTTAAAGCCGATTTGTATGGGATTTGACTGTACCATCGACAATTTTAACACAAATTCAAGCATCATGTACTAATGAGTAAATAATTACAAGCGCCAAATAAAATAAATTAGCACTGCGCACTTTGACCTGCAATTATAGTCAGAGTATGTCTACTGAATCATTTAATTAGCCATAATCATTTTAATAGTAAGTATTTTATTTTGGAAGAATAAGAATAATTGCGGATCATTAGATAAATAACAATATATTGTTTTAACCAGTGAAAAGGATATGTCCATGAATTCGTTTCATGTCCGAATGGCGTTTTTTTGCTTTAACAATTCCGTCACAAGTGCTCTGCATTTTATCGCACTCTCCAAAAATACGTCACAGATTTAGAAATAAATGCGTAGTAATATGAATTGCCAAATATTTTGGTGTCGACAAGCCCCAAAAATACAAAAACAAGAAATTATGAAATGTTATTTTCTTGTATTTCTTTGATTCATCGTACGGACTATTAAGACTAGAGAAAAGAATTTGTATACAGTCTG
This sequence comes from Cheilosia scutellata, assembly GCA_955612985.1. Classification (NCBI taxonomy): domain Eukaryota; kingdom Metazoa; phylum Arthropoda; class Insecta; order Diptera; family Syrphidae; genus Cheilosia; species Cheilosia scutellata. The sequence goes on from OY015313.1 coordinate 6,022,304, forward strand.
AAGAGCTGTTGGTGGCTTTTCATAGTTAACAAAACCTGTGAAAATAGTCGCTTCAAATTCGATCCAAATATTCATACAAGAAATAATAGCTTTATTTCATATTACATATTAGGCGTCGTTTACAGCTATCCGTAAAATGCATCCGTAAAAACACGAAACAGAACAAAACTGACACATTTGACCACAGCATATCATAGCAATTCAGTGGAATACTTCGTGAAACTGATTGAGAAGTTGAACAGAAAAATTTCTTCGTACGGAAATAATAATAAATTTATTTTCGAGAAAAGTTGTAGATCAATTGCTTTTTTTTTAGATGAACTGACTTTAAAATTCAAAAGCAACATTTTAAGACCGAGATTGAGTTCAACGATTAAGTTTAAATGCCTATTTTTTTCGGTTGCATTTTACTGATAGCTATAAACGGGGTCTACGCCGGGCCGACGCGATCCGAATTTGGGCTATGGGTAAGTTTCAACTGTAGGTTTCTGACTTAATAAGTATTTTTCTCATTACCCATAAGGGGTAGATTTTTCAATGCGTTGTTTTATTTGAATGGACAATTTATAATTAAAATTCATCTGTTTAAAATTAAATATGGGTTATGAATCTTAATATATAAAAATTATATTATAATAGCAACTAAAATGAACTTGACATTTTAAGGCCAAGAAAGGCAACAAATACAACAGCTTATTGCTTTTAAATTTTTTTTAATAAGTTTTAAAGAGGCGCCCTACACATTTGCATATATTGCACGAATATCTTACTCGGCCTATTTTACGAATGTACCTACAAGGTACAAAATTGCGCTACGTCTATTCAATTAAAATTGTGTCGATTTTTGGGTTCGAGAGATATGTGTATGGAAAACAATTATTGTTAAAAATTCGAAACATATACATTACACAAATAGCATAACTCATGTTCATTGGAGGGCTAATAACTGAACCGAAAGAAGTCATGAAATATAATAAAATGTAAAAACTAGTTTGGAAAAATTTTAAATTGCAGTTTGTAAAATTTATATCATTAAACAGTTTTGAGAATAAACTTTAAAACTAAATAACTAAAATATTCATTCCAGAAATTAATGGCAGTTCATTTACTCAACCTCAAAACATCTTCGAATTGTATTTTTCTGACTTGGTTCGCTTCAGCTGTCCTCCCTCCATTTATAACTTTGGAAATACGGAGCATGGCCGCATGAATCTACTGCTCGAATTCGTTAATATGCACTATGTGCACTGCTAATTTACATAAGACGGAAATCGCGAATAGCCAAAACTTACAATTTTAATGACTAAAACAACAATCTTGAATTTATTACATATGTATTAGCATACCAACAATAAATTAGAATCAAATTCGGAATTTAAGAAATTTTTATGCTCTAACTAGAACTTAGTTCGAATAGGAAATTTTCAATGGAAAGCCTCAATATATTAATTATTTTTTACCACATTATTTGAAAGAAATCCTTAATAACATATTTTATACTCTCAGCTGAAGAAAGACCAATTTTATGTACGTGTGATCAATGTACGTTGATCAATTTAAAAATTGCCAGAAAAACTTTAACTGTTAAGGGGTAGCTGTTTTCGAATTTAGAATTGATGCCAACAATTTGATTTGCAAAGCTCTAGCTAAAAAAATTATAGAAATTCATAAAATTACTTGATATTTCTTACTTAAACTGCAACTGCAATAATATGAAAAAATCGAAATCGTATTAGTGTAAAAAGGTTTATATAGGTACAAGAAAGCCTTTAAGGCTTGCAATGTTTTTATGAATACTTCTTCACAAAATGCTCCTATGAAAACCGCGGCAGCCATGGGTTGATCTTTGTTAAGTCACTCAGACATTCAACAGAGGTGACGAAAGGAGAAAACAACCTTAAGACATAATTTTTGTTTATCCAGGGATCGAACCTAAGACCTCTGGATTAATGGTCCAGCACACTAACCAAGGAACCTCCGCAGCTATACCAAGCTGACGTGAGTACTCCGTTTGCATGTATTTCTTATGACAGTTATTTCGGTCATTTTCTAAATAGAATACGGACCATAATTTAATAGATGAAAAACCAAATTTACCTGACTAAAAACTTAAAAAAAACAACAACAATCATAAATACTTCTACAATTTGAGGTCATAAATCCACATTAATGTACAAAAATACTTAACAAATAGAATGTATACCACTCAAAGACCGATTTCTAAATTAATTCAAAGGTCGATTGATTTTACCGAAAACCGGCGCCTCCTTGAAATCACTCAAAGCGCGTGCCATCTTTTACAGTTGTTCATCGAAATGTCCGACTCAACCTTAAACCAATTAATGTACCTATACGCGTCGCGTACTACCGATGACGCTTTCAATTTGTACTATCGACCAAGGCAAAGCCTATTAGCGTTGCCTTTTATGGGTCCGAGTTGTGTTCTTGAAACGCTCCAACAAAATAAAATGTGAATAACATTGAAACGCCGCCGCTCGAAGAGCCACCCGCTTTGCATATATATCACGTTATCAGCGAAACCTCCGATCGGACACCAACACCACCAAAACCACCTGTGGATTGAGTAATCACCTTTATCGATTGGCCTGCGATCTACTCCGTTGACATAATAATTTCATTCCAAAATAAACAAATATAAAAAAAAAATCATTTATGCGCGCAACTTCAAGGTCGTTAGATGCTCGAAAAAGTCAACACCAATTGGTCATTGGCTCTCGTCGGGCTATTCATGGCATCAGCTCGAGTGCACACTTTTCTTTCGGCCAGTAAAAATTGCCCGACGGCACAAAGAAAAAAAAATAAAAACCGAAAAACGCGTTAACTAGAAATATGTAATACCAAATGGTTATAAAATTCCCCACAGTCCGTTCGTTGGTTTTTCACAACTCCGAAGGTGTTATCCAATGCATTGTGGTTTTGTTGTGTTATCTCTTTGAACAGATTGCAACATTGAAAACGAAATATAATTAATTGAACAAGAAAACGAAGAAATAACAACAAACTGCGCGAAACCACTTTCGCCAGGCTTCGTCAGGCCGCACCACCATTGGGTTACATCGATGAGTCGAACGAGCCTCTGTATACCCCTGCCGGCTAGAGCTTTGCTATGAATACACTTTTCTAGCCATTTCCATTGCACAAACAAAAAAAAAATGGAAAGGTGGACAATTTGCAAGCGAACACTTTCCTACATGTAGATATTGTATCTTTACCTGTGAGTCGATCGGGTTCAGATCATTTGATTTGGGCTCTTCCACCGCAGCGCTCTCATCCTGTCGCTTGACCCTTACACTGGGCAAGGCAAAGGTTATATCGCAGATAATGGCGGCTAGGATGGCCAGGACACAAAGACTTCTCGTCGAATGCATTGCTGTGTGTCTGTGTGAGTGCGTTTCGATGAAAAACTGCAAAGAAAAACAAGAAAATGTTCACTAAAGTATCTCGGTTAACTGCGAACCACCAACCGTCAAAGAGAACGAGTGTCGAATGGGAAAAACAGAATCGCAACTACAGACGAGTAACAAGGAGCTCAGCGATACTAGCGCGTTCACAACCTCCAACGAAATGATTATAAACGAAAGTGTTGGGTACGATTTAGGGGGTACACGGTGTTCGTGGTATTTTGTCTCAAGTCTGGCTCCAACACACCAACACCAAAACTCGCCGCAGCCGAACTTGCGGGCAGCCCAACGTTTTATGGCAGTACACATATGCGGCCGGAGGAAGGCCGTTTATTGAACGGATCTATGTGTTGTCAAGCGATGTACTTGTGGTAGTGTGCGATAGCTGTGGTTGCGATTGAGGCCTAAAAACTTCGCCAAAAAAAGCTCAGATTGCAGTTTCTGCATCTGAATCTCGCTCTTTGGCGTATCTCAGATGAGAGTGAGAGAATTTGGATTACTTTGGACACGGGTTCAACCATCTGAACGTCAATGCAATTGGATTTTAATATGCGCACGCCAAGGTGGCTTAGAGGCTAATACATAAGTAAAGTGTGTAGAATTGGAGCTTGCGACTACTTGGCGCAGTGCTATTTTGTAGGTAAGTATACATTATTTTTTTTTTGGGCTCACCAAATGACTGCAATTAAGAAGTTGAAGCCAAGATTGATATAGATATCCATTGGAGTCAGTGCAGATAGGTTTTTGTATATAGTGCCTTATACTTAAGTAAATGAGTGCGACACGCATAATTATTGTCGAATGGGTAATTGAGCGCAGAACATTTGTGTATAGAGGCAATCATTATTTACTTAAGAGTTCGGTTGGGTTTGTGGTTTTGTCTTAGCCTAAAGAGGTTATGAGTCATCGGGTTCAAATGGCTTTGAATGTTATCTCGAAAGTTATTAGTTCAGATCTCACCTTAAGTTGGGATTTGGTTTTCACGAGAGATGGTAATTGATTTTGTCATTATATCTGGTTGAGAAATATTACGGCATTGAATCAAATATCAGAAGGAAATGTTGGGCATCTTCAAGATGCCATTGTTTCAATAGTTTTTCAAATTGACTACTAATCGCCTTTGCAATGCAAGGGCACTTACTTCAAGTGGGTAACACTGGGTACGGACAAAGTCAACGCGAGCATGACATAAATTATGAAAATTCGACTGGGCAAGGTGAGGACAGAAATGTAATTACATGATTATCCAAATACTCGATAGGCGATCTAACAGCTTAAGTTTTATGATAGCAAGCAATTTATAAATTTATATATGAACAAAGAACATGATTGACTGTGTCGTATACGTAACCTTTTTATTAAGAAAAATGTTGTATGATAAATTTTTTAACTGGGTAGGTAAAAAATGATATGATTCCGAATATCTCGGAGATATAATATTAGACTTTTCCGGCGGCAGCGTTAGTATCATTTCAGTCTACATGTACTAGTACTAGCCATCTGAGACGTCGGATTTGCACTTATCTAATCAAATCAATGTCGCTCTATACTTCGTAGAGATCTCTTTTAAATCTCCGTAAAAGAAAATAACTCGAAACATTTTTAGTTGAAAACGTCAAGAATATCTTCACCCCGCTCCACTAAAGTCCATTCTCTCTCTTACACCATTCTGTCCGATTATAGGGCCTTGGGAGTTTCCTCTTATTGGCAGCATAATACAATTGACCAGCTGTATCCGCAATTTCGTTCGGCTCACAATAATATCAGACAGGTTTCAGCTATTTGCGCATTTTCTCAGACAAACATTGCCATACGATCAAAAACAAATTCTTGTTGATATTTTTTAAATTTGATGCAATTAATTTAATTTAATCGTATCGGGATTTAGATCTATAGGACAGCTTCTTGATGAAGCAGAGATTAGATTATAATATTCAAGGAAGAGTTGGATTATTATTATTATTATTCATTAAGAATTATTTGAGAATAGACAAGTTAAAGGCCAGTGAAATCTGAATTAAAAATACATTTTGGTCGAAAACAGTTCCGAAGGATTTGGCAATGAACCACATGGTGCCATGAAATAACGCCAAGTTGAACTTCTCTAAATTGGCCTTATTACGTTTTTCAAAAGTGAAATAAGGCCAACTTTTAACAGTTGGCCTTATTTCACTTCGACAGAGTGCAATAACCCCAAGTTGGTGTTATTGCGCTTTCAAAATATTTGCTTTGTTTCATATGTGCTATAGCTATTATTTTCTCAAATTCTAAAATGCTTTTAACATTCATTAAACACATAATAATAATTAATAACATAAATTTTAATGAGCACAAGTTATGTTTCTGAATGTCTCTTTTTAAATTTGAGAAAAAAATAGTTTTAAATTCCTACACAACTTTGCATGGCATTTAAATTTACACACAACGTTTTCGGCACAGGGACATAACTCCACGGGACATAGGTAAGTCGGATAGAAGTCCATAGAGAATGTGTATGGAACTATGTCCCATCTAACATGTTCTCGCAAATTTCCACTTTTATTTTCTTTAGTTCTCAGAAGCCAAATTTTATTTTACTTTGTTTCTCTGCGAATATGAGAAAAAGGAGATTCGGCTTTACGTCACTTTCCACTGCATATCGGAGTTTGCTTATACATGACTAGTTAGAAAATACTTTGCATTTAGCATTTTAAGAAGTTTAAAATGGACGCATGAAATTTGGCAAATTTGACAAATGGCTTAACGAAAATAAAATGGTCCAAAAAAATTAATTACATATATGAAAACCAACAACAACAAAATTGTATTATTTGTTTTTTGCTGCCCTGGAAATATTTACATTTTGGAGACCCTCTTTCATTTTTCTATTTCATTCAAGACATCACAAAGAAACCGTTCTTACGGTAGCTTTCCTTTTTTTCCTAAAGCATCTTCAATTAGCTTTAAATGCACTTCTTGCCCAGTTTTAACTATCTGCAAGGCAAGCAGACTATTTTAAATGGTAGGTCCTGGCACACTGCACAATAGGAGCGATCAACTTGGGCATGTAAATGAACACAAAGGAAACAATTGCGAAGGGGAGGATCGATTTTTACCTAAATGAGTACCCAAACAAACATTTTTGAGCAAGGGAGGATCGATTTGGTTGTGGTTGTTATTTTATGCTTTTTTATTTTGGCTTTCAAATTACCTAAAATGATTTCAACGGTGGTGGAGAATCGAGAGCTATGGATGGTCCACTTGAGCAACCTGCACCCGGGACACACATAATGGACAAGCGGACCATTGAAAATGAATGAATGAATGAATGAATTTCAACGCCATACGGCACATCGTAGGTTCGGTTGAGGAACTCTTATAAACTGACTTTGGAAGTCTGGTAATTTTCTTCTAAGACGGCATATAAGACTAATGTTTACCAATTTAACATTGATGCAGATTGTAGTAAAATTTTCACTAATCTGAAGAAAACTGTAAAGTGTTTTTTTGAATCTGCTCCAGTACTAAAAATCCACATGTCCCTGCTCTCTATATAGCAATCACCGTAATGTCACAGTTTTTCATCCAGCTCATCCCATCGCACTGTTGGGATGCCCTGTATATAATTAATTCATCATTTTTCGAGGCTTGTATTTTCTATAGCTACTTCATATTTCCATGATAGAGAAATTACCCTAACACACAGCCATCAATTCGGGATATGTACGCAGCCATTGACCCATATTAACGAATCATCTGAAATTAATGTTTTGGCTCAGTTTTCCATTATTAACACTAAGCAAATTTATTTTCTTTATTTTTGCTGTTGAAATTGACTTCTAAGACATACTGTAAAATGATTTTTCAGCGGAAACTTTATTTTCTATTTTTAACTTTCTCTTATACATAGTAAGAGAAAAATATTGTTTTCGTACAAAATTTCGAACTCGAGATTTTGATCAGTTCTGATATTACGATGATAGGGAAACTCAAAAAAAGTTGGTCTCGCAATTCTGTCCGTCCGTATGTCTAAACGCTTGGACGGATTTGTTTAAAACTTCGTATTTAGAGTTTGTGGGCTTCTCGCTAGGAGGCGTTTTTTGGTTTTTATTCTAGCCCTAATATTAACGGTACTTCCCATACATATAACAATTTTACGAAATATTAAACAACTTAGAATTTTTCAAAAACGTCTCTAACGATTTCAACCAAAATTGATAGTTGAGTTAATGTAGGCATGTTTAACATGACTGCATACCCAGTTTTTCGCTAAAAAGTCCAGCAACGGCAGTTTTGAAAATTGGCTTTTTCTCGAAAACAGTAAAAACGATTTAAAAAAAAAAAACTTATTTTTAAGGTAGCACTATTCTCATTCTTAACTTGATAGCAAACTCAGTTTTTCTCTAAAAAGACTACGTCTTTTAATATCCACCCAAATCCCTAATACATAATAGTACTTTAAAAAACTGCTCATATTTTCTTTTTTTACTTTTAAAGTTTTCAATTTTAACAGAAAAGTGCATGTATTTTTATTGACTGAATTATACCTACTGCTAAATACCCCAGAGTAAATATAATTAAACTTTACCTCCAGGCGCTTGCCAGACAGTTGTTGACATACCCTTAGCGGAGCGACGAAGTAAACCCTGCGAAAAAGGGTTAAAATCCTGTTAGCGAGCGAAGCGAGCCACCCACCCCATACTTTAAATACACCAGACTCTCTTACATGTGCCTATCTGACAGTTTTTGGTATAGACTTATTCAGCTATGTAACTGGAATAAGAAACATGATTTGATTAAACAAAACAAAAATTATTAAGATTTAGAAAAAAAAAATTTAAAAAAAATTCATTTCCTCAAGAAAAAAAAAGTTATATTTATGTTTTTTATACCATTTTAAGCCAGCAAAAAAATAAAAAAAAATTCTCAGTGTTCATAATGGAAACCCGCCCCAATTATTTTTCAATACGCTGGATTAGTATAGGAAATCCATGTAGTCCTGCGATCCGAATAAGTCGCAGAACCAAGAATAAATATAGTTGTTCGCCCTGATTGAAACTGTATAGACCCGACACCTCTCCCGTCATCTGTCACGAACGATCTTCTAATCTCCAGTCGATGTATTAGGAACTAGTCTATTCACTATTACCAACTCCAAATAAAAGTATAAGAATTTATGGTTAAATTTAAAACGCTTGCATTATCATATAGCTAGTCTTGAATTCTTAACTCTTTAATGGCAGGACAGCTCATAGATGGAAAAAGTTTGATTTGTATCTTAAAAATTGCACAATTGTTTTGTTTACCCATCAGACGCAAAGTAAAATCACCTTCCAGTCGATACGCATTTAAATTAAACACAAAACGTTATTTTCAATAAAAAAAAACAGATAATTTCGCAACAGTCCTTCACGTAAAACCTCCACCATTTGCTGCATATAAATTTATTTACCAAATCAATTTAATTCGTCGCATTTCAATTGAACAGTAAACGAAGCAAATCGAAAAATGGTTTTCTCAAATTATTCATATTTACCTACGGTCCCACAATCAATTATATTTTTTTATATTCATTGTCCATTAGATAAGCGCACAGAAACAGCAACTTATGATTTGCATAATTCTCAGTCTGACACATGAGATGTCATTAACACCAAATTATCGAGTTACGTTTCGAATTATTATATTTTCTTCGCGAATGTGCGCAGTGCGTTTCTTATCCACACGCACTCATGCAGCGCGGCGGACTCGTTTTGAAACCACCACTATAGAACAAGTTTTCTTGTGCGTTACGCGTGCGCAAGAGCTGACCCACTTTTTGGGTCTTAATAGAACGAGAATTCATTGAAATCACACATCGGATCGGGTAATCACAAGTCAATGTCCAGAGATACAGACTTGACTCCATTCTAAGTGCAGTAACACTATGTACGCCTTGCGATTGGAAGTCCATAATTTAAGTGGTCTTATATGATTAAACTAGATTGGATTGCACTTCAAGGTTTTGCCGCACACTTACGGTTGGGTGTTAGAAAAACCAATTTCCTGGCATTATTTGTATAATGACCGAATTACTGTCATTACCCTTCGAAAACAATCGCAAATTAATTTTTGATCTATTGTCTGGCGTCACGTGTAATTGCGAATGAATTTTGCCTTCATTCTCGAAACTAGATATGAACTTAAAGCGCATAGAATCGGACTGACCGGCAGGGGTCACTGGGGTTAAGCGTTGCAACTATACGAAGACCAAGACATTATCTGCACAGTGTTGCGAGTGGTTTTGTGAAGTAATTAAAATGGAAATGAGTTGCAAATGTAAGTCCTTGGCCGCGATCGACTCTTGAATGTTATCGAGTCTTCGGCTCGGTCGGACAGGTGATTGTATTCCAACTTTTTATTTCTGCAAGACACATTTATGCACTACTGCTTTGCGAATGTGCAATTGTTTTGTTCGGGATTGTAAAAACAAGAATCGGACGAAACTGCGAGTATTCGAAAGGCGTTACCAGTTCTATTACACCACTTTTGCGAAATGGGTTCAAAGGTGTGAGCTGGTGGCCAGAAAACCAGAAATTTATTGCACTCTTAAAAGCCGAGACTTTTGCGCTTGTATGTGGTCTGGCGGTGGTCAGAGTTTGGTTTTCGATATAATGAAAACTTTTAACACGTCTTATGCAAGGCATGGAAATGGGTTGAATTACAAAGGTGTTAAGTGTAGCCACGGAAGTGTTTTAGTATCGATATTTCCTATTTTTGGTGTCGTTTGCAACCTGTTTTTAGACGAGTAGCTTGTAGCTATATTTTATAATGTAGTGTGCATGGAATAAGCGGGCACGTTTTTTCTTTATAGACTGTGAGACAGTAGGTAGGCATATTGTTGTAACCGAAGTAGAGAGAGAATGGTTAACTTTGGATGCAAAATTTTGGATTTGGATTTGAAGTTATACTTTCTAAGTTATACGTTTTTCTTACTACTTACTTACTGGAAGATGTCCAAATATTCCTGAAAATAATGGAGTTCATCCGATTCGATCACCTAGTCTGTGTCCTTGAGGCAGATGGACAAAGATTCCATTTTTCGGGGATGGTTTTATCCGACTTAAATTTGCAAATGAGTGGGTACCTGCGTACTACCAAATCACGACCTCTAAATTTGAAAAGAACATCGGCGGGGACATACATTTCGAAGCTTAGTTGGATTTATGTTTAGATATGGCTACCACTACCTTATGTTGGTTATGTTGACAGGAGACCAACAAATTGTGTAAGCAATAACAAAAAATATCCTTTTTGCATATTAATTTTGCCCCAGTCGACTATTCGAATTTTCAATTGACGGGGTTCTTTTCTACCAGCCAGCATAAGTGATTTTTTAAGATCCTAAGCAAATTAACTGCGACCTTTAACACAATTCCCCTTGTATGACTTTGCACTATTTGATTAGAACATTAGGGAATTGAAATGTTAGTTATAATTTTTGGGGATCATTTTCGAACTTCATTTCTGGAGCAACAATTTTGAACCTTTGCTTCATTATTTCTTTTACTTTTGAAGAGATAGAGGTATATGTCTTTCACTTCAAAAATATAGTCTTTTATCTTTATTCTTCAGATAAGTTTCTGTTCTTCTTGTTCTCATGTTTCTTATCTTCGTTGCGAGGTATATATGTTGCTTTTTTGCATTTATTGCGGAACTTGTCATCAATCTATTAGTTGCTACTTGACGGGCTACTGGTAAAACTTAGCACATCGTCCCTATCACAATGGTGCATTATTTGCTTTGGAACTGGCGTCGTTATCCTCAATCGGGACCTATGTACCTACATATTGGGCTTCTGTCGCTGGGTTTATACTCTAGATTTTTTACAGCTCAATCCGTTTTGCCAAAATGTGCATTCAATCACACAATCCACATCCAAATGTTGTACTTTGAGATACTCCTGCAATTCGGTTCTTTAGATGCAGAAGCCTACAGTAACTTACGGCTCCATGAAATTAGGCCCCAATGAAAAAAGCAACAAAAACGTTTTGTAGTAGCATTGGGGTAATTTTTATTTTTTTTTAGGCCTTCTTTCATTAATAACTTGGGGCAAAATTTCATTATTTTTTGTGTAATTTATGCCCCAATTTAAAATCGATTAAGGCTTTTTAAGAAATATCACCCACAAAAATGAAAAAATTCCCCAAAAAAATGATATATCAGTCACACCCAGGCTACATGAAATTTGGCCCCACCCATCAATGAAAAATGGCCCCAAACTAAGAATGTAAAATCACCCCAAAATTGGGGCTGTTTTTCATAATGAAATAATACCCCAATTTCAAATATGAAATAAAGCCCCCACTGCGATGAAATAAGGCCACAAATCTAACAGTAAACCCAAGCAGGGGGGTAGCATATGTTTTCGTTTGGGATCTTATTTCATTTCTTCTTTTGGGGTATTATTTCATAATGAAATTTTAGCCCAAACTGAAAAATTAAAAGAGCCCCAAAATATGAATTGTCATATTTGCAGAATTTTACGCAATTTTCCGTTGTTCTTGCCTTTCATGTAAATTCTTGGGGTGATTTTTCATTTTCAGTTTGGGGCCAAATTTCATGTAGCCATCACCCCAAACATAATGAAAACCACAAATTACAACAAATATTCAAGAAAAAGCAAAAAACTGTTTGTAACTGTTTGTAAAGCTTAAATTTTAGCTTTAGAAAATTTGAGAAAAGTAAAAGTTGAAAATTCGCGTGAATATGATATTATTAAAAATTATTTCAAAAACCGAGGTGGTATCAGTCGTCTAAGATTGCTGGGACATGTAGAGCGAATGTACACAAAGGCTCCGGCATGAAGAGTCTTCGATTTCAACCCCGAGGGACAACGCAGTAGAGGAAGACCTCGCCTTAGGTGGCACGCACAAGTGGAAGGTGATCTCAACCAACTTGGAGTGCGCAACTGGAGGCGGTTAGCCCAAGATCGTGCTAACTGGAGAGGCGTGTTGGTTGAGGCCCAGGTCCACCCCGGACTGTAGCGCCATCTAAGTAAGTAAGTAAGTAAACACAAATACCCACCGCTTTCAAAAAATAGTACGTAATCCTTTTCCAATAAAAGGATTTATCCCGCATATGGTTTTAAACAATAGGCATCACAAAACAGTTTGTTTGTATTTTTGCAGAAAAAAAAAGGTTTGCAACTTGTCATAGTCGAAAGCGAAACATCTGCCAACCTACATACTCTCTATCCGTTAATCATTCCAAGTTAAATGCTTATTATGATATCCATTACTATAGCCTCCTTGATCCATTTTGTATAACCAGACTAAGCTACATATCCTTGTAAGCCTCAAAAAGCTATTAGCCCAATAATTCGTCAAATTTGAACTTCGTGCAGTAACCCCAATACCATCATCGAGATTTGGCAAAAATCTTTTATGTTAAAATAGGTCAAAGCCCTACATAGACGCACGACAGTCGATTAATCATAATTCACATTTTTCCAGCAGACCAAAGTTGTGTAACTAATTAACTGGTCGAGACAATGAATAAATGTGTCATAAATGCAGTATGAATTCGATTTTAACCGATTTGGTGAAAGCCAGTAATTACTGGCATATATATATCCACCCACCTGGTTTCTAAAAAAAGCTAAAAAAAATGTTAGTCTAGATTGTGTTCCCATTAACTTGCAAAACTTTAAATTGAATTGTTACCTTTCGGTCAAATGCAGTCAAAAACGACCCAAAAATCTCAACAATATCTGCACAACCTTGAAAGTATGTTTCATGTTTTTTTTTTTTTTGTATTTTTTTTGTAGTCACACACACAAACTATTTATCATACTACTTCCACAGTTATGTCGACTTTTATGTTAATTGATTTTGTCAACACAACCGAATGACCGATCACAGACTAAGATCAAACACTTTCGCTTTTAACCAAAAATCGCTTGTCATAGTCAAAATTTAATTAATGTAAGGAGAGCAAAGAGCAAATACCAGCGAATTTAGGTGAGTGAGCGCACACATGTAAATACGTTTTTTTTTTTTTATTTATAATAAATGCTAATAAACTCTGTTGTTTTTATCGTCTTTCTTGTGGTAGGTCCATTCCATCGAGCATTTTAGTGGGTCACCAATGACGCGTCTTTTTGGCAATCCCATCATTCATCTGCCCCTTTTTGGGCTTATGCAATGACTTCATCCAACTAGTCTGAGCATAAATTCAATTCATGTAAGCAGCATAGCACGATGTTCAGTGCTTTATTCAAATACAAATGCGGAAGGAAAATCGTTTCCAATAGTTTCGTGGTTAATGATGTACCCACTGGTATTCATGAGATTGTAGTTGAATGTCTGGAAAAACGTCATTCCATTGCCCAAGGCTGTTTTCGATGCGGAAGCATTTTCAATTTCGAATTCTCTCAAAAACAAAAAAATGTATATATGGTAAACACCGAAACAAGTTCATGGAAAGATGGGTTAGCTGGCATATACGTAAATCGCTTGCTTAAGTGTTAAAGGGTCAGCACGTTTCGTGAGATACGGTTCGGTTAATAGTTGTAGTTACTTAAGGCTTATATGCCTGATTATGCAGTGCAGTGACTTATACAGATGTTGTTCATAATACACCTTGTACGGCTTACGTCACAAGCATCCAGATTTATGCTAACAAGAAAAAACACCGAGATTGACCTCATAACAGTTTCCAGAGTAACCAAATTGAGCGAAATTTGATAGCAATCTTGACGATGATCTATTAAATAAAAATTAAAGCATGACCCGACAAAATGAAATTACACAAACATCTTTTGATTAAATCAGATACACCTATGCAAATTTTTTATTTGTTTTTGCGTAACCTTGCGGTATCCAATTAAGAAAGAAATTGCATCAAGCGCAGGCAAATTCAAATTGTCGGCTTGATTGCCTTTTAGGAAAGCATTTGTAATTGATGCAGGACGTAACAATGAAGAGAAGTCTACAAATTTGTTAAATTTTTAAAGTAAGTGAAGTTTGTAGACTGTAGGGGAAATGAATTTCGTTGGAAAAACAAAAGAGTTGACCAACGAACTGTGCATTTAATTGACTGGCAGAGTTATGGTTTTCAAATTCCGCCTCTTAAAGTACGTCAAATGTTCGCTGTCTAGAGTGCACTGAAGGTGCGCGGAAAGTTATTCCGATATCACTGATTTTGAGAGTAGTTGATGCACAGACTGTCAAAATGTTGAGGTATGCGGAAGTTGATGTTGAAGAAATATACTATCACAGGAATTAGTTTAGACGGCTCCGTACAGGTCACTTTTATATTTTCAGAAAAGACGGTCTACCCGGCTGATGAGACTAGTAGTCATTTTCTGAACTTCTTCCCTTCTGTATTAAACGTATCAGTCGACCTTCCTTAAAGCATAGAAAGACTGGTTGAGCCATATACAGGCGCTGAATTGTTACGTGATCACAACCTCTTTTCAATTTATAGCATTAACAATAATGTGGAAAATATTAAACTTTCCGCAATATCTATTAGGTTACAATTTTTATGGCACATTGTGGTATATGTCTCTATATTTTCTGTCATTTCCTGGTGTCCAAAGGCATTGGCCATGGTCACCTATGCCGGTTTGCCAGAGTACCTCAATTGATATCCACCCCCATTCATATTTAGATAAAAAATGGAAGTGAGTTTTTATACGTGATGGTAAACTTCTAGGGACAAAGCATATTGAAAAAAATACTGCCAAGCTAATCTCGAATTTTGGTAGTGCAAAGAGGTTTTTGGAACGATATAAAGCCAACTTAAGAGAATGATACAGCAATGGTGAGACTGCTCCGCTAATATTTATAGGTACATAATACATATCTAACACAAAAATTCGAATATTGCTGCCTCCACTGGGAGCTAAAGAATGGTTTGCATTGATGGTAAGGAGCCTTTATTAGTACGCCTAAATTTAAATAACCTTTAGGGGAGTTATACACTCGAATATTTGTCAGCGTTCGCGAGATGTGGCGCAGTAGAAGAAAATGGCTTAAGATGTTATAATTTGTTTTTAAGGGAGACGACCCTGAGACCCAATAGTTCAGAGCACAAACTAATTATTTTCAAAAACTATAACTCACAAAAACTATTGTTGTGAGAAGCTAGGCCTAGCGTACCGCACACCAACTTCTGAACCACTGCGCCCACCAATTCGTCCCAGAAATAAAAATTAAAAAAAAAGGATTGCTGTGAGAAGCTATATCTAGTGGTCTATATGGACCTGTTACGCCAACACTCTACAATTGATTTGAATTCTTGTATAAAACTTGTGGTGAATGGAAGTTACATATTAATCCCCAATATGGAGATTCGTCTAAATTTCGGAAGTTTTCTGAGTGCTGTTGGAGAGACTAGTAGGCTTTGCAAAATAAATTAGTTTATAAAATCAAAAACAAAAAAAAAAAATAAGAAAAAAATTAAACAAAAAGAAAATCATCAATTCAAGTCAATTTAATAAATACTAAATAGTTAATAATATTTGGCAGCCCCTTTAGTATACTGAAGATAGTCACAAAATTGGACGAATTAGAGAAGAGCCAAGTTGGCAGAACAGTGCAAAGTTCGAACTGTTGGTGAACGATGTAACCATTATAAAATTACAGATTCAAGAAGAGTGCATTTTTATCAAATATCTGTACGAAGCTACTGAAAACGTAATTTAGTTAGACATGTTTATTTTAAGTTTAGAAACTTAACCGAAAATGTGTAACATCGTCACTTCGGTTCGCGAACGCCTCGGCCTCAAGAGTATTTCGCCAACACAATGGGAATCAGATCCACGACAATTGGGTTACACCTGGGTGCCACCAGCTATAATAACATCGTAAAAAGTCCAGCGTTACTTTGATAAGATCCCTCAGGAGAAAGTTCCAAAACTCAGTTCAAACGGTAATATGTAAGAACCTTGAATATTTACGTCTCTGTAATTATTCAATCAGCTTATTTACGGGTTTAGTTTGTCCATTTGTAATGGCGCTATTCTACCATACCCGGAGGCCGAGAGCTTAGCTTCAATGAGGGCCGAGGCCTGTGCTAATGTCTCTAATACATACAGACATACAATATGGAGATTCGTCTAAATTTCAGTAAAAATATACTTTATTACTGGCCCTGGGTTAGGTTGATTGAAGTGGTTGCCAAAAAAATCCGTCAAAAATCGACCTAACCTAACCTAACCAATTGGCTAAGATTTATTGCATATTTGCTTATCGGGCAGTTTCCAATGATGAACCTATTGAAACATTGATATGCAAACAAACTGACACTCTTAAATCGTTTCAAATCCAGTTTTGTTGCTAGGACTTTCCCGCTTGTTCACCTAAGGTTCATTCTTTTGATTCTGTCCTTATAATGGACCAGTTTTCTAGTTTGATTTCACCAAAGGATGGGCATAACTTTAGTTCTATTATTGGTTATTCGTCGATATTACTCGGATTAATTGTTTATACTTCAATATTTAATCAGAAAATACATATTTTCTCGACATTGGGCTACACTCATAGAACTCAAGGCCCGATTAGCAGATTAGTGGAGTAAAATTTAGTCCCTGCCTTTAGATTTGAATTTTTGTCTAAGATGAGATTTCTTTCTACTGTTCATAGATCGATGACACGTCAATTTCTGCAAGAACGGCGCTTCCTAGAACACTTTTGTAGGATCTTGTCCTCCTCTTGCTTATATTTACTGCAATGAGTCCAGTCGGGATCATGACGTTAACTAGAACGACTAAAATCTAGAATGGTCAAAATCTCGAAAATGAATTTGATAAATCTCGAATGCAAAAATTTCGAATGGGTCAAAATCTAGAAAGTACAAAAATCTCGAAAGACTCTATCTCGAAAATAAAAAGTAAATTCGAGATTTTTTTTTTGCACACACCCCATATCCAAACAGTAAACCCAAGCAGGGGGGTTGCAGGGGGGGCAGCATGCAGGGGGGGCATACGTATCGAGATTATGATTTCTAGATTTTTTTTCGAGATTTTTTAAATTCGAGATTTTTTTTTTTAGAGATTTTTACATTCGAGATTTTTTTTTTCGAGATATCGGGGTAGACCCGTCCAGTCACTAAGCGTACTTTGTGTTTCTAAGTTAAGTACGTCGGCCGTAATGGAACATGAAATTTGTGATAGACAAGAAAATTCTTTATTGTATTGACTTTTGCAGCTCCGTCTGATTCTGTTCTATTTCTTTCCCAAAATATTATTCTTAATGTGCATCGGCTCACCCCTAAATAATTCACTGCTTTTTAATGAACATTAACTCAGTGGGGTCTTACGATTTCTCTGTCCATGGGTAAGTTCCTTATCACTGACTCACCACTGTATATTAATTGAGAAAGCTGCGAGTCACCACTCACTATCACTAGTCAATCCACAAATCTGTTAAGTAAGTATTCTGTGCAAATGACTGCAATGTGGACATTATGAAAATTAAGCCTCAAACTCAATATCTCCATGATTGTGAACACAGTGATATATTTTTAGCCTTCTGGATGGTCGTTTTATTATTATTTCATTTCACTTGTATTTATTGCTTTCTTCATTGCTCCTTCTGTGCCGCTTCTGATATAGATTTCCAGCCCATCGTACAACTGTAGAAATTTGGTACTTCAACGAGATATATGAATTTTGTTTTTCTTGTTGATGAAGACCAACCAGTCGTAGCTTCTGGAAATTCGTGTGGGGAATCCTGTCCTTGAAGCAGACATTGTTCATATCAACCAATAGCCGGGCACGTTCACTTTCACAACTTGGAGTGATATTCAGTACCTTCTTTCTCTTTATTGCACTTGCATAACTAATGGCCAGCTCTTTATGTGCAAAAAGTGGAATTTCTTCTTATTGGTTGTCTGCATCTCTGTAGGGCATTTGGGAAAGAGTGATGCTCTCTATTTTAACTCTGTTCAATGCTGGACTGGTTATTTACGACAGCTCCTCATCGTTACAAGGATGGTCGATATCCATCCAATGATTTGGAGTTTTGCTATTCCCTTTGGGCTGATTGTAAATCAGATCGCTCCACGTTCTACAATTAATTCGATAAGGCAATATTGGCAAACAGAAACAACCGAGTTCAGTGTTTTCGAAAGAGTTGAGCTCCTTAACATTCCATCTGCATCGTTGCAGATTTATTGCAATATATTTATGGTGGATTAAAATTCTTCTTTAAGTGAACTGGTCTTTGAAAGTGGCACATCACTATTTTAAAATACGTTGAATCTGTAAAGAAACATCTTCTCCTTCTGCGCAGTAACAAATGCATTCACAATAATTATGACTGCAATTATTATAACAAGAAGCACATCACCAGCCTAAGGCATTGTGCTCACATTCGAATCATCATAAACCGAAACCGTCCGATTCTCAATGACCAAAATGTTATGGTATAGGTAAAAAGTATGTGCGAATGAATGTTAGATAGGTGTAACGACTAATTGCTTAAGGCACTGAATCTAGTAAGTTGAGATATTAATGTCTTGAGCTCCGCGCCACTTACCGATGTGCTAAGTAGGATTATGGTTGAAGATTTACAGCTCATAATATACATTTGGCAGATGAATTATGCAATGCCAAAATCAGCAATTCGGGTTATATGGCACGTAGAAATAATTTATTGTATCTTTGGGATCAGTTATCGGTGTAGGGTATGCATAAAAGTATCTTTTAAATATGTTGACATTTCGCTAAATGGCTATCTGTTGACCATGAAATACAGTATATCACTCACAGTAACCGGTTGCAACTGTACGCGAATTATTATTGCTTAAGTGGCCATAAAATTAATGTTTGGGTTCAGATTTCAATTAAAGGTAGTGCATTCGTCTTATCATAGCCTAAAAATCAAATTCACTGCAACTGGGCTTGAAATAGTGGGATGTCCATGTCTTACAGAAAATCACATGTCGAGGGCAAAAAGCATTCGCCCACCATGACTGATTCGTGGTCAGTAGTTCTATCCATTTCGTGAGATGTGTGGGCTGTTTTATTACCTTCTGAACATGATGTATGACTAAGAATAATTGTTCAGTGTCAAGCAAATGATTATGGTGAACAACAAGGCTTTTTAAGACACTTTTTCCTACTTTTGGTTATCAACACTAAGCAGGGCTTCATCACGTAGAAACGTCTCAATTAAAAATTATGAAGATAGCATCTTATTCGGAATTTGTCCTCAAATGAATAAGACTTCCTTAACGGGCTGTCAACAAAATATTGATATGCTTAAAAATCGTAGGGAATAATATGCTTAAAAATCGCTACTACACTATAGGTACTTCCATGGTCCAGGGCAGATGTTCGGAGGAACTCAGCGAAGTTATTCCTCAAATTGCGACATATGAACGGCTTACAAGACAGCACATTTTAGTACACTTAACAACTGAGAAGATTTTTCAAAACTTCTTTGGCTACAGTACAAGTAAATTTTGAAACTCGGTTTCTTAGGATCCGTCAAGATTTATAGCATGGTTTTTATGAAGGACCTTTTTCATTGCATCAATAAAACGGCTCCATGAAATTAGGCCCCAATGAAAAGAAAACACTTCGCTTCCAAATTAAAAATTCGAAATTTTATTTTCTCAAATTTTATAAAGCTAAAATTAAAAGTGTTAACGCCGTTGTTCATGTTGTCAGCCATGCGAATAGAAGCGGAGCTTTAAGGAATTTCAATGTATAGATTTCCACTTAACTTTACTTTGTTAATTATTTATTTGTTTTGCTTTCATATTTTCTTGTCATAAGTTTTCTCTAATTTTTTAAAAATTCAATTAAAATTTGTTTTAAAGTTCGGATCGTTTTTCTCTTATTTAAAAGATACCATTTCAGGGTACCTATTATATATAAAAAGCAACAGGAACAGATATTTCAGGATCAGGGCATTATAGAAGGAACGAATACAGATTTTTAGCGCACTGTAGCAAGAGCTGTGATAATACAGTCCACGAAGCTGACCTGACTATTGAACAAAAAGTTATTTCAAAAACTGAGCTGGCCCTAAGGTTTAGAAAATTTGAGAAAATAAAAGTTCGAATTTTTAACTTTTTTTTTCAAATATATTGGCGTTTTATTATAACGCCAGAACACTTTTTGGAAAATAGACCTGACATTTCGGAAAGATAGCCAGTAAATGCTGGATTTTTTTCCTAGGAAAAAAGGCCAGACTTTGTATAGAACATTTTCAGGCATTTTTTCCAAAAAAAAATCTGGCGTAATTTCCGGGAGCCACTTTCGAGATAGATTTTAAATACTTTCCAGTTATGTATTTCTGTATTTTAAGTTTAGATAAAATTACACATTTTCTGTTCCGGACATTATATAGACGACAACCTTTCAAGTGCGTTAGTGTTGCTTATGTCGAAGAAACCACTAGGTCCTACAGATCTAGCCATTTAAGGGATATTATTCCCAAGTTTAGAGAAACCATCACTGAGTACCTACTGCATTTTGGACAATATTGTTAAGATATTAGACATTACAAACTACATATTGCTAGTGAAAGGTAGGTTAGGTTAGGTTGAAGTGGTTGGCTAAAGGCCGACGCGACGCACTTAGACCATTATAAGGTCCCTTGTGATACCACATGAATCTAGGAACAATTTCGTCCTACTCGTTGAACCAGTTAGAGCTTCTGATGAAGCGTAAGAGACTACGAATGTCTAGGTTTGTTAGATCGTTTAGATCATTGTAATAGAAGGCTCCCAAATGGAGTTTCCGTTTCGGGAGAGTGCCGGACAGGTGCAGAGAAAGTGATGAATGGTCTTCTCCTCCTCCTCGTCCAAACAGCTTCTACACAAATCGTTTGAGAGCACGCCAAGCCTTGTTGCATGCCCACCTATAAGGCAGTGTCTCGTAATGATACCTATTGTGGCGCTGATATGTCAAGAGAGATTAAATTCTTAGAACGTTTAAGATCCAGCTTTGGCCAGTTCTGTTTTGTCCCTAGATATGTCATGCCACACGTCCACCTAAGGTTTGTTCTCTCGATGGGATCCAGATTTATTATGAGTTTACACGTAGCGATCGGGATACGGAATTTTATACTTCCTAGAGAAGAGAACAAGTTCAGTCTTGTAAGGGTTAAAGCCCAGCCCATTGGTTCGCCCATTTTACGAGCGTGTGGAGACCGTGTTGTGGGAGTTCCTTTAAGGTGTTTGGATACTTTCCTGACACGGCAATAACAACATCATCAGCATATGCAATCACCTTGTAGCCCTCCACTTCCAGGCATGTCAGCAGTTGATTGACCACTAAGTTCCAGAGAAGGGGAGATAGGACGCCACTTTGTGGGGTTCGTCTACTGTCAGGTCTTCTCGCCCCTCTCAGATTAGAGTTGATAACCCGGCTATTGAGCGTCAAGTTAATCAACTGTCTAAGTGAGGTGTCCACGTTCAGAGCTGACAGTGCTTGCGCAATTGAAGGTGCCTCAACGTTGTTAAAAGCGCCTTCAATGTCAATGAAAGCAGCCATAGTATACTCCTTGTGACGGAGGGAATCCTCGATGGAACATGTTAGCGTATGCTGAGCTGTTTCCACGGATTTATCTTTAGAGTAAGCATGTTGAGCGGTAGATAGAAGCTTAGTCTCAATGTTTTTGCGTAGATGGATTTCGATCAGTCGTTCTAGAGTTTTTAGGAGGAATGACGAAAGACTAATGGGCCTTAGGGCCTGAGGGCCTTCGGACACATAATGAAAGGTAGAGAGATTTAATTGACTCACAAGAGACAATTTTGAATCTATATTGGAAGTTTAACTGTTGTATATAAAATACCTCGTTAACGAATGCAAGAATACATGTCCTATTTCCACACGTGTTTATCACCTGGTACTATCACCTCTAATACTTACAACCAATGCGCAAGTATCTACTGCAATTAATTTTGAGCAAATTTAAGAGAAGCTAGGGCTAAGGTCATTATGTCCGTGTTGCAGCAACTATTTATTTTTTCTTTACAAAATGTCCACCCCACTACCTTAAGGACAAAATCAATATAATAGTAAATTATTTTAAACACCACCTTGAGCTTGAGCTCAACTACTGAACCTTTCATCATCAACTATTACTATACAATCTAATTTGACATTCAATTTCTATCAACAGTTTCTAGCTATAAACACATTTTAGTGGCCTTCAAGCCACTGTTAACTAATAATAGCCATCTAATTGCGAAACTTTTCAGCTAATTTCAAGCAGATGAGCTTATTAAGTCAACATGAAAACTCTTAGCTACATACCTAAGCCCGCTAATGTAATAGCACTATAATTGCAAATACCAAAGCACGCCTGCACTCCTTGTATTGATCAAGAAGCACTAACTCGCCATGACTGTTATAGAATTGCTTTCAGATTTAATGACTTCCTACAATGTATGACTGCAGATTGAGTCTCTTTGATACAAATGAAATATACCCATTAAATCTGTATCTAAGTATTTGCGAAGGTATTTCGAGTGCGCAAGTTGATTCTGCTGTCCCATAACACAATCAAGTTCGCACAACAACTCTTTTGTTTTTTCATGAAAACCGCCCAACATTTTGACATCAATCAAACTAATATGTACATCAAAAATGCAAACTTCACACTAAACATCACCACATAGATATAAAGCTCTCTCTCTCAACTACCTCTTGCACTCGATTGAAGAAAAACAAAATATTTCCGCATTCACCAGCCAAAAATAATTGTGCAACAAAAATTTACCAATATAAAACTTCAACTTACCGTGGAATTAAGTTCGACTGATCTTTCTCTTTCGTGTGAGTTGTGTACTAGTCTCTCATTCACTCGATTTCTTTTCTCTTTCCCGATAAAAAATAAACCGAATAGCACTAGATAATTGCACGAAAAATAAAAAAAAAAACACACCCAACGAACTACAAATAGCAACAAAATCCAATTCAACCGTATCTATTCCGTGGTCGACAAAGTGGACTTCATGGATCACTTCAGACTTATAGCAACATAATTAATTAATGACAAGTTATTATTTTTTTTTTTTTTTTTCTAAACAATTTGAAGATGCAACCGACTCTTGAGAAAGACCGTCTTGAAACTAAAACGGAAAAAAAGTGTAAACCTCGAAATTTCGCTGTTACCACAGACCCTGGTCATTGCCAATGATTAGTGCGTCATCGCCTTCATCGTTGTCGTCGTTCAAATCGAAAGTTACACATTGCCAAGAGTGATACGGCGCGACGCGACGCTTACACGAAAAGCTAATAACAAAAATAATAAAAACGAAGAAGCGCCACTCGAGCTACTCATCCATCACTGCGTGGAGTGCGTTTGTCAGAGCGAGACCTTCGATTTTTCCAATTGCGATGAAATTGTGTACTGTAACTGTACTGCTGTAATCCGTATCAATACGACCGACCTCACGTGGAGGTATGGCCGATTTCCCTTTCTTTACTTTCACGCTGCAGAAAGCTGTTTGTTTGCGTTTTGGTTTTCATTTTCGCACTGGAGAAATGCAACAGGAAAACGAATGAAGTGCAACAGAGAAACACACACACAGATATCGGATATAAAATTATTTACACTTTATGTACTAACTTATGTATAGGTAGATGTGTTTGTATACTATGACTAAATAAATGATAGGACTATAATGTTGGCTAATGATGAGGTTTGGGCTGTGATGAACTGGCCGACGCAGATGCAGATGCCTGGGCGACTCCGCCCGAAGCCCCAAGTGATGCGTTTAGCACCAAACTGGTAACGCCACCGACTAATGCCGAGACAATCTGCTTGATGAAGCCGAAGGAGTCAGATCCAGCCATAGGAGCGGGGGCTGGTGGTGGTGCTTCACCATCAGGTGCGCCGCCGGCACGGTTTTTAGCTGCACTGAAGCTTTGAATCAGGCTCTGGACAAATACCAATGGCTGCGGTGGTAGATCGTCATCTTCGGGATCCTGAAAGAGAAGATTTTTCCCCATTAGTGTGTCGATTTGGTCATTCGTTCCTCAATCCCGTGCAACCATTATTCCAAAAGATACAGTGCTTCCTATAAATTTAGTACTTGTTAGCAGAACTAAAAAAAAAACTCATGAAAATGGTAAATACAGCGCTCAGTGATGCCACAATGGTCCCCAGGAGGTTGCCAATGAATTTTCCATTATTTATCTGAAAATAGATTTTTTTTAGATCCATCGACTTAGTTTCATGTTTTCAGCTTACCGCTCCACCGCCACCAGAAAGACCGTCAAACGCAGTTCCGACGTACTCCCCAATGACGGTTCCAAAGTTTCGATCGCCCTAAAAGGAAAAATTGCTTAGAAACTCATTTAGCCACAGGGTTACCTGATATATACCGCGAGTAAACCAGCAATCAACGACGTTCCTGTGCTGATAAGCGATTCAATATCCAACCCGCCAGGCTATGAATGAATATGAAAATGTACATTAGACTGCCTGGAATGAGTGAAAATATTTTGAATCTACCCCAAATAATTGTGATATCACTCCAGTGAGAGCGCCAATCAAAGCGCCAACATCAGACCCTCCTTCACCCTGAAAATGTTGAAGCTAAGACGATGGCATTGCGAGTTGTGGATAGTATACTCACACCACTTAAGCTGGCAATGATTCCCACAAGTCCACCAGGCATTTCTCCATCAGGCATTCCTATATCAATACCTTCTCCAGAATCATCGATTTGGTTCGCTTTTTTGTTGTCATCGATTGCGATAATGTCTACAACCTTGGTTAATTAGGCAATGGGATAGGGGTTTTAGTACAAACTTTAATTTACTCAAACGGCAGAAAAACTCTATGGGCAGCCAATTGATGATAAAAGAGAAAACCACACTTTATAAACAATTGGCAACAATATGCATTCGTTTTCAGTCTTGTAACTCATTTAGTTCTAAATTATAAGTACCTACTAAATTGTTGTGAACCTGAGAAATAGTTAAAATAATTAAAAATTTCCAGGCGATTTTGACTTGTCCTTGAAATTTGTCTAAAATGCACTTTTTGGCTCAACACTTTCCTTCCCCACGCAGTGGAAAAGGTAAAAGATTAGATAATTTTGACGAAATGAATAAACAGAAAATATTGCTCCATAAAATTAGGGCCTAATGAGAAATTGCTCAAAAAAAATAAAAAGATTCAAATATCATAATATAAAATGGCTCCATTCCATTTATGCAAAATTACCCCAAATAAATGAAAAATGCCCCAAAATGACGCATAGCAAACAACAACAAAAATTATTATGAAATTGGGAAGTATTTTCATTGTTTTGCATATTTTTCGGGCCTTTTTTTCGTTTTAGTTCAGTTTCCTAAAGCTAAAATTAAAAGTTATTTCAAAAACTTAGTACTTGATACGGACAATTTTTTGCCTTCCAAGCACTTACACTGGTCGTCATAAGTATTTTGACAAAACTAAAGTTAGTTCTACTCATAATTTGAGTTTACTTCATGTAAATTTTGGCATTAATGGAACGAAAGGTCATTTAAATTCCGTTTGAAAGATACAAAACTTTCCTTAATCCATAGATACGCATTGAAAATTTAGAATTTTTTGTGAAAGTCTACTTTTTTGTCATTTTTCCTCGGTCTGTGTGACAGCTCCTGCACATCATGGACTTAAAATGAATGACCGAGTCAGTAGCAGTAACAGGCAAAAAATTTTACGATAGCAAACTGTACTTTATTAACGAAATAAATATACATATCTATCTATCTAAAAGAAAAAAATTGTTTGTTTGCAAGACATAATTAAGTCTATCCTCTAAAACCGAGTTTCCCAAAGTGTGATCCGCGGAGCACTCGGTGTTGGTTCATTAGTTGTATTAGGGTCAACTCTTGATCCACACGCTTACAAAAGCATATTAGATAAAACCCTTTTTTTCATACATGCCAGTAACCTATGATTTCTAACACCACAACGATCCTTACTATATTCCGCGGAGAGTGAAGCAATAGCTTACAGATAACAAAATTAATGTTTTGGATTGAACCGTACAAAGTCCCGACCTGAACCCAATTGAAAATTGTGGGCCGACATCGAAATCGAAGGAGCATTAAAAGCCAAAAAATCAAGAAATGCTGAAGAGCTATAGGAACTATATAACACCATATTAGGATGCCCGATGCGTGCAGACTCAACTGTCCTGAAAGAACTTCTCAAACCAGCCCTTCGGACTAGGCATAAAATTGAAGGTCCCTTCCATTCATCCCAAAAATATAAACTCACAAAACAATTGGTTGTGAGAAGCTAGTCCTAGGGTGCCTATACGGACCTGTTGCGCCAAATATTTATTTATTTATAATATGCCGGATTATTTCTTCAATTTAATAAAATTAATTCAATTTAATATAATTTCCATAACTACGAGAAATGGGATACGTACGGACAACGAGTGCTCCGCGACCAAAAAACATTGGGAACCGCTGCTCGAGAAGTTAATGAAGGTAAGAGACTGAATTTTATGTTTTATACCAAAATTGAAACTTATCATATTTACAAATTAATCGTCATATATCAGCCTACAGTCAAATTGAATTGTATCGAATTCGAAAACTATTTCATTCAGCCAATAATCGAAATTCGAGTAGCGTCATCTGTTGTTGATCGCGAATGTTCGACCAAAAAAATTAATTGCGGGGGGAATCGTGAATGTTCGAAAATATTTTTATTTCAGTAAAAAAATCAATTTTACTTCTAAATATCACACAAGTCAGATAGGTGTATAATTGGACGAAAAGATAATTTTTAAAAAACTGTATCAATTGAAGTCGATATTTTAGCAATAGCAAGGATTTTTCTGCCGTCACTTAAATTATAAAAAGGTCTAATAAACAACTTGTTAGCACAACATAATCCAAATAAAGCATGTCCATTAAAAACCGAATTTATAACTCACATCATTGGTACCGATATCCACGGTGATATTCACATCCTTATCGGTTTCGCGTACAGGTAGATTTTCCTCCGCTACTAGATTATTCTCTAGCTTATCCTACACAAAAAACGAAAAATCCTTGGGTCACGTCTATAAACACGAACCTAGCACTTTACCTCTTCAAACAGATTCTGCAAACTATTTTGTTGCATGGCACTCCTCTTCCTATTGGTCCTTATCCTATCTAGTTCCTCGTTTTGTTTCAAATAGTCCAAAGTGCTGTCAATTTTTTTGGAAATTGTTTCCTGCATACTGTGCAAATGGTCCAAAATGGTTGCCTTTAACCTTGCCATATCGACATCCTTATGATTGCCTATTTCGCGTTTTCTACTCTTATGCTCCTCCAGAGTCTTCTCCAGTTGCTCCTTGTAATCCTTCATAGACAATGATTTCGTGGCCAAATCCATTGCACTCGTCAATATTTTGACGGCATTCTTGTCCCGTTCAATGGTCTGCTCAATTTTTGTTATTTTCGCCATTGCAGCTGGTTTATCCGACATGTTTGTATTTAGAATCAAATCCGTAACAATATCCGTTAAATGCTTCGCCATTTCCTTCTCAGCCTTCATTGCTCCATTTAGTATTCCAATGGTTGTGATCGTTTTCAACTCCTGTGATGTTATTTTCGGTTCTAATTTTCTATACGCAGACATTGCCTTCACGTAATTAGGATCTAGTTTGAATTTTTGAACTCGTCGCGGTGCCGTATTTATCGCGTTCAATAAACCGAACAACATAACTAATCTCAAGATGACTCGATACATGTTGGAACTAATGTTTGTCCTCTTCAAAAAACCGCCGGCCACTAAGCTGGCCACCCTCATTGTCAACCAATATATTCCAGATTTCAGGCACTACATACGACACGCAAGATTGATTGATTTTGAAACAATCGGAGCATAAATGCCAGGGCGTTCCTTTGAGCAAAAAAATTCAATCTTACGTCATTTTTGTCAAGATGGGGAATCCGACTTTGTTGTTAAATGAAAAAAAAAAAATCATTCTGGAGTGCTAGAGCGAGTTCCAAATCAGTATGGAGTGTGCCGAATGGGATTGAAGGGGATAGGGCCTGAAATGATACGTGATATAGCTCCATTATCTGCATATGATGCACGCATGCAAATGAGTGGTATTGTGACATTGAGCAATCAACTTACGAGTGCGGTTCGCTGAACTTATAAGGTCTTGATATATGGGAAGCAGCATTTTGTAACGTCACTTAAGCGGAAAAAACGCTTCGAAATAAAAACCATATGAAGGTATAATCGGCTTCGCTCGACTGAGTTTTCCAGTTTCACTTATTGTACTTTGATGTTTATTAGGCGAATTTGAAAGTAATGCAATGTTTCATTTTTGAGCTGGTTTTGTATTGGATGCAAGAGATACAGTTATAGTAGTGCAATTGCTATGCAGGTGGCCATAGATACTGATAATATGACGTTTCTCCCTACAATTGGATATATCAGAACAAACGGAAGAAAATAGTAACCATAATAGGTCTACCTTCTCACCACCATTTGAGTGAATTTTTATTTTTGGGGTAAAAGGAATGAAAGGGACCTTCAATTGGGTCTACCCCGATATCTCGAAAAAAAATCTGGAAAGCAAAAATCTCGAATAACAAAAATCTCGATATGTATGGGGGGGCATGATGCCCCCCTGCAACCATCTGCTTGGGTTTACTGTTTGGGGTGGGTGCAAAAAAAAAATAGTCTTTCGAGATTTTTGTACATTCAAAATTTTTGCATTCGAGATTAAAAACAAAACTTTTCGAGATTTTTAGCTTTCGAGATTTTTATCATTCGAGATTACGTCATGATCCCCCTTCAATTTGATGGCGAATCCGAACCGAATGGCGGAATGAACTCAGAGGGAGTTTTACTCTCGGATCCTTTTCAGACGTTCGTAAAAGATGACGCAGTGAAATTATTTTAAGATGTGATATGTATATTTTTCCACAGGTTGACTTGAAAACCCTCGCTGAGTAAAATCATATTTGAGCTATAGAATAACTTATTCTACAAGACTACTTATTGCGGGCTATCTTATATAATGGTTTCTCACTGCTCTCGGTATTATTGTATTACCAAAGACTCAACCTCTGTATGCCATCAAGTAATGTATCCCACAAAGCCACATTAAATAAAAGCCTCACTTTGGAGTCAATCAAAAAATAATTCAATTAGCGACATTTGAACCGCTCACCATAACATCTCG
Source organism: Cheilosia scutellata (assembly GCA_955612985.1). Classification (NCBI taxonomy): domain Eukaryota; kingdom Metazoa; phylum Arthropoda; class Insecta; order Diptera; family Syrphidae; genus Cheilosia; species Cheilosia scutellata. The sequence goes on from OY015313.1 coordinate 6,051,859, forward strand.
CAGGGTAACATTTTGCACAGCCAAATACAAACCTGAAAAGTAAATTCATTAGCCCTCTTCTTACCCAATGCGTACAACTCATAAAGCGCGCACCATAAATATCGAAGTCTACCTCGAAGTCTCCTGGTCAAAGTTCAGCCTGGTGCAGAAACCCAGTTCAACCAAACGTATATTAACCGCAGTTAATTTTACGCCTATCATAGATATCAATTGGTGGTTGGGTGTGTATGAATCGGGCAGGCATTGATTGGCATTAACTTGGCAATGTCCAGTGTTTTAACTTTCTCATACACATCAATTGTGCTTATTTTACCTCCCCGTGGTAACCACCGGGTACTGGTCTCGCCCACCTGGGCTTGACTTGCTAAACTTATAAGCGCGAGTGTTGAACACGAAAGAAATAGCAACACTATAATGCTCTGTCGGAATTGACTGTCTGCTCGAGTCTCAGAAGTCTTAACATGAGCACCTCAGAATGAGGACGTACGGCGGATGAATTTAAATAATTAAATCAACGGTGGCGTCAACGGTCAACTTGGCAGATACCTTAATGGGCTACTTCGACTTATTTGGAGCTAAGGTCATTAGGGTTTTTCAGCATTAGTCAGGATGTTGAAATAGAGATGGTGGCGGATGAGCCCTTTATGGGCCAACGGCAGCGCTCATATCCCCGTAGTGGGTTACTGACTCCGGGAAATCCGGCCCCTTTTGTCCAAGGGGTCCAGCAAAGGACCTGGCCCTCCAGGTTGGGGGTTGTGTGTCGGGGTAACTTCCCTACCACGGAAAAACCAGGCAGTTCCGAAACAACGACAAGCCTCGGATATGGATGATCTAAATGTTGACGACCCCAGCAAACGAAATAAGGACAACGAGCTTCGGATCTGCACGTGGAATGTCCGGACCCTAAACAGACCGCGTGCAGCCGAACAACTTGTGGAGACCCTGGATAGGTACAAAGCCGACATTACGGCCATCCAGGAAGTGCGATGGGATGGAGAAGGCACAAGAAGGATGAAAAGCTGTGACATCTACTACGGCGAGTGCCGCAGAGAGCAGAGTCAGCGGTTATTTGGATGTGGATTTGTGATTAGAGGAAGACTTAGGCAAGAAGTCTTGGGATTTCGCAATGTTAGCGACCGCCTAGTCACAATCCGCATCAGGGCCAAATTTAAAAATATCACGCTGATATGTGCTCACGCCCCGACAGAGGAGAAAGACGACACAGCCAAAGAAGCATTCTACGATCTTCTTGAGAAGACGTATGATAAGTGCCCGAAGTACGACGTCAAGATAGTTCTTGGCGACTTTAACGCCAAAATCGGAAAGGAGGGCATCTTTGGCTCTACAGTCGGAAAGCACAGCCTGCACGACAACACCTCCGGAAACGGACTCAGGCTAATCGACTTTGCGGCGGGGCGAAATGTCATCATTGCCAGCACACGATTCCCACACCTCAACATACACAAAGGGACTTGGCGGTCTCCAGATCAACAAACCGTCAACCAAATTGATCATGTTGCGATCGACGGCAGACATGCCTCCAGTATCTTGGATGTCCGAACGTTCCGAGCGGCCAACATAGACTCGGACCATTACTTGGTAGTAGCCAAAGTACGGATGCGGATATCCAACACTCCACAACACCGAGAGGATACTGTAAGAAGATTTGACGTTGCAAGGCTACTATCGCAAGAGACCGCCAAAACCTTTGCCGACCGCGTCTCCCTAAACCTCTCAGCAAGCCCACCCTCAGTTTCACCAGCATCAAGTACAGAGGATCAGTGGCAACATTGCCAGCGTGCCATCAGGAGTGCCGCTACCGAAGTGCTGGGTTTCACTAGGCGACCACAACGAAACCCCTGGTTCGATGAGGAATGCCGTCAGGCAAATGCAGCCAAGAACGAGGCCTACCAGTTAATGCTGCAGACAAGAACCAGAGCGGCTGAGAGAGCTGCTCGAGAGCTCTACGGGCAGAAAAGAAGGGAGGAACACCGACTTCTCAGAAGGAAAAAGAGAGAGCACGAGAAGCGAGCGGTCGAATCAATTGAGGGACAATACTGCAGAGGCAATGTTCGAAAGTTCTATCAAAGGGTAAAACGATCCACCCAAGGATACAAGGCCCGAACAGAAGCCTGCAGAGATGAACATGGGAATACAGTAGTAGACTCACAGTCGGTGCTGAGGATTTGGAAAGAACACTTCTGCAGACTGTTAAACGGCGGAGACAGCCAACAACCCGCTGTCAGGCAGAATGATCTGTTCAGCTTGGACGATGATAGCCAACATTTCCGTCCACCCGACCTACACGAAGTGAGGATAGCGATATCCAAACTTAAGTCCAACAAAGCTGCTGGAGCGGACGGCCTCCCAGCCGAACTTTTCAAAGCAGCGGGAGATGGCTTGGTAAGGAGCATGCACCAACTCATCTGTAAAATCTGGTCGGATGAAAGCATGCCCGACGAATGGAACCTCAGCATCGTGTGCCCCATCCACAAGAAAGGAGATACTCTGAACTGCGCCAACTACAGAGGAATAAGTCTCCTGAATGTCGCGTATAAGATCTTGTCGGCTGTATTATGTGAACGTCTAAAACCTTTCGCCAACAACCTGATCGGCCCATATCAGTGTGGTTTTAGACCAGGAAAGTCAACCATCGACCAAATTTTCACACTCCGACAGATCTTGGAAAAAACCCAGGAATTTCAGATCGATACACACCATCTATTTATCGACTTTAAAGTCGCCTATGATAGCGTATATAGGGACGAATTATACAAAGCCATGTCAAGTTTTGGCATCCCCGCCAAACTCGTCCGTCTGTGCAGGATGACGATGGAGAAATCTCGCTGCTCCGTCAAAGTCGGCAAGAACACCACCGAGCCATTTGATGTCGAAAAAGGTTTGAGACAAGGCGACGCGCTATCATGTACTCTCTTTAATATCGTTCTTGAAGCAATTGTACGAAACTCGCAAGCCAACACCAGAGGTACAATTTTTCAAAAGTCCGTCCAACTACTTGCCTATGCTGATGACATTGACATTATTGGGAGAACGCGGCGAGCTGTCAGTGGTGCATTTGCAAGCATCGAAACGGAGGCGGCGAGGATGGGTCTGGCTGTCAATGAGGACAAAACGAAGTATATGCTGTCAACGAGAAAGGACTCTCAACATCGGCGACTTGGACAAAACGTCACGATGGACAGATACAACTTCGAAGTAGTTAAAGACTTTGTATACCTGGGCTCCACTATCAATTCGCAAAATGACATCGGCGCAGAGATCAAGCGAAGAATCACTCTTGCCAATCGCTGTTTCTTCGGGCTAGGAAGGCACTTAAGAAGTAAAGCCCTCTCTCATAGAATCAAGGAGATATTATATAAGACCTTAATCATCCCGGTCCTGCTGTATGGTGCAGAAGCATGGACCCTGTCAAAAGCGGATGAAAACCTTCTCGGATGCTTTGAGAGAAAGATTCTTCGAGTTATATTCGGTCCAGTTTGTGACAATGGAGTGTGGAGAAGAAGATTCAATGACGAACTATACGGGCTATACAGCGACGCTGCCCTGGTCAAAAAGCTAAAAATTCAACGGCTGAGATGGCTGGGACACGTGGAGCGTATGGACAACAACGCACCAGCCCGACGAGTCTTCGAATCCACCCCTGAGGGACAACGCAGCAGAGGAAGACCCCACCTTAGGTGGCGCACACAATTGGAGAACGACCTCAACCAACTTGGTGTGCGCAACTGGAGGCAGCTACCGAGGGACCGAGCTAGCTGGAGGGGCTTGTTGGTTGAGGCCGTGGTCCACCCCGGACTGTAAGCGCCACCAAAAGTAAAAGTAAGTATAGATATCAATTCCTGGGCCAGTTTATTGTCCTTCGCAGCTGCGACGATGATTGTAAGTATTTTATGTTTACTCTACAATCTTCAAGATATTAGTGCGATTAGCTAACAAAAATTATCGTCACAGCGGCATCTGCATAGATAATCTGCCCCTCAAGCCAAGTTAATTGAGTTCCATGGTCGAAGAGTGACTTCGACCAAAAAACCCCTGACTTTTCGATGCGCTGTAGCGATGAGTTTTCGTGTCTCATTCCATTAGGGGAACGTCATGCCTTTGCAAGTGATAAAAGCCTGTGAATAGTCAGTAGGTAAACGACTTGAATTCCTCCCCGCGAGCGCCAACATTGCGCAATAAATTGTCTTATTGTGACCAAGATTGAACAATCCGAAATCGAGATGCCTTTCACTTTGTATACATAGTACGCACAAATGAATGAGGCTGCGGGAAATCATTAATCCAGGGAGGATAATTTTACACTCACTGGTGGTGCAGTTACAGTAGGTACTTCAAATCAGATAACAATTTATCAGGTCGATCTGAAGGTCGCAACTACCATAGAAAAAGCAGGTCAATAAATCACCAACGACAAAGTCGAATTCGTGTTTTCTGCCGAATTGAATTATGAGACGGAACTGACAGCCGCAACAGGTCAACCTTGCTGCTGTTGTCATTGACGAATCAAAAGATTCGCTTAACCTTTTCGTGAATTAAATTTAAAATTACTAGTTATCGATGTTATTAGCTGCGCAGATAGAATAATTGGGAAAAACATTGGCGCCAGCAAAATCATAAAATGTACTCTATACAATTAAACTCAATTAATGCCATTTAACATCGAGTAGGTATCTATAACCGGATGGTTTTGACATCAAAGTCAGAACATAAATGCTAATGCCTCACATAAAAGGTTGTCGATTAATTCGGACACTTCGAGTTGTACTGCAGGTGCAGTGTATACATATTTCTTTAAACCTAATCAATGCGAAATATATTTTCAATAAAGCAGTTCATACATCATGTAATTTTTGCATCAATTAATAGTACACAAAAACTTGCCTTCAGCTGAAGTTATAAACAACACAATAGCCTGTGCGTGACGTGAATCGTTGCATGGTATAGGCAGCGAAGTTGAGACCTCGTCTGGAATGACAAGAAACCTCGAATAAATTATTACATCACTTTAGTCCAGCAACCACTTTATTTAAAAAAAAAATCAAAAGTGTCAACATATTATTGGCGTTAAAAAGGAGCAGCATTCAGCCAAATGTCCAATTCGATGATTTTAAAAGGCATAGTTTTTGTATCAACTCAATACAAAAATAAAGGTATCTAGAAATCTTCCATCTACTACTGATATGCGTCGCGAAAAATTCAATGCAGTTATGCAAACAGCTAGAAATTCATGCGACACAGGAAATTTAAAAACCTAAACCTATATCACTTTGGTAAAAATTGGTGTCGTGTATGTAAAAAATCCTTTACGCCACAATACCCAAGGGATGACTTACGAAGATTAGAAATAGCAAGGATACTATTAGTATTAGTATTAAAGCAGACGACCTCTGCTTAGACTGACCAGACGTCCTCTTTTAAAATGACATGTCTTCTTTTTATCCAAAAAAATAATGTTCGGTATCTTTTTGAAAAAACTGTGAAATTTGTCCTCTTTTTTTGGGATTTCACAGTTTACGGAATTTTCGACACCACAAAACTATAACAAAACTTTTTTTTAACACTAATTCAGAAATTTTCTCCATCTTTCTGGTAGGAATAGACCTAAAATTTGTAGTTAAAGTTGCAAATGAAAATGATGCCTGAAACGTGCAAAAATTTTTTTAGAGGTTTATTCAAGGTGTTGAAAATATCTTCAGAGGTGGGATGAGTTAAATTGTTTTACATGGATGGATTTAAATAAAATTCCCAACAAATTAAACGAAAATAAATTGTTTGACCAATTTTGTAACCTAAAAATATTTGTAGAACAAGAAAAAAACAATAATAACTTTATAAATGCACCTATGCATGAAAAATCGGTAGAATACTTAAAAATATATATAATATTGAATTACACAGTGAACTTTTCATATCTTTATTGCACAGAGTTTGTTTTTTCAATTCCTGCACATATTGCTAATTTTGAGCGAATATTTTCTTTGATAACGAGCCAATGGACTGGAGATCGGAATAGACTTAAAGTCGAAATTGTAAAACCATTTTTTTTTGTAAATACATTTTTAGAAATACATATGCCCTGCTCAGATCAAATTTATAATCTCTCCTCTACCCATACGGGGATTGCCTTTGATGATTTGGAGTCGATGGCGGAGGATCGAGAGCTATGGAGGGTCCACTTGAGCAACCTACATCCGCGACCCACTTAATGGATAAGCGGGCCATTGAAAATGTATGTATGTATGTATGTATGCCCTGCTCAGAATTTTACGACTACATATATTCTAAAAAAACCGATATTTAAATTTTTCATTTGAAAATTTTGAAGGTGTCCTCTTTTTGGTGGGCATGGATCTGGTCACCCTACCTCTGCTGAATGCAACATCAGCTACTTGAGGAATGTAGAGACGTTACTCTCCTAAACTAAATTTGCTTCAAGCACAAAAGATCTTATAGGTCAATGTGCTTTTTCTACATCCCTATGGCGATTCTGAAATTCTAAAAAAAAAACAAAAGAACAAAATTACAACAGACCACTTAAACCCCCGTCTCTATGAACATCTCAGCAAGCATATTCGCCATTATCAACTGCAGAGAACCAATAGGAACTACCACCGTGCCACCAGGAGTGCTGCCACACACTCTATGGGGAGTTATTGGTGTACGTGAAGCTATACTATAAGAACGAACTGGCAATGTTGCAGATCAAAATCATAACTGCTGAGGGTGATGCCCGTGAGCTCGGCGTCAAAAATGGGCGCATTAACACCGACTTCTCCGAATGAAAAAGAAAGAACATGAGTAGCGAAAGTTGTACTAGAGGATAAAAAGGACATATCCCAATGGCAAAAGCCCCGAGCAATGAGCATTGAACTCTCAGTCAGTGGTGAGTATTTGCAAAGAATAATTTTTCAGACTGCCAACAATTTGCTATCGGGCCAAAATATCCCACATTTCCGTCTGCCCGCCAAAGACGAAATAATAGCCGATATCGAAGAAGGCTTTGCAAGGAGCATTAACCCTGTATCTGTGTTATTATGTATAGGAAAACGTCTGTTTTCAATTAAGTTTTCGTGTGTTTTCGCGAAGACTGAGTTTCCGACTCGGTGTGAATGGGGTATAAGGTTTATTTCCACTGCACCACCTCTCGCGAACATCTGACAAACATCCGAGAGTATAATTGTCCTGAAAAAGATTCTCAATTCAGCCGTTCGGACTGGGCATAAAATTATAGGTCCCTTCCATTCGTCCAAAAAATAAAAACTCATACAAACGAATGGTTGTGAGAAGCTAGGCCTAGGGTGTCCACACGCCTTTTGCTCCAACTATTTATTTTACTTACCTACAAAGTCACTTCTGCAGCGTTCAGAACATCTAATGCTGTGGTTTAGAAACAAATTAATATATTGCTACTAGCTGTACCCGCCCGGCTTTGCCTGTGCACAGAAATTGTATTGCTTATAGATCTTAGATAACAATGTTCTTTGGTAAAATGCGAAAAATGAGAATAAATCGATTTTCTGGAATTTTCTTTCTGCGTAAACCTGAAATACAGCAATACGAACAAAACAAAAAAATAATCATTAAAATCGGCACAGCAGTTATCGAGTTATAACGTCATCGAGTTTCACCCCATAGAAGATGTTTTTTGTATGGGCGGTGACACGTCCTTCTATCCAATTTTTAACAATCTTACAGCAACACTCCTAAGTCCTAAGCCAATACCTAAGATTATCTGTAAGCTTCAACACAATCGATTCGGCGGTTTTCGAGATATTTTTTGTATGGGCGGTGCCACGCCTCTTTGACCAGTTTTGACCAAACTTCACAGAAACCGTATATGGATCAATACCAAAGATGTGTGAAAGTTTGGTTAAAAACGGTAAATGCGTTAAGGCGTGAATCGACGACAAACATTTTAGGGCTCAATTTTTATATACATACTGGCTGTACCCGCCCGGCTTTGCCCGTGCACAGAAATTGTATTGCTGATATATCTTAAATAATAATGTTCTTTCGTAAAATGCCAAAAATGAGGATAAATCAATTTTCTGGAATTTTCTGGAAAACAAAAAAAGAATCATGAAAATCGGCCCAGCGGTTATCGAATTATAACGTCATCGAGTTTCACCCAATAAAAGATGTTTTTTGAATGGGCGGTGCCACGCCCCTTTGTCAAATTTTGTCCAATCTTTACAGCAACACTCCTGGGCCAATACCTAAGATTATCTGTAAGTTTCAGCTCAATCGATTTGGTGGTTTTCGAGATATACGATTTTGAATGTTTTTTTTTGTATGGGCGGTGCCACGCCCCTTTGTTCAATTTTGTCCAATCTTTACAGACACCTGTGCCAATACGATTTGGTGGTTTTCGAGATACATATACGATTTTGAATGTTTTTTTTTGTATGGGCGGTGCCACGCCCCTTTGTCCAATTTTGACCAAACTTTACAGAAACCGTATATGGACCAATACCAAAGATGTGTGAAAGTTTGGTTAAAAACGGTAAATGCGTTAAGGCGTGAATCGACGACAAACATTTTAGGGCTCAATTTTTATATACATACTGGCTGTACCCGCCCGGCTTTGCCCGTGCACAGAAATTGTATTGCTGATATATCTTAAATAATAATGTTCTTTCGTAAAATGCCAAAAATGAGGATAAATCAATTTTCTGGAATTTTCTGGAAAACAAAAAAAGAATCATGAAAATCGGCCCAGCGGTTATCGAATTATAACGTCATCGAGTTTCACCCAATAAAAGATGTTTTTTGAATGGGCGGTGCCACGCCCCTTTGTCAAATTTTGTCCAATCTTTACAGCAACACTCCTGGGCCAATACCTAAGATTATCTGTAAGTTTCAGCTCAATCGATTTGGTGGTTTTCGAGATATACGATTTTGAATGTTTTTTTTTGTATGGGCGGTGCCACGCCCCTTTGTCCAATTTTGACCAAACTTCACAGAAACCGTATATGGATCAATACCAAAGATGTGTGAAAGTTTGGTTAAAAACGGTAAATGCGTTAAGGCGTGAATCGACGACAAACATTTTAGGGCTCAATTTTTATATAAATTTTATATTAAATAGCAATATTCATCAATACATATACGTTTAAAAAGCTTTGTAAGTGGACCGGTCCAATTAAAAGGGTCCTCTATAATTCGGACCACAATTCTTGGCTCCCAAGGCTGGTCCAATTTGACAGGTTTTACGTATATCAAACGCTTCTACAACGGAGAAATACTGTGAAGAGAATTAAATATTAAACTACTGCTGTAAAACCGGCAATCGCAACAAACTAGCACAGACTTAGCCGATCGCATTTCTCATTGACAGTATTTTTTTTTTTAAATACTTCCCCCGGGAAAGGCGAAAATATAAAACGCTTCAACAGCGCCCCGAGATGCTTACAGGTGTATGTTAGGTCTGCATGTTTTTGCCACTTGCAAATGTTTAAGCACTTTTAACCAAAAAACGTTAAATCTTATCATATGTAGATTGGTAGAGGGGTAACTTTATAGGATAATCGAAAATATTTAGAACAAGTTTTGAAAAATACGATAGGATTAGTAAGCTAATTTCTATAAATGGGGCAGTGTACTAAAAACACTTTTATTTTGATTCGTTTTATGAAAATCCAGTCCATAAAGGTAAAAAGTTGATTCCGAAGGACTCCAAGCAATTTCCGTTTACCACTCACTTTGATTAACAATAATAAAACTGAATTAATTCTGCTTGAAAGTTTAAGTACAAAGAAACAAAAACACACTTCAATATCAAAACAAATTGCGGCTACTTTGAGATGAAAATATTCCACTCTGACCTCTTAGATTAATAAATAATTGGATTGCAACAAGCGATTCATATCTATAGAGCCATTCATTTGAACTACAACTGGCATCTGAGTGTGATAATTACACCTTTGGTCTAATAACGAACACTTGGAAAGCGTTTATCTGCTCATAATATTTTGATTCTCATAAAACAATGTTGTTCTACTTAGTAACACCTACAAGGTTATCGATAAAATGCTCCGGATAAAAATCGCTCCGCGGCATACAGAGAATTTGTCGCATTTTGAACGGCATTGAAAATGCCGAATATAAATCAAACTCATAGCCCTTACCCTCTCCACCTTCAAGTTAACCATTTCCGCAAACATTAGAGCCGATTTAATTGGCGCATTATATTGTGTCCGCAAATGTATTTCTATTCCCATATGGTCATGTCCAAAGGTAAAGCAAAACTTTATGTCAAAACAAAAAAAAAAAAAAATACACACAAGCTCTGTCTCATAAAGATGCTTAGATACGTATAGGTCAGGGTTATGCTAATGTTATTCGTCATAACTTTGTCAACCAGACGCGTTGATGAACTGCCACTTTGATTAATGCGAAGAAAGCTTAGGTATGCATTTTTCAACCACCGCCACCGGCCCATTTTCGAAATTAAATGCTTGGAATGTTTATATTCAAATCTAGTTGTCCTTCGAAGCCACGGATAAGCCCATTGAAGTTGGTGTTAGAATTGTATCAGATTGTTGATAAAACTCGATTGGTTTCTTGTGCACCAACTAATTTCAGTTCCGATATCTTGTGGCTGTGAATAACGACCGCAAGTGATTGACTTGTAAGGTCACCCATTGATACAACTATGGACCACAATCCCAGGTCAGTTGTATTCCCGATCACATAATTTTCCATCGATCATATTCGGTTATTTGCATTTGGGGCACATTACCTTTCGGATGACCACAGGCTACCATCGAAGACCATCAAACTTTCACGTACGCCTTCAGCTTTGGTTATTGATGCTGACAGATGACGATGCAAATTTACCTCATTTTTTGTTTATATTTCCAAAGGTGAATGCTATCATAAAATTATCAATGATTTCAAATCGAATGACATAATATTAATAGAAAAAGAAAATAAAATTCGCGCTCACATAATCCCGCACATAATCAATTGGTTTGCTGATTGGCTTGCCATTACAGGTGCCCGTGCCGTTGAAATATGATATTTCAAAATGTAGGTTATGTAGATTGTGAAGCGATTTGTCCTTTTTTTTATTTCAGAAAAGCACTAGACATCTGAAAACGCACGCAGCGATGGCGTTGCTTAGCCTTGCGCATGGTGCATGCATTGGTGCTAATTGGCGGAAACAGAGGCCAGCGCTGGCTGTGAACTTTTTGGAGTAATTGTTGTCTGCCATGGCGCATTGAAGCAAACAATTAATGAGTTTTAATTAGGTTTTAGAGTAGCAATAATGATTTAGCTCTGGTTATTCAATATTGGCTAAAAATGTTCGTTGAGATGCTATAGTAAACAAGTTTCTTTTGTGCTGATTTTATTAAGTGCTTTTTAATCACGCAATTGGCTTATTTATGTGAGAAGTGCAAAAATAGCCTTGATGAAGTGTTATATCTTTATGGGGGATGGCAACTGAAAGTCGTTAGTATTCCAATATCGGTTTTTTTTATCCGACAGACTTACGTATATGTATGTCGATTAAAACTTAAAAATGTTATCCAATTGAACCATTTTGTAGAGTTAAACAAGTTACCAGTTCTCCACAGACAAAAAGGCAGCTTCATTACCGCAGCCAACAAAACACAGATGCCGCATTAAAGCTCCATTAACCCCTAGGTGGATTTACACAAATATATAGAAAAAGTCCCAGGATTCGCGGTCCAATCAAAAGCGGGCTTCTATTTTGTTAGTTCAAATTATAAGCCACTAATTCTGTGCACGCATTCTTAAGCAGTGGATTAAAACAATTTCAAAACCCGTAAATTTTTAACAAAATTTTGTAAAAACACATCAAATTCAAAAACAAAGGTTTTAATTCTATGAATGTTTATTACACCTTTATTTACTTACTTAAAAGCTGTTCATCTGTTAACCAAATATTATTTATTTTTTAAATCCCAGATTTATTTTGTTGTAGTACTGCTTTTCCCAGCTTTACGAAGTTTAAAAATCCGGACTGATATATGACGTACATAATTATAAACCCAAACCAACAAAGACCTCCGAAATATTCACTTTTCTCAAAGAAACCCTATATTTTTGAACAACAAATTTTGGACATATTCATATGAGTCATCGATATTGATATATTAACTTAACTCGGTTTGGTATTGGTGCCTTGGTTGTGAACGGTTTATTCTAAAGTCTACTGTGTAAAAATTTTGGAGAGGAAATTCTTTTTTTTTTTTATATGTATAAAATGACCCCCAACTTTGCATATGGCCGCACAAGCAGAGGGGTTGCAGGGGAACAACAAGCCCCCATATATATTTTACTATTTATAGGGATTTTCTAAAAAAAAAATATATAAAAAGTTTATAAAAAATATTTCCTTTAAAAAAAATATTTTATTTATGTTTTTTAGACCATTTGAAGGCAGAAAAAATTTTAAATTTTAACGAATATAAGAATTGGACGAATTTTGCCCCTGATTTTATTTGTAATATTGTCACTATACCTACCACGATCCATAAATAAAGAATTTATTAATAACATGACTACAGTCCCACCTTTCGGATGATAGCATAACTATGAACAATCGTCTCGACAGGACAAATTATATTGTGTTGATATGACCTTTATGGGTCAAGTCAAGAAATCAAATATATACGAACAAAAAAATGTTGATCTAGCACCTACTAGCTTCCACCTAAAAATTGTTACTTGTTTTTTCACACTTAAAGATTACTGCTTGTTATTAAACTATAACTTCTGTGTTCCGTGATTAAATACTTTGCAGTGACCGGTACCATTGATGATCCGAACAGAATTGTCTACAGAAGTACCTAATGTGCTTTGCTACGTGCTTGATGGGATAAAATAATATCTGGGATATCTATATAATACACAAGTGCAAAATTCCCAAACCCCAAAATCCCCACTTTTTGAAAAATCCTCAAATTGATTATCCCCAAAGACAAAATCCCCAAATTCAAAATCCACCAAATCAAAAATCCCCAAAATTTTAATTCAAAATATTTAAAGAAATTTTCGTCTACCTAACCTTGCGCCTACTCCAAATCCAACAGTGACCCCAAGCAGGGGGGTTGCAGAGGGGCAGCATGTCTCATACGACCTATTTTACTGTTAATGCATTGTGAATACACTCGAAATCTATTTGAGTATTTTGGATTTTGGGGATTTTGGGTTTGGGAATATTGACTTGGGGATTTTAATTTTGGAGTTTTCGTGCCCAACCCATAATATCTTCCCCATGCAAAATGAAGCAACCTTTTCCAGTCGCTAATAAATCGCGGGCCACAATCAACATTTCCAAAATTGATTTTATTTGTCTTTTGTACACAAATCGGGTTTGAAGTCGATCGATGAAAAATAAGAAATTTCTCATACAAGCTTTGACCCGCCTCACCCATTTCTCCCTTCGGAATTCAAATTTCCCCTTCTAAGTGCTCACTTTGGTCATATAAAAGGAAATTTGTTTCAAAATGTCAACTTCATAGCTCTTACCGGTTTGAGGTGGGGCTAGGCGTTCATCACAAGTTGCCAATCAGTCAAGGCACACTATTTTATATAGGTATGTGTTGTTGCCTTTATAAGAGCCATCAAGTGTCACGTCAAGAGTTGAGTAAACTCTTTCTATGCTTAAATAAGTCTCATATGGTTGAGCGTTTCCCAGGTTTATACTTGGTGAATTAACCACAGGATCAATGACTGCTTTAGACTTGTTAACTGCGTACATATAGAATAGAGTTTTTTTCTGTTCTCCTTCCTAATCCGTTGTTCAGTTTGGTCCACTAACTCACAACCTGAAACGCCACCTCTTGTTTAAATATTAAATCCGGTTAATGCGTGTCTCTCCAGCAAATACAATTCATGCCATTATTTTGAAGTAAATTATTTTTGAATGCCTAGCTCGCCACTCGCGATTTCATGCAGAACAAGCTAAGTTGTCTTAAATTTTTTGGCCAACTCGTTGCCCACATTTAATGCTTCTGGTAATTCCAGTTTGACCCACAACAGTATGTATATTCGTGTGACAAGGGAACACCAGGCCAAGTCTTGAACTACCTTTAAAACTTGTTGCAGTCGACAATGTCATGCTTTTGGTTCGCCCCCGTGAAGTTCTCCAAAAATTACATAACAAAAACAAATTCAACTCCACTTTGGCCATCTCTTCATTTAAAATTTTAAATTCCATCTCCAGCATTAACCCTAATGAACTCCTTTAACCGCATTCGACAGTCGCTCGTTTACATACGCGACACAAAGAAATGCACTTTTTCTCGAACTGGATCTCGATCTCCGCGTAACAATTATTACAATTTGAGCCCAGACCAGTTTCCAATTGGCAATCAGCGCGGAAAATCCCCACATTCACAGCGAGTACAAAGCCTTTTGGCTTACTTTTGCAAGAGTCCTCCACCTCTTGTGTATGATCCTAACTCAATGCAATCAACCCTCTCCCAAAAGTGTAACCTGAGATCCAAACTCCAAAGTGTTAACACCAACACCACTCTAAGCCGAGCTTTGAGACCTACTCTCAATTCAACTTCACTTTCGGTTTCGTTCAAGATGTGGGACAAGAAACCGAAAAAAGCTTTCGATTTCCTTCGGGCGTGTTGGTGTGTTCTCCATACAAACACAGTTTGCTTCCGACTCTCTCACGTAATACTCCACCAAATTAGTCACTTTGTCTCTCTGGCCAGATTACACCATCGGCCGAGAGGCGTGGAGCAGAGGATGGTAAAGTTTTCAACGAACCTGCACTGAGCGGTGTGAACATTCCCAGTCCAAGTGTCGAACAAGGTAGACAAACGCTAAAACCCACCAAAACACACAATCAAACCGCACACGTCTTGGCGCTCGCACTAAGCTGGCTCTGAAACTCAAATCGAAACTGGAACCTATACGAACGTCTTTTGTTTGACTATTTTTGTGAACGTTGTGTGATAAAAATTCGCTAGTAATCAGTAGTTGGCCGAAGCGCACGGATATAGCTGTTGTACCCTGAGAGATCAATATAGTGTGTGACACCGTCCAAAGCCGACGAGAGAGAGATTGTACGTTTGTTTGTCGAGTGTCAATTCTGGTTATATGATAACGAGAGACAGTTCCTTTTATCGTTTGTTTTGTTTATTTATCGAGGTTTTTTTTTTTTTTTTTTTTTTGAGTTATTTCGGTGTTGGCAAGTGCAACAGGGGTGTACCGGTGGAGTGGTCCAGTAAAATGTGTTTTCAAGATTCTGATGTAAGAGCGCAGGTCTAATGTCCAAGCAAACACGGTGGCATGTTGTTCGCGTCCGGGAAAAACCGTCAAATCGTTCGATCGCCAGTAATACAGTGTTTGCCAATGTTTGCATAATTCAAGACATCACTTGAATGTTAATCACTTGGCCAAAATTGGTTGGCCCCGTCATGAATTTGTATATCCACCCGAAATTTGGTTGATTTTTGTCAATTTGTATGCCCTTAGTAAAAGAGGTTCAGTTTGGTCAAGGCTGCTTGGTGGGTGAAAGCCGGTATCTTCCAGATGAGCTTCAAGAACTTTGCATAATAGGCTCTAGCTGAAAATCGGGATTTTTTTTTTTGTCTCAAACTAGATTATGATCCGCCAGCCCTATCACTGATGTATAATGGTACTTTTTTTTTTTTATTTGCAGTGTTGAATCGCATTTTGGATAAAAAGGATTAAAGTTTACGAACAAGTGGATTACTAATTATAAGCAAGACACACACAAATATAGTAAACAAAATGAGACAGCAAACAGTTCTACTCGCCTGCCTGTGCAGTGCCATTGCCATAGTATCAGCAGTACCCCTACCCGCCAATAATCAAGAACTGGATGTGATGCAAATTCCACTGAACAATGGAAAGGTAAGTGATAAAGTGACTAAGCAAAAAGGGTTTACGAAGACCTTCATTCTTATAATTGGAGTATATCAATCGTTCATCTGCCCACAGATGTGGCCTTGAATTGACATCATTTTTCGCAAACAATTGACATGGACCTTAAAATTGGGCCAAAACTTCAGAATTCACTTCCTTGCTATCAAAGACAGGGTTGCAGTGTAAAGTATTTGAGTGCATAAGACCTTGACATATTGAACTCATTTAATTTAAGCGAAGTCGATTGTTGCATTGTTGTGGTTGATATTTGAACCTCCGCAGATAGCCTCAAGGGCTTTTAAGTGAAGTTGGTAAAGATGTTGCTTATATTACAAGAGATAATGTCAGGGTTATGTTATGGTACTTGTGAAGTATTGTACAACTTATGTCAGATCTTGTATATGACTTTGTTTAGCTGTTCAACCACAATTTGCTTAATATAGTTTCTTCCGGTTGATATTCTAAAATACGAATTTTATAGAAAACATTTTTCAGAGTCCTGTCATTAAGAAAGAATGAACTATTTTCTTTTGCATATCTAAAACCTATCACCTATTTAAATAAAAAAAATCTGTAATTTAGCACATTTGAAAATTCATTCAACATTTAACAACAAATCGAGGACTATATGTCTACATATAGCAATTAGCAGACGACGAGATATAAAATCATCATCAACTTCACGGCCACCTAATCAACCTTCTTCCAATTGAGCCAATAGAGCGATAACACTTAAACATACATAAGTCGACCAGTAGTGAGGTGCTGCCAATTAACGAGAAACGTTGTTGCTCCTTTTCTCGCTTTTTTGGGCAAGGATTATAACTTTCTTATTCCCTGTAAAAGCTATAACTAATTCCACAACGCGCCAAAAGCTGAGCTCATGACAAAATGTTTTCAAAAACTCTTCGAAGAGTTCACACCATAGACCAACTAAATTTTGTTTGACATTTCAATCGGGTCTAAAACCATTTTGCACGTATTTGCATACAAAATTTATTTATTTACTAGCTGACCCGTGCTCGCCTTGCGCCGCTCGCCTTTAGCAAACAAACAAAATTATATTTGGTTCATTTAAGATTACACTTTGATTGTTTCATTGAAATCTGTCCAGTAGGTTTCGCGTTCTTAGGAGACAAACAAAATTCCTACAGTACACAAACAACACTTAAAATCAATAAACCTTTTGGAAGTACAAACGTAGAGGTTCTAGGAAATTTCAAATTTAAAACCAAAAAAATAAAAAATAGCTAGTAGAAACGGCAGCTATCCTGTCAGAAGTTTTGTTGAATGCATTTTATGTTTCAAAATGTTGAAGCAAACAACCCTTACAGATGGTTTCAAAGAGGTCTCAATGGTTATATTAAAAATTACAATAAACAATAGTTTTCGACAAATGGAAAGTTCTGTTTTTGATGAAGGTTTTTGAGAATTTTCTTTAAAACTCAGTTTTTGGTGCAGAATTTTTTCCACTTTCAATTGTTCTCCATGAACAATGAACAGAACTCACAATGAATTCTGATATTGAATATAACCAGTAGATTACTCAGTTGCAAAGGGCAATAGCAGCTAAAGCGATTATTAAAAAAAACAAAACTATGAAGCACCCCATGGAATGGAAAATAGTTTACCTACTCTTTGTTTCAGTTCTCCATTGCTTTTGAGAGTAGAAATCTACTCTGGTACCAAAATTAGTTTCCTTCATTAGCTAGTACCTCAGTTCTTAATTTGTTCTTCCCAGTCAGTGGCTTGGCAAATGCGTTTATCTGAACGAATATATCGCGAACGTAGTTTAAGAAAATAGAAAAAAACATAAATTAATTTTTAGTCCTCCACCGTTTTCCTCTGTATAGACCACTGTTCTTGGTTTTGTGCAGAAAAAAGACGATGACTAAAAAAAATTGTAATATAAATATTATGTAATGCAAATCCGTTCGAATATTAAAAATTCTAACCCATATAAAGCTCTGCCGCATATTTCGCACATTCTTCTTTACAACCAGACAGACAGTTCGCAAATTCGCAGATGAATTTGCCGGCGAACGATGTCTTCTTCCTGGAAAATCAAATAACCTGGATCAGTTTTTTTTATCTCAGGTTGGAAAATGTATCTCTAAGTTATCTTTATGCAGAAAGTAGTAATTTTTGGACAGAACGGAAGTGATACAAATTTAGTTCTTATTTTATATATTCAATCGTAGGTATATCTACATTCAAAAATTACAAAAATTGTACCAGTACCCCAGTTAAAGTATTGGTATACATATATTATTCACATGCGAAAATGTACACGAAACGAGCGATTCGTCCTTCGATTTTTTTCTAGTACATACAAACATTATAAAAGACCTCAAATTTAGTTTCTTCGTTATTCATGTTAAACCCATCATCATAGGTCGCATCTTCCCACGTGAACTTCAATAACTTGATTATACAAGTTGCTCGATTTTCACACACTATTGGTAATGCAAATGACTCAAGGTCATCTAGCAAACAGTTTTCGCAAAAGATTAATGTGAACGATTCCCATCAATCAGGGTTGTATTGTTTTTGTGCAAATTTTCGACCTCGAATATGTTATTGATAAGATAAGCTTTGTGCCTGTAGGCGCTAAAAGCTGTAAGCTAAATCATGAAGGTGTCAACATTATGCAAAATAATGCGAAATATTAACATTTAGGTGGAAATGTTCATGTTTTGAGAGCCTGTTCTTCTATATGTAAGTTATAGAGGTATCCTACCTACAGTAAATTTATCCATCGAAATAATGGGCCTTACTAATACTATTTTTTTTTTAACTTCGAATTACATTTTGTAGCATCATATACATACATACATAAAAGTATGTAGCTATCTGTTACTGATAGCGAATATTTTCAGGACTTAATAAAACAGTGTACGAAAATATACATAATGAACGTTTGAATTTTTGTCCAATGATCTGAGTCACTTTTAGGCAAATGGAATCTTTATACCCCCTGTTATAATAGTCTTATCATTTATACGGGGGATGAAATGAAAATTAGAAAAAAGTAATCATAGCTATACTTGGAAATGGAATTGGAAATTTGCAGATCTACATTTTTTAGTTATCCTCTATAATTCTCACATCAAAAATGAATCAAATTTTGACTCTAAAATATATCTATACCAAAAGGTTGCGAACAAGAAAAAATAGGGGGGGGGGGGGGGTCGTCTGAATTTGTTAAAATTATGTAGAGTTCTTGGTGGCTTGGCTTGGACTTTTCGACTGACTATCTTTTTAGCTTTTCTCGTAAATATTGCTTAACAGATCTTTTCGCTCAATAATTGTACTTTATTTTCTATTCTTTTGCTACATTTTTTCTTCTACTTCTTTTTCTTTTGATTTTAACAGCTAGCTTAACTTATATTTAATTTTTACTTTCGATTAAAATCAATTCAATTCTACGACCGACCTTTAGCTATATTAACAATGCTGCTTTTATATAACCCATGACTAGATGGTTTAAAACTATGCTTGAAAGGCTCTAGACAATAAAATCGTTAACATGAATGACAAAAGCGACATTACCCTCGCACTCATAACCCAGAAGGGCCTTACCAAGGTTAAATTAAGGATTTTTTTTTATATAGTCAAACACTTGGACCTAAATTCCATTAGGCCGGATATCCTCGATGTCGCTGGCAAATCGTGTATGACAGTGATTTGATGCAGGATATCGTTTTCGAATTTTTAACGACCTTGATAAGCAATTTCCCGCATGACTATTTGTCGATGTTTTTAAGTTTCTTACGATATTTTTTGAGACGTGACTGGATGCTTGCTGTCAAACTTTATTTGCAATTTTAAGTGGTCTGTCATTTGGACGACTGAATCGTCTAAAGATGTAAGTGGTTAGTGGTTCTTAGCGCCAGAGTCTGTATGTGGAAGCCTAAGGATGGGCCTACATAATTCTATATTTATTTTTAATATGCTATTTTTTTTAGAATGATTGCGGCAGCAACCACGAAGACCTCGGGATACAGTTCTCTGTCAAATGATCAACCCCAATAGTCATGTGCAGCTTTACGTTCCCATAAGTACGCTGCCAATTGATATCGCCGAGAACCAGCCGTTGGTTCAGGTAGTCTTATTCACTTTTAAGTGGTGTTGTTATATTATAAACTTCAACTTAAGACCCACACCGAAGTAGGTATGTGCTATTTTCAAGGGCTTTCGTACAAAACTGACCGCATCAGACTACGGATAGCTCACTTTTAAGCTCCTCTAGAGAGTCCAATTTGTATCTCTAAGCAATTGGTACTTGATTCCTTCAAGTGTTGGTAAAACAAAAACCTCAATTAGGCCCAATTCCCCGATCAACTCTATCAATATTGCATAAAATCGTTCAAAAATCACGACCTCTCCTCCTTTCACATTTGGATGTTAAATAACCTCTCCTCCAAGTGGACTTTTTCGCGCAAACAACAATTTAGGCACAAACAGAAATTCATAACAGGTCTTCTCGGCCGTTAAACCCTTCACCGCGATACGATTTTATAATCACCTTGTAGGTCACCAGAGGCATGTGTTTGTGTATTAAGCGTACAACACTTTTACCAAAATTACTGACAAAGCAAACCTGATTACCATCTGTGTGATTCACTGAAAGTGTGACCGCCTGCCTGTGCAGTTACATAATGGTCAGCTGGTGCAATCGATCGGTGAACGAAGTGAGGTTGTGGCATTTTAAGTCCAATATCCGATTTGATAACTGGTTCCAAAAACTGAACCAACAAACGCGATAATCACTTTAGCACACCACACTGGACTGCACGATGTGAGTCAGTGCAACAGATGAAGACAGTAGTAAACCGGATACGTAGTGTACGTGCAAAAGACCCACATCCCTATAATATACCCCTGAAATATGGACTTCCATTTACAGGCAGAGTACAACATTTTTCATCCCTCCCATCGGCAATGCGCTAACCGCACTGTAGTCATGTGCGATGGTTGGTGTTACGAAATCGCACAACTACAGCACACTGTTGCAAACACATACAACAACAACAGAGCAGTGGCCACAAGTGAAAGTCTGACATAAAATATCGAAAAAAATAAAACCTAAAGCAACCCAACAAATTCAGGTGGTAGTGCCCCCAGCCCCCAGCTCAGCAGACTGATGACGATGTGTGCTATATGCGCGACTTGATTTCGATATGGATTCGATTTGTATGCGCGTATGCACTACCAATCTACGTCAACAATTTCTAAACAAGTTATCAAAACTAAACTCAGTCGGGGCCTGATGTTTATGTTTGTGGCTCTATGCCAAACGGCGCGAATGCAACACGCTCCTTATTTGGAGGAATACGTCTCGGAAACGTCTCACACCTAGGTACATGTAGGCATACTTTCTGTCTACGAAATGAGGAAAGTCCTTAGCAGAACGGCTGACTTGTTCGATGTCCGATGTCTATCTGATTTCAATTGACCCAGTTGTTCTTGATTACAAAATAGGGTTAAGGTTGAACTGATTACCGGTTTCGAGAAGCTGTTCGCCCTCACAAAGTGCAAAAAAAAAAACTATCTTTTCATGTCTCATTGGGTAATTATAACAATTAGCAGGTGAAGGCTGTCGCAGCTTGTTTTTCGCAACCCAGTTCTGAGTATCTAATTAAAAATTAAATTGATTAGCCGGTGGTATGAAGAGGCACCAGACCAACAACACCCGTGATAGATCTATTGATAGATCGTTAGATGATGGTGAACGTAAATCACATAATTTTATGCCAGATTGCATTTTGCGGTACGCCAAAGAGGTAGGTAGGCTTTGAAAAAATGTTGTTGAACTTTAGCGGCAAAGCGGGATATTTTTCATGCTTTCAGGAGATTGGGTGTTAAATGGAAATTTTCATCAGTTTAGACGAGGACGAGGTAATCATGTTTACAGAAAAGAGGTCTCGCTTACCATAACTTGATTTATTTAAACTGAAAAGTTTTTTTTTTGTTTGCGGAAGACGATTTGGAGGTACAAACCATATACGCGGAAATTGGCCACAGATGATATAATCAGAGAGTAGTCCAGACAATATCGTAGCGTTTCTTTTGATTTTGTCTTTTTAAAACTGCACATCAGGATATCCTTATCAATCCAGGCATTTAGTGCTGTTTTGCAGAAAAGACGCCCATTTTGAGATAAATTTGCTTCCCTGAGTAGAAGAAGAATTCTTACATTATTGTCAAAACCTACTCAGCAATATTGGATATCGAGGGCAAAAAATGTCTAAGTGAAAGGGATGATCTAACTCCTCAAATGGTTAACCCACTGTCAGAGCTTCTAAAGAATGGTATCCACCTGTATGCCTTTTTTGAAACCACTGTGGGAGTACTAGATTTAAAAACCCCCATTGTTCTTGGGGCTCTCTTTACCTGTGCTGAACTGGGCATTTTTAAATCTATTTTGGGTATTCACGTGACCTCTTATTATTAAGGTCCTTTTAGCTTCCAACAAAATCGTTATACAGACTAATATTAGGGGTTCTAAAAAAATTTTCAGTGGAAATGCATGTCCTATAATCGTTGACCAGGCGTATTTAAGTCTGAAAAAATTCCAAAAATTCATTAGAAAATTATATTAAGTAGAAAATATCTATAAATTCCAACAAATTCCGAATTCACTTTAAAATCCACGATCTGAGCAACTTTAGTAAGAACAGTTTCTTGATTATGACATGTTCATTATGTCTCCAGAAATTTTATTTAATTTAAACCAAAATGCTACTGCTGAATTTCTCATTCCATTAATTAGTTATGATCGTAAACACCCCCACAGATGTTGTAATTATAGTGCGTTGCACTTGAAAAATGAAACAATTTTTCTACCCGCTTGAGTGGACTTGCAGTTTGGAGTTATTTTACCATTTAAATGCTGTCCGTACACCAGTGATGTCTTCTTTACAATGCATTTTATTGAAGTTGGTGCAGAAGTTTTTACACAATAATAGGCGTATTTTTTTGGGAATCTATAGCTAGTTCACTTTTACTTTTACATGCAAAACTGGTATACTCACTTTTGGTTTTGTTATACTCACTTCCCAAAAAAATACGCCTAATATAAGTGAACAGAGATATATCTACTTCCGTCATTTTAAGTCATTATTTACTGACATCTATTTTTGAGTGGAAAAATTAGTTTGAAATACCGAACAAACGCAACCTTACGTTTTTTTGCTTGAAGAATTTGGCACATCTGCACATAAAAATGAAAATCCCGAAACAGAAACACTTACTGACTCTTCAACGCCCAGCCCAAACCCTTAGCCATATGAAGCTGGAATTTTGAACAGAGGTTACCTTTATGATGTTCTCTTTATGAGGAATAGGAGGGATATTTCAAAATTCAACCCTTAAATGGGTAAAACATTTTCGTCTGAAAAGAAATTATTTTCATCTTCTAATTTGTTCATATTCATCTGCAAAAACTACAAAAACTATTTGTCAGCTTTTTTTAAATATTCGCAGTGATGCCAACTGAGGCATAATTATGCCTTTTAGGCATAATTCCGATGCTTGAGGCATTGAGGAATATTTTTGACAAAAAAGGCTTAATTTTTTGAGAAGTTTTTTTATAATCAACCCGTAAAAATAAAATTTAAATTTAGTAAATCTGGTACTTTGATCAAAGTCGCTTCACAAATTTTCATTTACCACTGTGCGTCATGCTTATTTTCCAATTCTCTACTAGACTTACACTAAACCCATACAAGAAATGTGATATGGTGTGCAAATGCATTAGGGCGGCCGCACATTGGATACGATTTTGTATTGCACGTAAACGTATGAATACTGGTCGTACGAATTGAGTGTGAACACCGAATACGATTTTCTCTTTAAATAGGCAGTGTCCCGGTGACTTCGATTTTGTGCCTGAAGAATAATCTGTATCTTGAAGATAATTTTATTCTAACTCGTCACTATCGTAGAACCGATTACCGAAAAGCTGCGCGAAATATATTTAAAAAGAGATGAATTCAGTGAATTTCATCATATTATGGAAGACTTACATACTATATAATGACCCCATACCTACTGTCCGTACCCCGTGTTCCATACCCCTTTTGTGTCCGTAAACCAAGTTAATATATTTTCAATGTTTCATTTAAACGCACGAAAGTGTTTAAGAATTCCAATAAGTTCGGATTATTTTCGGAACTACACGTTACGTATACGTACGACTAACTCGCATTCAATGTGCGGTGCGGGCTCCCATAGTAGGTAACTACTTAGAAAGTCGGGATCGTTCGTCCGTTTTCGTATCTGAGTCAATATTCGTAAGAAAACGCCTCCAATGTGCGGCCGACCTTAAAGTTTGTTTTCGTTGCTTGTAAAAAATAAATTTTAAGAAACAGTTTGTAATAGTTTATTTAAAAGATGAGTTAAAAATTGTTTTTGTTTTTCATAATTTTAGTTACAAATACTACACATACTTATGTCTTAATTATTGCGCAAAAACGAATTTTTCAAAAAGGCATAGTTTTTTTGAAAAAGGCATAATTTTTTTCCGAATGAGGCATAAAAACTTCGATCCGGGTTGGCAACACTGAATATTCGTCTGAAAAACTTGAAATTTCGTCTGAAAATCTGAATAAATTGTCAGCATTATTTTTGTCTGAAAAAAAAATATAATCTTGCCAGAAAAAAATTTTAAATTGGCAGCTATATATATTTTTTTTATTTCGTCAAAGACAATTACAACTAAGATGTTCGATATTCGCCACAAATGTCAATACCCCGCGATTTTTTATATTTTCAGACAGGTTTTTAAATTTTCAGACGATTTTTATATTTTTCAGATGATTACTATGTATTTGTTTTCAGACGTTTTAAAAATTGTGTTTAAATATAGGTAAGACGTTTCTTTCGATTTTTGCCGACGTTTCCAATTTTTTTTTTTTTTTTTTTTCTGAAAACTACTATTTATTTGTAGACGAAAAAATTGTAGCCAATGGGTAAAATGGGGGCCAAAATTTATATGTGATTTTTTTTTTTTTTTTATCCGATAGACTTCAAACTCTGTTAGTGTACTCTGTATAACAAATAAAGAAAATCTATTTCTCCGATTTTGAAAACTCAACCCTTAAACGGGTAAAATGGGGAATCAATGTTTGTATAAAAACATTTTTATTTTTCATCCGATCGACTTCAATGTCGACTTGTCTACTCTCTATGAGAAATAAAGAAAATCAAGTCCTTCGATTTTGGAAATTTTGCTTGCTATGACACCCTTTAAGATACCTTTTTCATGACCTAATAAATATAATAATTTGTCCCGTAGATAGTGTGGCTGAGTCTGTATTGAGATGCCAGCGCTTCACTTACAAATTGATCATATAATTTTGATCTGTTTTCTCCAATTAGGTACCGGTTGCGCGATATATAATTATAAAAGAGATAACTAACTGCCTGTAAAGGAATCTCTGTGTACCAAATCTTAAGACCTGCGAGATTGAAGGCGTGTTCAAGTGTCAAATAAATCTAAAGTTCTATCGACAATTCAGTGCTGCACTTTTCTCCGATTTTGGTACTTGAGTCTAAAAATATATAATAATAAATGTAAGTGTCCCCTTTCTTCAATTTTCCATTTTAAGATCTCAGTCCACAATTTTTCACTCAAGTGTTTAAAAATATAATTAACGGTCTATCTACTGACGAAACAATAACCAAGGTTATTAAAATTAACAGACATGGTTTATCCTTTTTTTATAGGGACATCTAGACATACATTTCCGGGTATACTCCGTTGTGGATTGTGCTTATTATGTATATGGGCACGTAGGTTATCATCTGCATCAGCAAATAAACATTTTAATTTACTGGAATAACTACGTTTGAGATTGGACAGATATAACTACCTGCAATAAATTGGCTGAACGTGTCTTATAATAATAGTTCGATAATAACGATGACCTTTGAGTCTTATTTTTTTTATGAACATTAAAATTACATATATGTAAATTGGTGTCTGGTAGTAAGCCAACGGCACTTAATAGTCCCAGGTTTTTGTCCTGTAACCATTCTGTTCTCACTGCTTATCCCATAATGGTCGTGTAAGCCACACTTTAAGAAATTCAATTGTTCTCTAAATACTTTCAGTGTTGCATTATATCTAGACCCGATAGCATTCAAATTTCTAAGCAGTGCAAAAATTATCACAAATACAAAGTCGGAAGACTGGAACTGCTTACTTAAATGCACCGCCTACGACTAAGCTGATATAGAATATGGTAAATCTCTTGATATTTATTATGACGTCTTAACCAAGTGGAACGTTACAAACCAATACTGCCAACTACTGACTTTTTCTGCAGGATTCATTTAAATCTATAATTTTAATTTAATTCAAATTTAACTGGGCAGAACGCCTCACTTGTCATGTCAGTTCCCTACAATTTAGTTTTCAGATTAGATCCGCACTTCAACACAAATATCGGCCAATTGGTTAGTCTCTTATAATTGTCGCTGCTGCTCTATCTTGATTTAATTGTTACACAATTTAAAAAAAATTCCATTAAAGCTAAATGTTTGATGGAAATTACTAATTTAAGTTTCTTGAATGAGCGAACACGCGTCAACAACAAAACAAGCCACCCAGCAACAAAAGCTACCTTCTAGGCCGCTCAGGCCTTTCTGTGAGCTCATTGCGTTGAATGTATATTAACTGATTATACTAGTGCACAACATTGAGTTGGTTTAACCATCAGAGCCGCACATTGCACTGTTAGTGTTGTCGGTCTTTTTGTTGGCTTATGCTTTTGAGTTTGGCTACTAGATTTCACGCCTAATTCACCATTAATTATGCAACACGCTGAAGAAGCAAAACGTAAGCAACGCAACTTGCTTTGGGTAGTAATAGCGATTTAAATTGTTTCTCCTTTGCAAAGAGGTTGCGCATACGAGGATAGATACTAGATATGTTAAATTTTGATTGTGTATGTGAACTCGTAGTTCGCTGCTATTGCGTTGGGTAGATTTTTGGTATTTCGGAACTGAAAATATTGGCAAATATACTGAAGAGAGGGGTTTTTTGACCCTGTATAAACAGAAATTGTTGTTTACAACTTTGGTGGTAAGAAAAAATCCGCTTGAAAAATATACGAATTATGCATGATCACTTTTTCTGTGATGGTAGGGTTCAGATACAATTTGTTCTTATTATCAATAACTTTCAATGAAGAAGAAGCCAAGTGAGACTCATAGAGCTAAATAATTTTACCTGTTCCATTTTCTGGCGCTACTCATATCAATAAGTAAAGAACAACTTTGTAGGTAAATTAGAAAGCAAAAAGATTAAGGCATAGATGTTGACTTAGCAACCCGTACAATAGTAAACAGTCCTCACATCTAACAGAAAAAAATTGCAGATACCACAGCAAAGAAAAAAATAGATTTACTCCTTATCGCACACATAATGTGCGGAATGAAAAGTGTTTTCTCAAACTTCAAAGAAAAAAATGGATTTACTCTTTACTTTATCGCACACATAATGTGCGGAATGAAAGTGTATTCTCAAACTGCAAAGAAAAAAATACATTTACTATTTATCGCACACATAATGTGCGGAATGAAAAGTTGTGTCTCAAACTGCAAAGAAAAAAATTGATTTACTCTTAATCGCACACATAATGTGCGGAATGAAAAAAAGTGTTTTCTAAAACTGTAAAGAAAAAAATTTTTTTTACTCTTTATCGCACACATAATGTGCGGAATGAAAAGTGTATTCTCAAACTGCAAAGAAAAAAATACATTTATTATTTATCGTACACATAATCTGCGGAATGAAAAATTGTTTCTCAAACTGCAAAGAAAAAAATTGATTTACTCTTAATCGTAATGTGCGGAATGAAGGGTGTTTTCTAAAACTGTAAAGAAAAAAATTGATTTTCTCTTTATCGCACACATAATGTGCGGAATGAAAAGTGTTTTCTAAAACTGCAAAGAAAAAATGTATTTACTCTTTATCGCACACATAATGTGCGAAATGAAAATTGTGCTCTTAAACGTCTGAAAAAATATTAAAAGCAGCAGCTGCTTTTTTCAGCTACATTCTTCTCTGCACACCAGCATCCGCACATAAATAAGTAAAAACACACTTTCGTGTGCGCAAAGAAATTATTTTCTGATATTTGCATCTGAAATTTTTCTCATTCGTCAGCGATGTTGTATTTCTTTGAAATGAAGATCCAATTGGTCACAATAAAAAATGTTTGCGCACATTTTGTTTGTATATCTATAAAAGCGCTCAGAGATACCTCCTACAACTAATTTATTCTGCTTAGCGCAGCTTCTTATACCTATTCTAAAGTCTAAACTATCTTGAAAATCTAAAAATGTCATGATCTGCAGTAAATCAAACTGCAAAACTCAAATAAAAACACCGGTTGTCATTATTAAGTTACTATTACAAATGTCAAAAATCGTGCCATTTTTTGACACGCTGACGGCAATATGACTTCAAATTTTGTTCTTACGGTGTGTGTAGACAAAATCTGACTTCATTTTGACGTGAGCATGTGAAAAATTCACACGTGTAATTGTAGCTTTAGACTTCGCATACAAAATATGCAACGCTTGAACAATTTAATTTAAAGGACAATCAAGTGCGCACTTGAATAACTAAAGCAGGCTCTAGTACTAACATGTGGGTAGCTCGCCAGCGATCATATTTAAACTAAACAAACAACTAGTGGACGCAGTAGCGCAGTGGTTAGTGTGCTGGACTACTGTACGGGAGATCCCAGGTTCGATCCCCGGAAAAACACAAATTACATCACATGGTTTTTTCTACTGCGTCACCTCTGGCGAACGTCTGACAAACATCCGAGAGTATGACTGTCCTGAAAAAGCATCTCAATTCAGCCGTTCGGACTCGGCATAATTAGTCCCAAAAATAGAAACTCACACAAAACGAATGGTTGCGAGAAGCTAGGCCTAGGGTGTCACCCGCCTGTTGCGCCACCTATTTATTTATTTTTAAACAACTAGTCAAAACTAGGTGTGCGCATCTGTACCACGTAACCAGTACTGATAGTCTAATCTTATTACTCCCATTCTACAAAAAATCAAGGCCGAAAACAAGTCGGCCTACCTATTATCTAAAAATTTCCAAATTGTGCACAATGCTCACACATGAAGTTTCCCAATTATGTTCCACTAATTCTTCTTAATTATATCCACTCCACAGGCATCTGTTTAAGGTTAATAACTACCCAAGCAACTGAATTGTATTGTTATTAAAACTGCTAACGATTACCTCCCACAATTTGGCACGATTCAAGGATAAAGCCATTGGTCATAGTTTGATTGTGTATCGTTATTTTTATTTATTTATTTAATTATCGAAAATATGTTGCTGTTGCACATAAAAGAAGAGAAAAAAAACATTAAATCCCAATTCGATGGCTGACACATATTGTTGGCAATAAAAATTAACATTGTGCGCTGTGGTTTCTAAATTATAGCCGAGATTGTATAAGCGGCTTGTTTATCTTTAAAGTATTTGTGCTTGCGACTTATATCGTTTTTTTGGTAAAAGGCTTACCAACAAATGGCACATCTTGCGACAGACGATGTGGCCCAACAGATAAGTCAAAAAACCTATATAACTCAACACATCGGATGGGGAACCATTGTAATGCAGCAATTAAATTAAAATTGCACGGCTTTAGTTTTAATTACAAAAGATACACAGATAGATAAGTATAGAAAGGAAGTGCGAGCTTGAACGCCCATTATAAATCATGTCTGAGTGGCACAAGCCACAGACCGCACTAGCACCTAACGAAATTCAATGAAAACATTAATTCACACACATGTACAATGAAAACCTTAAGCGATGTCATGAGCTTCTTTGGCGCTGTCAATGGAATCACCATCGCGCATGAGACAGACTACTAAAGGAATAGCGGGCGACGAGTTCATTAATATGTTCGACCTTAACCGACTTAACATTTTTTTCTTTTTTAACAATATACAAATTTTTCAATTTATTACTACTATGTATTAGCATAATCAATATTCGTATCCGAACGGGAGGTGCGGGGGGTTTTGGGTAAAGGCAGATGGTAAAGATATCGACAGACCTGTTTCATGATGGTATGCGATTTCAGTTGTTGGTAATGGCTAATAGCTAGTCAGCGGTAGGTAATGAAGAGAAATTTCGCATTCACTTTGAGTGGGATAGACATAATTGCAAGAGACGCCATTATAGATACGTACACGACATTGCTCTTCCGGGGTTTGAATTGCAAACATTGGCGAGGCGAGGATGGAACACAGAGACGACCGTGGAAGTTGGGAGTTCCATTGGAATGGGGAAATAACCTCGAATGTGGTACAAGATCAGTGACAGACACCGTACTGGTGTTTGGGACCCTGAGAATCGTCAAGTTGAACGACAGTTTCATTTTGTTTAAAAGCAAATATATTATGGAAAGTTAGACATACCAAGCGTGGAAGTGTTATGTGAGGATAAGGGGAACGTATTTTATATTTGATGAGTTTTTGCATAAAATGAAAGAATTGACCAACAAACTGGAATAATCTTTATATATATAAAATAATGTGGCAAAAAGTACCTACCTATGTCGCCCGTAATTTTCAACCAATTAAATTAGTTTTTTTTTAATTACGGTGATCAATTGATAGGCCAAACAAGTTTAAAAAAGGAAAAAAGGCCTGGCGAAGCCGGCGGGGGTTTAGCTAGTTGATAAGTTATGGAGGCCAAAAGTTGAGAAGTTGAAAACGCAGAATTCTCAATAAAACTTCGAGTAATAGAGAAATTCGACTTAAAGAAGTTCGAGTTATGGAAGTTCGACGTATAGTTCAACTAAGTAAGGGTTGTTCAATCTCTAAAAGAAAGTGTTAATTAATTTTAATTAATTTAATTTTAAGTCATGATAGATATAAGATTATGATATGAGAAGAGATAACAGACTCGGGCAGGCAAAAAGTCTTCGGTGGAGAGCCTATGGACACAGTCAGTCAGGGTTTATGAAGAGCAACATATTTTCCAGTCTCTGAACACCACAGTATACTCCGAGCTTAGACACTACCATTAGAAGAGCTGGACTAACAGCGTTATAGGGAAATAAGCGGACACAATAATGAAAGTGACACTTGCCGTTTGCGTCATAGTTGCAACAATGATAGGACTTCCAATAAAATAGATCAAGTTCTGAGCCATTCAAACCGCTTTCAATAAGCTAACCTACTTTCAAGACGATATCTTTGCACCCATGATTCCTCAATTTCTGTGCAGTTTTGTGTCCATCGTGTCAAGAACGTCGCTGGTAACTTCGACTGGAAACCCCTTTTCTGTCCATGTCCAGTTGTGCCTAAGCCCAGTTCAGTTTTAGTCTAAAAAAAAAAACTGTACATCTCTGCAAAATTTGGGTCTCCCTATCCCTGTATGCCTGTCTATCCTCCAGATTCTTTTCTGGCTACCTTCCAATTCAGAAAGCGTAGAGTTTATATAATGATAATGAAGGAAATGATGAATGCAGCTACCTTGCAGCTTTTGCAGCTACCTTTGTCCTTCCCTAGTGCTCCCAGATACTCTTGTTCAGTTCTTGGGGCCGTTTTACCATGCAATTAATTAAAAACCAACATCGAAGGTGGATGTCCTTTCACTTTGTGGTCTATATCTTGATGGAGACACAAAATTCAAAAGTCTTTGTTCACTATACCGCAGAATAGGTAGTGATTAATCTTTTTATTAAACCCAACAGCCTTGTAAATATCTACAACGTTGTTTATGTGCAGTATTGAAACTAGTTCAATAAATTAGCTAGTGCTAAAAAAACATCAAATGAACAACTCCACTACAATAAAGTTACAAGGAAATGATCTTAAAATCTACTCGACCTTCGACTTCCAGATTGAAATCGTCAAACTGACGACTTTAAACTGCAATAAAAAAAATAATTGCACGGGTCTGTGACTACTTCCTCTATCAACACTATGCATTTCGTGCACTCCGATTCAGACAATCGCCAGAGAAAGTCTTCCCACTCGAGTTACTACTGTAAACCATATGGCACGTGCACAATTTGCACCTCAGGGTCCACCCGAGTACCATCTTCCTCATCATTATTACCAATAGATAACGTTAAATTGTGTAAGCACGATTAAGCCAAAGCCCTACATGGAAATGGAACCAATGCTGGTGCTGAGTTAATTTTACACCGGAGATCGCACAATGATCTCGGTCTCGGCCTCTTTGCCTACCTGTCTTGCGCCTGGGCCGATGCATGCAGCGCCACTTGCATGGATGCGTGATCAGTCAACTGTCCCACAACAACATTCAAATGGAAATCAGAGAAGAAATAAAGTTGACGGAACGAGTCTGGTGGTTGCCTCACTTTGTTTGGGGCTCTGTTACACTTCTCATTCAAAAAACGTTAAGTAATTGTAACACATTTTAGTCATTGTTGTTGCTGCACAGTGCACTGGTGTATAGTCGGTACTTTCTGATATTACATCAGTGGTTTTTCGGTCATAAGGTAGGCGGTTATGTCAGCGATGTAATCAAATATTTTAGCGTAAACAACGTTTTGCTTTTGGAGAAAGGAATCATGAGTGCGAGACTTTGAATGGCGAGGCTCAGTGACCTTTTCGGCTAATACAATGGGCGGCTAAAATTATACCGCAAAGTGTTTGTTTGGATTTTAATATTGTATTGTTATTAGCAAACAATGAGTACTTTTGCGGGAAAACGTTTTGCTAAAGAAATATTTTTGTGTTTCGTTCATGGTTAGAGTTTTAATGAGTTTTGGGAGTAATTGGTTAAACAAATAGAAAACAAATGGCACTACTTTGTGCACATATTTTAATTAAACAAAAGTCTAAAATAATTACTGTTAAAGCAATTACATTCGATCCCAAATTTTTGAGTGTCATTATCAGTAGATATTATGTTATTGCTAGCGAACTATTTAAGTAATTTCATTAATTGAATCATTAACCCTGAGACCACTCACTCTCAACTTTTCTATTGTCAAAAAAAATATTTGTGTGTATCACGAAGTCATCATATAATACAAATTATGACAGAACACATACCGTGATCAAGAAATGAAATGACGATGGGAAGTAAACAATTTTCGGGCTTCTTAAGAGGAAGCCATTATAGGCTTACATGGGATTAATCTAGCTTAAGCCCAAGTGCGACTGCATTGATATAAAACGTCGTAAAGCGATAGTACCTATAATTCGTTTTCGTCCACATATCACGTTTTACCCTTCTCTTTCTCTTCGCCAGAAAATCACACTAATCGCCGAAATTGTATAGAGCTACACTTCAATTCACATTGCGTATCTCCTTAACAGGCGCAACAGATCCCATATAGAGGAACCTAGGTCCATATTCTCACAATTTGTTTGTATGCATTCTGATTTTGGGACGACAGGTATGCGCAGTGATTTAGCGACGGGTCTTCAGTTCGAACTATGCAAAAAAACACACATTACTTCTAAAGGTTTTTTCCACGCCTGACAAACATTCAATAATATAACTGCCCTGCGAAAGCTTCTCCATTCATCTGTTCAGATTCGGCATAAAATTATAGGTCCCTTTCGATTTCCCAACTGGTCATAATAATTCACTTGTTCAGTCGACAGTCATTACAGAAACTAAGAATTAGTGCTTGGCATCGGGGCGTATACTTGCTATTTTTATCAAATAATTTTTTATACCCACCACAGGAAGGTATATTCACTTTGCCATTACATTTGTAACGCCAATATTACACCCGTACATCGCAAACCCAATATTACACCCGTACATCGCAATGGCTGCCTTTTTAAAGCCAGGAAATAGTTTTTATGTTTCGAAACGATTTGGCCGAATACGATGTTAAAATATTATCTATCATGGTCCTTCCTTTATAGGAAAGTAGTTAATTAGTTTTACAAGTATACCGAAACAAGACTTGGAAAACATTTTCCAAAGTCATACTTCATTTTTTTCTGGTATTGGATTGGGAGTTATTGAGCTTCCTTCGACACTTTATGTAAGGTCGTTGAATAATAATATTTCGGTTTAGTCGGAAATAATTAGTTTTTGCATGCTAAGCCATCTCGCAGCTCAGTTCCTAGGGCATTTTGAACTCGAACCTTGTCATTGCTGCTTTGATTTTATTAGTTGCAAACTCTCGAAATCTGGGACCTAGCAGCTTTTAGAAAGGAAACCTCATTCGATATGTTCATTTGGTCAGGACGTACTGTGAATACAGCATTTTTGATTCAAATTCTTAAAATGATTTGCACTCTTTTTTTCATATACAAAGCCGTAGAGTCGTTGCACCTACACTTCTCTCACGAGTCACGATTCGTATTCCACAGTAAGCTATATCATTTCTTCATGTCACGTATTCTATGTCAATCCTTTAATATCGCAATGATGTCAAATCAGAATTGTATGCATATAAATTAGAAAAGCCGCATTCCATATTCGTATTCTTATTTTAGTTTTAACCAATTTTTTTAAACAACACTTGTTTTTTTATTTTTCCAGGAACTCGATGTCCTCACACTAGGCACCTCCGAGCAATTATCCGATAGAAATAAGAGAACGATCGGCCTCTTGCGAGATCTCTTCCCAGACATCACAAAGGTAACAAATTCCTCACATATTTTCCCATTGTTCTCCACAGTTTACATATTCCATAATAGCAACGGCTTGAGAAAAACAAAACTCGAGCACCCTCACTGAATACCTAATTACTGTTTTGCAAATCGCCTTACACGGTATTTTGAGCTTCTTATCAATTCCAAATGAGTATGCTAGACGAGCAAAAATAAAAAAGGTGTTCCATCTACCACCTGAATGAATATGCAAACGGTTAGACGCTCTTAATTCGCATTCACCTCAGCTAAGACTGTCTTCTATAATAATTGGCAGTTTCATCAGTTACGGGTCAGAACAAAGGCCTTCAGCACAGTACTACAATATGTTTCGCATAACGATCTATGTTTCAAAGTACTATAACTTAATTAGCATTGCAAATTGCAACTTTAATTGATTCTCTCATTAGACAGTCGTTGAAGTATCCCGTATTACAAATCTAAAACCTCATGCTCTACATCATCCAGCATACGATCGTCATCACTTTCAGTAGTGGTTTCGAATTTTCTTTGAAAGTAAAAGGTTGTTCGCCTTGTTGCTACCGCATTTTAACTTTTCACATGCAACTTCTTGGATTACCTTTAGCCGGTTGGTCATCATCATGCACAACATCGAGTTGCATGAGATAACAATTATGTTGACGTCCACTTCTGTCATGCCCCACTGCTGCCAACGTTCTGCAAAACAACAATCTCAGCAAAAGTGTGTCGACTCTGTGTGGACCAATTATTAATCCGCGACTGACATTTATGACACTTGAGAGAATTGGCACGACAGAATAATTGTTATGCTTATTGCGTTTATGCGTTAAGGTTGAGGATGTCAACTTTAATAAGAAACAAAGAAACGAATGCACGTAAAGCTTATGTTATTATTTGACAGTTACGTATAGTTACTTTATAAAGACTCCTACCCATATGTGGGCAGTTAATAGTATGTATAAATAAAATTTAAGGCCAAACTGCTGGTTAAATACGAAAGATCAGTGATCTTACTCCGAACAATGTGACAGATTATTATTTTTGAATATTTTAAACATGTATATTTTATGTAAACTGCTGGCAAAAAAGCCAACCTAATAACGATGTTAATTGGAAGGTCAAAATAATCGTAGCAAAGAAGAAGTAGGTATGTTTGCTGATAGCTATTTAGCATAATTTGTCAGTTTGACACAACAGCTCGTGTTCTGCAAATATAATAATTCAATGTCGGTCATTATTTTTTTTTTTTTTTAATCGCCGAATTCGTTAAATTTATGAAACAAGTAACCGGATTTATCTTTGATTTATGGTTAAAGATTGTAAATTAATAATGGCAACTGTTTTTAACTTTTATTATATCCGATCACCCGCTCTATTCCTGCCGCCATTTAAATTGTTCAGTACATATAAACGGCGCAAAATAGTTGACCGGGCTCCTCACAGCCATATGCGTTTGTGTGAGTTTTATTTTTCGAGCCAAATGCAATTTATTTTGCTGAGTCCGAACGGCTGAATTGAGAACGTTTTCCAGGGCAGTTGTGTACTCGAGTGTTTAACAGACTTTCGCGAAGGCGGCGCAGTGGAAAAATCTTAAGATGTGATTTCAGTTTTTCCGGGTTTCGAAACTGAGATCCTTCGCTCAACAGTCCAGCATAGCAGTAAATCACTGCGCCAACGATTGTTCACTATCAAGATTTGTTTCTGAAACACACTTGAGCAGGTAGCTATATTAAAATACGAAAGTTGACTTTACATAATAGTTCCTTCCCGTATGTACTCGGTTTGAATCTACACTGGTGGGCATAAGTATTTTCACAAAACTAAAGTTAATTCTACTCATAATTTGAACTTACTTCATGTAACTTTTGGCATCAATGGAAAGGTCATTTAAATTCCATTTGAATGATACAAACTTTCCTTAACCCATTAAGTACCCATTGAAAATTTAGAACTTTTGTAAAAGTCTACTTTTTTGACTTTTTTCCTCGGTCTCAAACAAAAAATGTTTTGATGCAAAAAGGTTCTTCAAACAATCCTAATAGTGGCTGCAAAAAATGTTTTTCAAAAATCTCTTCGCTTGGGTTTTCCAATTTGCATAAACTTCCTCTATATGTTCGGATTTTGTTCTTTCGGGATTCTTCCATCGACACACCCCGCAACGATCAACCATTTCACATGACTCATGTATCGACGGGATTCTCAGATGAATACGCTGGCGAACGAAAATATCTTCCGGCCAATTCGAACCGAATGAAATACGAATCGCCAGGTTCGCTGAATTGTACTGATCATTTGTAGAATACAAAAGGTAGATCGTTCTTCATTTTGTAAAAAAAATTTACAGTTTCATTGAACTTTTAGCAGTTTTGGTTTTTGGTATATTGATTTTCAGCTCTATTTCTCAGTCAATTAGTTCTGAGCTCATGGGGAGTACGCTGACTATTGTATGAACGAGAAAAGAAACACAAATGCAAAGCTGTGTGTCTGAGCTAAAATGAAAAATAATGAACTCTTGTTGACTACTAGATGTCGTGATCAATTGTTCGGTAGACGTTGGTACTAATTTAAAACAAAAATTGCATGATTATGGTGACCACTTAATTATAGTATAGTGTATTTTGCAACTGAAATTACTCAATCTCCTAGGTGAATTAAAGAAGTTATTAGCGCTGTCATAATCTCTAAACTGGATCCGAACCTCTACTGAAAACTTAATTAAGAATGTTGTTCCCTCGACTTGTTATAAATGCATGCGTTATTAAATCAAAATTCTACATCCTTAAAACTAATGTAATTAACTGCATCAAAGAAAAGAAAATTGTCCTGCAGCATGGAGAATGCACGCCTGAAACTTACTTTTTATCACTATTATATGTCAATATGTCCTCTGTCAAAGGTGCCTACAAACATGGTTGTCTAACTGGCATGCAATACTAACTGTATCTGAATCAAATGCCCTTTACAAGGGAAAACTAATCCAATTCAAATATCTTTCATAACTTCATAAAAACCACTCATTTAAATAGAAAAAAAAGCAATTCGCATCAAATAAAAATTCATATTGCCGCTCACTCTTTCGTAGCAAATCGACGATCAAGCAAACCGTATCATTTCGAAAATTCTTCGCGTCCTCGGACCCACAGTCCTTAGAACAGCGATTCAAGGCAATACTGCCAATCGTGCACGTACCGATTTCGATGCTGATTTCGATGATGACGACGATGATAGCTCCAGCTCTGGTAGCAGTAGCGGTTCGTCTGGTACGAAAGTTTCAATCGAATTGCCAACATTTAGCCCCGAGGACAGCGATGAGGATAGTAGTAACAGCTCTTCCAGTACAACATCTACGACAGTGTCGACGTCGTTCGATGACAATGTGAGTTCAGCAATGCCGTGGAATAATACCACATTGTCTGCGATAGAATCATCAACACTGCCGGCAGCGTCGGGTGTTAATGACACGCAGATCATCAATATAATTGACAATATTAATCGTATATTAAATTCCACAAATTATTTTATTACAAGTAGAAATAACACCTATACACCAGCAGTCACCAACAACAACAGCATCGCTCCATAATATCCGAACATAGCCAACAATAATAATTACAGTTACACGTAATCAACAGTCAATCGTAATCAAGCTGAAGAGGATCAGCCATTATGAAAGCAAAAATAAAACAAAACCAGCCGTTGCGATCCACTGTTAAAACGTCAACATTGTCACTAGTCATTTACCATCCATAAACCCCTTTCGATCGATCTTCCTTTGCTTTAAAAGCTTTTCTTACTTGTGTCTGTCTTTCCTACAATTTTACCTTTCAACATTTTGCATGCGATAAATAATTCCATCATAATCTGACAGATAAGCATTGCATGTGACAGATGTTCGATTTCATTTTGACAGGTATTGCATGATCAATTTATATCTGTCATAATTTTCCTACCATTTGTGATTAACATCTGCATTATCGTTGGTCCAAGTTCTTTGTTAGAGGGTCTTTTGCATTTTCTCTCATACATTTGCATTATATCTGTTGCTCTCTTTCTCTCTTTTTCATTTTGTGTCTTTCTCTAAATTTTTGTATATGATGGGGAAAATCCTTGCGTTTGCCATTGGCATTAGACGCAGAGGATAGTACTTTATTGATAAGTTGCATTACAATTTTGGTATAGAAATATAAAAAAAAAAACAATCAAATTGAAACCAACTTCAGACAGGACAGTAATCGATATGTAATATAAAATGACAAACGAAACTACTCATTGCGTCAAATTTTTATTGTAATAGGAAACCTCTCAATGAAACGTCACTTTGAAAAATAGCGCAATTAGTTGTCACGTTTGAAATAATCATCTGTAGTTTTGTGTCATTCTGAATAAAAATACATACTTTATTTTAATTTAAGTTTGATCTGTTGGTGTAAACTCAACAAACAAAAAAATACAACAATTGGCAAAATTCATTAATCTCATGCTTTTTTCTCTTGTTTTTTTCTTTCTTTCTATTTACACTGTTCGCCATAAAAATCGAAATAACGCTAACGAAATTCAAATCAAAAATATAAAACAAAATTCATTTGCACAAACAAATCAAATCCCAATAACTTTTTTGACACTTTTGCTATACCGCATACTTTTTTGCATCTTTCCCATCCCACAAAAAAAAACCACACCTCTCACCACTCAATTCCCCACACCACTACTACCACTGTTTATTTTCTCGTCCATAACCTTGAACACCCATAACCTAAAATATAATAAAAATAAAACACATTGTGAATTGCCTCGCGTCTTGCCCTCTGCCGACAATAATTGTAAACAACAAATCAGCAAAGTGGCAATGGAGCGTCAATTGATTTGGAAGCGCTAAACAAACAATTGGAGGAGACAATTCGAGTTGCGCGACAAGCTACAGAAGCCGAAGGCGTTGATGCAGATCAAAAGTTGACACTTACAAATGAAGTTCAGGCAACCAATAGAAATGACCAACAAACCGCTGAATCAAAGTCACCAGCTATTGATGAGCTGAATTTAGATTCAAATGAAGATGCCGCAGATCCAGATGATCGTAATAAGAGGTGAATATTCATGTCTTATCTCCATGGCATTCCGAGACTAAAACTTTTGCTATTTCAGATTCTTAGCTTTTGGCGGATCGTCACCAAATGGTGCTGATGGTGGAAAGGGAAACTCTGGCAACTTCTTGTTTGACATTATTAGAGTAAGTATGGCAGGTTTAAAGTCACTAAAGACTAGTCTCTATGCTGTTCGAGTTAAAATTAAGCGGAGCTAATTAAGTCTCCCCGTGGGCTCAGGCTCCGGGTTAGCCAGCTGGAATATTAAGCAAGTGGTCTCAGGATCAACTATGGGCAAAACCCTAATTGCACCTTAAGCCAAAATTGACCTGAGAAAGCTCCCTACAATTTGTCTCAAATTTATGATATGAATGTGTCAAAATAAGGGTGTTGCCATTACCAAGACTTTGCACCGATTTATTGGAAATTTGAAGCATTAATTAAAAGCTAAAGCCTAGTACGCTGTTCGAGTTAAACTTAAACGGAGCTATATACAAATTTTATCTCCACAAGGTTGCTTAATTACTTCTTAATTGTGTGTATTTTATTTTTAAAGAGAACCAAACTCGAAAACTTACTTCTGGATCTGTCAAAATGTAGTTTTCGAACATGTTCCTGCACAGTCCGAGAATTAGCTTTAGTTCAAAGTGCGTACTACTTCAGCTAAAATGATTTGCTAAATTTTATCTTTGGGGAAATTTAGAAAATATGTAAATTCATTATTGGCAATAGTACAGACGGACGTGCTGGCTGAATTCAGTGTGCCATACACTTTGCGCCGTGAATTCTTTACTTTTGTTTTGTATAAAGCGATAAACTAATTAACACTGGGAAAAGTTTAACCCGATCTTAGTCCAATGGCACAATATTGCAGATAGCTTATTGAATTGACTTTGCTTTCCACAGTTGTTCTCCGGCAGCGTGCAAACTCAAACCGGCGATGAAGCAGCTAACTCACCCAGCAGCGACAGCACAGATGCATCCACCGACAGCAACGATACAGATAGCCAAAGAACCGCTGATGGTTACACCGAAGGTATTCCCGGACCTGTGACCAGGTTAGTGGTCCTCGCCAACCGCGGTCTGGCCAACCTTATCCAAGATTTAATTCTAGTAAGTACACAAACCCTCTCACTCAAGCTCACTAACTAACCAAACACCTTTAACTTCACAGCGCGTTGCCGCAACAAGCGAACGTCTGGTCAACTTCAAGGCACGACTGATCACAGCGCTCATCTAAGTCAGTTTTTTACTGCCTAACACGAAAACCAAACTGATCCATCGCACACATCATGTGCCACTATTGAAATATAAAAAGAAAAATTGTCTTATTAACAAAATTCGCATACCTACAAAACAACTTTACACCCCCAATACCAATAATTCAAATTTAAAGCGAAGAAAAAAAATTAATTTATTTACTTATAACTAATTCGTTGTATAGCTATATTATCCTTCTTGTAGCGTTTTTGTTCTTTCTTTAAGAGTGCTCAATCTCTTGCACTTAACCCCATTCACAAAAAAAGGAAAATATGATTCCAATGCTTTTAATGGCAGCGTCTTGTTGCTATATTGAGCGTCTTTGAAAAACCAAAATTATTAAAAAGCTGCCTAAAGTATGACGGGCGCAAGTAGAGAAGAATATCATCCTTCATGTAAACCTTCTAATCAAACAGTATATCTACAAAACATTTGTAAATATTTTTAATGACTGTGGTGTATTTCTTATACTTTTTTATTTTTATTATTTTTTTTTTATTTAAACGTATTGAGGCTGGAATAAAACCCCATATACACACTCAATAATGGTAGTCAAAGTCACTAAAAAAAACACATCCTTTTTTTTGTTGGTTATTAAATATGAAAGAGAGAGCTGATCCT
This sequence comes from Cheilosia scutellata, assembly GCA_955612985.1. Classification (NCBI taxonomy): domain Eukaryota; kingdom Metazoa; phylum Arthropoda; class Insecta; order Diptera; family Syrphidae; genus Cheilosia; species Cheilosia scutellata. The sequence continues at coordinate 6,093,351 of OY015313.1, forward strand.
TGCTTATTCGGAGATCTGTTACCTATATGTAAATGTATATTTTATTATTGTTTTTATTTTATATGGAGCATTAAGTTAGAAAAAATGGAGAATGTGAACATGTTTTAAACTGTACGTATATGTATATTTTTAATATTTAAGTTTTAGATTGTAAATCAAGGATAGAAATACAAAATTGTGTGTTTGTCTTTTTGTATACCATTTTGTTTTTTTTCGGACAAGGGACTTGCTTTGTAGGTTATTTTAGACTTGAACCGATAGTTATGCGTCGATCGGTCTTTAACATTCGACTGCAACTACAAGCTAAGAAGACCTAACGTGTGACAGTATTTTTCTATTCTTAGCCGGATCTCCACTATTCGTGGAGTTCGTGTTTACTGCGAGGTATTGGTGAACTCCTTAACTACCTCGAAATTGTTGCTAATCAATAGTGACGTTTTGTCGTAGGCGGTGGACAGGTGCTTGGTTGTTTGTTGATAGCATGTATACAATTAGTTCTGTCCTCATTTACTTCAAGGCCCACGGATTTCGCTTGTTCTTCAATCGCCGTGAAAGCTTCTATCAGGGCACGTTGGGAACGATATCAATATCGTCCTCATACCTCAGCAGCTGAACGGACCCGTTGAAGACAGTGCGTCTTTCGTGTTGACACCTGCCCTGCGCACTATCTGCTCTAGTACGGGATTGAAGAAGTCTCGTTTCTGCGCATCTCCTTGCCGTTGAAGCGTGTGTTTTCCAGCGTCACGCGACACAGCTGAATCAGTTTTGCAAGGATTCCGAATTCGGCCATCGCCATATAGAGCTCCCGACGATCTCATAGCATATCTCTAAGGCTATGATATGCAGCTTCGAAATTGAAATTGGTTGGTATTTTGCAGGATTTGCCTCAGTGTGAAAATTTGGTCTATAGTTGATCTGTCACACTGGTACGGCATTAAGCAGGGATATGCCTCGATAGTTCTTGCGAGACATATGATCGCCCTTATTTTTAGATGGGACATAATGCAGCTGATTAGCTATTGTTATATTGACGTTTAACCTACACTTGCCCCAGTGTCTTTGTATATGATTGATTATTTTTTACAAGTTTTTCTATGAGTCCACCAAGTCATCTGCTTCTGCATACAGCAAAACTTTTATGACGAATCCTCCGGCTCCGACTCGTATACCTCTACATAGATATTCAGTTATGTCATCTATGAACATGATAAATGATTGAGAGCTGAGATTGCATCCCAGCTTAACACACGACACGACTCACGGTTCACCGTCCCAAACTACTGAGGATGTTTTTTTATTTAGCTTTTTATATTTCCATACTTTCTAGAGAGGTCTTGCGTCTTGGTTATAGGTACATACAATTTGTTAAATAGTGGACTCATATCTACTGTGCTACTAAGGATTCATAAAGTTTGCCTTTAGTCCCATGAGGGTCAATGCCTCAATTGTTATGTTGAAAGCGCCTAGCCAAAATATCCATTAGGTTATGTATTATTTTTAAGGACGAATTTAATAATGTTATTGCTCGGCAGTTTTCAGCTCGTTTAGTGTAGCCTTTTTGAAGATGCAAGAAATCACGCCTTCTTTGAAGCAACTTCGACAGTAATGGCAACATATCCAGGTGCTATTCGATTCTTGCTCTAAACAAACCAGCGCCAGCGTTAAACTTATTTGTCCAACTATCATATGGAGCTCATACTGCGTGCTGCAAATTATATAGGTTTATAGAGTACGGTGGGTTCACTACAGTACTGTACTGTCAGCACGAGTATGCGGCCTACAGTTTCAACCATTCTAGTATGTATATAGAATGAGTATTCTGTTGGTGTTCTGACTCATTAAGGGGCCATTATGACTCCCTCGCTCGAATTAAGAAGATGTAAACACCTATTGTTATAAATTAGGCATTATAATATTTAAACATTTATTGCGTGTTCGTCTCAGTGTATAAAATATCTAGTCTATTAGCATTGCAAAAGTCCTGAATATGTTTTGATCAAATCATTTGTTCCCACATCCCTCTAAGCCACCTTCGTATACACAAGCCAGTCATCGTCAACCCTCAACGTAAACTGCATCTCCTACTGAAATTTGTCCGGTTTTTCGTAGTCCTAAATGGATTCCCAATACAGGATTTTCACCAGTCTTGGCAAACTGCCTGTATCCCTTGAGTGTATTTAAAGGATTTCCATCTGGACTTCGGGTGCCAGTTTCAGGATTAATATTTGTAAAGATGCACCTTCAAAAGCAAAACAGAATCAGTTCTGAAAATCGATTTCTTAAAGAAAACAGACTTACCTTGTGCATGGTTTGACACTCCTGAATATGACCTCATCTCCAATCTTTAGCCATTTCCAATCATCTTCTTCATAAGCAGCTGGACCTTTTACAAGAAAATTGGGTCGAAAATTCATCACCGATACCGGATTCTCTAAGCGAGTGTTCAAATCAGCGACGGAACTCTCATTAAACAGCATAAAGCTTGTGGCGTCGTGAAGAGCTCCCTTTAACGTAAATCAGTTATCTAAAGTAAGTCAAAAAATGTTATCTTAGAACTCACCGAATCCTCTTTAAGCATAGTGCTGAAAATTTTATTATGTGCGCGTACATCACGTGTGGAATATTCATCTGGATAGTACATCAATCTGAGTCCAAAGTCTTCGCAGAGAATAAAGCGGGAGAACCATCGAGCAACATCTTCTCCACAGTCTACAGTTTGGACACTTTGACCCCATACATAGGTCGTAATCGGAGTAAGCTTATACAGCCTCTCTACATCAACTTCAACGTCGATCATTCCAGGTGCCGACAGCTTCATGATTTTGTCATGAAAACTGGGTTGTACCAGTACCATCTTAGGCTGCTGCCTTCCGGTCACAAATTCACCATTAGTCGTCACAACCATGAATATTCTACAATAAACTGTTTACTTATAATAAATTTAACAAATTTGCTATACAATTCTAATCTTACCTATCGCGTATAACTTGACTTTGTAGGCCGAGTTTTGAGCAGTTCATTGAGTTTACGCGAACTGGTCCGCATGACTTGATGGGGTAACAAATTAGATCTGTTAGTTCTCCAATTTTTTTCCACTCCTTTGGGGGAATGAAGTTATCTCGGTAGCGTCTATAAATGTAAATGGCACTAGCCGCGGTTATAACGCCCACTCCAGACGCAATATAGATGGAAAGACGAGTTTGATCTATGTTTTGAAAAAAGGCTGAAAGAAGAAAACTCGAATAAGTACTAAAATTTGAAATTATTTTGCGAAAGGATTAAAATATTCTCTCTAGACATAAATCATAATGGAGCATAGAAAACATGTCTCTTAGTACAGTACAATATAAAAATAAATAATTAGTAGTGATAATAATGAGATCAGGAGTTAATCCCGATCGCGATACCGAATATCTATCTGCATCCGCACAGTAGGTAAGCCCACAAAATTCTGAATACAAAGTTTGAATTAAATCCGTTCAGTCTTCAGGAGATGGACGGAATTGCGAGCTTAGTAGTTACAAATGTTGGCTAATAAATATTTAGTAGACACTGTTAATAATTTGAGGAGCACTATTACGGGTCGCAAAAACAATTAGTTGCGTATACGCCTCCGACATACCTAACCTACGTAAACGTATGTATGTACATTATCTGTTAATGCCTATATATATTAACTGGCCCTTATTAATAGATAAGCTCAAACATTTGATTTTCAAATCTTGTCTTAAGCTTACACTACTAGTCGAAACATTCTGATTTATTGTGACTATTTCATCACCTTCTAGGTTCAAAATCATTGAATCAAGTCCAAAAGTATAATTTCTCAAAATTCCTTGTATTTTCCAAATCACATGATTATTAAGTTTCAATTTTAAATGAAATATATTGCGGCGTTATATGTATATTTCACCTTATATGGGTGCCGGGCCACAGGAATATTCCAGGGAATTGCAAGGCCGACGAACTCGCTTGGCATGGCACAACTTTGTCGATTCTACCGGAAAAGGAGAATCTCTATATGCCTCTCGCTACGTTTTTTTCTGTATAAATTCAAATTTTCAATACGACCTCCCACAACAAACATGCTTTTGGATGATTCTGGTTGCCCTAGTCATGAGCATTAGCTGCCTGTCTTGTGGGGCGCCCAAAAGTTGCATTTCGAGGGATAATGTCATTGAGTTTCTCGGAACATCTACCATGGAAGTAGCTATAGAACCAGCAAAGGTCAGCGACGTGTCTTCTGTGCATCAACGTTTGTAGATTCGATGTGAGTGTAGGGTCAGACGTTCGCGAAAGGTGTTGCATGGGTATCCTGGGACCCCTCGCACAGTAGTCCAGCACACTAACTCTATACAAACATACCTCGGTGAAAAAATAGTTTTGTCGAATATGCGAGTGCATAACAATACTAGGTACGTACAATACAAATTTGGTAAAATATTTAACATATTGTTGCTTATTAACATGCCTGCTCGACAAATGCAGTAAATCTGTGCAAGTTGGGGATATTATGCATTTCATTATTTTTACACAAAAATATCCTTTAACCAAAGAAGATGTGCATATTGGCAATTGTTTTGTGTTTTTTTTTTTGTTTAAGCTAATGCTAGGCTTTCTGCATCATGCTGGGTGAACAATTGGGAAATATTTTCGTTTTCCTTTTTTTTTTTTTTTTTTGTTCCTTAAGTTTATAGGTAGATGCATGTTTTTCAATCATCGTATCAAATGATAAATGTTATTCGACTTTGTTTATAAAAATTGATGCAGATATTCAAAAACACTTATAGCCTTCAATTTTATCTAAAATTCTTTCTTATCATTCATATCGTTGTCAGTACGAGTATTATCTCAACTCAAAAATGTAACTTTCCAACCTCGTGCATCACTTTTATAAATGTGGCCCCATTGCGCAAGTCACTGTCAGTCACCTGCACCTCAACCACAAGAGTTAACTCCCTCATCTCATATCTACATTTAAGAACTCCACCTCTCCCCAATGGATTGCCATCTCCCCACTTATGCAACCATCAATATAAACAATATCTATAAATATCAACAAATTTATCACACTTACATGTCATGATTCTATATGGAAGACGCAAGTCAATGGCACCAAACAATAAACAGAGTCACTGAATCAAGTCCAAAAGTATTTTGTGTATTTTTTTCTAATGGCAATTAACTCCAAGATGACACATTCGAGACACAACAGAACACAGACACCACTATCACCGGCACTTGGTCAAAATCCTTCTCAACTCCGATCCGATTCCGAATTGAGAGAAACGTGAACCAAACTCCGTCGCTCTTTTGCACAAACTGTCGTAAATGTGCTCGAGCTGTTTCTGTAGAATCCATCGCCATCCGCGATATGGTATTCTCTCTATACAACCACAATAATGATAAGCTAATAATTTGGTTGGTGGTGGAGCTTGTACGTACGTGTAGTATAGTACAGTCGGGTGGAGGAGGAGGTACCGTATCTTTATATACTTCTGCTTTGCAGGCAGAGGCAACTCTCTTCTGCATAGAGAAAGTGGGAAAACAAACAAATATAAGAATAACAGAGTAAACCAGTTGTAATCTGATTTTGAATTTTATGAAAACATCTTCATGTGATTGTAATAATATACACGGGACTGCCGAGCTTCACGACAACCTCTCTATGAAGACAACCAATTAGATAGCCATCTCTGGAGCAGCGGTATATTTCATAAGATGCACGAAATTCACGCATGAGAAAGAGTTTATGGAAATATTTTTGATTAAGCCAACCTACCTGGTTCTCTCGTTCATAATCATAGAGGTTCTATCTAAACTACATAAGTGTACACTCTCATGCGAATGAATCTAAGTTTTAGAAACGCAATACGAACATATTATTTCATAACGCGGTTCGGAAGATGAAATATCGTACTTGGCCTATAATACATCAGCAGTTACCTATCATATCAATATTACTTTACAGCAATAGTAGTAATATGTAGTAATAGTACATATAGACCTTATTATACTAAGGTCATCTACAGAAATTTCTTCGCGCTAGTTTGATATACAGTAAAACCTGTCAAGTTGGCCACCCTTGTAAGTTGGCCACCTGCCGAAGTTGGCCAGTATATAGTAGCACCAAGAAAATTGCATACAAATATTCGACCAAATACCTCCGAATGTTGGCCACCTGTCTATCTTGGAACTTGACCACAAATTTATATATTTCAGTTCAACTTTCGTACTAAATAACCAGCAAAAGTTGGCCTGGCGTTCGAACTTTTTCGTCTGCGTGTTTAAAAATGCACAGAACAAAATGGCCGCGCTCAATACGCGTTTGCCTAGCTCGTCAAGAGCTTGTGATTGGTCGATTTGCCTGCAAATCTAGGCAAGTTTCGTGTGTAAGGCAAGATTTTCTGCCTATGTTCTATGATAAACTGTCACCTGAATATTTAGGCGCCAAAGCACATTGAACGCGGCCAATGTAACGAAAGATTCGTTCGTGTTAAATCTTGTTGGGATAGATTTGACTGAATTTCTGCAGTTTGTGAATAACTTCTGTATTCCTCTGCCTTTCGTGGAAAATCAGGAAACAGCTAAATTTTTATAAATTATGTACCTAATACTTTTCGTGCTGTCTTTTTTTTTTAAACTGTTTCTTTTGGGGATTTTTTTTTGTTTTTAATAATGGTTTTAATAAACTAATAAAATGGATAAAAGCGCCATTTATTATTTATAGGTATTAAAAAAAAAAGTAGGTACCTACCCTTATAAGTTGGCCACCTCTCTAAGTTGGCCAAAAATTTCTGCACCACAGGTGGCCAAATTACGCAGGTTTTACTGTAATGGGTTCGTTCCTTACTTTCAAATTCTTACGAATTGGAACTAGTTTTTACTAATCTTTAATCTAGTTTGGGGTTTTTTATTCGGGGGTTGAACTTGAGACCCATTATTTGGTAATCCAGCACACTAAACACGTCTCCGTTTAGAGAATTAAAAACACTTTCCTAATTCAGCAAATATGTACGCATTTATTGTTTTTTTTTTTTTTCTCATAATTATAAAACATATCTACAAGCGACTGCCGTTTGAAATTGTTGCAGGTTTACTTTTACCCGTATCATCTATGATTCTCGTTAGTCATCTATGACTCTCTACATAAACAGCATCTCCAATTGAAATTTCACCAGTTTTTCGTAGTCCTAAATTAACTCCGAGTATAGGACTATCTAGCTTGACAAACTGTCTATATCCTTTGAGAGTATTTAAAGGATTTCCATCTGGACTTCGAGTGCCATTTTGAGGGTTGACATTTGTAAAAATACACCTGCAAAGACCAACATTTATTTACCCACTTATTATCGGCGAAAATCTCTTACCTTGTGCATGGTTTGGCACTTCTAAATACAGCCTCTTCGCCGATCTTTAACCATTTCCATTGATCCTCTTCATAAGGAGCTGGACCCGTTACTATGAAATTGGGACGGAAATTCAATGCCGATACTGATTTCTCCAAACGACTATTCAAATCAGCAACTGAACTCTCGTTGAAGAGCATAAAACTTGAGCCATCGTGGAGAGCACCCTAAGGAAAAATCGCCAGCAATATTTAAAAGTTTCGAAGGATTTCATCATACAACTCACAGTGTCTTCTTTATGCATTGTATTGAAAATCTTAAATTTTGGCCTAACATCTCGTGTGGTATGATCATGCGGATAGTACATAAGTCTAAGTCCAAAGTCGTCATCAAGTATGTAGCGGGAGAACCATCGTGCACTCTCATCTCCACAGTCCACAGTTTTGACGCTTTGATCCCATACAGAGCTTGTAACAGGCGTCATATAGTGAAGACTCTCGATATCTATTTCGATATCAATCATTCCAGGTGCAGACAGCTTCATAATGTTATCCTGAAATTCAGGTTGTACCAGCACCATTTTAGGTTGCTGCCTTCCGGTTACAAATTCGCCATTTGTAGTCACTACCATGAAGACTCTATACAATGAGAGATGGTTGAAAAGATTTTGAAATACTTTATACAATATACCTGTCACGTATCGCTTGACATTTTAAACCGATTTTCGTGCAATTCATCGAGCTTAGTCGGACAGGTCCGCATGATTTGATTGGATAGCAAATTAGATCTTTTAGTTCTCCGACTTTTGTCCACTCTTTTGGTGGGACGAAGTGATCTCGGTAGCGTCTATAAATGTATCGGGCACCAGCCGCGGTTATTAGGCCCAGTCCAGTAAGAATGTAAATTGAAAGGCGAGTTTGGTTCACATTTTGTAAGAAAACTGCAAAAATTATGTGCGACTTAACTGGTATCTATATATTGTTAAGGGGCTTTACTAATAATAAATTGTGCCTTATAGTAATAATCTATTTTAACCTTCAATTTAAATACAGTTTAGGTAACAATATACCTTAGATATGTTTATGTGGAACATTTTGCAATTGTGATTTGTGAGTCAGTAAAATTAAACCTGCGTTATTGTCGAGGTTAAATTGATCATGATTAGTAGGTACTGCGTATTTTTAATATCCTCTTTAATAGTATGCAGCTCACAAAAAAACATTTTATGAAAAATATCACCACTTGGACTGGGAAATACTGTGAATTAGTGGGCTAAATGGAATTTACTAATAAATATGTAATAATGAGTACCTTCTCCTTAAATTTAGCTAAGGTCACGATAGACCGTTTAATTTGAAAAATTTTCAAATCCGCGGTATTAATAATAATTTTTAGTATCCATGCTATCCCATATATAAAAGTATCTACTGTGATCGTAAAAATAATTAAGTTGAAGGTTAAACATGATTATTGGTAATGCCCTGTATACGTGGCTCTGTCGTGTTATTTCCGAATGTGACTCCAAGAAGATGCATGTTTTCCTTGATTGGTCTTCCATTATAAGTTTAAGTTTCGTCCTACGTTACAAATTCTAGGTTGGTATGCGTTGCTGAATAGCCTTGTTCCGAAGGTCACAGTCATATTATAACACTACAGAGACAATCATAGCCATATTACTTTCAAACTTTTAACATATTCTTTTTCCCATTTCATTACTTATTTGAAACATAAAGCTTTCCATTTTTATGTACTTTGTCGAACTTACACGTCATAATACTACGCAATTTACTGTTAATAATCAAGTAAAAAAAATTTAATTTTCAATTGTAAACAACTCTCAGAGGACCAATAAAGATACGGTAGCCGGCACTTGTAAATGGAAATGTGCCCAAAACAACTATTCGATACGAACTAAAGTGGTATTCTACAGAAACTTACTTATGTGTGATGTTTCTATAGAATCCAACCGTGAACCTATAGCTAGTGCTGTTGTTATCTATCAGTTATCAGTCAACCACGAACCACCTACCATAATTCTTAAAGAGAGAGTATTATGTAGTAAACCATTTGAAGATTAATCTGTTAGTTAGTTGGTGCTGCTTTGTATCTACTCAGAGAATAAAATATAATACACAAACATTGAGAAAACGGGTTGCGCGAGAATTTAAAATTTTATTTAATACAATTAAACGCGTTTTCATGCGATAACATACACGGGATCCCCACGCTTCACAATGCCCTCAGTGTGGAGATCAAAATAGATTCCCATCTCTGGTTCAACCTGTCCCGGTTTCATTCGATACCTATACGGGAGTGAAAAGAGCATTTATACACGCATGACACATAATTTATCTGGAAATGGTAATATATTACCGCTTTAGGGTTCTCAAAGGTTCAAAGTCTGCACTGCGCTCGCATGTGAATGGATTGATGTTGGGAAGAATGCAGCGATAGCATGGCGCCTTATAACGAAATACAGCATCTTTTCCAATTCGCATCCATTTCCAGTTATCCTCAGCAAAGGCGGGTAAATGACTATTAATCAGGAAATTACCACGAAACTGCCAGTGGTGCACTTTGTTTGTAAGACGTCCATTTAAGTCGGATACGGATTCATCGCTAATGGCCATAAATGGATTTAGATCCTAAAATATGATAAACAATATTGTTACAAGTTTAACACAAGATTTAAACATAAAGCTTACAGAAATAATAGATTTATGTCCAAAACACACGTGCAGAATTCACTGCGCAGCAGGATTAGAATACACATGTTCTTATGTGGTGAAACAAATGTAAATTCTGCAGCCACCGCAGCACTGCAACATGTCTCTATTTCTATATCCACTGCATAGCAACGCAGTGAGTTAAATTAAGTAGACTTGGCAGCATCGAATTTTTAAATTTAGCTACTGATGCATACGAGGCAAAGAGAGACGGGAATTATTTGTCGTCTTGTTTCACTCACATATTTTTCCCCTCATTGACAGCAACCGCCGCAAATTGAATTCTGCACATGTGTTTCATCTGCAGTACTGCATGCAGTGAAGCATTCAGAATTTCTGCACATGTATTTTGGGCATTAGGCTTTGAAAACCGATATGAATTCGTTATCACTCATAAGTTGATTTGTCAATCGCCACCAATTTCGGTCTAGGTTAACAATATTAATTTCATACTAATTTTAAATTTATCTTTATGATTTTAAATCAAATATGGGCTTGTTTCCACTAAAAATACCTTTGGTGGGTGATCAAGTAGCTCCTGAGTAGGGAACACAAAATTCTCTGAACAAAGAAAGTGACTGCTTTGAGAAAAATAAAACAAATGAGCAAACATTTATGGAGCCATGAGGCTTTGAATTTAAAAAAAAATCAATAAAGATAACAAAATAAAAGTTAAATTAGATTTTTTATTTATATATTCTTTGGAGTACATAAATAAAAATAAATAAATACTTATCGGTAGAGATCCATATAGGACTCTGGGCCTACCTTCTCGCAATCACAACCATTTCTTTATTAAACAAAAATATAATTTAAGTTAAATTCGAATGGCTGAATTACGAAGCTTTCTTAGAACTGATGCCATTAGAAAGCCAGCATGCCAAGCAATACACATTTAGTTCGTTTCAAGCTTCCCGCAACAAGAAGATTTCGCTTGTCGGCGAATTCATTTGAGAATCCCATCAAGTAATAGTGTAGTTTTTGTGGTAAAGAAGAACATGCAGTTTCTTTAAACTGTTCGATAGGTTGGAACAAATTTTTCAAGATCACTTTGTATCTCTTTTATTTTAAAATGTAACGACTTTTGCCATGCATTCATCTAATCTTGAAGAATACAGACAATTTAAATCGACTTAAGATAGCTTCTAGCTTCTTGAATGCGACTGATATGTTTGAGATTTTTTTGCTAAATTTATCAGTTGACATTTACGAAAAAGGTTGTGAACCTTATTTCAATAGACGTCCCTTACTCAGTTTTTACATTCAGGGTAAAACAAATCCATATAAATCTACAGTGAAATTCGCCTATAGCGACCTCGGTTATAACGACCATGCGGATATAACGACGCAAATTCTGAGTCCCTTGATTTTACACCATATTTTCCATACAAATTCATCCTGATATAGCGACCTCGGATATAGCGACGATTCCGTATATAGCGTCCGTTTTTTGCTACAATTTGAATATTTTCCTGAATATTTTCCGGATATAGCGACGAAATATAAAAAATAGCTATTTGCCTATGCAAAAAAATTGCCGTTGGTTTCGTTTGTTTTAAATAGCGTTTGTTTTTTGCTAGAATTCAAATTTTTTCCTCCAGATATAGCGACGAAAAACAAAAAACAAAATTATCTAGTTGCCTGAGCAAAAAATACAGTTGATTTCTTTTGCTTGTCCTTTTTCTTTGTTTTTTCTTCATACATAGCTAGTTGTTGCAAGCTCAGAATCGAAGTTAAAACTATGTATTTTCAATTGTAGTTGATTCGAATGTTACTTGGAATCTTGCAGAACAAATTAAATTCGTTTCATTTAGCTGCATAATATTTAACTTATTATATAGTGACATTCATGACCTAAATCATTTTTTTGATATAGATGGATTTTTTATTACATTTGTTATTACAGGTTTTCTTTATAACTTTGTCTGAATAATAAAACTATGATTACAGCATCTATACCGTGTAGGTACCTATCTACCTACTAGTAAAGAATAATTTTTTTTGTAATTTGTTTGACCATCGGTTATAGCGACATTCGGCTATAGCGACCATTTGAGCCCGGTCCCTTCACCGTCGTTATATCCGGATTTCACTGTATTAAGTTTTAAGAAAATAATTTTTCAAAAATACTATTTTTATGATTTTTAAGATGCTACATACCGCACTTTTTTGGAAAAATCTCTTCTTCGGTTCAGGCGTTATACATACAAAAAGTCGCAAGCCGGTGTCTTTTCCGAGTAGACATTTCGAAAACCAACTTCCATACTGCTGATCGCACTCGATCAATGGAATCTGTAAGTTTTCCACACATTTAACCACTTCCTTCCGACCTTTAATCAACTGTGAAATGTTAAGTAATAATGGTTCCATTGATGGGGCTGTAACTTGCAACTCATCGTCTCCAAGAATTTCCGATTTAATTTTCCACATCTCAGGTCGACTACCAGCAAAGCCTACTCGATCCTCATCATCAACTAGAATCAATATTTTATTCCGTAAGCTCCCACACTCTAGTCCGTATTTTTTGCACATTGCCTCATTCAGCTCGATTCCCCCACAGGACTTTATAGGGTACATTATGATCTCGTCCAACGTTCCAGCATATTGCCAGTCGTTTTCGTTTGGTGTACGATTTTTTGCATAACGTCTGCGCACATAGTACAGTACAAGAGATGATCCGGCAACTACAACTGTCACTCCGAAAGTAATCGCGAATTGAAACGTCTTCATATGGGAAGGCTGTACAACTAAGATCACGAAATCGAACTACGTCCTAAAAGAATCTGTCAGTTGTATCATTCCGTTCCTTTCATTTGTGTATTTACTCGCTCTCAATCGGTTATATACAGATTTGATAAGGTGCAGACTCAGTTTTCGCTATCAGTACAGTACCTAACCTACTTATGTACGTGTACGTACCTCTTTAGCTGTACTTGAGATTGTTATTGAACGGTCTACCCTGGTTGTCTGTATTTTGAATTTGTTGATAAATACAAATAAACTGATAGAATTTATATGTATTCATAGGTATGTATCTCATCAACGAAGTCTGTTCTGTATGGTTGAATGGTCCGTCGGATACTAAAATTAACTCAACAAAAATAGTTTATTTTTAAAAATCAATAATTTATTTTATTTTCTGTCTTTCAGATGATTAGAATAGATTAGATTAGACCAATTGTTTGTTTGACTAAAGGTTTTTGGGCTTGATCTTATGATTCGGGCAGACTACGATAACTTATAGGCAATATATTAACAGATACTTGTGAAAATACATAATACCGTTTAGATTGGAGGGACAATTTTTAAGAAAAAAATACTTCAAATAAAATATAAAATTATTAAAACACTAGATACGGCAACACCTACAATAAAATACTATTCAAATTTTAAAAGTCAGAAGCCTGTTCTTTTATTTTATTTTTAAAGCAAATTATTACTATCAACAATTTTCTGAAAAAAAAATATTTTAATTTCAAAGTTTTGAAGAGACACATTTTTTAAAAAATACTTCATCCATACCATAGTTTGCATGGATTTAAAGAAGCTTTGCATATAAGTACTCAACCTCGCACGTAATTCAAATCCAGCACTGACCCAAATCAGAGGTCGCTACTTACAAATGTCTTAAAAATTAATATACATATTAACATCATTCGAGACTTTTTTCGGGATTTTTGTAATTCTAGATTTTTTTCGAAATTTTATTTGTCGAAATTTTTATATTCGAAATTTTTTTTTTTTTTTAGATTATGGTTTTTGAGATCGTTGACCCCAGTAAAGCTTTTCATTGTTATTTTTATAATGTCAGCTTTGTAACTTTAGACTAGCCAGTTACCTTACCTACTATATTGTAGAGGCTGCGGAGACGAAGAGTTCCATGAGGACACACACCTCATTTCCCCTATCACTGCCCGAGTCTCTGTTACTTGAGGAACATAACACTTGAAAGTCATTACTTCCATGACCTACACGAACTATCTGGTGTCTCACTTTCAGATCTTTACAGATTTTTGAGGATATCAGGATGGCTGGACGGCGTCGAGTAATGACTAGAAGGGACATGAAGCTAACCATCCCAACATCAACGGTTAACCCCCATTTAAAATGGCATCACAATGGGTCCGCAAGGGCCTAAAAGTAAGGGTTTACCCTGCTCTTCTAACCCGTAACCTAACCTAGGCACTGTAGTCCAAGAAAAGAATTGTTGACATTGCCGCCAGTTAACGAAAAATTCTGTAAAGCTTTGTATGGTTGCTTTCTCTGAAGAGAAGAGACAAGAGACTATAAATGTATTTTTGTCTTATTCCATCAATTTATTGCAAAAATATAACCAAAAATAAATAAATTGAAAAAAATACCCACTTCCATACTGAGAATTAAGAGATTTGACAACCGTTTGACTGTTATAACAAACTACAGCCAAAAATAATCGCCCAAGTGTGAGGACACTCGCGCACCGAAGGTTCCGTACTTGGCCAGAATTGATGTCTTGTAAAGCCAAATTACTAATTACTCCAAAACCAGTCAATGTATTAACTAGGTAGGGGTTATATATACGTGTACCTCATGTTGTCCCTATGGCAACGGAACCTTAAAAATGATTTGATTTTAGTACAAGTTTGACAAACATCCGAGAGTAAAACTGTGGTGCAAAAGATTCGCAACTCAGCGGTTCGGTCGGGCTCGGCATAAATTTGTAGTCCCTTCTATTCGTCCCAAAAATATAAAAAATGCACACAAACGAACGATGGTGACAAGCTAGTTCTATGGTGATTCTACGGACCTGCTGCGCCAACTATTTTACCTTATCTTTATATAAGGACTGTTCTAGAAAAAATCCGGAAAGAGAAACAAGGCCTGACAATTTTTAATGCTGAAAGAAATGGATTATGCTTAACATTTTTTTAAACTACTACATATTTCTACACTTTATTAGGCCGCGATAAATAATTATCTTCGGCTAATTTTTTGACACTTATGAAGTTTTGAAAAGAAGTTTACCAAACTCCAATTTAAAAAAAACAGAGATTTATCGAATGACACGGTATTAATTTATTGAAATTCAGTGATTTATTTCCTTTTGAATATTCTAGCAAAACTCAAGCGAAAAAGAATGTCAAAAATTAGCCTTATCTTACTCCCGGAGCAGGATAAATTGTTGACAGCTGAAATTTCGTTTTCCTATGTACGTACGATAGAAAATTAAAATCAAATAATTTATAATTAATTTATTTCTTTATAATGAATATAAGATCATTTGATCAAAATTTAACGGTACTGCGACGTCATATTTCAGTATTGTCAGACCGCGCAAATGTTTCCGGATTTTTTCAGTTAGGTATATAATTCTATGTTGTAATCGAACTCCTCCTAAACGGCGGGACCGATTTTGATGAAATTTTGTGTATGTGTTGGAGTGGGTCCAAGGATGGTTTAGATTCACATTTGGTGAAAATTGGACAAAGGGGGTGGTACCTCCCGTATAAGCAAAATTTACATTTTGTAGACAATTGTAAAATTGTAGACATTGATGTGCATTGTCCAAACAAACAACCGCGCGAAGTGTGGGTGGGATTGGAAAACTGGCCATGGCACCACCCTTACAACAAAGTTATTTAAATCACTATATCTGAACATTGCCTGATTGAAGCATTTTACAAAACCTGGCGGGATTGGAAAAGGGCGTGACACCTCTCATAACAAAAAAAAAAAAATGTACATTTAAATAAATAAAACGGCCGCAGATCAATTGACGGACAATGAAAATGTACGAGCAGGCAAAACAACGTTTGCCGGGTCCGCTAGTTTATTTATATATTAATGTGTAGTGGAAATATGTTGCGCTCTTTGTGACACTCATTTGTGCTCAATGATGATGAAGCTTTTAAGTAATTGGCTAGTGATTGTTTTAATTGAAAATTGAAAATTGAAAACGTACACATAGACGAGAATTATTGTAGTATATAAGCCCATACTATAATAATAACTGTTGAAATTCCGTTTACATATTAATTTATTCAAGAAGAGAAACAACTCGGACGGAATATTAATCTGTGAAAAAATTCTAGTACATACATAGGTAGGTATATACATATTTGTTTTCTTCTTGTGAGTTGTGGCTTGTGAGTTCTAAGAGCGACGCGATCGCTGTTTGCTTGCTTGCTTTTGCGATCAAGTTTTTATTATCATATCGTTTGCTTGTCAGAAATACCTTAGCTTAGACCAAAGCACTTCGCGATTTATAACATAAGCCCTTTTTAAAAGTGTGCGTACTCTCTCAGAATTTCGCTTGGGTTTGTGTTGAGTCCTTGTAGGTGCTTTTTGTAGTAATTGAAATAGTTGAATACAATTGGCGTTACTTGCAGACAGTGTCTTATCAGCGGTGAAAGCGCGAACAATGTCACGTTAGTTAACGTTATTAAAAGTCAATCAGCTAACTTTATTCTAATCAATTTCCCTTAGGAGCAACGAATGCGAAAATATTATTTGGAGTTGGACTGGGCGTGGGTCTGACTGCAATTACCTACGTTTATTCCAAGTACATTAAAAAGGAAGTCATTCCGAAAAAATGGAAAAAAGTCGGCACCCTTGAAGAGTTGTATTTCTATCCGATAAAGTCATGTGCACCAATCGAACTAGATGCATCCGTCTGTGAGATTCTTGGAATCCGGGAAGGTGATATCAAGGATAGAGCGTTGATGCTCATCGACGAGACAAATAAACTGGTATCTGCACGGGCCTATCCAAAGATGTTTCAAATCATTCCGAAAATTGTCAGTCGCACAAAGTTGATAATCTCTGCCCCTGAAATGGACGATTTGGATCTTGATTACTCATATATAGGTGAAGAAGCCAATGGCGATGTTCAGGCTAATATCCATGGCTCAACTGTGACTGTAATGGAATGTGGCGCAGAGTATCACAAATGGTTTTCTCAATTTATTTTGGGAAAACCTGAGGGCCTGCGATTGGTCTACTATCCATATCAGTTTCCAACGAAGCCTATCGACAAGGATTTCATCGGTGGTGCCTGCACAAAAAAAGATACTGTGAGTTAAGTGAATCTCTCAAATGTTCACCTCATAAACTTGTGTTTTTTTAAGGGTTCACTCCAAGATGTCTCCAGCTACATGCTGATCAATAAGAATTCCGTACAAGAGTTGAATACGCGTCTTACGAACAAGGTTCGTCCATTGCAGTTCCGTGGGAATTTTTATGTAAACAGCACAGGACAAGCATTCGATGAAGATCACTGGGAATGGCTTCGAATTGGAGAAGAAGCAGTGTTTAGAACTGTGGGACCATGCTATCGATGCATCATGCCAAATATTGATATATTTACATCTGAACGCAGTGTCGAAAACGAACCATTACGGACTTTGAACACGTAAGCATCATTTCACTTAATTATAGAACCTTTTATAGAAGCTTACTTGAATAACATATTCGTAGGTACCGTCAAATACCTGGTGCTAAAACTAAGGCTCCCGGAATGGGCATTCAATTGGGACTGAGAGCTCCGGGTAGCGTTAAGAAAGGTGACATCGTCTATGCAGAGGATAATTAAAGAAAAAAAGATTTTGTTTATTAATTGGAAATATTTAGAAACGTTTACATACATTTATTGAGATAACACTTTGGTTGAACTTGAGTCTAATCAAATCTTCAACGACATTGTAAGAATGATAAGGAAATTTGTTATTTAAAATGAAATACGAACCATTGATTTTGGTGTCGTAAATATTATTAAAAAGTTGGAAATCAAAAAAGCCTTGACATTTTGTTTGTACCCACAATATCACAATTTATTAGACCATTGCCTTATGGAAAGTGGACATCGAGACGTGTCACATAGGGTACTTTAAATTGAGTAGAAATTAGAACAAAATCATAGAATACCTGGCCATCAGCGAGTAGGTACTTGGTAGTAGGTAGGCTATCGACATGAAATATATTTACTTATTGTTATTTCGTAATAAAACTTTTTACAGATTGTTGGTTTTTTAGACCTGTTTCCAGACGCTAAAGAAAACTCAAAGAAGCATCGGTGTTTACTCACTTTTGACGCTCACTGTATTTCCCCATCTTTGCCCTGCTTGTTTCTGTATATGTATTGCTGTTTCCGATTTGATGTAATTTGTAACGTCGGCCACTTACACAGTCAAATGGAACTCATTTCGATGTTGGAATTATTTTAATTCAAAACAAATTACCCTTCTCATGGCTCGATACTCTTCTCTTGCTGCCCCTGTTTTGCGCTGCAGCGCTTTCTTGTGTGCATCTTTTGTCACCTTTTTCCTGTACACGCATTCACCATCATACACAGAGGAGAGTTACATACTCAGGCCAAGCGCTCCCCGTAGGCTCTGGCTACTCCAGGTGTGCTAAGCCGTCCAACGTCGAATTTCTTTTTCAGGGCGGTTCGCAGCTTCTTCTCGTTGGATAGTCGAGCTCTGAACTTAGCCGCGACAAGAAAATGGTCATAGTCGGCGTTTGCCCCTCGGAATGTGTGCACGTCGAGGATGTTGGATGCGTGCCTCGCTTCGATTAGCACATGGTCGATTTGGTTGACGGTTAGACCGTCTGGAGAGCGCCAGGCTGTTGTGTGGATCCTTAGCCTTGGAAACCTAGTGCTACTTATCACCGCATTACGAGCTGCTGCAAAATCGATTAGTCGGTAGCCGCTGTCTGTTGTCGTTTCGTACAACTTTTACATCATACTCCGGACAGGCTCCATACAGGGATAATGCAGTAGCTTTTATGTTTCGAACTGCCCACAACGGCATTGTTTACATTGACGCACCCGATAGCTCGAATTTTTATTCATCCAATTTTCTGTTGAACAAATGTTGAGCACCTACAACCGAGCTCAATTTTAGTAATATTTTTTAATAATTGTAAACGGTGGAAAAGCGCCAAACGCTGCGAGATAAAACTACATATTATACGAATATCTTGACACTTGGAAGTTAAAAATAAATATATTAGAAACAAAAGAAATCTCCATCAACGACCACCCCTATTGAAAGACAAAATGAAAGTGTTATTTCTCCCAAAAGGCAAATATGTAAATTGAAAAACTGCCACATTTAACAATTTTGTAAATAAATTTTATTTAATATTACAGAGATATTTGTTGCATCGCTCAACGCTAAGAATGCAAGAATTAATATACCATAAAATAAACCGCGTTAATATCATCTCAAACTTTCACATATATAATTGGTTTGTTTTACTGAAATTTAGTTTTCTGCTTTCGATATTTATACTTATTTATCGTGAAATATTATAAATAACATTTTGAATTATTTTTCACTTTTGAAATTATAAAAATAATAACCATAGTCCATTTACCATAATAGGGTAGAATACGGGAAGGATTCACATGAGCTTTACTAAGTCTAAACGAATATAATTCTGTTTGTATTTGATTTTTAGTTGGATACTTATTTGTTCGTAGTTTGCTAGCAACTGTGTAATGTGTAGTTCATTTCAGCAAATCACTTTCGAACAGCGTACATAAAATCGATCAAAGTTTGTTTAGTTCTTATTGATGCACGTCTGCCAAGCGAGACCGCCACATGCCATGCTGATAATAACGTAAATCACAAACACAATTATAACACCAACTACAACATAGAGTCGAATATTTTTCCAGAACATTTGTCTAGCCAGATTGCGTGATGCTTTGCGGAATGCTACGGACTGCGAAAAAGACGCCATATAAAATGAATATAAAAATAAAAATTTAAATTGCACTTACATTGTTGCTAAGGTTTTCAGTTTTGTTGACCAATAGTTCCAGTTTCTCTCCTCGATCTTTAAGGGTGTCTGTAGAAAAAAAAAAAAATAAAATGAAAAACGATTTATATTGCAGAAACAAAACTTTTCTCATGTTCATGAATATTGTATTGACAAGTAGTACCTAATCACTACCATATGAATTGCACTCGGCTTTAATCGGGTTCGTATCCTCAAATGAATTGAGCGAATATCATAACAGAAAGGAATTACGTATTATGAAAAGTATGGAAGGGGGTATTGAGCCCGGTGTTCTTGAATTTCAATACAATTTCATACAAAGCCTGTTAGGAAGGTGCTTCCAACATAACCCGTACGCTTTTGGGGTCTGCATCTTTTGACTATTCTTCTAAACAGCTGAGTAGGTACGAAAATGAAAATCCGTTACAGTTTGAAAGTGATCGTTGAAATAAAAATGCGACTTTAAATACGATTTGATAATATTTGATTGGCTAAGAAGGCGCCACTTGAGACCCCAGATGATAATAACCCTCCGAGTGGCGTTTACGACGATTTAAAGCACGCCAATTTGAATTTAGAATTACAATTACTTGAATTTCTCGTTTTTTTTTTTGTCGTTGAACGCCAGTTGTCGGTAAACGCCTTGTGGATACCGTTAGAGTACGACGGATGTCGTGAGAAATTTCACAGTCATTCTGTAAGACCTTGAACGCCATAAAACGACAAGAAAAACCACGATTAACAAATTAGTGATCGCCAAGTAATGAAAAACGACTGAAAATGTAACTGTTCTGGAATTGTTAATTTATTCAAATAAATAGGTAAATTAAATTAGATCCTTTTGTTTGGAGATTTGGATTTGTTTTATGACCAAGTCTTCATCACTATTCCAAAGTATACATTTTCATTTTTAAGATAATAAACTGATAATTTCTTTCGAAAAAGGTAGACAACAAAAAACTAATGCAACCATTTATCTGTCAGCGATGTAGAGCAGCTTGTTTGGATCGTATGCAGAATGTGAGATACTTACCGACGCCGTCGTTCCCCTTCGTCGAAGTTAGGGAATAAGTCTTGTAAAATGGAATGCCTCAAATAACGAAAAACGCCGTAAAAGTAAAAGTAAAAGCAACTCGGAATATATAAACTATATATATATACTTTAGGTGGCTCTTTCAGTCCAGGGGGACCATGGCCTTGACTATGCGAAAACACTGCAATAACATTTCTTGCAACCGTAACATCTATTTATGTTTCTAGCTTGTATTTGCGCATACCTTAGGCAGTTGCAATAACAAATTGCAAAATTAGACTAACAAGCTAATAATAACGCTCGCGCTAGCTGTACACTGCATTATAAGGGCGTATCTCACGTATCTCAAGTACTTACATGTCAAAGTCCATAAATCAATGGAACCACCAATGCCAACCTAACTTTACATACTGAACGACGCAAAATACTTCCCTACAGTGTATCGTACATTTGAAGGTTCCAAGGTGCAAACATCGACTGCATCAGGCTATCACTTAGTTGTGGTGGAGGTCCTGAAGTTGAGGAAGTTAAGAATTATTTTTTCTAGTGTGCCTAGAGGTCTTGCAACAACTACAGAAATCGCAGAAGACAAGAGACAACATTAGCAGAAACTTATTATTTCCGGTAATAGTTTTCGAACCAGCACATTCTCGAACCCACATGATGCTGAGTGCATCTATCAAATGCTAACAAAATTAGAATCTACAGAAGATGCTATGAAAAAGGTACCAAAAGCACCTGCACCAGACGAGAGTTTGAGAAAATGAAGCCATAATTTAGCAGGACAGATATTTTAAAAAAATGAAAGCCAATGTACTATACCCAAAGGTGGCCTGCTAACACAAATGTACTAGATCGTCGATCCCGGAGAATAAACAATTATGTGATGCAGGTGACAGGACTGATATTATGGCAACAATAAATAGACTCTTGGAAGTTGTTGATATAGAAAAAAGGCTACAATAAAAAAAAGCTGAAGTTACAGAAAATTATTCGATAAACAGATAAAGATAACAACTCATGGCCATCCATTTCCATTTATTTCATTCAATTAGTAAAATTCGAAGTACATATTAGCTGAAGCCATGATCCGGTTGCCCATGCCCAGTGCTAATAACAATAGTGTCGGTTGAAGTAAAGGTAATGAAAAAATGTGAAATACATCAAGAAGCGTAATATAGTAGAAGTTCAAAAAAAATTTTATCAGCGGAATACTATTATTTGTATGCGATTACTCAAGCCAAATTTGCCTGATAAATGTACACTGCATTGATTGTGAGTGGCCATGGGTGGTTCATAGTTAAAACAAGTTCATCAACCTTATGACACGTTTCCTTCTACTTGATTTGTAGCACAATTAATTAATTTGGAATCTCTGCAGTTGGGTTCAAAATAAGGCTTGTTAAGCTTGAGTGAGAGCATAGGGCACATGGATACTCCTAATAAAACGTCCGCGCTCCACTAAATTGGAACGTCATTCTCATACCACATAAATGTAATTATTCCAAACAATCGCCTGACACAGAACAACGCTCCAACAAATTCCAAACTAATATTGTGTGATATACGACACATTATAATGTAAAGGCATCAAACTGTAAAATTACCCAACGGCTGTCTATTTCAAGGGAATGTTATCGATTTGCGATATCAAATTACAGATTGCAGTATGCATTTATAAATCAACCACAAACAGATCCAGTGATTAGGGCATACATAGGTAGCAATGGCGCCGCAAAAGAGCTTCCTAGAAACCGGATACCGCAGTGGAGTCAAGCAAAAAATTCACATAGGGAAATATGTATAAGCTTTGCACACCAACAAACATCTAATGCAGACAACTTACCAATATTTTTCACCATAATGTGTTTCAATTCATCAATCTGTCCGTGTACCCTAGAAATAGCATCCACTTCCCGCGATTGACTGAAAAATACCATTTGCTGTGACAGCATTTTCGAGAACTCCGAGTTCATGGCATAAGCGATAGCTGTTGCCACTGTTAGGCCATAAGTCTGAATGAATTTCTGCTTAATATCTGCCAGAAACAAGAATGCTCTCGTCCGATCAAATTCCTAAAAATAAAAACGCATTCAAATGAGTAAAGCACATGCATATCTTAATCCTTACATCATCCGTAATGCACATGTAAATAATCTTATTCTCGCAAATATAGTGAATTAGATAGTTTCCATGCGAATAAGTGAGTTTATGATTCTCCAAAGATATCTTTGACATGATTTGCTCCGTGACCTCGGCAAAATTGCCAACGCATTCGGCGAATTTCGCCAGAACGGTAGTTCCCCGTGAGACTACACTGTACAAGATCGGCATTGTGATTCAGGAGTGTTACTGCAACGAAGCCTACATTCGTTAAAGAGAATAAAAAACAAGAAAAAGTTTATTGTTATCACTTCACTGATTAGCAAATATTACTCACCGAGTTGGCAAATTAAAACATCGAACACAAGGATGAATGCTCAATTGGATTCTTTGTTTTGTCTTGGATTATTTTTTTCTTTATTTACGTATTTCAACTTTTTGATTCAATGATGTGCCGAGACTCAAAGAATGATTTGCATTCTGTTCTTCTGCAAATAATCGAGTTTTACATATTTTTTGCAGCACACAACAAAGAAACGTATTCAAAATATAGCGGAAAAAATGAGTAATTTGATAAATAAAACTTATTTTATTTTTTCATTGGAACAAGGGAAAACGAAAAAAATGTCAACATCGGAGTCGGAAACGAAGACGAAGTAGGAAAACGACAGTTCACTTTTATGTTTTCTGTCAACGACTTTTTATGTATGCACTTTGAATGCAACTGTGTTTGAGTACAGTAAGAGCTATAGTTTTTATGGCAACTTTACAGAAAGAAAGTACCTAGGTTTTTGTTTTATACGGATCGGATCGTCTGGGATGTCTCGGACGCAATTCCGCAAGGGTGGGTTTTACTTGTGTAAAAATAAATAAATAAATAGATGCCGCAACAGGCGGTAGACACCCTAGGCCTAGCTACTCGCAACCATTCGTTTGTGTGAGTTTCTATTTTTTGGGGCGAATGGAAGGGACCTACAATTTTGTGCCGAGTCCGAACGGCTGAATTGAGAAGCTTTTTCAGGACAGTTATACTCTCGGATGTTTGTCAGACGTTCGCGAGAGGTGGCGCAGTAGAAAAAACCTTAAGATGTAATTTGTGTTTTTCCGGGGATCGAATCTGGGATCGATCAGTAATCCAGCACACTAACCACTGCGATACTGCACCCAAAAAATTTGTTCAATATCTTGTTTGGAATACGCAAATGTGAGGGCTAATTTTATTTGCTAACCCTATAATTTTGTATAATCTGGAATGTAGTGTATTCTATACAACTGTCAGTTGAAAACTGATGTGACAGGTTTTATTGGTTGCAACAAATTTGGCGCGGAAAACTCTGAAATAAAAAAAATGTGGGTTCAAATTTATAAAAATTAATAAATAAAAATAAATAGGTGGCGCAACAGGCCTAGCTTCTCGCAACCATTCGTTTGTGTGAGTTTTTATTTTTGGGACGAATGGAAGAGACCTACAATTTTATGCCGATTCCGAACGGCTGAATTCAGAAGCTTTTTCAGGACAGTTATAATCTCGGATGTTTGTCAGACGTTCGCGAGAGGTGGCGCAGGAGAAAAAGATGTAATTTGTGTTTTTCCGGGGATCGAACCTGGGATCCCTCGCACAGCGGTCCAGCACACTAACCACTGTTATTTAATTAATATACAAATTAAAAATGCGGACAGTATAAATTCATTTAGATTGTATCCTCTGAAAATAAAATAAAAATAATAAATAAAAGTTTCTATAATTAATTTAAAACTGAACAGTCCAATCATTTTCCCCGTTACTGTAATAGGTTTTCGTTCGAAATTATTTTCGAACATTTCTGGCGTGAATGACAAGTTGTCATAAATGGTGGCATAGGCAAAAAAATTGTTTTCATCGTCCACTCCGCAGTTGTAGCAACGATTTTGCCGTGCAAGTTTATTGGATTGTTTATAAATATACTAATTTTTATTAAAAACTTCCAAACGATAGAAATCACGTACATACTAAATTTGACTTATTTACTACCACCGAACAGTAATTATTCCCTAATCGGCATAATGAGTCTGTCTCAAGACAAGCGCGACCTTATTGCCGTTCTGAAGCTCATTAAGAAGTACAATCTTAAGCAAACTGAAGAACTACTTCGCCAAGAAGCAAATATAAAGGATGAAATTGACGCGGAGGTAAATGAAGCCGATTTAAGTCAGCTCCTGACAGGTGCTCTTGACGGGGAACATGCTACACCTACAGGTAGCGGAGGGGATCCAGAGTTGTACGAGAATGCTTTTGGTAATCTAAGAAATTTTGTAGAGGAGTCGCTAGACATATACAAACATGAACTTTCCCTGGTGCTCTATCCAATATTGGTGCAAATTTACTTTAAACTCGTATACAGTGGCTATGAGATACAGGCGCGAAAATTTGTCGAGAAGTTTGGACCCGGATTGGATAACTACTATCACGAGGATCTGCAGAACATTTTGTTAATCACAAAGAGGTCGCAGATGGAGAACAACGATCTAGTAACCGCAATGGAAAACGATAAATTTATCATTCGAATGTCAAGGGACTCGCATTCGTTGTTCAAAAGGCACATTCAGGACAGAAAACTAGAAGTTCTGTCGCAGATTGTAAGTAAGTACCTTCATTTCGATACATACGAGGGCACGGCACGTAGTAAAGCCCAATGTGATGCCACCGCGGGAGCTCTCACCGGAGAAGCGCGGCGACAAGACAATAAAGTGCGAGTGTACTACGGACTTCTCAAAGAAGTAGACTTCCAAAGTCTGACAACAACAACAACGAACCCACCTGCCGAGGAGGAAGACGAAAACGATCCCGATGCCCCCGATAGACCAAAGAAGAAGAAACCTAAGAAGGATCCTCTCTTTTCCAAAAAGTCGAAGTCTGACCCAAATGCCCCAGCTCATGACCGTATCCCACTGCCGGAGCTAAAAGATGCCGACAAATTGGAGAAGCTGAAGGCACTTCGTGAATCTTCCAAGCGAGTCGCTCTAGGCAAAGATTCTTTTCCTTCAGTGTGCTTCTATACCATCCTTAACGGCGCGAACAGCGTCAATTGTGCCGAGATCTCGGAAGACTCATCCATGCTGGCGGTGGGCTTCACTGATTCCAGCATCAAGGTTTGGTCGCTAACACCAGCAAAACTTCGCGAGATGAAAACCGCAGAATCACTCAAAGACATCGACAAGGACGCCGAGGATGTTCTAGTCCGTATGATGGACGATCGGACCGCTGAAACCTCTCGCACCTTTTTCGGACATAGTGGCGCAGTGTATCGCTGTGCGTTCGCACCGGAAAAAAATCTACTGCTCTCGTGTTCGGAGGACACCACCATCCGACTTTGGTCACTGCACACATGGACCTGTGTCGTCGTCTACAAAGGCCACCTGTTTCCCGTGTGGGACGTGCGTTTCTCTCCTCATGGTTACTACTTTGCAACGTGCTCCTATGACAAAACTGCTCGCCTATGGGCCACAGATTCGAACCAACCTCTGCGCATCTTCTGTGGTCACCTCGCTGATGTCGATTCTGTTCAATTTCATCCCAACTCGAATTACATAGCAACAGGGTCCAGCGACAGGACTGTGCGTTTGTGGGATGTGCTCACTGGCCAGTTGGTACGATTGATGACTGGCCACAAGGGTCCCATATACAGCTTGGCGTTCGCCATATGTGGTCGCTACTTGGCTTCTGGTTCTTCCGATCATCAGGTGCTCATCTGGGATCTGTCACATGGCCAGCTGATTGCTTCGTTGTCCAAACACACTGGTTCCATACACACCATGTCCTTCAGCCGAGATGGAAATATTCTCGGTGTTGGCGGGTTGGATTGCTACCTCACCCTCTGGGATTTCTCCAAACTTACCGAAGACTATTTGGCGGCTCAGAGTGGACACAACGCATCGCACAATCCAGAGATCAACGATGGTACGGAATACCTCCTGCGCGCGTTTCCAACGAAATCATCACCGTTTCTTACACTGCACTTTACACGCAGGAATCTTCTGCTTGCGGTGGGCGTGTTCAAGGCATCGTAACATACAATAAGTTAGTAGTTTTCTATCTCATTACCCATTTGAATTTGACCCCTGCCGTAGTAATAGTTATTAAATTCCATTCTAAAACGCAAACGATGTTTTTTTTTTCTTACTGAAAGCTTTTTGGGAGTTTTCAATAATGGTCAAAAATAGTCACCGAAACACTGGTTTACCCATTGGCAGACTGTTGGAGTTGCATTTTAAAGTGTATGGAAACGCTGCAGCTCTTAGCCAAAACACCTTTTCCAGACTCCAAAGAAACCCCTAACAGAGAAGAAAAAAAAGAGCACACAGCTCAGACAGCATTTTTCATGAAAGCAGTATAGGGTAATAACTCATTTCAATAACTCTTCAAAGGTGCTGGCAAATCCAAATGTCGCATTTTTCATAAATTCTATGATAAATCCAAATTTTTCTGATTTATTTTGGTTACTCTCTTTTAATGTCTAATCTAACTAATTATTATATTCAACGCTTAGGCATTCTTCGCCAATGTTGCTGGGGGAAGTCTCAATCATCTGGTCATTCGATTCACTGTAAAGAAAAAAAAAAGTCTAATTAAACAGATTGGCTAAAGATTACATATACTTACCTATCCAAAGATGGTTCATTGCTAAACATTTCAGTCGGAACAGTTGGTGGAGCTCTCTCCGGCACCAGTTCCATTATTGACTGTCTCGACTGCAAATGTCGTTCAACCTCCTCTGCTGTCATATGACCTTCCGGTTGAGCACTTGTGTTGTTTTTGGGTGTTTCGGCCTTCGCTTTTTGAACAACTTTCTTCTTTCGACCACGTCCCGATCCGGTGCCTGTTGCGGCTACTTCTATTTTTTTCCTAAAATCGCAACAAACTGCCATTACTAAGTTTCGCTAAGCCGCATTCTATACATTACTTTTTAGGTTCTTTAGCTTCTTCATCGGATGATTCTGTTTCTTCGCTTTCAGAAGATGTTATCTCTGGCTTCTCATACTGCAGCAACCGATCCAAAAGGAATGAGCGATCACGAGAAACTTTCAACAAGCGCCGTTGACTGGAACGCATGGCATCTTGGAAGAATTCGTTTTCCTAACAGGAATTTGCAATCGAATGGGTTTGAACATTGAACTCAACTACTTACGTATATTAGAAATTTCAATTTGCGCTTCAAATAGCGATATTGGGTTTTATAATCCACGGGATTATTGAAATTATCCTGCCCTCCGTCTTGGCTATCTTCGGAACCCGATTCACCATCATTGGCGTCATTGTCCTCGTCTTGATTTTGAGACGAAGCTGCCTGTTCATTTGCCAAACTGCGGCAATACCAACCATCTAGCATATTTGAGTCCTGCAGGTTTAATGATTTCTTAAAACACTTCTTTAAAAACAAATAAACAAAATTGTGGTCCACCGTCCACCGAACCAATTTTATGTGTAAACCGAACTGTATCACCGATGAGGTTATTTGATAAAAGTGGTAATGATGGTAATGATGTTTTCGGAACTGTTTGCTTAGAAAATTATTTTAGTGGATAGACTTCCTACTGTCGTGTAGGTAGGTATTTAACTAGAAAAGTACCTACTTATACATTTTACCCTATTAACTTCGCACTGAAATCTGGGTTGAATTTTTCAACTGCGACATCTTTCCTGAGAAAGTTTCTCAATTCAGCAGTTCGGAGTCGGTATAAAATTGTAGATTTCCGTAAGTTTAATTTTAGTCATCGATTAAGCAAATTCTGTGAATATATCCGATAGAATTAAAAAAAATTGATTTTCAATTAGGTATGGACTTGCATTGTCGCTATCTTGATATACTGTCGCAAACGCGATATAAAAACATTAGTTTATTAAAATAGGGTTACTGAGCAACTTTGACGCATAGAAATTTCAACTGAGCATTCAGCCATGACTTAAACAAGTGGTCTGTAAGTGGCATTGAAATAAAAGCTAAGCTACCACCACCAATCAACGCCCCAGGAACATCGAGAACACCTAAATTCCTGATTATGTAACTCATTTTTGTTTTTATAAAGTTTCTTCAGTCATTTGTAAAATATTTCGTAATTTGTGAATTTCAGTTTGCTTCTGTTATGCCCAAAACACATGTGCAGAAATTCTGAATGCTTCACTGCATGCAGTACTGCAGATGAAACACATGTGCAGAATTCAATTTGCAGCGGTTGCTGTCAATGAGGGGAATAATATGTGAGTGAAACAAAGACGACAAATAATTCCCGTCTCTCTTTTCCTCGTATGCATCAGTAGCTGAATTTAAAAATTCGATGCTGCCAAGTCTACTTAATTTATTTCACTGCGTTGCTATGCAGTGGATTTAGAAATAGAGACATGTTGCAGTGCTGCGGTGGCTGCAGAATTTACATTTGTTTCACCACATAAGAACATGTGTATTCTAATCCTGCTGCGCAGTGAATTCTGAACGTGTGTTTTGGGCATTAAGTCGTTTTTTATTTTTTTATTTAAAAAATAAAGTTAATTTATTTTATTAAAAAATTACAAAGCTCGTAGTAGCTTATTAGCTGCCAAAAGCAATTACAAATACCGCCGTCAAAAAGTGACCCAGCCTAGTTCAAAACTGCTCAGCATGTAAACCACGCTGCCCCAGTCTCCCCTAAAAACGAGAGAAAAAGAAAACATCAACAATCAAAATATGGACAAGAAAGATTGCAACTCAAAATGTGGATTTAGGAAGAGACACTGGGACCAGAGTGGGACTGCTGAAATGCTACAGTGCACGTAAGGAGTTGTGCACTGCCACTGATTCGCCGCTGGAACTTGAATCGTCCCTTGCCACTAAAAGGGCAAGCACATCCACTACGTCCTGCAAACGACTGGAACTTGCTGTTGCTGCAGAGCTTGCCAACAATAAACAAAGCATCTGAAACTAAAATGTATTTCTTATCACTTGTAAACTATTTTATTATGCATATAGGTGACTTTTCCTCGTCTTTTATCAATTTAAGAACTAATTGACTGCCTGCAAA
The DNA here is from genome assembly GCA_955612985.1 of Cheilosia scutellata. Taxonomy (NCBI): domain Eukaryota; kingdom Metazoa; phylum Arthropoda; class Insecta; order Diptera; family Syrphidae; genus Cheilosia; species Cheilosia scutellata. Next base: position 6,123,359 of record OY015313.1, read on the forward strand.
TTTTTTTGGTGAAGACTATATAGGATTGCAAAAAAAAAACACGCCTATTGTTTTCTGAGGACCTCTCCGTCAACGTCATTTGATAAATTGGTCACGTGGTCAATCTAAACTAAAGTAAATAAATAAACAGGTTCGTATAGGCATTCAAGACCGAGTCCGAATAGCTGAATTGACAAATTTGTCTAGCGTTGCAATCCCGGATGATTGCCTGACATTTGTAAGAGGTGGCGCAGTGGAAAAAACCTTAAGTTGCTAATCTGTCGGAACGGAAAGTTTTCCGATTTCATATGAATCGGAGGATTTTTGCTTCGAGGGTATTCTTTTGAATACACTGGCGTTTTGCTTTTCAGTACGATTAAGTGCGTTTTTAGTGATATTTTTGATAGTATAATGTCGATTTAAAATGTCAGGTTCTTTAATTTTTTTCACTTTATTTTCAATTTTAATTTTCTTTTACAAAAATGGTTGCTCGTTCGTTTTCAATCACTTGTCCAGAATGCCGGAAACCATCATCGCTTTTTTTCAAGATGGAGATTCTGACAATTTAACCTTAAGGGCGTGTGGTGAGACAGGTAATGTAAGGCTTCGTTTACATTATTACCGACTTTACAGTTTATATTATTACCGACTCTACAACTCGGCCATTCTGACAATTGATCGACCACGATCACAAATCTGCATACCTCAAATTATAATGTCTTTACTTAGTTAATACATGTTTATGAAAACTCAACGCACTATATAATTCAAATATTTCTTAAAACTATTTGTGTTGCTTTCCTGTCTTTGATTGCTCAACAAATTTTCAGTTACTAGGCAATTCCACCTTTCCAGAGTTTAATATGTCGTGACTCAATTACCCCATCGTATGGAAGTTGCGTAACCTGGCAATTCTCAATATCTTTAATGACGTATCTGTCATTTGGCAACTCTTTGTGAACAACGTAGGGACCCTTGAACTTTGGAATGAACTTTTTATTTGAACCGGCGGAGCTGTCAACGTTCTTTACTACTACGTAATCGCCACATGAGAACTGTTTGGCAGGTGTGTTATGACTCTGAAAATACCTCTCGTTACGGTGCTGAGACTCGAGTATGGCCGCGCCGGCTTCAAGTCTTAATTTTTCTAAGTCACGTCCATGAAAGCCGTTTTTGTCTTGTACGAATTCGGTCAGTGGATCGACCATAATCCCTCTCTGTTCCACACCAAAAAGTAAACAGGCGGGTGTCTTACGGGTCGAAGAATGAATGGAGTTATTTAATGCAAATTCAGCTCTTACTAGTTTAGCCACCCAGTCCGAATGCTCTAATGGCTCACTCAATTTACTAAGCATGGGTGTTAAAACGCGATTGACCCTTTCAACCTGACCATTCGCCTGGGGAGATCCTACAGCTACCTTTATGTGGTTTATATTGTTATCCAGCAGAAATTTGCTAAATTCCAGAGATGTAAAACAAGTTCCACGGTCAGAAACTATTCTACGAGGTCGGCTATAATATTGGAAGTATTTTTTTAAGCACTCAATAACTTCCTTCGTGCTGGTGGAGTTTACTGGATAAAGCTTCACATATTTTGTGAAGCTATCAACTATTACTAGCAAGTGTTTCCTTTTAGAACGTATAGAAGGCAATGGTCCTAGATGGTCGATATGAATCGTGTCAAAAGGCACTGGCTCTTTGGGGATACTAAATAGGTTCTTTTGGTTTACTCGTACAGGGGCTGAATACATAATGCACTTTATGCAATTTTTTATAAATTTTTCTACCTTTAACTTCATTTCAGGAAACCAGTAATGACTTCTTATCTGGCTATACGTCTTATTAATTCCTAGGTGACCAATCTTCTCATGACTGGACCTAATCACATTATCTTCCATTTCTTTTGGCACATAAAAGCAAAGGCCGCCTTTGGAATCCTTTCGGTAGACTATCCCATCGTTCAGGTCATACCATTCCAATGACCCCTTTTCTAGTTGGTCGCGAAGTTTAACTATATCAGGGTCTCTGCTCTGTGTTGCGCACAACTGGAACTCAATGTCATCTTCACTAATGCTGCAAATCACCTCACAGCGACTCAGCGCGTCTACGTGTCCCATATTGCTCCCACTCCTATGCTGAACTACATAGTCGTAATTTTGCAATTCTAGAGCCCATCGGGCTATCCGAGGGTTCAACGTTCTTTTGTTAAGAGTAAGGGTCAATGAGTTACAGTCAGTAATTATCTTGAAAGGAATTCCTTCCAAATACACTCTGAAACGCCGGAGCGCATAAATTATCGCAAGGGTTTCCAATTCGAAGCTATGATATCGACTCTCAGCATTAGTAGCTCGCTTGGAGAAATAAAACACTGGGTGGAACTTTCCATCAGACTGTCGCTGCATCAGGACTGCGCCATACCCTGAAGCACTGGCATCGCAATGCAGCTCGGTATCTTTTTTGGGGTCATATATAGACAATACCGGAGACTCAACCAATTTCCTCTTTAGGTCATCAATGGCACCCAGATATTTCTGGTTCAGCTTGACTTTACTATCCCCTTTTAACATATCATACAACGGTTTCGCGATGCGCGAGAATTGGGGAACAAATTTCCGAAAATAAGCACACAGGCCTACGAAAGATTGCAACTGCTTATGGGTTTGTGGTATTGGATACCTCGCTATGACCTCCTTGTGGCGATCGTTTGGTGCAATACCTTTACTACTAACACTGTAACCCAGGTATTGGATTTCGCCATAGCAAAATTTACTTTTCGAAAGGTTAAGCTCAAGTCCTTGCTTCGCCAAGGCCTCTAAAACCGATTTCATCAACTTGAAATGTTCCGGGAGATCTACCGATGCTAACAATATATCATCCATATAGACAATTATGAGACCTTTATCGACAAATTCTTTCAGGATAAATGTTATAAATCTTTGGAATACAGACGGGGCATTCTTGAGACCAAAAGGCATTTTTACATATTCAAACTGTCCATTAGGAGTGACAAAGGAAGTGAATTTAATTGAGTCCTTTGCCATTCTCACTTGGTGAAACCCACTCTTTAAGTCTAGCAAAGTAAAATATCTCTTCCCTCCCAAATACTCCAAGCAATCTTCGATCAACGGCAAAGGATAATTATCTCTAATGGTGATCTTATTTAAGTTTCTGTAGTCAATACACATCCTAATATCTCCATTCTTTTTTTTCACTAATACTATAGGCGACGCGTAAGGAGAATTACTTGGTCTTATAACTCCTTCTTTTAACAATTCACTAGTGATTCTATGCGTTTCGGCTTTGTCTTTATAAGATAGCCTACGTGGAGAAGAATATACAGATTGGTCAGAAGAAAGTTTTATACTCATTTCAAACAAATTTTCATTTTCTTCCTTAGGGAAATTTAGGTAATGATCCTGTATTATCCTACGAACCTCTGCTAAATCAGTTTTTGATAGTAAATGATTTATATCCCAATTATCAATGCCTTTGTTATAATCCCCAATATCAATTTGGAATATGTCACAACTGTCGTGATTCAAATCATCACCTTCTAGTAGACACTCGCTGGTATTTTGACAATTTACTATGTTAACTAAACACTGAGGCACTTCAATAGGCAATGGTTCACTAGACAGTTCCCTACCTTTGCGATTAACTTGGTCGCCACTAACCAAACACTCGGAAAAGACTTCAATAGGCAATGGCACTTCAATTTCAATAGGCAATGACTCACTAGACGATTCACTATTTTGGCGATCAGAAAACAATTTAACCGGCAATACCCTCTTCCCAGCACCGGAACGAGAATCTAATTCTAATTCATTTCTATTGATGTCCTTACAACAACATTCAATAAAGTTTCTTCCAATTTCAGTATGCCTATTACTGGGGTTATGTATTCTATTTTCTTTTGTTGAACAATCAATCTCTATAACTTTGCTTGAGGCTTGAGAAATGTAAGGCAAACGAATATTTATGTCCGATTCTTTTATTTCGTTATTTAAATAAGTGTCACAATCGCTCATATAAAATTTTATGTTGAATAGACGAAGAAAATCCCGACCTAAGAGTAAGGTTCTCGGCAGTAGGTGGTTTTCGACTACAATTAGAGAGATTTCGTTAGTCTTATTAAATATCGTTATCTTACATTTAACTTTACCGAATGTTTTGATTTGTTCACCGCTTAGTCCATAGTAGTTGGGTTGGACATGCGTATAAAGGCAATTATCGGACGGGATACAATTTTTTGTGACAAAACTGACCGGACTACCACTATCAATTAGAGAATTACACATTATTACTTTCTTTCTCAAGCCTCGACATAAAAAAACAACACTTACATTTTCATATGTTTCAATCTGCTTCATATCGTCTTCTTCGCCCTTTACCACATTCACCCGGCTGGGCGGCTGCTTGCAGTCTTTAATTATGTGGTCTTTCCCGCCACATCGAAAACATGATCCACTTGTTCGCTTAGGTTTTGGGCATTGAGTTGAAATGTGCCCATACAGCGAACAATTGAAGCAACGCACAAGGGAGGCGGACGTGGATGCCGACACTTGGGCTGATTGCCTTTGATGTGAAATTGTCACTGGAATGCTGTCACTGTTCCGTCTCTTATCGTAGATAAGAAGAAGCTCCTGAAGTTCTTCGATGCTTTTGGCTGTGTACAATATTGACGTGTACGCACTTCGGTCACCCAGACCTTCAATTATCGTACTGATGATGTCCCTCTCGTCTATAGTTGCTTGTGCTGCGATCTCTTGCATGGAGAGCATGTAGCTTACAATATTTTCTCCTTTGACACGATGCCTCTTCTGCAGCTGCTTGTACACGTCGTTTGTTGTGACGTGACGTTGAAATTGTTTGCGCAAGGCAGACCTCAATTCTTCGAAATTATTTGCCGATGACGTTCGGAGAAATACAGCTGCTGTACCGGTTAGCAGGCGCCGCATAGCCATATACTTAAAGTGGTCTGTACAATGGCTCAGTTTTACAGCACTTTCGAAGTCACTAATCCACTTTTCGATGGAGTATGCGTCGTCTCCGGAGTATTTGGGTACAATTGACTCCAGGTCGGTAATAGTGAGCCGCTGTAGATCCATCACAGAAGAGTTTTCCAAAGCCTTAAGCTCCTGGCGCAGCTGTAAGACTTTCTTTTTTTTCTCCAGCTTCGAGATGATGTTGTCGAGATCCTCCTCACCTTCATCATATGTCAGGCTAGCAATAGCATCGTCTTTTAATGCTGTTGGAACACTAGCACTATTTAATGCAGCAGCAACATCGGCTTCGGCTGATGTGACGCTGACTGGTCCATTACCAGCGCCGTCGTCGTCTTCTACTTTTTGAGCAGACTCGCCATGTAAACGTCCGCTGTCTTCCTCAGCAGTTAGCAAATTACGCAATTGGATCACTGTTGCTGTTGCCGAATATGGGAGTCCAGCGTCGTCTAAAGCACGGGCCAAATCTCCACGTGTCACTCTTTTTTCCATTTTTTGTTTTTACGCACCTTGGTAGTAATGTCAGTGTGGAATCCCACTTCTGATGTTATAATGTCGATTTAAAATGTCAGGTTCTTTAATTTTTTTCACTTTATTTTCAATTTTAATTTTCTTTTACAAAAATGGTTGCTCGTTCGTTTTCAATCACTTGTCCAGAATGCCGGAAACCATCATCGCTTTTTTTCAAGATGGAGATTCTGACAATTTAACCTTAAGGGCGTGTGGTGAGACAGGTAATGTAAGGCTTCGTTTACATTATTACCGACTTTACAGTTTATATTATTACCGACTCTACAATAGCCTCATATGTATTTTCTTCCGATATGCTCCGACAGGAATTGGATGCGGACTTAGTTTACGATTTGCAGTGAAGTAATAAATGAAAGCAATAAAGAAAAAAACGTTTTAGCAATGTAATTGTTGTTTTTACTGCTTAAATTTGTGTTTCCAGGGAAAAAGCTAACGAAAAAACAAGCACAACTAAACCAGAAATCCGAGCGTCCCCAATAACATATAATATCAAAGAAAATAATGAATCATAAGCAAACATAAATTATTAATTATATGCCGGTATATAAATTAAAATAAATGTAATTTAATAACTAAGAAAAAGTTAAATAAATAAACAAACAAACAAATAATAATTTGTTAGTTTCTTGTGCAAGTCTTGACACTCAAATCCTTTATAAATTGCCGTTTAGTATGCGGGGTTAAATTAAAGGTTGCCTCATAAAACGAACGGTTTAAAAATGCAAGTTCGAAATATATGCACATCACAAATCAAACAGACCCAATCCAACTATGGCACCGGCAATACAGTTCGTTTGACAGCTTGCAAAATGAAGTCACATGGCTACCTGCTGAAATCTTGCTGAAGAAAACTCATTCAGCAATTAACAAGACAAAAAAAAAAGTTTCCACCACCACAGAACGATTTCTTGTTGTAGGAGGATTTACTACTCACTTTGTAGTTGCCGTTCCTCTAGTTAGTCTGCTATTAAATCGAAACAAATTTATCCCCTAATTATTTGCTAAATATCGAACAAACAAATAAAGTCATCTGTATCGGAAATTTTTAAATTGTGTGTCCAAATCGAATACAAAAAAATGTGATCCAACGACAATGAACTTCCTCTCTCAGTCCAAAATAAAAATGTCAAAAATTTTTCTCTCAGTGACACAGATTTTTATTTCTATATCGACGAAGAATTGATTTTGTGCCTAGCTCTTATTGTGTTAATAAATTTTACAAAAACTCGTGACAAGACTTAAATTGTTAGTTTTTATTCGAAATTAAACAAAAAAAATGCATTCACTTAGCTGGACAACGAGGCTGATCTCTCGGGCGCTCCGCAATGGTTTTTCCACATTACTAGAGCCAACTGCGGCCAGCAAATCCCGACCACATTTTGTATCTGTCGTCTGTGGATTTCCCAAGGATTTCCTCACATCCAAATACAAGCCCGGCAAGTATGGAGAAGATTCCTGGTTCAAGGCGTCCACATCGACAGCTGACGTTTTGGGTAAGTAACTCAGAGTTATGAATATTTTCCATAAAATAAAATCCATTTCGTAATCGCATGAGTGGTATTATTTTATTTTTTTTTTTTTCTTATAATTTGAAAGCAATCTGCGCATTAGATGCGACTGTGAGTTGCGTGCTAAGAGGATTTTCTAGTTAATTTTGGAAAAGTTTCCCTAGGATTAAGTTTTGGTAGGTACCGAGGAATGTGATATGTTTATGGAGCAGGTCATTACAATTGAGGGCAAGATATTAATCAAGCTTGAAAGTAATTTTTGGAAACCAGTTTGTCACGAGAAATGCATGAGTTTTTATTAGCATTGCCTAGAGACAGCTCTAATAATATATCGCAGCGTCCAGCCACAGGCTATGTAAATTAGAAGAGGTGCTGCGATCAGTTCTCATATTTAGAATCGAACTGCCTCTGAAGGTGCAAAGTACGCACAGTATTTTATGGGTTTGTTTTTGTTGTACGAGTTTAGTGCAGTGATTTGCTGGTAGATTTTTTTTGTGTGTAGCTATAAAAACATACAATTCGATTCGCTTTTGTAGGGTAGGTTTTCACAATTTCAGCTGTGTAAGGGATGAGTTGACATAACGTGGAACGATTTGAAGCCTATAAATAAGCGTATAGGGTTGGTTCATTAAAACAAATGCAATCATGCTTCTTCATATTACATATTTAGATCGTGCCATCGATTTGGGTATGGTTCAATTGCAATACGTATCATAGACATGGGAGAAAATAATATAATATAAATGTACCTACTTTATTTTATTGTAGGTACCTAGGTTTCTTTTATTCAGTTCATGCTTACATAAGTTAACATAATTGCTGCTGGAATCTTCAATGTAAACTTTGGAACTCGCTCTTTGGAGACATATTTCAAAGTAATCACGGATCTAATATATTGTAAATTCTGACGACTCCACTTGTCAAAACTATCAAGACTTTTTAGCTAACTAATATCTAATTCGTAGTCATAGTTGCAGTTAAGAATACGCCTTCAACATCATAAACCAATAAGCTCTAAAAGTAATCAGCCTAGTTCAAATTTTAAATACATTCATAAATCAATTTCGTTAATCACACGTTGAATTTATTAAAGGAAATGTTTCAAAGTGTTGGTTTATCGCTGGACGATACTATTTATTATTGGCTCCTGAGGTCGTGTGAATAAGAGCCATTTGATTATTATCTGTGGTGTTCCCTGATAGAAAAACAAACGTCCGCAATACCTCATATACAACTGCTTATATACGACCGCTCTTAATGATGCCACTCCTATCTTAGAGGATATGCATCAACTAACACATTTTGTATATCTTGTGAAATTTTGATATTTTCTTTTTCATTTAAAACCAGTTCACTACTCATACTTTGCTATCGATGTTTGATTAGGTTTTACAACGATACGATAAATTTCAGTTTTCCCATTCGTAGGACTATTACTTTCCAGTCGGTTATATTTGTTCTCTTATCCTAATTGTATCCGACGTCAACTCTTTGCCGCCCTACCTGATTGTACCATGATCCAGTTTACCTGCTTTCTTATCAGATAAATGTTTTTCTTTTATAATTTTTTTCATTTTGTGTTTACCACATCTATTCACGCATGTGTGTTAAATAGTGGAAATTCTACATTGAACGCGCAAATACTTTTCTCTCTTGCTCATGGCAGCAAGCCATCAATACGGCTTATGTGCTTAATACTAGTATTTACTATAGAATGCATCTCACTCAGGTACATCTATTTGTATTACTATGAGAAGATTTCCTGATTTGCATGTGATCACGACATTAATTTTGTACATACGTTTGAGGTACCACTTAATGCGTGTAAAGGTTAATTATATAATTTGATTTGTTAGCATAAAGCAATGTCTGTCGTCTGTCATGAAAGCAATGTTTTCGTAACTGACTGGTTTTAAAAATAGAAACCGACAATTTTAGTTGAGGACAGAGGTAAAAGCGGAATGACCATTTGTTTTATGTGGTCATAAATAGATTTGTAATTTTAGAAATCCAAAGGAAAATAATTGCTACTTTTGTTCTATGGTTTTTAATGGTATAAAATTCTGTAGAAAACAAAATAAGTCTCTTCTCTAAATGGTTCTCTGGAAGTTTAAACTACACTTTTGGTTTAAGCTTCAGTTCAACAATTAATTCGATTGCACAGAATAGTTTAAACCTTGAACAGAGTTCATTCTGTAGTTTAAGTTAAACGACAGTATTCTGCCGTTTAAGCCTCATATCACTTGACACAGTGACATTTCAATTTCAAAGCTTCCGATTCTCAAAAACACAAATATTTGACGTTATTTTGCGTGTTGTTTGACAGAAAAAAGCTGAGTACTGTACAACCTAATTCTATTCAAAAAATTTAGTTAATCTGAGTTCAATTGAACTGATGTTCAGATAACATTGTCAAACCGGACGAACTTCCAATTTAAACTTAAGTTGAGGTTCAGTTGAACTTTAGTTTAAACTTGAACTTCCATCTTTACTCAAAATTAACGAAGCCCTACGATGACCGAATAAAAAATTCTTTTTAATAGAATTGTATCCTTGCAGTCAAACGAATTTAAACAAATTTAATTGAAATGAGTTACAATTGATTTGTTTTATTAAAACCGCCATTGTAAAAAAAGTATTACTGTTTATTTGGACTTTGATGACTGTAATGTGTTAAGTATCATGTTGACATATTGAATCAATTAAGTTAATTTTTGCAAATTAGCTTTGAATGGTAAATTCAAACTTCGAACTTCTAGCTGAAAAATTAAATATCGTCACTTTCGTATGCTTGAAACCGGTCGTCCAAATTTACACCCGAAGCCATTTAAAATAATGAGCTAAACAAACTATAACGATTACATTACGGCAGCTAAACCTGATTGCAACGACAATTAATTATTAAAAGAATATAAATTGCACATTAATTAAGCGCTCTAACTAAGTTCGTGCACTTTTCTGAACCCAGCATACGTGTGTAGGCAGATCAAACTGAGATGTTCGATCATAGTTCTTCACATAGTAAACTAACTCTCGGCTTTTAGTGATGTAATATTTGCCGAGCCGCCAATCGTAGTAAAGATTCGTTTAGATGATAGACTGTTTAATTTGTTGTCATCGGCATCACCTCGCTCGCTCGTCGTTGTTACTGTTTGCTTGGAAATTGCGACGCCGATTTTGAATCGGCAAATTCTTGTCTGTATTGTAATATAAACCCAAACCGCCGCCGCGACGCCGTCGACTGAAAGCACTAAAAAGGAAACAGCCGAATAAATTTTAAGTCACGTGAATGTAGATTTGCGGTCTTGTGATTCCCACAAAAAAAAGAGCATGTAAACAATTTTGTACTTGCGAGACAAACGAATCAAGATACATACAACTCAAGTCATTATATCTTGATAATTTCTCATTAGGGTTATGTTACTTCTCGAATTCAACAGATCGAGTAAAGATGCCCATTTTCTGCTCTAATGGTCCCGCTTTCCTGCTCTAGTCCATTAGGTAATATGAGTTCGCTGCTTGTTTTGAAAATTCCGTCAGTGGGAATGAAATTTTTGCTTGGCAATCTGCCAAAGCTCGTGATCTCACTAATTTTTACTTTTTGGATAAATATACGATCAGTTATGTATAGAAGAGAAATTTAATGTGCATGGGTTATTTTTAAACATTTTCGGAGGCAATGCAACAATTGTTTTTGTATATTTTGCTTTTGCACATTGGAACAAGTGGACGTTTTATTTAAGAAAATAAAATAAACATGTATTTTTACAATTTTGTAAAGCGTATTTGTTGACAAATATTTATCGATGAAACATAACAAAGTAATCGTTCTTTTTTGAGACTGATGTGTCTGCTTAAGTAGGCAGACAGACGGCCTAAATAAGAACGAAATATATTCGTATGTGTGGTAAAATGATTACTGACGAAGCTGATAAGCCATTTTTGGTTTTACGATACGAAATGTAACGATGCACGACTAATTATCGCGTTCCACAAAAATGTCATTGCATTGTCTCAAGTTTCTTGTCATAAGGAATTAATTGCTGTGCATGCATCCATCCAATCAGACCGTCCATTTAAGTGAACTCGAGCTAGTGTCATAATTGAACTTGCTCATTATTATGATTAGCGCTGTTCAAACCTTTAACTTTTGTAAAGTAACTCAAATTAACTGGCAAACAATTTGCGCTTATATTAAGTACCTACTTGGTAGTATGATAGTTGAGCTTAAGTTTACTTTATTTATACTGTCAACATCAAGCTCATTATATTATTATATTCCCGTTTGTCATTGTTGTTTTCCTGACATTATTTAACGAAAAAAAAAAAAAACAGTTTACAACTTTAGATTTGACTCGATTTATGACTTGTGCCGAGCAAGATACAGACAAACTAGATTAAAAAGCAATCCTGATTGTACGCTCAACGCAGCGGATAAATTAAAATAAAAACCAGAATATTGACTTTTTGAAGCGGGGAAACATGCTCCAGTTTCAAATAAATTGAAATGGTGAAATGTGAGACATAAATCGAAGTTATTTTTTATAGTTTTGGCTCCAATGATCTTCTGATGATTTGATGCAATTAAAACACGTTTACTTCATCATTGCACTACGCTTCGTTGGTTCTTTGACAACATCTTCAGGGGTATTCGTTTGTTTAAATGTCATTGTTATGCCAATGTTATTATAATTTTTAGAATATTGCAGCTTGCCAGAATGGCAGCACAAAACACAATATTTTTGAAATATCATAAAAGACATCACTAATTTAAAATATCACAGTTTTAAAATGGTTTTATGGCAACCAAATACATAGCTCGCGCGAAGTAGTTCTTAAAAATATCTTGTTATTTAACTTTGGTTATTTTTGATGACACCAAGAATATAATTTTGCTCGCATCAAACAGGTAGTGTTAATCATCATATCATTGCAGTGGTAAGGGCCGAGGTTGCGTGGATGTATTGATGTAGAAAGCTACAATTTTAGTATGTGCCAGGTCGAATAAGTTTTGGAATTCAACTCATGCCAGAATGGAAAGGTTGTAATTATAGTTTCGCATAAGTCCCGTTTTTTCCATGTGTGTTAAATTTTGTACGGTCTTTGAAAACCCTTCTCATAATAGTTATCATCTTGGATGTTTGTCAAATGCTCGCGATGAAAAACTAACGGGGACATACATACAAAGACTAAATTATGTGAGAGGTTCGCCTTGAACGAATGTCGGAATGTGTTCGGGTGCTCTAAAGGCTCATCTAAAGTTTCGGGAAAGAGAATTACGTTTACTATAGGACGAGTAAGTAAGCCGTTTTCAAGGAGAACATTCCTTCGTATACTCAATTAACGAAGTCTTCCCGTTTTCAGTTTAACCTTTCCTCTCTAGTGGATACAAAGTCACCTGCCTTGCAATAAGAACTGGGTCGAGTCCATTTGGAGCTGTAAAAATTGCAACTCAAACTCAAAATCAGCTGCTGCTATCTGTTAATAAGGTTTACTTTGAAGTTAAATGACGGAACTTTAGTTGAGTTTTCGTTGGATGTTGGATGTTGGAGAAAACATCAACTTCGTTAACCACAACAACCTTCTTGAAATTACGTAGTGCTAATTCGAACTACACTACCTATTTATTATCAGACATCTTTAAGTGCTTCTTTGAACATCAGTCATCAGTCATTAGGCTCTGATATAGTTTTAAAAAAATGTCCCGGTATAATGGGAGGGATAATCGGTAACTTCCGAAGATTTGGCACAGAGAGTTAACTTAAGGCTTAAGAGTGTTTAATTCCTCGAGCGTCGGTATCTCCTCTGAAAAAAACCTCAAGATGTAATTTGTGCCTTTTCCGAAGTCTATTCATTGTCAGCTGTCAAATTGTAGGTGTTGCTTGAAATAGTATTTCAAATGTCAATGATCCATTAGGAACTGTTTTCACTTTAATATATTGATAATAATTTATTACTGCATAATATATCTACCAACAAATTGCACTCGAACAAAATTGTAATTAACTTATGAATGTTAAATAACAATATTTATTTCTACAATTGTGTTTCTCGCCCTTTTAGCTTCATATAGCCGGTTTTTTTGTTATTCTAAAAATGCTTCCGTATTTCATATTTATGTAGGTATATAACTCATCATCGAACATCTAAAACAGGTTTTGCCATTCATTGGTGTGAGGTGAACACATGACCATAAATGAAGAAGTATCAACAACAGACGATGCTTATCGGCTTTATTAATCTTTTCTTTTTTAGCATTTTGGCAATTATATTCATAAAGCCAGAAAAGTCAAAAGAGCAAAACAAGACGTACCTAAAAAGCCATGAACTGTTGATAATTCTAAAATATGTTCAATAAAATCGCACGTGGGGTGATTGATTCTGATAAATTTTTTGTATAGAGCCATCATAGTTGATACATAAAAATGTTTTTAAATTAAAATCGCGTCACATTTGTTGAAAATACATAATTGGTTGATTTCAATCTTATTTCGATTTCAATTTTACAATTTGCGTTTAATTATGGACTTCTATAAAAAGCATTCAATAAACTAATCTTTCGACTAAAATTTGCTATCTATTCTCTTATCTTATTGCACAAAAAACCTAATGCCTTAGACTTAATGAATTGAAATATAAATGGTACTACTTTCAATGGCCGAGAGTGATATGTGTTTGTTGTATATATGCAGCTCAATCGAAAGTCACACTATCTGATTTGGTTGTCCCCTTCAGCCTTACCCTTGAAAATTGCTACTATCAGCAATTGATGTATTTTTTTTCTCTTAATTAGTAGCATAGTGTCAAAACAAATTAATTGACCACAAAATAAAATAAATTAACTATACATACATACATATCTGTTGTCGGAACGGAACATTTGAAGTGAACTGTTTTTTCCAATACTTTATTGATTGTTGATTTTTCTTTGCATTTTGAAATTGAATTAATTTTCTATATTACCAACGATAGTTGATACTGTTTGAATTGTTATGCAGCTGTTATTGATAATCAACTTTTCCAGTAGAAAGAGGGTGTGTCTGTCCCCCAGTCAACGAACTGTCTTCGGATTTCCATACTTGAATGGGTAAGTATTGGAAATGTTCCTCCCATCTGCGTCCTAATGGAATATAAATAACATCACAAGTTTTTCGTCGCCTAACGATGACAATCGATAATAGAACTACATGACTACAGCTTGAGGCGCACATATACGAGCAATAGCAATGACGTAAAGGTCGTCAGCTAAATTCTACCTCGAGTAAGCAAAAAAATAGACAAAATGTGTTTTGTTATTTATGCTATCGCGTTCGATGAGCCCCGACATAACAGCAAGCTGGTAGCGACAAACAATTACGTTCAATGTGTCTAGATTCGCTAGTTTTCTGTGTGTGGGATTATTCAGCACTATGTCACGAGGTACTGCTTAGGTTTACATGAGCGCATCATGTATATGAACAACGAACTTCGCACAAGGTGAAAGTGATCTAATGTGTGCTCTAGCAGTTGTGGAACTTAATTTGAATCGTATAGTGAACTATTAGACGTATTGCACTCAAATTAGATTACGTTAGTAGTTGTTAGTTGAAGCGACTTGTAATTAGCATGATCTAAGGTAGTTTGCTGTGATTTATAGCTGATCGGCTTAGTAGAATGTTCGCACATACGAGGATTTGCAGATTTGCATGTCACATACATAAGTTGTAAAAGGCAGGCGTTGGAGTTTGACAGAAGGACGTCACAAAGCTATGATATAACCCTGCTTTCAGCTTTCCCATATCTGTTCCCATTATTTGACTTATCTATTTCCTTCACTTTTCTTCGCTTCGCATTTTCTTTTTTCACAATAATTCATAACTCTTCACCTATGCTATTAGATAGTGCCTTCGTTTAAGCTTTTGTTATCCAGGGAATAGGAAATTTATGGCCAAATGCTTAGCAGACTCTGTTTATTTTATTAGAACAATATTATAAGCGTATACAATACACCTTCTAAGCATTTAGGAAGAAGCAACACCAATTGATCGCATTCGCACAAAGTCTGTACACGTTGTCATCAAAAATGACAGAAAAAAAAGTTGCAAAATAACGAGCAAGGAGCAGTGCCCCAGCTCAGTAAAATGTCTTCCGGAATATAGGTACTGATAAATTTGTTTATTGCGAAAAGTTACAGATGGGGAACAAAAAAATTAATAAATAAATAAATTTACTGATAAAATATGAAAATGATTTCAATTTAATACCAATTTTGAATTTTTATTGCATTTTGAAATTGTTTTCTTTTGTATAAGTTGGCGTTTAGCTTGAAGTGTCTACACAATCTAAATATAATTCCTTCGGGATGAAACTCGATAACCGCTGGGCCGATTTTCATGATTCTTTTGCTTGTTCGTATTGTAGGAAATTCCGGAAAATCGATTTATTCGCATTTTTCGCTAAAGGACAACGCGCACGACATATTTGCCGTCTGGTGTCCTGTTGCGGTCAAAACGGAGTTATGCCAGGTCCAGCTTACTTTACTTTACTTTTGGTGGCGCCTTACAGTCCGGGGTGGACCACGGCCTCAACTTACAAGCCCCTCCAGCCTGCTCGGTCCCTGCTAGCTGCCTTCAGTTATGCACACCAAGTTGATTTAGGTCGTTCTCCAATTGTGCGCGCCACCTAAGGTGGGATTCGAATACTCGTCGGGCTAGTGCGTTGTTGTCCATACGCTCCACGTGTCCCAGCCATCTCAGCCGTTGTATTTTTAGCTTTTTGACCAAGTTAACGTCGCTGTATAGCCCGTATAGTTCGTCATTAAATTTTCTTCTCCAAACTCCATCGTCACAAACTGGACCGAATATCACTCGAAGAATCCTTCTCTCAAAGCATCCCAGAATTCATTCGCTTTTGACGGGGTCCATGCTTCTGCACCATACAGCTGGACCGGGATGATTAAGGTATTATAGGTATAATATCTCCTTGGTTCTATGAAAAAAATCTTTACTTCTTAGATGCTTTAGCCCGAAGAAACAGCGATTGGCAAGAGTGATTCTTCGCCCAGGTAGACAAAGTCTTTGCATTAACAGCCAGACCCATCTTCGCCCCCTCCGTTTCGATGCTTGCAAATGCGCCACTGACAGCTCGCCGCGTTCTCCCAATTATGTCAATATCATCAGCATAGGCAAGTAGTTGAACGGACTTTTGAAAAATTTAACCTCTGATGGTGTTGGCTTGTGAGTTTCGTACAATTGCTTCAAGAACGATGTTAAAGAGAGTACATGATAGCGCGTCGCCTTGTCTCAAACCTTTTTCGACATCAAATGGATCGGTGGTGTTCCTGCCGACTTTGACGGAGCAGCGAGATTTCTCTGTCGTCATCCTGCACAGACGGACGAGTTTGGCGGGGATGCCAAAACTTGACATGGCTATACGCTATCATAGGCGACTTTAAAGTCGATAAATAGATTGTGTGTATCGATCGGAAATTCCTGGGTTTTTTGCAAGATCTGTCGGAGTGTGAAAAGGTCCAGCTAGTGATTGATAGAAATAAGAGCTTATTCTAATGATACCTATGACCACTGGACTCTCGCCGTGCTGACTATAAATATCTACCAAGGGTCAGCTTTGTATCCAACTAGGTCGCCCCAATGCGACCTTGAATACAAAGTAACTTGATATTCTTTGTTACTGATTTTTCTTTCTGTTGTAAGCGGTCAAACCTGGACTCCAAAATTTGCATACATACATTATTCTGACACATTCATAAAGAGATAAAGGTAAAATACATTCAATTATATATCCCACAACAATCGCATAAATACTAAATAATAATGTCCTCGCTTCCAAGAAAAGCAGTATGCAAACTTTTTCGACATTGCATCAACATAAAAATATCAATCAATAATGATTCATCTAACCATGCGCACTAACCGGCGAGATCTGGAAACACATTCGACGAGTTCTGTGTGAAATGGTAGACGCTGTGCTTCAATTGAAATTGGAGCTGACTGGTTTTTGCAAAAATAAACCTCTTCATCAGTTGCAGCTTCAATTAACACGAGCTCACTTTGTTGATTAATTAGTTTACAAAGTGCCTATACTATAGCAATATTTGCTTTTCTAAAATTGCTTTACCTATTCCCACCTATTAATACCCAATGAAAACAAGTCATCAGATTCAGATGATCATATACTCGTATTAAGTCATCTTTCTCGCTTAGTAAGTAATTTTTTTTAAACTGATTGCATTTTTTTGTTTTATATATTTTCAGGCGTCGCTGACGGTGTAGGTGGCTGGCGAAGCTATGGCATTGATCCTGGTGAATTTTCTTCCTTTCTAATGAAGACCTGCGAACGTCTAGTCCACTGTGTTAATTTTAATCCCCAACGACCAGTTAATTTGTTAGCATATAGTTACTGTGAATTACTGGAGCAAAAGAAACCAATCTTAGGTGAGTAATATATGTATGTTGAATGAGTTTACTCCCACCACGCTTATCTATATGTGTGGGCTTGGTATCTATCACCGTTCCCATTGAACAAAATTATATATTAAAGTGCATATAAATATAACACTATAATGATTGCAACCCCTCGACTTGTATTTTATTGTATTCCTTGACATTTCATTGTGGAAGTGGAACTTTCGACTCAGATAAGCGGAATCACATAATATCACGTTTTGTGAACCGCGCGTTATTCGTTCACAAAATGAGAATAATACTCGCAAATAAATAATAAATTGCGCAGGAGATTTGACATTTTAATTTTTATTTTTTCCCTACAATATCTTATGTTTCTTACAAGTTTTCACTCATTTTTTTATATAAAGAAATTCATAATAGTATGTCACTCGTAGCATTCTCTCGCTGTTATCAATTGGAAAAAAACATTGTTTATATTTACATGTTCTAAGCACATCTATATACGGGAATGAGTGTGTGGAATCTAATTTTAGTAAATAGCCGCCGCGCATTAGAGAGGTGGACTCTACTGGCGTCAATGGTGTGTGACCTTTCGGATGGGACGGGATAATAGGTATAATACTGTTTGTTTCAGAATAACAAAACAAATGCATAACACCAACATAATCAGAGATGAGATCTGAATCAAATGCATTTATTATTACGTATGGGTTTGTTAGACAATTCAACTGATTTTTTTTTAAGTCGGGATGTGTTCCATGTGCACTTTGGTATGATGGCAAAGTCCACAAAAGTTGTCTCCCATTATAGCCGAGGCTAGTTCATCTATACCCACGTTGATTAATTGAAATAAATTTCGATCGAGATATTGTTGTCGATGGACTTTGATTGATGGGATTCAAAATATTCGTCCTCTTGTGGCGACATTTAAATAGCGACGACGACATAAAGATTGAATTCGAATAATACAAGACTAATCAATATGGTCCAGAAGAAAAATATTTTGAATATTTGTGAAGTGTGTCGTGTGAGTGACCCAAGATATTGACTGCCGGCTTATTTCTAGTGAGTGTTGTCTGACGCATCTTTCGCAATCGATATACAGGTTATTGGGTTTGGGATGGGCTGGAAGTTTTTCATAGCTACAAAAGGTACAGTTTAACAATTTTTGTAGTTTATATTCACAACAACAATGCGTTACTCACGCTCTTGAGGCTAAAACCGATGTACCTGATCTTTTCACAAATATCGTACAGCTTGTAAATTTGTTGGTTGAATGTTCTCTATAATCATCAGGGTACGTACAAAGAACTCCTTATACCGCATCAATTTGCCTAAATCCTTTTGTAAGATTATCTTGACCGATCAGCGAGTATACTCCATCGTAGTCCTGCTCCTGCGTTCTGCCTAATCGAATATGGTTAAATGGTACACCTGAGCTTGACCTGATGCAGTGGAGTTGATCCCTATCTTCTAGTCTAGGCCATCACCTCCGGGGTCTTAGTCTTGCAATTTTTGTTTACAATTAACTAGTGCTCTAAGGGTTTTGTTCCCCTATGCAAATGCACAGCACGAGTTGAAGAATTAGTATAGGATAAGGATAGAAAGAAGGTACTGGTGCACATTGATTTTGAATTGTGGGTTGAAATAGAAGGAAAAACCGCGCGATGAGCAATGCATTCCACATGCGTGTTGTTCGACTTATAACTTTTTCAAGTTGCAATAGTTTTTTCAAAGTCGGTTCGGACCGATTTAATGTTCGCTAGAATTTAGATATCAATAACAGTCCTACTCAAGATTTCGTTGATTTCAATTGTGTCAGTTCTTTTACTCCCATTTTTTTCGGGTGCTTAATTTTTTTTTCGGGTACCCGCATTATTTTTTTTGTATCTCCAAACACGTTTACAAATAACATTTTGTATTTTTAGGATTATCGTATACCTCTGACAGAAGTCTAAAAAGTGTGTCCCGCAAATTGCGTCCGTTGGTCCAGGGACCAAAATATGCGTGCATACGTACTTAAATTTAGAACAAATATGAATAGCTACTTAATAAATTCTATAATTTTTTAACTTTATCATATACGTAGTAAGAGAAAGATAGATAATACAGTCGAACTTCGATAACTCGAACCATCACTTGCCACAAAAAAAATTCGAGTTATCAAGACTTCGAGTTATTAAATAAAATACAATATTGATATAAATATGTACCTATCTATTAGCGAATTATAGTTATTAGATTTACATAATTATATTATTTAAAATAGTCAGTAGTACATGACTGAAGAGTGGATTTTTTTAAATGCAAAATGCTTCACGAATTTGCAACCAACTTGTGGTGGTTGAACCAAATCATTCTTTAAATCTTTCTCCATAACATTCATACGTATCTTCACTCCGTGTATTATTTCGTCTTCCTCTTTGTGTTTTTTTATGCGCCTACAATTTTTTCAAAAATAAAAACTAATGCCCCTATTATGTAAGACAACTAAACTTAGTTGAGTTGAGTTGTCTTCAATTCAACTCAACTTCCACACAACCCAAACTAACTAACAATTTATAGACAACCACTACCATCTTTGCTATGTTTTGACAGACAACTTTTCTATTAAGGTTGTGTATTACAATACTGACAATACCGAATTTTGAATTAAATAAAACCAAGTGACAACTCAACTTTAGTTGTAGTTGTCTTACATAATAGGGGCATAAGCTTTGAGTTCGTATCGACCAATATACCGACCTAGTAATGGGTGTTTTAACCCCTACTAACAAGAAATTTCACAATTCTTACTCACACATAGGGAATTCACGATTTTCTACACGTATGTATACTAGGACATTGCAAAATACAAACACAGCAGTGCCCCGAAAGTGATGCATTATAAAACGAACTTGGAAAAACACGCAGAATTAGGGAATTCCCCTTCAGAATTCGACTTATCGAAGGTGATGCCAAATTATATCTTCGAGTTATCAAGACATTCGAGTTATAGAAGTTCGAGTTATCAAATAAAAATTACATGTAAATTTCAGTCTTGGCGCTATTGCCAACCAATTTCATTCGAGTTATTAAATATTCGAGTTATCGAAGTTCGACTTATCGAAGTTCGACTATCTACATATTCTTTTCGTACCAAATTTCGAACTCAAGATTTTAATCAATTCTGATATTACGATGATAGGTGAACTCAAAAAAGTTGGTCGCGCAATTCCGTCCGTATAATTTTTAAGGTACGATCGTTGTTCTAAGCTTTTTCCTCTAAAATGACTGCGCCCTTCGATATTCATGCCAATCGCTAATAATGGTAGGTATTTTAAAAAACTGCTCATATCTCCAAAACATAATAATTTTAGTGCTCTACTCATAAAAAAGCCAGATTTGTTTTTGATGTGGAAAGTAAACATCTTAACTTTCGGTTTGGGCTAAATTTGCTTCTCTCTGTCACGCCTAACTATCATGCGTAAAAGAAGGGCAAATTTCATGGGTTTATTTTGATACTATTGAGTGGGCTTGGCCTGAGCTTCTTTGAGCCCCAAAAAAAGGACATTTGTCCCAAAATGAACAAAAAAAGTATTGTTTTTAATTTTAAAGGATGTCTCATTATGAATGATGATGATGAATCATTAAAAGGGAAAGTATTCCAAAATGCCCTTAGAAATAAAGGCATACTTTGTGATTCATGCATATTTTATACTGCGGTCATTTGAACCCCAAAAAAGGACATTGAACCAACAATTTTATTCAGCATACCCCAACTACAAGTTCAAGAACAGTATTTGATGAGGTATTTTCAAGGTATATACATATTTAAACACCCTTGAGTGACAGGTATATATATCATACATACTTTAGTTATCATCGACCAATAATTTCAAGTATTAACGATATTGAAAATGAAAATCAAAAATTAAATTCAATGAAATATGAATGTTTTAATTTCTAACCTAACTTATATACAGGTGGGCCTCACTTAACACGTACTTCTTATAGCACGGCCTCGTTTTAACACGGTTCACTTTTTGCAACATTTTTTCGTTTAACACGGTTCAAAGCCTTGTTTTACACGGTTTCTGAAACAATTTTTTTTCTCGATAAGTTGTTTCAATTGTGCACATACGCATTTGCGTAAAACATACAAGTTTTGTTAATATGTACCTACATCATACTTCCTGTGTTTCTAAGAACTGAAATAGGAACTTCCCCATATTAACTGTGCCAACGCTATGATAGATATCCTCAATGAGGATAAATTGCTCAGTTACAGTCTTCTGTTGACTAGGCACTAGGACGTTAGGTTAGGTACCTACAGCATTATTTTGTAGGAGATTGAATGACATAAGTGATTGTGATTTGAAATCAAGGTTTGTTTTTAAATATATGGTTCATTTTTAGGCCTTTGTTTACAAAGTGGTTTTCTAGATTTTGATATGTCGGCAAAGACAGATAAACAACCGCTTAAGAGAAATATTATTTCTCTCGAAGCAAAGATTACAAATTTTGGATCGTTTGGTGAAAATGTCACTGCAATTGCAAAAAGCTTAAATTGAAATGAATCTTCAGTACGGACCGTTAAGAGAAATGAATTGGCAATAAGGAAAGCAGTAGCTGATGGTTCCTCAACATCCCTGAAACATTTTAAATAAAAATAATCTAAAAAGTAAAAAAAAAATATTTCTGGTTTTTGAAATTATGGAACGTAACTCCACTTTTGCACTGGTTTCTTGTTTCGTTTAGCACGATGATATTTTTCAGGAACGTTACCCCCGTGTTAAGTGAGGTCTACCTGTAATTGAAAAAAAAAAAAAAAAAGTCACTCTCAGCACCGTAACTGGTGTTCTTAACCGACCTCTTGGCCTTCATGATATAAACAGCCACTAAAGAATCTATCTTGTCTGTACTTGGCATAGGTAGTTGTTGAGATGGGTATTACCCGGGTAAAATCAGGAACACTTAAAAAATGTGCAGTACGTATCTCCTCTAAGCTTAAGTTAAGTTAAGCTCCGCTAATAAAATTCTTGTCACTCGTTTGATTGAGTAACGAAGACTTGATATTGTTATTCGTTTCTTTGTTCAGCTCTTTTACTTATTTCCTCAGTGAATACATGTTTTTAAATTAAATGCATTCAATAATATCACAATCTGGTATTTTATTAAAGTCATACATAACCACAAAAATCAACTGCTTTCGGCGCGTGCTTATAGTACTCTTATGTACGTACACTCGTACAGTAATCGATAAATAATTAATCTATGGGAAGTAGCAAGCTCTACTCTATGTGGGTTTTATTTTCTTAATTATTTGTATTGAATGGTAACACGCTTTGCGAAAACTGAAATTACATAATTTCGTGTAGCTATAATTGCCTTTAATATCCACCTCTGTCATTGTTCTAATTGTCTGCGCATAATTTTGGTATCGTACAATTTATTTAAAGATTCCTCAAGCATAGAAAACAGCATGATTCATTTTTCCATGCATATTTTAGAACATAAGCATATTTCAAAGAAATGTCAAAATACTTGAGGCACATTGCCAAGTATTTTTATTTTCCGTAGTTTTACTTTTACCTCGTAAGAAATGTCAATCATAAATATTTTAAAATAAACGATTTCACTCAAATATACGCAACAAAATGTTATAAAAATGGACAAGTTGTTGTAATGCTAACATAGTCGGCAGATTATTTAACTTTGTATTAGTTACATGTCGTATTGTCATAGAAAAGGATTCATAATTTATATTTAAGCATACCTTTCTTGTTTTTAGGCAGTTGCGGATTGTTTATGAAGATTAAAATGTCAATTGAAATACATGCTTAGAAGGTTTCAATAGATAAAACCTAACCAATTATGACAGGTAGCTAGCTTCTACGTGTTATTAGCTTTAAAAAATCAAATTATTGCAAAGCACGTACAAGTACATGAACGGTAAGTTCCGTAAGTTATCACCTAATATTGGAAAAAAATTAGAAAATACAATAATCACCAGTTTGGGAGAACCTTTGACAACTTGCCATCATTTTTTAATTTAGAAATGTTTCGGTTAAAACGTAACCCAATGCAAATGACTTCTTATAAGCAAACACTTACGAATAGAATATAGAAACCCGAATAAAAGAATTGTTTGTCAAGCAGATCGAATGCCCGAATGCCATACCACTTCGTTATTTCAGTGGTCCTGTAAATTCTTCTAGAATAAACAAAGGCACGGCCCATGGAGCATTTATATAAAGCTCAAGTGGGCCTTCGGTACGTAACGTGTATGTAACTTACTAATCTAATCTGATGTCTAAAGCAAATTGTTTGTTTTCGCAGAACTCTATCTAAATCGTCAGTTACTCGAGGAATTCGATGATGCAATCATATAAGCCGTCACTGCTAAGTTTACGAGTATATAGGTTTATCTAAATTTTTTTAATTGCATTTCAAATTATCCACTTCAAATAGTCAAAGTGTCTTATCTTAAACTCAAACTTTATCTACTTCGAATGATTATAAACAAAAATGAGGCACTCGACAAGAGAAAAAGAACCACGCGGGGATCATTGCGTCAGGCTCAACCAGACCCAAACAAACAATGGAAAATGTTGGAAAACAAAACGATTAAGAGAATTTATTTAGTGGTATGTTTTTAAATGACAATCGCAACAATGATGCCGCTTGGAAGTCCCCTACACATACATATTAAGAACTACCATAGCGATTAGCGAGTATGATGCATATGCCACACATGGGGTTTTCTTCCTGATCCCATCCATATTGTAGCATTCAGAAGTGTCTACACCTTTTTTTCAACTTCATAAGTATCAATTCTAATGCTCAACTGTCAAGAAAACAGTTCTCGGATTACCATGAGTTGCATTTCATCTAACCTGCGGGAGGTAAACAATAATGTGTTTTTTTTTCCTTTCGAGTCAACCGTTTACAGACTTGACAGTCTGTATGTTTAATCATCCGGGGAATTCAACATTGCCTGCGCGCGCATATTATGGTATCTATAGTAGCAGAGCAGGCGGTAATAATAGCAGCGCAGTATTTACATTTTATAGTTTTGTACCATGTAATTGAATATACTTAATATTATATGTAGTTACATCTACACTATAGTCCGACGGCATGAACTCATTGTTTGCGCCAGATTTTACAGACTCAGTGAAAATCAAACGCAAATTTGTCACACTTTTGACTTGGAAAGAAATTATTTTATATTTAATCACGGGCAATTATATATAAAGTATTGCCATGCCATGCCATATAATACAGAGCACACCATTATGTTAAAATGTATTAAATTGACACTAGCATTGCCGGCCGCCACCATGAAACTTTTAATTGAGGAACGGCGCTGTCGTAATGTATTACTTCATAGTTTGCGCACTCACTCACTCTTTAAGGACAGATTATACTGCATACCAAGTGATAAAATTATGACAATTTCTGACATATCACGCTGTTAAAATAGTAATAATATTCTGTAAATGTAATTGTCATATATCTGTCGCGATTTAATCTGCTCGGGTTGGGGTGAATCCGATTTATATTGGCTAGGTACTTATATCTTTGCATAGGTACTTATATCTTATTGTTCCACATGATTGTATTGGTCCATGCGGACAACAATTCCGCGTCCAATCTGGAGGTCGTGTTCAATTGGTTTAATTAGACCTCAACCAGTTCCGATGAGCCGCTTTTCTTCATAGACCTAATTACAGCTTCCAATTTACTACTACTACTATGACAACTTCAGCAGGTCCTACTTTTGGGCTTAGAAGTCAATTTCCTTCTAGATATTTGATTCTTACCAATCAGTCACATTTGGTCAAGCGCAATAATACCAGCAATTGATTATGTTAGCGAAAAATTAATTCGGAATAAAAGGATACACATTGTCATGGATGAAGCCTGTTAATAATTTGTTTTTATTTTCTCTCTTAATGACATTTTAATGACCACCAAATTTTCGAATTAAAATTAATAACCTTCAGCCTTGAACTTGGAATTTAAAATCGCTTGACATCATTCATTTCTTAATACAGAGATGGTAACGCCCAAAAGCTCAATTTAATGAGCAATGCCATTCTTATGAGTAAGTGATCTCGGAGTTTTGATTATTTTTGCAGTCACATGTTGGTTGTTCTTCCAAAATACCTACCCCTATTGGTATACTAATTGACTTTCGGCAGTTCTATCTCGTAAATAAAATCATAAATTTTAACAATTCATCCCACACAAAAGTTCTATTTAAATACTGGCATCTATCCAAACAATTAAAAATGTAAAATTTACGATTCTATTTTCACTTTTTAATCAAATTCGTATCTTTTATTTCTATATGTACCATTACAGGCAGCAGTACAGCATGTGTATTAGTACTGAATCGAGAAAACAGCACCGTGTACACAGCAAATATTGGCGATAGTGGCTTTATGGTCGTTCGAAAAGGTGAAATTGTACACAAATCTGAGGAACAGCAACATTATTTCAATACTCCGTTCCAACTATCGTTACCGCCACCCGGTCATGGACATAATGTCCTCAGTGATAGTCCCGAGTCGGCAGACACCCTCAGCTTCCCCGTGAAGGATGGTGATGTGATTTTGGTGGCGACCGATGGAGTTTTCGACAATGTGCCCGAAAAACTCTTACTCGATGTTCTTAAAGATGTAAGTTTATTACCACGAATGTTTGATAACCATAATGAATGGCATTGTTTTCTTTTCTCTAGGTTGAGGGAGTAACAGATCCCGTGAAACTTCAAATGACTGCTAATTCACTTGCGTTAATGGCACGCTCCTTGTCTTTTGACAGTGAATTCATGTCGCCTTTTGCGATAAATGCCAGGCGCAACAATATCAATGCAACCGGTGAGTAACTATTAATCCGTTTGACTATTTCTCTATTCATTAACTCGTGCATATACTTTCTTTGTTTTTTAGGCGGCAAACCAGATGACATCACTGTTGTACTCGCAACAGTTTCAATTTGAATATAATTTTGTAAACCTATTAGTTTGTATTTGTGATTTGTCGAACATTTTAAGAATCAAACGAGAATTTGTGACTCTTTGCTGCTCGATTTAAAAGAGTTTACTTCTGTTAGCGCCGTAGGCTGGACTCAGTAGTGTAATTAATAGTACCCCCTCTTATCCTGTGCTCTACTGCTCAATTTCCTTATTGTTTTGTGATTTTTCTGCTAGCAAACCGGATGAGGGTCCATTACCTACACTGCGCGCTGTTGTATATTATTTTTCTTTTTATTTTAGAAAATTACATGTAAGCAAACATAATTTTAAATAAAAAAGCAAAACTAAACTAAAAATCGATTGTAACAACCACATCTTAAAGGACTGAACGCAATCAAAGAACATAAATATTAACAAAGCGTGCGATAGAATGGTAAACAAGAAAATACGTTTGTTGTAGACTAGAATAGATAATTAAAGCTTATATTGTAAGGGAGATATTAAACGGGTGGGAGTTGGTACGTCTTTCTGTCCAACGTTTTAATGATCGAGTGCTATTCACAACGACCTATGTTGGATTAATATTTTCTCTCCTATTACAACAATTCAGATTAAGGGACACATTTGTCCGGACATCCTATTCTGTTTTTCTTTACTTTTGTTTCCTCTTACAATATTTTAACTACCCTTTTGTGTGATTAGATTTAAAAAATTCAAACTAAAACAAAGTCATTTTCATTAGTTACGTATTTAATCAATCATCACTCACCAGCTTTTTATTGTGATTTTAGTGTCGCAGTTTTCTTTGATTTTCTTTAATTTACTACATGTTTGCCTAAGTCTGCCTAATATTTAGGTTTTTGTTATGTGCATCTTTGTTTGTTCCTGAATAATTATTATTATTTCCCTCGTACTAGGTCAGAGTAGAAATAAGAATGAATCCATGCTAAAGGGCTTTCATTTTACGAGTAGTTATGCGAACAAATGAATATAATTATGTAGTTGACAAAATTGTTAAAACAGAAAACAAGACGCGTAGAACTTCGAACATTTTTGGAAATACATAGCGAAATACGAAAAATAATTGTTAATAAGAAAATTGCAGAAAGAAATACGATTTCAAATATTGAAATCGATGCACTAAAAATAATATTTAAAAGTAAATATGTAAACATGATGGTACTGTTATTAAGTTAGTTAAATCAATTAGATATTTCTGAATAGAAATGAAATTAACAATAAAAGAAATCAAATTATAAATACCTACACCGTTTTTGTTTTATTTCTAGTACATACGTACAAATACAGCACAGTCTTCCTCTTCCGACTGCCGTCCAAATAAAGACAGTGATTGAATTCGATTTATAAGAGCGATGTTTTGGATTATACTATAAAAAATCTACGAAGAGGGAAAGCATTATTATGTATTATAATTATATTATGGATAATCCTGAAATGTACTACCTCGCAATAGCAATCCTGTTTCTGGCAATACCACAGTTTTACAACCGCAGTTATCAATGTTGTAGAGGTTATAAGGAAGATTAGATGATGGCCAATCAACTTTTTGAATTCTTCCCGATTTTTCAAAAGCATTTGACACTGATCACGATAATTTGTGCAACAAAGTACACCCGCTACGTTAGTGTCTTCCTATCTTATGTTCAGAAAACAAGCTGTTTCGATAAGACATAATGTTATCTGAGCTTCTTCCAACAACTAAAGGGGTTCCCCAGGACAGGAACCAGTGATTTGGACCTCTTTCCTCTTCTCTTTTCACTATTTTAACGAGCTCACCTCCATAGTCAGTTCATTATCTACGTCGACGATGTCCAATTGTTTAAAAGTTGACCTCTTGCGTTGATTGACGACTGCGCAAGTAAAGTCAACATAAGTCTAGCAAAGGAACTCAGTATGGGCGGAGAGGAACGGAATGTTTCTTAACCTTAATACATAAATCGAAATGCTTAGTGATTAGTAGGAGGCCTGTCGATATATCATACTTTCCTGAAATTCATCTAAACCGTAGAATATGTTGAAACGGCAAGAAATCTGGGAATGCTTAGTATTTTTTTAGGACACAACTTATGATACGCATATTAATACGGTAGTAGGTAAAGTAGGTGGTATACTGCGCCTGCTATGGACCGCACAATACCATTTGTCTCCGAACACACGACTGCTACTTACAAAGACACTCGTTGTTCCAATTGTCATATATGGCTGCAAATTTTCTGCAAATGCAATAAGCAGACAAAGACATTATCCCTTGGGCGCCCCACAAGACAGGCGGCTAATGCTCATGACCATACAGTACACTTGACAACCGCGAAGACATCAACTTTCCAAAACTCCTTCTGGGATCATCGAGGCAACTTCAAAAAAAAAAAAAACACTCATTTGGAGGATAAAACGACAATATACTGGTCTTTGCGCGTTGGAAGTTTAGGTCTGTTTCCGCTTGCCATTTCCATTTTAACATATAAAGATTAATTAATTTTACAGATAAAGATTAATTAATTTGTCTTGAGATGAAAGAAAGGATATAAGCGTTCAGTTGAGAACGATAATAATTGCAGGAAGGCAATTTGAAAAGCACTTTTTGTACTTTGAGTATAATATGTATTAATCACCCCTATTCCCGTTGGCGTTTGTAGTAAACGACTCATATTTCACTTCGTTTTTTAGTCGGTGTTTTTAACTTTTTTGAGACAAATGAATTGAAATGATGGTGAACACATAGAAAAGGAAATAAAATAAAACAAAAATCTGAACATCATTTTACAACGACACGAAACATGAGTCAAACGACAAACGCCAACGGGAATAGGGGAGATTATTTTATAGTATATAATCTATTGTTCATGCCTTCCAAATCTTGATTGATTGATCTTGACATTCGTATGTATAAACACTGGATACCCCAAACTCTCAACAAAAATGTTTAATTTAGATATTGCTTATCTTTCGGGCCGTAAATTAAATTTGTTGTATTGCTCAAAGTGTTCGTATCAGTTTCTCTTAGCAAAGTAGGTTGTGCATTGTGCCTAATCGCCGTCGTCGACTTTAGGTTAGGTTAGGTTGTATAGAGCTATGAGTTCATCGCCATCCCTGGGGAAACCATCACGGTCAAAAGCTAAACCAATTCGCCCAAACACTTAATTTCCCTAGAAAACCTAAATATGGTTTCAATCCTCCAATTTGTACAAAACGTACCATCCAAGGTGATTCTTCTATTGACATTCATAGAGAAGATGAGTAATATCCTCTGCGACATGTACATAGGTCCTTGCAATACATACCTACACACATTTGTCCGTATTAATTAAACCTAAACTCTTAGCGTGCTTCCTAAGAATGCCCAGAAAGTATCCCTATCACCATTCGTAGCTTTGATCTGCTGATCCACAAGATGTGCACAAGATCTTTGAGACGCTCTGACCTTCTATACGTGACCATCTTATGTCTTTTTAGTTTTCTGGAATATAATTCTCTTGACAACAGCTATTGGTGGCCTTATGCCCTCCCTCAGTTGTTTCATCTTGTGGAAGCTCTGCTGCGTTTTTGGCCAGAACATCGCCATTTCATTACCCACAATATAAAGTATCCGGTTACCCAACAGAATCTGACCATGGTTCTGCGCATATAATGCTATGAACGTCGACTTATTTTATGAGAACATAATTAAATTACATCATCTGTACTCCCTATCGAACATTTTAGTTTTGAAAACGACTGACCAACTTGTTATCAAATGTGTCCATCATTTCCTTTATTCAAATTTTCATATGTACAAAGAAACTATCAACCTTATATTATAATTATTTGTATCCATAACTCAATCCTATCCGAATAATAGATTTAAATGTTTTTACATCTTATTTCTTTTATATAAAGTACAAAAACGAAAAAATAAACAATTGTATTGCAAAATGAACAGAATTTTAACATGTTTTCTTTTTCGGTGTAGAACACGTAGTCCAGAAAACTGTTTGTCTTTGATTTCTAACCTAAAGTTGGCGTCTTAGTTTTGAACTGGACGCTCAGCCGCTGGTTGATTATCACCGTCACCATCGAGTCGATTGCCTCCTCCAATCTGTTCGCCCCAATCAAAACCACCAGGGCGATCCTCTGGCATTGGTTGGTAGTTTCGATCTATGTGCTCGTTGAACATTACTTTTCTAAAAGGATGAAAGAGTATTAGTATAGGTACGCCATATGAAAAATGTACGCTGTTTGTATTACAGGAAGTTTGGAGTTTTTAGGAATTTATATCCATTCTGTTGTTGTGGGAAAACGTCTTCTAGGAAATAGTATATATGGCCCACTCCCATCCCAATGATATCGACCCAAATTGTGTTGCCCAATATCATCGAGAAGCACAGCAATACCCAAGGTAAGTAGGGCGCTTGGAAGTTCAGTAGCCCAAAGAAATTCATCCGTACGAACGGATTTCTTCGTGACCACACATAAACCAACATAAGTGTGAAAGCTTGACCTAAAAACAGCAGATTCACAAATAACCCAAAGAATGTCATCAGAAGTCCACCAAAAATAAACATCATAACGAAATCAGAGGTTCGTCCGCGGAAGGAGCCTTCTTCCAGCATGCGACAATAGCGATATGTGAATATCATGTTGAAGAGGAAGCCAAAGCTGACGGTTCCAAAGAAAAGAAATGTGGTTGCGAATCGCCATAGCTGAAGTTTCTTAACGATAAGCGCGGGATGGAAGTACAACTGTAGAGGCGAAACCAAGTCCAAATGCTGCAAAATACAAAGTACAATGTTGAAAAAAAAAAATAAATTAAACGGGATGACGTGGGAATTTGATTTCGGTGACAGTCAATGTTACTTACTACCGCTAGTGTTGTGATAACACAGGCGCTAATGTAAAAACGCGTAACTGTAGGAATTTCAAGGTAGCTCTGTCTGATAATCTGGAGAGCCATTTTATCCACTGGCTACCTTTGCGAATGTACGTATTTTCGGTAGCTTATTATTAGTTGTTGATCATCAAGCCCATTGGTTTATTAGTTGGTGTGTGCGTGACCTAATCGAAGTTGCCGGGAGTAAAATGTGTTTTTTGTGACTGTTTATTTTATGTTGTACCAAACGTTTTCGTATACAACTAAGATAATTAATATAAATTATATTAAAGAAATATTTATTTCTGTTTTCTTGCAAATAAATAGAAAATAACTGAAGTCTTTTAACAACTGTCAGCAACAGAGCTGTCAAAATATATTTTTGAACTGTATTATCAACGGGAAACATGCAAAAGGCAGAAGCACAATGATATTGGGTCGATAATTTTAGAGCGTTGTTTTTTTTTTTTCAAATTAATTAGGTAGGTTTATCTATTTGAAAAAGTTATCTCTGAATTACTTTAGGTAGGTAAATGGTAGGTAGTTAACGTTTCATAAGATATGTCGGAATTTTAATTCCTAAATCGGTGGTAAATAGCTAACCAGCTAATAAACGCTGCATGAATGTTATCAACCGTGTACACTGCAGATAGTTCAAACTTGTGTTTAAAATATATGCCACTTTTAAGAAAATGAAACGATTATTTGTATTATCTCATCTCAACGATAGAAAAAAAAAAAACATGAATCAATCCCGCAGAATCGTTTAAAATCGTTTTTAATTATTAGTACCTACGCTGCTCATGCGAAACGAAAAATCACATACAACACTAAAATAACAAAAGATATTAACACGCTACCTAATACCAATATACCTAAACAGGCGCTCTTGGTCCGAAGCGAAAAATAATGCCATTTTCTATTGGTCGTCCAGAACCGTCCGGAAGCAATCCGAGCGCTTCTGAAAGCGTTCGAATGGCACTCAACTGACTGTTCTTCTACTGAAAAGAAGATAAATTTGCTTCTGGATTTGAATTCAGAATCGCGGTGAGTTCTTCCGGACGGTTCTGGACGACCAACCGAAAACGACATAAGTGAAACAAAATGGCAACCATCTTGGATTTCTCCATAGAAAGCTAGAAACACCTATTGGGGGATAGTGAATTCGCCAAGTAAAACGGTTGAAATTTTTACGTCATTGTTAACAATAGCTGTCACTTCAAAAAAGTTGGATTTTCCAATTTATTCTGTTCCGAATCAATGGCGTATATGTCTACTGGCACTCCATATATTATAATTATTTATTATGTCAATAGTAAACACATATTTACAGCTACACTCCCAACACCAACAAAAAACAGCTCTGTAACTTTTTTTTGTTCGATTGGACAGACGAAATCTGAAATCTGAAACCTGAATCTGAGAATCCGAATAAAACACGACATGACAAAAAAAAAAAAAAAAAGAAATAAAGCCAGTTTCGAAAAACATCGGTTTGCAACATTTTTGAAGCTTCGTATTTACTCACGGTGTTGAATATATTTTTACTTTTCCATCTATTTAATCAGATTTAATTTTACACATTCAAAAAAAGCGAATAATCTTCTATAAAACGAGATCATTTACTAACTGGTAGAACATACTCTTCATTTATCAAATAAAACTCAGGAAGTTGGCTTGCATTTTACACATTTCCAAAAGAATATATTACCTAATCCTCTGTAAATTGTCATCATTAACGAAATCATTTTTATTCATGATCATGGGCATGGCCCAAAGGTGTTTCTGTGATTGGTCAAAATTGAAAAATTAAAAAAAAAAAAAAAAAAAAAACGCCCCTAACTTCAAGTTTTCCGAAAGATGCCGCCGAATACCCAAATCTCAAAATTACGCATTCATTTTTACTAATTTTTACTAATTTTTACTCAATGTCGTTCCTTAACTTGAAAAATTCGTAAAAGAGAGCGACTCGAGAGAGGACGATATTACCCCTCCCCTCCACTGAGTTTTTACTCAACTCAACAAATTTCTTTGATTGAGAATTGAAAAAAACTGTCAGTCGGTTGAAAATTGACAGCTGGTTTGAAATTTGCTGTCCTATTTGGCATGACGCATGAGTGTAACGACTATTTGCATTTATGTTTTGATTTCCTGCGTTATGAGAAACAAATTGGTATAAAAAATAAAATGAAACCGTCACCAATCTGTCTGTTTTCGTAAGTTTTCTCTTTGAGGGAGAGTCAATCCCCACCACTGCCATTTTGTCAGTCTTTTGCTTTTCCATTTTTACTACAAAAATAAAGGAACAGAGCTTATATCTTGACATTTATGACAGCTTTAATCTTGAAATTTCTTAAATAGACGTTTATTGCATGTTGAAAGCAATACAATGATAGATAAGAACATAGGATTTAAACGGTGCAGGGAAATAAGTCCCCGGGAACTAAGTCCACTGAGGGATCTAGTTTCCACCTAGTGGGAAATAAAACCACTTTCGTGAAGTGGACTTAGTTCCCATGTGAGGTGGGAGCTAAGCACACTTTCTTATGGGAACTTAGTACACATTCAACAGTTAAATACGTATGGGGGGGGCATGCTGCCCCCTGCAACCCCCCTGCTTGGGTTTACTGTCAGACTTGCAACATATGTGCGAGATTGGGTATATTGAAAGGGAAATAAAACCACTCAAAGTTTTCGGAATTTATTTCCCACCTTACTTGGGAACTAAGTCCACTTCACGAAAGTGGTTTTATTTCCCTCTAGGTGGGAACTAGGACCCTCAGTGGACTTAGTTCCCGGAGACTTATTTCCCTGCACCGATTTAAACAATACAATTCCTGGGCACGGTAAAACCGGGCGGGTACAGCAAAAATTCGAAAACCATGAGATTTAGGAAAATATTTATAACGATCGGGAAATTAGTAAAAAAAATGGAGTCTCGCGGAATGTCGAACTGTTATGTAGCCCTACCATCACTCCGGATTTATTTGAAGTGACTTTATATACTTACTGTTATGTTGAGCATCTAGTAGTTAGATACAAGAAGGCCACTTCATTTTTCATTACTCTAAATCAGTTTTAACCCCGATGGTATTTGTTCGTTCCTTAGCTGTAGTATATAGCTAGTCGGTTGAAGATGGCTTAGGATATCATTCTAGTAGGTAGCTGAGGCCTCGGTTCACCCCGAACTGTAGAGCCGCCCATGTAAGTAAGTAAGTAAGGTACAGAATGTTGCTTACCTACATAATTTCCGAAAATTGTTTAATTTTTATTAAAACACAAAGAGTTCAAATTTAATTGAAAGATATGGTTTATTTTTGTTTTCATCGCATTTCTGTTTTTTTATTTTAATTTCATAATATTTAAGATAATTTTTAATATATATATTTTTTTCTCATTCATTTGTTATTGACTATGTCATAATTGTTAATATTTATAATCATATAAATGTAGAGTTGTAATGAGCTGCATTCACATCCTGCGGAAAAATCTAATGTGAATTTAAGTTCTCTTATATTCATTACAATTGCAAACTATGTATTATAATAATTTTGTTTTGTTTTTAAATTACATCTTCTTATTTTACCCGCACATTTCGTAGATAAATGCAACATGAATATGTGCAGGGGTTTGTTTTTTTAATTAATTTCTGGCTATAGAAAAAATACTTTTTTCTTTTTCTTTAATTTAAATAATCTTGTAATATACCTTAAGCAAAAGTTCTTTATAATTATTCAATATTTTATTTACATACACAAAGAAATTAAAAAAAAAACCAATTCGATTATTTTTGTATCTTTTCAAAATGGAAATTTATTTAAATGAAAAATAAAAAAAAAATAAAAATATAAATATCCTGAGGTACGATTGTTGCTTTTATTTTTTATTTAGGTTCATTTTGTACCTGAGTTGAGCTGTTTGTTTTTTTGTGGTCTAAATATAAAAATACAATTTTATGTAGTGTTAAAACTGCAAGAAAAGTGCAAAATCTATAAACCATTTAAGAGGCAATTTTGTTGTTATTTTGTTTTACAAAGAAAACAAAAATCGTTTAACGTTTTTGTGTTGTACTGTCAGAAAGGCAGCTGGTTACTTTGTTTTTGTGATTTATTTCTTATTAAAATATGTAAATAAGAAGCAACTGTATATCGTCTGCCTTATTTTTATTTGTAAAATATTTTTTTTTATTTAAGTTGGGTTTGGGATATGTCAACAGTGCGTTTGGAAAACAATATAAATAGAATTTTTATTCTACCTTGGTGTTATCTTTTTTTCTGTTTTTCTACAAACTGTGAGCTCTAGTGTTGTAAAATCAAGACCGTTACCCTAATTTATTTTAACACCGCAAAGGTTTGTAGTTTGATAGCGAAATGAGCATTCTTTTACTACTTTCTGCAGGTAATTGCTTCAAGTATTGATAAATGCATTTTCTTACAGAACGTCGATTTAATTTTGCCATAGATACTAATTCAGGAATTAAGGAAGTAACGTCTGTCGTTTTCGAAAATATTCAGAATATTCAGAATATTCTATATTCAAGACGGTATATTAATATACCTAGATAATACACAGATTTGATCATATTTGTGGCTAATGGAGCATCCCTAAAACCATAGACATTAGCACTAGATAAAACGAATCGTTTTAACAACGCCGGTGATCGTCTTATAAGCTTTGAAAGCAATAAAATGGTTTCAAACGTCCAATTTCTCTGGCCTCATTGTAATTTTGGTAAATATGTGAGGACGTCTTGCGTCAAAAACGATAAATTGAAAAACTACCATTGTTCTTGGACTATGTGGGCCAATTAGATATTTTGTTTACTGGGCATTTCGTTTTTGTAACTATATAACTGGTCTAGGAAAACTATTTTCCTTCCGGAAAAAGTTTATTCAAACTGCTCTAAATTGGCGCCCAGAAAAACTAACCATTTGACTTGCGTCAACACAATAAATTTCGTATCTAGTTTTTCGTTGATTAATTTCTCAATGTAAAGTTTTTGAACTAAGTAGGTACCTATAAAAATTGGCCATTTTTTGTTCGTATGCTCTATAGCTCGACACATTGGGAGCGTCTTCGCATGACGTAGTTCACAGTTTATTTATTTTACAAACGCCCTGCTCAATGGATTTGGATACAATAAAAAAGTTAAAACAGCTACATTAAGTTATTTATTTTTTTGTTTTTCTTTCAATCAGAAAAAAAAGATATGATTCTTGCATCTACACTAATTCATTACATAATTATGCTTGTATGTGTAAAGATAAACTATATTTTTTTTCTTGTTTATATTAATGGCAAAAGTTATACACTTGTTTTCTTTATTTTTTAAGTTGATTATGTTTGCTGCGTGGAATTAAAAAAAAATAATAAAAATATTTTTTTTCTTTTTCATAAAATAGTACTTTTTACATAAAATGCCCTTAGTTGGTAATTATTACATTTACACATTAATGATTCAATCAAAAGTATTTTTTATTATTTGCAATTATTTATTATTATTTAATTTTACATCTACGATTATAAATTCGGACTTTGAAGATAAAAAGTTAAGAAGTTTATGTTTTTCTTTAAATATTTATATATAATTTTTTTTTCTGTAATACTGGTTCTATTAAAAA
The DNA here is from genome assembly GCA_955612985.1 of Cheilosia scutellata. NCBI lineage: Eukaryota > Metazoa > Arthropoda > Insecta > Diptera > Syrphidae > Cheilosia > Cheilosia scutellata. Next base: position 6,160,242 of record OY015313.1, read on the forward strand.
AAACACGTTAATAGATAAATATACATAAGTTGTTTGGCAACTGACATTTCCAACTAAAAGTCAATTTGTTTAGTTTTCACACTGTGTTTATGTGGGAAGGAAGATTTTACAAGATCAACGAAAAAAAAAGAGTCTTGGCACTTGTTAACCGAAATATCGAAGACGAAAAGAAAAACAAGACAATTATGATACATCCTAAATTGTTTAAATACATTTAAATAATTCCTTGAAAGTTATAAGATATATACTTTGTTTTACTAATAATAGGTTTAATTTTGTATTTATTTTTAAATATATATCCTTTTGCATTAAATCACAGATTTTTGTTTTAAATTCCGAAAAAAGACGACGACGAGTATTTTTCCAAAATGTAATATTTGTTTTTGTTTTATTTTTCTTATAATTTTGACTAAGTTTTCTTTTACCTATATATTAACAGTGATTTTTTGTTTTTCAGTTTGATATGCCTAAAATTTAAATTAATTTAATTTTGTTTTCCTTTTTTAGTGCGTTGACTGAATTACTTCAGTGTGAGTTTTGTTTTAACGACATCTTTATCTTAATTTTTCTTTTTTGTTTCGAAGTACAAATAGAAGTTTTTTTTAATGTTTGTTTTCTGACTTTCGTATGTATTGGTAGAATTATTAGTAAAATATTTTTTTTAATAATTAACTACGTCAATAAAATAGTTTACAAAAAAATTAGTCCACAGTAAATAGATGTATTGTTAGATGGACAAAAAGTGGATTTTTTTTTATTATGTTTAGTTTTATTATGTTAATTTTAATTTTAAAAGTACTTTTTTGTTTATCCTTAAAATTACAACCTGAGACTTTTTGTTTTGTGGTCCATTTTTTCTGTTTTGTTTTTATTGATACAAATGTAATTTATTTTATTTTGTTATAATGTGCGTGCTACTCAAAAATTATTTCATTGAAAAATATTTCTCTTTTGTATAAAAGAAATTGAAGTTTGTAAACAACAAATTTGGCACGAATGAGTGATGAACAACGGCTTTTAAATTGATATCTGATCCGATATGAGTTACTTCAGCGGAACTCAATTTTTTGCTTTTTTTTTGTTTGTAAAAAAAAAAATTAAAAAATTTGGCATTTCTCGAACCACAATTTTGAATTTGTTAATTTTAAAATTCTAAATAATAATTTACTTATATGAATAGAGGAAATAAAAATATTGAATAAATTTTGTTTGTAAAAAAAATAACAGCCAAACTTAAATTTTGTTTTCGAAATGATCACAGTTGGAGAAAAAAAAACATTAAAATTCTAATTCATTATTTACAAAACTTAAACCTAGTTCTTAATGCAAAGGCATTCACGCAAAAGGGTGTTTGTAGAAAGTTTAAGGTTTGAATTGTGGTATAGTTGAAGAGCATACTTTTCATCTATGTTCTATTACCTATGCAAATGCTGCCGATGCTGTTATTCGGTCTCTTTCTACGGTCTGTGGCAATTTAAGAAAGGAAATGATTTTACGACATTTTTTGTGTTTGAGAATACTTAAGGTGCTATGCTAGTACACGGTATGTAGCACTGACGTCATTTTGTCGTCGGCGTTTGGTCGCAATGGCTAAATGCCTTGTACAAGCTTTTTTTGTGCACTCTCGTCAGAGATACATACGTATGTGGCTTGCTACATGTCGTGTACTAGCACCTTTACACTTGACAAGCATACCAAATAGATTACTTGGTCTAAAAGTGTAATGCAACTGTCAGTGTTGCTGTGCTGATTTTTAAATACATCGTATTGTCTCAAAACTTTAGTTTTATTCATTTTTAAACAGCCTGCACAGAGAACGTTGCCAAATTCTCGATATTCATGGCAAATACTTGAAAATTTAGTTACCTACAGTAAACTTGTTGGTAAACACAGAATGTTTTTGTGCAAAATTCTGATAAAAGTGTTCACATACACTTTCAGTTAGCGAAGAATTTTTTAATACGATTAACTAGTTTAGAAAAACAAACAAATACAAATATTCACCTTAAATTGGTTAATGCCAAACCCGATCGTCTTTGTTTTGTTCATCATAAAATTCATAAGTTACATAATAGAACGACAGACAGATTTATCATGAATTGTAATAGTTTATGTAATAAGACTTTTGAACAAATGCTCTTTTCTGAAACTTCAAAGCCCTTAACAGCCTTTTGCACTAATACCTTTGCAAACGTTTAATATTTCCGCCGACAGTTTCATTACTGTATAAGTGTAAATGTATATATATTTTTTTTCAATGTTTAGATGGCACACTATAATACTATTATTTTTTTTCTGTATTTATATATGTAACTTGTTCACAAACTCGCAAAAAAAAAAAAAAAAACATTATTTAATTTTTCCTTTGATATGGTAGAGCATAATGAATTTAATTATTTTTTCATCCGGTTTGATGTAAGATACATTTTCCTTAAGTAAAACAAATTAAATACCTGAGAGCCTGGATATGTGCGAATAACAATATGTTTTACATGTTTTTCTCTTTCGTTTTGTATTTAAATATACTATAAATGTTGATTTTTTTTGTTTTCATGAGACGTAGAAATATGTATGTTCACATTGAAAATATAAAATATGTGTTAATTTTATTTCAATTATTTATTATTATTTTTTTGTTTTATTTTATTCAAAAAAAGATTTCATTTTTCTTCCATTTTTTGTCATTTGTACTTCACTGGTGAAAAATCACTGAGTTTTTTTTTTTTTTTTAATTTGTATCTAATATTTTATTTATTTTTTTCTTTACAATCAAAGGATTCTATATGATAAATATAATGTGTGTTATCCCTGAAATATATATAAGTATTTATTTTATTTTATGTTTGTTCCTTCACGCAACATTTACAAATAGTGTTTGTTTATGTATATATATTAAATATATGTTATTTCATTTTATAAAATTGTTAAGGTGAAACCTTTTATTTTTGTTTTTATTTCATTTTATAAATAAATATGTATTTACCTTTTTCCACTGGAATATTATTTTTTAGAGAAATTTGCTTTAACCAAAAATTTAATTTAAATCGAAATAAGAGGAAAATAATTATTAATTAGTTATACAATTATAAATAAAAATTAAACATAGGGTTTATTCTAAGAGCTAAGCTTAGACTTAATATTAGTTTAAAACCAAAATTTAATTAAGAATACAATATTATTTATATAACGTAAAAAACGCATTTGACAATTGTACAATAAGTCCTTCTTTCTCTTCCACAGAAAATTCTGCTTTAAAACAGAAATTTTCAAAAAAAAAAAAAAAATTAAAACTAGTGTTAATATGAACATATTTTTAAAGTACCTTTAATTCTAAAAATATGCAAAATTATTTACAAAAACTAATGTTAATTTTTAAAAATTAAAAAAAAAAAAACATAAAATATTAATGAAACTTCTCACGAAATATTGCACGTTCGCCAAATTTTATAAGAAACAAAAAGTTAAATATAATCAAATATAGCTAAATTGCTTTTTTTTGTATAACAAACAAAAGACACTAAGGCTTAACAGGAAGAAAAAAATGTTTTCAAATTGTATTTCTCTAAAAAATCGCATTCCATCTTAAGTCCTATTGTATGCCTGGCGGTGGCGGCCCCAGCTCACTGGTGAAATCAAACAAGCTAGTCGCCCGAGGATGTCCTGTCATCGAGTGGTGATGATGATGATGTGGAACTAATACGTTCTTGATCGCCGATGTCTTAAGTAGACGTTTCAGCATACCACTAGATCCGCGATGCTGTAGACTCTTGTGCGTGGTTAGGGAGTTCTTTGTGCGATAGCGACGGTGGCAGAATTCACATACATACAGCGTATCCGATTGCTCGTGCTTATCTTGGAAGTGACGCTTTAGCGAGTAATAGCAGGAGAACGTACGTCGACAGTAAGGACATTCCTGTGGCTCATTGATGCCACCACTTGTGGGCGGTGGCATGCGCAGTGGTAATTGTGGCTTTTGATCACCGCCACCCATGCCGTGGTGTGGCGATTGCGTTGTTGGTGGTGGTGACGAATGATGGTGATGATGGTGGTGCATAGCTCCAAGCAGACCACCGGACGTCAGTGACGAATTCGGCGATGTCAGTGAGATCGGCGAAGGGGATGAGGTAGAATTTGTCGAAGATGACGATGTTGACAATGGCGTTGGTGCTTGTTGTGCGTTAGCGGCCGAGACAATAGCATTTTGGGGGCCTGGTGGGTGGTTGGGGTTTTTGGTTTGATATTGAATTGGTTTTTTTTTTGTTTGGTTTATTTTTTGTGTAACGATTTGTTTTTTTCGCAATATTTGTTTTGTGTGCAGGTAGATGGAGTAGTAGTAGATGGTAGTAGGTGGTTGGTGGTGGTAGTAGGTAGGTAGGTAGGTAGTAACACATTACAAATTCGTGTACCGAAAAAATATACAAGAAAAAACAGAAAACGAAAAAAACAATTTTGTAAGTTTTTGTTTTGAAATCCAATTTTTTTTTTTGTAAAAGATATATTATTGTGTAAAATTGCGCGCAAAGTTTTAGATTTTATGAATAATCGTTTTCCTTTACGCATAGAGCTTTGATTTTTAAGCACTACTTTTTAGGAAAAGGGAAACAACAGACTAAGGGTAGTGCTTCGAAATCGAAGTATTCAGATTATTGTAAGCTAAATTATTTTTTATATATATTTTCCAATATTTACATTTTACATTACACAAGACAATTAGCTGCACACAAAACACAAACTATGATATTGACAAATGTTGTTGATTACTCATGTATGTTAGGTGGATGCAACTTCGATGAAATGCGTTTGGAATGTTGTTGAAGCAGACCTGTAGTTCTCAAAGTCGAATAACCGTAGCTGTTTAATGTTAACAGATGTTTTAATTATAGGTAAATGTTTGACACGACAATTTTTTTATAAAAAAATGTTTTTTTTTTTTTTTTCAATTCAGTGGTTTTTGAATTGCATTGAAAATTGAAAATTTAATATTGAATAAATTAATTATCTCTGTATTCTAAAAATTAAAAGAACAAAAAATAAAAAATGTTTTACTTATTGACAAAAGACACGAAAGATATCGTTCACCAATTAATTTTTCGATTAGGATGTTCAAACATAAAACAAAAAAAAAACTCTTTGAAGCATTTCATTACTCTTGACAGCATAAGCTGTGTTAACATCCGCATCAGTCAAAATGCAGTTCTCTAAATGATTATTTTATTAATAATTATATACCACATAGTGTAATTTGTATTGACGTTTATGACGATAAAAAAATCTATTTCTGTCCAAATATCATATTTCTCTAAAAGCGAGAGAATTCATCTTGAATTATTATCTCAAACGGGAACGCGTTGGGCCACAAATTTTAGCAATGTGCGCTTATCTGAAAAAATTCAATTTCATTGCATTAGTTTTAGAATGATTCTACTTGAAACTTATTGTCAAAATTAATTTTTAACTAATTTTAAAAATTAAACTGAGAAAATCATTGATTTTGGACACCTTTTTATGAATCTGTCCCATCTCAGAAGTACCTATATACGATATAGAAAATCGTTGTGCAAAGTATCATGAAAAACAGTTTCTGGCAGTAATTTTTCTTATTGAACGCAAGCACTAGTAATTTTTCTCTTTTATTTAGACATTTTGTCACTAAGCACACCTAATTTGGTTTGCGTAGTCGATTTTTAGTGTCAGACGCTTAATTGTGCTGTGCATTGTTGGGATTACCTACCCAACGCATTAAATTCATTGCAAATTGTCATGTCTGACCGTTTTTTTTGAAATATTTAAAAACCTTAAATTGATTTAACTCTTGATAGAGCATTAATAGCAATTTATAAGTTTTATGGATGCAACGGTTTAGCAAATGCGATGTAGGGACAAATTTAGCGAAAAAAAGCGGAAGTGCGACTCTGATGTAGGTACAGCACAGCTATTGCTACCAATCTGAGTGGGTTTCGAACTGCAATCAAATTTATTACTTTGTGACACATTTAATCTAACTAGTTCCATTAATTAATTACATATTTTATATCATTTCTTCCGATTGCAAAAAGCATTAACAATACCTTGACGAATTTCTTAGATTTTTTGGATGCACTGGCGCATTATAACAAACTGACAGTTAACATACTTTAGCAGTGATGCCAATTTTTGCTGCAATATCTGCATGATAATATTGTATAGGTACCTACACTGGTCGGCATAAGTATATTGACAAAACTAAAGTTGATTTTGCTCAAAATTTGAAACTTACTTCATGTAAATTTTGGCACCAATGGCACTTAATGGGTTAAGGAAAGTTGTGTATCATTCAAACGGAATTTAATTGACCTTTCCATTGATGCCAAAATTTACATGAAGTAAGTTCAAATTATGAGTAGAATTAACTTTAGTTTTGTCAAAATACTTATGCCGACCAGTGTACATCAAATGAAAGATAATCCCTCATATAGCTACTTTCACAATGCATTTTTTCTTTCGTTTTTGTTGAGTATTTTCAAAGTATTTTTGAAATAGAAAATAGAGAAATATTTGATTTAAATTATCTGTCGTCATCGATATTTTGAAAGCTTGGGAAAGACTTTAAATGCATGTGATCGTATTTCATAGTAAATATTAATATGTTGCGAAAGCAATCGCTTTGATAGCAAGTCAGAACGTTTGGTATGTTTAAATATACCTATTCTTGTTGGGTCGTCGTTTGCTAAAAACCAGCTAGACTCTTAACTGAGAAAATGTGGCCATTTAAGTATCTCTTTAGTACTTGAATTTAAAATAAATAATCCAAATGATAACATTTTGGCCACTTTTCCATTTTTATAAAAATTCGGCATGCGTTTCTTAAATGTCATAATAACATTTCGGTTACTTCAGAATTTACCATTAGTTTAACATTTAATTGTATTTTTATTATTTTAATATCTTCAACGCATTTCCTTCGAAGTTGAATCCTCCTGCATAGAAATAAATAAATATTTTTTTAAGCAATTTTATTAAAAAAAAAAAACAAAACATAACACAAAAATGAAAAGTTAAAACAATTATTTCAGTTTTCGACCAATTTCCAATATGAAAAAGAAAATCTATGATTTTCAGCATGCTTATGGTTTTTTTTTGCATTTTTAGTTCCTGAGCTATAATAGTAAAAGTTTTGAAAAGCTGTAAAAGCCCACAATGCAATTTAAAATGATTTCAAACTTATTTAAATAAAATGAGAACAGTTAAAAATTCGTGACATAGAAAAAAAAAGTTAAACAAAATATAAATCACATCGCCATAAGCAAATAGCAGACATTTACATTAAAAATTATATGATGAAGCAGATAATTTGAAAATTGAAATTAAGAAAAATCCATACATTTTTCAAAAGCACACATTAAAAAAACGGCATTCAGAATTAGTTAAAAAAAATTATTCAAATTAAAATGTACTAAAATAATATTTTGAAATAAATTTCTTTTTGTAACGAAAAAATTTAAAGGAAAAAGAATTAAAATAGTTATTTCAGAGAATAATAGTAGTTGTCGGAAGATGCATTTTCTTTTAGCTGTATTTTTTTGTAGTTTTTTTTTTTCAAATTTATATATAGTATATATATGTGAGAAATTATAGTTTATACTTTAGCTTAAACAATATGTATGTCTTCTTTTTTTTGTAATAAAAAAAAATAAATAAATATCTCTAAAGCGTTAAGTAAGTCTACTTGAGATAAATTTGGTTAATTAATTTTTGTGAAATTCTTTTCTCTACTTAAATATAACTGGAAAAAATATTTTAGTACTAAATTGTGCAAAATGGTGTACTATATAAAGTGTGCACTCAAATTTCCAAACCAAAACCATATTATTACAACCGAAGTCCACTACCAAAGAAAATGGTTTTGGTTAGAAATGTTGGTGCGCAATGAAAAGCGTTTAGTACCGACGTTTTGTACAGCATTTTAGTACTAATAACTAAATAAAATAAAAAATTAAATAAGTTTCTCTACAACCCAAAAGATGAAAAGATGAGAGTTTATATATATAATTGCTTTCATAATTTTTTTTTTTGCAAAGAGGAGGAAGACCAATTCAATAGTGGGATAGTTATCTAAATGTTTGTAAATACCAGCAGCAGTAAAGTTGTGAACAATGGAGAAAGGAAATACGTAATATGAATATATTTTGAAAGATTTCCAAAAAAACGATTCTACTAAGAGTATATACTAAAGGCCATGATGTGGTATATTATGTTGTTTGTATGTTAGAAGAGATGAGAAAATATATATATTTATATTTTTCAGTCAATCCTTGATTTATTACAATGTTAAGTAGAGTAGAGAGTAAAATAAGGCAATAATGATAGGATGCATTTCTAAACTAATTTTGTTTTGTTCTCAAAAAATAAGAATAATATACAAATCTAATGAGAGAGAGGTAGTCACTTAGAGAGACAGAGTGAGTGAGAGAATATACAGAGAGAGAATAATTTACAGCAGATGAGCGAGAGAGAGAGAGAGAGGGATAGCTCCCCAAAATATATATATATAAAACAGACAGAGTTTTATAAAAAACAGGATGATAACTTTTTTATTTGGCTTGCAGAAGAAGGAGTAGAATTTTGTATTTTAGATTTTTGTTTTTATATTCTAACCTTGGCGAACGTTAAAAGGACTCGTCTCTCTTTTGTTTTTTGCTTTTGAATTCGACGATGAAGGTAGATTGGTTGGTAGAGTAGATGGCACTGGATGTGTGTGAAGCTCCTGTGTTGACGGAGTGATGGAGGTAGAGAAGTAGGCGTAGACGCAGCGGCAGCAAGATGGTGCTGATTGATGCATTTTGTCGCATAAGATGTATTGTATATAATATAAATTGACTACGATTCGATAGTAGATAGTACTAAAAAATTATGTATATATGTATAGAAGGCGATTGTCCACAGGTAGTGTAGTATATTCACATCAATGTTAACGATTATATCACTACTAGATTGTTTATTAGTTTAGTTTCTTAAACTATATATATATATATTGGTATATGGCATTGCTTGTCATAATTCGAGAAGATAATAATTATTTGTCGTTGTATTTTATATAGTAGTATAAATCATTTTATCATTTTGTTTATGATTTTCACTTCTTGTCACTTTTAGTTGTCTTTTGATTTTTGTTTGTTTTGTTTGTTTGTTTTAGTAGTAGTATCTGAAGGGTAGCACTTGATGGGTGGCAAGTGCAAGGACCTCCTAAAAGAACTTTATATCTTTCATTTCCAATTCGCCGGGTCGTGACTTGTGATAAGTATATATATGTGTCATCAGGGAGTTACGCGAACAGTAGACTCTTTCACAAATGATGCAACGATATTCCTCCTGACGTTCGGCATGCTTGTCGGCGATATGTCGTTTGAGGGAAGCTTTCGAACACAGTACCTTACCGCAGAGCTGGCATGAAAACAGTTTCTTGGGTGAACAGCCTGGAAATTTGGTTAACTAGGTTTTAAAACACACACAATACACTATTTTTTTTATAGTAGGTATAGATTTTTTTTACATCCTTCCATTGTTTTTGTTTGTAAGAATATATATAGACAAAGAGGGGAGAGAGAGTTGTATAGAAGTGGTTGTACTTGTGAATCTGGTGGGTGGCAAGTGGTAGAAAGTGGAGTAGGTACAGACCCTACCTAAACTCGATTGGGAATTATATATACTATAACAAAAAAAAATGTGTCCAATTCATATATATTTTATAAATGTAAATGCTTCATTCCGACTACTAACAAAAACATAAACAAAAAATTGTATACTTATATATTCTTTTTAGTTCCTTTTCTTATTTTGCCGAGTGTGCACTCAATTAATAATGAACTTATTTATTATAAAAAAAAAAAAATGTTTTAACAAAATACTTCCTACTACCTGCAAGATAGATGGATGGATTGATGGATGATCAAAATCAACTTCAGGCCCCCAATGCTTATAACTTTCTTCTCAACATCGTTCACAGGACAACAAAACACAGACATGTGCGATAAACATAGCTTTTTTTTTTGTTTCAGAGTGAAAGGAGAGAAAGTGTGCAGAGAAATTAAATTTAACAAAAAAATATGACAAAAAAAAAGTTAACTGGTGTGGATTTGATGGTGATAACACAAGAATAGACACGAGTTTTACGATTTTTTTGTTTTTTCTTTAATAACTCAATAATTTTCTTTTTATTTACGAAAATATTTTATGTATATAGATATATATATATATATTCTTTTTAATGTTTTTTATGTACTATGTACGAATAGGTTTTTTGTTTATTTTTTAAATAAAAGAAAAAAAAATTAATAATAAGGAAATAATTATTAATAAATAAGTAATTATATGCATTTCGAATAACAAACAGTTGTATTTTCTAATTTTATTCTTTTCGTTTCAAGAATATTACTGTAGGTTGTTTTTTTTTCTTCTTAGATTATAATGGATTTTTAAATGGATTCTGTAGATCAAATGAGTTACTATTTATACTGTTCTTTTAGTAAGCGATTTTTTGTTCATATATTAAATTTGAAGTTTTATTTTTACTTTTTATACAATTTTTACATTTATCTATTTTGAATGAAATCACAAAGAAAAAAAGTTATAATATGAATTTGGGGTTTCATTGCTATTGTATATTTGCTTTTGCATTTAAATGAAATACTGTTAAAAATATGACACAAACAAACATGTATTGTAGCTTACCCAGTTATGATAGGTTGAAGAATGTAATGTAATTTTTGCAAACAAGAATATAATATTAAAATATATAATACAAAGAGTGAGTTAGAAATATGATTAGTAGCAAAAAAAACACGACGATTCAACTGAAAGCCTGAAACTGAGATTTTAATATGATTTAATATTTTAAAACATATCTCAAATTCGGTAAAAGAAGAATATCGGAGCTTTTGCAATAAATTCGTATATTAAGGGAAGGTTATATCTATATACAATACATTATTATATAGATGAAGATTATTAATAATACCCAATTGATGCGTTTGCAAAATTATTGAAACAATAGGACTTAAGTCTATGAATTTTAAAACTTTTCAACTGTTCAATACAACTTATTAGGAAAAAAATTCCTCTTTTATCTTCAGATGTAACCTCGCAACTCTTACTTCAAGGGCACAAGGGGCATAGATGGTTTATTTCAATAATACGATGAGTAAACCTAAACATATTTTTAAGAATGATCATTATTTAAAATCTGGCATTTAGCCAGCTTTGCAAACGGTTCAAACAATTGGCATCACTGCTCAAGGAAAGTTTTAATTATTGCAAAATTTGATGTGTAAAAGAACGCGAAATGCATCAAAGAAATTCCTGATTTGTAGTTAATCCGTTTACGATCGAAGTGGAAAATGTTGTGGCAGATAAAGAAAATAACAATCAAAATTGTCAAATTAGTTACATAGATATAATGTGTCACATAGACCAAACTACTTATTGAATTTAAAATAAGAAAATAAATATATATGCCTGGAACAAAGCCAATCAATTTCAATTGCTTTTTAAATTATTCTGAACAAAAAAAGTAGCTCTGATGTGCATCAGCATCGAATCTGAGCAGTGACTCTGCGTGAATGCCCGTTAACGTAACGTCGAAATAGAGATATGTATCATTATTCAGCCGTCGCGTCATTCGGGACACGACTACGTAACGAAAAGTTTATATTGCTTCAAGTTGAGGTATGTGGCTCGCTTCGCTCGCGGCAAGGGCTTTAAATTCCAGTATATTATTTTCGGACATTATGCTGTACGTTTAGGACCCAACTTTTATCTTTACAAACAGTTTTTAATGCAATTATGTTTACGTTACGTTGATTACGTGGCCGTGTCCCGAACATCGGTAAACGTCAGTCAGTACAAAATCAATGGGCGAATACACTTCGAATATATTTTCATGGTCACAGAAATTGCACGCTTGTCATTTTGGCATGCGTTATAGCTAGAAGACAATAAAAGCTGCTGCTGGAGTTGTCAAATATTGAATATAAAACGAATTCAATGCTGCGAACATAATAAAACGCAGCTGTATAAGGTGGGTCAGTAGGATTTCTAACTATGAATTTGAGCAGTTCATATTGTAATTCCCATTACTTTATGATGGGCAAAGGACTTCAACCCTTAATGAACATTTTCATTAAAAGGACTTCCGATTTTAATAATCAAAGTATTTAGTAAAAAATAACATACAAAAATTCCAATATATAAAATTGCACTAAACATGCAGTTGAAAAATCTACAACAGTTGAGATTCGAGAATGCAGCCACTACTTTTAGTTTACGGATGGTAAAATGGAATGTAACTATACTAAGTACGAAATACAAGGAATAACTGAAAGTATTTTCAGTTGAATGTAAATTTGATTTTGTATCTGTGCACATTTAATTTATTAAAAGTTATGAAAAACGAATATATTTTATGAATGTCATCCACTTGATAGCATAATGTATGTGACTATTTAAAGGTTCCAAAACTCGGAAAAAATTGGGAAACTGTCAAAAACAAGCTAACAAACCTGAATCCTTTTATCTAGATTTTTTCAAATACATATTATTTACAATTCGGGGTACTAATAATCATTTTTAGTGTCCAGGCTAATTTTTACGAAGTCACAATGGTGAAAATTTCAATATAAAATTATTCTCTGTGACTGTCAAAATATTTAAGTTAAAATATTTAATATAAGGCCCACTATGTAGGCAAAATCCTAAAAACAACTTCAGCACCAATGCAAGTTTAAGTTTTCACAACAAATTTTACAGTTTGGCTTCTAGGTTGACAACGCAATGATAATACAGTTCTCAATGCACCTACCTACGGGTTTAATAGTCGAAAGCAAACGGAAGTTAAAGTCATAATTTTACGTTTAATAGAATTTAGTGTCCCAGTACGCTACATGATTAGGAAAACATGTAGGTACCTTAAAAAAAACTATAGTCAGTAAGAATAGCGATAAGGTTCTGCCGATTTAGGGCACTTAATCGGACAATGATCAGATTATACGTACTCATTTGAGTTTATTCGACTTAAATTCGTTGAAAGGGAATATTCTAAAGTTCAATGCTGAAACAGAATCCACAATTACTATGGGCATCGTCCTCGTGAAGGACTAGATGAAACTTTTGGTAAAGGAAGAAATATGGTTACACATTACTAGGTGGTTGCAAAATTCTTTCGGTTAGTCGGTTAGTATCTATTTATCTCTGATCTATTGATTTTTGTTAGTCAAATTTACTAAGTAGATTTGCTTTCTCTATTAATAATGAAAACAATGATCGTGATAGTGATAGCCTAGTAACACACTTACAAACTACGGTTACTCATGAACACATTAACGATGGCTGAGCAAACTTATTTTGTTAATAAAATGGCATTAAACACAGATACATTAGATAACAGACAATGAATGGTTATGTGGATGCATTCCTCTTCTTCGGTATATGAGCGACGAGGAAATGATTGTTATATAGCTCCTGCGGTAAGCTCACATACACACACACACATTTATGCTTTTAATATACAAAAAGCAAAAGACAATAGCAACAAAATGGATGGCGTCAAAATGGTTGTTTTTTTTTTTCATTTAATTTCCTAGCTTAATTTGCTAAGATTGCTTCATAAAAAGTAGGTATTCTTTTTCTACAAAAAATCACTTCATATTAAAAAAATAAAAACATTTCGTTTTATTTCTTGTATTCATAAAAAGTTTAATTAACTAAACACTTATTAATATTTATAATATTTTCCTTCATTTTTAATTATATGTGTACACTGTTGATTTTAGTATTTTAAGTTTTCTAATAAGAAAAAGAAAAATATAATTTTTTAGAAAAGAAAATATTTCTGTTTTTATTTTATGATTTACATTTAACATATACATAGTGCATTTTACGGTTGACATAAATTTGTTTATTCAATTTAAACAACGATATTTAACATAAACATTCAGTATTTTGTTGTTCAATGTATGTATTCATTTGCTTTATTCTATTTTTGTTTTGTTTGTTTCATTAATTGTATTATTCATCGGAGTTAGGAAATAGTTATTTATATATATATATATTTGAATATAGAGAACAAAAATTAAGTAAAGTAAATTAAACTTAACACTTTAAAAATAAGGTAATATAATTAAAATTCATAAAAATAAAAAATTAAAACTTACAACAATTCATATACAATGTATAATTAAAATTGAATTACATTCTATGCACCGATATTATTATTTTTTTTTTTTCGTAATTTTAAAATATATATATGGATAATTAATAAAAATAAATATATATTCATAAAAATATAAAAAAAAAAACAATTTCTCTTTGTAAAATAAAAAAATTAAAATAATAAAAAATAAAAATTTGGTATCAAATAAAAAATTAAAATTCAGACTTTCGTATAATTTTATAATATTCTTTTTTAAATGTCATTCTCTTAAAGAGCTTATCAAAATTTTGATGAAATCTAATGAAATTAATAAATAAGAAATGTATTTGAAAATTAAAAAAAAAAAATGTATATCTACTATTTCTAGTGTAGTATATATAATACGAATTCTCATCTTTATTTTTACTCTCTCTCTCTTTATATTCTTCATCTTAAATTTGATTTTATATTTTTTGTTCTTTCAAATAAAAGTCCACAATTTTGATTTTTCAAGTTTTGCCATGTAAGATAGAAAATAGGGGCAGGGGAAAAAAATTCAGTCTTAGGACAATCACAAATTGCATAACAAAACTTGTTCAAAAAGAAAGAGTTTTACTCGGTTTTCTAACGCGAAATTTATGAAGAAAAAAAACTTTTCTTTTTGATTTTCCAAATGCTTTTCATGTTAAATATACATTTTTCGTTTTGTTTCTTTTTAAATATGTGTAAGTATATTTTTGTTTTAGTCTTTTTTTGCCTAAATATTAATGCCAATTATAGTCATGATCACAATTCGTTTCATTTTTTTTTTACTTATTCCGGAAGTGGGTATTCTTCTTTTATACCTTTTTTGGGTTTGTCTAAAAAAACAAAAAGTGTAATTTTGCCGCTCTAAATGAAATGAGATATTCTAAACCTATCAGTCCTTTCGATATAACTAACGAAAAAAAAAATATGAATGAACTTTTCAAATACTTTTGAATTCAGTTTTCAGAAAATAAAAATTACGCACGACCAATTAAAAATAAAAAAAATATATAATATATAGAACACATTTCAGTGTAAAATGATTGAATCAAATAAATTTAAATCAGATGAAAATGTATCGAAAGATTTTTTTTTTTCATTAAACCGATTTGCCTATCATTAGATTTTTAATTTTTTTTATATTTATCAGTCCAAAAGTTAAACTTTTTCTTTCAGTAATACAATTTCGTTTGGTTTTCTCCTAAAAAATTCTAAAAAAAAAACACGATTTAATGTAAAAAAAGTTTAAAAAAATAATACATTCGTTCCTCAGTTTAACACTGTACAAACACTTAGAATATAGTATTTTAGTTTAATATATATATTATTATTTATATGCATATATTACACTTTAGAGTACACAATAATTTCGATTAGGGGGCGTTTCTGTTTTGTTACATATTATATAGGTATATATGTATATATAAAGGTCCTTTCAACCATACTACAAGAATCAAGAGGTATAACTACTATTATGTAAAAAATAAAGTTAAAAACAATAAAAGAAGCCTAAGCATTATATTGTCAACAAAAATTGCACATGGAAATCTATATTATATTCGATTTACTTATTTTATTAGTTTTAGTTTCTTAAAAAAATGTTGCGGGGGGTTAACTATACGAAATTGCTGGCATTCAAAAAAAGATTAAACTACGAATTCAGTTTTGTCCAACATAAGCTTATAGTGAACGAAATAAAATAGTCTTAACATTTTTAGTCATGCTTACGAAATTCAGTCCGAATTTTTAATTGCGGTCTATGAATGAAAACTCATTGAAAGAAATTTACATTCGAAAAAAAACAAAACATTTTAATGTGAATTCAAAATTTTTTGAACAGAAAAGGCGGTGTAGCTTATCATGTTTTTATCGGTGTTAAGATTCGAAATCATAAATGCAAATCGATTTTCTACTTTCAACAGCGTAATTTCGATAAAAATTTTCATTAACTTCGGTGTCGAAAATATTATGTAGTGACATTTTATCAATGATAATAGATATATTGCACAATATTTGTGTCTATCGTCTAAAGTTTGATCATTAAGAGTGTGGAAAGCAATTGCTCAAAGGCAATTAAACAAGCTTTATGATTGCTAAATGTCAGACTATGTCGAATCATGTTGTACAAACCGTAAATTGAGTACTTAAAACATTGATATTTTGCAGAAAATGATGGCAAGATTAGACCGCATTATGGTTTGACTTCTACTTTTGCATAGGTATCAAAAAGTTCGCAAACACTCCAAATGTTTATGATCAACATGTTTAATATTTAGTTAAATGTCATATAAACAAATTGGACATTTAATTTCCTTTATTAATTTTCGAATTTTGAAATCAAAATATTTCTGCTTTCGGCTATATCGTATTGAAGTGAAAAATTTGACGGATATAAAAAACAAGGCAAGGAACTCCATTGAAATATTGATTTCAGTAGTTTAAAAAAAAATTATTGGCTTAATAATAACCTTTTTTTAACTTCGTCTTAAATTCATTGCAAGTTAGGATAACTAAATTTATAAGTATGCGAAAAAGCGCCATTCGAGTTCGAAAAACATAATGTGGAAACGAAAAAGTATGTATTACAAGAATACCTCGCATTATTCTGTTTCGAAATTTGACTTCAAATTTCTCCGAATGTAACTTTTTATCGCAATCAAAAGTTTATAGGTACCTATGTAAAACAAAAAATCGTAATTTCAAACACATCAATCGTTAAGTTATTTTTCCGCAACACATTTTGGAAAACATTTTCTAAAACTACAGAACAGGGGTGACAAAAATGAAAGATGATCGGCGCATGCGCCCAAAGTCTATACCGAGAAAAAAAACTAACAATAAAAAAATTCTTTTCTAAATCAGTCTACGAATCGTCGTTTCCTTCGTTACAATTCGCTGTCAAAAATATACATTTATAAAAGGCCTAACAAAATAATAATCACAGAAAATTGCATTTTATCATTTTTTTTTTCTTCTTCGTTTTCTTTCATTCCATCATCTTACGAAACTCAATTAAAAATGGATTCAGAGATCAGAAATAAGCAGCTGCAGTAGCAGTAGAGCAACACAAAAAGACACCACAAGAATAATGAGATAAGTATTTACAAGAAAAAATGTGTGTTCATCATCTTTTTCTCAATTTATCTGAGGCATGTCTTCCATTTTCGACCTATTTTTGGATATACAAATCATTTTACACGCGCGCACACATCCATATACACATATCTTTAAATAATTTTATTTTGTTTTAATTTTTTCTCTTTACTGGGCGAATTTTTGGGCGCACACTGTAAACAGTTGCCTCAGAAAATGATGTTGCTCTTATAAGAAATCCATACATGGTTTCACAACGCCACCTGGCGAATGCTGCTGCTGCTGTGTAATGGGTGAAAGCAAAAGCTCAGCGGCACTACTGCCACGACTGCCAACGACACTACCACCCGAACTATTATTGTTGCTATTGGTCAATGAATGATGTAAGCTACTGCTATGGAAATATGAAGAATGATGATTCTTCTGTCTTCGGTGGTAGATGCTCTTGTGGTTATTGAGACTGTTAAGGGTGCGAAATACCTTATGACATAAATTGCAAACAGCATTGTTCAATGGTTGCAAGTGTTGCTGTTCCTTATGACGTTTAAGTGTCAGTTTTGTGCTTAATAGTTTACCACAAACGTCACAACGGTGGCATGCTGTCAATGGCAACGGCAAGAGTAGGCGATTGCTATTGGCAGCGGTTATTGATGATCCTGATGGTCCACCCAATCCACCACCTGGCGATAGAGAACGTCTATGATGCTGCAATGGATGATGGTGTGGTGAGTCAATTGGTGATGCACTGTGATGATGCAAATGTTGCAGGACCGCCGATGATGATACGGAAGCCGACGTAGACGACGAGGATGGTGGCTGTTGCTGCTGGGAACCCCCGACCTGATGTTGAGGTGACGACTCATGATGACTTGGGTGCGATTGATGGTGATGAAGGTGATGAGGATGAAGAAGCGACGCAGAATGTTGGTGATGTTGTTGTTGGCTATGTGGTGGTGGTTGTGGTGCTTGCTGTTGGTGGTGGTGGTGGTGGGAGGAATGATGGTGGTGATGGTGATTATTGTTATTACTATTTGAATTGCCACCGGGTACTATAACGCCACCGATAAGGCTGGTGCTTCCACCTATATTGCATATAGGAAGAGAAGAGAAAAAAGAGACAATAGTGACTTTCAGTAATCTCAGTTTTTTTGTTGGTTTGTTTTATTTGAGGTGTTTTTTTTTTTGTTTTGTCTATTCAGGCAACTTGAAAAATGTTATTTAAAATTTTGCTAATTTTTGGATATTTTATTTTGAATTAAAAAAAAAATCTAGTTTCCGCCCAGATTTTAATTACTTTTTTTTTAATATTCGATTTACCATCAGGAATAAATATTTATTTTTTTAAAGGAAGCAGGAACAACTGTTAATTTTTTTTTTGCTTTTTGTAATGTAAAATGTATTTGATGTAAGAACACGTTGGTTTTGTAGGTTTTACAAGTTTTTTTTTTTTATTTTGTACAACATACAGTAACCATATAAAATTTGTATTTTTTTTTTCGTCAACAAAAATAAACTAATAAAATCCAACGGGTCCACCAATTGGAACCAATTGGTTTGTAGATCACCTAATATGCAAATTTGGATTAAATTAAAAACATTTAAAAATAAAAAAACGGATTTTTTTTAGCAAAATTTTGAAAACATTTTTGGCCTGATTCTGATTTTGTTTTAGATTAATGCTTTTTTGTCACTAGTGTCTCTTTTTTTTTTTGGTAGCACCAGACTTAGTCGGAAAGATTTTTTTTGACTAAGCGGTAATAACTCTTTTTTTATTGCTAGTTTTATTTTTGAATTTAACACTATATACTGAAAATGGAAGGTTTGCGGGGGAGAGAATGTTTCTTAAGAAGGCTATCTCACGCCGTGCCAATTGGTTCCAATAGGAGCAAAACAGTCGGATTTATTGTGTACTCTAAGTGGGGGGAGAAGTGTCCATAGAAATATATATTTTTATATAGTATGAAACAAAATAATAAACTTAAATCTAATTAAAAAAAAAAACTTAAGAATAAAGAAAAATTATCAAAATTAAAGCTAAGCTAGGTATTTACATTTAAAAATGGCTTAAAAAAAAAACAAAATACAGAACCTGGTCTAACCGGCACCTTAATGTAGTACAGTAATGATAAAACGTTTTCGCTTGTATTTTTTTTTGTTTGTTTGTTTAGCTAACTATTCGTATATACACACAGAAAAATAATGAAAAATACGCTTGAATAGATAGAAATGTGAAATGTATTCCTCTTAAATGTAGTTTATATTAGCTAGATAATCGAAATAAGCGAACCCCTATGATGAGCGATGATTTAACGGTGAGTAGTATGGATTATGGCCCAGTGACGATGGCGAATGCGTATTGTTTGTGCTATTGCTGGTACTCTCCTCTTTGGGTTGCTTAAGGTTTCTATGATATATACTCTTGTGATTTCTGAGGCTATTCAGTGAGCTGTAGACTCGCTTGCATATGTTGCACACTGGCTCTTTGGTCGGGCGCATATGTACATTTTGAATGTGCCGCTTAAGGCGGGTTAACGAAGACAGATTCTTGTTGCAGGGATCACACCGGAAATCATCTCCACCCCCAATTCCAATGCCTTGAGCTGAACTTCCACTGGCACTCATTGCTTGACCGCTGCCACTGCTACTGGCGGCTAAGTTTGCTGCAGCGGCTGCTGCCATTAATATGTGTGATGAAGACGGCGATTGGTTTTCGTTACCAGCGCTACCACCCGACTGTGTGGAGCATACCAACGATGGAGGCATTAACTGAGATCCTGCTGTTGATGGCATATTACATGTGCTAAATGTCGACAAGTTTAAGCCGCCGCCGCCACCCCCGCATATAGCTGATGCTACGCATGATGATGTGGATGGTATTGCTGAAGAAGAGGAAGGTATTTTGAATTGTTGCGGTGAATCATGGTGGTGGTGAATTGTCATAGCCGCCGTCGTCGTCGTCAGGTAACCTGACGACAAGAGGGGAGAGAGGCAAAAAACGTCGCATTAGCCCAAAAACAGAAATTTTTATTTAACATTTAATGTTTTTTTTTTTTTTTTAATTTTGTATTTTTGGTTTTAGGGGGTTATTCAATTTTGATTTGATTGTCCGTTTTTAATTTTTTTTTTATGTTTTGCATTCAAATTTGTAAAATAGTGTTCAACACCATCACCATCGTGTCCGAATACATATCTATATATATTTTTTTACTTTTTCCATATATATATAAAATTTCGTTTAATTTTTGGGGTGGTATGGGGGAGGGTGGGATTTCATATACTACGTACTTTATACAATATTAGAAAAAAAATGCTAAATCTGCTTACATTCCAACTTGACCGTTCAAATTTAAGCATACAAATTTGTTTGTGTATATTTTTTTTTTAGGGAGTTTTGTTTTTAGTAAAAAAGTTAGACTACAATAAAAAAAAACCTGAAGCGATTGGCATGTGTGTGTGTGTGTCTGTGTTTTTGTGTATAAAATGTATGTGATGTGACATTGACATTACACAACCCAAAAATGTCTAGAAACAAAAAAATTATGAACCATTTATCCGACTTGTTTGTGTACATGTGTTTTCTTGGGGCGGGTTAAATTTGCTAATTAGTAGGAGTGTATTGTCCTGCTACCTTTTGTATATATATATTTATATCCAGTCTTAAATAAATATTAAAAAAAAGTTTCCTTAACCAAATTACAGCGATTTTGTTTTTATAATTTCGTTTTCCTTTTTTAATTCCTGAAAAGTGATTCTACAACTTGTTGAATAAATATGCATGTTTATTTGTGCTAAATGCATTTAAATGCGTTTAAGCCATTTGAAGAAGGGAAAATCAAAAACTGTTTGTTCTTTGAATACCCTTAGAGTAGAAATGTCGATTCGTTATAATAATATTATAAGTTAGACCGGAAATGCAATTTATTTGAATAGGTAAATGAACATCTTTTTCCGACTTAAGCTGTGTATTTTGTGATTTAATTCGTTGCATTCCCCGCGTAAATTGTTGCTGTTGCGACAATAAAACACATGTAATGAAACAGCCGTCTTGACATGTTTAAAATTTCAAGAAGTGGACTAAAAATCTGTCAGAAAAATTCAGTTTTTTAAGACTTATTGACTCCGAGAACAACAAAATATAAATACTGTGCTACTTTTTGTTTATTGAGTCGGTCGTGATGAGTCTGGCACGTGGATTTCTGCGCCTACTTATGATATTATGAGAGACTGTCAATTTCATACAAAAGCTGCGACCTGCGAGGAAGGCAGTTTCAACATAACCTGTAGCGCTTTGGCGACTTATAACAACAATTCCAATTTTGCCATAGAAGGTACATATGTGCGCATTTACTAGCAGCATGAATACAGAATACATAAACCTTCATCTCCATCTTTGGCTATTCTTTTAAACAACACTGACTACAAAAATGTGTTACAGTTTAAAAATAGTAAAAATGCGATTTTGAAAAAAAATAAAAATATTTGATTCCTCCAAAAATTGCACATATTTACGATGGAAAAAGATTCTCTTGATGACAGTAGTTTCGAATAGGTACACTATAGTCCCCGACAACTTTATTAGTTATCTTGGAATACAAAATAAATAGTGTGCGCGGATGAAACGAAAACGAGACAGGATAGAAGTGACACTTCTTATGGGTATTTGTCAGGTAATTTCCAGCTCCAATGAATCGAAAAGCAACACGAAATGGGAAGTGGTAGCGCACGTGGTTAGGTACGTGAATGAGATATGAGAGAGGAACGAAAAAGCGACAGACTCCGAGAAGGAAACAGAATGAGCCATGAGCTGTAAAAATAGGGTGTCGTGGGTGCACATTACCTCCATCTCATGTCTGTATATAGACCCGAGAATCATGAATATGGCTTCGTACAATTCGACATTTTATTTTGAACGATTTGAAGGGAGCTACTATTTTATGTCGTCTCAAAGGAGAAGTTAAGAAACTTTCTTAGCACAATTATACCTAGTGTCGGATGTTTGTTTGAGAGGTGGGAGAGAACTTGGTACCCCTCATGCAGTAATGCTGCAAATAAAACCACTGACTCAACGTATCACATAACATAGTTTGCAACCGTCAGAAAATGTTGTTTTTAGGTGCGCTTTAATAGTTTTACGGCTGCGTAAAAAGACGGATCTTTAATAAATACACTCTCAAAACGTCAAACTGAAATAAATGCAAATAACAAATACAATGTAGGTATTTGCAATAAAAATGAGCAAACGATTTTTTTTATTCCATGCTTTGGTTGGATTGTAGAAATTTGTCAGCCCATCTGACAAGTTAAACGACAACTGTCATTATGACTTTTCATATCGATATGTATATGATTTGACATATATACAATCATATGGCATTATTTCTGTTTTCGACAAAGGACAAAAAGTGATTCATTTCAGAAACCGGGAGTTCTAGGAATGCATTCAGACTATTTTGTCCTGATATTTGTTTGATAGACTAAACACTAAACCAACGCTACCAAGCAAATTCGTATTCGTATCGCAACCTATTATAGTGTCCAGCAAATAAAACCAACGTTTACATTTCATGGTATCAAATTCACAGCGGTAGATTATCACTTCATCAGGAAAAAAAAACCATCCAATCAATCGAATTTTTAAATATCTTAGAACTAAATTTACTATGTTACAGTTTTTCTTTTATATAAGATTAATTTTCTTAAGCACTAGAGCTACAATAATAATAAAATTCATATCCGCAATTTTGTATGATTTGCTGATTTTTTTTTGTACAATAAAATTCCAACATAATTATTAACATTCATGTGTCATCCCTAGTGCTTTACCAAAGCGTGTATTTATATATATGTATAAAAAAAATCATGTAAAATATATGTTAACGCATAAAAAGCATAATTTAACAATACCATCCATGTATATAATCCACGAATACAATAATAAAAAAAAAAATATGTATATATAAATCTCCAATCAATGAACCAAAACGTAAAAAAAACTTGGAAAATAGATACCCTTGTTTATATATATGTTTTTGCTTTCTTTATGGTGTAGTACACTAAATTGGTTAATAACAACAAACTAGGATTAATATGATCGGGGGGAAATTTTTGTTTAAGCCAATTGATTGTTAAAATAAAACCAAAAAATATATTATCGCCTAATTGTAAATTTTTAATATGTATACAAGAAATATTTATGAAAAAAAAAGATGGTGCACACTCTTGTATTCGTAAAAAATGAAAGGACCTTCTGGAAATTTTTCTTTGCATATGCTTTTCGATTAATTTTGTTTGTTTGGTTAAAAACACTTAAAACAAAGAATGTCAATTATTTTAATTAAAAAAAAACACATATGAAATTTAATGAAAACGAAAGAAAACAACGAAACGAATAAGTTAAGTAAAAATGAAAATAGCGAAAAACCGCAATAAACAAAAAAAAAAAAAAAAAAATTAAAAAAAAAAATGATGTAAAAATGTTGATTTTTGATATTATTCTCTTTGTAATTAATATTTATTAATTTGTTCTTTGTTTAAGAAACACACATACACGACGATTAAGATATATATATATGTGAAATTAAGGAAAAAAAGAAAATGGCACGATTATTAATGTAAAAATAATAATTGAATATCAATGTACTGATATAATATATATATAGAATACGAATACAAAATTAGCACACAGAAAAACCAATTCACGGAAAATATATATTTTTTTATGTATGTTTGTTTAACAAATTATATGTAAATTTATTAATTGTTTATTAGCTGATGTTGAATAATAGTTTTTGTTATAATTTTCTTTGCGGGGAGGACACGTTTCTGTAAATAGCAAAGATTTTGAGTTTTCAATTGTATATGGTGGGTAAAATGAAGAAACAATATTTTAGTTTTAATAAAATTACCGTAATCCTAAAAAAAATAAATAGACGGCGCAACAGGCGGTAGACACCCAAGGCCTAGCTTCTCGCAACCATTCGTTTTGTGTGAGTTTCTATTTTTGGAACGAATGGAAGAGACCTACAATTTTATGCCGAGTCCGAACGGCTGAATTGAGAAGCTTTTTCAGGACAGTCTTACTCTCGGATGTTTGTCAGACGATCGCGAGAGGTGGCGCAGTAGAAAAAACCCTAAGATGTAATTTGTGTTTTTCCGGGGATCGAACCTCGGATCCCTCGCGCAGTAGTCCAGCACACTAACCACTGCGCTACTGCGCCCGTAATCCTAATCATATTAAAATAAAAATGGCGCGATAGTACTAGATCAGTTCTATTGAAGTTTTTGGAGAGATGTTTACATCTAAAGCTAAACGCTTTTGAAGCTGACTGAAGCTATCATTGCACTTAATTCCCAAATCAAACGCAAAGTTTATGAAACAAGGTGACCCTCAGTATAGGTTATCTGGCCTATATTAGAATAAAGGAGAATGAAATGGTTGACGGGCTTGCAAGAAAGGGAGCAGCAACAATTTTCTATGTCTTAAACCATTCTGCAGAATATGGGATCACACTTTCAAAGAAGAATTCAGGAAACTAGAGAAAAAAAATAACAGACCAAAAACAAAACCCAGGGCATGAAGAAAGCCAACAAAATTCTACTGTAATATAACCGAAAAAGATTCCAGGCATGAGCAAAAATAACCTGCGTATCTGGGCATTGTTGACTCAAGGAGCACCTCAGGTAGGTAACTGGCTATATTTGAAGATCTCTGCAGATTCTACATCCTTAGTCCAGGAAAATCCCAATACATATGCTTTAATCTTGTGGGGCATTAAATTGCGAAACTTTGTGTAGGTAGACTACATCATTACATACCATCCATGTTGTCCGCAAGACAGAAAATGGCGACTTTGTAGATATTCTCGTTTAAGCCGTGGATTCTTAATAGGAGAAAACGAAGCATGCAAAATGTACACAGCACGCAAATTCGTTAATCCCAATATTTCTACTACATAGACCACTTAAATCTTATCAATCCCATATTGGGCTAAATAAAACTATTCCATTAATTTCAAAAATTAATTACCTCCTCTAATTAACTGCTTTCACAGCGCAAATTTGCCCAATAACGCCTAATTACGTACACACAACAAATTACTGCAACTCCATTAGGTATGCTATTAGACTAAACCAAACTATTGCCGCAAAATTCCCTAAGCCAGAGCCGTAAACTTTCACACATCGTTAAAAGGGTTTAATTATCACTTCAAAGCTTTCTCTCACATCAAAACATTAAACCAACCTCCCAAAACGATTCAACAATTCCCATGCTTAAAATACAGCAGCACATCATACATCAAAATCTAAACTCCCATCCGACAGACAACTCTTTATGATGCTGCGATGATGGGCGTTTTTGGGGAAATATGTTGAAAGTTTTCCACAGGGCGGCACAGGCACAGAGGTGATGCTATGATGGGTATGATGACTGATATGTACCCTCATCAAAATGGGATAAACGATACAGTCCCAACGCATGAGTGGGAGTTGAATTCTCGCAAAACTATTCAAAATCCTTTCACCCGAGAGTTTAAATGGGGTGCCATGTCGCCTCTCTTGACATTCCACCCTACCTACCACCATACCACACAGACACATCAAATGAAAGTGAGATTTTGAAGAGCCTGCGGCTTTACAACAAAAACTGTTTGTTAGGTCTATACTTGAATATTAATGAATGGCGCGCAAACCTTAAGATTATAGGTGGCAAGGATTAAATTAGATTTTCAAAATAGCTTATACTTGTATTTTGCTCCAGCTGAGAACAATTAAACATCAGAATGAGTGCGACAATTTATCATAAACGTGTGTGAAGGAGGGTGGCAGTGTTGGAAACTATGAATGACAGGACAACCTGTTGAATGTTTACAGAGCCGTATAAGGCCATGCATGTATCCACAAGAGAAGAATATGTGAAAGAGGAGGGACTCTCTCTCTCTCTTCGTATGTTTGTAACACTGATATGTAACTAACCCATTATGGGGAGCGTTAATAGTGGTTGCTTTGAATTTGAAGCATCCTTGGTTATATCTGATTTTGTGGTTTAGCTTTGATGAGTAAAAAGCGAAAGGTAAAAGTTTTGGCAATGGTTTGCCTAAAACCGAGGATGTGGTGAATATGATGCGGTCAAAATTGGATAAAAAAAAAATATCTACGTTTATTAGTGCAAATTATTTTGATGTAGAGGAAGTGAACCCCTAATTTATTAGCTGTGGAAAAGCACATAGGTATCTTTATATTTGACACATGAAGCTGCTCGTGTTCCATTGACCATTTGCGCTAGAGCTCTGACCATTTATCGTGACTTTTATGCGCCGCTGGTCATCAAGCAGAACTCTGGCACTCTTCTTCTATAAAACTGAATGAAGAATGGGCGTTCAAAGCCCTCTTTCAACATATTGTTCAATCCTGCTAAGTTTTCAGTTCATAAAACAAAGGTTTTGATTTTTATAGGTATCTACTGCAGACTCGCTCTTGGAAATAGTTTAAATGCAAAAAGTTCTAACTTAAATAAAATACTAACAAAATTTTCCAATTACAACTCAAAATCTTTGCTTTTTCTACATGCATTGTTTTTTTTTTTCTGAAAGCAATTTTCATTTCAATAATTATTTTCTTTAGATTTCTTTAAACCGTACCGCGACGGAAACAATCAAATAAGGAAGAAAGATCAAATGTCCAATTAAAAGTAAATTGTTTTACCAGCCATATTGACAAGCAATACCAAAGGATTTGTTTTTTTTTTAACGGACTCCATCTAATATAATTTTAAATAAAAAGTTTATAATACAACTTAAAATGTACCCAAATAAATATAAATAAAAATATTACATAGCATTCAACACACGCAATCCCAATAGAAAACTATATTAATTTGTTTTTTGTTTTGTGCCGTTTCTAAACAAACCATACAAATCCTTTTTTATTTGCTTGTCCATAGAACTGGTATTGGAACATTTGGAAAAAGGAATTTTCAAGTTTAGTAGGTACCAAAGGGGGATAGGGAAATTTGTTTTAATGTAGTTTAGAAATATATTTCTTTAAACAATTATGTAGCTATATACCACGCAATAAGAAAAATATGCTCACCTTGGGGGGACACTGCCATTTCGGCTGCAGATTGAAGTTGTGAGTTGTAACCTAAAAAACAAATACAAACAATTGATAAGGATTGAGGATATATTGATAGGTATGTTGTGTTAATGTGTTACCTGCTAGTGCAGCAGGATCTGTTAATGCCGCCATGGAGAAATTAAATGAACCAGGCGTTGAGAACAACTTTGAATCGGCTGGTGACATTAGATATGGCGGTGGTTGATGAGGATGTATACTGTTTTCAATTTCATCATCATTTACTGAACTGCAATTGTAAGGGAAATATTTTTGAAATAAACGGCTGCAGAGTAAACAAAAAGAATATGATAAAGATTCGACAAAGTTTCAAGTAATCTTCCACTAACTGAAGACGCTATTTATTTAAAGCAAATACGTCGAAAACTAGGTGCTGATCAGAAAGCAATTCTCTACAACAACTCACCTCAAAGATCCTTTTCCACATTCACCACTGCTTGATCGATTTGCATCATGTTCACCTGTCGAATCATTACTATGGTCATCTGAAACTGGATTATTGTTGGAGCAAACCAATTCCATGGGTTCCGATTTGACATCATCAGTGGATCGTGCACGGGGAGACGGAGTAAGACTTTCTTTATCAATTGCCAAGATACCATTGCCAGTAGGTCCATTTCCTAAACCAAATATATATTATTTTTAAGAACATTGAATGGGATCATCTTCGCTTACGTTTATCATCCTTAAGCGGTGGTGGTGTATTGTTATTGTTGTGCTTAATCGTTGAGAAATCGGCCGGAGTTAGTTGTGGGGATGCGCTATGTAGGTCTCGACTATTATTATTGCTCGGTATGCCATTGTCGGGTCGGTGCCGTTTCAGTGTACACTCATCCACACCGGACGGAGTTGAATTGTTCCGATCCCGACGCAGAGATGCTGCAGCCGCACGCCTAAACAATTGATTACTTATATGGGATGGAGGTGGACCTGGTGGTGGTGAGCCAGTATTTCGCGGGAACAGGGAGTCTTCATGTACGGATGGATGATGATTGACAGGGGTACGTCCGCCGGCGGAGTTAGCAAGATTTTGGATTTGAGCTAATTGCTATAGAAAGAAGAAAAATATAGATTTAATTCAAGAGTAAGACAGAAAACTTAATGAATAATCTTACACTATGTGTTTCCTCTGCTTGCTGTTGTGTTAAACCGGACACTCGAAGTACTTCGGCCGTCTTTAAGAATGAACTTAATGATCTCTGGTGTACGTTTACTTCACCATGATAAATGAATTCAACCAGAGAGTGTAAATCTAAGAAGTTGACGTCTTGTAAAACGATAACTGGATGTTTGCAGGGTGTGCTCTGAAACAGCAAATTAAAAGTTAATAATTAGAAAATTAGAAGAAATAGAAAATCTATAATATCTACGACAGAACTAAGTGCAGTCCAAATGAAGGGTTTCATTTTGGTAGGCCTATTAAACTTGATTAATTCATTCGTTAGAAAAGAAATATCTAACATGCTCATAATGAAGCTGATAACGTCTGACTCAAAAGTTGCAAAATCGATTCCATTATTAAAAATCCTCAAAGAAAAATATAAATGCAATTTATTCCCTAAATTTTCAGATCATGTGCACTATTTGTTCTTCCGCGTGGGTTTTGACGAATCGCGAACGCTTCCTTCATCGAAATTCTCGGCGTCGATGTCAAACATTTCAAAGGAAACATTGGCCGCGTTGACTAGCTGCATGCCAAACTCCATATAAAAAAAACTGACACATCAGCATATGCGCTAGAGCTCTAGAACATTTTGTGAAAGATCCTTTTCTGGGAAATTTTTCAATCTAGCTAGATTGAAAAAAATTTGGTAAGTAAAATGGGAATTCAAACTTCTATGTACATAATTAATATTGTAGACATTTGTTTATTAAAATTATAGTGTATTAATAAATATGCGGCATGATGGCACAAAATAAATTATAATAAATCGTAGAAATAGTACGAATTCAAATTGGTTCTAATGCCACTTTGCCGCTAGATCTCTAACGCCAGCGTTCCTCCATCAGGGATATTATGTGCTAGACGAATTGCGGTCAATGAAACGGGGCATTATATCACCTGCGATCAGGGCCGTAGCCAGGATTTTGTTTCGGAGGGGGCTTGCTTCCAAATCTTATGAGGAATTCTTTAAACAAAAAAACTATACATCAGGGTGCCCCAGTTAAGCAGAATTATTCTTTAAGGGAAGATTCGTGAAGTTCCGTAGAACAAAAAATTGTATGCCAAGGGGGGTCTATTTTCACCATATTTCCCGTTATGCCCTTCAAAGCATGTGACCTCTAATTTGTAGGAGTTACCACTTAAAACGCTATAACTTCAAAACTATTAGAGATCTAAAAATAGTTTTGTGCATTTTGAAAAGACAATTTAGAAGCGCATACAAGTCATAAGGTACATATGTGCAGCTGCAAAAGATTTATGGCTCCTTAAACTCAACATTTTGAAAATTTGTTGTTATATTTTTTTACTTAAAATGCTTTTTTCTCAAAATGTTTACTTAATAAATTTTTATTTTTTTTTATGAAATTGTTATCCTTGAGAAATTTTCTGAAAATTATGTTAAGCAACTTTTTTACGTACGATAAACAGAAGTTGTTGTAAAAGCCGTTTTTTGTCAAAAAAATGGTCAAACAAAATTAAGTCAGAATAATAAACTAACGTAAATATGTGCAATGGTTAACAGTTAATTGTCGAATATGAAAAAAGCTTAACATTGATAAGTTGATCTCCACAAAACGTATTCAAAACGTGATTACGCGGACATGTGTTTGTAAACGGGTTCTGTCATGGAAACGCTTCGTTGGCAAGATAGGATTCCAAAGCCGATACCCAAATCGTAGTACACCATGTATAGCCGGGTACTGATGCGTATCGGCGCCTTGTTGATACCGGGTGAGCTCTTCGAAATAAAAAAAAAACGACATTAAGACCCAGCGGCGGCAGAAATTGAGGGTGGGGTTTTGGGTTCTGTGGAAGTTAAGCCTTTATTCAGGTCCGAGGACAAGCTGTGCAATTGGAACTTCCCAGAACTCTCCAGAGTAATAGGTTACACCCTTCCCATTTAGCACCGGTACGGACACTTCCTCAAGAACATTCTGTGGACTGACGGAGCGCAATTCACAAACAAAGTTATATTATAAAGCTATAAACCTCCACAATTTGCGCCATTGGTCAGACCCATTAAATACACACAACATCCTTTCAAAGGTAAGAATTTAATTATTTTGAACAACTTCTTCAAAATGTGTTCTTATTTCAAAGGAGGTTTAGCGTAAATGTTTGAAAACACTTTAGTAGGCCCGCACGTTCTTCCACAAACAGTTAATTCTCTTGAATTTCTTAGAGAACGAAGGCCGAAGCTCCTTCAAGATGTTATTCTTTTTCATAGAAGATATTGTTCTTTCAACAAGATGGAGCACCGTGTGACAGTAGCAGCGTCACTTTTAATGAACGGTGAACTGGTCGATTTCGCCCAATCCTTGGCCACCCAGATCTCCTTACCTAACACCCATGGATTTTTTTCTTCTGTGGTGCTGTGAAAAAAAGTTGATTTTAGAGAAATATCGAGTCTCTTTTTGACCATTTCTGTCTGACAAAAAAACGGCTTTTACTACAAATTCAAGTTGCTTAGCATAATTTTTAGAAAAATTCTCAAGGATAAAAATTCCATAAAAAAAATAAAACGGGAAATATGATGAAAATAGACCCCCCTGCCATACAATTTTTTGTTCGGCGGAACTTCAGGGCCCAGATCACATAAAATGAAAACGATCGAACGACGTCGTTTCCATACTAGCAGTCTCTGTCTATTGTCGCGTTTTTAGGAATCTTCCCTTAAAGGATTATACTGCTTACCCTGTATATTCCAATTCACTGATTCTTATTACTTTTTAAATCGTATGCACCTAAACGAACATACTAAAATTATTTTTTTTCAAAGAAAAAAAACGTCTTGATTTTTTTTTTTAACATGACATGATGGTAGAACGTCTTCGTTGACCATGAATCTGTCCGTAAGATTTTGTTTTAACGATGTTTCCTATGCAAGGAATCAGTATAGACACTCTAAAATAGGCTTCAGTAGAAGAGGTTTCTGAATTGGAACGCGTTGTTTGTTTCAACGAAGTTCTTAGGGCTCTTAATTCAACTTCAAATAAGTCCTCGGCAATTTGGGATTCGGATTGAAAAGCCTCTCTGAAAAAATTTTCGGCATTTATTCTGATGTTTTTAAGAGAATTCAGAATTTTTTTTTTGCGGTCGATAGCAGAAATGAAGTCTAAGGATTTGGTCTGTAGGAAAACTGATAAGGGTAGCGTTAAATTAAATAGTTTTTCGCATACAATGAGGCTTACTAGGAATACTAGGAAATCACTTTTTTGGATCGCTGCCAAAAGTGTTGATGCTTTCGAAGACATCGCCCACGTTCTGGTGGTTATTTCTTCAAGACTTATTGAGATGCATTTGAAGAGCTCTACAAAGGAAATAATACTGTCATACCTTTCAATGAATCTTGCGTTTCACAAAGGCTTAGAAGTCGAGTTTTTCGGCTCTCTGGTGCGTGTTTTTTTAATGACATTTTTTAAAGTTATATTTGCATTTGAATGGTTGCGGAAGATTTGAATTTATATTAGAAAGTTTTAGTTTTTAATTTTTTGCTTAGCGTTTCGGGGGGGGCTTCAGCCCCTCAAGCCCCCCCCCTGGCTACGTGCCTGCCTGCGATTCTTAAATAAACTTCCCCTAGTCATTTAGTCTCGCCCACAATTTCTCCAAATTGTTTAGGTATTTAACAAAATAGGAACAGAACAATTATTGTAAATGGGGTATTCAATTAAATCAATTACAAGAAAAGATCTGTTCAAATTTAGTACAGCGAACCGGTACAAATAAGTATACTTATTTGAGTTTCCGACCAAAAATCCGTTACTTATCGCACTTCACAAAACAACAAATATCACGGTTTAACAAACTTCTAGGTCATCGCTGTCACCCGCTGAACAAATAATATAATATTAAACAAATATGTAAATCATTCAACGATATCAATTTCAATAAGAATGACTTATGTCTCTGTCGTTTAACGACATTTTTGGACCCTAAAAAAAAAGTGCCCGAAATGTGTTGAATGACTATTTCTATACAGTCCTAAAAAACAAGTCAAAACTTATTAATTTACATATGTGTACGAATACGCGCCTTATTATTGTTGGATCGTAAATTGAAAAAAAAAAAAAAAAAAAATAAATAAATAAATAAAGAAACAGTTTTTGGCCTCTAAAACCTCCTTATAGATGCATTAAAATTCGTTTTGTATGCAACTGCAAGGCCACATAACCTATACAGCTGCTACGCGAATTGCCTTTTATCTCAAACACCTGAGATGTAACAGAAAGGTTGGGCACCGACAAAAAAAAATTCCCAAAAATTAAGCTGCCAATAACCCAAATTAAGTGGCAACCTAAAGTAAATAGAAAGGAAGCAGCCAAAAGTAGGCATCATAGCAACATCACATGAGAGGATAAGGAAAAATTCCAAGAAATACAGCAAAAACAGATTCGCTAAAAAAAGGTACATATATACAAACAGAACCTCAAATTCAGATGCGGAAAGTATCTATAAATTGTAAAAAAAAATATATATATAATATACCTACATGCATATGTATCTATAGTATGCAACTGCAACTTACAGCAGCCGACACTAAAGCCGTAAGCAGCCTTGAATCGGATCGCGCTGCGCACAAACAGGGCATACAGGCAAACATTCAATGCGAAACTCGTCAAGGCTGCCGTGGTGTGTTGTCAGTTTGCCTTCGTATAAGTACATCATATTTATTTTTAGGGAATACGAAAGCAGAAAAAAGTTACAAACTGCTAAAGTAATAAACATTTTATTTTACTTTGTCATTAGTGTGTTGCTTGGTTACAGCGCTCTGCACATGCACATTGGCAACAGCGCAATACCAAGTAGCAAACAAACTTGGCTAACGAAGTGATGGCGGTTGAAGGGTGCTCAAGCCCAACACCAGTAACACTACCACCATTGCATAGCCCCCCTTTCAGTTACACTTACAACTTCCAATTGCAGAAATAATGTAGGTCAACGCAGAGAGGGCCGACGCAACGCGACGTTGATATGGCTGCTGGGCGCGCACAATGGAAAATTGTGTCTAAAAATTGATTGCTCTGACTTTGAATGAGCGCGGCAGGGTAGGAAGTCATTACAAAAAATAAAAAATAAATAAATTGGGCGTGCACTGGTAATGGTGGCCAAGTGCAAAATCACTTGACGATCTTACTGCAAGATCATCGGGGTTGCGTAGATACTACATTATGGTATCTATCAGTACCGGAACATGTGTATGCATATGCATATCTATCATAGTGAATCAAGCCTTCCCACATACGAAAGTGTAGGTAGAGTATAATGCAACAAATGCGCCCTATGTGCCACGGTATCGATGAATGCATTTTTCCATTCCATGCCTAATGACTCACAGATAATATTCTAGCTGGCCTTGAATTTTTTATTTGTTGTGATTCTCTCTGTTATGTTTTACAAAGAAGTTGTTTCTAGTTGTAAGTTTCCGCACTCCAAGTAAACAGAACTAAGGAGAATGTGAATAGCGAAAGAAGTGTTGCCATTGGAGGCCCCTAAATTAACTGCGTAATTACTTTCGATTCAAATTTAGGTAATTTTTATAAAAAAAAGTTGAGTCAAAATGAATGCTTTCTAATAAGCCGAACAGTTAAGTATACATGATAGGTGTAGGTTGTAGGTCCTACGATGTTAAAAGTGTTGACAAAAATTTACGAAAATTATAGGTAGATACCTACTTAAAGAGTTCTGGGTACTGGAACGATCTTTGATGATAATTAACTTTTTCTGGCCCATTTTGTTGGGCATAGACTCTAAACTCCTCGTTGTGGATGAACTTTCTTGAAGATTAAGTCGAATGCTAACTGAAACTATCACCCCTATTGTGAGTGTCGATAGTTGATCGTTGATCGACAACTTTGATTGTCGATTGCGATTGATATTTGTCGATTTGTCGCTTGTAGTCGATGTCGATTACAAAATGTCTGGTCGATGCTTTCTCTTGGAAGTGAAAAAATGTTGTGCGTATGAATAGCTAAAATCAATCGACGCAATCGACAATTGTCGTGACGATCGCTGATCGACAATCACAATAAGGGCCTATGTTGACTAATTACTAAAATATCCACAATAAAGCTACATTTCATCGAAATAAATTATACAGGCACAATAAATCGACATTTATGAAAGCTTCCATTTAATGTTCAACAGATGTCGCTTAAAGAATCAACACAAAATGTGTAAATTACTATGTACATATAATATCAACTGCCATTCAGCTGAAGGTGGTTACAAGAAATGCAAATTGGTTTTAAATCTACAGACAGTGTAACGAGTTGAATCAATATCCAAATCTTCGATACCTATACATATAAAAGACAAATCCTTGGAAATTTACAACTTGAGAACATTTTACATCTCCATTTGATTGGAATCTCAATTGCTTTGATACTTCTTTCGAAGTGAAATAAAAAGGGTAACTTTCAATACAATTTCACTCTTTATTCAGTTAACATCAAAACTGCACTAAAAAAAACCCATCCGTAGTACAAAACGCCAACTTATGTTGTTAATCTGTTTAAAAAGTAAAGTGCAGCAGCATTATCAAGCAGATAATTGTCCTCTGCATTCCCAGCGATTGCATTCGCCTTCAACAATGAATCCCACTATCGCTGGACTAAATTCTTGCCCTCCGCGCACACAAAAATAGTATAGAAAAAAGGATCGCACAGAATAGAAAAGCTAGGTCCAGCACAAATTTAACTGAACTGGCAATTCAACACAACAATAAGAAAGGACAACACTCCATAGCACCCAGAGCCCACCCATTTATATAACAAGAACCAGAGAACGAGAACAACCCCCGGCCCGAAAACAGTGAGATAAAGTTTTGCCTCGCGAAAAAGGCCAACGACAACCTAAACTATTTTTTGTTTAATGACTCGAGGGGGCCGGGACGATGGAGCTGCAGATTCGGGATGACATGCTAAGGCGAAACTGCAATTGCACAAGAATAATATAATAATACATACAAAGAGAACGAGGAAAACGAAAAGTATCTACAAGTAGATTTGTAGATTTGCATTGTATTTGCTTTTGCAACACTGAAGCGGTAGAAGCGCAGCGCTATAGAGAGATTCTTCCTTGGCCGATGAAGATGGGACTATACACTATAGTGTTGGTCGTAGTGGTGGTGGTGGTGGTGGTGGTGGTGGTGTTTTGTGTCGTCATTGTCGTCGCATAGGAATAGCGCTTATTTGAACAGAAATAAAAATTAAATAGCAGCACACTCTCTGTCGTGGAGGTGGTGCATGAATCGACCACCACCCCAATTTCAACTCTAAACATGAATAATTAATTGACTGCAGCATTATTTTAATTAGTTTTTAAACTGCAGTCGAAATGCAGTAATTTAGCATATAACGAACGTCCATTAATTTTTTTATTTTCAGTTGAATTTCTTTTCTTCTTTTCCGACGCTGCGCTGAGGTCCGGCTAGTTTTGATTCTCCGATGGTTTTGTTATCTAAGGAGATCACAGCTTTTCTTCCTTCTTCTTCCTCTTGGACTGTAATTTGTTTTGTAGTTCATTTTGCATTTTTTTTTGTTTGGGTGATAATGCAAAATGTTTCGAGGACCGGAAATGTTCACACAGAATGTGAAGAGCATGCAAGTCAGAGATGTGCTTGCCCTACATTTCCTAAGATGTGATGATGATGGTTTCTGCTTGGGTGTTGAAATCCCATTGAATCGGTTTTACAGAACGTTTTTCATTTTTCTTGTCTTGTAAATGTATAGCGTAGAGATGGAGAAAAAGACAAGGAATCCGGCAATCCCATAGCACAAGCACGGTTGTGGTTTTGTCCCACTTTCTTCGTTCGCCTTGCATACAAGGAATTGAATGTGTATAACTTGAATTGATGCAGAACATTCCAATGTGCGTGTGTGATTGCAACAGGCGAACAACGAAAAAAAAAAAGCAATTGAAAAATTTAAGAAATTTCTTGATCCCCTGACCCGTTTTTTGCCTCGCATGGTTGTTATTGCTGTTTGTTGGCTAAAAATGGCGAAAAAATGCATTTAGACGCGACTCACGGAGATAACTTTACCCACTCACACACACTCATAGAGAGAACAACATTTTACGACTCTGTAGTCTGTATAGCATTTAATTTCAATTTATTTTTATTTACATAAATCTTCTTGATATGCAGCGAATTGTGTGCGCGAAGAGAGTGCACTTTTTCGAGCGGCTAATTTGCAAAAGGGAAACTTTCTTCTGCAGCAGATACCCATGTGGTTGTGGTCTGGTAAGTCGAGTTCTCAGTGAGGAGAAATTTCAAATTTCTCATGAAAGCAAAAATTCGGAATTTGAAACAGAAAAATTCTAGGATAATTCCTTGATAATCATAAAAATGAAATAAATATACATAACTTCGAATCAAGATGGTTCGTATTTTCGATTTAGAAACTACGCATCTCTCGAAAAATTATGAATATGGTTTAATCTTTTTGCAATATCCCTCTTTTAGACGCGCTTTAAAAACAAAATAGAAATTAGGTATTGAATATAACTTAATGTAATCGTTGGTTATAAAACTACTCGAACTAACGTAGGTCCTGTTTTTTCTCTTATTTTTGCCTGTCGTTTTAGCTATGTCAAATATAAATGTACATCTTTTTAATATTAGGTTCGTTCGGGTACTTTTTTGCAAACGTAAAATTTTTAAAAATTTGCTAAGAAACTGTGCGAATGCGACCACGTACTGAGTAAATTAAAAAAAATGAGAGAGAAATCCATTTCCCCTGTTTTCATTTTTTCATAATTTTCTACTCGCCGAATTTCGACTTATTAAAAAATGAAAACTGTCAACTAAGTGACAGATCAAAAGTTTGACAAATAAAACTCTATTTTTTTATTTCGAAATAGTAGGTGTAATAGGTATTTTAGCTTAATATAAACAATTCAAATCCAACTTATTTTGTAGATTCTGCCGTTAACGTTTATTTTACGAATGTCGAAATGACATTTCTTAAACTTTTTGTGAAAAAACCGGTCAGGTACTTCTCTGAAAATTGAAAGATTTCTCTCTCGATTTTTGTGATTTGACATTTTTCATTTTTCTATGCTGAAAGTACACGAACGAACCTATTTTTTCGTTTTGGATTTGAAATATTTTTTTAATTGTAAAATTTTCAAAATTTAAATACAAATATGTATGACCTTTTTTTTGCAGAAAATTGTAAGAAAACATGTTTTTCGGATAGAGACGAAAAATCAGATCTCAATTTGAAGCTTAAAAACAATAACTTGAAGAAAATATTTTCTTGTATAGCTAGTCTATTTATTGGGCTCAATTCATTGACCGCTAGATGACAAGTGAAAAGTGGCAAGCGGAAAATGACTCAGTCTAGCTCAGAATGGCCGCATTCAAGAATCTAGTCAAGGTAAGTCGACTTGAATTGTCTGGATTCAAATTGACTTGACCTGAATGCGAAAAACTAACTTAAATTGTTGGTATGTCAGTTATTGACAATTGTATTTTTTTCTCCTGGAGATTCGAGATTGGTGCTCTCAATGAAAACAATTTAGGATATTTAGCTCTACCGCATCTATTCAACAAATTTTTTATATTGATTTCCACATTTTTGACATGTAGGTAAGACTTATTTTACAGTATTTATTTTATCAAATATGTGTCGGTAAAGTGGTGTCGTAAACATTACTTCCAGAATTTGGGAAAGCGAAGAGAAAATATGACAACATTTGTTGCTTAAATTGCGCTTCCGCAGGCAATTTCTGTTGGGATATTAATGTACAAGTTGTTCAAGGATTTATTTTTAAGTTGATGTTGACCCTTGATCAATAAATAAGGAACAAATACTAAAGCTAGAAACAGATTAGCACATCAACAGCAACTTTGACAGCCACAGGAATGTCAATATAAAAGTCATGTGAAACATTATGGGATACACCGACGACATAAAAATGAACTACAGACGACTGTAACGCGTTTGAGGCTCGGGATAACTGAGAAAAGCTCACTAGAAGGTCGATCGAATTTGCGATTTACAGTCGCGACGTTGTGTTAATGCTACCGCGCGCCGTTAAAAGTTCGGGGGTTATAAATAGCCGTATACAAATCACGATTCAGAAGACATTTAAAGACGTTTGCATGCTGTCTTGGTCGAAGTTAAGAGTTCAGCTCAGACTGTCAATGACAGCTGCATATTTCCCATTTTTGTTGCCAACCAAAACGTCTTCATGACGTCTTTTGTACATTATCTATACAGTATACATAATCATTTTGAACTATGAAAATCCTTCAAAACTCGCATAAGGTATATACTCAATTATGCGGAATAATAAAACTTTGCAACGATCATTCTAATTTCCGCACACACGCACAAGACTCATTTCTCCGTCATTTGCATGTGCATTTGCTTTATACGGTCACATGCAATGATAACCGCCATATCCCCAAAGGAAACCATCAACTTCCTTAAACAAATTGCGGTGAAAACTCCTCTAAGCGACTTCATTTCTCATCAAAAATTGTTACGATAGTAAAACTCTGCTTTGATACACATTAATGCAGTGCATGCAGCAGCAATACCCCTCTCCTCCTTCATGCATTCCCCCCAGAGAATACTGTAATGAGTGTATAAATTTTTGGAACTGTCTTTTCACTGCCGGCATATTGCTACTAAACTCCGTGCACATTCTAACCTGCCTTTACCAAAGCTGCTGCCACCCCTCGCATTTCAAAACTTAAGACTCAGCACAAATGTAAACAGTGTATAGTGAAAAGTCCTTGCTTTTAGTTTTAAGTTCTCTCTAAGTCCCTCCGCCCCTTAGCCGTAACATCGCGCCCATTCTCAGTTACTACTTCTGGCATTTCACTATCCTATAAAGAATTTTCAGTTAAATTGTTGTTGTTGTTGTGTTAAACTTACTTTTGCTTTATACACTCTTTTCACTTTAATTTATTTTATTTTTATTTTCCGCTCCCCAAAAATTGTTTACGACTCTCCACAGTGTGTTGTTTT
Organism: Cheilosia scutellata; assembly: GCA_955612985.1. Classification (NCBI taxonomy): domain Eukaryota; kingdom Metazoa; phylum Arthropoda; class Insecta; order Diptera; family Syrphidae; genus Cheilosia; species Cheilosia scutellata. The sequence continues at coordinate 6,199,801 of OY015313.1, forward strand.
CATTAGGAAAAACGACGAAGAATGTTTCTTTGGGGATGAGGACGGTGGTATGGTGGTAGTGGTTGGTGGTGGTGGCTCCGAAGGAATGAAACTTGATTTAGATGAAGTTAGCGGCGGGTATGTAAAACTTTCTTGGAACAAAAAAAAAAAAAAGTTTCTCTTGTTTTTTTTTCTTACTTCTATTCTGCTGCTTTTCTTTGAGCGAAGGATAATTTTGCGTCCTTTATTTTTATTTTTGTAACAAAAGGAACAAAATAAAAAAATTAAAAGTTTATTTTATGAAACATGAAGGTAAGCGTAATATGCACACAGCATACAATGAAATTACGGAAATTTGATTCACTTTATTGTAAAGTTGTTGTTGTTTTATTTTTGTATTATCCATCTAAAATAGTTTATCGTCATCATGTCCTACATTAGGAGAGACGACGAAGAAACATAGGAATGGATCGGTGATGGTGCGGCGCACATCCCCTTCGAACGGTGTGGGGTGGGGTCTTACACAATTGTTTTGTGTTTCTTTTGCAGGGATATCTTTTGCCATTCAATCTCTCCCCGCGTCTGCAATTTATATTTCAGCTGGCTTTTGGTATTTAAAGAAACAGATTGGATAGTACATAGTAGGCAATATACTCCGTGGTGGTGCAGAGGGTAGTTTTCAAAAAAGGAAACTTTTATAGCAACCTAATTAATAAAATGAATCTATTTTAAATTTGCAATTTACGTGCAAGGAGGCACAGGCACACACAGCACACATAGAAATAAAAAGTTTCTCTGCTGTTAGCCAAAAACTAAGTCGTCCGTTGTTGTTCCTGCTCCACTATGTGTTTGGCTTATGGCTTTGCCTTGGCGTCGTGGCATTGCTTTTGAATGTGTATATCAAATCCTTTTGAAAATATTTATTTCAAAATTAATTCTTATGGCTGCTAATGGATTGGAGGCAGTTTTAAACAGTGGTGACTCTCAGGAATAGTCAAATAAAAATGTATTTCTACATGAAAGGTGGAGTCAAGGAGTATGATGATTTTTTTTCGGTAGATTTCACTGCGTTTAATGCATTTCCATTCATTCTTTGAGGATGCATAGCCGGCAATTTTAATCAACTTAATTCGGTAATAGATCAATGTGGTTGTGGTGGTAGTGTGGTGTTATCACAAAGGACACATGCTCCAAGTGCGCCCAGAATACCTACTTATGTACTTACCTGTAACAATTGGCATAAGGTAAGATTTAAAATCACTGATTAGTTCTAATTATTTATACAATTTCCTGGATGGAAAAGTCTGATTCATTCTCATGAGATGGCTGCGCAAGTTCTGTTTAACCAAGACTAAACTTTTCGTTTGTGTCTATAGTTTGTGACAACCTTACCAGTTGGACCTGCTTATAGTGTTATTTGCATCTCTCATGGTCATGACAAAAGAATGAAGAACGCAATAAAAAATCGTTAGAAATTAAACGTAACCACAGGAAAAGTTTCTGTTTATTTTGTACAGATTTTCATTAACTTTCAAATTAAAGCAAATATTAGAGGTATACGCAAAAATCAAAATAGTCAAATAGCCATCGTGACATTTCATCTATATCTGTCAAAATATTTCCTTAGAACTTAAAAACGATAATCCGTATCGGCACAAAAGGCTCACATTAACGTGAATTGTATTTTTATTTATTTTTTTCTTCAAGTTTATGACATTGTTTTTTTTAAATCTTAATCTTATTAATCTTTAACAACAGCTTCAGATGGGTTTCAAAATGACAACTTTTTTTGATTATTTCGAAAAATTGCAACATCTAGGATTGGACAGGACTACCAACTACAATTGTCAGACAAGAGATAACAGTTGGCCACATAAAGTATATAAGTGTAGCTTAATACGTCAATAATAAATGCCGATGATGGTCAAGCCTTCCATGCAAATGCAGATTCCCTTTTCGCTAGTACAGATTTTGTAATTTGTTTTCAAGGACTATACACAAAAGTAAAACAAGTTCTATTTGCAGGAAGTTGACTCACTCCATGCCCTTGATGATCACAGACCCATTTAGTTTCCTCTTTAGGCCCCACTGCCACAGCGTGTATTTAAGTTATTAGGAAAATAATGTAATAAATTTTCTTTTTTCCCTGACGAAAAAATAACACAAATGAAAACTCATTTTTGGCCTCAATTAGTTGCAGTAAAAGACACCAGCTACAAGCAAAACTGCTGTGAGAACAGATGTAACGGTGCGATTATATTCCACATTTTGCAAACAAACGCATCACATCAACATCACAGATGCAACGAAAATATATATATACTTTAATATCTAGGTCAAACACGTACACATACATGCGAGGATTATTCTGGAGTCATTAATAGTAACATATTCTTGTCGTTCAGGGTTAGTGAGTTTCTTCTTTTTTGCGTTTTAGTTAAGTTTACTTTTTAGGGCCGCCTTCGTTACGCTATGAGTTTAAGTACAAGATTCATCAGTATGAAAGCTGGTATAACAACTATGCCAAAACAAGGTGCACACGCGGGTGAATCGTGAATGTCCCCCTTAATGCAGCGCTGTATATCTGGTTTCCCTAACCTGTCCGCCTAATAAAAATGATCTCTTTATTGATGTCCTCGAACAGAGAGCCGGCTGAGGTGGGTATTTTTATTTTTTTATTCAACTTTTATTTTAAATTTTAGTTTTTTGATGGGTAAATTCCAGCATATTTAACGATTTGAAAGTTAAGACTGCGTATGTAATTTTTTTTTGTTTGCAAACTGGTAGTCGTCACGCAACCCGAAAAAGATAAATGATATCTGCACAAGAAAAGTGATTGTGTTTCCTTCATTTGGTTGGTTACAGAGAAATATATACTGTAAAAATCCTTTAGGATTTGAATTTATATCATTATTTAAACTTACCTTTAGCAGTTCACGAAAATATGGACTGCATGCTGATAGGACCACCCGATGTGCTTTAATGCTGCGTCCATCGCATGCTAAAGTCACATCGACGAAATCCTCATCGTCGCGAAGATTTTCAAATGCCGATGTGATACTACTTTGGTAATTGTTCCATCGCAGACAGAAATGTTGTGTATCGTCCATGATTACTGTGTGGTTCTTTTGTAAGTCTATTCTGAAAGTAAAATGAAAATCATTATTAAAGTAGGTATATAGAGTAATTAGAATGGAATGTAATTATACGAGGGTCTTACATAAATACAAATTTGAAAAAAGGATCACATGATAGGTCAATCAAAAGAGTGACAAATATTCTAAGACCTACTGTCCACGTAGCTGCGTCTCCTATGCACGCGTTCGTCATTTGCAGCTTGGTGTACGCTTGCTTGCAGCTTCCTTGCAGCTGGCATATAAACAAACGAAGCTCTGTCCACGGAGCGGCAAAGCCACATTTTCGTAGTCTACAAAAAGCTGCAAATGTCAAAAGCGTGCGTATGAAGCGTAGCTACGTGGACAGTAGGCCTTAGGAAAATAGATAAATGTAACAACTGCCAAGTATTTTGAAAGATTCGATTCTAAAAAAATATTATTTTTCTTCTTAGGCCCCAGTTAGGCTTCAGTTATAGCCATCAGAAAAATCCATCCGTAAAAACACGAAACAGAACAAAACTGACACATTTAGCCATAGCATATCATAGGAATTCAGTGGAATACTTTGTGAAACTGGTTGAGAAGTTGAATAGAAAAAGTTTTTCGTACGGAAAAACAAAGAAATTCCTTTTTTAGAAAATTTAAAGACCAATTGCTTAATTTTTTTTGACGAATTAGTTTTATAATTGAAAAGCAACATTTTAAGACCAAGATTGAGTTTAACGATTGAGTTTAAGTGCTCCAAAAAAGTGAAACAATTTTTTTACGGATGCATTTTCCTGATAGCTATAACAGCAGCCTTAGCTAGTAAAATGCAACCGAAAAAAATAGTTTTGTTTTTTTTTTGGGACACCTAAACTTAATCGTTGAACTCAATCTTGGTCTTAAAATGTTGCCTTTAAATTATAAAGCTAGTTCGTTAAAAAAATTAAGCAATTGATCTCAAAATTTTCTAGAAAACGAATTTATTATTTTTTCCGTACGTATACAATTTTTCCTGTTCAACTTCCCAGTAATTTCCAAAACATTTTCCACTGAATTCCTATGATATGCTATGATTACATGTTTCATTTTTTTTCTGTTTCGTGTTTCGGATACGGATAGCTATAACCGACGCCTTAGGCTTCAGTTATAGCCATCAGAAAAATCCATCCGTAAAAACACGAAACAGAACAAAAGTGGCACATTTAGCCATAGCATATCATAGGAATTCAGTGGAATACTTCGTGAAACTGGTTGAGAAGTTGAACAGAAAAAGTTTTTCGTACGGAAAAATAAAGAAACTCCTTTTTTAGAAAATTTAAAGATCAATTGCTTAATTTTTTTTTACGAATTAGTTTTATAATTCAAAAGCAACATTTTAAGACCAAGATTATGATCAACGATTAAGTCTAAGTGCACAAAAAAAGTAAAACAATTTTTTTACGGATGCATTTTACTGATAGCTATAACTGAAGCCTTAGCAGATCAGGACAGCAGTCTTACACTCTTAATTTAATTTATGAAAGATATATAAACACTTTTATTTTAATTTACAATTCATTTCTGGTGCAATTTCACCCACTCGTAGCTATCTAATCTCAATAATTATGTACATTTTAATTACTCAATTCTAATCGCATCTAACTGGCAAATTTCACAAATAACCAGTTTGAAAGTTATTACGTCACTTGCATTGCTACGTAACATATTTGATTTATACTTTTTGTTTTAGACATTGAACCCTTTCGTTTTCGGGGAGTCGAAATCGTTGCACTTCAATACATTTTTCCTCTGCCCAACAATTCACTTTACCGACGACACTCTAACTTCAAACTAAAAATTTACCGCGCATAATGTCAAATAGAATCATCCCCCAAAAAACACAAATTTCAAACAAAGTAAAAATAAAACTATCTTATCGCGCTAGTGCGAAATTTTTTTATTTACTCAAAAATTCCTAGTACATATTTAAGTATATATCTTTAATGCATAATCTGTAAAGCTGTTCGTTTCTTTTGCACTCAAAACACACTCGTGTCTAATTCTAATCTCGTCTGCATTGGGGAAAAAAAATTTGCAAAAACTAGCCTTATCATTATTTATAGGTTATACCACCTATGTGCGCAACAACTTTCACTTTCTGATAACACAATAATAATAATAGTTATGGATTCGATTTGCAAACCAATACCGATAAAAAAAAGTATTTTAAAATTGTCATAAGCGCTATTCTGTATGGTTAGTCAAAGAAGATACAGTCAAACAAAAGTTGAATTTTTATTAAGGAAATCCGCCGAACTTCTAGGAATAAGAATATTATTGTAAATGCGTACATTTTTGTTAAACATTTCTTATTGGACATGTTTAGGTATATGTACATCCCACCTAAAAGTTTTGTTTATTTCTAATGAGAGAAAAGAACAATAACATGAAACAAGTTAAGAGGGTGTCGATTTCTTTAGAAAGTGTCAATAGAAAACCAAATCACCGAAAATGAGTCATTTTGTATATCATTTTTTATTGACACTCTTGTGGTCTTTTAATTAGGCACTCGGTTATTCCAAAATGCTGAACTATTCATTTAAAATTCGAATGACTATTATAAATTAAGTATAACACAAGATGTTGTTACATACTGTATTAGATGTCCAAGAATTCATCGTCATCAGAAAAATAAAACTTGCCATTAGTGTCATAAGACGTCATTCTCTTACGTTTTAATGACTGTTTATATATTTTGCAGAACGACATTGTCTGAATATATAAACTAAAATTTAAAACAAATCATCGGGGTTTTTCAACAATTTACAGTAGGTATATATGATATGTTTTGTATACGTACCATAACGTATGTTACGACTATCAGTTTAGTTGGAAATTTAAATTTAAATTGTAGTACATTATGCTTCTACGGTTCAAAACCTTTGCTACTTTTCGAATGAATGTCAAATTAAATTCACTTTTCTTTGGAATTTGGAAACAATTGTTTTTTATAAATATTTATAGTATTTTATGGTGTCGAAGTGAAATACGTTTTTATATTGTGCTTTCGCTGTCAAATTTATTATAGTTTGTTTTTTATTTAAACCTGTTTCAAGACACTAAAGATAACACCTAAGAGCATTGGTGTTCACTCACTTTTGACGCTCACTGTATGTCAAACCAATTGTCAGATTTCAAACTGTCAATTTTATTCAGTGGGTTTTGCAATATTCTCAAGATTTCATACACAATTCTAGAAATTTGGTTCCAACGTAATGGTTCTATGCTCCAAACTTATAGAGCACTTGCACCATATTACAGCCGACATAATCGACCATCTGATACAGTTAGTCGCCCTATTGTAGACTGTTTTCATACAACATTTTCTTTGCAGTGGAAGTTTAAACAAAATTTCAACCGAACCTAAATGTGAGTTTAAATTTGAAGTTCAACTCATCCGGTTTCACAATATAATCTGAACTTCAGTTCAATTGAACTCAGTTTAACTAAATTTAATGAATATAATTTGGCAGTATTGTACAGTACTTAACTTTTATACGACTTTTCGAAAATCGTTCCTTGTCTTTTCTTTCAAAAAATACGAAAAACAACGTCAAATATTTGTGTTTTTGACAATCGGCTGATCTGAGGTTTAAACTGCAGAATACTGTAGTTTAACTTAAACTACAGAATGATTCCTGTTCAAGATTTAAAGGAAACAGCGAAACCGAATTAATTGTTGAACTAAAGTTTAATCTAAAAGTGTAGTTTAAACTCCCACTGTGAAACTGGGGGTCAGTTGAACCGACACGCATAAGAAGAGTAAGAAGAGTGTGTAGGTACTGAGGAGAATATTGGGTCCATTCAGGTGAGTGTTGAAGAAGATCTAAATTTTTATCGGTTCGACGTCGTTTACAATAGCTTGGTTTATGTCCGTCCACTTTATGGAGAATATTACGCAAAGATATTGGCTTAAAGGCTTAACGTCAATTTTAGATATATTTACACTTAACTTATAAGCACTAGCAGTAGTTCTAATGTCAAAAATTGCCAAATGTCAAATTTTATTTGAAAAGTCGAATGTTGTTAATGATATAACGAAAATCTTAGTGGAATGGAATGTTCTGATCTATACTTCATTACCGACACAGACAGGGTTTTCAGTGCATGTGAAATTCTTTAACGACGACCGTATATTGAAACAAGTATATTACGAATATACTACATAAAATAAAATTAAACAATAATATGCAATAAACTTTAATGTTTTGGTAAAAATCGTGCAAAAAATTGTTTAACTTTCGGTGAAATTGATTTCTCATTTATTGTTGTTTTTATTAAGTTTTTGTTAGATTAATTTAAATAAAGCATAAAAAACTCAACTGTCTGCAAATTGAAACATTTTAGATGATGCAATAGCTTAGTAAGTGTAGGTACCTAAAAACAAGTTAACATTTGACAGCTTGAAAATATTACTTGCATCAGTTGTCATTGTCAGGTGGACGTTTTTTTTTTATTGCAAAAAAGCGTTAAGCAGTCAAATGTCATTAATTGTTCTCAGAGACAGCGTGGATTTTTAAAGTTGTTTATATTTTATATCAATGAGTTGACAGATTGTTCTGCGTTCTAGGATTGGCTGAATCTTTAGCTTCACTCTTCACATGTCGTGCGTAGTATTGACTCAATTTTAATCAATCATCAATCATAGACAATAAGTTGCATACGCCAGCTTTTATTTCGATTGGTCAGGTTTATTGCACTTGGGCTATCAAAGGTGCGAAATCACACGCATACTTACTCCAATTTTTTTTTTCTGTCGCAAAATTATGCAAACAAATTTGGGACAAACCATTTAGCAAATTGCAGCAAAAATTAAAAAAAAAAATAATAATGTAAGCAAATTACCAGAAAATACGAAAAAAAAAATTCCAAAAAGTCAGATGGAAATAAATAATGCTAAGAATGAACGTTCTTATTTGTAACGTCTAGACTTTTTCGTAGAGTACTTTTTTAAACGAAAAAGTGGGTTGGATAATTTCCTAACAACACGAATGTATAGGTAAATTTTTTCAATAGCAATTTATGAATATTAGGTAAGTTATATATCCAGAAACAAGTGCAAATTGTTACTTCCATGGGTGTTGTCCACAAGAACCTGCCTAATAAGTTTAAATACACAATATAATGATCGTTAATACAATCGTACCATGAATTGATTAGTATTTTTCTATTACAAATAAAGAAGTGTGCGCATCTTGTGCTTTTATTTTTGTTTATTCCAGTTGATAATAATGTAACAAAATTGTTAATTTCACTGATGTTTTAATTTATTCAAGATATTAGTTACAATCTACGGCGCATTTACGTTATCCATTATTCATTGATTGAAGGATGATGTTCATGCATAGTAGTTTAAGATAAAATGAATTCTTGGAGTTTGTCATTAAAGAATTATTTCTATTAATTTGCAACAATAAATTTAAATTTCACCTCAAAATATTGTAGTTGAACCCATAGGTTAAGATTGTGAATTATTCAACATCTATCTGGAATCTGCAAAAGGCGAAGTAGCGTTCTGTATCTCTTTTGAGCAGATGCTCTCTTAAGAGATCGATCAGCTACTTGGCGGTAAAGAACAAAAGAAGTATATATCCCATTATAAGACGACTAGTTGAAGGAGAGTGTTGAATTTTAAACCATTTAAATAAATATTATAACGAAGTGTGTGCGAGTTGTTTTATTTGAAACTTTAAATTTTCTTCAGTAAAGCATCCTAATCATAATCATCGTCGAGAAATCCTAAAAACTATTAGGAAACATTTTGGTGCCGAAACCCGGGAAAATCGTTTGGATTTTCCCACATTTGGAAAAGGAAATACGTGAATTTCGCCGTAATTCATCGAGGAAATCCATCTAAGCATCGGAGAGAATTATCGCAAAACAGCGAATTGCAACAAGTGTGGTAATAATATAATTAAATCGTTTCTTTTCGCCGATTGCAGATCAGTGTTCTCTATGGTGTACTTTTGACCTCCAAACCATCGTGAAAGCAAAGCTCTTACAAGCCACAGCATCGGCTCATCAGCCTACGTCATCACCCACCATCGAGGGACACGCTTCGGGCCCAGGGGAAAAATTGCATTTCATCGAGCGGAAAAGCTTTACAGCAGAACTTGGAGAAAGGTGACTACGTGGGAGGCATTGACGCAATCACCACTGGATGGAATCACTCGAAAGCTTTCTTTCTTTAAAAGTAAGTGAAAGTTGCTGATATTTTGTTATACAAAGCCATATAAGAAATTTGAAAGCTCCTAATTTGTTGCTAAGTTTATGGTTGCCGGTAATTTGTTGTTAGCTGATAGTTGTACTGCGATCCAATATTTTGTTGCTGAAACCTTTGTTGCGTTGTTGGGATAGAAGCAGTAGAACATTACTAGAAGCAGTGTTGCACTTGCACATAAACATTTAGACAAGTTGCTGGAAATTATATAATTGAGAAAGGTGGTGCATAGGCAATTGAATAATCCATACTATTTCGTTGATTGGAAACTTGTTGCTGAAGTGTCTTACTTCGGTTTGCATCATTTTTGACTCTCTCTCTAATAACCGCTTCTTCATCATAGTACTCGTTCACACACTTCGTCGTCTTTTGTTGAAATCAAAACAAACCAAATATTAGTCATATACATATCGTTGCAATTTCGTTGTTTTGTTGTTGTTTCTATCAGAATGCTTGACGATCTCAGCACACCAGCTGATGCCCTCAGCGGTGACGCTTCTAATGAGCCAAGGCCAAGCGGATCTGATATTAAGCAAAAGACACTGGCAGAACTCAAAGCTTTGAGAGCTACCACAAAAAGAAATCTCACAAGAACTAAAAATCTAATTGATTCAAAGGGAGATTCGTTATCGAATACAGAGCTAGAATGTCGATTAGGAATACTTGAGTCCTATTTTAAACAAGTACTCAATTTGCAAACATCCATAGAGCGGTTTGGCATCGCGGATGACTTAGATGCTAATGATAATTTTAGATCTGAAGTCGAAGATCTTTACATTGGAGCGAAATCAAACATCATGTCGCGCTTGGCTGCGGCGAGAGATAACACACTCTCTGGGGATTTTCTCAATACAACGTTGTTTCATCAACAGCCCGTGTCACGTTCAAAATTAGAACAAATAAAACTACCTACTTTTTCTGGGAAGTTTTCCGAATACCCGAATTTTATCGGGTTATTCAAGAATTTGGTCGATAAAGACGAGACGCTCGATAGTTTACAAAAATTTAACTATTTAAAACGTTCACTAACCGGAGCTGCCTTAGGGTCGATAAAAGAATTCGATATGATTGGGAAGAATTATAGAAAAGCTTTAGAGCGATTGGCTAATCGCTTTGATAATAAATGTCTCATGTTCCAAGAGCATATCAATTCATTGTTGGAGATTCCCAAGGTCTCAAAAGCTACATCGTTTTCGTTGAGGAATTTGGAAGACAGCTTTAATACGCACCTGACAGCAATGTTATCGATAGGAAATTACAAGGACATTGCCCAGGCCATTTTCATCTCGCTTGCACTAGATAGAGTTGATGCAGAAACCCAATCAAAGTGGCAAGATTCTGTAAATTACAGCAAATTGCCATCGTGGGAAGATTTTTCTTTGGTTTTGGATCGTCGGTGTAGGAATTTGGAGGCACACGAATCCAAGAACCATACTTCGGAAAGAGCTTCTGCCACATATTCTCGTCAGGAAAATCGTGGGCGAGCTCGAGCAGATAGAAGTAGACGATCGACTACTTTGGCGGCCCAAAATGCGCAATGCAACTATTGTAATGGTGAAGGGCACCAAATAGAAGCGTGTTCAGAGTTTCAGGAGTTGCCAGTTGCTAGACGCTTTCAAGAAGTAAAAAGATTAATGCTCTGTATTAATTGTTTGGATAAGGGACATTCCGTAAGGCGATGTTCAAAGGCAAAATGCAGCATATGTTCACTTCCGCATCATCGACTGTTGCATAGGTTTTCTCCAAATTCGAACAACGATGTGCCAACGGGATCATCGAATAATACTGAGCGACAGTCAGCGTTACTAGGGCGAACAGAAAACCAAGTTGTTTTAGCTACTGCGTTAATTGAAGTTAGAGATAATTCAGGGGTCTATCATCCAGTACGGGCTCTTCTCGACTCGGCTTCGCAGTTAAATTTCATAACAGAGCACATGGCTCAAACGCTCAGGTTGAAAAGGGTCAAAGCCGATATAGAAATCAGTGGCATCGGAAGGGAAGTTTCTAAAATCCGCCATAGAACCCAAGCGGTGTGCAAGTCGAGGATCTCAGACTTTCAAACTGAGTTAGGTCTGCTGATTATTAAAAGCATTACAGATCTTCAACCCAATAGGTCCTTCTGCATCGATAGTTGGAATATCCCAAAGAACATTGTTCTAGCCGACCCGAATTTCAATCAGGCTTCTAAGATTGATATGTTGATAGGAGCGGAGCGCTTTTTTGAATTATTGTCAATTGGACAAATAAAAATGGAAGGACGACCTACGTTGCAAAAGACTCTATTCGGCTGGGTGGTATCAGGTAGATACGATCTTTCGTTGGTTCCGAATGCGTCAGTTTACTTAGTTGGAGGTCAGGAGTTGGAACAGGATATTCGTCTGAATGAAATCGTTGAGCAGTTCTGGAAGTTGGAAAGCTTAGACTGCAAAAAGAGTTATCTCAATCCAGAAGAAGCTAGTTGTGAGGAACATTTTTCAAAAACAGTTTGCCGAAATAAAGATGGTCGCTTTGTAGTTAGGCTGCCATTCAAAGAGAATCCTAAGGTATTAGGAAATTCGTTGGAGATAGCGCGGAAACGTTTTTATGCTTTAGAGAGGAGATTGGAAAGGAATTCAGAACTAAAAGAGCAGTACTGTAGATTTGTGAAAGAGTATGAAGATATGGGGCATATGCAAGTTGTTCCGGAAGATAAAATTGGGGACATGGAATATTTCTGTCCTCACCAATGTGTCATCAGACCAGATTCTTCTACAACAAAGTTAAGAGTTGTTTTTGACTGCAGTGCCAGTACCTCTTCCAATATCTCTTTAAATGAGATTCTGATGAAAGGGCCCGTCATACAAGACACGCTATTTTCTCTGATATTGCGCTTTCGTTGTTTTCGTTTCGCTTTAACCGCGGATATATCTAAAATGTATAGACAGATACTCGTTGATCAGAAAGACCGCAAGTACCAATGTATTTTATGGAGGTCTAGCACATCGGATAAGTTAAAGGCTTATCAATTGAACACCGTAACTTACGGCACTACGTCGGCGCCATACATAGCCACTAGGTGCTTAAAAATGCTTGCCGACAGCAACGTTCAAACCTATCCAGTAGGATCAAAAGTATTAGGAGAAGATTTTTATATGGACGACCTTATAAGTGGAGGTGATTCTTCGGAAGAAATTGTCAAAATCTATCACGAAGTCAAGACAATTCTGAGAAGTGCTGGATTTGAACTGCGGAAATGGGGAACTAATGATAGGGTTCTATTAAATCAAATTCCTGATTCAGATAAGGAAGTTCCACTGCGAATCAATGATTCGGATGTCATTAAAACGCTTGGCATTAAATGGAATCCGTCCTCGGATCATCTTCAATATATGGCTCCAGACATTGTTCCTTCGAGGGTCATTACCAAAAGGATAATACTTTCGGAGCTATCCACACTCTTTGATCCTTTAGGAATAATCAATCCAGTGATTGTTAAAGGAAAAATCATTCTGCAGAGTCTCTGGGTGCATAAGACAAACTGGGATGAATCCGTACAATCCCGGATATACGACGAATGGAAGATGTATAGAACTCGTCTTAAGGAATTGGGCGATATTAAAGTACCGCGGTTTGTTTTAGCGCCGAATTATCAAACGATCGAAATCCATGGTTTTGCAGATGCATCGTTGAAAGCATATGGCTGTTGCATATATCTTCGAACGACGGATGGAAAGCAACAGGTAACGTGTAACCTATTAGCGGCAAAGTCGAGAGTCGCTCCCATAAAAACACAAAGCTTGCCCAGATTGGAGTTGTGTGCTGCGGAAATGCTAGTAACGCTGTTGGAGATGATTTTACCGAATTTGTCGCATCTCTTCATTGACAAGATATATCTGTGGACGGACTCGGAAATAGTTCTATGTTGGTTGTCGGCACATCCCTCCACTTGGGATGTATTTATTGCAAATCGAGTGTCCAAGATTCAATCGGCTATACCCGCTGCCCATTGGAGGCACGTGAGCAGTAAGAGGAATCCCGCGGATATAATATCTAGAGGAGCTGATGCAGATGAATTATTGAAAAGCATTTGGTTTAAGGGGCCAGATTTTCTCTACATGGCAAAAAGTTGTTGGCCGGAACAGAAGGACCTGTCCGTTATTAGTAAGGACACACCTGGAAAACGTAAAGGTGACACAGTACTGCTCACGACTAATGGCTCGTCGGAATTTGCGGAGCATTATCTACGTTTTAGAGATGTCCAAAAAACTTACCGAATCTTTGGCTATGTATTAAAATTCATCGACGCCCTGAAAAATTCCAGGTTGACAGGCGTTAAAAAAGACCGAAAGAACGTTGATCCGGTAAGAAAACCTCATACAGACATTCCACCTCTGACCGTTAGGGAATTGGATGACGCACTTCTGCGTATAATATGGCACATCCAACGCCAAAACTTCAAAGATGAAATAAAGTCGCTGGAAATGGATCATCTGATTAGCCCAAAGAGTTTCGTCAAAAACTTAAATCCCTTCTTAGACGATTCTTCTTTAAAACTCCTCAGAGTTGGTGGGCGTTTGCAGAATGCAGACATCCCTTATTCCGCTAAATGTCCTATCCTTCTTCCTAAGTCCCACCCTTTTATATTTAATTATGTTCTTTATTTACACAGAAAGAACTACCATGCAGGACCTCAGGCGTTAATTGGCATTATACGGCAACGCTTTTGGGTGATGGACGTCAGACGATTGGCAAAAAAGGTTGTTCAGGGATGTGTGCATTGCTTCAAGTATCGGCCCAAGTTACTGACGCAAATTATGGGGAACTTACCTCCAAGCCGAGTGCAACAAGCCAGGCCCTTTCTAAAAACTGGTGTGGACTTCTGTGGACCATTTTACGTCACACTTAAACTTCGGGGACAACGTGTCTCGAAGGCGTATGTAGCCGTGTTTGTCTGCTTTGGCGTCAAGGCTGTTCATCTAGAGGTTGTCTCGGACTTGACCAGCCAAGCTTTTATTGCGGCTTTGAGGAGGTTCATTGCACGGCGAGGACTATGCCGAGAACTCTTCTGTGACAACGCTACGAATTTTGTTGGAGCTCGAAACGAGTTGAAGGAATTCAAAGCCCAGTTTCTTCAACAACAAAGTCAGGACGAGATCGCTACTTGGTGTACTGGAGAACAAATTGAATTTAACCACATTCCTCCGCGAGCACCTCATTTCGGTGGCCTATGGGAGGCTGCGGTGAAGTCGGCGAAATCACATTTACTGCGAACGGTGGGCCAAGGCAGCTTAACGTTCGAGGAGCTTTCTACGGTGGTTGCGGACATCGAAGCAATTTTGAATTCTCGTCCGTTATGTGCCATGTCGAATGATCCCAGTGACGAGCAAGTTCTAACACCCGGCCATTTTTTGATTGGCGGTCCTCAAAATGCTATTGCGGAACCTTTGCTTGGCGACGAAAGGATTTCCTGCCTGAAGAGATGGAGACGCTTAACACAAATAAAACAGCATTTCTGGGCTCGATGGTCGAAGGAATATCTACTAGACCTTCAACGAAGAACGAAATGGAAAACGTCGTCGGACAATGTAAAAGTTGGTACCCTGGCGTTGATATCTGAAGACAACACTACGCCTCAGCAATGGTTGGTGGGCAGGATCAGCAATATCGTCACCTCATCAGATGGCAAAGTTCGAGTCGTGGATCTGAAGACAAAAAATGGAACTCTTCGTCGAGCCATTCATCGACTGGCACCAATACCTATTGAAATTTAAGTATTTTTTAAATTTACCTTTTTTTATATGAATTATGTTTTTTTTAGTTTATTAAAGTATCTGCTCACCGCCGATACTTCAAGGCGGGCAGAATGTTCATGCATAGTAGTTTAAGATAAAATGAATTCTTGGAGTTTGTCATTAAAGAATTATTTCTATTAATTTGCAACAATAAATTTAAATTTCACCTCAAAATATTGTAGTTGAACCCATAGGTTAAGATTGTGAATTATTCAACATCTATCTGGAATCTGCAAAAGGCGAAGTAGCGTTCTGTATCTCTTTTGAGCAGATGCTCTCTTAAGAGATCGATCAGCTACTTGGCGGTAAAGAACAAAAGAAGTATATATCCCATTATAAGACGACTAGTTGAAGGAGAGTGTTGAATTTTAAACCATTTAAATAAATATTATAACGAAGTGTGTGCGAGTTGTTTTATTTGAAACTTTAAATTTTCTTCAGTAAAGCATCCTAATCATAATCATCGTCGAGAAATCCTAAAAACTATTAGGAAACAGATGAATTCATTTATAAAAAAAAGGAGGCAAATGAAACAGAAAAATTCAAAATCTCATCTACGCGGTACAAATAAATATTGTCAGTGTCCATAATATTTTCAATGTTACTGAATTTAAATTAAACATCTAAAAATGATCGCAAAAAATGTTCCAAATCCAATACTTATAATGAATTTTGTATACTGAAAATAGTTCCGAATTTGGCCAATATTCATACTATCATCTGTTAATTTGCTCTTCAGATACATCTCAAATATCATTCTCTTTTAACTGAACTGACTAAATAATTTCCCACGAAATTGGTGCAATCGAATATGGGCATTATGACAGTTAAATAAAATTTAATTTTATTTGGATAGGAAATCAACATCGGGATGTATAAAAAGTAATTGAACTGCGACTGAGAATAAAGTCAAATCAACAATTTATTTAGGTACTTTTTCATTCAAACTGTAAAATTCTATCAAACAAAAATAGACAAAGCTATTTTCTATACGAATATTTATAATATTTTGGATAAAAACAACAATTTATTAAAAACAGAAGTAAACATCCCCGTCTTACCTAACATATTTGCATCTGAACAAAATTGATGCTGCTCATTTTCTTTGAATTCTAAATAAAGTCACTGCACATAAACAAAAAAAAAACCGACGTTTCTTAGATTCGTTTCAAACTCTATTTTGCACTTAAAAAATTACCGATCACTTTGTTTTTCAAATAATTATTTAAATTTATTCTTTTTTTTTTTTTTTTGCTCAATGACACATATTTTTTGTAAATAAAAATTTGAGATCACTCTATGTATCTATTACTAGAATAACAAAAAAAAAACCAAATCACAAAACATTCCTGAGATCAATATTAGTTATTGCGACAATTTTAATAATTTGTAATCTTTTTGCAATAAAATCAAATCACTTGAAAAATAACCGAAACAATCTTGCAACTAGAAATAACGAATGAAAAAAAAATGTATATTAGTTTAGTTAGAACCGCGCGTTTAAGCTTCTAACGGTAAAAAGCGCATTAAGAGCACTGCCAAAAAACTAGCCGAAAATATTCTCCAATACCGGCATGGCCAACCAACGCGGTATTTCTGTGTATATTTTTTTTATTAATACTACTTTGTTGTTGGATTGTGTTTATTTTTTTTTTTTCTCTTATTGTTATTGGAATCGCGTTTTTTATTTCGCAATGCCGGTCGTCGTCGGCGCGCACACACCATGCAATTCCCCCCTAAACAAAACCGAATCACCAAGACATACGTGCAAAAAACACAAAATTTGGAGCCTCTTTAGTATTGGAACACCATGCTGTCGCTGACTAATAGAATCCCCCAAAAATATAACAAACAATAATCACAAAATAATACACCTTCTCCACTACCCCGGAGAAGAAAGAACGCTTTTATCGGTTCGTTTTAGTGATAGAAATGTGCACAGCCAAATGAAAGATATAGTTGTGTTCCCATAAAATAAAAACTAAGCAGGTCTTGATGGGTGGAGGCATTGCATATGTGTGTCGTGCATTCGGGATGCGGTCAGGGGGTGTAGTGGTGACATAGAAGCACAAATGTTGTTTTTTTTTTTATAAGTAAATTCCGTAAGAATAAAATAGTCGACTAAATCAAAAATTATAGAACTCAAACTGTATGAGCTAAGAAAAAAAAAAAAAAAAAAAAAATAGCACACAACGATCGAGAACCACAAAATATTCGCTAATAATAACCTTGAAAGTTCACATAGAATGAAGGAAAGATCACTCGGCGCAGTGTGTATAGACCAAGTCCAAAAATAAGTGCGATAATGTCATAGTTTTTTATGCCGCACAGCACCGTGCAATCGTTTATTCTCTTTTTTTTCGACTTTCATTACTCGAAAGTGTGAGCGTGTGTGTGTGCGAAGTATGTTTTTTTTTTTTGTTTCATACAAAAATGTAGATACAATTTTGAGAACATTGCAGTAGTTTTGATAACGGAGGGGACCGACCTGAAGAGGGTAGTTGGTTTCTATTTTATGCGAATTAGAACATTTTCCAGCTGAGCCTGCGAATATCAGACAGTGTGCTGGGTAATACAATACACTTGCCCCTTAAAAGCAAAAAAAAATTAAATTGTGCAATTTTGTTGGTTTCCAGTTTTTAGCGAAAATTTATGCACCAATTTAGCTGAGCTTATCAATTATTTTTGTTTTATTATTTGATGAAATAATAGAACCATTATTAATAGGTATATGTCTGTCCAAAAAGCCGATGCAAGCAAAATGAAAGAAGCAACGAATGGGAGAGAAAAATGGCGAAATAATTATTTCTTTAAAAATAGTACGTATACGCCCTAGTAGCCTAGTAGTTTTGGTGTACTACTAATACTTTTAGGATAATTTTGTGACGATAACAAAAATGGCAAATCTGAAGTTTTTGTAGATGCCTAGTAACCTAAATGATCATGTTTATAAAAGGTCTGTTTTACTGAAGATTTTTCTTAGCAAAATAAAGTAGACAAAATATGATCCATGAATTTGATTTTTTGGTACATCTTTTCGACATCCCAACTATAGGTTGGTTGGTCTAAACAGCTACAGTAAATCTGATGCTTAAGAAGATTGTATTTAGTTGCAGTTCAGTATGAAGATTCTACTTAACTTTTCTTTACTAATAAAAAAAAGTTAAAAAAAATACAGTCCTATTCAAAATTAACTAGTTGACGAAGCAGGTGCCAACATGAGTTCTAATTTTGGGGATGCAACAGACCTATTAGTAGCCAAGTATGTTAAATATTGCGCGCAAAAGGGATTTAGGCCGAGGGTCTGGGCGCAATCAAACCACACATTCTATGGGGTGTATTCGAACGGAGAAGCTTCAAGAGACCACTTATATGTATATCCTATCGCAGTGTTTGTCAAATGTACGGCGCCAGATGTGAGAATGACAAACTTTTATTAAATGTATTAGTTTTTCTAGCCGTTCCTATCAAGTTCATAGATTACTTCCTTCATTGGCTATAAATTTTCTTTCAGGATTACAGAAAATCTCCAACAATTCAGCTTAACATCCGAAATGAACACTGCATTTACGGATGTTAAGATGTTACTCCGGTTCAATTGTGTTTTCAAATATTTTGTGCAACCATATTTAAGACAATTCTTGAAAAGATTGTTGCCTTTAGCGAAGCATTTTCGATGAAGACCTTGTCTGATATCAAATTTAGAGAATAAAAAAAATGTCTTACTTTTTTTTGGAAGGCATTTTTATAAAATCTGTAATCTCGTGACAATTTTAAATTGTCTTAACTTATTGTGTCTCATTAAAACATTTATGTCAAAATCTACATATTTAGAATTTAAATTTCGTTCTGTGTGTATGCGGATAAATATTTCGAGTCCTATTCATTACACTTAATCAATTCATTAGCCCTTCGAATAGTTTTTTTTTTGCCTTCATTAAATAAACCAATTTTCAAGTGGTCGCCAAAAAAACCACTAGCACAAGTGCAAGTGTGCTTCAAGTTCAACAAGTGTACCTATTCCGTTGACATGAACACAAAATGCCTAAAACACTTCCGACACACTCCGCATATACTCAAAACTATGCGTTCATCTATGTTCATTAGTTTGTGCGATCAAAGTTGGTAACTTTCCCCCCCACGAACGGTATATTCGTAGCTGGAATATTCACCGAGACCGACTTTTTATGTGTCCACGTCAAGCTGTGTTTGCACCCCATCCACCCACTCAACCAGTGAGTGATGCTTTTACTCCATTTTTTTTTGTGTACACACGATGTACAAGAGCTTGTTGCCCTACACTCGGTCTATGTAGCGCCGGTAGTTTTTCCTCAACGAATGCAAAACAAGAAAAAGGAATAACAAGAGTCAACAAAAAAGAACATCCTCCAACGTTTTTGCTCCTGGAATTGTGCTCTGGCTGGAGCTGTTGCATTTGAATGAAAAACTTATCTCCACTTATCCTTTTTGGTGCACATTTCCACAAAAGGCACCTACATCATCATCAGCGTCATGGTCTCGGCGACTACTGCACCGGCACCTACAGATGGGGTTGGGAGGGAGGACACACCTCCTATGGATGGTGATGCTGGGGCATCTCATGAAGGACATGCATTGCACACACATGATGCCGTGGTGTGCCGCCTCTCGTAGTTCATAAGCTTTGTTTCTTTTCTACAACTGCGAGTGGTGGTGGGAATAGTGTATACACCACTACTACTGTAGGGCGATTGCCGCTGCACTATACTAGTGAAAGTGAAAGCGTTCATTTGCTTTGTTTGGTTTTCTCGTGAACTTTCACTTTCGCTCATATGCTACACTGAACTGGGTGGTGAGTGTATATATATGTATGTTTGTTTTATACATTGTGCACGTCGTCGTCGCGTGTGTGCTTTAATAGTTCTCTTGTTTTACCACCCCACAACACACGGCTCCCACTCACATGTAAGGGTGCGGCAGCGGGCATTTTATTCATGTGTCAAATCTAAGGCGAATATGTCGGCACCCTGACACCAACGACACCCACAACAAATGTCCCACCCCATCCCCTCACAAAGCCGCCGTCTGACAAACAACAGGTTGCAGGGCTTCCCTGACCTTGGTTTATCTTGCTCTCATACTTTCACTCTCTTTCTCTTGGGTGAGTTTTCTCGTGTGACAAAGTGTCCCCCCGGTGGGGTTTATGTCGTACTTGCGTGTGTGTATCTGTTTGTATTCATGTAGGGTAATGTTTTCCTTCCAAGAAAAAGGAAAATTTATGCTAATTTCAACTGCTGACCTGTGTGCAAAGGGGTTCAAAAGGATATTCTCGTTGTGTTCTCTTTTGAAGGTTATAACAACCAATACCACACAAAACTACAAGTATGTAGTATAAATAAATAGAAAAACATTTCGCCTCAAGGTCAGAGCGTTCTATATTTAGCCGAATAACCAACTAACACAAATTTTTATCTAAGTATTTTTTTTTTATTATTATTATTATTTCGTTTTATTTGTTCGTCGCTCACTCATAAATTCTATTTTCTAACACTTTCGCATAGAAGAACTACATATTATCACCTATGACGTAAAGTAGCACCATACGGCACCCTCTCCCCGTCAGCATTTGAAGATAGTAATTGCGAAATCTATTTCACAGTACCTAACAAAGACAAATGCCAGGGACAAAGAAATGAGAGAAATACCACTAATTAGTTGAAAAAAAAAAATGGAATAAAATTTATTAACACAACTATAAAATTAACGGACACGGTGGGTTGGAGGGATGTACACGAGGAGACA
Source organism: Cheilosia scutellata (assembly GCA_955612985.1). Classification (NCBI taxonomy): domain Eukaryota; kingdom Metazoa; phylum Arthropoda; class Insecta; order Diptera; family Syrphidae; genus Cheilosia; species Cheilosia scutellata. Next base: position 6,220,692 of record OY015313.1, read on the forward strand.
TTGAATGTGCAAATAGTTCTCTTTGGTGGATGATTAGATTTTTGCTTATAGAGACCGAAATAATTGCGAGAAGGTGCATACACGTATATTTTTCAGTGAATTTGTAGTGTTAGTGAATTGTGTCTGGTGGAATGTGTTTCTTTTTGTTTTATTATTCAATGCCAATTTATTCCATTCGACCAACTGCTTTCTTTTCCACCTACGTTCGAATTTGCTGCTTAAACTTAAATGTGTTTGGTAAAACGGCAACTGAAGAACACATAACCACTGATGTTAGAGTTTCATTACATTGTCCTTAGCGGTGTCATACAAATGTGAAAGGAAATCAGTACCAGAACTCTTCCTTTATTCTTGTGAAAGCTTGATTGTGCGCACTGAGAAGCTTCAGTGCATTTTCATGCGGCAACCCAGGGTAGCCCCAGAAATTTGGTTTCATGTTGAACACGAAAATGTAAGCCTGAGATCTGTCATTTTAGAAATGCCATGACAGACATTTAACGCTTACATTAAACTAATTCAATTAAATGTTTTTAAAATTAAAAAAAAAAAAAAAAAATTCTGGTTACATTTAAATGTGAAGCTCAAATCAATAATAGTTGACAAAATAAGAGTTCACCCAAATGGCAGCTATGATTGACAGCAAAATTTAGCACTGAACTCTCACTAAATACGTAGGATCAGGTCAGTGCTCAACGAAGGCGTTCCAATGCTCACTTCGGATACGGGTTTTCATTAGCAGTGGGAACCGAATGATTATATCGAACGGATTAGGGTTAACCTAATCGGACTGGTAGGCCCTAGGATACATGTCAAACAGACCTATTTTGATTGTTATTACCTGGTTTGCAATAAAATGAATGCAACGGGGAAGCAAAGTGAATTTGCATTTTGGGATTATACAATGTAACTGTATGGCCGACAATAAGCCCAGAATCCCAGTTCGTCCGAAGTCAATTAGGTACCATTCATATTTACTACCATTACCTTCATTTCGTAAGAGTACCTCTTTCACAGACGAACTATCTTTTAGATTTAAATTCTGCAACATTTTCTGACTGTACTTTGCACTTTATTATACTGAAAAGTAAGTGAAGTTAAAAACGAATAAACAGTTAGCGCAACAGGTCCATATAATGTAGGTTCTTTAAGTCTAGCTTCTCACAAGCATTCGTCTATATGTCAGTTTTTAGGGATAGGGAATGAAAGGGATACTCTTAGCGAGTGAAGTCAGAATTTGTCATGTTGTCTTGCTCCTACATTTGCGTTGTTTGGTACAAAATTTGTTTGAATTTATATTTAAATATTTATGGTTATGACTGAAATAAATTGTGAAAGTTTGAAAAAAATGCATAAACACATGAGCTACATTATGTATCTATGTCGTTCTATTCCCGTGTTATTAGTAGATCATTTAATATATCGTAAAATATAACTGGTTGTGCCAAATATTCGCATTCCAAATCTATTTTTAAATTGAATTCGCTAGAGCTCGTTTAAGTACTCTAACTGCAGCCATAGTAACTTTTGACGTTGCAGACTCAGTTTATTCATATTCATGGGAATCATATTATTTTACGTAGCGAGACGAAACATTTTAATATTCGTGAAAAATGAAACTAAAAAAGCCGCCGACCGCCACAGTTCTCAATACGTGTCCCCTATCACAATTTCACTAGTATCCCAAAAGGTAATACACTACTGCTCTATTTCAAATACATACATCAGCAATATAGTTCCCATGTATGTCGTGTTTTGTGTACAATATTCTAATGCCATAATTTGCCATGTTTGTGTGGCTGCTCTACACTTTTGCGAGTTGCGCCGCTGCATAGAGTGACCTTCACCTTAACCTAGTGACAATGTCGGACGAACGGTCAATTACCTTTCGCGTTCTCTCTTATTTATAATTTTCATTTACCGTTCATATAAGGCGCTTCTGATTGTAGTCGTTTTACGCACACTCTTCCATTAGAAATGGGGGATTAGATATCGTCCCAGAGCTTTTCGCGCTCACGATCGCACGATCACAGAGCCACCTACCTATATAGAGTGCAGTGTCAGATTTTGATTTGTATGAGTTTGAGATACTTTTTTTTTGTTTTATGTAGACTTGCACGATTGTAAGTTTTTTTTCTTTTTGCTGATTCCCCGCTTTTGATCCTTCCTTTTGGCGATTTTAATCTGTTTCCTATTGTCTGTTTGTTTTTTCTATTTTCCAAGAGAACTTCTTGATTTCGTTAGAGGTTTGTAGGATTTTTTTTTTTAGTTTTAGCTGTCTGCACTTTAGAAATGAAATAGAAACTGGTTTTGCAATTTGCTGCGATTTTTGTTTCGCGATTTTTTTTTTAGATTAGAATAGAAGAAGGAGAAGAATTTTGCAAGACAAAGCTACAGACTAAGTGGAATGTAGCTGGACAGACGGAATAGTTATTTGCGCAATACAGACAGAGTAGGTGAACCATCTTGATCAAGGTCAATACAATAATCATCAGAGGATGGCAAATGTTTGACTATTAGATGAGACTAATACAGTTTGTAGTCCTAAACTGGATTAACAACAAAAGGAGAGGAGCGTGGGTTTCTTGTTTATTTGAATGTGGTAACAGACTGCAGGTGGGTTTTCTTAATGGTACAGCTGCAATATTTTTGATGGATAGCTGACAGGCAATAATTTTGTTTGAAATGTAGAAATGCGTGCGAAATATGTGCGAAACCATTAATCACAATTATTCGGCGAAGTTTTTAGGTTCTGGGATAATTAATCTAAAATAGCATTAACTGAGCGTTTCAGTGAATTTTTTAAAACTGCAATCAACCGTACTATAAGAAGACTTATTTGGTAATTGTTCGGCCGTTAAATGCGAATTAGGAAAGTTCAAGTATTTTATAAACTTGAATAAGGTATGTTAAGCCGACACCATTTACAATTGCATACGCGAAATACATTGTCATCATTTGCAGAACTCAAGCGCCAGCAACTGGTTCGTTTGATAATATAAATGGAATAAGTTAAATTAGTTGAAAATAAGGGCAAAAATCTAGATACGTATTATGTACTGATGTCAACAAGAAGGGACACATAACATTGACGAACCGGGCGAAGCGGCATAAATGGAGAACTATAAGTTGCTCGCCTCTAAAATGAATCGAAAAATTATATTACATCAGAAATCAAGGAAATAATTGCGCTTTCCAATTGCTATTTGGCACGAGAATGAAAATCATTTGGATTTGGAAAAAATATTTAACAGCGAACTCTACGATCTGTACGCCCCTAATCGAAGAATCTTCGACTTCAACGCAGAGCGCTAAGTTGGTAGAGGAAGACTTCGCTTTAGGTGGCACGAACAAGTGGAAGGAGGCTGCGCTAACTGGGAGAGATGTATTGATTTAGGCCCAGGTCCACCTCGCACTTCAGCGCCACCTAAGTAAGCAGGATTTGACTTCACCATAGAAGTGAAACTAAGTAGATTACGGAAACTGGCTCACACTTTTGTGAGGAGCTAGTGTACGAAAGGGTGCAGCATCGTAGTGCTACCTGAAGTTGCCCCATTTTTAGAAGAACTATATAACTCTCGGTCCAAAACTTTCCTTTGGGCATTTTTATAAGCCCCGTATGATCTTTGAAAGATAAAATTGCGGAAAGGATTTGAAGTGAGTATCATTATGTTAAAAATATTATTCTTGGAATACCACTGTAAAGAAATGTATCCACAATTGTCAAAGTTGTTTAATATTAATATTTGTATACTAAATTTTTAAAGAAAAAGAGTATTTGAATTCGATCAGCATTTACAATATTTGAACTGCATTCCAAATAAAATAATTGTCAACAAGCCGTTAAGCATCCTTGCGGCGAATGCTTTGATTAACTTGAACTCCAAAGGGGTTTACAACTTGCAAGCTATAACTGTTCAACCGTTATAGGTTTGTCTTCCCAAGATAAATATTTAAAAACTGTTTACAACCAACGTGCACTAAAATCGTAACACTACGAAGAGTGCGGCTTAAAATGTTGTGCAAATAGTCCGAAAGTAGGATTTTTTTTTATCAAAAAATAGATACCACCATCAATTGTGTTTTAACATAAATTTCCTTGTTCAAATTCTTCGATCGCTACTGTAACCACACATCTATGGTATATGCCTACGCAACAAAAGCTCCTCACGTGAATTAAGAGAAACTATCAGTCTGCTAAAAGTATCTAACAACCAAAAAAATTATAGTTTCTATAAAAAAAAAGACAGGCTTTTGGATCCTGGTAGTGAGACTAAGGCTGTATAAAGTAGATCTTCATATCCAATAAATAAAGAAGTCACATTCTGACTAATTTTCCTCAAAATTCAAAGCCCAACCTATCACGTTCACCAATGCTCTATATATATAAAAAAAAACAAAAACAAATTTGTGGAAATTTTCCAAAAGCCTAATAGGCCTACAAAACACTATCTGTGAGCATAATAAGCTTTTATTTTATTTTTTGCTTCTTCTCTCTTATTCCTAGTTTTTCTATGCTACAAGTAACTAGTTCCACCTTCGATGGAGTAGTGTACGCGCGCACAAGCCAACACCACATAGGAAAAGTTGGCAAAAAAAAGAATAGAAAAATAAATAGAAAAACTAGAAAAATAGTCTCCTTCAGATAAAAGAGGGGAAAATCTAGTTGCAATAGTGTTTGTAATATTTTGTAAGTACGGTACCATCAGCTTTTACATCGTTCGCTTCGATCAGTTTTGGTTTTCTAATGACGCAGTGTAAGTGTAAGCGGTTTTCTTCAAACGGAAAATGTTCCTTAAGAAAATTAATTTTGAAATGTGATTGAATTGTAAAAAAAAGTGTTCGAATAAATCTACAAGATCGGTTTCGTATGAGTGTACTATTTATTATTATTGATCGTTTCACAAAATGGCCGCTTGCCTTTCTAACTTCATATGAAAAAAAGTTAGTGAGCAGCAACAAAAAAAAAATGTAATACTTGCGCACTGAAAAGGTTAAATTAAAAAAAAATGTTCTACCTACTATTGTAATCCTTTATAAAATAAAAATCCATATTAATTTATATTTGTAAATTATAAAAGCAAAAAGTTTAGTGAACTCCGTTTGATTATCATAAGTAAAATGGCGATAGTGTTGGGTTAAGTGTTCACTGTCTGTAATTGCTTAAATGGAAGATCTCTTGAAATGATCAGTGATGTGGTAGTAAAGTGCCTTGAAGTGAAAATATTTATGTACCTATTTCGATTTTAAAAAAAAAATGTTTAGTTCTGTTGAAAAAAAGTTCATTGTTTTATATAGCATAATGTTTTTTCATTTGCTAAGTGTCCGTACAATTTTTGGATTACGCGATTTGAATTTATTTTGGTAAGTCAACTAAGACTGAATGAATGAACAATGAAATGTTGACCTCACCAATAATCATTTAATTTAATAAATTTAATAAGGGTTACGATAATATGGATGATTAGTACTTAGAGTGAGCGTTAAAAGTGAGTGAACTCCGAAGCTATTTGGAGTTTTCTTTGTGGTCTTAAAACAGGTTTAAGAAACCAACAATCTGTAACATTTTGACAGCAAAAAATACTTTATAGATATTTAAAACGAACTCAAAAGACAACTAAAAATAGCATTAGTCATTACTTACTTTTTATGCTCACTGTGTTAGAAATATCTCCACTAATTGAGATAAAACTTCAACTTATTATTATTGTTGGCGTCACCCCTTCAATTCTATATTAAAATGACATACAAATATTTATCAATACCGACGGTCACCATGATTACCATGATTTGTATGTGCCTAATTACATTTTAAAGTTCTGTATCTCTAAAACACCCTTTAGGCGTCTCATAATCTGAAGCAACAAGCAATCGTCAATAAGCAAATTTATTTTAACCTCTTCTCACATTGAAGCAAAAGTATTGCCATAAATTTCAACCTAGGTATCTAGATATTTTTCCACTATTTCTATGAAATTTGTATTAAAAACTATTTTTCAAAAATTAATAAAACTGATCGCAAATATTGTTACTACGAATCAATATTTTTTGATTTTCCACATGCCCCAGGAAAATTCTGAAGTGAGACCTCTAATTTAGTTCAAAACAAAATATTGACAGTTGCTTATTGATTATTGCCTCAATGTGAGAGCCGGCTGACAATACTTTTCATCCCAAATGTTTTTCTCTAAGGCGGCTCTCATATTGAGGCAACACGATAAGTGACAAAGGGAATTTATCAATTTTAACAGATCGGCCCTTAGGACAAATACTTAAGACAATTCCAAAATCAGGCAATTTTGAAATTTATTTTTAAGTGAAAGATTTGAATTGAAAATCTTTCAGAAGTAATGGCCGCGTTCAATACGCTTTTGCCTAGCTAGTCAACAGCCTCTGATTGGTCTATTTGCCTGCAAATTTAGGCAAGTTTCGTGTGTTAGGCAAGATTTTCTGCCCAAGTTCTATGACAAATTGTCACATGAATATTTTGGTGCCTATACGCACATTGAATACGGTCAATATCTGTTGAGATCTATACGCATAGACCTGCATTCAGACTTCGTAGAAACAACCAACAATTTTAGTGCGGAAGTAGGTACAAAGGTATATGAATAAGATAAAATTGTAGGTTTCATGCCGAGGTTCGCAATCAATATTTTAAGTTTGCCCCCAAATTTAGCCTTCTTTTACATTTTAAGTGCCTCCAACTTACAAAAGCTATAGAAAGAAACGATAAAACCAATTTGTATAGGTACTATGTATACCTATTATTAGATTGCTTGTTATTTTACAAACTGGCTTAACTTTAAATAGAACCGGTCGAAATCAGCCGTTAACTTTCTGTAGCCCGTATTTGTTTTAACAAACTTAGGTAATGATAAGTGTTTGTCATAAAGATAGACAAAGCTGCTAACGACAACAGTTTTCGTCAATTCGATGAAAAGCTATAACATTCTAGATAATATCTTTCAGATTCAGACTGACCCGATATTTTTGCACAATAAACTGTTTTCTGTTCTATGCATATACCTGACAACCAAAAAAAGTTTTCTAATCGACAACGCCCACACAAAAGTAATAAAAAAACAGCTCTATTCAAAAATACAAAACAAAATGCAAATTTACTTTCTAAAGTCTAAATCCGCCATGACAAAACGATCGATGCAAACAAAATAATAATAATAATATTGTTCTGTGTCTCTATTTGGATGAGATTTAATACTGTTTTGGTGCAAAGTACGTGCAATATTTTAGCTCATTTCGACAGGCACCCGCACCCTCCTCTTTTGTCGTCATTACGATACCCTTGCTTTGGTTGGGTAATGATTATGATGATAATAACTATCTCTAGCTATTTTGGTAAGTCGATTCAAGTTCAAGCTAACTTTGAAACAGGTCATGGCCATCAACACACAAATATATCCACACATAGATACACATACAAAATTCATTAGATACAAAAAAACGATCTATTGGTTGATTTTTTTCGACAAACTATAGTCGGTCGGGAGGACTGAGAAACATTCAACAAATTCAAGAGAACTCGAAACAGCTCTCACCACGACTAGATGTAGATGCAGATTGCATTTGCAGCTGTGTTTGTTGAAAGCTTTTCTCTCTCAGTTTTTGGATTGGTGTTAGAAAATTGTTTGTGTGGACTGTGAAGTGGAGCCATACTATCACCTCTTGTCGTCTGTGACTATAATGTTTGCTGTATAAGCATGCGCGAGTGCGTTACCCTCAATGCATCAGCGATATTATAATTCGTAAATTATAAAATTCTACAGTGTGTATAGAACGCATAGATTCAAATGCGTCAACGACACAACTTACTCACTGTGTGTTAGTTGGTAAAAAAAAAATGAAAAAAAAAAAATGTTTTAAGCATTTTGTTGGCTCATTTGTTCGTTTTTTTTTTGTATATTTTTTGGCAAACGTTCAGCTGCATTTGTGTAAAGCTGCACACATGCCTATGGTAGGTAGGCACACATTTGAAAATTTTGCCATTATCAAGTTTTTCGCATTTTTTTGTAAAATTTTTGTGTGTGCATTTGTTTTTTTCGCTGCTTCACCAGAACGTTGCTAATTTTATTTCAAGCTTTTTTTTCCATATACTATACTTGTATGATTATTTTGGTGTGTTCTTGTTCTCCCTCTCTGAAAGGTTAAAAAACTCTTCGGGTTTAATAACATCTCCAAGGTTAGATCAAAAAGCAAATATTGAACAATCGGTAGACGCGGCGCAATGTGTATTTTTTTTTTTTTTTATTTGAATGCGAATTCGATAAGTTGAGGTTGGTTTGCTTGCAGTTGAAATTGAATAGAAACTATGGTTGCAATAATTCGAATTTATTAAAATGATTACGGAAGGAGACCTTCAAAATTAATTGCAATGCGACTGACTACCTTACGTAATACTTACAAGTCGTTGTCGCACATTTAGATACATAGTATGTAAGTATGTCCCCTAGGTAAACTATGCATGAATGGCTGCATGACGAACCGATTGGCTTCCTTTTTTCCTGCTGATGATTGTGAATTAAATGCAAAACAATTACGATTACGCGTATGATTACGCTTGTCATAAGCAGACAAGAAAGAAGAAAACAACAAAAGGGAAACATGAATCCCGCTCAATTCTCTTTGTGTTGGTTTTTTTCTTTAGTACGCGCAGCTCACGCCCTTGACAGTCCAACTAATTATAGGTTTCTAGCCACTCCACTGTATCTGGACAATGTGTCACCCTTAAAACCGCATTCCGCAAATTAGTTTCTTGGAATTCTAATTAATAATGATCAAGTGAGTCGGTTTCCAAGTTGAACGGTTTTTTCCCACACACATCATGCAAGCCGTGTCATTGGATAGGTTTATGGACTGGTAGGGCTGTCAATCTGTCATATTCTGTATACACAAAATCAAGCAGCACAACATGTCACATCTACAACAACGAGTTAATGTAGGGAATGGAGAAGAACAGAGAACCATAAAGTCTGTTCACAGTTTCTAACGGTTAATTGAGTGTAACAATGGTCAAGGCCAACGGATGTAGTAGGCCATTGCTGCCATCCAAGTCATACCTAGTTTAGTAGTATGCAATCATAAAAACAGTGGGTATAGGCTATTGTATATGTACTGGTATATGGGCTCCACGTCAAACTAACTACTAATATGAGATTGTGAATCAGTAAATTAAGAGCGCAGAATATAGAAAACGATACGCACAAAGCGAATTACGTTGCTGCTGCTGTTGTTGATAAACTATTTGTACAAGCAATGATTGGTCTAGTACACTGAGAGAAATCAAGGAGAGTTTGCAAAATGATTATTGATAGTAACCTTACCTATAGAATTTATAGAATTTACGAACTCTATTGCCGAGTTTTACAGTGTGCACTTAAATATAGTTTAAATTTGAGTGAAGATGACCAGATAAATGTCACTCATGTATATTTTGCGTTTCACAGTCATTTGAAAACATTTATGTCAAATGGTACGAAAAACTTGGCAGCACTTAAAAAAATATTCTTCTACTGAATAATTTGATAATTTATTTGAATTTCAAATGGATTGTGATCGCCAAAGGTCGCCATACTTTAGTGAAAACGACGTAAAACTACACCACTAAACAATTCGTCATATTCACAGTCACTTTTAAAATCTAAATCATAATCTGAATTAATTATTAAAAATTTGTTTATCAAATATTTTAAGAATTAAATCAACAAACACAAAATAGATAATATGTTTAATTTTCCACAGAATTCAATATAAACGTCAACTCGTTGACAGCTGAGTAGCTTGCCACCTGTCAAAGTTACGAGAAGGTAGCACTTAAGTGTCCGCAATATTGGGCCGGAACTTTTCTCTTGGGCTTGGGGTGATTTTAAATGAACTGTTCACTAGTCAAGCAAACAGAAGAGAGTCTAAAATTGATATAGGTTATGTATAAATACCAGTTTGTGATTTTAAATCGGTTAGTTAATACGGCTACGAAATGGTAGTTATGACTACACAAATTAACTGTGGTACCTACTAATAAACATTTTTTATTGTCCAAATTAAATTTTACAAACTTGCAATGGTAAAATTTTCCATAAAAAATTATCTATTGTGACCTACGAAATATTTAAGGTGAAGGTCAAAAATGATTACTAGTTTAATCAACGAGATAATAACAACCATGAGTTAGGCGTAAGACTTATCTACATGGCAATTTGTGATAAGGTTTCCATTCCATGCAAAAAATAGTAGATATTAGCTTGCAAGAATGATTAGTCAAGCTTTTAAAAAAAAAAATAAATAGGCGGCGCAACAGGCGGTAGACACCCAAGGCCTAGCTTCTCGCAACCATTCGTTTTTGTGTGAGTTTCTATTTTTGGAACGAATGGAAGGGACCTACAATTTTATGCCGAGTCCGAACGGCTGAATTGAGAAGCTTTTTCAGGACAGTCATACTCTCGGATGTTTGTCAGACGTTCGCGAGAGGTGGCGCAGTAGAAAAAACCTTAAGATGTAATTTGTGTTTTTCCGGGGATCGAACCTGGGATCCCTCGCACAGTAGTCCAGCACACTAACCACTGCGCTACTGCGCCCAAGCTTTTACAAGAGTTATTAAAGAAAAGTCTACCAGGAATGGGGGTTTTTCAGACTCAAAGCTTCAACGAAAGAAGCCAGTACAGAGACCCACAGTTTTTGGAAATAGTAAAACTAAACCCGGAGTTTCATTGCCCGCATTATAGTTTTAGTTAAATTTACAGAAAAGTTTAAGTGGTACCTACCCCTATTCGGAAAGGAACGAGGCCAATAGACCATTTGTGATGTTGGTCAATTCTTTACCTATGTTCATCAGTTGGGCCAACTTATTTATTTTATATTTTTAATAGAATACGAAATTACACATAATCGGCTCAAATATTTATGTACATACCACGTTTAATAATAATTTCATTATAAATATATGACTTTTAACTTCACCGGTTTGTTGGATAATCAAAAAGCATAACCAAAAACTTGCGCATGATTCTAAAAAGCGATTGCCAATAATTAAGAAGTAAGTCCAATTTCTGTTGCACCAACAAAAGACGTCAGGAACAGGTCGGTAACATAGACGTCAAACGTGATTTGGTTTTACTAATAAATAAAATTAACGTCCTGTAAAAGGCTTGTCCATTGTTTACAATTGGAATTAAGTACAAATAAAACATTAGTCATAAAGCCACTTACAAGGAAAACAGAGGAACTGGTTTTAACTGATTTTAACTGATTCTATTAGTCATAGCACAATTTTATAATGAAGGAGGTTAATGTCTGTTTTTCTTTGTTGATATGTATCTATTGGATATGAGTTACATATATTGTTTTTGTTAAATTAAAAAAAGAATGATAACAACAACAGATTCTTGCAAAGGTAGTTATTATTACTTGAAAATGAAGCGCAGATGTCACTGATGACATTCCTTAGCTATTCAACGCCAAATACATATATTGTGCAAATTGCGACTATGTATTTTTATTTATGTAACTTAACCAGGAAAGCTCAGATTTATTACTGCATTTGTATATGTTTTTGTTTTAGCATTCATGATTTTGAAAGAAGTACATTTTAGAGACACTGTTGTGATTAACTATAGCATTTATCCGCGGCTTCGCTCCCGTTTTCAGTCGCTAATAACTCTGGATCTAAAAGCTAAATTTCCTCGGAGAAATTGATTGTTTTAGTTCTTATTCCTTGAATTTAAACTGAGTTTGAAGTCGATCGGATGTAAAATAAGAATTTTCCCATAAAAAGCGAAGCTTAAGACTTTTACACATCAGGTTCAGAGGTCACCGGAGTGCAGAGACAGAGTGTGATTTAAGAGATGGTCAAGAATTCCATATTCTACAAGCGGAAGGAGCAATCGAACTCAAGCCTAAAAAATAAATAAATAAATAAATAAATAAGGCGGTAGACACCCAAGGCCTAGCTTCTCGCAACCATTCGTTTTGTGTGAGTTTCTATTTTTGGAACGAATGGAAAGGACCTACAATTTTATGCCGAGTCCGAACGGCTGAATTGAGAAGCTTTTTCAGGACAGTCATACTCTCGGATGTTTGTCAGACGTTCGCGAGAGGTGGCGCAGTAGAAAAAACCTTAAGATGCAATTTGTGTTTTTCCGGGGATCGAACCTGGGATCCCTCGCACAGTAGTCCAGCACACTAACCACTGCGCTACTGCGCCCACACTCAAGCCTACCTACTTTACAAAATAAAACTGAAATTGTAACTTTTGATCTTACTAATAGGATAAGTGGCGCGTTTAAAGCGTTTGACTGGATTTAAGTCAATTATATAGGTACACAGTTAATTTTTAATATTAGCCTTCTTTTAGCAAATTAATGTTTGACAAGTTAACTTTGACAACTTTTAACAACAGTCGATAACGAGTTCGATTTCCTTTTTTTCATAAAAGAAACATCAAAAACAGCTTGATATGGCTATGATCTTAAAATTGTCAGCTTTAATGGCTGCAGTAACGAGCAACGAAATTAAACGAGTAGGTAGATATAATATGTTCAAACAATAGTGCAACCTCGATTCCCACGTTTGGTGTTAGTTGGAAAGCGTTAAAACCTGATTTTCATTAGCACCCATTTTATTCAGTATTGTAAAGACACACCACACACCTTTACTGAATACTCTATCGACTGCTTCCTGTAAATGAAACTAGGCCATATGCTTCACATTCCCAGAAGCCATACAACGTTCCCTATCTACCCAGTTCCTTTACCTACCTACCGACTTACTTATTCCTTAGCGTGTTATGCATGGTACACATCGATGAACATTGAATTGCAAAACTGAATCCAGAAACAATATTTAAAAAGGAACAACGAGATAGAAAAGACTTGAATTAACCAAACTTTTTTTTTACATGTGTTCCCAACCCAATCTACTCATGTCCACCATCATCCATTCTCTACTCCAAAAGCACTATTCTATCTCCTCACCACCACCCAGAAGCCATTTCCATCTCCGCCACCACCAATCCACCATCATTCATCAGTTCTGCCGGCAACAACAACAACAAGAAAAAGAACGACCACGACACAATGAAATTGAAGACCAAAACCAAAGACGGACGAAGCAGGATAGCTCAACGCAAAGCGCACCCGAGAAACATAAGAAAAGAAAGCAAAGGAACAGCAAAAAAACAAAAGAGGAATCCAGAAAAAAAATGTGTTAGTGGAGTAGTTTCCATTACGTCACCTCTTCATAGTCCGCTGTCTATATATAGCCATAGAGCGCATCGCATAGTACTGCTGTCGCTGTGGGAATTGGAAACAGACGAGCCAACACAAAACGCGTGTTTTTCAAGATCTAGGCAACAAGACGACACTGAATTCCACAACTACACAGACAATTTGCCGTGTGTGAGTATGGGGTAGACGTAGAATATGGCCAACCGCAATTGAAATTGAAAGTGCTCCAGCCAGCTATAAGCTATATCTGCGTCTCTATGCACTCGCGTCGTAGTTCATGGTCTACATATACATCCATACGTAGAGTGCATACGGTAAGGTTGGTGGCTATCCCTCTCCTTCCTAGGGGTGTGATAGCGATTTTGTGAAAAGCTTTGATAGTGTGTAGTTGCAAAAAAAAAAAAGTGTCTTACAACTACAACCAAGCAACTCTAATGATCATGGCAATGGCAATAACAAACGATCCAACAATCTGTCTAGACTAGACGGGAATAGTGTGTGGATTGTTTTTTTTTTTTTTTTTGGAGTGGGTTACAGACGGGACGGATGTGTGTTGTTCACAGTCTGGAATTCAGTCTCTGGATAGTCTATATTGGCATTGGCGCACAATACATTTTAGTTTGGCATTGACAATGTAATACCCGTAGAATTGCGATTAATAAATGTTGCCCCCTAGACGACAATGGATTTTATTGACAGCGATCAGGATCGCAATGAGGGCGATATTAGGGGGGGAAACAGTTTTTTATCATTCTTAGAATAGCATTATTCTTCTTATTGGAACTTACCCGACCGGCTACCTATCATATGCGTAACTTGACAGCAACTTGTCATAATAATAGGTTCGTACACTTGCACAGGAAGGGATTTTGGTTCTTAAACTTGCACCAGAAATGATTTTTTTTTGTTTTGTTTTTATTATCCTGTCACACAATTACTATATTGTTCATGACAGACGTCAATTTTATAACCGATTATGTCTGCCTTTATTAAAACACGCGAAACAGAACAAATACATGTACTCGAACGGAAGGAAAGTGTTTGACTGAATCAGAACGTAATAAGTGTGGTGAGATCCTTAATCGTCTACTGTCTATGTCTATGCGCGTTTCTTGCTTATTGCCGTCTCGTTGGTGATGGAAAAACCAAAATACACTGAACACTGCACAAAAAGGAGGGCACACACTAAAAAATAAAACGATCACAACTTGCGAAGAAGAATAGGAGGAGTAGGGCAGCAGCGCTTTGATAAAAAAAATGAAATAAAATAAAACAAAATAGGTACACAAAAGAAGCAGAGTGGAACAAGTTGAACCAGTGTTGCGTTGTGCTGCGGGAGGAATTTCATGTAAAAATGTAAAAAGCTAGCAAACAAGCACTATAATATTGAAGATGCGTAAAAAGCTAGGGAGTGGGGAAAAAGTTGCAACAGGTGCACTATAGGACCAAGTTTACTGATTTTCTAAGTCGTAATTGATCCTGGAAATAAGTTATAGGAACTCGTATTTGAAGGAGGTTCACCTTGATTCTATTTTTGGTTTCAATAATTTTCATTTTTTTAAGATTATTTTTGTTTTTTTAAGAAATATAAAATGGTAATATTATGTATGTATGAATTCCCAGAGTTGGATCAAATGACAGCTGTCACTTTAAATTATCTGATCAGGTAGATATGTTATTAGACATTTAATTTGTTATTGAATTTCCCTGACATTTATTGTACCTACTTACATTTCAATAGATATTATTCACACTTTTATCCACCTTAAAAAGAGGGCCGTAATAGGATTTCATGATAGTAATTTAGCTTAAGCCAATGTGCGATTATGTACCTTGAATGAGTAAAAATTCAAACGAATAGTTTTTTGAACTAAACTGATACAAAAAAAAAAGGGTGTTTTAAGTTCTACTATACAATACTCTGTAAACATTTTTGACACTAATAAACGTCAGAGAATGATACCCTTATAACGGTTTTACACTCTGCCGATAGGTTTGAATATTACATATTTCACATTTGGGGACCATAGAATTAAATTTACAGACGTGTGATGACAAAATAAAGTGGCATGATCATCTGTCATTATGACTTTAGGAATGCGTGACTGACGTTATATTTGATTTTAAAGGCCTTGGACTCGAAAGTTGATTGTCTAATTTATTGCAAAGATCTTGACATTACATAGTTTTTATTTTTTGTCTGTAAATACGATTAATTTTGAAGTTATAAACTTAAATATTGAAATTTGACATGTAGTACAGTCAAGCCATAGAAATTCGATCAAACTAAGTATGTATTGTATTTTGTATCTCCACAGTAATAGAGCCATGGCTGAATTACAATATAGATATCTGACATAAAGTTTGGTGTTAAAAAAACGTAACTGTTGACGTTTTCAGAAGCAGAATGGCAGGCATTCCCTTAATTAATGCTGCATGGATCGTCGATGTGTGGATGTTAAGCTTAAACTTGAGAGCAATTAAAGGTGGTAGTGTTCTAGGTAATTTTGCATAGTTTGGTGTCTGAACTGTTATCTGGATTGAGATAAAACGTCAACGAACCACCAATAATTCTTCATATAGTGAGTCGTTACTTTAAGTCCGTATTAAATGTGGCAACTTTGCAGGATAAAGGTTTGACCTACAGTATGTATTAAGAATTTATTGTTTTTTTTTTCTTTCCCAACCTGGAAACAGTGTCAAGATGGAGCCAAGTATTATAACGGTGTTTTTGTTTTGGGATTTTATAAATATGTAATTGTTTTAGTTTTCCAACCTTGTTAAATTTATATCTTACTAGTCATTTGTATTATCAATTCCTTTGACATTGGAACACTGTTTCCACGTTTCCTAGTAGTCGTGAGTCATGACGCACCCACCATTGACCATCAAGTGCAAAACTGTTAATGTTGTTGTTGTCTATAAAAAAAAACGGCATCAGCTATACGTATACCTATCACTGCCTGAGCGAGGAATTACTAAGAATTTCCGGTTTTGTTCGTCTGTTTTACTTTTCTTTTACTTAATATCCTCACCATTCCAAGGATCACAACTGCATAAAGTGAATCTTCATCACATCCCCCTTTCCCTCTTCGACCAGCAGGCAGACAATAGAGGAAGACTACGACGACGACAATCGATTTGTACTTATATTTCAATCTTACACAATATTCTTCTTCTCCTTGTTAGTTGCTATACGATGCTAGCCGTTACGAGTATTGGTGTTTTATTCGCTCTTTTTCTACGAACAAAACGAGTACAGTGAATTAGTGGGACATCGGCCAAAGGGATAAAGGAGGCGGGATAACAAATGTTGTAATAAATCTGGAAATTATTACAGCATTACAGCGGGTGATGCTGCCGTACCGATGCGAATGAGGGGGTTGCGATAGTATAACCACCGCAGTTATGGTGGTGTTTTGTATGGCTGTGTGTATCCTATATACTACTGGGTTATGCTTTACTTTTTTTTTTTTTGTTTTTTCTACTTGTTTACAAGTAGGCGATAGAAATAGTAATAGATTTTTACGCTTAGGCTAAGATTGATATTTCTTTGTGCCAAATGGGGGTTGCAGATGCAGTAGTGGTAGTTGTATGTATAGAATAGTGGTGGTTAAATTAATGTTTTACGCGATGTAAAGGACGTTCACAAATCAGAGGAGTGGGTTAGAAGGGTGGGCGCGATACATAATTTTGGCATTGAAAGTAATGTAATTGTGGGCAGTTTTTAAACTGCAATTGCAGATTGATTTTAGATTTCTTTTTACATGGAAATGGGAATGTAATTGTTAGAGAGGATGGGTGTGGTTTAATGGGACCACTATATGATAAAAAAAAGTCGAAAAATATGTAGATACTAGGTATTGCTTTAACTAACTGGATTATGTAACTTGAAATATAATTTTCAATCCCTATGAATAAAAACGGGTAGAGGTCCACCCCGGACCCGTACAAAAAGTCAACCTATCATACATTTTTTATATCCATTCGTCCTTTTTTTTGCAAGTCCCTCCTGCTTAGATTATGAACATCCGCAAAGTTTTCATGAATTTTTATCCAAGTTGTGTTGACTTTTATACATACTAGCCGTATAATTGATAAAATTCAAAAGTAATATGCAGATACGATGCAAGCTAATGGATTGGCTTCCGAGCTAGTGTTAGAAATGAGGGCGAATCGTTTCCAGTTTCTGTTGATTTTTTTTCCGATGCTTTACTTGCCGGCGGCTTTTTGAAACGATAAGTTTATTGGAACCTTTCTGCTCGAGCCCTAATTTAGTGAATAATTTCACCATTGTGAACTTTAATTGATTAGATTATGTATGTAACTGCGCTCAAAACATTCAAGATAGTTAGCTGTCAAACGTCAGGCAGCTTTCACAAATCGAATGTATTTGCAGTATAAAAAAAATGTGGCAGAGAAGGCGGGTAGACACTAGACAAGACACCCTAGGCCTAGCTTTTCGCAACCATTCGTTTTGTGTGAGTCCGAACGGCTGAATTGAGAAGCTTTTGCAGGACATTCATACTCTGGGATGTTTGTCAGACGTTCGCGAGAGGTGGCGACGTATAAAAAACCTTAAGATGTAATTTGTGTTTTTCCGACGATCGAACCTGGAATCCTCGCACAGTACTGCAATATAACCGGGATAAATAATTTTACCCAGCAATTTGTCTGACTTTTTTCTTCCTACAATTGTTTGACTGAGTGCATATTCAGGTGACATTTAATTGTGTCAAACTAAATGATTGTCACTTACAAAGCAATCTGCGAAATTTGAATTTGAATAACGAAATTTATTTGAAAGAAACCAAACACTGGCAAATTTAGCAATTTATAGTTCAAATTTTATTCATGATTTTTTGTTGTTGAGTGTATATTATTTTAAATTTTATTCATGAGCTTATTCTTGTTTTTAAATTTTATTTTTATTGTTGAATGTTTATTACTTCAAATTTTGTGGAATCAGATCGCAGTGCCACCGGGTCCAATTGTGAATCTAAACCATCCTTAGACCCATTCAAACACACACACAAAATTTCTTTAAAATCGGTTCAGCCGTTTAGGAGGAGTTCGGTTACAAACACGTACAGAAAAATTATATTTATAAAGATGGGTGCATTCAAAACACTAGCTTACTATACTGCCAGCTGACTGACGTGATGCGTTTGCATTTTTATTCACCTAGACTAATCACGTGAGGTATACGGAGAGATAATCGACATTTGACATTTTTACAGTATTGAATTTTGACTGAGAAGATAGCTCAGGGCGACTGACACTTCGAATTGTATGCCTCCTGGTACAAGTTATGTTATCGAACAGTCTAGTTTTTGCGCTCAGGGGAAACCAACTGCAGACAAATCTAGAGAAAAATTTGGCCAATACTACTTCAACAAAATACGCTTTAAAAAATGTTTTCCGCAGTAAAACTAGGTACGGTTTTGAAATTTAGGTAAGCTATTTTTCATGATAGGCATTTGTTGCCAAATGTAAAGGCCATTTTACTTTTTGGGATCGTTGGTTATACATTTTATGATGAAGTCTTTTATACACAAAAGTTAACTTTGTTCCTCAAATTTCGACTTTGTTGAAGAAAGTGTTTTTCGAACAACAGCCATTGTCTACTTGTGATTATATTTATCGTTATCAGGTGAGATTGAATTTCAATTGGCCAATATTATCTATAAAATCTGACTTCCTTCAAAATAAGATAACCACGATGTTCGTCTCCTCTTTCTGCGCAGCTGTAGCTGAATAAAAAAAATGGGTATACTACTTCAAGTTTACTGCGTTTCTAGGTTAATTGTTATACCAATTCAAATTGTTGCGCCATTTCTTTCTTTGTTATCTTTACTTATATTTACGATTTATTTGTTTTACAAAGTTTTATCAGAACATTATATTTACAAATTGTGAAAAAAAAACACCTTTACATCCGCTGGCATTTCTTTTTACGCAGTGCGGTTCAAGCTTAAAAAACGTGGAAAAAAATTAAGTACGATGTGGGATTGGGATTTACATTCTAATAGCCGAACAAGTTACGAAAAGCTTGAATCTAAAAATATCTTCAAATACATATGCAACAGCCAATCAACATGTCAAAGGCCTCGAAACGAAAGTGTGTATGCATGTATTCAGTCTCTTACACTACATATGAGATGATAATTTATCCAGATTGCTCAATGTGAAAATAAAAATGGCGGCCGATAGTACTAGATTTACTTTATAAGGCGAATAACATGCCTGGTGTGTCACGATGACATATGAAAGTAGGATTTTGAATTCCTATGACTTTTTCTAGTCTGATAAAGTGTTTAGTTCATTATCCAAATTCGTTTTGTAGTTGTTCACCTACCACTCTATGTTAAATTTGGTAAAAAGAAAGTCCCATTTGAGGACAAAAGTAAAAATCCTTCAATCTTAACAATTGAAACGTTCTTTGCAATCTAATTTGAAAAATATGAAAACAATTTAATTTGGGAACAATTTTAATTTTGCTTATTCCAGTTAAATGTTAAACAACTAAAAACAATTTTAAGTATAATATTTTTGCCTGGAAAATTGTTCATCAGAAAAAAAAAAAAATAATAACTAGCTAATTGGCCTAGGCAAATATGTCCACAACTATTCGCTTGTAGAGGACTTATTTTTGGAAAGAATGGAAGGATCCTAAATGTCAGAAGTAAGCAAACGTTTATTTTATAAAATATTAGAGTTGTATTAGAAAAAATACGTTCAAAAAATGCAAATTTTCACTAGATGGCGCTGGCTTTCACTGAAATTTGACTTTACAATAGTTGTAGTCAATCTGTTCAATGCGGTTAAAATAATAATAATGTGGTTGTAGTTTCCGTCTTTCGAAGTCCAAAGGTATAGGTATTTATGTAATATATCTATATTTAAGAATATTAATTATATCATAAATAAAATTTTAAAAATCTAAAAACAAACCGTCTAAACACAATGTCATTAAATTACAAACTTCTACCAAAAAACTTGAATACGAAAATTTCACAATCGGGCATAAGTCACAACCTTTTAAGTGAAAGGTCAACAAACTTTGCCAAAAATTCAATGCCCCGCGATGAGATTAAAAATAATTTCACACCACAAAATTTGTGTACATATCTATAATCACATTATGTATGGATCCCTATGTATTTATAAGGTCAAGAAGGAGTCAAATAATTTCAAACTTACTCTAGAAAATCGTATACAAAATCCACTTAAATTGTTTTAACTTTTTATTGTCATCTTTTTTTTTTAATAAAAAAAAACGTAAAAAAAACTTTACTGTCACTTTTTAAAAGATTTTGTTTTTTATGTATTTTTTTATTCTAATTATATTCAAATGCACTATAGTATTTGTATCTACGTTTTTGAATTTTAAATCGGTTAGGATACACTTTCACTTTTAGATAGTTTTTTTTTCTAACAATTTCAATCCTTGAAAAAAGAAATAAATATCTTTTCAATATGCTTTCACTTGTGATCTAGGCGATCCTCCGTGTGATCTTGCATGCGTGCTTTTATTATTCGCTTAGTCGCGTGTGGTGCACCCTCCTTCTTTTTTTTAGAACTAAACTAAACTAAACCTTTACCGATTGAATTAAAAAACTCAACTGAATTTCGAAAAAATGCAACTCAAATTGAATCAAAAATTTTGTTGTTGTATATTTACAACATTCAAGAGGGCGGTGCGGCGCAGCGACACACAAAACGCACACCACATAATAGGTTTAGTGTTGTTGTATATTTACTACACATGGTGTATAGTATAGATACACTCTACACTCGCGCGCAGATACAAGTTATTTTTTAGACTTTGCTCATTTTTTGGCACTTTTTTTCCGCGCTCGTCGCATTATTATTTCGTTGTTGTCTTCCTCTCTGTCCATGTCGTTTGTTTACAAAAAGCAAAAAGAAAATATAAGGCAAAACAAAAAGGGAAACAACAGCAGCAAATATACCTCTTATAGGTCTGTATATAGGTATGTGCTAAAAAAACTGCACACACAGTGAAGGCCACGATTGCATATTTACTCTCCGTCCCAGAGGGAATGCAAAAAGATAAAAAAAAAAAACATACAATTGCAACTGATCTGTATGTATGCGTGATTTCTCCTAAATCTACTGATTATTTTCTTTTTTTTTATCAGTTTGATCAAAATTAAACAGAATTGAAAAAAAAAAAACACACAGTTTCCCCCATCCCCTCACAATGTTACATCGACCTGAATTTAGACTCAAGGTAGTAGGTGATCTTTACCAACACTTCAACAGCTTTTGTACTTTTTTCGGGCTCCCATTGTCTGACTTTCCTGATAATTAAACAAACAACCCCCCTCGACTGCCAAATGCATAGCCCAAAAGGCTACAACACCAATACACCGACCGGTGCAAAGATCGGGAGGATCGCCGTTTAGGGAGGAAAAAAGTGTAACGATCATTGACACCCCAAAAAAGCGTATTTTTTTTGCAATCTGCTCTCCACAAAACGTCTCGTCCATTCAAAAACTGTATGAAAGAAGTTCCTCAAAAGGAAGGCCCAGAAAAAGCTACCAGCAAAGAGGAGAACAAAACACACACACAACACAAAAAAAAAGTGAAATTCCCGATTAATCAAACACTGAATTGCGAGAGAGTACCCGACAACCACAAAATAAAGAATAAAACATTGTTTATATTGTTTACACAGTGTTTGATCAGTTTTTCAGTCGATGTGGATGTGGGGGTGGCAGAGGGCAATCAGCCAGTCAGTGTTAACGAAATCCTGAAGACAGATGACAGCAGTTACCCGTATAATGGGAACGATGCAGTTCCCGGCATGAATTTTCGGCGCAGGGTGTGGTACAATAGGGCAGAGATAAAAACAAAATATGCGCACCAGATAAAGGTAGTTGATCTATGTCGTAGTCGAACTCGTACATTGTTATCTCTCTGAAACGCACACATCCACATACACTGCTAAAGTTCGCAAAGCTTATTTTTTAACTGCAGATTGTGTGAGCTAATAAGAAAAAAAATATAAACATATTATTTTGGGAAATTTAACAATCATTACGCGCGGTCGATCACCCTCTAAAATTTGTGTTCATGGAGGCAGAAAGCGATCTGCTTCATGTATAGGTATATTTATTTGTTATTCGTTGATTTGCGATTGGTTTGGTTATGTTAGAAAGTTTGTAATGGACGGTGTATAGATACAACTTGAAAGGAACTTAAATTTACAACCTAAAGGGTCAACCATAATAGTATATTGTGGACTTGAGGTAGTGTGAAGAATAGAATAGTTTTCTCATTATTCTACTTTTCATAATTTATTTAAATTTTCTTCATGGTTCAAACGTTCAAACTAAAATGAAACTGATGCTCGGCAAGTGTTTTCAAAAGGAAATTGCGAAAGCCCAAACCCTTTGCCCTAAAAAGCTGAAATTTTGCCTTTAAATTTTGGAAATTTTTTTTGGGCCAAATTATTGCCAATGATCCCAATGGCCTCACGAACAGTTCGTCGTATCAATTTGAAAGTTTGTACATTGATAAAGCTTAGTACGCTGCTTGAGCTAAATTTTGACTCGCATAAAAAATGCTCCCCAAAATTTAGCTGAGCTAAATTTAAGCGAAAATTCATTTCAGTCTGCACTGCATATATGTATCTGTCACAATTTAGCTCGCCCATTAATTTATTGTTCGGCATATTTTTGTGTTGCCGAAAAGTAAATAAAGGATTCAATGAATGAGAAATCCCTTGAAAGTGATAAATTTTAGATCAAGGAATAGTAGACAAGGAAAAAATAAAGTGCAACGAAAATATAACACTTTTTCGCGTCGATGAATTTTTGACGGAAGTTATTTTCAATGAACAGCTGTTTTCTGTGACACTTGTAGTACACATGGCAGTCTATGTCAAAATTTAGATAGGATTCTAGTTATAGTTTGGAGATAACCTTAAATTTAGTTTCGCTCGAGCAGCAAACTTAGCAAAGAAGTAAAAAATATTTACCTAGTCATAAATCTAAATCAATTCAAAAAAAAAAAAGTTAATATTTAAACCATTTTTAGGTAATACTTCGCTACGTATTTTTAGATAACTGATCTACTAACTTTTCCTCAGGTACTTTCATAGGAAGGTTCCCTTCGTGATATTTAAAATTCTGAGGGTTGCACGAGCGAATCCGCGGGGAGAAACTTATTCAACATAAAAGTTGTTACAAAAAATATGTGCAATCATTTTGAATTATTTATTTTTGTAAAATTTTTAGCTACTTACTCCTATATAGCAGTATAGTACCTACTTTGATTCGATGATGTGAATTTCTTTAAAATATGAACCTGCAAAAATCTACATTATAGGTAGTCTTGTAATGTTAAAGTTGCAAATTTTAGGACTTTCTTATGAGTTTAGGCCGCAATTCAAGCCGAACCGCTTAAATAAGTAATGATAACTCTTCTGTAGACATGTTTATAATTTTTATTTATTTTGTTTTTAACTCTCAGTGCAGCTGTCACTGTGATCTGAGGCATTCAATATAATAGGTAATGCAAGAAGTGTCATCAACTAATTTAAAAAAAAATTAGAAGATGCCCAAAAAAAAAAATGTGTTTGTTGAATCGCGTTTTGCGTTTATTTCTATTCACTTATAATAAATGCCTACTATACGTATTTAAAACTATAATCAGTTTGAGTAAACTTTTTTAGGTTACACATTTTCGGATTAAGTGTGAATTGAATTGAACTCATCTTAAAATTCCAGTTTGACGAAATTTGTTCATTAAAAAATCATCAGAAAGAAACCGATATTTAACTTCCGTTGGTTTTGGGTGTCTTAACAAACCAATGAAGTGTAAAAACAAAAATTAAATAAATTATCAAATTTGATAAGAATAAGCTTCTGATTTATAAAAGCACAAATCCCAATGACGAAAATATGTAGATAGCAATGGTATCCTTTTAGAGAAAAAGGAATGCGCTACAACTACAATATGTAGTTCAGATTTTTTTATTTATTTAAAAACTAACATTTTTTTTTTTGAAAAATATTCGATAAATATAAACACAGATAAAGTAATCCGAATATGGCGCTAATTCAAACCTCTATTTTTTCTCATTATATGCTCTACAATCCATTATATGCTCTGTAATCCGAATTCCAACTAAAAATAAATAACCAACGCTTTTCTTCTTTTCGCCCTGTACTCGTTAGCCCGAATATCCACTTGCAACAATTGATTCGGACTGCCAAGACATTACTGTAATTGACTGCCAGTATAGATGAGTCGTTAAGTAGTGTAATTCGAAACATTTAAAATGCATTTTTTTAAATAAAGTTTGCAGAACACAGATCACTGAGAAAGAGGAGCTAACCAAAAATACAATAACAAATTGGAGTGATAAACTACGAACTACAAAATGTACTTATAGATAGCTTGCAATATTAGGATACGACCATACCATGGGTACTATAAAGGACTGAAGATAAAAGCCGGAAATCAAAAGGCAGGAGTAGTGTTATTTTAGGGCAGGTGGTATGCTTTGCTTGCGGTAAAGGGGCAATTTGTCTGCTTTTTTAAATCGTTGATAACTGGGCTTTTGTATTCCGGTCTAAGACAAGTAATTGCATTCCCATCTTTTGTAAAATCGGGCGAACATTTTCCGGTCGTCTAATGGTCGAGCATGAACGCGAATATGTGTAGCCATGCCATGATGAAGTCTACGTATAGGAAGGTAGACACATTTTTTTAAAGCAAAATGTATAACTATGTATTTACAATTATTTTTTTTAAACATGTAGGTACCTATTCCAAATATTTAGCTAAACCTGACTTGTATGTATTTTAATTTAGAGAACTATTTTACTACAGGCTAGGTAGGTACCTATGTCACACAGCAGCTTGGGTACAGTAAATTCTAAGGTCTGCGGTCTGAACTTCTGAAATAATTCCTATGCAAACGTTGTTGCAATCCAAATCAAACTACCTACTAGTTAAAGTCCACATTTTTTTTGCACCAGACACAACTAATCTAGTTTCTTTATTCTCCCGAAGAATTAAGTTAGTAGCATTCCTCCTCATAGATACATAGATACATACATCGGTCGTCCACAATTTAAGTTGGTATTGACCTAATAGGTTTTTTCTTATCAGATAGGTACTATACGTTTTCGAAGCTCATTTCTTAGCTATTTTTGCATCCTTTTCTTTTTTTGTCATACGGACTTCAAATTCGATTGGTTCTAACCAATACCGAAATTGTATGCTTAAAAAATGTCTCTATAAGAAACATATTATCGCATGTTACCTACATTCTAAGTTCATACAAAATTCAGCTAACATATCAATATCTGCTTCTATTCGAAAATGTACGTAGGTAGGACCAAAAATATATTTGTTTAAAAAAAAAATTAGTTTAACTTCTTGTCGTCTCTCTAGTTAATGATCGGAAAGTAATTTCGCCTACCATTTACAAAATAGAAAATAAAACTTTCTAGATACCTACGTGACTAAAATTGTTGACTTTCAATAGGTGTAAATTGAATTTAGGTGCCAACTTACCTACCTGTCTATGGTTTTTTAGCCTAGGTGTACCTACCACGTCTGTCTTCCACCGTACCTATCTAATTTGAATTTTCAATGAACTAAAATATTTCATGCTTAGAAAATTTAAATAAATTTATAATCGATCTACAAATTTTCACTAGCCGTATTATTCTAATTGAATCTTTTATCAGCTAACCTAGGTATATATAGTAAGCTGCTCGGAATGTAAAGAATTTTTAGGACAATTTTACCTTTCTAAGAAGTCTATAGATTAGCTCGATATGCTAAAGGAATGCCATATTTATTAGGCACTATCAGCAAAACTTTTGTGAACATTACTTTATGGAGTTAATAGAATTCATTTAATTTAAACACACAAAGCAACCTTACATGGCTAATAAGTACTTTACAATTAAATCTTTCTGAATTATGTGAGAAATATGCAATACCTACCATAGAATTTTCTAAGCAACAAGATGGGAAATCCGCAGAATGGGTCATACAAATTTACACTTAATTTGAGTAGAAGTCGTAGAGATGACAGTTTCCTTTTGGAGACAAATTGAAATTGTCAGAGCAAGTCTACGGTATAGGTAGACCTACATAGATAATTATGTACTACCAAAAATCTATTTTGATTAATTGGAAAGTACCTACCTAGGTATAAGGACGGTCCATTTTACGAATCAACATATTTTAACTACTCCCTTAAAATGGATGCTGGGACGCAGAGACGGCTCCTATATTGTATGGGTTCTACGATAGTACCTACTGTCAAATACCGAGTTGCTGACAACAGCAATCTATTGCCTCTTTGTTTAATTTGAAATAGGCATCACTAATAGCTTTCTAATTATTTATCAAAAAATTATCGACACTTACGTTGATTCCTGTTCCGAAAGTCTATGTATGTTTCCGCTTCCTTGGTGTTAATTCATCCTGATATTAATCCTTCGGTTTGTCCTTTCATTTAAAAAGAAAATCTTTTTTGCAACCCTTTCTTTTTTAATTTGCACTTCTTTTTCTATATTACAAAAATATTGCACTCCTTTTCTTCAACAAAAATTATTCGATTCCAAAATGGAATTAAAACTAAAAAAAAAAAAATAAATATGGTTAACACAATTCTCTGGACATCAACGGAAAACACTTGAAATTGCATCAGTCACACTTGTATCCAACCGGCATCGTCTCCCTCGCAAACACCAAAGTCCACGATGCAGGACAATTTTTTTTTTGTATGAACACAATTTGAATTTGAAATTCTTCTTAATTTTTCTTTCACAATAAATAAATTTTGGAGACTGCTTAACTAAAGTACACAATATTAAAATAATATCCTCCAAAAACAATTCACAGACAAGAGTCAAGTCAAAATAACCCCAATGAATAATAACAACAACAATAGTAGCAGCAGCAGCAAGGAAAATAATATCCAACACAAATGGCGACAACAAATACGGAACGGACGAGACCAACCAACTATGTATGACTGCCTAGTCTGGCGGTTAGAAATCTTTTGGCTCTAAACGTTATGATGCTATGTGTATTTTAGTTTTGTACCATTATAATAATCACACACACATTATGACACGGACGAACAGCAAAGCACATGAAAAAAAAACCCATCATCATCCACGAAATGAAAAGGATAAATAATGGGAGAGAAAAAATACAACACGCTCGGCGGAGAAAAAAACTCTAGCAGCGAACGAGCGAATCAGAGGAATAAAAAAAAGCCGCCGCACACGAACGTGGTAAGGAACACAAACTTCACTTCACCCCCCCCGCAGGATCGAGAAGATGTCCTTCTCAACCATCGTTGTCGACGTCGTGCTTTCATCCCCTTTTTTTCTCTTTCTCTGTCGCCGCACCAACTCATATACGAATCCCATCATCAGGGAGCGAACACATCAAGTGTGTGGAAAAAAAGCAATACAAGAACCCCCCCGAAAAAAAATCCTTATTCCCGTTTTGTTTCCTTCTGTGTGTGTGATGGCAGTATAGGAAAAAAAAAACACAGGACTCCCGCCGCCGATATTTTATTATATTTTTTTTTTTTTTCTTTTCTATGTATGAATGTGTAATAATGTAGGATGGATCCTTTATAATAATCAAATACACTCATGAAAAATTCCACCGAAAATGAAGGAGAAACAAAAAAAGCAAAAAAAAAATATCCCTCCTCATTGCTGTTTATATCTGGCATCCCCAAGCCACCGCATCGCGCCCACCCCCACAAACGAACGAAAAAAAGGCCTCCCCTCATTTCGGGAAAAAATGAAAAAGAACAGAAAAAATCCACGCGAGAGACACACACACTGGTATACAATCGTCCTTTCGTTGCGCTTCCTCCGCAGCACACAGAGCACATGTTGTTCGATGAAATTTGCTCTCTCTCAAACAAAAAAGCAAAACAAAACTGGGATACGATGAATATTCAAGGTTGGGGGGTTGAAGTGGAGGTAGTTCCACTCTTGGTGCAACAGTAGGCCTTTTCTATGCAGCACAACGCGCGTTCGACAAAAACACCGTATACTCACAATCGCGGAGGCGGATTAATCTATCGGACGCCGATAACTAACCGGGAATGAAAATGAACGAACTACCAAACGACCAGCTGAACTGTTAACAATTAACTGTTTTCACCCAAAGCTAGCGTGAAAAGACGAACTCAAAACGCAAAAGGACGACCAAACTGAATCGAGGGAAGAATAATGATACACTGGCCAGCTGCTAAAGTTACAGTATCCGATTCCATTCAGATTTCCAATACGGCGCGCCAAGAAAAAGACGAGGATGTCCTTCGATTACTGGATACTACTACACAGAGCGTTAAATGCCAAAGGGACGTCGTCCAAAAGAGAAAATCGACTACGCCAATGACACCCACATGCCTCCACAAAACAACGGTATACCCCTTGTGCGATTTCCCGTGCTTTTTTTTTTGTTGTAATCACCGCGACAAAGTCGCGTGGCAGGATTTCTCTCTTAAAACCATATCCCTACCCTAGGTGGTTGCTGGTTGCCTTCCTTGTCGGTTAATCCAGTGCAAGCTGTCAGATGTGTATAATTTTTTCTCACAAACACAATCAAAAAGATGGGATCCCTTGGCGACTAAAGAGAAAGACCCTTCAAACTTATAATTCACTCTCTTCGATTGTCCTCACAATTGCTTTGCTGCCATAAAAAAAAAGTTCAACTTTACAACTTCATCCCCTTCGTAGTATTCCGAGGAAATTATTTGTTTCCCCTCCTCGGGCTCAGACAGACAGCCAGTTGAGCCACTACCACCCCTTTCTCTAGGTCCTTTCAATAGAAATTCCCTGTCCTTCCTTTTGTGATTACGCGAGAGAAAGAGAACAAACGCACACACCGGCTTCTTCGTTTTTCTTTTGCACTTCTTTTCATCCAGAATCGCGCGAATATGATGGCAAAAAATTGGGGAAAGTGAAAGGGATATTTTTTTTTTGTCCGTGCTGTGGGTGGCGGTGGATGATGAGGATGGGGTGGGTGGTGAATTTTTCTGTGATTTCTTTATATCAGTATTTTTTTTTTGTCGGTTTTTCTTTTCTTTTTTCGTTGTCGAGGGGAAAGTTTACGCCATGAGAGAAGATCCTCATGCGTTAGTTAGGGGTAAACGACGAAGTTCATGATGATGGGTCTAACAGTAGCTGACTAACATACATACAAACAAGGCAATTGAGCACATTTTGAAGTGCCAGAGTGTAATCGAAGAGATGAGGTGTTAAAATTTCTGTGTGATCCTTTTTGGCTGCGTGTAGACGGTTTTTATGGACGTTGATGTAGTTTTTTTTTTTTTTTTCTGTTTATCCGTATTTTCTTTGGGGTTCCGTTTTTTTTTTTGTGCTATTGCTCTCTGCTCTGCTGGTGTGGATTTATTTTCAGACACGTTATGGACTAAGTGTCGTCGTTGAGTTGTGGGTGCCGTCGTCACTGATGTCGTTGTCATCTTTTGCAGCATCCCATTCATTTAGATTTACCTGTGCACTTTGAATTCAATGTAATGTTTGCATATATTTTTGGGATGCGGTTTTTGGGGGATGAATTCTCGTTTGCAATACATAATTGTTTGGTTTGTTTCTGTTTTTTAATTTATTTTTAGAAGAAACTAATGAGACCGGTTGTTACAATGTTAAATTATAATTGTGGGATAGGTTAGATTATGTTTTCGTAGACCATCGCATTTGAGAGAAATCAGAAATAAATGCTAGTTAGTAAAGTCACTTCTGAATAGGATACAAAACCTCGGGCTATCCATTGGAACCAACAAAATAGTGCAGCACATGCACGACAACTAATAGCTTCATCAAATGAACCATTTACGCGAATACTTTTGTAAATATCTTGGAATACAATTAATCTCGGCTAGTTTAAGTTTATAGGGACTTCAGAATGCCATTATCATCAATATTGAAAAGGCAATACCTACTGTCTACTCCCTATAATATTTTGGCCTGGAAGGACTCATATTTCAATAGGTGATCAAATATTGTACATTCCCTGATAAGCCTGGTACCTACCGAAATTTGTTCGTACAAAAATTTCTATTGTGACACACACATCATCGACGAATCGGACAGAACGTCACGATAGGCAGCTACAACTTTGAGGTGGTTAGGGACTTTGTCTACCTCGACTCCGCTATAAACTCTGATAATGACACCACAGCGCGCACTAGTTGAAGGGGACCTCAACCAATTTGGAGTGATGCCCAACTGGAGGCGGTTAGCCAAAGATCGGGCTAACTGAAGAGGCGTGTTGGTTGAGGCCCAGATCCACCCCGCACTGTAGCGCCATCTAAGTCAAGTCAAGTCAAGACATACAAAATATTCAAAGTGAAAGATTCGTTATATCGAAACAAGTTTTTTCGACTTAAAAAAAAAGAATCATACAAATATTTACTGATAATTTAAAAAGTTTTTATTATATCTATAACTTTTTAAAATTGCACAAATTGAATCAATTTTGAGAAGAAAAAAGTGGATAGCTCCCTTTGACCTTTTTTCAGAGGATCCACTTTGCGACTCCTCAAAGGCAACCGTTTTCGGGTCCTTATTTGTTCGGAATGCATTCAACAATGGTCTTAATTTTTTCAAATAGGTGATTCGTTATACTGGACATTTGTTATATCGGCATTCGTTATACTGCACGTCCAGTGGACATAATATGTAGGTATATTTAATTTCGAAATTACGCAAATTCGAGAAAATAGAAAAAAAATAGGCTTGGCACCTTCTTGAAAATTTCGTGGAGGACTTAAAAAATAAAACTTTAAACATAAAGACCGAAGATATGAGGTAATTTAAAAAAAATCTAAATTTTAACCACTGAATTTTTGCTTGTACTGACATTTCACTTACTTTCAAGTCGACGGGCTAATATTTTGCATTTAAACATTTTTTACTGACTTATCTTATTTTTTTTTTTTACAAAAATCGCTGAAACTAAGATACGTATCGGGGCATGCTTCGCCCTGCAACCTCCCTGCTTGTGATCACAGTAGGATTTGGAGTAGGTGCAAGGTTGGATATATGCAATGTTTATGTTATGTTGATTGTAATTTTACCGCCAAAAAATTCAATCGGATTAAAAAAAAAAGTTTTTTTTTTCGAATTTGCAGTGATGTAAAATCTAGCCCAATCTACCAGAATTACTCACAGCAGCAGCGTAGGTACTGCAAAACGGAAAGTAGAGCGAAATTTTTCGTTAATGATATCGTCGTGTCATTTTTGTATGCGATTTTTCGTTCCGCAGCAGCTTTAACGTTCAATACAAATGCTGAAGTCAATAGTACCTCAAGTCCATGAAGAAATGAGAAACATTAAACTCTCTTGCTCTTCTGCAGATGCTGCAATTTATATTAAAACTTGACTATAATGTATCTGTTGCCACATTTGTAAAATAATATCGTACTCTTTGAGAAGTGAAACGAATTTAATTTTTTGTTATAGTAATTATGTTTGTGGAGAACATTTTTCTTTTTGTGGAGGACGAAGGACAACTTTCAACTGCATGCATCGCCAATGGTTGACAAAAGGCGCAGCTGGGCATTCAGATGCCGGTCCGTCCAGTATACAATTTAGCTTTCATTAGCTTTAATTTTACTCGCTGCGATTCCTGTCGCACTTAAAATTAATTTGGGAACCGAGATTTGAAACAGGGGGATTGATCCAATTGTTTCCATATAAGTGAAAGCTTATAGGTACCTACCTAGTCTTACTGCAAGTAAAAACTACACAACCTCAGGAATGACTTAGCAAACTTGTCAATTGGATGCATTATTGATGTTTCTTGGTCTTTTGCTTTTGTAATTAGTACTAGAAGTAGAAGGTCCTAGTTGGATGTCCGCTTTTAACCTCTACGGACGGTATATTGATTGCCGGTGTTTTATATTTCTGTTTACTCCGAAATGTTGTGAATACATTTCTGGTCCGGGTTAAAAGGTTCCGCTCAAACGTATGGTTATGGTTCCTGTGAGTTAGGTGTTATTATTTTCAAATATCACAGCTTCATCTCTTGCCTAGGGTGGGTAAGGTTAAGTTAGCCACATCTAGTGAGGAGAAACCATAACCTCATTTGCCTACAGAATTTTAAGACTTTCTTTTGGTCAATAAGCCCAATCTCTTCTATGTTGCTGAAAAAGTAGTTTTTTAGGAATTTATTTTTAATAGAGGAAGTCTTGAAACATCTTTAATTTCTCGGACTAAGAACTCGATTTGTGTAGTTTTTGAAAAATTTACGGTGTTCAGTGATGAGTCATTACACGATTTCGCAATATTTCGTATGAAAATTAAAATAAGTTCACTAATTTTTTTATACCTTCTGATGCCTTTTTTTATACCTTCTGATGCCTCGAACGGATGTGCAGCAAAATTGCATACAGAAGGCATATGTGGATCAGACGCGCAGTAAATTTGATCAATTAATTGCATATCTCGACCAAATTAGGAATAGAGGGACTCTTGCATCAATGCGTTGCCGTGCAGTAAACACATGTATCCACATACACATTAAGCCATGTTTTATAATTTTGTTGCACGGATTTCGATAAACGTCTATTTCAAACAATACAATGCCTATAGTTTTGGACTTTGCGATAGTTAAGGCCGGTCAATTACATGTAGGTAACAGATTGATGCAGCAGACTTTAATGATATTTAACCAAATTCACTCTATACTAAGCCGAGTTAAAAATCTCCCCCATCAATATGCAGGGTGTCGAAGAACAAAATCTTATCTGACCTATGCAGCCGTTGCAAATAAATTTTACTAGCTAGGGTATAGCTATAGGTAGGGTAGGATTGCATTGTCTACTACTTATTGCGTTGCCATTGCTGGTAAGATAAATCCTCGACTTATGCACCAAAATCAAAACCAAAAGCATTTAAGAAAGAGCATTATAATGATCCCCAACACATTACATTTATTATGATATACAGAGACTCATAATATTCAATTACATTTATCATTTCGAAGAGCGCCAATTATGTGCATTCAGTACCCACCAACCCGTACTTCGTTTTAATGACAATAGTATTGTTATTTCCCCCACACGCATCCCCTAAATGGTTGAGCCTGTGACCTATGTAACAATAGCTTATATCACATATACGGCGTACCTCATATAACCACCATCAAACATCGAGCCATCCATCCATCTATTCATCCCATATTTCACTCACTTATTCAAAGCAGCTCTCTACCCCAACCCAGCTCCTATATTCTAAATATGACACACCGAGCCGAGACTTAATACTTCATGTTCGTTTCGCTGGAAAAAATGGAAAAAGTGCGTTCTGCGTTCTTTTCTGCACCTCTATACCCACCGTCTGTCCTCAATGATGGAATTTTCGTTCAAAACATCCTAGTCCAGGGGAGGTGGGTGGTATCGCATACTGCCACTCGAACAGACTATATATGTATGTATACCACCCCTTCAATGACTCGTCGTCGTCGTCAAAACGGCCGGCGTGTCGTTCGGCGTAAAAATTAAAATTGCAAAAAAGCTGCGAAGAAGCAGCAGCGACAGAGCGAACATGCGAAAAAAAAACAACAACAAATTCTAACACCGCCCACTAACACATGTGTATAGAAATTTTTAACTAATTTCACATATAGTTAAAAAATTATATACTATGTTCCGCCCTACATACATAGCGCCACCCCAGAGCACATAGGTAATATTCAAACATTTTTTTTGTAATTTTAATTTGTATACCATTTCGGTGGTACATAGGGGTGAAGAGGGCTGGTTTTGGAGGTGGAGGGTTGGGTAAAAAACGTTCGGCAAAAAAAAAAAAAAACCGACGGTGAAAAGCGATTTTCCATTATAGTGAAAAATAAAAACAAAAGTTTCCCGAAATGTTGAGCGAGGGTTGTGTATAAGCTCTGATGATGATAAGTAATAGAAGGGGGTGGCTGATATGGTACACGACATTTGGAGGAATATATGCAACAGCACATATGTGTAACACTACGAAACCCCCTTGCTGCGTGATATTATTGTAATGAAAGGCACACATACCTACATTTATTTACATTAAAAAATTAGGAAGCTGCCAAGTGTGGGTGCTTGGCGGTGGCAGGCGTCACTCACTGGCACCAAAGGGAATGAAAAATATTAAATTTCATATTTTCCCCATCAATAGAGTTGGGGGTTGGTTTTTTTTGTTTGTTTGTTTTGTATAAAAAAAGCATTTCATAAGCCAAATGATTTGCAGAAATATTTTGAAATTATGTATAAACATGATCAGCGAATTCAACGAGCGCCTCAGCCCAACTAGGCAATGTCAAAAGCCACCCAAAAACTGTTAGAAAAAAAGGAGTACTTTCGCGCAATACACATTCGCATTAAAAAAGTCTGTTTTAATAGCATCCCCCCCTCGAAGCAGTTCCAGAGAGCCCCCCTTTCCGAGCACTAGTATGACTATGAAGGGCAACCTGATAAAAAAAAAGTTCCCCGAGCAAGAGTACACTGTTCAGACAGTAAAGTTGCCGTCGCTGTGACGCTAAGCATCACCACCCTCACCAGCCATCGCCGATGTAAGGGGAGTACAACAAAAAAAAAAGGAAAATTTTATTTTTCCGTCTAATGCTCATCTCTCTCTAACTCGGCGACTGATTACTACTTTTATTGCTAGCGAATGCGAACAAATGAACGCGCCGCTCTCTATGGTAGTTTCTTCTTGTTTCTTCGCTCCATTCCGTTGGGGTGGTCTTTACGGGCATACGCGAGTTCCCTACGTGTAAGTGTGTTGATGCTGACGCTCTGGAGCAGAGTCGCTGCGGAGCGCAGTCTAATGTATGATTGTGTCGGTGTTCGTCCTTTTTTTTCTGCCGTCGTTATTTTTTAACTACGTGTTCACAGTTAAAAAATCTCATCTCGCTTTTATTTTATTTTATGCTGGTAGTATGTAGTTACATCCCTTCTTCTGGTAGAGCAACTCTATTCTATACTTTGGCGTCTTGGAGTTGCTGCTAGATTGTAATAGGGTTACCATATTTATCTGTTTTCTTTTTGTTTGTGGGGATGACAAGTTGAGCATCAGAGATATTGAATTTTTGGTACCTAACTATAAGCGTATCCCTTAGTGATGTCGTTTGTAGAGCAATAGTAGCTTAGTACTAACCATTAGTCGTCCGCGTACTACTGTACTACCCTTGTCTTAATTTGTACTACAACAGTTTGTAATTATGGAACAAATACATAGTAGTATAGGGCGCCGGCTATCGGAGAAAACACAGCCAACAACTCCGTCCACAGATTTTGATCCATCTATGCAGAAGTTGATCCTACCTTCTTCCAAACTGATCTAGTAGAAATGGAGACTTGGAAGTTGTTACCAACCTGTGGCTGTGGTATCGGTATGGTGTAGTCGATATTTCTTGGGAGAGTCCCGAAAGGGTTCAGGATTGAGTCATGGGCAATTGTTTTGCTGACCCATTGTGAATTTGCTTTGAGGCGAACGGCTGCAAAGTCTGCCGTAGCCGTTGGTCTACTGTCTAAATGTCGATGAGTGTGAGGTGCAGCGGAAGAGGTAG
This sequence comes from Cheilosia scutellata, assembly GCA_955612985.1. NCBI lineage: Eukaryota > Metazoa > Arthropoda > Insecta > Diptera > Syrphidae > Cheilosia > Cheilosia scutellata. The sequence continues at coordinate 6,256,532 of OY015313.1, forward strand.
TACGAAGAGCCCCGCTGATGCATAACTGGCTTTTCTTTTGACTTTGCTTAGCTTATCACGATTGATCGCTTAATCCAAGACCACACCGTACGTAATTTTAGGTCTTAAGAGAAGCAAAGTCAGTCATTGATGCGAGGTTCTAGACTTTTGTTTCCTATGGCTTTTTTCCAACAGAAAAGTGCTAAAGTGTTTTTTTAACTCTTTCTTGTATAAAATAAGTAATTAGCTCCATTTAATAAAGCTAACTATAGATGGAGGGTCACTGTGTGGAATTTTATTTTTCCTGGAGAAGAGGATGGGTTTATCCACAACTCACACCTGTTTACCCATTTCACTAGCCTGTTAAGAGCGCATTGATTAAGTTTTTTTTTTTAAGTACATATTTTCCTGACCCGGCAATAGCAATTTCATCTGCATAGGCAATCACTCCGCTTCCAGGCATGTCAGCAGTTCATTGACCAGGAAGCTCCAGACTAAAGTTGATAATCCAGCTAATGAGCATCAGATTTAGACTAAGAGCCCACAGTAATTTTTGGGTGTGATTGATAACACCAAATAACTCACATAATCAGGTAGGTCTTAAGTATAGTTGTTCCTAAATGTTACCGTCTTGCATGCTGTAGTGGGGGCCATTGTGAGTAATACCATGTCAAAAATGCATTTTTTCTGAACTACAAATAATTGGTATAACAACTTTAATATAATTTCAAAATGTAGAGTTAAGTGCCCTGATTACCAATATGGTGTCAGACAGAAATGGTAAAAAAGACTACATCTGAGCTAACAACCATGGATTTTTTCTTCTGGGGTACTTGCTATCAAAGAAAAAGAGAAATATCGAGTCTTTTTTACCATTTTTGCCTGACAAAAAGTGGCTTTTACTATAACTTCTGTTGATCGTACGTAAAAAAGTTGTTTAACATAATTTTTAGGAAATTTCTCAAGGATAAAAATTTCATAAAAAAAATAAAAATTTATAAAGTCAAAATTTTGAGAAAAAGGCATTTTAAGAAAAAAAAAAAAGTAACAAGCATTTTCAAAATTTTGAGTTTAAGGAGCCATAACTTTTTTCTAGCTGCCCAGATGTAGCCGAAGTGCTTAAGACTTGTATGCGCTACTAAATTGTCTTTTCAAAATGCCCAAAACATATATTTTGTACCTATAATATTTTAGAAGTAATAGCGTTTTAAGTGGTAACACCTCCAAATAAGAGGTCACCTACTTTGATGGGCTATAACGGGAAATACGATGAAAATAGACCCCCCCCCTGCCATACAATTCTTTGTTCAGCATAACTTCAGGAATCTTCCCTTAAAGGATTGTCCTTCTTAACTGCGACACCCTGTATAGAACTAGCCATCCTGATGACAAATATGGTGGTCCAAGACGTTTTGCCGATTTTTAGGCTACTTTAAGAGCGTCTTGTAGGCAGAAGGCTACCCGCAAAACGTCTTGGACCACCATATTGGTAATCAGGGCACTTAACTCCACATATGGCGATTGCCTTCTATGTCTAGGAATTCTACCAAGTGTGTTAAGCTGTTGACAAAAGTTCCTTGTCAATGATTGAGCGTAAATGGACTTGAATCAGTCCTTCTAAAGTTTTTAGGAGAAATGATGATAGACTAATAAGGTCTGAAATCTTTTCGGGTGTATTTTCCTGCTTTGGGTATGAAGTAGGTACTACCTTCATTCGTAAAGTACTACGATGTTGACTGGGGGCGTAGCGAGGGTTCGAGCCTTTGGGGTGACTTTCATTGAAATGCCGACTTATTTCAGGAACTTGCCTACTGTATACAAATCATGAAGATCGGCCCAGCGGTTATCGAGTTATATCTATAACGTCATCGAATTTCACCCCATAGAAGATGTTTTTTGTATGGGAGGTCCCACGCCCCTTTATCCAATTTTGACCAATTTTCACAGGAAATATCCCGGGCCAATACCTAAATTCACCTGTAAATTTGAGTTCAATCGAGCCGGTGGTCTTCGGGATATAAGATTTTGATTGATTTTGTTTGTATGGGAGGCGCCATACAGGAACACCCCTGGGCCAATACCTAAAGGACCATTCACATGGGAGCGATCAACTATCTACGAACGTACGAATATTCGCAAGTTTTGACAGTCCGTTCACATGAACACTTTTCTAGGTCGCGGCAGTTCGAGAATTTCAGCCATCAGCTGTATGAAATCCAAACTCACTTCTTCTATTTTAACATTTTGTTCAGATCTAATTTTTGAAAATTGCTCATTGATTTGCCGACTCTTGAAAACATAATGTTGAGCATCCAAAAAATTATCAAAACGACCGACAGCACTTCCCAATATAGTCTACTTAGGATTAATTCACTTTGTTTTTTCATGGACGAACATAAAAATGGACTTCTAAGATCTAGATATAATGAGATGAGTATGAACGTCAACTTCTGTAATAATTGCAACATACCTACACGTTTTGGATGGAATTGGTTCGTGGTCCATTTCATTTTGTGAGCTGAGCTGTGCATCAGATCTTCTTTGAGGAAACTAATTTGCTCGCATCTTTGATTATATGATGTAGTTGTTCAAAATGGTAGCCTTCACGTCATTTTATTTGCACAAATTTCGACAACACCGCAGCGTGCCTCAAATCAAACAATCAAACCGACTTAGAATCTTATTGAATGTATCAATTGATATTCGTGGTATTACAAGGGATACCTCTATGTCACTGAAGCACACACTTATTCGTTGCCCACTTCTCAGACCTATTCACAGTTGAAGAACAGCTGCTCAAACAATGTTTTTATCAAAGTTAGGTATATTAAGTTGACCGCAAATAAAATTCAAGAGTTTATATCCACATATTATGTATTGCATTCCATTACCCACTTGTCCTTAAAAGTAATTTGTAGCCTTTGTTCATAATATGTACTCCCAAGAACAGTGGCAACCCTGTTCTATGTTACATTGATGCTGCTTAGAATCGCTATACCTCAAACAAGGGAAGAGACTCGTAGTTGTATAGAAACGGCGGATAAAACCGGCGGCGTCGACGATGACGGCGATGGGGGTTGATCAAGAAGTAACAAAAAAAAAATCCCTAGTAGTTGTAAGTGGATATTATGTAGGTATGAATTTATATTTCATACAATTTTTTTCATTTTTCATTTTTTACTTTAACAGATACTTACCTAGAGTAGTGTTAGTATTAGTGGAGATGTAAGTGAAAGAAGTACACATCGCGACATTATTCCCTTTTTTTGTTCGCTATTTCTATTGCTTTTATGTATAGGTGTACTTTTTTCAAAGTTAAAGGGGGTGGTGTATTAGGATATGATTTAGGATAGCAACATGGGGCGTGTTGGAGCGCTAAAGTTCAGCATTGTACTAGGTTTTTTTTTATTTAAGTATTGATTATAATGTTATGTTAGAGAGTACTCTGTTGGGGGTCCGGGTTACTCGTTATATAAGTGTAAGTATACGAAATGTTCTTTGACAAACATTTATAGTTATAGAAGATACTTAGATCTTATACATGCATTAACTATCGCACAAGAGACTGCGATCAACAAGAATTCGAGCTTGTGGTCTTCCACTCTTGATTTTATTCAGCTCGATTTCGTTCTTGTAATTTATCCCAGTGTGTTTCCAAGGTAATTTTTCGCCATCGTCCGTCTCAAGGACTTTTCGGCTTTTTGGCTGATTGTTATGTGTGCGAACTGGGAAAGAGGTCGCACCCGCCACTATAGAAATCGAGATTTCACTTTCATCCCACATGGAGGACAACAAAGATGAAAGCACTGAGCACATACAAATAAACGATGGACAGGACGACGAGAAAGCAACTCGTGAAATCAAAACAAGAAAACCAAAAATCGTCTTCGAGTTTGATAAAAAAAAAGAAAATAACGTAGGTATAACCTACAAAAGGAGCTGGGGAGGCAAGGATGCGTGCCGGCGATCTATGCCGGAGAAATGCCAGAGACGAAGGACATTTTCTTTGAATTATTTTCGTTTTTCTTCTTGACATAGAGTGAGTACCGCCGAGTGGTGGTATTCCAACACGTTGTTTCTTGGGTACTTCCCTTTCAATTCAATTTCAAGATTATAATGGTGGTATAGCGATGTTGGTCACAGAATTGTTGCAACGTTTTTTGAAATTAGTTCACTGGGCTATCGATTAATTCTACTTAGCTGTGGTTGTTCTTCTTTGGAATTTAAGGTCAGATGTAGTGTTTTTGTCTATCTTTTTGAGTGCGAATAAATTACATATTTTGAAAATATTTAATTTGCGGACAGATGTTCTATGTTCAGTAAGAGGCAAAGCAACCTGGATATCTTCGAAGGCAAGTTTGAAGAGGCGCTGCGAACCTGAACCTGAACTATGTATGGGAATTGTGGACATGAAAAGAACGTTAACCATGATATACTATTCATCATGAATTTGTAACCTACAACACAAGATTTATGAATATAAATGAAATGTAGTGTTGACGACTTTTGCCTAAATCTCGTCGACTCTTTTTATAAACCAAGCTATTTTAACGCGTTTATGCACTACAACGGTTCGACTCCACCTGGAGGGATTTCTCAAAATACCTATGCCTCAGTACCGCAGCCTGATAGTCCCTCTTTTGAAATTTTTATATATAAAAATGGATCATGATAACTTGAAAACTACCGACCCTATTGAGCTCAAATTGGCAGATAATTTTAAGTATTGGCCTGGAACTCGGGCGTGCACCTAAGAAGATTGACAAACGGGCGTAGCACCGCTCATACAAAAAACATTCACAATCTTATATCTCAAAAACCCTCGAACCGATTGAGCTCAAATTTATAGACAATCTTAGGTAGGTGTTAACCCAGGAGCGGTCCCGTGAAGATTGGTCAAAATTGGACAAAGAAAAAAAAAATACAAAAAAAATCTTCTATGGGGTGAAACTCGATCACGTTATAACTCATGATTCTTTTTTTGTTTTGTGCGTATTTCTGGTATTTCAGGGGTTGGATTCTGTAAAAAACGAAACGAAAAACGCTTTCGTTTTTACTAAACCTGTCTCTATCATACCTGTGGCAATAGACAGAGACTGCTATTGTCGAAACGAAAACGTTCGATCGTTTTCGTCTTACATAATCTGGCCCCAGGTTTACGCAGAAAGAAAATTCCAGAAAATCGATTTATTTTCATTTTTCGCATTTTACGAAAGAACATTATTATCTAAGACCTAAGCATATTTCAGGGTACAAGGGTAACAATTCGTATGAGCGGTAGGTGCTGTTGTCCAAGAAATTTGTACTCTAAGCGGAGCGACATATAAATGTAAATTTCCATTTTCTCAAAACCGAGAAGACATAAAACAATATTCAATAATTCAGTGTTCGATTTAGAATTAATTTGGCAGTAAAAACTACACACAAACTAAGTATCTAGTTTCTCAATATTGAAAAAATCTTCATACAACTATTTTTTTTTTAATTTTTTCCTTAAATTTCAAGTTTTAAAGTATTTTGTTCAAAAACTATTAACAGAAATAACTTTAAAAATAAAATGAAATGACAGACAAATATCTAAGTCCTTTATTGTGTTTTTAATATATAGCATTGACACATTGAGTTAAACCTTTTACAAATAAGTTTAACACTTTTGCAGATAGGTTTAACCTATTCACAAATAGGTTTAGCCTATTTACAAATAGGTTTAGCCTATTTACAAATAGGTTTAGCCTATTCACAAATAGGTTTAGCCTATTTACAAATAGGTTTAACATATTTACAAATAGGTTTAACACTTTAACATTTCAATTTAACCTTTTCACATTTCTAGTTAACCAAATAACATTTCAATTTAAACCTTTTTCAATTCAATTTAACACGCGTTCGTCGAGACTCTGCTATTATAAAATTGAATAATGGTTTCCATTTTTTTTTATTGATTTAGATTTATGATTATACAATACTCATATATTTTCCTGCTTTATCAATGTATTACTTCTTTATCAAATTGATACGGCGAACGGTTCGTGAGGCCTCATTGGGATAATTTCCAACAACTCGGGCCCAAAGCAAACCGAGTTTGAAGCCGATCGGATGAAAAATAAAAATGTTCCCATACAAACTTTGACTCCCAATTTTGCCCCTTTAAGGGTTGAATTTCGAAATAGTTTTAGAGGAAACCAGGTTTTCAGGTTTCTAGGGCAAAGGGTTGGTTTTATTTGAATATTTCCTTTTGAAAACACTTGCCGAGCATCAGTTTCATTGAGTTTGAACCATGAAGAAAATGTAAATTTTAATTTTAAAATTTTAAATTCAAATTATAAAAACATCACAATATTATCTAACAATGTGCAGAGCATAATAATTCCCAGGACATGGACAACGACGAAAATGATGCTGAGCGCAATGACCAACCAAGGGCTAGCGCTGCAAATGGGCAGGCACTTCACTAAAATGTACTGTATTATATAATATATATGAAATATATACTTTGAAATAAATAAATATTGTAATAATGAGTACTAGTGTGTCAAATTATTATTCTATTTTATAATAGCAGAGTCTCGACGAACGCGTGTTAAATTGAATTGAAAAAGGTTTAAATTGAAATGTTATTTGGTTAACTAGAAATGTGAAAAGGTTAAATTGAAATGTTAAAGTGTTAAACCTATTTGTAAATATGTTAAACCTATTTGTAAATAGGCTAAACCTATTTGTAAATAGGCTAAACCTATTTGTGAATAGGTTAAACCTATTTGTGAATAGGTTAAACCTATCTGTGAATAGGTTAAACCTATCTGCAAAAGTGTTAAACTTATTTGTAAAAGGTTTAACTCAATGTGTCAATGCTATATATATTTTTTTCAGTTCAAGTATTATTATTTTTATATTACCCACCCCCCCCCCCCCCCCCCCGCCTAAACGAAGCGATAAAGACTCCCACATAGTAAAAAATGCTTGTATATTTAACCCTTTTACAAAAAAAAAAAACAGTTATTAATTTTCGGCGCCTAAGTTAATATAATAATGTATAACGAATAGTGTAAACACAAAATTTTCTTTCGGTTGAGATGGTGGTAGCTCGCTAAGGAACTATCGTAAAACTACGAGATGAGTTTTAAAAAATAGTTTCCAATAGGCGTTTTTCTTCAGAGCTCGAGCATTATGAGCGCGCTCTGAACCGGCCGTGCTCAGAGCGTGCTCGGAGTGTTCTGATTTCTTTGTGAAACACACTTGAGCACATAGCTGTCATATGGTTGTTTATTAATTCTTATTTATTACATTTGGTTTACCTTCTGTGCCATAACAACAACTCTCGTCCACCACTTCAACTATTTTGCTTATCCTGTTTTTTTTCCTGTCAAATATGACTTTAAAGTGCGTAATCACCTTTTTACTCAGTGTGCTCAGTCAATTTATTCTGAGCTCGTAGAGCGCGCTCTGAACGTGCTCTGAACATTCTCTGAGCGAAAAAAGAAACACAAAATCTGAGCTCTGATGCCTCTGAGCTAAAAAAGAAACACGAACTTTTTTTTTGACAGTTCACGCTCGCTCTGAACTAAAAAAGAAAAACGCCTAATATAGGTATTTTGGATTTCGTGATATTCAGCCATATCGAGGTATCTGTTTGGAACGGAATTTCCTTGGATTTTGTACAAATCCATTCGAGATATCAATTACGATTCAATTTCTGAGTAATTCTCCGATGATGCCATTAAATTTTGACACGACAAATTTCTTCCGAAGTTTTCCGACAACCAATTGCTGCACGGAATATTTTGCAGTTATGGAAATGTCAAATGAACTTCATTTATTTTGTTCCGAAATGGATATCTCGAACGCAATTTGAGTTCGGAAGCGATTTGACATTTGGGATTTCCGAACGGATACCTCGCTATGGCTGATTATGATTTTATGTGAATATTTGATCGCAAAATAGTCCCTATATTTATCCAGTGGTAGACCCAGAATCCTACTTTTATATGGACAGTACATTGTCAACAATTTTCTTTCGCCCCTTTTACTGTGCGCCAAAAAAACAATCATTAATTTCGCAAGTTCGTAATATTGAACAAAACTTTCTTAAAAAAAAAAAAAAATTATAATAATTATAATAATTTTGCTTGATGTTAAAGCTAAGCACACATATATTTTTTAAATTTTTCCATTTAACCAAAACAAGTGGTATTGTTTTTTTTTTTTTTTGTCGCAATGCCCTTAGGTGTTCAGGCTACATTTTACAAAACTCACAATGACAAAAATGTCCATATAAATGTATCAATTGTTACATAAACAATATTTAAGGTGAAGGTTAAAAATGATTATTAGTAGGTTCATTGTTTTAACAGATCAAAAAGTCAAAATTATTCCACATACTTCTCTCGAGAAATGGAAACCTACACGATATAAAAGCGCTCCGTACACCTACTTGTGTTACTTCTGCCCTTTGTAGTTCTATGGAAATTTGCCCCGAGGAAGCGGGTTTTAAAGTTTGCTTATCCTGTATAAAAGGTATAATTTCTTCAAATTTTCCGATACATGTATCTGTACATTTGATATAGGTAACAAAATAACCCTCATAACACAACATTTTCAAAATACAAACCAACCATTTATAAACAAATCGCAAGAAACTCGAAGTAGGTACAATTTAAAATAAATATGTTACTGCAACTCATAAACTAATATATGTACTAATAACAAAACAAATAAAATAACTAATCTTAATCCCACAATCCTTAGTTTGTAGTTGGAAGAGCAGCAAATAAAAATAAAATATTATGGCTAGTTGGGTAAACCTGAACAAATTAGACATTTTCTCTTATCTCACCAGCCACACGACCATAAGTCACTCAGATTCCTCCCTTGTAAATGCTCTTCTAATTTTATAACATCAGTTTTAAAATAAGACACTTAGCCAAATGAAAGGATAATCCATTTGCAAATACATAGCTAAACACAGAATCATTTTACAATAAATCATTTTCCACGTTAGCAACTGATATATTTATAAAATGCAAGCAGTGTTTGGAACACTTGTGTGACGCTAATCTAAATTATTTTTATCAGATTGCCAAGAGTTGGAAAACCATGGTTTCTGTTAGAAATAAATCATTTGTACTGTCGCGAATTCTAGTAAGGTTCAGCACGAGACTCCGTGGCGCAACGGTAGCGCGTCTGACTCCAGATCAGAAGGTTGCGTGTTCAAATCACGTCGGGGTCAAAAGTTGTTCCTTTCGTTTACTTTTTTTTTTTTTTTCTTTAGTTAATAATGAATTAAAGTCTATTTAAACTTACCCGTGGAATGATCTACTTTGAAATTGATTCTGCTTCAACTGTCTATATCTGAAAGAAAAGATACTTTTTTTTTTAATAAATTCACAAGTTGTTTGGTATGAGTAGGAGCAAGTTACGAAGGTTCCAATATAACTTAATTTACCAGGCAAAGTGACATACCTAATCAGTTAGATGGTGTCCATCTGAAGAGGGGCTATTATGGTACATTTACATGGGCACACGTGCAATGGCTATTACATGAATGATATTATTGAGAGATATCAGTTTTTCTCCAGTCATTGCTAGTATAGGGTGTCATTAACAAACTACCCACACTACTTAAAGATAGATAAAATGGAGAAGCAAGTATAGATAACAACATTTCTGCAGACAGAAAGTATTACCAATGGATTTAAAAATCGTAGATGTGTAGTAATATGTTTTAGTAAATGTGACCACCCATTACACACTAAGAATAGAGCAATTGATGTCTTCTCTAGTGCTCCTACTGTTAGTCGACTATTATATTAAATTACAATATGCATTTGATTTTACTGATGCAAAAAGTTTCTTCAAACAATTCTAATAGTGACTGCAAACAATTTTTTTCAAAAATCTATTCGCTAATATTTTTAAGATTGTTTGAATGGGATGATCTCAGAAAAATTTTGTATGAAAAGGAGGAAAAAGTGGCTAAAATAGTAATTTTTAGCAATTTTCAAAAAATCGTAAAAAATATAAATAGCAAAGAGATTTTTGAAAAAAATTTGCTGTCACTATTAGAATTGTTTGAAGAAACTTTTTGCATCAAAACATTTTTTTTTTTGACCGAGGAAAAAAGTAAAAAAGTAGACTTTTACAATAGTTCTAAATTTTCAATGGATTAAGTACCCATTGCAAATTTAGAACTATTGTAAAAGTCTACTTAAGGTTAAGGAAAGTTTTGTATCATTCAAACGGAATTTAAATGATCTTTCCATTGATGCCAAAATTTACATAAAGTAAGTTCAAATTTATGAGTTCAAATTTACTTTTGTGCAAATAATTTTGCCACTGACTGTATATATACTTTTAATGGCGCTACAGTCCGGGGGGCAGACCTGGGCTAATTGCATATAGTCTCTTGAGCTTAGGAGAAAGGTGCCAAGAGTTGTTTTTCTCCACAGAGTAGTTATTTGGGAGATTGACTGTCCTGACATTTTAAGTCTTGTTAAACTTAATGTTCCGTTCCTCAATTTGGGTAATAACAGATTTTTTTATATACCCCGTTCTCGTACAAATTACGGCAGATCCTCTTCTTTAAATGAATTACTTAATGATTTTGTATAATATTGTGCGTCCTTAATTGACGATATGATGATACCCTTAATAAAATCGATCTTGTCTAATCATTTCCAGTTATAATTGCTTACTCAAAAGGTTTAATTAATTTTCTTACATACGCTACAGTTTTTACTTATTTAATTTTTTTTTATTCTCTTTTTATTTTACTATTATTTTATTGAAATTTGTACTTTTTGTTTTGCTTTAATTTTCATATTCAAATGTCTTAGAAAGGCTATGTACTTTGTTGACAAATCAAATAAATAAATAAAATAAATAAAATAATCTATGTTGCTGTCGTGACAATACGAATAGTCTTTCACGTGGAAATCTTAAACAAAGTTTGACAAACTAACAGTCAGCTGTCGAAAAGTGGATCAGAACTAACTAAAACTTCGGACTGTCTCTAATCTGACATTTTAATTCATCAAATCTCACCAATAACCTAGCTGCTTGTCAAAATAAATCCAAATTTTCATTTTGTATAGGAATACAGTGAGCGTCAAAAGTGAATGAACACTATGATGATTATGATTTCATTTGTCTTTGAAGTTTAGAATTTATTTTTTTTTAAATACCTATAAAGTATTTTATCCTGTCAAAATTAAATATGTTGTGTTATTGTCATTTCGTTATCAAACTTTTTACAGATTGCTTTTTTAAGAACTTTTTCATTACCCTAAAGAAAATTTAAAAGAGCGTTCGTGTTTACTCTATTTGACTCGAAAACCAAATAACCACTTGAACTCAAATTTTAGGAAAATCGTTGCTATTGGCCCAAATGTGTTTTTGTGAAGTTTTGCCAAAATTTCGACAAAGGGGTCTGGCACCTCCCATACCAAAGGAGTCCTTAAAAATCTTATATCTCGAAAACCAATCAACCGATTGAGCTCACATTTTCGGACAATCGTAGGTATTGGACTGGGAGTGTTTCATTTGATTGGTCAATATTGTACAAAGGGGCGTGGCACCTTTCATACCAAAAAAAAAAAAAAAAAAAAAAACAATATGTTCAAATGCTATTTTTTGACGCTCGTGGGAGCTACAGTTCTAAAGCCTAGTATACGCTGCTGTTGTGGAACGAAATATCCCATACAAAAGTGACACAATGAAATCATGAACGTCAGTGGAACGCGAATTCGACTTTCGCTATAGAGCTATTCGCCAAAGTGACATCTAAGAATTTGATATGATTCTTATAAGTTTCAGCGCCAACAACAGTTCTGGAAAAACCAAATGTACAAAGATGGTAGCCAAGCAAAGATTTCGAAGACTTCGAAGCGGCTGACTTGCATTTAAATGTTTGATGTAAATCCCATTTAGTACAATCGATCAGTTAATTAATCAGACCCTCAGTGGACGACCTAAATCGCAAATATGTATATACAAAGTTGTGCAAATATTTGTTGTTCTCATTGCGTATCTTCACCTTGACTCTTGAGTCTGTGTTGATAAATTTAAAGCAAGATTTCAGACTTTTATTTTATTATAATTTATTAACTCGCAAACTTAAATCTGTACTTGCAGTCCAAACTCCTTACCCAACTGACTGAAAATACCATTATATGGATCCGGGAAATGTCCCGATTCTCTTGTTCATCATTTATCATCTCAATATACGTATATTCCCTACCGTCTTCAATGACGAGGACGACCTACGACCTATATTCGCGTTTCCAATCCCTCCCACCCCCATCGTCATCACAGCTTTTTGTGTGTTTCCTCAAGTGTGTGCTGGTGTGTGTAATTCGTTTGACCAAAGGAATGCGATTTTTACGGTTCACTGCCAAAGAAGAGGTCAACTCGTACCCTTTTGTGTTATTTATTTTTCTCGCTCTTCCTCTACCTCTCTCTGCCCTTCTACATACTTTCATTGCTTTCCTCTTCCTTTCGCAGTGAGTAGATATATACTGTATGGAGAAAATCTCAAAAACTGATTCAATCAATCAAAAACCCATGATTAATCTAAAACCTCTGCACACAGCACAAAAAAGGGGTAGGTTTTTGTTTTAATCCTTTCACTGTACGGTGTACGCCGCTGCCCTTTGGACGAGGGATACACTCTACTCAGCTGAAGGTAAATGGGAAATAATCGGTCAGGAACTACTTTAAAATGCTGTGTGCTCTTGTTTTTCCTTCGCCGCGCCACAACATTTCTATGCCCTAATCAACCCTTTTCATCGAAGCTGAATTGGAAAAAAATCAGCACAGGGATGGATGGTAATGGCATAAAAAAAGGAGGAAAAATTAAACTTAACAATGCGGCGCTTCTCTTTCGCTCTGGAATCCTCCGCAGGATTTCTTTCTTTCGCTCTTCTGTGTGCGCGCCTTGACTAAGATTTCGTTTAAAAAATACTTTTTATTTTTTTTTTTTCTTCCCTACATTCATGTACCATCGTTGCTCTACCAGCCATTAAGGGTAGTTTTTGAAGAAATAAAAAAAAAAAAAAAAAAAACAGAACTCCCATCGTAAACGACCAACAACAACAACAACACCAACTACAGTGGTGTATCGGGAAGGAAGGGTGTAATAAAGAAACTGCTGAAAAACTGCTCTCGACTACAACACTCTAAATCGATAGTAACTTTCCGCGAGGAGGGATGCTGTGTGTGCGCGTCAACCACCCCCCTTCACCTAACTACCACCTCATCTCACCGCGCGCCATCATCGTCATCACCATCTATATCGTGTTTCTTATTTCGCTTCTCGAGGTCCTGTGAGCTGTGTAGTTGTATAGTTTAGAAAAAGATGTAGAAACGATGAAGAAAAACTCACCCCCGCACCGCCCCGCACCGTTCACTAGCGATATTGTGGATGAAGTAATAATTTCTGCAGGTAGTTGCCCTTCCTCCTGGTGTCGTTTTTCCTGGAATTTTTAGTTCAAATTCGCGGGCGGAAACTAGAAGGGCGGTATAGTGGTGTGAGCTGAGCGAGTATTTTGAAAGAAAGGACGATTTGTTGCCGCCGCCGTCGATGCTCGCTACTGTTGGAGAGGGTGGTGATTTGAAAATGAAAACTTTTGTGCTTCCTTGTGTTTTTCTCATTTTTTTCATATACGTATTTTTTTTTTAGGTTTTCCCTTTGCCTTCCACGTCGTCCCTTTTTTGTGATTTTTTGTTCGTCCTGTGCGCTTTCATAAAATTTTGTATAGATACTAAATTTTCTAGTTCCTTTTATTTCCTTTCTGGTATTAGTGTTTATTTTCTGAAAAGAAGATTTATGTATATTCCCCCCGCCGCATACAGCCAAAGGGGGTGAGTTACGACTTAGAGGGAGGCTGCTACTGCTGTGGTGTGGGGTGCTTTCGTTTTGAAATAACTATAAAAAAATTAAAGGCTGCCGCTACTACCTTCTTTACAGCAGCCGCGCGCGCTTGGCGATGCGATGGTATCCAGGACTTTTTTCTGTTGCCATTCTTCCTTCGTCTTGTTGGGATTGGCTTTGTATTACTTACCCGGTCCAAGGGGGGGTGGTTGGTTGGATTTCTCCAGCATGCTACCTACCCCCTGCTTCATCTTTTTCTTTTCTACTGCTTTAGAGATTTATGTTGGTGATTATTTCTAAGTTTTTGTATAGGTAGTAAGCTCGTTCGCTATAAAATAGCGCGAGTGAGCATCCTTTGAAAGGAGGTGGTGGGGTGGGTACGTGGTACAAGGACGAGGAAAGTAATGCCACTGCTGTAATGTTGTGATGTTACTTTTCGTTTTCTTATTTTTATTATTCAAGTCGTCCTTCTTCGCAGCGGCTGTGGTGGTGGTGGGGGCTGGGGAGAATATAGAACTAAGCTTTTTTTGCCTGTACAGAGCGCACTACCATCCACAATGCTGCCGCGTTGATTGTGTGGTGTCGTTAGTTGTTGTATTAGCTGTGCAGGGTATAGTAGCACCCATCCATCTAGCATCCTTTTTTTGGGGGTTTTATGTGTGTTTGAATTTAATTTCTGTTCCTTTTCGTGGGGTGGGTGGCTCTAGGGGGGGTTGACATAAATCGTCCGCTATCTTTATATTCAACTATGAAATGTAATACAATGATGCGAGTTTAAACGACATTAGGAGGTAGATGGTGGGCATGGGCATGCAAGGGGAGCTATGCAGTGGCGGCAGCAGCTGAAGGCCACTATGAAGTACAATAGGTTGTTGATGGCATTTGGGGGGAACGGAAGGCAGCAAGAGGTACATGGTCGTATTATTGCAGGATGTGAAGGGATATTATTATTGCTTTTTTAGTGGCTCAATGGTTTAGCAGCGAAGGGAATTAGAAATGTGCTAAGGGATGCGAGAGAGAAAGAACGAGAGGAGAGAGAGTCAGCAAGTGCGGAAAGAATGAATGCCTGGGAGTAATGGGTAGTTCTTCCTTTAGATTTATATCTGGATACAGATTTTTTTTTATTTCTTTTTTTCTCCATCGTCTAAGTTTGGTGGATATTGATTTTTGAATTTAGAACGGATATACTTAGATGTTGAATGTAAGCTGCCATATTGCACGGAGGTTTTCAATGAGTCATTATATAAATGGTAAATGTGAAATTGGAAAATTGTAGTGGAAGTAGTAGTGACTGGTCGATACATATATAAACCAAACCGGTATTCATTTACTCAAATTAATTTTGAAAATATTTTTTATATTGGACTTGAAGTCCATTTAAAGTAAAACTTATTATAATACGCAGTAAAGTTCTTCAGGAATTGTAAGAGTAGATGCAATATCGTTTTCGGAAAACAAAAATTTAGTAAAATTTATATCTAGCCATATTAGAGATATTCACCTTGGAGTTCTGTGCGGATCTGGGAGTATTCTCATAAGTCATAACTTAATAAAAAAGTAAATAAAGTAGCAACGAAATTCAAGCGACCGAAAATTTGATATCAAAATAAAATTGAGCTCAGCAAAAATATTAATAAAGTATAGCTAGTTGACTATACCTTTATCCAGATATGGAGTAGAAGAACCCGAAAAATTATGTTTATTCCAGAGAAGTTATTATAAAAATTACCCAATATTCACGCTAACATTTTTGTCTGTATTTTTTTATACTATGGCGAAATGCAGTTTTTGGAGTAAAGTCTTTCCACAAACTCTGCATGTTTTCAGTTGCCACAATCGACAAAGTATTAATTTTGAAAAATATTTAATATCTATCTACTATAGGTAGCGCTTATCACAGCCGGATTCTCGATATAAGGCGTATTTTTTTGAGAATCTATAGCTAGCTCACTTTTACTTTCACATGCAAAACCAAAAGTGAGTATAACAGTTTTGCATGTAAAAGTAAAAGTGAGCTAGCTACCGATTCTCCAAAGAATACGCCTATAGATGCAGACATAACAACGACAACTAATTCTGAGAAATATAACAGTTCCAATATTAATAAAGAATCGAATAGCATCAGCGGACTGTGTTCTCCTTCTCAGTCATGTTTAAGTAGATATGCAATGGACTTAATCGATCAACACCTCTTAAAGTGTTATGTTTTCTGTCTTACAGCTATTTTATCCTTCTATTTTCAGTTAATAGTGTAAACTACTTTTGACAGTTTGATTCGATTCATTTTACAAACAAACAATAATAAATTGTCTTTTGCATACGAGTATCTTTTCAAACTACGGGCTAAATTTTTCGGACTGTATTATGGACTAAGGATGTACCTATATTGTATTTCTTTTGCAGAGCCTTTATCTAAGGCACTATACGAATATTGTATACTGCGCGGTTCAATAAATTGGAAGCTTTCACAGTTGGGTTCACAGTTTGGGTTTTTGGGAAATAAAATTGGTACCTATTGTAAACAAAGAAAGCTATAATGAAAATGAGTATGTATAGCTGTAGATTGACTAATAAAATAACAATACAAAAGAAAATAGTTTTAACTTTGTGTTTTATTTTTTTACAAAATGGGTCAGAACGACCGTTGATGAATATTTTATTTTAATTTTGAATTTATATTTCAGGTAAATATAACATTTATGGTAGATATATGTAATTTATACAATTAAGCCAAGTGAATACTCACTCCAGACAAGTTTAATGGCATTTATTTACGATCGTAATAAATGAAAATTCCATGACCCTACTGGGTCCAATTGTGAATCTAAACCATCCTTAAACCCATTCAAACACACACAAAATTTCATCAAAATCGGTCCAGCCGTTTAGGGGGAGTTCGGTCACAAACACGTACGGAAGAACTATATATGTATGTATAGTATATATAAAGATGTTTCGCTGTACTCTGTTGCAGAAAAAGAAGTTGTTAAAGTCAATAAGGGATTAGTACCTATCTAGTTGATTTCAAGTTCCCTCTTCTCTCGCCCGCAATTTATTGGTTGTGAACTTTTTTTAATTTAAATATTGGTGTTCGTGATTCATTGCATTCATTCATTAATTTTCAATGATCCCCTTGTCCATTAAGTGGGTTGCGGGTGTAGGTTGCTCAAGTGGACCCTACATAGCTCTCGATTCTCCGCCATCGACTCTAAATCATCAAGGGCAATCCCCATACGGGTAGAGGAGAGATTATGAACTTGATCTAACCATCTCATCCTGGGTCTACATAGAGGGCGCCTGCCCGATGGTACGGACTCCATAACACGTCGTGGGATCCTGATTGGGGACATGCGTTTAACATGACCAAACCACCGAAGCATGGATCGCTCTGGCTGGAGAAGTAGCTCGACATTGAGTTCCTCACGTATTCTGGTATTTCTAATGCGATCTCTACGGGTCACACCAGAAACGGAGGAATTTCATTTCGGCAGCTTGTATTCGCGATCTTATTCTTTCGTTCATTTCCCAAACCTCATGACCATAGGTAAGAAACAAAGACCGAATTAAAGACTGACAACTTAGCTTTGACACCAAGTTCAGTCCTCCTGACCAAGCTGTCTCAAAATTGACCCAGCCTGACGAATCCTACAAGAAAACTCAGCATTGTTCCTTCCATCACTCGTGAATAAGACCCCGGAATACTTAAACTCCTCCACCTGTTTCAATGGGACTGCACTAACATGCAGAGTGTATTGAACAGGCGTTCTGAAAACGACCATCACTTCAGATTTGTTCACGTTAATCTTCATCTCAGCTTCAACACAAACGGCTACAAACCTATCGAGTGCGCGCTGAAGTTCAGTCTGAGAGGATCCAAGGAAGACCAAGTCATCAGAGAAGAGCAAATGGCTTATCCTCGCATCTCCCAATTCGAAACGTTCTTCGCCAAGACTGCGCTGTAAGATCCAGTCCATATAACAAATGAAAAGCAGAGGAGACAAGACGCATCCCAGGCGAAGTCCAACGCCCACGGTGAAAGGTATTGATTTAACGCCGTTTACCCGAACACAGCTTTTAAAGTTTGTGTAAAAGCTCGTGATTCATTGTGTGATTAATTTATTGAAGGATTGGAAATGGATGGACTTTTTACAGATTGTTGGTTTTTTAGACCTATTTCAAGACCATAAAGAAAACACAAAAGAACAGCATTGTTCGCACTCACTTTTGATGCTCACTGTACAGTGTATTTACATAGCTAGATATATAATATATAGGTATGAATTGCTGTTTTCTGTGCCCTTTTCCACAAACTTCTACTTCTATTTCTATTTACAAGTTTTTTTTCCACAAAATTTGTAGAAAAAGAAAACCACTTTGGTTTTACCCTAACTTTGGTGAAACAGAAACAATTGTGAAAAAATAGGTTTAAATACAAATTTGTAAGTTCGCAGGGGCGTAGCGAGGGTTTGAGCCGTGGGGGGGAATGCCGAATTATTTCAGGAACTTGCCGACTGTATAGAAATCATGAAAATCGGCCCAGTGGTTATCGAGTTATATCTAACGTCAACGAGTTACACTCCATAGAAGATGTTTTTTGTATGGGAGGCGCCACGCCCCTTTGTCCAATTTTGACCAATCTTAACAGGAACACCCCTGGGCTAATACCTAAAAGACCATTCACATAAGAGCGACCCCGACCAACTACCTAAGATCGAACGACTATTCGCAAGCTTTGACAGTCCGTTCACATGAACACTTTTATAGGTCGCGGCAGTTCGCGAATTTTAGCCATCAGTTTCTACCCACAATATCTAGTTTGAGGTTAAGTTCGAACGAATGTTTAATTCGCTAGTTTGTGGAACGCGTATTAAATGATGTGGATTGCGAATAAACTTTGACAATTCGCGCGGGTGTTTTCGTTCGCGGCAAAAAGTTTGGAATTCGAAATTTCGTTATTTAAACTGTTTATAAACTTATTTTCTTAATACATTTTGATGTGATAATTAATTATCGTCCTCTTTGCCCAAACACACGTTTGCCGCGAATTGTTACAGTTCGTATTCCACATCAATAAGCCGCGAACTAGCGAATAACACATTCCTTCGAATTTAACCTCAAATTAGAAATGCCAACCGTGCTTTTTAAAATCGAATTGAAACTCGATACATTTTAAGGATTTCAGTCGGAAAAATTTACCGATGCCGACCGTTTTTTTAAATCGAATCTAAACTCGCTAAATTTTAAGGATTTCAGTCGGCAAATTCACCGATTCACCGATTTTAAGGAGTTCATCTGGAACCTTTGAAAATGCCAACTTTTGTATACATTTACAAGTTTAAAAACCTATACCATGGAAATCCAAACTTAAGACCTAATTTTTGAAATTTTTGGGGGGGGGGGGGGTGCGACACCCCCCACGCCCCCCCTCCCTACGCCCCTGTAAGTTCGTGAAATAGGCCACTGGTAGGCGCATCACTTGAGAAGGGCTGAATCGATTTGTCTCATGTTTTTTTAAAATGTTCATAATAGCCGGACCATGAGCAAAATAAGTATGAGATGAGTAGAAACTATTATGTATTTATTTTATAATTTAAATATTTAGTTTTGTTTCCAACCTCACTTATAGAGCTTTTCCCATCAATTTCAACATTTCAGCAAACAATCAATTGGGCCACATAATCACTAGATTGACACGGTAGACGTATTGGGATCACAATCCTTCCAGCACTTCGAACTCTTTCCGTCGTCTCTAATACGTTATCATTGCTACAACGAAATCAGTCTAAGAGTGGCTATATAAATAAATAAATAAATAGGTGGCGCAACAGGCGGTAGACACCCTAGGCCTAGCTTCTCGCAACCATTCGTTTGTGTGAGTTTCTATTTTTGGGACGAATGGAAGGGACCTACAATTTTATGCCGAGTCCGAACGGCTGAATTGAGAAGCTTTTTCATGACAGTTATACTCTCGGATGTTTGTCAGACGTTCGCGAGAGGTGGCGCAGTAGAAAAAAACCTTAAGATGTAATTTGGGTTTTTCCGGGGATCGAACCTTGGATAGTGGGATCCCCCGCACAGTAGTCCAGCACACTAACCACTGCGCTACTGCGCACACACCAAGTGTGGCTATATAGCCTGAGTATTTTGTCAGACTTCTTATCTTATCTTCAATTTCTTTGAATTTTCAATGTTGTTGTGGATTTTGTAACGTTTAATCACCAACGTAAACCTATGACAGTAAACGCACCAGAAATACGTTTGCTATCTCGAAACGTGTGCACCCTAGCTCCCATAAAAAAATTTCCATTAAATGTTAATGTAAAATATTCTGCGTTCTTTTCGTTCATATACGATAACAATTAAATTTAATTTAAAATTCAAATCAATTTGTAAAATAATACGAGTTGTTAGCTTACATAAAACTTTTCTCCACATTGTGCTTCAGAGCTCAACCCCAACGAACGCAGCCTTTACGTTTACATAACGACAACTACCTTCATTCCTATCGCTATTTTTCCCTCCCGGTTTTTGTGTGTTATTTTTTATCCGCATGGTTTTTGCTCGTTTTCTCCTAATTCATATATGTACACATCCTTGCCATCCAATTTCACACAAACACACATACATAACAAAATACACGTACTGTATGCATGCGGATGCGATACATGGGGCCACCCTTCTAGTTCCTAACAACAGAAAAATGTGAAATAGGAAAGCAAGCGGGCTACAACAACATATCAGCAAGGACGAGAAGAAAAAGTTGCCCTTAGCCGCGAATGGAGGCTCATCTTCATCCAGCAGCGTGTTATACTTGTACAGCCGCACACAACTGCTGCGACGACTATGTGTTAGATGCGAAGGGATGCCAAACTAAGGCCAGGGATACGGGTAAGCCATACCGCGCGCTATACGACTGATTTACATTTTTAATTGTATATACACGAAGGTATAATGCCACTTCATTCCGCTCCCCCGCGCTCCGACTTCATACCTTCAGCTCCCCTCGAGCGGAGCAACTTTCACGCGGGTACGTGTTCGGATTGCGGGTTCTGTACTATTTTACATTTTCGTTTATTTTTTCTTAGCTGCGGTGGTGGTGGGAGCGCACTTCATGTCGTACGTGTATTCACCGAGAGGAGTTGGGAGAGCAGAAAAAAAAAAATATCCGAGTCCTCCGTTTCCTCCTCTTGTTTAGTCTTTTTTCTAACAAATACACAAAAATCCTTTTTTCCCGAAACTAAGTACGTCGGGATGATGCTGTGTGTCACCCGGCACCGCACCCGCACCTCCATGCTGCTATTGCTATCGTTGAAGCCTGCACTCAAGTGCTGTATGGGGGAGAATATAGTGTGTTTAGAGAGAAAGAAATAGGTTTCAAGCACTGAGAGGGGTGGGGGGCGATGGGAGCCGTGTAATATTAATGGCAAAAAATGGGGGACTACAGCAACACAACCCTTGGAAGGGAAATACACAGCTAACAGTGGCATCAGCGACGAGGACGCACATAAAGCAAATTTATTAGAAAGTTTTTCCTTTTTTTTTTACAAACTGCTTTTTCGATGGTTGTTTTTCTATTCAAAGTCGTTACGAGGTGGGTGGGTGTTTCGGGTGGCGAAGATGAAGGGAACAGCAACGAAAAAAAAAAAAGTTTTATTATTGTATGCGTGTATCAGTTAATGCAAAGTACAGATGGTAAGAGATAAGTTAGCTTTACAACGATGCGGGTTTTCCATATAATGTATACCTATGTAATGTACGTATATGTGAGGTTTTAATTGTCAAAAAGTTTTGTTGGCATTCGCTGTCACTGTCAGTGGAAGGTCCTCCAAGTTTTTTTTTTCCTACAAATTAGATTTGGGAGTATTTTCGAAATTGTAATATGTATATGTATTTTACTATACATAGATTGGGTACCAACCTGTTCTGTGGTCTTTGTGTAAAGGGATTTAAGTCTAACAAACTCTTTAACGAATTTATGTATATCCTATTTTAAAAAAATACGAAGAAACGAAGACCACAAATTTTGTCGAGCTCTGAAAGTTTTAGTACGCATTTCCTTATACCAAATGAACCCCCAGTCTTGTTGTATTGGAATTATCGTCCGACCCCGAAGACAGATCTTAGAAATAAATTTAGGCCGCCCTTATAGTCTTTCATTCGTATAATGATTACATTCTAAAGAGAAGATCATTTCATGAATGCCATGCATGGTTTGAAATAATTTTTTTTCGAACTTATACTCCTGTTTTAACCTATCTTCATTACGGCTGATTTGGCCGTTGTCCTTCAGGTGTGTATAATCAAATATAAACTCGTTGGTGAATTGTTGGTGATATGATAATATACCAGACATGTCAGACGTTGCACTTGAATCTGTTTGACCGGGTCAACGTGGCTCAATAGTCTGCAAAGTTCGTCTATGAGTCTCTTCTTCGAGACTTCATCGATAGAAATTGGCTCAAATATCACCCGAGGATTTTTTTTCCCAAAGCGACTGGGAATTTCTAAAATGTTCAAACAGCAGATCAGCATCGGGATGATTATTGTATAGTGAAATTAGATCCTTAGTCCTATGAGAGACGCTAACTTCTTATTTCTTAAATGCCTTCTCATTCCCAAAAAATATCTACCAATTTGTCAAGAGTATTCGTTTCAGCCCTTGATCTCTGGAACCGATGTCATAGTGTAAGGTAGAGCCCACGCAAACTTTAATTATTTCGAAGTTTTATCTGTCATGAATTCTGGCGGGACCCGCTGAAATTTAGCGCCTTTTCTCGATAAGTGCGTTATACTTCTTTTGTCATCATTACCAGCAGGACAATTTTCACTGCCTGCGTTTCAATAGTTGCAAAAAAATGTGAATATCAACAGCTTATAAATCTAGGTAGTAGAACTTGCTTTTGAAAACAGTATCCATCTGATGTTACAATTACAATTCATTCAAGAATGATGATCCAAACCTTCGGTAGTCTTCTTTCCGACTTTAAGGTAGCGATAATTTATAATTTATGAGTTTACGAGTTTGGCAGCTATTTTGAAACTTGCCATATCTTTGTAGGTAATCGGTAGACGTGGAAATTCTGGGCTTTTCGAAAGATCTGTCAGAATATTAAGTTTTGGTTCATATTTACCTTTACTTTTGTGGACTACTGAGGCAGAGGATTCAAGTTTAACTCCTGGAAAAGGACAAATCATATCATAGAAGTGTTTTATCAGGACCCCTGAATAGCATATATATTCTGGGAAAGACTGCAGCCCTATGTAAATGTCATACAATTGTAGGTGCCTTCTATTCTTTCAAAAATATAACACACTCAAAAGAATAGTTTTAAGAAGAAGCTAGACCTAAGATAAGGTAGGTATATGGACCGGTTGTGCTCACTATCTATATGGGAGCTGTTGAGAGAACTTGAGAGAACTCTTTTGGCTACAAATATGTAAAATTAGACTTTGGAACACACTTCTTGGGGACACATTTCCGGAGGACTTCAACTTACTAAAGTTTAAATGCAGAACTAATACCTATATTTGGAATATATATTTAGCCGATTTCGCTAACGTTTTTTTTCAGTTGTTCGTAATTGCCAGAAGATGGTTTTTACGAAGGAAATTTTTGGGAAAATCGTCCGGAAAAGTCGGGAAATATGAAAAATCGAAAATAGATTTTTTGTATGGAATTTTGTGTGCAATTGTTCCGGAATGACTTTTCGAATGAAAAAATAGAAAATCTCGGAAAATTCCGGAAAATCGCGAAAAATTTGATTTTTTTTCCGACGAAATTTTGCATTTTATCGCATGATTTGATGATTTTGGACGATGTAAAGGAGGAAAATTCGTTCACCGGGTCCGCTAGTTTAAAATAAAAATTAAATAGACGTATAAAAATGATTGAATACTATCGAACAGATTTTACTGTAATGCTCTGTGGTACACATCATTTTTGGTTTTTCCAGGAATCGTATTGCCTATAGATAATATTCTTGTCTATCAGGACAATGCATGTCAATGTTACAAATTTTAAAAACTTTGGCCCCATGACTGTCGAAAGATAGCGTTTGCAATGTTTTTTATATATGGGCGGTGCCACGCCCTTGCTCCAATTTTTACCCATCATCGCAGGAACACTTCTGGGCCAATACCTAAGATTGTCTGTAAATTTGAACTCAATCGATTCATTGGTTTTCGAAAGACTTTGACTGTTTTCTAATATGGGCTGTTCCACGCCCCTTCTTCATCAGCATTCGCCACGAGGATCGGAAAAAATCTTCGAACAAAATGCAAATCGACTGGCTTGATAGAATATGATAACATTGAACTCTGTCGGCAGTAAGTCGATGAATATTGTTCTTACGCACGTCAAGATTTTGTGCAGGGATACGAAGCTTTGCATAATCCCTGGAGAAAGAAACTTAGCTGTGTTAAATCAAAAGATTTTGATGTCCAATCAATGTCGTCAAATTTAGAATAAGTCGCCGCAATAAAGCGATTTCTGCACAAGGTATGTGACATTTTGCACTCTTTTTGCCGAAAACAAGTTTCTTGGAAGTCAAGGTGCGTTAATTCTACTATATTTAAAGCCGTTAGGCTGAAACACACCCGGCCAAAAAAAATGTAACACAATGTAACAAAAACATCTTTCTGCTCTAATATTTCGTTTGGTTTGAGAAAAGGCAAAACTGAATTTGCGACTTGGTGATACTATGAGCCCTATCCGCAAGTTTATCGTATAAGCGACAATTTTTCCCAAATCGTGTTTATGATGCCATTCGACAGGTAACATTACTACCCATCGAACCACATACAAAATTTTACGTAAAGGCCTTTTACATGCGATTGAATGCAGAAACCAAAGTCCATCTTCTTATAAAAATAAGTTGCATTGTGTTTGTCATTGATGTTCTCTGTAATGCGTACACTGATTTTGAATCTGGAAATTTCGCCTAAAAGGTGACGTCAATACCATGGTTTATAAGTACATACGGTCTTTGTATGTGTTTGTTTATGAGATTCCTGGAAAAACCAAAAATGTGTACTACGGAACGGAGCATTACAATAAAAACTGTTTATCACTGATTTAAATGAATTTGAAACTGATTTTTGCACTACGATGTGTGTAGGGGGTTCGCTAGTTCCTTATAATATAATATATACCTACTCAGAAAAAGAAAAAAAAAAAAAAAAACGACTCCTGTAAAATTCAACATGTCGCTTACGATACACTAGCGGTTAGGGGTCGATTTTTCAGGCGAAGAAGATGAGATGCTTTGATCAATGGTATTGCTGTTTAATAAATCAAAAATGTTTTGTCTTAGCCGGGGCCTTTTCAGCCTTAAACTACCGAAACTACCATTCTGTTAAAATGGTACCATTTTGAAAAGTTGCTAAGTAAAAAACCAGCTCGACTTGCAATTTTTTACAAACAAATTATTTCTCGTGTTTAAATCAAACGCAACCTTGAACGGACATCTTTTGAAAGCTCTATAACAAAGATGCCAGTTCCTCTTAAATTTTTAAATCCAAAAACATTACATCCCAAAATTAAACATACACCGTCTTCGTCGTCATCTAGCGCTGAGAACTTAATTTCTAGATCCACAATCCACATTCTTAATTTTATTTTTTTAGAAAACGAAACACAAGTCTTCAAAAAAAAAAAAAAAAAGATTTAACCCGACCAGATTGAATAAAATTAGAAGTCTATTTCTATGTAGCTCGCTCTGCTGCCAGACTTCCAAGACAATAGCATCTTTGACATGAAAATAAAACAACTGACAAAAAACATCTGAACAACACTGCCACATCTACTTTTACTTTCGCTTCCACGAAGACAAAACTTGATTTCCTGTCACAATTCCACCTCGTCAACCCCTATCACGATGACAAACACAATCACATTGAGCGAGTTGCAACCTCGCACCACCTTCTCCTCAGTGTTTTGTTATTTTACTTTCTATGCAAAAATAAAACAACGGGTATACAAACGAAAAAAATAATATTCTTACCATCAAGGATATGAAAAGATATCCTTTAGGCCCTAGAACAGCCTCACTTAGAAAAGCCAGCAAAAAAAAATATATATATAATAAAGGACCAGGAAAAAAAAAACACGAATGTCATAAACAGAATGCTTCAAATCAAGGATCTAGCAAGAGAAAGAAATAAAAAGTAAAATGGAAAACAAAATTGCAGTTACCAGCCACTTTCAAGTACAGACTTTGTCCTAGAATCCAATGGAGAGCAAGAACGAATGAAAGAGTTCATCATCGTGGCAGTAGAAGTAAGTTGTCGTCAGATTTAAAAAAGTCACCGCTTGTTGTTTCTTCCTGATTCTATGATGATTACGAAGGGGAAACCCTTTTTTTATTTCCTAAAACAGGGGTGGACCTGACCCTATATGTTGTATAGATTATGTACATGCAGCACTCTGTTTGAGATGGGGTGATATATCCTGTAATTGGACGACTAGACGAAAGGGTTTTTTCGGAAACTATCCCGCAACTTATAGAAATTAATTGGCTGGGTCATACTCGTTGACCTACGGCCTCAAATATTGACCACAGGCAACCCTCCCCGGATCTAGACTCTAGACGGACAAATTACAAGCGAACAGGAATTGTGTTGAAAATTAGACACCAATGGCGTGGTGTCCTGCACTTGAATACAAATGAGCACCGGCATCGGCATACTCATTCACGACCAACCAACCCTCTTAACCTTTGACATACATACCCGAGAGTTACAAGCTACCCTGTCATCGCTATGTCATCGGTCCCAACATCCAATTGTTTTCTCACCCCTGACCCAGGTCTATGACAACACACAACACACGACCGGCTGGCAGCAGTGGGACATGGGGGCCGCAAAAAGAAAACGATATCCCGGGTTAAGCCGGACAAACTTATTTGGGAAGATCCTGAAAATTTCCATATTATCTGAAGGAAGATATCTCTCCTTAAGCATATGTGTCAATTTGCCAAAAAAAACACACAACAACAAGTGTGCGTTGCGTATGGAGGATGTGTGTTAAGTTGATACGGTACTAGGACGGGACAGACTAATATATTCATCCCTTAAGCCGGGAGGGCATCGAAGATACCCTCTTGAGTACTTCGTATATGTGTGATGGCAAAGAGGATGAAGAAGAAAAAGATTTGCGACGTCCTTGGTGTTTTTTTCCTTTTCTTGTTCTTAAATTTTTTCATCTTAGGGTTGAGTGGAGAGAAATTGCGGCTTCATTGGCCTTCATCACCTCCCACCCTCCACACACATTCAGCAGAGTCCGGAAGTCCAAAATCTTAAGGAAGTCCTGAAGTTGCTGCTACTTGTCGAGTCGCGACACATTTGTATACGAACGATGAAGACGACGATGTCGGCGGGCATGTAGCCGACAAATAGATGTCTTTCTCTTCCCTCAAGAGGTGGGTGGTTTCTGAGATAACCAGAACCTTTTTCGTTTTCGTATATTAACCAACAAGGACGTCAAGTGAAAGTCTCTGGCTGGCACGACTGTGTGGTATGGTGTGTCGGTATGTATGTTGTGTTGATTTGGGGCCACAGTCGGGGGTTACACCATCCTGTGATAAGGATGAGAATCGTTTTGTTAAAGAGTCACCTGTTGCCATTGCACTGTGCACAGAATGATTTTCACACCAAAGGCTTCTGCTGCTGTCGGTATGTATATATATATGGATCGAGCGAAGTGTGTACTGTGGGTGGGAGTGGGTTGGGCAACTCAGTTCGGAGTCAGATTTCCGACCTCAGAGAAAGTTGAGGAAGACCAAAACACTGAGAGTGAGAGTGGCTGCTGCTACCACTCAGAAGGATATGCTTTTCCTCTTTCTTTTTTTTTTTTTTTGTAATCCCGAAGTGGGCATTCTGGCTTTGCATGAATGAATGGAAGAAGATGGTGGTGGGTGGACCACAGACACAGACCACCCCACATTCGCATTCAATGTCATTCAGAAGGGAGGTGAAAATGCCGGAATCCAATGAATGAATCGAGGTCGAGACAGAAGTTGAACCTTGAAAAACGGTAGCAGACTGAAATTGAGTGTAATTGAAAAGAAAAGAAAAAAGCAACCCCCCCGGCAAAGTAAAGGATGGACATCGACAACTGTGCGTACATGGAAATGTGATACTCGGTTCGACTTCTATGTCACCTCACCACACAAACTAGTTTACGAGAACACAAATTACAAAGAAGGCAAACAAAATTTAGAAACACGAAAAAAATTCCAAAAGATCATTAGCATATGGGTGAGGTGTTTGGTTACTAGAAAAAGTCAGTCACTTCTTTTTGTATCCTTTTCTTGTTGGTATAAATGGCAGGTTTTCGTGGCAACTTTTTCCTTGTATTTCTTGCTAACAATATCGATCACCATTTGATGAGAGTTGGTTATTGGGTGAAGGCGACGCACTGCTGTCAGACTTTGATGAATTGCACCTTCTTTGGCGTCGTCGTGGTGGTGTTTTTCTCTGGGAAAGGGAAACACTTGAAGGTCTAGGTATCGAGTTTCGTGTATGAGGTGACGACAGTAGCCCTTAGAGGAAGCCAACGGTAACGTTGGTTAAATTCCAACATGTTTTGCGCCGCTGTCAAATGATGTGTTGTACATATATTTAGACAATTTTTGGCAGGCTAATTGTAGTGGTAGTGGTCGTGCAAATTGTGAATAGGTTAGGTAGTCTGGTCATTATTAGGAATATGAGGAATTTAAACTAAGGACAGATGGATAAGTTAATTGAAGGACGAATTTGAGGTACTCAGTTTCATAAAATGTTACTGATGAAATAAAATTTTACTTATAAACTTGATGTTTAACGGTTTGTGTAACTGCTGAGTATAATTATAATGTATGTATTATGCACAAACCATTGCTATAGTCGATGAGTACATTTGGTGTAGACGATTAAAGTTGATTTCCGGTGAAAGCAAATGCCATATACGACTTGTTTCAGAAGACAGTGCATTTTTGGCTCCTTGAAATTACGGCAACAAAATAAAGTCGGAAAAATAAGGCTAAAAACCTTCAAACAAAGTTTGAATATTTTGACACAAATTCCGTGAATTTTGGCATTTTTTCCTAACCTCTTTTGGGCAAAAAAAAAAAAAAAAAGAAAGGAAAAAACCCCAAAAATTTTGCATTTTTTAGAAAAGAAAAACGCGCCATAAATTTGCATTTTATGACTCATTAGTCATTCCATATACATAAACATTATGTATGTTGTTTTTCCGCAAAATAACAAAATTTTACCATCTCTTAACTAATTTCGAGAGCATTATGCTGCATAGGCGACCGTTGGCACTGCGATCCGGTTACAGTTACAGGATTTCTCCTAAACGGCTGATCCGATTTCATGACAGTTTTTGTGTGTATTTGGATAGTTTAGATTCACAATTGGACCCGGTAGGTGGTGCTGCCACCCGGTTCTAGAAATTTGTTTGATTTTTATATCAGCATATTACCACTAAATTGCACCCCAATACCCCTTATGCACATAGTAGTAGTAGTAGAAAATAGTTAACTGGTCAAATATTTCAAAATGTTAAAGGAAGTAGCTCATGGGTCTTACATTCAGTCCATCTATATAGAGTGCAAATGGTATAAGTGACTTTATGGGTTTCATTTCTCAGGCTGGTCATTCATTTTTTGATTTTTTTACCTTCGGGATATCCGATTCAGTCGTCGGAGTTTTCTTCACGACTAAGGTTTCGTCAAACAGAACGCGTTTTTAACGCCGCGGTGAGATTATTTTACGTGGGGTTAGGATTATTTTGACGCGACGTTCTTAACGCCGCGTTAGACGACGTCAAACAGATGTCTATCATCAAATTCTCTCAAAATGCCGTGCTACGAGATTTAGGAAAAAGAAAAAGAATTTGGGTGCACGACATAAATAAAAAAATAAAAAGAGAGAAGAAGTCGGAGAATACGTTCTCATTTAATTCCTTTGGAATTATCTCCCATGTCCCAAATCTCACACTTTAAAACAATGTTTCTATTCATTTGATCACCCACATCGTACATTTTTTACAAATTGGAATATTTTTTCCATTTCACCTTCACCGCTCCGCGTCAGAGAAATAATCTGCAATTTTTCACAAGAGCGCGTTTCACCGCCGCGGTGATTTCAACGCGGCGTTGAAAACGCGCCCTGTGTGACAGGAGATATGTACTGCAGTATATTACAACGCGGCTGTAAAACGCAGCGGTGAAACGCGGCGGTAAAACGCGCTCTGTTTGACGGAGCCTTTATCTGCATGAATCCAGCGTTCGACTCGAAGTGAGTCTGCCAATTCGTGAACTGGACATTGATGCAAATAAAATGCCCCAAGAGCCCAAGACGATCTGACTAGGTAATTGAGCTGTAACTTTCAAAATTAAATTTATTTATTTATGTATTTAATTTATTTATCGTGCGCAAGTGAGACTGCGATATAAATATTGCAAAGGCGACAAGTCGGCTCTCACATTGAGGCAACAATCAATAAGCAACTAGCAATAGGAAACACGCAAAATTATCGCTCACAATTATTTTACATTGAATTAAATTAGAGGTCTCACATCAAAGCTACTAAATATCGTTCGAACGAAAAATGTTGCTGATTGCTTATTGGCAGTTACTATGTATGTATGTATGTATGTATTAGAGACATTAGCACAGGCCTCGGCCGTCGGCCCTCATTGAAGCTAAGCTCTGGGCCTCCGGGTATCGTAGAATAGCGCCAATACAAATGGACAAACTAAACCCGTAAATAAGCTGATTGAATAATTACAGAGACGTAAATATTCAAGGTTCTTACATATTACCGTTTGAACTGAGTTTTGGAACTTTCTCCTGTATCTTCGTACAGATATTTGATAAAAATGCACTCTTCTTGAATCTGTAATTTTATAATGGTTACATCTTGATCGTTCACCAACAGTTCGAACTTTGCACTGTTCTGCCAACTTGGCTCTTCTCTAATTCGTCCTAATTTTGTGACTATCTTGAGTATATTAAAGGGGCTGGCAAATATTAATAACTATTTAAGTATTTATTAAATTGATTTGATGATTTTCTTTTTGTTTAATTTCTTTCTTATTTTTTTTTTATTTTTGATTTTATAAACTAATTTATTTTGCAAAGCCTACTAATCTCTCCAACATCACTCCCGATTGCTTATTGGCAGTTACTATAGCAAAGCAACTATTTTTTTCAAACATTTGTCAGGCCATTCCAAACATTTTGTATCAGACCAGCGTTGTTATATGGTCGTAAATATCGTAATTGTGACGATTTTGGAAAGCAAATACGACGCTCAGATTTTTGCTTGATTTGGCCTTATTTCTACGATTTGCTGATTTTTTGTTCCGATATTTACGATTTCTGAAGCAGTCAAATATGACGTATAAAATGTACCTATATCAAATTACAAATTTCAAACCCTGGGCGTAACTACTTCTTTCCGGATTTTAAAACTAGGTACGAAGACCAAATGTGCAAATCTAGAAAAGTTAGAATTTATTTTCGCATTATTTTTAAATACTTCACACAGGAAAGGCGAACAGCATCTTTATTATTTTTGCACTTACTTTGTTGTATGTTGTAGTCCTCTGGAAATATGTTTTCAAGAAGCTAGTTATAAAGTGCAGTTGTATGTTGTAGTCCTCTGGAAATATGTTTTCAAGAAAGCTAGTTATAAAGTTTGCTTGTTTTATATTTTCCTCGCGATTGTCAGGATTTCAGGTGAAGTGCATTAGTTGTCTCATATGTCACATGTCTCATAATGTGTCGCATGTCGAGGTATAACTAAGTTCCTCAGAATATATGACATTGTATAGAACATACGACGTACCTATAGAAAGATATAAGGCTTGCGTTAGGTCCCAATGGTACTTTCGCCGGCTCCGGTGGTATAATGCTAAATTATTGCCTTAAAGCAATAATCTCTGCAACAACTGGGTAAATATGTATATTATATCTCCCATTAATTGCTGAGTTATATGTTATTATAGAACAGATAGAGACAATAATTAAATTGTTTAAAATGTTGTCCCATTTTCATTGGCATTTTGCAACACTGTTCGCTAGTACCTATGTCTTCTTTTTGGCGGTAGACTGGGGTTAGTGTTTATAGTTAAAGCCATTGCATGTGATTGTGACCCGATCAGCATAAATTTGACGACAGCGAAAAGTTGATTGCCAATTTTAAAAACAAGAAAACTGGTTTTTGCTTTAGAGGGCAATTGAAATGGAATTTGAATTTCCCCTTTTTAACTAATTATTTTTAATTAACTTATTGTTGCTTTCGATATTGTTTATACATTACTCATCACAAGCCTTGAAAATGCCTTATATTTTTTTTTTAGTTTTCTGTGGCTGTATGTTTGGGTATGCTATACAAAATGCTGTTTCCAAACTAAGACCAGCATGAAAATGCGCACAATATACGTTGCATTCCATTTCAAGCCCTCTGACTCTAAACGTCATAGTGTAGCGAACTTTTCTATACTCATAATAAGAACTGCTTCAGGTTATTGATCGTTATGTTGCAAGTTGCTGTAAATGAAGTTATACTTCTTTTAGCTTTTTTGCTACATTATACAATTTCATTCGAAAATAACGCCACTTTCCATCGTTTGGATCAGTGGATCACTGAAAAGGTCTCTATTCACAGATTAGCTAGTTATCATTTACGAAGTTGCGTTATCCTGTATTTTAGAACTACTCATTGCCACTTCCAAGTCATAGAAAAGCCGTGTAGAACCCATTAAACTGTTTACCAAAATAAGTCGGACTGTATTTTTTTAGTAGCGAAAGCGTAGCGGTGGCGCATAGTACTAATAATTTTTAGTAGGTTAGGTATCCATATTACATTTTACGAACTCGAAATTGCGAAATTTCGAAATTGAATTTGAATATCTGGAGAATAACAGAATATTTAAGGTAAGCATTTAAAATGTTTAATATTAAGGCCCAGAGCCCTGAAGATTTTCAATCGCTTGCCGTTAAACACGCTCGGAGGCGCACTCTCTAAAGAATACTTTTAGTTAAAATCTTCCTTCACTTTTTTATTATAATCTTAAACACCAACCTTATTATTAAATTGTTCTCAAAAATCCCAAACAAAAATGCTAGATGAATATAACTGCCTTGAATGGCGAAAGTGGGATTAACCCAGTTTTTAATTCGCTGGTCATTTGCGTCCAAAAATGCTGATGACTTTTCGAGTTCGATATCAAAATAATCTCAATTTCGCAATTTTGGGACCTAGACCTACCACAGTAGCACTACTGTTAAAATGTATAAGTATGTATCTCTAATTTAAGAGGTTCGCAGCCAACATTATCCGCTGATGACATTTGTTAGAATGGCATATCTTTCTAAACACCCTAATACGTCCCATACCCTAATTTATAAAAATTTTTACAAAATACGATAATTACGATTTTCACAATCCCAAAAATACGATTCTCAGAAAAAGTTTATAACAACACTGTATCAGACTCTCAATGAGAGCAAAGATACAGAAGTAAACCTTAACCAACGCAAGAAGCGACAAGCACAAGCGAGGCACAAGGCACTTCTAAAGTGTTGTTCTATAGTTGCTTATTACTTGTTGCCTCAATCTGAGAGGGAGAGAGATATTTTTATTATTTTTTTATACGCGCGAGCAGAATTTATTTTTTAGAAATACATTATTGCACTATAAAAATGTTTTATGAGTTGTGTTTTAGGAACCTGGACCTGGAGGTGGTAGGTTCTTGTGCCTTAAATAATGACCTCTTTCAAGAAGTGTTAATTTTGTCAAGGCCTCACTTCTAGTGGAATCATGACTTTCATTAACGAATATTTCACTGTGTCTCATTCCAAATAGAAGCCGATTCTTTTGGACTCCCTGACGTGCATTTTTTTATAATAATTGAAGTTAGAATACTGAGTAAAGGCATTCTCAAACCAACTCGAAAAGCGAAAGCTGGAGCGGGAAATAAATATGTAGGTACATGGCGATGGCGGTATATCCCACCGTTTTCTGTGCGAAATTTGCTCCCGCTTTCGCATTGGTTTGAGCATGCCTTAATTTTGCCGTTATTTTGTTACTAAATTTAATTATGGTTCTTGGACCTCAACCCTCAACGTTCTTGGCGTCACTGACAAGCTTCAACCAATCGTCTTGGGTTTTTTTTAAATTTTCTTTGTATTTAAAACTTAAAAGTTGTTTAAGTTTGGGCGGATAGTTTAAAAGATTGACTTTCGAATCGCGATGTATCAAAAATATATGCCAAGTGTTCTAAAGGCTTAATAAACACCTCACAGGTCTGCAAAATTATCTAAGCTTTACAAACCAATGAGTGAAACATCGTGAGGATTCCTTATGGCAAAAAATGGCAACATATTGGGTCTGAAGAGTGGACAAAAAAACTATTATGGTTTTATAGGTCACATTCACATCGTAAGCTATTGACATTGGTAAGCAAAATATGTACTGTCATACTCATAGGTGAAGATAGCATATTCATCTTTCAGTCTTTTACTAATATTGTATACGATCTTTTAGAAGTAGTGATCTATATATATAAAAATGGTGTCAGAAATGTATAGTAATTCATCAATTGAGAACGGCTGGACCGATTTGGCTCAAATTTCTTTTCAGTTGTTCGTAATTGCCAGGAGAAGGTTCTTCTAAAAGAAAATGTTGGGAAAACCCTCTGGAAAAGTCGGGAAAATGGAAAAATGGAAATTTGAGAACAACTGGGCCGATTTGGCTCAAATTTGTTTTCAGTTGTTCGTAATTGCCAGGAGAAAGTTTTAACGAAAGAAAATTTTGGGAAAAAAGTCGGGAAATTGAAAAAATCGAAAATTGATTTTTGTGTGTAATTGTTCTGAAATGGCTTTTCGAATGGAAAAATATAAGATTCTTAGTGGAAAACTCGG
Organism: Cheilosia scutellata; assembly: GCA_955612985.1. Lineage (NCBI taxonomy): Eukaryota > Metazoa > Arthropoda > Insecta > Diptera > Syrphidae > Cheilosia > Cheilosia scutellata. The sequence continues at coordinate 6,291,297 of OY015313.1, forward strand.
AAAATTTGAATTTGTTTAGACGAAATTTTGGCATTTTCTTTGATTGTGGCAACAATTTGTCAAGATCTCAAAATGCATTGGCTGTTGCATCCTCTGGCATTTGTGCCACATTGTTGGAAGGCGGTCGAATTGCACATTCCGATTTGAAGCTGCCGATGAATCTTCTCACGGTTGACAAGCCAATGTGCACAATGACCAAGAATTCGGCGACAGCGAAATTGATGCGAGAATGCAAAATCATCATTTGGGATGAATGCACGATGGGGCATAAACGAGCTTTGGAGGCAGTTGACCGAACGATGAGGGATTTACGAGGTGATTCGAGACGATTTGGTGGGGCTATGATATTGCTCTCCGGAGATTTTCGTCAAACGCTTCCCATCATCCCGAAATCAACTGCTGCCGATGAACTCAATGCATGCCGGAAATCGTCGTCTTTGTGGAGGCATGTCAAGAAGTTGAAAATGACCACGAACATGAGAGTCGCATTGCAGAACGACCCATCTGCTGCTGAATTCTCGAGACAACTGATGCTGACGCTTGGCAATTGCCAAATTCCCGTTGATGTTTCAACTGGATTGATATCGTTCCCGGAAAATTTTTGCGAGTTCTCATCGTCGAAGGAGGACCTCATCACCAAAATGTTCCATGGCATTGCACAAAATTATAAAAATCTCGATTGGATTAGTGAAAGGGCAATACTATTTCATTTCATTATTCAAAGTCAAATCGCTGGAGAACTGCATTCGTACAAATACGTTGACAGCGTGACCGACGAGGATGAAGCGACCAACTATCCGACGGAATTTTTTAACTAACTTGATGTGCCAGGAACTCCACCGCATAATTTACTAAATCTAAATCATCCGAAATTGTGCAACGGTACGCGGTCAAGAAACTGATAAACAATGTGATTCAAGCGACGATCATCAAGCACGAATTCAAAGGAGAGGAAGTCCTTATCCCACGAATTCCGATTATTCCAACTCATCTTCCATTCCAATTCAAGCGGATTCAGTTCCCCGTTCGATTGGCTTTTGCGATGACAATCAATAAATCGCAAGGAGAATCGTTGAAAGTATGTGGGATTAATCTCGAATTTCCCTGTTTTCGCACGGTCAGCTGTACGTTGCCTGTTCGCGTGTTGGCAAACCTTCGTTGTTTGTTTTTACGCCGGAAAACAAATCGAAAAACATTGCTGATCACATCGCTCTCTACTAATTTCGATTCCATTCAAACAAATCACATTGAAATTTGAACTACATATCTGCGTCTTATTATCACTCTGGAGTATATCTGAAGGCGTTAAATTGGGGCGAGACAAAGTTCGCCGGGTCCGCTAGTTATTTATATAACAAGCGATGTTGTTGTTTATTTCTTCCTTTTAGAAAATTTAAATGGATCAATACAGCTACACCTATCATTTCTTGATACCTCAAAGCCTACGACTTGCATCACTTATGAATATTGAAATCCTGCCAAAATGGGAGTATGCCACCTCCTAAACCATACTTAGACATTATAGAGAATTTCAGGAGTATTAAATCCAATATGGAACTTCTCTGATCTTTAAATATGTAGTTAAACTGCAGATATTTCATCTGGTTTTGATATCTTTTGTGTTATATATAATATACCTACTACATGCCTACAGCTTCTTTTAGCTATTTGCCAGTAGCGTTTAATTTAAAAAAAAAAAACATCCCACACCCAGGGCTCTTATTAAAAATATGGACCAGAACAAAAACACTGGATCCACATAAAAGCTGAACATATAGTAGGTACGTATGTCATTGTTTTGTGGTCCGGGATTAAAGTTAAAAACGAAATTACCCCATAAATCCGATTGTAAAAATAACAAAGGGCCAACAGCCAGACCCGGTAGCAACATCATCCAACCATCTAACCAAATAAGCAATCCCTGTCCCCGACACCTCCACCCGCTGCTGCTGTTGTAACACAAACGAATGCCGATATGAAAAGACTAACAAAAAATAAAATCGCTCTTTGCCTATCTTCAACACTACTCTGCCGCCACAACACATTACATTATCATCCCTTTACGTACATTTTTTATTTTACATTCTCTATGGATTTTTGAACCTAGTCCACCAGCCTCCAACCCCAACACCTCATACCACCTTAACGCTACACATTACATTAAAACTTGTGTGATGTGTTTTTTATGATTCCGTTTGCTGTTGTTGTTGTTGCTACTGGAGCCTCGGTTCCTTTCTTTTTTTTTCTTCCAGGATCGAGCTGCTGCTCTCATTTCTCATTTAGTTTCACATAATAATAATAATAACACAACAAAATAATGTATAGGTAGTACCTTTGCCATCATCATTGCCGCAACCGTCGTCGCCGCCGCCGCCGCCACTGCCTCTGTTGAGGCTCTATGAAAGAACCAAGAGCGGATATTAAAAAAATAATAACATTTAACACACTGTGAGAAGGGGTGGGGGCATATCAGCACAAATGGCAGTAGCAGCAGGTTGGTGGCGGGGCATTGGAGAAGAAAGGACGAACGAAAAAAAATAACCGAAAAAAATCCCTAATAATTTTCGGTGATGCGCAAAAATTTACCCAAAAGCAGTAAAAAACGAATATATAGGATACCTCCCCAAATGAGGGATTCAAGGGGTGGTGGGTCTCTTTTTAACTTCCAACCTATAGGGTAGGTAGGCAGGTACCCCGCGCGTCATTCCCTCCTCCACCATCTATAGCGGGGCACTATTTTTTATTTTTATTACCTACCCCCTCCACTTTCTTTTGCTACTGATTTTTTTTTTTTTTAGATGTATTAGTAACTTTAGAAAAATAACACAACACTGTTGGGGGTTGCGAAACAAAGGGGTGGGAGATGGAGTTACTTTTTATTTCTCTATGTTTTTATTTCATCCATTTTAATATTTCTGGTGTATGGTGGGGTATGGTAGTCCAGGGGGGTTCGGATGATTTGAAGAGGGATTTTAATTTTGCCAACGCGAGCGGTTCGGAGACCAGCCCTGGTATAAATGGTTTAGATAACTTCCACTATACTTACACACGAACAGGAGAAGAGCACACCGAAAGGGTTGACCATATTCGCCTGCTCCCCACGGTGCTTAATCAGGATACATATACATATATGGAATTATTTTTTTCGGTTCTTTCTTTTTTTTTTGCAACAAAGGTATGCCTAGCCCTCCTGCCTCTAATCACCCTTGATTATCCACAGTCGACCAAGTTCGTCGACACACCGACTAACAGCGGAAAAAGTTCGCGAATGTAATTTGTATGTTTGTTGAATGGAAAAATTGTCTGAGTGAAAAATATTATTTTACAGTTAGAAGCACAGCGGATAGGTGAGAGAGGGGATTCTGATGAAATGATGTGTAATATGGCTAAAATAAAAAAATTGAAAAAGAAAAACAGCAAAAACGGGTCAGGATATGGATCTATTGGTGAGTATAACCTTTTTTTCTGTGTGTAATATCTTCCGAATGAGATAACCCAATAGAGCTCTGATGGAATGATATAGATGCAGATATCAAGGCCCAATTTAGTTGTACATTATACATTTGCCTTGGGCAAAGTGGTAAGAGAAACTTGAAGGGCGGCATGGCTACGAGACGAGGCCGAGGTGGTAATTGCGGAAGCTCATTACTTCTATTATGTTTTATGCAGGCAGGATTTGGAAAAGTTATCAATTTGATTTTTTTGCATACATCAGTAGCTATTAAATGCCACATGCAGATATGATTATGGCAACCAGGTGCATGGGTGGAAAAATCTATATTTGCTTACGACTTTGGTGGGGTATTTCTGCGTTGACGGATCGTAATTTATGAGTGTTCACTGTTCATATACAGACATTACTTTTGTCACTGTCTAGTCTACAATGTCCTACAATGCCACTACAAAGAATTAGTGCCCAATTTCAGGTCGCATCCAGGGTTGTCAGGTTTTAAAAACCGGAATCGTTATGGGTAAAATTATAAAACGCCAAAATATCGCCAAACTTCAAAATGTTCCACTCCAAATTCAAAAACCCCTAAAAATCAAATGAATTTGTATATCTTGTAATTTATACCTACGTAAAAAAAAACTTTTGTTTTTAAAAAATGTCACCTTTTTTGGGATGCGTCGCCAAACCGATTTTCGTGTCATCAAATGAAATTTCAAATCGCCACATCTGACAAGATTGTGCATCTGTAGAATAAGCTCATTAGTGTCAAAAACGGACACGATTATTCAGAATTTAAATATATATAAGAAGCATTTTTGGATAGTTCTTGTATCTGCATCTGAATTTATACTCGATATACTGCAATTTTGATACAGGTTGGTCGTCATTCTGTTATCAGAAGGCTTTACCTTCCTTACTATTGGATAAGACTAGATATATCTCTGTTACTGTTTTACTTTATCTCAAAGAAGAATGGTCCATTTCGAATCCTTTTCTTTGACAATCTCGACGAATTGACAACCACAAGCCCAATTTATTAAGAAGGTATCGTTACCATTACCAGCCATCTCAGTCGCTGTATTTTGAGCATTTCGACTATGTCAACGTCGCTTAGCCCATAAAGTTCGTCGTTGAATCTCCTCCTCCATACACTCCGTCGATACAAACTGGACCGAAAGTCACTCGAAGAATCTTTCTCTTAAAGCGGGCTAAGAGGTTTTCATCAGCTTTCGATAAGGCACCAGCAGGACCGTGATGATTAAGGTCTATTTCCAATTGCCAATTTTTTAATTGGCATAAAAATACGTCAATTGTCAATTTCAAATCGACAAGTGGAAACCCAGCATTACATAAGATTTGCATTGAAGTTGAGAGTGCGTGCGTGAGACGTGTGATTTAGTTTTATTGGCTTGTTGGTTTAGTAAACAGATAACTTCCCATTTATTAACTAGACTTTATTAACTATGAAGCCTAAAACAATTAGTGTAGTATGAAATTATTTCAGTAAATTGAAGCCAGGTTTTGAAGCTAATCGTGCGACAATTTTTGTCAGCTCCCCCTGAGACCGTTCCGAGCGACCAATATTCAGTGCAGCTGGTTTGATTTATAACCCACTAAGGAATAGATTGGATGGAAAAAAAGCAGTGCTAAGTTGCTGTATATAAAACATAATAATAAAACAATACAATTCAATTTTTAATGTTAATTTTCCAATAAAAATTGATTTCTCCAATTTGATTTCTCCAATTTTTATATTTTAAATTTGCCTCCGCCTCCGACTCCGATTCAACTCCGACTACGCTTCCGATTCCAACTCCGATTCCGGTAAAACCACCTCCGTAACATCCCTAGTGTTCTTTCCCACTTTGACGTAGCACTTAGCAGCGAGATTTCTCATCATCATCCGGCACAGATCGATGAGTTTTCCAGAGATGCCGGAGATGGCTTTGTATAATGCGTCCCTACATACGCTTTCATAGACGACCTTGAAGTCGATAAAGAGGTAGAACTATGGTTTTTATAACGTATAAGACTGTGAGGTTGTACCGTCCATCGTAATATTCGCAAAATATACTTTTTTGTTATATAGAACTTACAAAAGGGCTAACTATTAATCGAGTTATGGCAAGATACCATGAATAGACTTACATTTGAACAACGCTACCAAATGATCCATATTTATTTTGAAATTCAGTCGACGAATCGGGCAACTTAGAGACGACTTCGTGCAGCGAATAAAGTGTTGAAAAAGCGACCAACTTATTTACCCCTGCAAATTTAAATTTGTGGAGAAAACGGTGCAAGAGATAACAATAAAGCTAAAAAGTAAAAATAACGTTTCCATAAAAAGCGTTTCAAATGACTTTGTGACGTCTTTGAATGTAAGCAAAAGTATGAAAAAAGTCCCAATTCATCTACATAAATAGCAATACAGTTCTATATTTGAACGCATCGAACTCTTTATAGAAAACTGCGCCGGGAAACGTATGCCAGGAAAAAACGACATGAATCCTAGTCCCTCAGTACACAAGCAATTTTTTCGTTATAACTTACTGTATATATATATAGAGATACTCATACTAGATACATACTAAGAAAGGTATGACAAATTGCCAATCCCTCTTGAAAATCAATTATTTGTTTGATACAGTTTAATCTACCTATCAATCGGATGCGTTTATTTTTCGCAACAAAATTCAAAAATATATTTATTGCACTCTTGCTATAATATTATGACCTTATCATCAACGACACAATTGACTTGCGAAATTTTTTTTTTATTAAAATAGAGATTAGCGGGTATTATTAATGCAATGGTTCGCATTGCATATTCATGTGATTATGGCTGATAACATATCATTTTTAGTAGTTGTTTTGTCATTTTACCACGAATCAAACTGGGTTGTCTTTATTTACCAGAGGTACCTATAATAAATTTTGTTTTTCTTCAACAAATACTGAGTTCAAGTTGGGTTTTATGTGACTGATTAGCGACAAAACCTATGTCACTGAGTCTGATGAATTTGGGGGAGTTAGTGACTTTGTTCTTAAATCTAACGAGTAGTAGCACTACGCTTTGAGTTTGATTGACGTGTTTGCATTTTAGATGTTTGGTTATGCTTGGTTAAAATATATAATCAAATCTTGGTATACAAGCTATTCTGTAAGAGGATATTTTTAAACTTATGAAGACTATTCTTATTAAATTTTATTTGCATTAACTCAATATCTTATGGAATAGGAAAACAATACCAGAATCAAAAGTAATGAACTAATCAGTATAGAAATGCATTAAAAGTAAATAAATAATTGCCAGTGCTTAAGTACCTTATTTAATCTATTTTATGTACATAATAAAAATGAATCGATATTTTGTTACTGACGCGACGCCATAACTTCAAAATTACTGGACTGATTTGACAATTTTTATACCCTCCACAGCATGGGTGGGCAAACTTTTTGAGGTGACGGACTACTTTCACCTTTTACAAAACTTCTCGGTCCACTTGGCAATTTTGGTGACAATACTTTATTCAAATCCTTTTTTTTTTTTTTAATTTTTTTTTTGTAGAAATAAAATTGTGTTTGGTCTTTTTTTTTTCAGAATTCAAAAAATGAATAAAGAGAAAAAATTGTAGGTACTGTAACAAGCTCATTTTTTGTAAAAAATTTTAAAATATTATTAAAATAATATGTTCAAAGTTTAAACTTGCTATCTTTACTGTAGCTATTTAAATTTAATTTTTAACATAAAAAGCTATATAAATCTGATATTTTTGTATGGGAGGTAGTAGTAGTTTTCATCCGATCTTGCTCATCTTCGAACTTAGCCTCAGTTTGGTGGATAAAAGCTTACGTACCAAATTTCAAGTCGATAGCTCTTAAATTACGGCCGTAATCGTGCGGACAGACGGACAGACAGACAGACGGACATCGCTAGATCGACTAAGAAAGTGATGCTGATCAATAATATATATAGTTTGTCACACCTACAACGCCTCCTTATGGGCGTTACAAATGGAATGACAAAGTGAATATACCCTCACCACAGTGTGGTACCGGGTATAAATATGTATTTTATTATCTACTGCTGTACACTAAAAATTTAAGAAATTCATCAGTTCTTATAGAAGTCACGCTATTCAGTCCGTTCGTACGTCTGTCTGGCTGTGATTGAGATGTTTACTTATATGTGACAAGAAAGCTAACCACTCTTCATTATCAAGTTCGTGATGTATTGCATTTGTGGATGTAATAAGTCCTGAAATCCTTGTAAAAACAGATGCCTACCTAACCATCGAACGTCGGCGTAAAACAGCAGTTCCACATGAACTGACTTGTTTTCTTCTAATTGAAAAGTCTTCTTTGTAGCCTTCTATCACGCATGTATTAATAACATGTGGAAAATTCAAAATTTTACGGCACAGAGATCCTGGTGATTGCAGTGAAAAAATAAATTAGTTTATAAAACGAAAAAAAAAAAAAAAAAAAAAAAAAAAAAAAATAAGAAAAAAAATTAAACAAAAAGAAAATCATCACTTCAAATCAAATTAATAAATACTAAATAGTTATAAATATTTCCCAGCCCCTTTAATATACTCAAGATAGTCACAAAATTAGGACGAATTAGAGAAGAGCCAAGTTGGCAGAATAGTGCAAAGTTCGAACTGTTGGTGAACGATCAAGATGTAACCATTATAAAATTACAGATTCAAGAAGAGTGCATTTTTATGAAATATCTGTACGAAGCTACTGAAAAGGTAATTTAGTTAGACATGTTTATTTTAAGTTTAGAAACTTAACCGAAAATGTGTAACATCGTCGCATCGGTTCGAGAACGCTTCGGCTTCAAGAGTATTTCGCCAACACAATAGGAATCAGATCCACGACAATTGGGTTACACCTGGGTGCCACCAGGTATGATAACATCGTCAAAGGTCCAGCGTTACTTTGATAAGATCCCTCAGGAGAAAGTAGTTCCAAAACTCAGTTCAAACGGTAATATGTAAGAACCTTGGATATTTACGTCTCTGTAATTATTCAATCAGCTTATTTACGGGTTTAGTTTGTCCATTTGTATTGGCGCTATTCTACGATACCCGGAGGCCCAGAGCTTAGCTTCAATGAGGGCCGAGGCCTGTGCTAATGTCTCTAATACATACATACATACATACATACAGAGATCCTGGTGATTGCAGTGATAACAAAAACCTTGGAAGTTGGAAATCATCCTCCTTTTTCATACCTAATCCTACGAACCCATTATTTCTGCCCGTCATTCACAATCTATTGTGAATCATTTAAGTTTATAAATTGGATTGTTTTTTTTTAAGGAATATATTTTTGAGAAGCAGCATAATGTCTTCACCTCTTGATTTCGCTTTTATAGGTATAAAGGTCAATAATTCTTCTTTTGCTGACTACTAGGTACATAAGGACTGTTCGAGAAAAAATCCGGAAAGAGAAACTAGGCCTGATAATTTTTAATGCTTAAAGAAACGGATTATGTTTAACATTTTTTTAAACTTATTACACTGACATGTCAAAAATCTTGTCAGATTCTGCCCTAAGGTTGTGTATAGACAAAATCTGACGTCATATTGATGAGAATATTTCAAAAATAGACATAATGTTTGACATTGTGAAATAGTAGCTTTCAGTTTTTAAAAACCAGAGTGACAGCTGCGAAAATGTCAACAAACACAAGCAACTAAGCAGGCGCAAGAAGGGTTTAAAATTATGCTAGAATTTTTACAACCATTCGTTGCAGTTTTGTAGGTCTCTCTCTTCATTTTTCCCACGAAACGTGGTCATTTTTCCCTTTTCACCGAACTCAAATTCCCACGATGCATTAAAATGAAAAAAAAAAAAAAAAAAAAAAATGTTAACTCATTTTTATTAAATTGTAAGAAAATCACAATTGCCGCGTTGCATTGACCGCTATAGTCATCTAGCGGTATGCCAAACTCAATATAAAACCAGTAAGACAATTATCTTCGACTATGCCGAAGCTCAAATACCCGGTACTATATTATTGTAAAATAAAAATATTTTAGTATTAAAAAATTATATAATTTGTATGGGAGGTATGGGTAGTTTTTATTCGACCAAGCTCATTTTTTGTAAAAAATTTTTAAATATTATTAAAACAATATGTGCAAAGTTTAAACTTGCTATCTTTACTGTAGCTATTTAAATTTAATTTTTAACACAAAAAGCTATATAAATCTGATATTTTTGTATGGGAGGTAGTAGTAGTTTTGATCCGATCTTACTCATCTTCGAACTTAGCCTCAGTTTGGTGGATAAAAGCTTACGTACCAAATTTCAAGTCAATAGCTCTTAAATTACGGCCGTAATCGTGCGGACAGACAGACAGACGGACGGACAGACGGACAGACAGACGGACATCGCTAGATCGACTAAGAAAGTGATGCTGATCAATAATATATATAGTTTTAGTTTGTCATACCTACAACGCCTCCTTATGGGCGTTACAAATGGAATGACAAAGTGAATATACCCTCACCACAGTGTGGTACCGGGTATAAAAACTGACATTTCAGCATTTGCGCTAGAGCTGTAGCACATATTGTGAAATATCCTTTTCTGGGAAATGTTTCAATCTAGCGCAAAATTAACTAAATAAATAAATAAATAGTTCATGCAACAAGTCCGCATAGGCACCCTATCGGTCTAGCTTCTCTAGTTTGTGTGAGTTATTTTTGGGGGTAATGGAAGGAACCTACCATTTTATGCCGACTCCGAACGGCTGAATTGAGAAGCTTTTTCAGTACAGTTATATTCTCGTATGTTTGTCAGACGTTCGCGAGAGGTGGTGCTTTTCCGGGGATCGAACCTGGGACCTCTTAACCGCTGAGCCAATGCGCCCACAAAATTAACTGGTAAATTGGAGGAAAAATTACGAACTGCCAAAACAAATCTATCAAGTCTAAATTAATTTAATAAAAAATATGGAAAAGTGGAAGTGTAGAAGTTACACAAAATACATTTTTGCTGCTCATGAAGATAAAGCAATAAAAATTTAAACTGGTTCCATTCCAATGTCACTTTGCCGCTTGCGCTAGAGCTCTAGTTACATGTGCTGTCGCTGCGCTGGCCGCGCCGTCAGATTGTTTTTGTACTAAAATTGTTTAGTTAAGAGGATATTTACATGAGCTCTTTTTATTTCTACTGATAATTGTTGTGAATTTTTGAATTAGTTTTGGTGAAATTTCACAAAAATTTGGTTTTACAATTTTTTTTGTCAGAGTCCTGAAATTCCCACGATTGTGGCGCTTTTTCCCTTTATCCCACGGAAGGCTTTTCGGACATCGAAATTCCCACAAAAAGGGATAAATCCCACGATATAACAACACTGATTCGTTGTAAATTTACATTTGCCACCTCACAAAAAAAGTATAACAATGAATGCGTGCAGTCCATTTTTTTCAGAAATAGAAATTCTACAAGAAAAAAATTTAATGTTGAAGAAAGAATAATTGGTTTATATAAAAATTAATAAAGGAGACAAAAAATCGCATTTATTTTTTTTTTTTTTAAATATTTAATTGAAACTCTTGCGCGGTCGCCTAAAAATGGGCTGGCGGTCTACCGGTCGATCGCGATCGACCGTTTGCCCAGCCCTGCTGCACAGGAAGGGTTTAAACATTATTATATCCCTCCACAATTAACTTTTCATTACATTTGTAACGCCAAAAGGGAGTCACCGGAGACCCAATAAAGTATAATATTCTGAATCAGGATCAAATTCTGAATCGATTTAGCAATGTCCGTCTATCCGTCTGTCTGTCTGTTGAAAACACGATAGCGTAAAAACAAATTGACCTATAGGCCTAGATATCTAGTAATGTAGTGTTTCATTGAGATAGCTATTATGAGCAACGTTATTAAATTGCTACCATCGTAGTAAAAGTGGAAATGCGAATGAAAAAGAACTTTCAGAGCAAAGTCTTACAAAAATATATCATAGAAATTTAAACAAAATGAGATCAGTCCATTACAAAGCCAACCAACAAAAAGATTATGTAAGAGACGAAAAACTAAGCTACGTTAACGATAATGAAAATGATGACTATTTACACTAAAAATAGGTGCATACAGTAGCGACCGCTTAAAGCGAGCTTTCGCATAACGAACCAAAAATGTCGAACTTTACATTGTCACTTCTCCGAGAACGAACATTCTCAAACAGCATGTTGTACTTTAACATGATTTTTTCGGTGCTTCCCCTTGTTTCATTCTGGGATTTACAATGGACTTGCAGAACAAAGGTTTTTTTTGTGAATATAAAGGGTGTTCCATAATTCATTTAATCCATTTAATAGTACAGTGATGCCAACGGAAAAAAAAGATAACAATGTGACAGCTGACAGTTCGGGGTTAGTAAAAATGGAGCGCTATATGAAAGAACAACGCATTTTCATTGTTGAGCAATATTTTAAAAATATTGAAGGTTTGTCAGCTACAGTCCGCAATTTTCAAACAAAATCATCTTCAGTTTGAAGCTCATTTTCATCTTGATGGCTTCGTTAATCGTCAAAATTGTCGCATTTGGGGTTCAGAAAACCCACGAGTAATTGTTGAGAAACAAATGCATCCAAAATGCGTGACTGTTTGGTGCGGATGTTGGTCAGGAGGTATTATCGGACCATTCTTCTTTGAAAATGCGGCTGGTCAGGCACCAGGCAGGAACAATTAATGGTGTTCTTTATCGTGACATGATAACCCAGTGCTTATTGACTAAATTACAAGATATGGATGTGACCAACATGTGGTTTCAACAAGACGGGTCATTTCCGAATCGTCTAATCGGCCGTTTTTGCGATCATAATTGGTCATCCAGATCTTGCGATTTAACGCCATTGGACTTTTTTCTTTGGGGTTTTTTGAATTCAAAGGTCTATGCAAACATGGCAACGACCAGCAACGCCTTGAACGACGAAATTGGGGGTGTATTAATGAAATTCAGCCACATTTATGCGAAACGGCCATAGAAAATTTCAATAAAAGAGTACGTACTTGCCACGGCCATTTATCCGATGTGCTATTCCATACATAACCCCAATCTGTAAACTCTATGAATCAATAACAAATTTAAGCTTTCTAATTAAAAATCTGTATTTTCTATCAAAATTACATTTTGCGTGAATTATGGGACACCCTTTACGAATGAACTTCGGTTATAACGAACTAATTTAGTCAGTCCATTTGTACTACTGTATTTTGAAATTTTAAATAGGTGCGATACTGATCATCAATAATAGGCTATGAAATGCGTAGTATATAATGTAAAATTATCCTTATAAACTTCTACTAAGTTTAACCCCCAGTTTCACAGTGGGAGATTAAATTACACTTTTAGTTTAAACTTTAGTTCAACAATTAATACTGTTTCAGAATTTCGTTCAAACCTTGAACAGAGTTCAGTTCATTCTATAGTTTAAGTTAAACTATAGTATTCTGCCGTTTAAACCTCACATAAGCCGATTGTGAAAAACACAAATATTCGACGTTGTTTTGCGTATTCTTTGAAAGCAAAGACAAGGAACGATTTTAGAAAAGTCGTATAAAAGCTAAGTACTGTACAATACTATCAAATTCATTCATTAAATTTAGTTGAACTGAGTTCAATTGAACTAAAGTTTAGATTATATTGTGAAACCGGACGAGTTGAACTTCAAATTTAACTCACGTTCAGGTTCAGTTGAACTTTTGTTTAAACTTTCAGTGTGAAGCTGGGGGTAAGCTTTTCAAATTTGAACTTCCATCAGTTTTGAAATGGGAAAGCGATATCCCAACTACCTACCTATATTTATTTTCGCTAGATTAACCATAATGTTATCTTCTACTGGATTTCAATTATAATTTTCATGTCGTTAAACCTACAAAAAAATGAAATCATTTATAATACCCCTCAAATTGATTGCTGATAAGGAAAACCTCATTTTTATTCAATGAAAAAAAGTTCAACAGTAGGTACTTAGGTACCTACCTACTAGCCGACTTAGAGAATGCGGTCAATGTCTCCTCGACAGGGTGGTAGACGATCGAAATTTTGCACAATTCTTTAGTCTGTTCAATATTAGCACAGAGAAGTATTAGTACAGATAGATAAATACCTTTGAACAACCGCTTATCAGTTGCACAGATACGCGTCCTACCTAAATATTCGCAGAACTGTGAGTTGAATGGACGATATCTCGAATTTCGATTTCAATGAATAAGAATTCTCAGTCTATTGTGTCCCCTGTTGCATATTAGTGGTGAAATTTGCGGGAATCACATATTTCATCAAATCGGTCAACCAAATGCCAATAATTTCAATTCGTTATCCAACGCGACCTACCACATCACATTTTAGCACGCAAAACCCCGAAAAAGTTAAGAGTATCTGTGTACATTATTGCTTGATATACGAAGTTCTACCCCATGTACGGTAAGGCCTTGATCGAAATAAATTTATTTTGGCAGGTCAAAGACCCCCAGTCAGCGAAATAGAAAGAATACACAGTTCAGCTCGTCACATTGAACCCTCTCTGTGTGTTATGGAGTACAGTCTAATGGCGCAAAGTCGCCAGAAATGCTAAACAAAAAAAGATCACTGACTGACTCGACACTTGCTCTTCAATCTCAATGTATCTAGATGCAGTTCTCAAAATATGTATTGCTCTTTCTGTGTGTCATTCTTTTATTTGGGGGGCTAATCATAACAAACTGTCATCGAAAATTCGTCTTCTTTTGTGTGCGAGCTGTCTTCGTTCTTACATATCATCTGCCGACCGACCGACATCTGTTTTTGGCAAGAGAGAAGCTTTCGTCTGGTGTATGTAGATTGAATGATTAATCACACCTGTCTGTCGGTGAAGAAAAGATGAAGATCGGCATGCCAGAAAGGGAGACGGATAAGATAATGAGTCAGAGCAGAGAAGAGTATATCACAATGTGCTGTCGGAGAGGTGATGAAAGTTCAAGTGGCCGAATTGTTTGATCATCTATATAGTTATTAGTACTTTGACCGCTAAAGTGAATATGAAGGATTATAACCTGCAAATTATATAAATTTAAAAATGGAACTTTATGATCGACACTTGTAAGTTTGGGTCCACAGTTCGTAGATCGGTACTTGAACAGTCGCTAGATACTAGAATTTTTAAAGATGCGTTTCAAGGACTTATAATTACGATATGCAAAAGGCTTCCTGTTTTTTTAACATCTGACATGTCAGTTGCCGCCAAGGATGATCGCTAGAGCAAAATAGTAAAAAATAGGAGACCAAGAGGTGCTTGATCTGTCTAAGTAAGTGATATCGATCCCATTAGGAAACCCACCTTCTGGTGGGCACACAGAAAGAGCCTCCTGATATCAGTTCTAAGGTCTATAGACTCTCTCAATTTATTGTGGAAGGATTTTAAGGCTGTTTCAACTTGACGTAGCACCTGGAAAAACATACTTACTTTTCCCAAATTTTACTATTCCTACAGCTGAATATTGGCTACCACAGAAGGTACTGGCCAAAGTATGTATAATTACTGTATCATAGTCAAGATCCCCTTTCAACATGGATGGGCTGTCGGATTGCCTCTTTGGAGAAGAGTCGAAGACAGACAGTCTATAGCAGACATCACAGGGCAGTATGATTGGACTCACTACTTTCAGTCACACTATGCAGCTTCCGTATGTTAAGCCTAAAGCTATCTCAAACATTCATGTATTCCAATTTAAATATAGCTTGTATTTTATCGAAAAAAGTTCCTAACGTGGTATCTTTGTAAAAAATAAAAATTTCAATATTTAGACCGTCTTGGCAGACTTTTTTCACCCTTCGAAATGGCTTCCTTTCCATTCGGCTTTCAAATGCAAATCCTCCAAATTATTGAACATATCGAATGCCATCCCATACAATATGTATACGTACCACATAAAACCTCCATCCCATTGGTGACAAACATATACTTATACATGCAATATATCCTTGCACTACATAATCCTCACATTTCGAGTACAATTCCTGGGAAGCCATTATAATAATTTTTTTATTGATTAAATAATCGATATCACGCGGCATTATTACATCCAACAGAGGCTTCGCTCTTTACAACAACAAAGCAAGTACCCAGGTCTTCCCCTCCCCACCTCTCCAGTCATACTTCACAATCTGATACATTGCACATTATCTACATCTTTTGTTGTTCTCTAAGGCGACGCTGTCGTACCGACCCCCCTCCCCCTCCCACACAAAACAGAAGGGAACATTAAAAAAGAACCAACGCAAAACTTTCATTTTAGAAATTTGATCCAACTTTTTTTTTTTCCTTTTTCCATGCACTACACTCACTCCCATCCTTGCCAAAAGAAATATCTAAAGTTCGGCTTCCCTGGTGCCCGCGAACGGAGATAAAAATAAGGAAAATTCCAACAGTCACCCGCGCATCGCCGGTACCACGTTCTTCTCTAACATCAACACCGCCGAAAATTTATCATCCCTTTTCTGGAGCTGCAGAAAAAAACCCAGCCATCCCTACTGAAAAATAAATCTCCCATCAGCTCAGTGGTGTCTTATGAAATCGACAACTAGTGTGGTGCTTCAACACACCAGTCGATATCGAAAAAGAAGACGAACAGAAATACCTCCCAGCCCGGCTCCCCCACCCTTGGCATACAATTATAGATTTCTCTTATAAGTGTAATGGGCGCCTCAGGGGGATTGAATCGGGTGAAACAGCCTCTCTATTCAAAAATACTAAAAAGAAAATCATTCTTTATAACCCCTGGCACTAACCGCCCGGCCCGCTCCAACACCCCACTCAAGTCGCAATATAACAACTATCTATACTACCACTCTCTCATTCTAATTCAAGTTGTGCTCTCTTTTTGTGTTGCTGCTTGCTGGTGGTGTGCCCTTTCTAATCTCATCCCTTAGCGAAGACGAATCTGCTTTCAGAAAGCATAAAAAGTAGAAAAAAGGCAAACTTTAGAATTTCATAATCCGTTTTTTTTTTTCTGCTCCCTGTCCTCCTTCTTTCTAGTTGTAGTCTTTGCTTAGTTTCTATAACGCCAAATGCTACCCTTAAAATAGAAATTTTGGAAAACTTGCTGGTTAGGGAGTTGTGGGGAAAAGCGTATAGAAAAACTTGTTAACTGTATGAATGCGACATTTTTTTTTAGTCAATCAGGCAAAGACAACCCTCTTTTCATAGATACCTACTCTGCTGAGAGAATGACACAAAGTTATAGGTATTCCCAACTAGATGCGAATGGTGGTGGTGGATTTGGAGATTTTTCCACCATCACCCACACTACACACTTTCTATCTTTAGTTTTGGTTCTCTCTTATGAGCTAGGGTTTGAAAAAGGAAAAACTTTTTTTTAAACGATAAAAAGCACCACCACTTCATCTCTTCTGCCTTTGAGTGTAGCGCGGGGCGCTATAGGAATAGGAATAGCATTTGGCGGCGCCCAAAACTTTTCTCCACAAACACAATCATCTCTCGATACAAACCGAGAGATGGGGAACTCAGTATAGCAAAAAAAAAAGGAAAATAAATCCTTCCTTCCACCTCATCGCTGCGCCACTTTCGCTGCCATTACTGCCATCTCTAATGGCACACAGTATGTGATGGTGTACAGTTACGGATTCGCGATGCTATAAAAATATTTTTCATTCCTCCATTTTATGTATTTTATTTATTTTTCGTTTTTTAGATTCTTTTTTTTTTTTTTGTTTTGTTCTCGTCTATATGCCTTCTTTACTTCGTTTCGCTCATTTTCTTTTCTTTTCTATTCCCACTAAAAATGTTTTGCCCTAGCAAAGTTTTCCCGGAATTCATCATACCACCAACTCCCGCCCAGCGTCAGCGGCACCCAGAATGCTGGGGATGGAACCCCCGAACCCTTGAAAATGTTGTAAGAAGGGCTGATGCTGCTCTGTGTAGTAGTGGTATACAACAAAAAAAAAAGTTCTTGAAAAAACTAAAGAAGATCGCGTTCTTCTTTGCTTTTCTTTGGATGTGGCGGCAGGATGATGTAGTGCGCCTCTAACGAAATATCTAACAACAGGGTGCCAACCGGAGAGGGTGTCCCTGTCCAGTGGGTGGCAGTGGAAAATACTCGTATGCAGTAATTCTGTAGATATATCTTGGATTTTTTTTTTCTCATTGCATTTCGTTTAAAAATAGCGCTAAGAAGGTACATGTGTTTCGTTGGTTGTTATTTTTAACAATTGCTTCATGGTATGAGGTTCAGGAACGTGACAATTGATATAGGTATAACTTCAAGGTAGTCAGTGAATCTGTCTACCTGGGCACTGCTGTAAATGCGGGAAACAACATCAGCGCGGAAATAAAACGTAGAATAACTCTTGCTAATCGCTGTTTCTTTGGGCTAAGTAAGCTATTTAGGAGTAAAGCCCTATCGAGAAGAACCATGGATACGCTATACAAAACACTCGTCATCCCGGTCCTGGCTATATGGTGAAGAAGCATGTTCAGCCTTACCCAGTCGGATGAAGGCTCCCTTGCTGTATTCGAGAGAAAAGTCCTACGAACGATCTATGGTCCTGTTTGCGTCGACCAAGAAAACAATGTTTGGCGAAGAAGATACAACAACGTGCTGTACAGCGACATGAGCCTAGTAGGTATAACTCCAGCGGTGAGGTCTTCGACGTCATAACAGAAGGAAGGAGACACCAAAGAAAACCTCATATTCGATGGAGAGAGGTAGAAGGAGACCTCCGACTGTTTGGAGTGCGAAATTTGACACGGCAGGATAGAGATCGAGCCGGCTTGAGAGGTATAATAAGTAATAAGGCCCGAGCGACTTCTCTGTTCACGTTAAACATATATCCTAAATTCTAAGACGTTATATGAAATCCGTGCTAATGAAGAAACGCTCTTCAGGTAGTCCCAGGAAGTGAGTGATGATTTAGTGCCGATGACGGAAATTCGAGTTTAATGGATTATGAAGTATACACCTGCAACACGAATCATTTATTCCGGACAAAGATAGCTGAAATTTCCGTCCACCCGACCAAAATGAGGTCTAAGAATAGCGATAGCCAAACATAAGTCAAACAAGACTGCTGGAGCAGATGGCCTACCGGCCGAGCTGTTTAAAACGGCGGGAGATGACTTGGTAAGGAGGGTGCACCAACTTATCTGCAAAATTTGGTCGGAAGAATGTATGCCCGACCCGTAGCATCGTCAGCCCCATCCACAAGAAGGGAGACAACTTGGCACTGCGCCAATTACAGAGAAATATAAGCCTCCTGAATGTTGGGTATACATAAGATCCTGTCACCCATACTGAGTGAACGCCTAAAACCTTTCTCAAACAACCTGATCGGCCCATATGAGTGTGGTTTTAGGCCCGGAAAGTCAAGCATCGACCAAATCTTCACACTCCTGGCAGACATTAGTAAAAACTCAGAAATTTCAGAACGATTCACACCACCTCCTTATCGACTTTAAGGAAGGTCGCTTATGATAGCATATATACAAAGCCATGTTAAATTTCAGGATGATGATGGAGAAATCTCGCTGCTCCGTCAAAGTGGAAAAGAACACCACGAAATCCTTTGATGTCGAAAAAGGTTGAAGCCAAGGTGACACAATTCTTGAAGCAATTGCACGGAACTGACAAGCCAAGCCAACATCAGAGGTGCTATTTTTCAAAATTCCGTTCAACTACTTGCATATGAAGATGGTACCTATTGACATTATTATGGGAGAACTCAGCGAGTCAAGAAGCGCAAAATACAGCTACTGAGATGAGTGGCTCTGGTTGGGTATAGGTTTGCATGCAATTCAAAAGCCCGTTTCCAAAACCACGTAACAAATACGGACTTTTCGAAAATGTTCATATAAGGGCTTCTGTAATTACAGGCTTTTATTTTACGGTCAACTTCGAAATGCTGTGTTTGCATTTACGGGCTTCTGTGAATATGGGCTAAAGTTTTACGGTCAAATGTATCGTTTCGGGCTTGGTCACGTGGAACGTATGGAAAACAACGCACCAGCCCCACGAGTCTTTTTGAGTCCACCCCTGAGGGTCAATGAAGCAGAGAAAGACCCCACCTTAGATTGCGTGCACAATTGGAAAGCGACCTCAACCAACTTGGTGTGTGTAACTGGAGGGAGCTGGTAATATCTGGCAGGACATTGAATTTGAATATGCTGATGATGATCGCATTAAACATTTTAATTGAGAGCTGTCCATAATGACAAGTTTATACCTTCACAGAAAATAGGTACCTATTCAAGGACATTTCAACATCAAAGCAAAACGTTTTTTTAAATACAAAATAACTTTCCCAGCAGGTTTTATATCCTGTTTATCTACTGACCCCAAACCACAAGACTATACATAAATCTTTGAGAAACCCTACAACTGTTTTTGCAATAGATACCCAACCACTTCCTTTCGTTGTTCAAAAGCAAGGGGTTTAAGGCGTTGAAAAATGACAACAATTCACTGGTTCCACCCAAACAATTATCTATTTCCCTACCGAATGTAACAAAAACCTCACACCAACACATTCCTAAGGCGGATAACATAAGCGGCTTGCATTCATGTAACACCGAAAATCTTCAAAACAAAATAAAAGCGTATAAAAAAAACTTGTTGCGTGGTCGACAAAATTTCGGCTGCATAAAACCCTGCTAAAGAAATCCTTCTAAATGCGGTGCTTTCTTTTACTTTTTTGTTAGCCACAGAAAGGCACTGAACCTTGCATCCGGTTTTTCTAGATTTTTTTAATGTACACGCGAATGTATGTGCCTATGAGGGGTACATAAGCATAATACAACAAAAGTCTCCAAAAAAATTTCTCACAGTGTTAGTGCTGTAAAGAAAAAAAAGAACTGCAGGCGCATCTAATGAATCTTCTTTGTTGTACATCATCAAGTTTGTCGTCGTAGTCGTCGCCTCTTCTCTATCGCTAAAGTTTTTCATATTTTTTAGAATAAATTCAGTAACGACTATGACAAGAGCTGCTCAAAACTCTGCAAGTAGAACCGAAGCCACTGCCTCGTTCTAATGTACACCAAAATCTAACCCATTGAATGACTGCATGCATGTGGTTGTGAATATAAGAAGCTCACGTCATCCCCTCGAATATTTTTTTGTAAAAAAATAATACACTCATTCTATGGCTGCATGGTTGTATGCAGAATGTGTAGGACGCATATTTTGTAATTTTGTGTGTTTTTTCTTTTCGGGTGTCAATGACCGTCCAGAAAAAGCGATCTACGAAAAAAAAACATAGAAAGCAAATGGTTGATAAAAATAAAGATTGTTTTGGGGCTTTCTTTTATTTTTCATTCCTTTTGGACGAGCAGAGAATGCAAAAATAATAAATTAAGTTGGTAATTGCAGAGAAAAGTTTTATAAACTGCAATATTGTTACACATGCTATTGCAGGATATTGAATTGGGTGTTACAGTCGGCTACAAATATTTGGAATGGAAAATCTATTTTCCACTCGATGTTTTTTTATGAGTTATTGAAAACAACATCGTATTTGTTTGATCGAAGTTTAACTCTAACCCCCCAGTTTCACAGGGGAAGTTTAAACTAAAGTGCAACTGAACCTTAACGTGAGTTTAAATTTGAAGTCCGGTTTCACAATGTAAATGTGAACTTCAATTCAATTGAACTTAGTTTAACTAACTTTTATGAATAGAATTTGGCAGACCAGTTTTCCGAACACACAAAACAACGTCAAATATTTGTGTTTTTTTACAATTTTATCGGTTTTGAAATTGAAATGTCGCTATGTCAAGTGATCTGAGATTTAAACGGGAGAATACTGCCGTTTAACTTAAAAACAATGAACTTTGTTCAAGGTTTAAACGAAATTATTAAACCGAATTAATTCTTGAACTGTAGTTTAAACCAAAAGTGTAGTTTAAACGTCTATTGTGTAACTAGGGGTAAGTATTGTTTTTTTTTAAAACACATTTGGATCTGACGTTGAAAAAAAAGTGTGACTAATGGCATAACTGGTCAAATATACTCAAAAAGTCGCTGCCCATGGTTGCCACTTAAATATTTTTGATTCCATTGATAGAGGATTTCCGCATTTCCATCCACCAAAAAAAAAAAAAATAAAAAATACAAACACAAACGAATGGCTGTGAGAAGCTAGGCCTAGGGCGGCTATACGGACATTTTGCTATACGGACCTGTTGTAAAAAAACCAAAATTAAACATTTTTCGCTTTCTTTTTTCTGTAAGTTTTGAATTTTGATTTTTTGAGGAAACAAAAATGGCTATTATCCACTGTGCAAGCTGATTTCGACCTAAGACCATATTCGAACTTGCGTCTGAAGACCATTATGGCCTGGTATATATAGATAAAAAACAAACTTTGCATACACCCAACCTCGCACATATTTTAACTGTTTATGTATTGTCGATTTTTTAAAATAAATCTCAAATAAAATAAAAAACAATATATTATGTATTAGTCGTTGGAAATTTGATTTCACTATACACAAAACCTAAATTATGCCGTACTTTTGATGTAAAAATCCCTACATTTCGAGCTATAATTTCTCATCTTAAATAAGTACAGTAGTGTCCGCTTACATCGAACTCCAAAGGACCGACTAAATTACTTCATTATAACCGAAGTTCGTTATACGTTATTTTTATATTTCTTTTAAGAAAATAAAAACAAAAACCGGCCAAGTGCTAGTATCAATCCCGCACCGAAGTTTCCGTACTTGGCTAGAGTTGGTGTCTTCAAAACGTTAGCGTGTCGGTTGTTCTTTTATTTGATAGACCTAGGTACAAAATTAAACAGTTTTTTGTATATTTTGTAAAATAAATTGTTCACCAAATTATTAATTACTCCAAAACCAGTCAATATATCGCTATTATTGGTATTTGACGTTTAACTAGAAGTTATACCTGATGCTATGTGCAAATTTCAGCCTTATATGCGGAGGATTTAAATTACCAACGCCACGCAATTTTGCATGACGTCAGAGGGAAAGATCCGTTTCCTACAGTCAAGGCTAATGATTTGTAAGAGTGAGACCACAAATATCCATAAAAAAGTTACGGCGGCCTAAATTCAACTGTTAGGTTTGTGGTCTCAGTTTTACACATCATTAGCCTTGACTGTGGAAAAACGGATCTTTCTCACTGAAGTCATGCTAAATTGCTTGGTGATGTAAATCCACCATTACGTCCATTAGTTTTTGAGATAGACCTAGGTACAAACTTGGCTTATAGTGGGTTCAGACAGACGAACAGACACCGTAGCGAAGACAATCAGGTTCCGTATTGTCCCTATGGAACTTTAAAAAAGAATAAGACAACTATTTGAACACATAAAAAACAGTATTTAAGTAGGTACTCAAATTGTGCGGATAGTTGACTAACTTAGACTCATAACCATAACCGTAGCCGGCGAGGGCGACCTCTCAGAAAAGTCGTTGTAACTAGTGAATTCGTATATACGATATACCTATAGTTTTCTTTCCGAGTTTTTGATCTGATATTGTTCTCTTAATCTGTCAGAATTCTTGTTGTACCCAGCGATGCCAGATTACGATATATATTTTTTTTTAAGATTTTTAAGCTCCAAAATAGCTATGTGCAAGACTTTTTATCTTAAATTCATTCATCAAATTTCAAGATTTTTGAGATCGAACTATAATTTCTATGTCTAACAATTTAAAATAACATTTTCTATGAAAGAAAGTGGTTTTCTATTCCGCCTTATTGTCAGTGCAAA
The DNA here is from genome assembly GCA_955612985.1 of Cheilosia scutellata. Classification (NCBI taxonomy): domain Eukaryota; kingdom Metazoa; phylum Arthropoda; class Insecta; order Diptera; family Syrphidae; genus Cheilosia; species Cheilosia scutellata. The sequence goes on from OY015313.1 coordinate 6,314,513, forward strand.
AAAAAAACTCATGCACGACTTCTGTTATGCACTGGAAACTAAGGACTGTTCGAGAAAAAATCCGGAAAGAGAAACTAGGCCTGACAATATTTAATGCTGAAAGAAACGGATTATGCATGCCTAACATTTTTTAAAACTAATATTTCTACACTTTATTAGGATGCGCTAAATAATTATCTTCGGCTAATTTTTTGACAATTATGAAGTGTTGAAACTAAGTTCACTAAACTCCAATTAAAAAAAAAAAAAAAAACAAAACAGAGATTTATCGAATGTTACGGTATTAATTTATTGAAATTCACTGTTTTATTCTCTTGAATATTCTAGCAAAACTGAAGCAAAAGAGAATGTCAAAAATTAACCTAGGTATAGGATAATTTATTATCTTGCTCTCGGAGCAGGATAAATCGCTGACAGCTGAAAATCCATTTTCGACCACGATCAAAAATTACACGAAGATAATACTATTTATCCCAGTTAACACGCGGCCTTAGATCAAATAATTTATAATTTATTTATTTATTTATAATGAGTATAAGATCATGTGACCAAAATTTAACGGTTCTGCGATGTTATATTTCAGTATTGTCAGACCGCGCAAATGATTCCGAATTATTTCTCGTACAGTCCTTATTTGTAGCATGTGTTAAATTGGCTCAAGCAGGTTAAGAATAAGAATGATCCTAAGTATGTTGATCCTCAAAAATTGTGGAAGAAGTCACTTGTAGCAGGACGAAGGCAACTGGGATTGTGAAAAATGTGCACCTCTGTCGGTAGTAAGACCTAAGTGACCAAAAATATTGATTAGCCGGCTCTCACATTAAGGCAATAATCAATAAGCAACTGGCAAGAGGAAACACGCAATATTATTGCTCGCAATTATTTTACTTTGAATTAAATTAGAGGTACATTTTATACCTTCCACTGCACACAAGTCATGCAAAATGTTAGTTTTGTGAGTTAGTACGTACAGAACACATGGGTTTAATATTGGTTTTCTATATATGGGATGTACCAAAACTACTCGACCGATATAGCCCATTTTCAATACCAACGACGCACGTGACGACCGACGGTAAAAAAGTCACCTCACAAAATTTCTTGCTTTGACTATTTTTAAGGATAATGCGGATTATAGAGTAATATTTTGTATTCCTATTATTTGGAAAACTGCCAAAATGAAGTTTTATGTCAACGGAAAATTTAATAAATTTAAAAAAAAAAACGTTAAAAAATTAATACACATCTAGTTCTTCCGAAACTTTTATTTGTGAACAGAGTGCCGGCACAAGATTTTCAGCTTTTTCATCTGGGAACACTACTGATAAAATGGGCAAAAGCAAAACGTTGACAGATAGATGCCTATTCAAATTTATTGGTGTTTAGCTGGAAACGGCTCGAAGAAGAAGTACCTCGTTCTCGTTTAGAATAATTGTTTACATATACTTTTGGGTACATTTTCCATTCTTTGAGAGAATTGCGCTCAAATTTTCGAATTTGACAGATAGTGCAGTGTTGTTAGGTCTCTCTCTTCATTTTTCCCACGAAACGTGGGCATTTTTCCCTTTTTTCCCTTTTCACCGAACTCAAATTCCCACGAAATTCCCACTATGCATTAAAATGAAAAAAAAAAAAAAAAAAAAAAAAAAATAAAAATAAGAATTTATAAATTTTAACTCATTTTTATTATATTGTAAGAAAATCACAATGGCCGCGTTGCATTGACCGCTATAGTCATCTAGCGGTATGCCAAACTCCATATAAAAAACTGTCATTTCAGCATTTGCGGTAGAGATGTAGCACATGTTGTGAAATATCCTTTTCTGGGAAATGTTTCAATCTAGCGCAAATTTAACTAAAGCCAGTATTAGACGATGTGTTGAATCAGCATACGTATGCTGAAAATTGTGTTCCAATCACAGCATATCGTGCATACTGGATGACAGAAATTTATTTTTTACACAATATGCTGTGATTGGAACACAAATTTCAGCATAAGTATGCTGATTCAACATATCGTCTAAGGCTGCTGTTATAGCTATCAGGAAAATGCATCCGTAAAAAAATTGTTTCACTTTTTTGGAGCACTTAAACTCAATCGTTGAACTCAATCTTGGTCTTAAAATGTTGCTTTTGAATTATAAAACTAATTCGTCAAAAAAAATTAAGCAATTGATCTTTACATTTTCTAAAAAAGGAATTTCTTTATTTTTCCGTACGAAAAACTTTTTCTGTTCAACTTCTCAACCAGTTTCACGAAGTATTCCACTGAATTCCTATGATATGCTATGGCTAAATGTGTCAGTTTTGTTCTGTTTCGTGTTTTTACGGATGGATTTTTCTGATGGCTATAACTGAAGCCTAATACTAGCTTAAATAAATAAATAAATAGTTCATGCAACATATCCGTATAGACAGAGACACCCTATAGGTCTAGCTTCTCTAGTTTGTGTGAGTTTTTATTTTTGGGGCTAATGGAAGGGACCTACCATTTTATGCCGACTCCGAACGGCTGAATTGAGAAGCTTTTTCAGTACAGTTATATTCTCGTATGTTTGTCAGTGGGATCTCTTAGCCGCTGAGCCAATGCGCCCACAAAATTAACTGGTAAATTGGAGCAAAAATTACGAACTGCCAAAACAAATCTATCAAGTCTAAATTAATTTAATAAAAAATAAGGAAAAGTGGAAGTGTAGAAGTTACACAAAATACATTTTTGCTGCTCATGAAGATAAAGTAATAAAAATTTAAACTGGTTCCATTCCAATGTCACTTTGCCGCTGGCGCTAGAGCTCTAGTTACATACGCTGTCGCTGCGTCGCGCCGTCAGATTGTTTGTGTACTCGAATTTTTTTGTTAAGAGGCTATTTACATGAGCTCTTTTTATTTCTGCTGATAATTGTTGTGAATTTTTGAATTAGATTTGGTGAAATTTCACAAAAATTTGGATTTACATTTTTTTGTCAGAGTCCTGAAATTCCCACGATTGTGGTGCTTTTTCCATTTATCCCACGGAAGGCTTTTCGGACATCGAAATTCCCACAAAAAGGGATAAATCTCACGATATAACAACACTGAGATAGAGCCTTGCTCGGAAAAGTACGCGAATAGACCTATTGACGAAGCATTTTTCCATGCACAAAGCTACAACAGGTAAACTTCTATCCTATGTATAATTACGAAAATGCGTAAACGATGTTTAAAATAAATGATTAGGTGGTGATATTGATTTCGTCCTTAGCATTGTCAATTGTCATTCAAATGCTACATAAACAAAAAAAGTACAATTTATTGTATAGAGTCTAGAAAGTGTCAAATGTAGTTGTTGTAATTTCGTGCTAAAGATTCTACATTAATTTCCTTTGTTGAGGTAGATGTTCAATAAAACATGCCTATTGCATTAAAATGAATATTTATTAAATTTCAAAAACAATACCTAGTGCTTGTCGGGTTTTTGATTCGACACAGTCCTTCCTAACGACTCCGTGGCGCAACGGTAGCGCGTCTGACTCCAGATCAGAAGGTTGCGTGTTCAAATCACGTCGGGGTCATTGAGATTCTTTTTTTTTTTTGTCTTATTCTTTTAGTTTCATTGACAGATTTTCACAAATTGCATGTTATTTAAAAAAAAAAACAGTTATTTAGCTAGAATCTTAAGACAATTGAGGTTATGGCACATACGGCTTTCTGTTTAGGAAATAATGATTTTTTAATCAATTTTTTTCGCAAAAATGTGCTCAGGTGATAAGAATGCTAGTGCGATTAGAGTCAAAAACAGTGCGATTTTAGTCCAAACAGAATCTCATAGCACTCTGGCGTTAGATCGCGGAGGATAAGTCAACTAGATGGGGGAAAATTGGGGGGCAAAAAAAAGCGATTCATCTATTTACATATAGGTGGCGGTACCAGACGTTGCAGTCCAAATCTATTTTCGTTTCTAATTTAAACCACTAAAGATCATTATTTTTCCTTTTTTTAAATTTTTCCTGTCACTCACTTGTGAAGGTATTTCCATAAATGTAATGAGAATGACTAACTTTCATTTCATAAGAGACGCTTTCTAATTCATACCTCGCAGATCTGTTTCTTTGAGTTAATTCTTCTGTTTGATTCATAAAACTTTATGGCGCGATGATCAAATTTTGCAGGGTTGCGTGCGCAAATCGCCTCGCGCAGTGGGGTCAATGTGTGTCGTGTGTTTTTGTCGTGCGATCGGCAGTCAGATATCAGTTTTTTTTTGTTTTACGGGTGTTTACTTCCATAACAAAACAACACCAACCACCCATGTCGATGACGATGATGATCGTTTTATTGTTGGGTCAGGTTATTGTGTGCCATCGATCAAAAACCAGTAATTATCAGTGAAAAGGACAACGTACTCCCGCACGTTCTGCGTCCAAAACGATCTGAAACCCTTTCTCCATCCCGCTTACTAATTTGTTGGATATTTGATACCTGATCCTGTGAGTCCATCCATCCTACACACATGCAGATCGATCCCGGTGAGTGCCAAACGATGAGGAACCAGATCTCCTGCACTGGCCTAGTACAACCCCTCTACGTTCTAAGTTGCTGCTTCACCGTCATCGTCGTCTTCTGCTTTTCTTCTGGTTCGTTGCGATCGTTAATAACAATAAAAAAAAATATTTCGGCGCAGAGCGCATTGAACTCTTGCAACTAAGCTGTGTGCGAATTCTCCCCGCGCGTTGCTGATTGTTTATGTTGCTCAGAATGTGTGTGCATGTGCAAGTTTTGCCGAAAAATTGTTTGCAGATCGGATGTTTTGGTATGAGTTTACGGGACAGGATGTGCTATGGAAGGGGGGCTTAGGGTTAGGAGGATGGAAGTTTGCAATATTATATAGAACCTTCTATCGTCAGCTATGTAGTAGTAGTACATAGGAGTTTCCTATGTATCTATGTGTGCGAGCTTGCATGGAATTTTGTACATGTATTTCGAAGTTCGACGATACTTAGATACGTTCGTTAGCCCGCCCTCTTTGTTTTTTTTTTTTTTTTTTTTTCGTTTCGTGGTTTTTGTTGGCGTCATAGCCACTTGAGTAGAGAGTGCACGATGGCGATAGGTATTCTACGTTGGCGTACGTTTGCAAATATATTGCAAACACACAACAGAATTCATCTCGACAAATGCCAATGACCCCCGAAAAGTTAAAAAAAAAAAATGTTCTCTATCTCTCTCAAGAGATACGTTGAGAAGTGGATGCAGTTGTTGTTTGTTGAGTTGGATTTTTGGTTCTAAAATGAATATGCAAGCTATTAAGGAGAATACTCTAGACGGAGAATTTTGCTTTTCACTTATATTGGATGGTGTGAATGATCGCTATTCTGAAGAAGATTATGTAGCTATATATGTACCTTCCTACGTACGAACCGGGACAATTTAGACGTATGATTACAAATTATTTTTAACAGAATTCACTATCCGTACTGTTGGTTGATGGAAAGATTTTATCAGATTCTATTTAGAAAAAATGAAATAGAAAAAAATAGCACCGCTCCTTGACAGTAATCCAATTCACGTAAGTTTGACGTGTCTTGTGTAGTTCCTAGTTTTCTACAATTTTTCTGCACCAATTTTTAGAAGTATCAGTAACTTCTGGGAGAAGATACATATCTGAAAATGCAACTGGTAAGCCCGATAAAACGATTTTCGGGTTGATTCTGAAATTTTACCAAAAGTATAGACGCTTGTAGAAAATGCAACAAATTAATAATTGTTATACATATTTACAAGATACAGCTTGTAATTCCTATTTAAATTTACTGAGGCGGGCTTGCTAGCGGAACATGAGTTCTAAAGACAATTGTTGTCGTCGTCCAGGGTTGTCAGGTTTTAAAAACCGGAGTCGCCAAAGATAAAATATAAATCGCCAAATTTCAAAATTTTCTACTCCAAATTCGAAAACCCTTAAAAATCAAATGAATTTGTATATCTAGTAATAATACGTAAAAAAAACTTTTACTTAAAAAACAAAACAAAAACATATATTTCACATATTTGACGTTTGACGAATGTTATTAATTTATTTTAGGGATGGAAAGAACTCGATTTTTAGTTTTGGTGGTGATTTCAATGGCTCAATTCAGCCAAAAATAATGAAAAAGATGTAAAGCTTGAAGTGAAAATTAGAATAAATAAAGGATTTCTTTTTGGGATGCGTTTTTTGAGATGCGTCGCCAAACCGATTTTCGTGTCGCCAAATGAAATTTCAAATCGCCTGTTTGGCGATCAATCGCCACATCTGACAAGCCTGGACTCGTTGACGGTGATTGATAACTTTTTTATTCCGCAGCAAGGTGCTAAAAGCAGCATTTACTAGCGTCAACGTATTACAAGGTCGATAAATAGTTGTGTAGTTTATTTCTATGAAATATGCCAAATCAAAAGGATTGGGCTCTGATCCTCGAACCGAATTGACCATTTCGTCACTACGACGTCGCGTCTCGTCAGAAGATATTAGGATATATATTCATTTGTAGCTGAAATTGAAAGCATCGACAGATCTTATAGGAAAGAGGTGTAGTAATATTTATGTATGTCTTTTGAGCTCTTAATTTTGTAGTAGGCTTGCAATTTTCATTTTACAATAAATTTCCCAAGTAAGACTGCTAAATTATTAAATAATTAAATGCTACAAAAACGAATGAAAGATCTCCTTATAGATCAAAAGAAGCCTAATTGATAAAAGGTGGTATGTTGTATATACCCCAAAATAAAGCCACTACCATAACCCAAAAGATTATGACTTATATGCGCCACCGGAATTGTAGCAAAGAACGAGGAATAAATCTACACAAAACAGGCTCAATAAACTTCAAAGACTAGCTTTTGTATCAAGTCCGAGCGCAATGAGATCAACTTCTACTGAAGCGTTTGGAATTATCCTTAACATTCCACCCCTCCCTATTCAGATACAGAAAGAAGTCATGATTGAAGACTATATGGTGCTCATATATCTGAAAATGATGACAACTTTAAGCCAGTTTTTCCAGAGTAAAGATGAGCTACTTGGAATTGCCACAACGGACAACTACTGTCTACATAAATTCAACTTTAGTCAAAACAGAATACTTATTGTTATTATTGAAGTATTGCATTAACAATTTTCCGTCGGCAATTATAAGTATGCTATGTTCGTACGTGTATTGAAATATGCGCAGAAAAATGTATCCTTTCATGGTGAGTATACTTAAAATATTATGTACCTTCATTTGTTTTTGAGATCTAGTCCGAAGGTACTGTAGTCTGTATTGCAGAAACTTGACTGTTTTATTTCTAAAGGACAGTAACTTCTGAAGAAACACTACAGTTGAGATTACATCAATTTTGAGCTTAATCCATCCATCATCAGGCTCCTTTTTAAGTGAGCGTTAAGAACTGAACCTTGCACTTCGCTTTGCCTTAAATATTCAAATTAAAATATCGAAAACCCAATATAATTGCCCAACTAATGCTTGTTCACATTCTACCAATGTATATAAATGTATTCAAAACTAGCTAAAACATCCGCTTCGCTTGGCATTTGAATTTGTGGTCGAATTTCTTCAACCTGGGAGGCAATTTCATTTTCGTGGATATCGCAATTCAGGAGGCGGCACTTCAAGCTATCAAAAAAACGTCGCTTTGAGACACCTGATTCTATATATGAAAATATAGAATAGAAATGATTTGTCGGTACTGGATATTGTATCACCCCCAGGGCGACGCCAGGGATAAGCGGATTATTAACAAAGAGGTCGCGGCCAATGTTTTATTTTATGTTTATGTTTTGTAACGGAATATACTTAGTTTTATGCTAGATTATAAGTTAGTTAGGATAAGTTTAGATGTCTCTATGAGGGGCCGGGATCACCATCATGAAAGAATGCTTCCGAGGCTTGACAGACAAAGTCGATGGCCTTGCTTTTTGTGATGACTTTCTTATTCTTTTTATACGCATTTGGCGTTTGAAAAATGTCGGCTTTTCTCGTCTTCTGGATTGAAGCTTCAACTCGGATCCTACCAAGTTACAGTACAAGAAGCAAAAGCGAGTCTTTTCCTTTTTAATATTGTTGAAATGAAAAAAAAAAATTAAATTTTTGTTTTATATTTGTATATTTTCACGTCATGTCACAATTCACAATTTACAATGAAATGTCAATTCCATATTGGCAGCACTTGTGTTAATAACATTTAGTGAACTGATTGTCAAAATTTCACTCTCTTTGAACTGGCAAACGATTTTTTGGCAATACATGACTTAAGTGGAAATGAACTGTCAATGGTGTCGTTCAATGACGAAAACAATAACAAATGACAAGTGGAAACTCTGCTTTAAGACTTCTCGTAGCATTTAGTTCCTTGCACTATAATTTTAACTCTTCAACAGTGTTCCGAGGTTCTTGCAGATAGATATTAATTGTGTACTTAAATTTGTTATAGCCATTAAAAATAGATATGTTGATATAATTTATTTTTAGTTTTAATTTATATTTTTTCGACTGTTTGAACGAAATGTTCTGCATTTCGTCAGATCCTAGAACTTGCTTTGAAGTATTCCAGTTCATAATTTTTTTTAGCGCTCTTTAACTCTATAATGTAATTTATTTATGTAATCAAGGCGCAGTAAATATAACTATTCCTGGGTTATGTTCGGTGAAACCGAAAGAACATCTTTTTTTTACATTGTAGTTATATGTGAGCATCGATCGTCTAGCTTTTCTGGCATAAATACAGGGTGCACACCAATCGTGCTACAAAAACAAAACGTAATTCCTTTTTTTTTTGTGAGTAGCTAATCGGCTTTTTTTTATTATTTGGCAGTTTTTAGATTTATTTTTTTAGATATTTAGATTTCGATTTAAAAAAATAAATGCTTGGGGGGATACCGAAAAAAAAATTTGGATAGTGCAGCGGTACGATGCTTTGCAGTCCTTCATTTCCGTCCAAAGGGAATTTAGGCGGGAGTTTGGCGGCACTTCCCTGAGTAGATGGACCATTATGAGGCTGGTTAACATGTTTGCCGAAACTGGAAGCATCGCACCGTACCATCGAGATCCCTATGTTCGGGTTCAACACACAATTCAGGCAAATCCAAGCGTTTCGACTCGAAACATATCGGCGTAAGTTGGAATTAGCAGTCGGTCATTACAACGAATAATTCATGATGACTTAAACCTGTTTCCGTACAAAGTCCAAAATTAAACCCCCTGGTTTAAAATGTTATTTGATGTGTAGGTGTGCTTGTGCGAGATTATATCCTCTAACAGCTTTGATGTCAGTAAAAACTTCAGTAGCAACTGTTATATAAAAAAGTATCAAATTGGCCGTCGGCGGTATGCCAAATGTATGCATGCACAAACAGTAGCATTGCGACAATGGGATAACTGAAAAATATCGCATATCATTTGAAACATCGAATTCCAGGATTTTAGTCTTACTCCCAAAATTGATTGGTATATTTAGAATGACTTTCAAAGATGCTTTTAATCTCATAAATCTTTCGCATAGCCAGAACAACCATTTCAATTAGTTTTGATTGAACTTCTTCTGTTTATATAAAGAACATCTACTTCATCTGCGTGTATCCAAAATATACACACACATTCTAGTAGCAAACCAACCTCTTCGTTCAAATTTGTGGTAATGCCCTGAAATCAATTTAGGCAGCGCGATGACATTCGAACCAAACTAATGGCGGCAATTAAAAGCCGTCATTGTGATTTACACGCACGCCAATTCATCGTAACATTCAATTAGGTTGCGTGTTCGCGAAATTAATTTCACTTAATGAGTCAGTTGGCCAAAAGCGCTAATTGCACCTTTACCAAACGCTTAACAACCGCCCGCATCCGCAAACTGCCTGAGGCTTTAGAAAGTGCCAAACATATTATTTTTGCCACATAGAAATGAAGGTACCAACCCTGATGATGATGTGTGGTTAGTTGGTAGCAACAACAAAATTTGCGTCAAATCGAAGGTGTCTGCAGCACCTGTTATCACAGTATCTAAGCAGATGGTTGAAAGAAAAACTTGCCCAAAATGCTGAACCATGATAATGGTACATTATTTACCAAGTAAATGTGGTAGCAGGAGTTAACACCTCTCTGATGAACTCGTGTTCTGACTTTTTGTGGTAACTAAGTGAGGACAGAAGCAAATCATGTGTTGTAGGACATATACCCCGCTTGCATAACAATGACGCTGCAGTTGCTTATAATGCACGAAATGCACAGTTCCGGTCTTCGGATCGTTGTGGTAAATGGCCAACATTATGTAAAACATTGTCGGAATCAGGTCCGTACGTAGTTCGACATACATCAATCCTGTTGACTCATTGTGGATGTCGTGTTTTTATTTCATTTTTCGTTTCACTGCTTTTTTGCCATGACACTTGAGTGCAAGTCAAGTGTCTCATATTGATATATACCCAGTAAGGAATATGACATCATCGACAGTGAGCATTTGCCAAACCGACATGACACCGAACCCGTATAATTAAATTTCCAAAAGGCATGCGTAAGGACAACGTATTTACATTATTTTTATTCGTTTGTGGATTCTTCATGTTTAAGTTTTTCTTGTTCCCATCTCCATTTTGCCGAAAGCATCAGTCCTTCACCTAATTATTATTTGTGAGAATACTTTTTTGAAGGTCTTCTGGGAACTTTAGATGGAGCCATTATTTCCATAAACAAAATCTTGCACGCAACGAATTTAGTGTAAACTGATCATGGCAGGATTATTGTCAAAGTGTTTGTAAAGGATTTTGAGTTTTGATGCCGAAAACATATTGTGGTGAAAAATGTCAACAGTGTCGGTAAAAATATTTATGTAAAAAAGGTGTGATTTGTGTTGAACATGAAACCGATCGGCTTAACCGAAACATTCGTTTTGCAGCCGACCTCAAAAGACGTTGTCTAACTTTTTAGAGAGAAGAGCAATTAGAAATATGTATGTACATCTGTGCCCTGAGCATTTTAATTTTAATGACGCAGATCTTACGATGTTGGATATGTCTCATGACAATCCAGAATTCAGTGCGACTTCAGGAAGATGACTGGTTTTCCTGGTATGGAGGGATTGATCACCCATTTAAGTTTGTGGTATAGTCGACGCATTTTCATAGAAAAGACGGTGAGAAGTCTGTCTATTGAACAGCAATCAAATTGTCTTTTTTCCAACTCAAAATGTTATCAATGTTTTGCTTGCATAAATGCTGGACGAAAGTATGGATATTTGGGAAACGGAAAAGCAGCTCTGTATGTACATCCTGACCTTATGCCCAGCCAAGCTGTTCACAATCATTGTGTGAGTTTTTATTACCTATTTGGGATGAATGAAAGGGACCTACAATATTATGTCGAACCCAAACGGCTGAGTGTGATTGTTTGTCAGACTTTCGTGAGAGGTGGCGGATTGGAAAAATCGTTATAAGATGTAAATTCTGTGATTCCGGGGATCGAGCATGAGTCCAGCACAATAATCACTGACCCACTGCGTTTTTGTTCTGGACAGTCTTATTTTTCGCAGCCGTGGTTGGCATACTTTTTTTTGGAATCATGATTCACTGCGAACTAGTGTAGATCCGACGAAAAATAACCCTATGAAACCGCTGCTACTTCAGTCTCACAAAACAATTGGATTCAAAACTCCTAACTCGAAGAACGAAAAGTATGCTTTACAAAACCTTTATCCTGCCAGGTTTGCTGTATGACGCCGAGTGCTGGGCGATAAGCAGGAAGGGAGAGCTGATACTGGGTTCCTTCAAAAGAAAAATTCTTCGTCGGATTTTTGGTCCTACAGTGACGGCAAAAACATTCCGGATTTTTTCTTGATATATGTAATATTTTTCTTAACATCAAGGAGAGATCCATTAACTTAATACAATTAATAATTTGAAGAATTCCATTAGAAACCTTTATATTTAGTTACCTTTAAAATATAATACCTTTACAATATACGTAATATTAGGAAAATATTATAGAAAAAATCCGGAATGTTTTTGCCGTCACTGTATGTCCGAGGAGAGCGAAGAAGTGTACCTTCCCGAGATCGCAGAAGATGGAGGGCTGCAGCAGTGATAGAGGCAGAGACTTTTCACTGGTCGAGAGCCGGTTAAGTAAAGTAAGTTTTGTACTGGTTTGCATTCACGGCATTTTCTTGTAAATACAGTTTATTTGAATTTAGTTTAAGTACTTAACTACCTATACTTGAAATTGAAAACACTTCGTTAAGAAACAAGTGACTATTTAGGTATGTATACAATTTTAGGAATTTTTCCAATTTTTTTTTTATATTGCTAATTAAATGTGCAGGTAACTATAGGTAATAAAAAAAAGTTTCATTAAAATCAGATAATAAAAACCGGAGATATAAAGTCAACTGTTTAACAGATACCAAAAGTTGTATTCTTCGGGAAGATTTTTTAAGTCTTGTTCCTGTGTTGATGACCAAAGTTCTGAAAACCTGACAAAAACCAAACCGCAGTGATGTGAAGAACTACATCTTGATATGAAGAATTTTGTTGGCCAAGGCTATGACGGGGCCGCAAATATGGCAGGTCACTTTAGTGGAGTATAGTTAACGCTCGTATCTTTATGCGGATAGAAAAGGGGATAAATGACCGAAATTTGGATATCGCAATTTAAAAAAGAGGATATATATGGGATACGTTTTTAGCTTGTTTTCGCACTGAAATTGATGAAATTCAATAATAATATCAATACAAAAATTAATGTAAATTGTGTTTAATAAAGTATTATTATCTTTAAATTACATATGTGTTTAATAAACAACCAATGCGTCATCATCGCCGTCGTCGTCATTCGCATCTGAATCGTTTTCGATAGCAATAATTTCTCCACTTTTGGTTTTCTTCTTATACATATGTGTCTTCTGCAGCGATTGAACGAAGCAATTCAGGCTTCGTTTTCAGAAATTTGTAGAATTCAATGCATGATTTCAGTTGATTTGCTATCGAGTTTTTTCATTAGTCCAAGACTTGGTCATCGCAGAAAAGACTCATTCCACCAATACTGCTGTTCCCGGCAAGCACAAAATGTATTCATTCCACCAACATAGCGATTTCGTTGTGCTCACTATTTTCGGCTTGCAGATGTTTGAATATTTCCACCAGGGCTACATGAAATTTTACCCCAAACTGAAAAATGAGGCCCCAAAATATGAATTGTCACCCCAATTCGCAGAATTTTACGCAATTTTTTTTTGTTGTTGCCTTTCATGTACATTTTTGGGGTGATTTTTCATTTTCAGTTTGGGCCCATTTTTCATTGGGGCAAATTTCATGTAGAGGAAGAGGAAAAGAGGAGTTTATAGGATAAAAAAGGGATTTTCGGAATTTTCAGGGGATAGTTTCTTTGAATTCGAAAAAAGGGATAATCCCCTAAAAAAGAGGATAGATACGAGCGTTAAGTATAGTGCAAGATTAGGCAACAGTATCCAAACGCTAGGTAACAGTGTATGTATGTACACTGTGAAGGCATCGCTTAAACCTGTATCTGTCTAATGCCATGTCAACTCATGCAATTCGCAATTGCCTTGGTGTAGTTAGCTAATTTCTTCCACAACCATTCAAATGCAAATACAACTTTCGAAAATTTCATTAAAAAACACGCACCAGAGAGCCGAAAAACTCGACTTCTACGCCTTTGTGAAACAAGATTCATTGAAAGGTATGACTTATTTCCTTTATAGAGCCCTTCAAATGCATCTCAATAAGTCTTGAAGAAATAACGAGCAGGACGTGGGCGATGTCTTTGAAAGCATCAACACTCTTGGCAGCGGTCAAAAAAAGTAATTTCTTAGTAAGCCTCATTGTATGTGAAAAACTATTCAGTTTAACGCTTCCCTTATCCGTTTTCCTACAGAACATTCTTAGATTTCGTTTCTTCAATCGATAGCATAAAATAAGTTCACAATTTTCTTAAGAACATCAGAGAAAATGACGAAGATTTTTTTAAATAGGCTTTTCAATCCGCATCCCAATTCCAACTTGCCGAGGACTTATTTGAATTTGAATTAAGATAAGAGTTCCAAGAACTTCATTGAAACAAACAACGTGTTCCAATCCAGAAACCTCTTCTACTGAAGCCTATTTTAGATTCATTAATACAAATTCTTACGGACAGATTCATGGTCAACGAAGACTTTCTACCATGCATCGTTTCACGCTCTTCTTCCAGGTTTTGCTGCAGTTGAGCGAGTGAATGAAATGGAAAAGCTAACATGTTACTTTACTTTGATAATGCAATTTCGTTGTCAGCTGTGAAAGCTGAGTAGGTCATTCTTTGGTTCGAAAAAATATTGTCGAGTGATCCTTTTATATCGAAGTTTTGAAATTACTTGATATGTGACAAGACTTGCTTTAGAGGTATAAACTTCTTGCTAACGGTTTTGGTTACGCTTCCAGTGACCACAGCTAGTATTGAAAGAACCTTTTCAACTATGAAAAGGATTAAAACAGTGTTCCGAAGCGTTATGGAGAATGCAGGATTAAGCTCACTTGCTATGATATCTGTTCATTCGGATATTAATGTGGATCCAGATAAGGTGATTGATCTCATGTCAAAAAAAAAAATAATCAAGACGTCTTCTGCTTTGAAAAAATGTGTGGAAAAAAATAATTTAAGTACATTATATTCGTTTAAGTATATACGATTTAAAAATTAATAAAAATCAATTAATTGGAATATTATATAGTTTTTTGTTTAAAGAATTCCTCGTAAGATTTGGAAGCAAGCCATGTTCTACATGCATGTGGAGTATCAGTGATAAAGGTGGAGAATTTTAAGTATCTCGGGGTCTTATTCCCGAGTGAAGGAAGTAGCAATGCTGAGTTTTACTGTATAGGAACAGGAAGTACCTACGAGTTACGAGTACATTATGTTTGTTGGATCTTGGAAGTGTAATGAGATTTTAGGACGGCGCTATTTAACAGTGGGTTTACCGCAGTAATTAATGCTGAAGTGACTGAAAACTCAATGATTGTAATCATTCATAAATACTGGTTTGGTTTGTATCCTTGTCATGCCAACGAAGATGCTGTACTGTGTGGATGCTGAGATCAGTTTTGCCTTGATATCGATCGAGACCGATATGTTTGAAAGCAGTAAGAAAAAGTATGTTTCCGGTATATTGGTATTATGGCAGCTCTCAAAATAGACCTCAAAATGCTAAATAAATGAAAGTTTAAACGGCTGAATGCAGGCGTTTAACTTAAACTCCGCTGTGAATTCGAAAAATTGTTGGAACCAAAACGAGAGTTTAAACTGAGCATAAATGTTCTCCAGTTCACTCCATCAGCGCAAAAATAGCCTTCTAAAGCAAATTTCTGTGTCATGTACATACATTTCACGCTATACCCAGTCGCACCAACTAATATCTACATCACGTGTTAATTTCACTTTTATTGCCACACAATCTCCTATTATACCGTCAGGCTGTTACGTTGTTAACCAGATTTTACCACTGCCACAGTTTTTATGTCCAGGCTCTCGCCGTGCCGTGCAAGTTGCCATTCAAGGCTGCGCAAGCAAACAAGGTCAAGTGTGCAGATGTAATGCCTTTCGCGCCACAAACACAGCCCATTGCATCGTCACCGTATTAGAGCTAGACGATAACGATGTCGACCACGACGATTACGACAACGTCCTCCACAGAGAGAGAGATTGAACATCAACTTGTTGGCTCCTATGCGCTATCCCAATCCCATGCGGTATGGTAGGTGGGCGCTTTGGCCTTCCTCGTGGGGATTCCCTATTCCGTCGACGACGCTACTCTGCTGTGCTCTTTGTGCCTCTGCTACTAAGCTCGATGAATGCATTGCACCCACCCATCCCGCCTCGTTATGGATGAAAAGTGCTGCCTGATATGGTGGCAGCAAAAACGGCCACGTCTGTGCGACTTGATGCACCAGCATGCGCCCACATGGTAAACGGCACTCTTCTATGTGTTATTCCTTTTACAATTGTTTTGTAAATCTAGCACAGGATTACGTCTGCATTGCGCTTTGTGAATGGAGCCGGCTCTGGAGACGGAAAGCAGTCGGTGGGGTGTATGTGCACAGGGATCCTCCGTGCTTAGAGAGATAGTTGCACTTGCAGCAGTGGGTTATGCACATGCACATGGTAGGCGCTATTCACCTCCTTCCCTGATGCTAGTTTTTGTCTTGCCGCTTGGCGTTTGGCCGTGTGGCGGCGCGCGGTTGTACATTTCTATGCAATGCACGCCAGCAGCCGGTTAGGTTGTTGTTTTGTTTCCGTTCGTGTGCAGTGTTTTCTGCTGGTTTTCCGGACATTTTTTGTGGCGCTCCTCGGTGTTTCAGTTAAGTGTGCGGTTCACCGAGAGTGTCGGAAGTGTATTTTAGTTGGAAAACATTTATCTCATAGTTGCAAAGTTTGCGTGTGCAGTGGCACCCTTTTAATTGCTGCTTTGTGCCTCCGGTGTGCGGTGGAAGTGGTTGTTTGGATTTTCGGTTCAAATGCCGCCGGAACTTGACGTGGAAGCATCCATATGGTAGTCAGTTACATTTTGTTAGTGAACGGCTTTGATTTGAAAGCGCGGAATGTCATCCACTTAATGATCTTGAGATTTTAGGACTCCATCAATGTGGTGATTTTTTCTGTTTCCGTTTTTATTGCCAGCAGATGAGTTTATGTGTAGGTAACTCATTTTGCTGCGGATGCTTCCTGAAACAAACAGAAGAAACTGGTCTCGTAGCAAATTGCAACTACGATGGTGGCCTTGCTGGAAACTGGTTTCGAGGGTCACTCCTGACGATAAGGTTTTATGAGTTTAAGTGCTTACATTTTCGGGCCTTGGGCTTAGTTATAGATTTAATTAATTACGAATACACTGTGCCGGGACAAAGAATGGCTGAGGATCTGTGGATAGTTTTGTTTTAAGGGTTTGGTTCTGCAGAATAAGGTGTGTCTTATACCTAATTTTGTGTTACCCAAAAGTACCCGGAACCCCGCCATTTGCTTTGCTATTGGTTGGTGAATTTGAATACCTTTGATATCCTTTACATCGAACCTTCTGATGGCTGTTTTGTAGACGTAAACAATTATTTCCTAGTGTTTAGGGTGTAGGCACTAAATTTTACATCTACGTTACTGCGTCGATGCGAGCTCTATAAACATAGTCTACACAGCTATTGCTATATACTTGCTCAGTTTAGTATTCGCAGTAGTAGCCTGCTCGTAAAACTTGTACTCAAAAGCCAAGTAGTGCAATCTTTATTGTTAAGTGCCAGTTCGAAGTGCAGAAGTTGAGAAATTAAATGCAGACTTTTACATAATCCTTTCCTCTAATCTATGAGATTTTACTCAAGGTTAGGAGTAGGTATTCAAAGTAAAATCCAAAACCACATGAACCAGGTGGCTTGGATTTGGGATAAAGGCTAAGATGGGGTCTTTTGATAGGTGTTACTGTTAAATTGTTGTAAGTTCTATATTATCTGTACTCTATTGATAAGTGCGCTGATTTTCCTAGAGATCTTCCCGCATAATAGCAAGGATTCGACAGTGGAAAACAGACGTTGTGTAATATCTAATTGCATCATTTATCATCATCACTATGAGGCGAGTACCTACGGGTGCCTTAACCAATATGCTGGTCAAGTTGAGTTCCTCTGCTCGTTTGCCAGTAGTCCGTTCTGTCAAAACATTTTTGCATGGCTTAGAGCTCTATTTCATCAATTTTACTTAGGTACTGTAGATGCCGCTTACACTCTTACAGTCCGCGGTGGACCTTACATCAGAGGACCTGTTCTTTTGCTGCAATGTTAATTAGGAGTGGACTCAAATCGACTCCTCCTCCACACTACAATGACACAAACTGGACCGAAATCTACTGAAGAATCTTTCTCTTACAAGTCCATGCTTCTGTACAGTGTACAATACAACAAAACCGGGATGTTATTAGGATCTTGTATCGTTGGTTGCATGAGAGAGGGCTTAACATCTTAGGTGACTTCCTATCTCCAAGACACAGCGATTAAAAATACTGCTTTTTCATTTAATTTTTTGCACCGATGATATTTTGCGGGGTTATTATGTAGAGCCCATTAGGTCTTAGCCAGACAAGTCTTAGGTAGTTCGAAGTTAAATTTACCCCTTGTAACGTTTTGCCCGAGGCAACGATGTTCAGATTTGAAACTCCACTCTCTGTGGCAGTAAATTCTATTTAATTTTCTCCTCGTTGACAGCTAGACCCATCTCGTTTGTTCCCTCTTCAATACTTGCGAACGCGCCACTGATAGTTCTTCTGATATGATACATATATCAGGATATAGTTATGCAAGGAGTTGAAAGGTCTTTTCAAAAACTACCTCTGATGTTGACTTGTGAGTTTCGTACAATTGCTTCAAGAATGATGTTAAATGAGTTACATGATAGCTCACCGTCGATCGTCACCACTTTATCTTAAGCCTATTTAAATAGCAAAGGGTTCACAGGGATTCTTTCTGACTTTGATGAAGCTCCGATATTTCTCCATCGTCGTCCTGGACAGATTTACGAGTTTTTCATTGATGCCGAAATTTGACATGGCTTTTTGTAAGTCGTCTCTATATACAATATCGCTTGAAGTTGGTAAAGAGATGGTGTGTGCATCGATCTGGAATTCCTGCGATTTTTCTAAGATTTATTTCGCTCTAATTGGCACAGTTCAGAGAATCTCCTTTTCATTCATAGGACATACTGTCATTCACAATTAACTTTACCAATATTGTTCTTAAGTGTATCAATCGTTGCTGGATTAGATATAGTCTTCATCTGGATCTTTTCGAAAATGGTATTAGGATAATTAGGTAATTATTGATCCACGCACTGATTGGAAAACTAAAGGCTTTTTGGAGAAATCAACTAGTAAACGATGGTTTCAACGGCATGAGAAATGATGTTTGTTCGTCGAGGAATGGCTCCCAAAGTTTAAACTTGAGACAGTGGCAGGTTCGTTCTCCGGACTTAACAACTTTAGTTTTGTTAAAACCGAAATGTTTCTAAAAGTATTAATAAAATGTATTGTTTTATTAATAAGTCATTAATATTTAATAAAATATATAGTTACTCAAACTTGTATACATTTAAGTACGTAGGTAGGTACATATGTATTAAATTTAATTCTAAAATTTTCTTTTCTATATATCTAACAATTCACTATAGCAGTAAATTAAATGATTCTAAAATATATTTTTTGTTTAAACGTTGCCGTGTAGGTACAGTGAACAAAAATTCGAAAAGGGTGACTATCTAATATCTCCCTTGTCGAAAACTGCCTGAGGAGAGAATCTCAAATATTTTGCTTGCATTCTTCGTGAAAATTGATATCTATCTGACAATTGCTGTAGCTGTAGGTGTCTACCTAATGCTGAATGATCGAATATTATAAAATCAAAATTTTTTTTTTCAAATGGACGTTAGATACATCAATACGATCAGCATCTTTACATTGTATTTACTATACAGTTAAATAGCCCTCTGTAGATCGCAGTATCGTCTATGTCGCAGTAGGATCTATTCCGGGGATATACCTACAGTGGCAACCAAAAAAACACATCCATATACATACTCGTACATATACATACTCGTCTTTATTTCTGTCCATTCTACATCATACTATCGGTTTCCTAAAGCTTGATACGAATATATTCTTATAGGTAGGTATGTACCTACTTGTAAAAATACAAACGACCTCGAGAATTGTTGTTCTCCTCTTGATCATAATAGAAATCTTGCCAGACTCTGGGTCTATAGTCTGAACCACAAATGAAATCTAGAAATATACGCAGTTGAGTAACAATGTTTTTTTGTTTTACTTACATTATGTTACGGATATACCACTGTCAATTACGATTGCATTGTGTTTTTATAGTAAAACAAATGGGATAAGCATTACGAAAACTTGTAAATCTATGAAATGAAGTTATCACCAGTTCAGAGGTTAATTTTTTATTTTTTTTTTAATTTCTATAACAAAGTCAATAATGAATTATCTATCTTTCTAAAATATGGTAGAAAGTTAGGTATACTATTTAAATTTGAACAGTAGACTATAATCGAAATAAGCTACATACTAACTATATTTACAGGTAGATATAGAAAAAGTGTAGTAGATTTGGTATACTGCGCATTTCGAGAAAAAAAGTGTAGTAGATTTACTCCTGAAATACATAGGTGCGTGCTATGGTGGTAACACTGAATTTTTCTCAGTTTCATTCATTTACTTTGTAGATATTTGATAAAAATTATTATATTTATATTTATTTCCAATCTGATTTCAGACAAAGGAGAATGATGTCAAAGGAGAAAATACCGGTGATACAAACAATTTGCCACCTGTTTCTCTCATTGCAATCCTGGTTTTCCGACTTAGTGAAAAGGTACCAAGCAGTGGCATCTTATTTACAAAATGATTAAAGTCAGGGGCAGAGATGATAATTTACTTCATATGTAGTAGATCTACTTCATTTTTTAATTATTATTCATCTGCTACGTAGCAACTAATTTCTACTTCGTTTATTTATGGTTCAAAATATCATTTAAAATAGGCAATATTGATCAATTTGAGTTTAAATACATCAAAAACGACGAAAAAATCAACGAAATATAAATATCAGGAAAAAATGTGTCATGTAATGCGCACTAGAATATCATTTATGTGCTTCTGTCACACTACACATCCATCTATAGATCCCATTATCCCATTGAAGACCTAACTATATCATTTTGAGCATGTCGCCAAATTTCTGCTTCGTTTTTTGTAAATCTACTTCGTTTTTTCGGACAATTTGCTACTTTTTTTGGGTTCAGCATTATCACAGGGGTCGAGGCTGCTGTAATGAAACCAAATTGCAATCAGTATCAGAGACATTTTCTCAAGTTTGACGAATAGAGTCACATATTGTTAAAGGCGCGCAAAATAATAATATCGAAGAACTTAAAATAAAAATGAGAACCTTGCTTTGCAATAGCTCTCCGCACACATCTACGCAGGAACCAGGAAGGTGTCCTTCAGACGAGCAGAACTAGGTATAGTGCGCAACATCAATATAAAGAACAGGCATGAAGAAAAAAAATTATTATGTTGCTAAGTCAGATGATGTTCCTTTCATTTTTGATTTTGAAGAAAGTTTATTTTATTTAATGTTTTTGTGATGTTTGAGAAAAGTTTATACAGAAATGTCAGATTTTTGTGATATTTGAGAAAAGTTTATACAGAAATGTCAGATTTTACATGCAAATATTGAGAAGAGGATTTTTTTTTACTATACATACAGGCATTTCTCTAAAAAATGTACAGATGTATTCCACTGTAACAGTATATGATATGTAGCATGTTTGAAACTGAGAAACATTTTGTAATCCAAATAAAACATGGCGACCTCTTATATTTCGTTCAGGTGGTTTCAAGTGTGGAAAGAAAAATTGAAAACGTAAAATCTAAAAAATATATTAATGTCAAAAAGATGCATGTAAAGCATAAAGTTAAGTAGGTAAAAAATATGTATCTTATAAACGATTTCAAAATGTATATTTAACAGAAAATGTGAGATAAATACAAACAGAAAATTTACATTTCATTTGTGACTAAATTATTTTATACCTTTAAATATAAATTAGATGGTGGTTAGGTGGTTATCCAACGATTGCTTAAATTAAGATTAAGTAAATCCCTTCATCCTAATCCATCCGGTTCTCTATGACGCAAAGTTTTTCTTAAACTCTATTATTCCCTACGGAATATCACATGTCAAAAACTTGATCTGTCACTGTCACTGATCTTGTTGTTGAAAATACAAGGGAAAAATAATTTGCCTTTAATAATTTAACATTTGTAGATAGTTAAGCACGCGAACAGTTTTATTGTGTAGGTATATAGCTACAACACAGAAAATGCCGGATTGAGAATCAAATTTGCGAAAGTTTGAGTGCAACCGGTTAAAAATTAAATGGTGGCAAATTTGGTCATATAGGTACCTACATAACCTATACCTCCTCGTATGGAGAAATTGTTATAATCATTGTGTCATTCGAATTTTAGCGCTCATTTTATTTTTTTAAATCGAAATATTTTATTTAGAATATTGTCCAGCAAAAGTAGATACCTATGCGACATGAAACTGGGTGCGTTCAGCAGATGTCTAGCCTACTCAGTCTGACAGCAGCGCGCCGCCATTTTGCTCTCTTTTGGTTGGCCTCGTTTCCGGATGATCATGTTCATGTGTATCAGTATAAGCTTAGGAAGGGGTATACGACAAATCTATTCTTGAAATTTCTACCTAAGTAGGTACGTCTAGTCGACATTTCGATGTGTCAAAGTTTATTAGCAATTTTGAAATATTTTGTAGAATGGAAAGCAATATAATCAAATTGCGGCACTTAATTATTGTAATATTATGTCTCACGTTCTAGAAGTGAGGGGGAAAATTTATCTACGAAATATGTACATAGTAGAAATGTTCA
This sequence comes from Cheilosia scutellata, assembly GCA_955612985.1. Lineage (NCBI taxonomy): Eukaryota > Metazoa > Arthropoda > Insecta > Diptera > Syrphidae > Cheilosia > Cheilosia scutellata. Next base: position 6,337,000 of record OY015313.1, read on the forward strand.
TCTTGTATAAACATTAATGGAAACAAATCAATGTAATTCTTTGAGAAAATGTGTCAAGAAAATACCTACTTGTTTGATAGTGACAATGACAAATGTCAAATCTAGTTAAAGAACGCGTTTTGCAAATTTTAAGTTGCAACGAATCCAGTTTTACTTAATATTCTAGAAATTCGAGCTACCCGACTGATGTCATTGCTTTAAAATAAGCAAATGTTCTGTTTCCTTTCCTTTTGTATGTCTTGCAGATGACTCTGTCTCTGTTTGACTTTACCAAGGTTAGAAATATAAAATAAATTGTTTTCTTTGCAAGCACTATTAATCGACTTACCTTAATTATATTACGACAGCAATTTTAATGAACTTTTAAGTCTTTACTGTATTTCTTCAAATTTGTAGATATTTATGATTTTTTTAAACGTTTTTTAGACAGTTTTTCAGCACCAAAATTATTATTGTTTTCTCTAAAATAATGAAGAGATACTTAATAATTCTGTTATTTCTCTTTGAGCACTTGCACACAAACACAAAATACATATAAGAATGAATAAAAAAAAACAACAAAACTTTCAATTCTCCAATTTAAAAATATGTACGCATAATCCAAGGGCGCCTGCGAATTTCAATTTGACAACACACACCGAATTGAAATGCGCAGCATAAAGCAAAACAAAATGAAACCAACAAATGACCAAATTTTCGCTGTGCAACAATTTGCATAATGGAAACTTAAACAATACAAATAAAGTGTGCAAAATTTACATAACGTTTCGCTGCTTTCGAAATTTATATTTTTTTTTTTAACAAAAACAAGAGAAGTATATACTTTTCTTCACTCCGAAATTATGTAGGTCAGAAACCCCGATTTCGAAAAACAAGTCCTTTAGGACAGTTTTTTTTATTTTTATTTTTTCAATTGATCACATAAATTTTTAAAATTTTAAAACATTTTCGATTTTTAGTTTTAAAACAAGTTGTAACAAAATATTTGCAATATCACTATTTCACATCATAGACCAGGCAAGAGTCAAAAATTGTTACAAGTTTCTATTTGAAAATAATTCTGAACGGATGGCAACTGTGAACACGACCAATCCAAAAGCTTACTGCTGTTCATCTAAACGGATCCGCACTATCCGAAATAATATTTTCGGTCAAAGTTTTTGGAGTTTCTGACTACGTTGATGATGATGTGCCGTCTGCCGTGTGGTGTTGGAGGACCAGCAATGCACATTCTATGTGTATTGTGTGTGTTGTTGCAAGTTGCCTTCGTAATTTTTTCCAATTCCTTTGCCAGTGGTGATTCGTTTTTATTTTTTATTTTTTACATTTTTGTTTGTCAATGTTCTCGGCTACTTTAAATGTATATTTGCGCGCTGCTTATGGCATTACACACTCACATGGACCAGAAAAAAAAATGAGTGAACATAACTACACAGCAGAGCACAGTTTGTCCTCCTCTATCGACACACAAAAATCGGCCCAAAAACACAAAATAACCAAAAAATGCAACTCCATCACAGAAAATAATCCAAATTGGGAAAAAAAGGAACGACAAGAACAACAACACAACCGACCAGTACCCCCAAAAAAAAGGATCAACATTATACCCTATAAAAATGCAATGCCGTCCAAAAGATGCAGCTCTCACACAGGTATACTACACTAGCTACAGAGCGGGGCCACTACCGCTCACCACACTCACATCGGTGCGCGCCACCTCGCGGGTGTATACACTGTAGAAGGGGGGTTGTTGCCGATGCGCTGGTATGGGAAGATCCATTATAGGCATGTATTTTGACCGAAAACGACCGTCATCATCATCGTCAGACCACTACAAGTTTAGTGTAATAAATAAAAATTTTGTTCCAAAAAAGTAAAAAAAAAAAATAAAAATAAAAAATAATCACCGAACTGAAAGACGAAACAAACACACAAAAAGGAATCCGGCAAGGGCCGAAGCGGGAGGAGGTTAGAAGAGCGAAAGCCTATGGTTTCCCATACGTACGTTGATATCCAAAGCCCCTGAGTGTGTGCAAATAAACGAGAGAAAAAATGCACACACGAAAAAAGAATCGTATGAAACCGAAAAAAAAAACAATAAACAAAAAAATCGCCGAATAAATATAAAAATTCACTGGTAGTGCGTGCAAGTGTATGCGTGCACAGTGCAGTGCCCGAAATTCGCACTAAAATGCAGTGATTCCCTCCCGCCACTGCGCGGGGCATAGGAATACTTACAAATAAAATGTGTGAGCGGAAAATAAAAATTCGTATGCGCGCGAGAAAAAAATCCCAATGGAATCCCCAACACAACCCCCATTCCCTACGTAGCTATAGAAGAAAACAAAAGCAACAAAATCTCGCGAATTATATCCTGACTGGCCTAACACACGCATAACACGGATAACAATTTTTATATTACTCACCCAGGGGTTGGGGTTGGCTCCAAATGCAACAACACTTACTACCGGAGCACTAACACTCGAACTGGCGCTCACGCACACATCATTTAGCCCAGTCAATAATAATAAGCAACAACAACTGACAATTGGAAAAAAACGTCCAAAAAGTTTAACAAAAAAAAAAAAAAAGTTCAATTCGCTTTTTTAAACACATTGACATTGAATGCGCCCACAGGAAAAAAACAAAAATAAAAATAAAAAATTGGCAAATGCACATTTGGCCCCTCTTCTGCTGCATGCCTGTGGGTAGGTAGGTATAGTCCTCGTCCTGGCTCTTCCGTTGCGGTCGGTCGGTAGTGGTAGTTATTAAGCAGCCTATTGGGGCTGATTGGAAATCGGTGATACCACCCTGCGCACCCCCAATTGCACAATAGCACACACTTAACCCTTATTTTGCATTGGGGGTTCTGTATAAATGGAGGATGAGGGGTATACGATTCTTGTTTTTTTTTTTTCGTCAAAAAGAAAACAAATAGAACAAGTAACGAGAAGCCATCAAAACAAACTAAAGCTATACGCACACACTCGGATTGGGCTGTGTGTGACTCCATGGTTGGGGATTGCCAAAAAATATCCACGACACGATAATAATGATACGACACTATTACATACAACGCATAGTGACAGTGCAACATGTCAGTTAGTCGAACGCATGGACAGGCTGACAAACTGACAAGGGGGACTCTTTGGGATACCCTAAAGTAGATGAGATGTGTTGTAGAAGAAAGGAGTCTATTGGCCACAAAAAAAAAACCCACACACCACATAGTAGGTGCACACACTATGCCAGGGGCACACGTATGTACAGCATGCAGCGTCGAAACCAATTTGTACATGACTTTGGTTAATGTAATATTTAAACAAAAAAGAAAAACGCAACATGGGCTCCTGCAATATAAGTTCGACGACAGAGATGGGTAAATGGGGGGAGATACACAAAAAGAGCCGAAAAAAGTTTTCGTTGTCATTACGATGGCCCCCAACGAAAACGTTCACGTGATGGTGAAAATTTGTGCATACTCGTACATGTGCACACGAGCCGGGAGAAACTGAAATTTCGAGTGTGACAACCGAGATTCGAAGTAATGATAGATCGGTTGCATTAAGTCGGGAAGCGTATAGCGAAGTCGCCTTCATGGCGACTCTTGATCAAAGTAGGTGCGCAGCTCATATCATTCAAGTTGAGCTTTCAATGTTGTCTGAAATGAATAAAAAGAATTTCTGGTTCTGGAAAGCCTCATCGGGTAATATTCGGCCCAGTTTGTACTTTACGGGATATATAGCAACAATGACTTGGTGAAGCAGTTTAAATGCATGGCTAGGTCTCGTTGAGAATATGGACAACACGCCCTAGGCTGATGAGTCTAGTCTGAACTAAAGTACATATTTAAAACAAAACAATATTTCAAAGTAGGTATTCTATTCATGATTATAGAAACTCTCCACAGAGACCAAAAGGTTTTGAGTTACATATTTCATCCGCTAGGGGACAGTGGTTAGTGGTTAATGGTTAGTGTGCTGTACTACGGAGCGAGGAGTCTCAGGTTCAATCCCTGGAAAACTGCGCTATCTATCGCGAACTTCTCACGAACTGTCTGAAAAAGCTTTTCACTTTCATACGGATTGGAAATTAAACTAAACACAAGTTGCTTTATGCGGTCCAATCTTTTATTTAGCTATTAAGCTCAAAAAGCCTATCGAAAAAAATTGTGCTGGTCAATTTTACACAAATGTTCCTCTTCAGCATTATGACCTTTTCTTCGTATTGAAGGCAGTACGACATTAGGTACACTTCTGCGTCAAATAGGATTTTCATTATTCCCAAAAATATGGAGATAAGTTCTAAATCATTCACGACCCGAGTAAATATGCTTTTGAAAGCGGTCGCAAATCCTGCTAAAGAAGCAAATCCGCGCAGTATCTTGCTAAAGAAGCAAATCCCACAGAAATCACCTAAATATGGAGTCCCAAATGTTTTGGCCTTAGGAAGTGTTGCCAGGTCAAAATTGCATCAAACAGTTGAAAAAGAAACAGCTATTATTTTAAAAACAAAAATATTTTTTATTTAATAATAAAAACAAAAAATAAGTCGTACTTAATTTCACAGCACTAGTTTCGGAGAAAGTACGATAACTTAGGCGCCAACAATATTGATAACGGTTTACTTTAGAGGGACTAAATACAAGCATTTCGTTTAGACGGGAGGGGCAATTTTAAAAAAATAATACCTAAAATGAAAAATAAAATATTAAAAACAATGGCAACACTTAGAGTAGAGGAAAACCTCGCCTTAGGTGGCGCGCAAAAGTGGAAGGGGACCTCAATCAATTTGGAGTGCGCAACTGGAGGCGGTTAGCCAAAGATCGTGCTAACTGGGAGCGGCGTGGTGGTTGAGGCCCAGGTCCACCCCGGACTGTAGCGCCATCTAAGTAAGTAAGTAATGGCAACACTTTCAATAAAGGACTATAGCATTTTTGAAAGACAGGAATCTGTTTTAAATTTTCTTTATATAATGATATGCAGCAAAATGTTGTCTGTAATGTCAAAATTTAGGCCAGAAACTGTCGATGCTGATAAAGTTGTTGAACATTGGGTAAACTAATTTAATTTAAAGAAAGTTAGCATATACTCAATCTTGCATCAAACAGTCGGCTGGATTTGATTTTTTTTCAGTCAAAACCGAAAATATTCCTCAATTTCTAAATTCTAAAGATTAAACTTAAAATAAAAAATAAATTTATAAAACTAGGTATTGATTAAGGCCGTGTGTCAATTGGGCTAAATAGGTACTGTAACCCACTGCCAAATTCTATTCATAAAATTTAGACTGCGTTCAATTTTACTGAAGTTCAGATTACATTGTGAAACTGGACGTTGAACTTCAAATTTAAACTCAAGTTCAGGTTCAGCTTAACATTATTTTAAACTGTGAAACTGGGGGTAAGACTATTTTATTTTTGTCAGCAACTGGAGAATTTATTGCTGCGTTCCGTTAATTTTGTTTTTTCTTTTCCCTTTGTTTATAGTTATATTGTTGGTCCCTGGTTTAGTTAGCATTGATATACAGTACAATCCCGATAAATCGTAATACCAAGGGACCTAGAGTTTATTACGAATTATAGAGGTTATCGAAATAGCGAGATTACGAATTATTGAAGACTTAAAAAATAAAAATTCGATTTACCGGGATAATTATGTTTTAACAGTCAGTTTGTGAATACATGTGTGAACATGACTAACATTTCAACTGAAACAGCACCCAATTGTAGTAGTGGTCCAATTTTACACACATTCTCAAGTGTGAGAGTTTTCTATCTCGCTCTCGCTTGCTTTTCCAAGAACCAAATTCTAATTCTTTCTTTCCAATTAAACATAAACAAACATGTACCTATCAAACGTAATTCAGTGTATTGAAGAGAGGGAAGGAGAAGTTTTTTTTTTCGAATAAACGGGGTTGTCAACACAGACTTACGAATTATAAGACAAACGCAAAGTCATACGGAAATTATTGCAAATTACCGAGGGGACCGAAATGCACTGGTTTTTTTACGAATAACAGGGATTTTTTCAAGGGACCAGCAGTTTATTTCGAATAACGGGGTACGAATTATCGAGATTATACTGTATTACTTCTTTTTTTATACCCTCCACAGGAAGGTATATTCACTTCGTCATTACATTTGTGGGCGTAGCGCAGTGGTTAGTGTGCTGGACTACTGTGCGAGGGATCCCAGGTTCGATCCCCGGAAAAACACAAATTACATCTTAAGGTTTTTTCTACTGCGCCACCTCTCGCGAACGTCTGACAAACATCCGAGAGTGTCCTGAAAAAGCTCTCAATTCAGCCGTTCGGACTCGGCATTAAATTGTAGGTCTCTTCCATTCGTTCCAAAAATAGAAACTTATTGCGTTAATAAAAACAATCAGTATCCTTTTGACTTAAATTAAACAGCGGGAACTTTATTGAGTCGAGTAGTTGTGTACACTTGAAACGATATAAACGTCCATAAGAAAAAAAGAAGAAGTGTAGGAATTGCCAGATCTACAAAACAAATTACATTTCATTAATACATTACGTTCCACAACAAAACTCACACAAAACGAATGGTTGCGAGGAGCTAGGCCTTGGGCCAGGCCGATGATAAAACTTACTTGTTTGAGGTTCTTGTTGATTTGATTATATAAAATAATTCAGCAGGAATTTCAACATTTCAAACTTTAAAAACCCGTTGATTTAGAAATGGTCTTGCATGGCTTGTCAGAGTGATCCCATCTCTGCCATTCGTATGTACCTACTTACATAATAGTACTACCCTTAGTGGTATTATTTTTTGTTCTCACTGTACCAATTCCGTCTACTACGAGTATACGCACACTGCATCGTAAGAGAGTAAGATTTAAAGCCGGCGACTTATCACTAAACTTTCGCAGGAGTTTTATTTCCTTTAACTCATGGAATTCTTCTCATTTCAAGACTAGACCAAAACGAGGCCGGGTTAGCATTTAGAGGCAGCCTTTCCAACTAGCAAACCTGGTCTTTCCCTCTTCACATAGCTACCAAAACTCGATGAACTGTTTATCCAGTATTCATTACATTCCTCTCCGCTATAGCGGTGGTAAAACGGAGACGGAGGAGCTCTTGACCGTCGCCGACTCGGAGATATACAAGTATGGGTTTCCGCCGCTGATGAAAGGTCTATAAAATGGTGTTTATTTTTATTTTATTTATTTATTAAAATATCAATATACAGATATAAATTGTTACTAATATAAGAGGGAAGACCAACTAGCAGCAATGGCTTTAGGTTGATTTACAACATGTAGGGCTACTCGAAATAATGTTTCCCGCAAGGTTCGAAACGACCTTAGTATCCACCTATATTATACATTAGTAGACCTCTTCAGGAAAAATTCACTGATTGGAATGCTAGTTGGGGGAGTAATATTGGCGGAGTAATATTGGCGGCTTATAACGTTGAGTGGAATATCCCTTCCATATGAATATTCTCGGTTAATTTCAGTCTTGTTTGCGTTTGACTTAACTTTGAAATTTAATTAAAATAACACATAATAGAAGATGTATGTTTTTCACACACATACACATTCCAGGAAAAAATAAAAAAAAATTAACCATAGAACATCCTCTATTGGGTCGAAACTGTATCTCCCGACCCGAAGCCACCTCCTAACATGCTCCTATTCGCCAGTGGTATTTTTTTCCTGAACCAGTTCAGCTATTTAACTCGTGATTTTTAGATCATGCATATAGCCCCCTTCAGGTCTCGGAACTCTCCCATATTATAGTCATTGCCATTGGTATATGTAATATGGAAAGAGCCTCGATTTTTATACCAGGAAGAATTAAAAACGCATGTATAAATAAATTTAACAAAAATAAAATAAAAATCAAAATATGTAGTCCTGAAAAGTAAAAAAAAAAAAAAGAAATAATAAAAAAAACTGCATTTTTAAATAAGTAGCACTCTTCACTCCAATGTGCGTACACGTTGAAAACATTAAATTGGAGGGATGTTCTTTTTTCATGGCACTGCCAAATGTAAACCATACCCCCGATCTATTAATTTTTTTTATTTTAATAATATTTTGTTTTTTACTTTTTTTTTTGCTGCGGAAATAATTTCAGTGTACATTTTTATTTTTTTGATGTTTTTTTTTTTTGTTTTCTTTTATTGTGTGTGCAATTTTTTGTGTATATATTTTTTTTTAGTTTCTTTTTGTTTTAACATCGATGGCCGCGCGCTTTGCAGTTGGGGGTTGGAGTAGATGGAGGTAATTTTAATGCAAGTGCATACGCATTAGTAGGAAAAAGCCTACGTCCGTTGAAGGGCTGCACTCGAAAAAAATAGTGTGGATTGAATAAATTTGATGAGAGCTTTTGACGATGACGATTTTCTTAATGCAGTAATGGTGCAGTGGTTAAGGTGAGATACAATTAAGCGGCGCAAGTTCAAGCCACGGTACAGAAATACTCAGCTGACGACCTTATAGATCAACATGTAATGTCTCAGTTTCTCCACCCCGATCGCAGCAATTTTTGGTTGCCTAATTCTCTGGTTAACTGAGCTTTCAAAACAGCCTCACCAACTTGATGATGAAACGGCAAAGTGACCTAAATAATTCGACATCTTAAAAAAAATTCCGAAAACCGATAAATCTGTATTGATAAAACGACCACCCTTAGGAAGATCGATCCTAGGCCACCTCACCTCTTCACGACCGTCGGTTTTTGTGACAATGGAAGGACGTTTCCCTATGTAGATCAGTGGAAAAAACCATACGATGTAGGTTAGGTCCGGAGGTTTAAACCTGAAAACGAGCCCTCCACCAAACAAAACCACCACAAAGTTGGCTTTGTTGGCCACAATTGAAGAAGTGGATTAGCAAGCAGTCGACATTTTGATGAGTATAAGAATATGGTGAGGTCTAAAACGAGATTAATTCACGATGGCGGAGCCAGACTTGCTGAGCTTTGAGACTGTTGGAGCTTTGAGAGAGCGATTGGTATTTCTTTTATATACTTACCCATCTATTATATGTCCTTGCATATCGCAGTTGTCTTTTGTTTTTCCTGCGAACAAAAGACACGATGTTTGAAGTTAAGATCTCTTTCCAACTATGGGTGCTATACTGCTATACCTTAAGATTTAAATAAGATTTTTGTGTAGGTACACGTTTATGGAACCTGTCATATAACAAAACTCTTACCTTTAATAGATTTCCTTTCAACAGATACTTCGGTCTGAATTCGTGATGAATTAAAGGCTAGAAATCCAGGGAACTGTGATATTATTTCTTTCTTTTTATAGTCAGTAGAAGTGTAATATTGGACCAGACTTCTGGAGTATTTCCTACGATGCGATAAATCAAATGTTAACAAAAATCTGTAGAATTATTAAAAGTAGATCAAAATTACGAATGGCGACAGGGATACTCTCTGGGCACTGCCTTAGGAAGCACGCTAGAAGCTTAGGTTTAATTAATACCTACATGTCGCAGAGGATATTACTCATCTTCTCTGGTGAATGTCAAGCTATGGAATAGAAGGAAACTTCTTCGACAATTTGGAGGATGTTGGCCTCTCAAACCAAATTGAAACCATTTTTAGGTTCTGTATAGGGAAATTAACTGTTTGGGCGAATTGTTTTAGGTTTTTGACCCAGGGATGGTGATTGGCTCAATATAGAGCCTAGTCTTCTGTGATGAACTCACTCCCTACTCAAGCTAAATATTATTCGCGAAAAGTTTCAGTCTTGAGGTTATAATCAGATCTGAATCTGTCAGTTCCGTGCCCTTCAACCCTTTCTTTGCGTATACACTCAGCTACAGCCTAAGTGGTTCGATGGAGCTGCTTCAAACTTTGTGCCTGCGATTTGTGGGATCACAGCTCACATCCAAAGCGAAATCGGAATTATTTAATTAATAAAGGTAGGTACGTACCTACTTTCAGCGATGCCAAACCTTGTAAAATCATAGCACTTTTTTTTAAATTAAAATTTCGTTTCAGTATTTTGTAAGTCAAAAACGTCAAAACTTACTTACTTAAATAGGCGGCTCTACAGTACGAGGTGAGTCGAGGCACAAACTAACAAACCTTTCCAGTTAGCCTGGAGCTAACTGCCTCTAGTTGCGCACTCCAAGTCGGTTGAGGTCGCCTTCTACTTGCGCGCGCCAATTAAGGCGAGGTCTTCCTTTACTGCGTTTTCTCACCGGATTAGGCTCGAAGACTATACGAGCCGGATCATTTGTTTCCAATTGCTCTACATGTCCTATAGCCATCTTAGTCGACTGACTCGCAGTTTTTTGACCAGGTAGATGTCGCTGTACAGCTTGTATAGTTCGTCGTTGAATCTTCTTCTCCAAGTCACGTGAACGCAAATGGAACCGACAATTTTACGAAGAATCTTTCACTCCAAGCTTCCGAGACGAGCTATCTTCATCCGCTTTATATAGAGTCCGAGCTTCAGCACCGTAAAGCAGCACTGGGATGAGCAGAGTCTTATACGGTACGGAATCTCCTTAGTTGCTCGGGATAGGGCTGTAGTACTAAATATTGCCTTCTCAGCCCAAAGAAACAGCGATTGGCAATAGTTATTCTTTGTTTAATTTCTTCTGAGATGTTACTGTCAGTATTTATAGCAGAACTGAGGTAGACAACGTCAAAACAGTGTAGATATATACTAAAGTCGTTTGGTCTAGCCCCTAAACCTGAAATCACATTTCTACCTGTGAATCACGTTTTTGAGTTAGCTTCGCTGAGTATACTTTCCATATAATATCAAAAAGAAGCAAGTTATATGGCAATTCAGTCGTGAGCTTTTTTCCACATTTCTGAACCGATGCAAATTTTTACCGTGTACCGGAGCAGTCCTCGTAGTCGGTACGATACTGCGTTCAGGAATTAAATTTGCACTGTGCTCCACGGTGCTGATGAGTGGGTGGTTATGGGACGCATCACTTTGGCTGCGTACATTTGCGCCGTAGTGTGAGATGTATACCCGTAGAAAAACTAAAAAACGAAGAACATGTCAACACGTGGAAAGGGAAGGCAAAAAAAAGAAAGCAAAATCACCCCAACCCCTTGGATGACCAACGAAAAATTCGCGTATAGTGGTCGTTTGGATTTTTATTTTCGTGCGTGTATAGTAGGTACCGCACCAATCTATCTAGTGCTCCTTGTTTTGCATCCACTTGTGCACACATACACGCGTGCATTACCCGAATGCGACAGTGGGCCACATGCCCAATCATCGATGAATGCATTAGAGAAGGATATAAAAATGTTGGATGAGGATTTTTTTATTTTTTCGAGTTTTTTTTGCATGTAAAACTTTTTTCTTGTTTTGTTTTAATTTTTTTTTTGTTTATCACCGCGCACTGAAGAGAGGTCCTTTGGTAGGATTTATTTTTTTATTTTTTTGCAATTCTGCCGATAATGTGATATTCGAATTTCATATTAGCAGCCGCTGGAAGGCAATCCTACGCAGCCAAGCACTGCTGCTATCGCCCACTCCTCTATGTGGCGGCGCGGCGGCCAGTGTGTATGATGCACTTTTGTGGGCTGCAATTGTGCTGGAGTGTGATGCGTGAATGGGGATATGTGTGTGAGTTTGGCTATCCCATTCTCCTATGCGAAATGCAAAGTTTCCTGTGATAGTCCTTTCGCAATGACGGCAATGATCATGTTGATGGGTTTGGCCGAGTTTTGAGTTTAAGTGGAGTGAAAGGCAGAGTAGTGAATGTGGACGTGGAAGGGTAGCAACCTTTTTAGCTGACTTCGGGTTTGTTTTGCTTATTGAGAGGCATATCTGAGCGAGAATGGTTTGAGCTTATATCTCCGGGATTGGTGGCGATAGGGTTTGCTTTTTTGTTCCGAGCTTCTTTTTGGTTGTTTTTCCTACAGGGGAGAGAAATTAAATTATTTTGTTGTCAGTTATGGTGGGACCCATAGAGCCCACTTATGCTGCCATCCCTATTTTGCTGAGTTATTTTGCGGATTTATCAAATCCAATGAAGCACAACAAGATGCAAATGTTAATTAGAGGATAAAGTGAAAATGTATGTTCGCCCCAGCCGGCCGGCAGTCGATGGAGAGAGTTGCAAATTTGGATGTCTGCATCTCCGCAGCGTTCGGTGAAATGTGGTTGCCAAAGAAGAAATTCAATTTGAAAATGTGGTTCTGAAGGTTCCGTTTTTTGTTTTTCTTATGTTCACTCGTTGAAGAAAAAGAGGTCAACATCTTGTCATCATTATTGTGGTTCTGAAGCAATTGCAACCAAAAACAAAAAAATAACTGGTGAAAGTTGTGGCCTTAGATTCGTGCACGAAATGTTTGGTAACCTATAGGTAGGTACCTACTTCTGTCGGTGCTGTAGGTAAGGCGGCCTCTTTTTATGATGAAGATTCAGGTGCAATTGGAATACCGACGGTAGGTAGGTATGATGGTGTTTTTTTTTAGACATATTTTTACTAAGCTTTTCTTTATTTGAAGGTATGTCTTGAGCTTGGCTAAATGACAAATAACTTAAAGGACAAAACTAGGCATGGCAGCTAAGAATTCAAAAAAAAAAAAAAAAAATTTAATAAAAAGAGGATAAATTTCAACGTTATTTTATTTAATTATTGAATTTATAATTATATTGAATTGAATTGAATTAATAATTAACAAAAAATATATATATATAAATATATATCTATGTATAAGGAAAACAAAAATGAATGCAAATGGCTATGTTTTTTTTTTAGTTTGATCTTCAAATGGATAGATACAATTTCGAAACCTGCTGTCAACTTTTCAAGTTCTTTTGAATTTATATTCAGTTATTTGAAGCGCAATAGAACGCTTCCGAATTATTAAAACTTATATTTGAAATGCATAATGTACATAATTCGTTTGTATAAAAAAAATGCACTGTTTAATGTCGGAGATCACTCTTGATTCCGTGAGTGTTTGTGGATTTTTGTTTATTGATACAAACGATATTTGTGGTATCTGCAAAATGGCGCTTCATGCAATTCTGCTCATGAAACTATAGACTTCAATGACAATATTTTATCGTGAAACAGAGCCGTAAAGTGGTCACCAGTTACTGTGGAATTGGAACCACTTGATTGCTTCTTGTTGGGCTATTTAAAGCCTTTGTTGGATGCTGATAAACAGCGAATTATTCTGGCCTTGGAAACCAATTCTAGCACAGTATGTGCCGACATTTTCATTAACTAAATAAATAAAATAAATAGTTGGCGCAACAGGCGTGTAAAAACCCTAGACCTTCTTCGCACAAGCACTCATATGTGTGAGTTTTTATTTTTGGTACTCCATTTTTTAATATGAAGGTACCTCCAATTTTATGCAGAGTCCGAATCCGAACGCTTTTTCAGGGCAGTTATATACTCTCGGATGTTTGTACTCCTCGCACAGTAGTGCAACACACTTTTGACTTTATTACACTAACCACTGCGTCCAGATTTTCATTAATTATTTCTTGTAAAATAGAGCTTTAGCTGTTAAAAAACAAAAGTTTGTTACCATATTCATCATGAGTTTATGTAATTTTAAAGCTGCTAGATCAGTGTTCCCATCTTCAATTCGTCTGTCGGTATTTTTATGAAACTTAGTTTGATGAGGAAGGAAAATGGTCTTAAAACTGTTGGACTGCGGATTCGAGTGCGGCTGCGCTATTTTTGTCTACATTCAGTTTTTATTTGATTTGCACTTTTAATTTTTTTGTAAATATTTTTTTGATCAGTATGGTTTATATTTTAGAACTAGCCCATCGGCCATCACATTACCATCGGGAAATACACTTCAGTATACCAATCAAAGATGATTGCTTTGCTGCATGCCTTCCACTCAGAGAAAAATCGCAGGCTAAAATTCAGTATGATACTATGATCAGGCTTGTTTTTATTTTTTTTTATTCTTATGACATACATAATTCTTGATGTAATAACATAATTCTAAAAACAATTTTTTTTTCGTCATTTAGGAACAAAAAACTTGATTTGAGATTGCATATTCTGCATATTAGTGTAGGTATTTAAATCTAAATGTAATATTATGTTCCTAAATTAAGTCCGCCAAAATCTTGAGATAGTTTCTTGTTCTTAAAATAAGCCGAAACAATCTTAAAATTTTACATTTAAACACAAATTATTCATGATTGGAACAATCCGCAAGAATATTAGGTAAGGTACTAGCGTAACGACTAGAATTATTGGCACCCCCAATTTTTGACCCAACTATTGGCACCCCATCATTCAACAGTGATTTTCTCAATATCCCTTTGTTCGAATAAGTCAATTTTTATTTTTATTTTGGATTTGCACATCTTTCTCATATTACTGAGTCTTTAGTTTGGAAACATTCCTTTCCGTTTCTGTTTTATAAGTGAAAGTAAAATCACGTGCGACAAAAAAAAAAAAAAACTTCAAAATTTTCAATGTTTTGGTTAAGGACCTATAATTTTGTAAGCTTTTTTTCACTACTTTCTTTTATATTTTTTAATGCAAACATTCTTTGTTTACTATAAGAATGCATTAAATAAGTCGTTTGTAATTATATTTTGTTAAAAATGTTATTGTTTAATTAATAAAAGGGGTGCAAATAATTGGGTTAAAAAAACTGGGGTTCAATTATTGGCAGGGGGGTGCCAATAATTACATCCTATGTAGCTACAATTATTGGCACTGCCCAGTGCTGCCAGTGTTTTGTCATAAGAATTCCCACGCAAGTGCCAAAAAAATCCCTTTTTTCCCCTCGCCTGGCTCAAAAAAGTACCTCAGATTTTCCCACACATATTTTACAAAGGAAAAAAAAAAAAAAAATACGAAACAAACAAAACTGCCTCAATAACTATGGGGAAAAACCTTAGTGTATTCCACTATGCCTATTTCAACACCCTTCAAAGGCTTAGGGCCAGCTTCAAAGGTTCCGGAAAAAGTTTCGGATAATATTATGTGACACAGAACGCTATCCGACAGGTAAAGGAGTATCAGTGTGGCAATAAAATCCCTGTGATACTAGTTTCTAAGATTCTTGTCTGTCAATTATTTATTTACAACTCGTTTGTCATAGTGTTTATGTATTATGAATATTTATTAGGATTCATGAACAAATTGTTCCAACTACTTTTCGCATAGAGACTGATGTAAAAATTAGTTTTCTAAAAATTCTAATAAATCCATGTTGTGGCTGCAATTTATACGCTCGTCAACGAAAAAATTATCTGAAACTATATTTTTTCCAACCACTTATAATAAATATTTGCCTAAAGGCTTTAACAGGCACTTGAACCGGCTGATGGGCTATCCTAGACTTTATCTGTTAGATATCACTATCCGATCTGGCAGATAAGTTCCTGATAGGCTAATCGAGACTTTATCAGCTAGTCTTGAAACTGACCTTAGCCTCGGGAACAGAACCAAATTTATGGTGGGTTGCTGGCCATGAATTCTTCGAAGGAAACGAAAAGCAGACGATTTGGCCAGAATATGCTCCAAAACCCCTTTCGCGGGACCGGAATCTTTCTGATATACCCCCAAATTGGTTAAAAACTTATCCATAAAATGTTGGGAACATACAAAATGTATCTCATAATGCGAGAATATCCTAGGTTTAACAATGCCCACAGCAGACATGATATCAGAAACCTTGTATAGGATTCCTTATAGGACATCATGGGTTACAATACTACCTAAGCTAAATAAATCTTAATATATGTACCTATGCGACTTTGGAAGGAAGATCTTCTCCAGGGACCAACTGGACCCGAAAGAGATAAAAAATCATCTGCAGCAGTATCATAAACTTTACAAAAAAAGTGGAGAACCTCCTAGCCTAAACCCTCTTTCTAATCGGCTTTTATCGGCTAGGATAAAAGGCTAGGATAGGGTAGTCAGTCTTCATTATAGTTATTGATAAAAAAGGGGTGGGATTCTGTAAAATACGAAACGAAAACCACTTACGTTTTCACTAAACAGTGAACATTGATCTATCATATCTGTGGTAATAATAATAAAAATAATAGACAGAGACGTTTTCATTTTATGTTATTTGCCCCAGGACTTCATTCTTTTTGTGTCAATACAAGCGCTTGTTCATGGACGCAGTCAGGTGTATAAAATAAATTGTATTCCTGAAGTTGAACACGAAAATTAAAGTAAAGTTTCAAAGAACAAAAATTCCCTTTTGTTTGTTCTGGAAAACGGAAAGTTTCCCTTTTTCCCTTTTAGCTCATTTCGAGTACAAATATTCCCTCAAAAAGGGAAATTTCCCACAATCTGGCAGCACTGGCACTGCCAATAGTTGTACTTTTGTGAATGCCAATAGTTGTATCATGCAACCGTTATTCATTGATTTTTGTGGTAAATGCGTTTTTCTGCACCAATTTCCGGTTTGTTCAGAGCAAAAAGATCTAACATCTTATATGATATCCATAGGTACATATTGCTTAACGGTAAATTAAGGTTGCCCTTTTTGAAAAATACATACCACTTTACTTTTACTTTCTTCTTAAATTCTACAATGATAATTGTAGTCAATAATTGTAGTTTTTGGGGTGCCAATAATTATGTCAGGGTGTCAATAATTGTGGTTTTTTGTAAGCTTTTACTAAATTGGCATTTTAAATATATTTTCAATAACTAAACCGCTATTTATAAAACTTAATCAACGAGGAATTTAATAATTTATACTTCTGTATACAACAGATTCAAATAACTCTATAAACAAAAATGTTATAGTTGATCAAAGTTGAAATTTCCTTAGGGGTGCCAATAATTGTAGTCGTTACGCTATCTACTATCTATCTACCCTTTGCTCATTTGATTTTGCGAGCCGTCGCGTCGTGGCTGGACTGGATCTTACATTCTTCATTATTTCGTCGTTTTTAAAAGCATAAGTGATTTAAAAGTGATTCTAGAGCAATTGTATTTATATTTGATAAATGAGTGAAAATCAAAATATAAATAAGAAATTAACTATAATTTTATTTTCCTTAGTGATAACCAAATTCGTGAAGTCCCAACTCCCAAGAAGAAGATGATGACCAACAACTGAGTTCGACTGCCATTTTTGAAAAAAAAAAACTTTGTTCGAGAGCACTTTACTTGGGGAATAATTAATATAAGAATTTGTGCATAGAAAGTAAATAGTTTATAAGTAAAATAAATTTCACATAAAAGACTGAAAGTACAGATATGAAAAAAATTAAATCCTGATATTCTTACAGTGATCTAAGGTTTAGTAGATCTTCAATACTTAACACAAATTTGTTTCAGTCATAATTTAAGAACCACATTCTTAAAATAATCCCGCAATAGTATTGAAACAAGTAGTAAGCTTACTAAAAACAATCTCAAAAGTAGATTTTTTGGTCTTGCTTAAGGAATTTCCTTCTCATTTTAAGGTGGCTGCATTCTCATTCACGGCGTTTTCGACCTTAATTTAAGTTGACAATGGTCCAAAAGATAGCCTTTGTATTCTTAAAATGAGAACGAACATTCTAAAAAAACATCGCGAAACAGTATTGAAATACGATTTTTCAACTAATTAAAAATGGGCTGAAAATAAGATTTTTGTACTTGGGATAAGATTTTCCGAATTTACCATACTTTCGTCAACGAAGAGGCTTAAAATAGCACTAATATTCTTGATATTAGCTCGTTTTTTCTCAGTGTTGGACTACTTGCTTGAGAATCAGAAATATCCTTATATCACTGGATCAGGCGGTGATCAGATGCATGGGAATGGGACACACAAACATAACAACATCATTGGCATTGGAATGTGTATTCAAGCTCAATAAGTGTTCATCTATAGATTGAAAGCAACGAAAAGGCGGACTCCTTTGCAAAACAAGGGTCAACTAAAAAGTTGCTGCGACCAGAACCATTCTCTTCAATTGGTAGAGGAATGCTAGAACAGTTGATTCATAAATGGATCACGGCAAAGCACCTGAGAAGGTAGTCAACCGTAGAACAATGAACGATTTACCCCACTCAAAGAAGGGTTCTAAGCATGAGTCGAGGAACATTGAAATGGGTCGTGGCATGACATGGTAATTTCGGATATAATTTAGGGAAGATGGGCCTTAGAGAGGATGATACTTTTAAATGATGCCTATAGAGGAATCTGAAACAGCGGCACATATACTGTGTCAATGTGCAGCTTTGGCTAGCAGAAGAATGAGAACTTAAGACAACATTGAGTCGACCCCCATTGGATAAAACAGATCTCACATAAAAAGATGCTAGCGTTAACACTAGGAATCGAACCCAGGGAAAAACTCTGAAGAAGTCTAGAGAGTCTCTCGGGGTAAGATTTATAGTGGTAGAGAAATGAAAAGAGACCCGACAAACCCGACAATGGTGGTCTGATTCGAATATCTCTCGAAATCTGTATATACATTATATTATGTTTTACATATTGTGTACCAGTTAGAAACTGCGTGACTTATATTATTCACCTCCTTTATTCTATTCATACTATTCAAAGCTTATTTATCCAACTAGCCTAATTAAATTAATTTGGCCTTACTAATAACTATTTTTAGCCTTCAACTTGAATGTTTGATATGAAATTTTGTGAGGTCGTAGAATTTAGCTTGGACACTTACCTAAAATGTTTATTAGTACCGCCTATTAGTTATAGGAACTGAACTTAAAGCTGAGAGTGTGGTCTGTTTTTATATCGGAAGGTACATATGTTCTTCTTTAGCTTAGCGGCTGGTTATTGGAACTCCTTCTGAAGGATATTTTCTTACGGATATGGATATGATAGGATATGATCAGTATATTTATCAAACCCACATGATTCGAAGACAATTCCGGACTCTGCCTACATTTATTTAACGAATGCAAAATATACAAGTATTATTGGTACAAAACCGTACAGACGCCCTACTTTTTAAGGTTTGAAAAGGTTTTTTAACTGACGTCCATTATGGACACGATGAATCGCCCAAACTAATAAAGTCTCCAACAAATCCGCCAAGACTCATTAAAAAATTGTGTCAGCACTTATTCACGGGGGGCTATGTTGAGGGTTAATAATTCCATCGTGAGCCATATTTGCTTTATGATCCGCAAAGCAATTAAATCACCCCATATACGAGTGCATATTTCATGGTAAATGCCCAATTACAGCCTACTTCCGGCACAAGCTCTAATGCAGATAAATTAGGTTCCGGCAATAGATACAGCAACCTCTACGCATTCGCCTCGACTCCAACTCCAACCACCCCATTCAATCAGCAAGCGCTGTGCCATTTCCCACACCTCCCAATTATATGCCATCAACCAGCCTGCGGCGGGTGCTATGGCTATGGCTATGGCACCTTCAATGGCCAACAAACCGCTAACATCTTTTGCTCCTGGGCCATATCGCTAATTTATTGCATTCTTTAACGCGGCTTATGAAGTGCGTAATGCGAAATCAGAAATTAAATTCGCATCAGTTGCGGCAATGAATGGCCACCACAAACGCGGCACGGCTGCCAGCAACGGCTCGCGTGTCTTATGATGTCGTACCGATGTCGATGTCGAATGTGCGAATGGCCGGGGACGTTGATGTCGATTACGACGGCCGTAAAATTAAAATAATTTCTGTTCCTTCCCGTTCCCGGTCTTCTGTTTTTTTTTTTAACATTTTTTTCATTTGCTGCCGCTCTTACGAGCTTAGGTTCACATTTCTTCTTAAAATGGTAGGAGTATCTGTATCTTTTCTCTGGATTTTCGTCCGCATTTGCGTTTTTCTCATTACGCGTCACCTTTTCCTCTTCAACAATGATGAGGAACGCCACCAGATCAGAGACAGGAACAGAACAGGCACAAGCAGCACAGGCACACACAAGACATCGCATCGACAACCCAACTGGCAATTTGCGGGTTTACTCATCACGCTTGTTTGCTGGCAAGTGTTACATCTGCTCGGCGTGCTTAGGTTGGGCATATAGGGAGCCGAGGGAGTGCGAATAAAAAAAAAGTCCAAAGGGGACCCTTTACCCCCAGCGCACCCAAATGTGTGCTGTAGCTGTAGGTGATGGACGGGTGAAGGCGAAAAGGCGGTCTTGAGAATGGAATGAGCAAACAAAACGCACAGCGTTGCGTCGTAGCGATGTTTATAGCCAGGCGTTGTTATCGCCATCGTCATCATTGTTGGTGTTTGCGGTGTTCAGCAATGTTGCGTAACATCTCGATTGCCTTGGTTTTGATTGTCCAATGTCCATCCGTTCGTCGTTCGGTTGGTCGAATTAATTGTTTTATTCGCCCGCTCTTCGCCTTTGCGGAGAACAGATGATTTGTAGTGGCGGCGACAACGTGCGTTTGATGCATACCTAAGTAGGGATGATAACATAATTTCAGGTGCGCACACACTGTGGTTCTTTTTTTTTTTTTGTCTTTTAAATAATAGCCCCGCGCGACCGTGTCGAAGGGGGATATCCGAAAGTGAGTCTTCTTTGAGGACATCTCTAAATTTCCTCTTCAGTCCTTCTAAAAAGTACGCAAAACAAAGACGTGCACAAAAATATTACACGATGAAGTGGCAGTAGCCGAACCGCTTATGGGGTAAACATTCGTGAGCGCATCATCATCTTAGTATCATTGTTATGGGATCGTCTTCTTTCCCTTTACCTCTGCCCAGGTGGCAGATTTTTGCTTTGGGAGCCCCTTTTGTGTTGCCTTTTTAGAAAGTCTCTCACATTGTTACATAGCTGCGTAGGTATTACGGCGAGGTATGGGAAAGAAGGTATAACATTCGCTTGAATGCAGTTGTTGTCTGTTGGCTTTCATCCTAAAGAGTATTGGAGTAACGGTAAATGCTGTTTATTTTCCTTCCTTCGTCATGGTCTCATAGATTGGCTTTCGTATCAATTTCTCCTGAGATTTTGTTATTTTTTTGTCCGAAAAAAAGTATCTGTATCCGACAGAGGGCCCGAATGCGTTATTGAGATGAGATTCGTGTAAAAGACATTATGCACGGTCTTGTGGTTTTGTTTACGATCGGACATAGTTGTCGTTTTTGGCCATTTGAGTTTTTGGGTGCGAAGCGAAACTGTTCGTATAATGCAATACTACATTGAAAGGGCGTGGCAAGGTGGGCCTCTGCCTTTGGGAGAATCAACCGAGTTTATAGTTTGCAATTTGGTTAACTTGAGTTTGTTAGGCAGCAACAATTAGGACTACATGATGTGATTTATAAAAGACCCAATAATGGGTCAGATTGGCATTACAAAGTATTCGCAGCACACATTTTCTATAGGTAGGTTTATGTAGGAGCAATGCTTACGCATTTCAAAATATTGTGAAGATTTTGACGACTAGGTGCTCTACTTTCAGCCACCTTAAACATACGACTTGGCAGAAGCTTCAAACAAATAACTCAATTGTTTTGTAAAGTACAGGATTAGCTACTGGTACAATTTTTACTTTAATCCTAAAATAACTTAAAAAAAAAACATTTTGTTTAAAGTAGGTATAGGCAAAGGCGTATGACCTTTGCTAACTTAGTTTTTTTTTTAGAAATGACTAGATTAATTCTGGAGTGGAACCTGTTAAAAACTATGAATTTTTCACCCATACTGTAGCATTTAGGAATTTTTACAAGTCACAAACTTGTCAGAAAGTTCTACCAAGTCCTAAAAACACGTGTCTTTCAAGGAATTTTATTTTTGGTATGGCAAGCTGCTGTCACTGCTCAGCGTGTAGGTATGTTGATTCCTTGGGTAATAGTTGATCCATTCTTCTCTGCTTGAAAATAAGTAAAGGTGCTAGTACACAGTATGTTGCACGCCACATATATATGTGGATCTGACGTCACGAGAGAGAGCACAAAGAGAGATTGTACACGGCATGTAGCTATTGGCTCCACACGCTGACGTCAAAATTACGTCAGAGCCACGTGGCGTGCTATACTGTGTACTAGCACTTTAACGAATAGCCTTTCAAAATTTGTGCGGCGAATTGTGTATAGTCTGTACATGCATTATTATCCGAAATAGGTACTTGTAGCAATAGAGCGTGCCCAGTCTGACTTGTTTTCCAGCTGTCAGTTTGGGTTTTCACCGAACGAATTAGATCGCGAATATAATCGGTTGTAGAATGCATGGGGTACCTATACTCAATATTGAGCGAGTAGAATTTATGCCACTTCTCCGAGCGATGCGATGGTGTGGTCACGTTATATGCGTTTCCCCGTATGCTTATGGAGCTTCTTGTTCCTTAGGATCGTGATGGATCGTAATGAATTTCATATCATAGGTACTAACAATTTTGACAGCATGAGTTTAAATTTACTTTTTGGCGATCTACGCTTTGTCGAAGTGCTTATATAAAAGTTTTTGGTTTGAGCCATAGCCTTAGAAAATCGCGTATATGCACTATTATTCAGTAGGATCTTCGTTTCAACTTATTTGACAGCGTTTTTTTTTTTGTGTTTTTTAAATACAAAGCCGTCTAAAATGCTTTCCCAATTGCCGCGACGGTATCTAAATTGTTGAATGCTTTGCTGCCGTTAAATAAGTAATTAGGAAGAACAATTAATTTTGCTGTCACTTGTCAAAATCATACTTATTTTTCTAAACTGACTGTTTGACTGTGTGGAATTGCTCACAGAGGGTTTAGATGGTTTCAGAAATCAGTACAATATCAAATATCAATGGACTATCTTGTGCTTAATGATCGAAAATAAGTTCTTAACGGCTATAAGCTCACATGAAACAACTTATTGTTCGAAGCTAGGCCGATAGGTCCAATATGCAGATATTACACTCACTCCTTTTTTTAGAGGTTACAATTAGCATTGCTAATGAAGTTTTTCATTTCTATATTGTAACAGCATGCGGTCTTATTTTTTAACATCACAAACCATAATGTTTAACCGAAACAGACGTATAGGAGTTTATAAGCTTTTTGCGTTACTTTGTCATATTTTGAAAAATATTCCAATAGGATCTTCAGATTCGGATCGGTTCCACAATTGATCAAATTCTAACATGATTTAAAATTTTGAGAGTCCACATTATTTCGAGACATCCGAGAGAAGATTTTTCAACTTGCCGTCGGCAAACAATAAATATTGTTCGTGGCGTTAAAGCAAACATATACAAAAAAGGTAACAGAATTTGAACTTACTTATGACTTACTTCGGTACTTATAGTCCTGGGCCTCAACCAGTATGCCTCTTAACCCTAGATTCATAAACATTGGTCTCGCAGACCCTCTCAGTTGATTAATCCATCATAGAATGCTGTGTGAAAGACGAAGGAATACAAACACAAACACACGTCCAGAACCGTCCGGAAGCAATACGAAGCGTTCGATTGGCACTCAACTGACAGTTCTTCTCCTTTTGTCACCCACGTACATAATAAACAAAAGCCATGGACAAAGCGAGCCCTGGTTGGGTTATATGGTCGGGAAATACCAACTTTGAGGCGATGCCTAAAAAGGAATATTGATGCCATTTTAGGTAATACTTTGCCATATATTCCAGTAAACTCTGAAAATCAACACAGAAAAAATGGGGTTTATACGATGACACAAGAGGCGTAAGTCCAGATTTTTCCGCACCTCCTGTAATGCCCAAAACACACGTGCAGAATTCACTGTGCAGCAAGATTAGAATACACATACATATGTTCTTATGTGGCGATACAAATGTAAATTCTGCACCCACCGCAGCACTGCAACATGTCTCTATTTCTAAATCCACTCCATAGCAACACAGTGAATTAAATTAAATAGACTTGGCAGCATCGAATTTTTAAATTCAGCTACTGATGCGTACGAGGAAAAAATAGACGGGAATTATTTGTCGCATTGACAGCAACCGCTGCCGCTGCAAATTGAATTCTGTTTCATCTGCAGTACTGCTTGCAGTGAAGCATTCAGAAAGGTTCCATGTATACGGGGAGCATCGCGGAAATTGGTGCATAGATTGCGCCGAGTGAAACAATTTCTTTGTTTTTTCTTCTATTTATTTAAAATAAATATTCCTTAAAGTAATCTATGTGCTTTTTTTTTTTGCAAAAATCTTTAGAGAGTAAATAAAATAACTTTGAAGGTAAGGGATCTCACAGACGTAAGTTTATGAACGATGTAACAATGAATATAGTTTATGAATCTAGGGTTAAGTTTGCAAGATCTTTGGCGAACTGTCTCTAGTTGCGAACTCCAAGTTGGTTGAGGTCTCCTTTCACGTAAGACAAGATCTTCCTCTCGGTGCTGTGTTGTTCCTTTGGGTTGGAGCAGTTGAAGACTCTTTTGGTCGGAGCGCTAGTGATGCTCAATCGCTCTAAATGTCTTAGCGAACGTAAATAGGACCGAGCATATGGTATAGACAGATTAAAACCTTCAACGCCATAAAACCGGACTAACTTGATCAGCTCTTATATAGAATCTCCTTATTCGGGATGGGGGGCATGGGGCTTACTACTCAATTGCCTTCACAGCTTAAAGAATTCACAAAAGATATTTTTCATTTAATTTCTTCTGAAATGTTATTATCAAAGAATTTATCACAGTCGAGGTAGGCAAAGTCCCTTAACAACTACAAAGCTACAACTATCGATTCCGATATCGAAGCCGATGAAATAACTGCTGAAGATGATATCGCTATCGAATTTAGACATCGTTAACTACACCGACAGTGAGACAAACATAGAAGCACTCAAAATTGAATCACCAATAATAAGATCAAAATTGGGCATGCAATGTCAGAAATCTTTAAATGAGATCTGTGATAGGTGCATATAAATGTTGTGCTGTTTTTTATTGACATAGAGGCATACCGGGCAACTATGGCGCAGTAGTCAGGGACTCTCGACTCCTAAGGGTCCCTCTCAGTAGAAATGGCAAGATACATCAATCGTCAAGTCAATATCGATTTTTGTTTTGAAGTTCATTCCCTAAACAATCTGGGGATTCCTGTAAAAGAATGGGATTTAGTAATTATATATATTATATTTCAAAAATTACCTCCATGTACTCAGCAATTGTGGGAAGAACGACTAGGTCTAGGAGTTAGCAAGGAGTTGCCATCGTTCGACGAATTTTCTAATTTTTTGGAAACTAGGTTTAGAACATTAGAGGTTATAGACCAACAGAAGCCTAAGATAAAAAATCCTATCCAGAAAGGTCCTACAACAAAAACTGCTTGAAGCATAGCTATCGAAAGCGATTTAGATAAGTAGTTAGTCATAGGGCCCGTCTAAATCCAGTTGGTGGAGCAACTGTCTTGGTCGTCAATTATTATTTCCTTGTTTTCCATATCTTGGATCACCCCAAAGGTCACATTTATAACATGACACCTGCCAGCGCAAAATCAAACAAAAAAATATTCCTTTCTGAGAGATATGGTAGAACACAGTTTAAAGTTTTATCCTCATAAATGCAATATATTTTCTCACTTGTCAAGAGTGTTAAACAACCATCATCAACCAATTTACATAATAACTATATGTGGAACTTAGTGTAACATGCTCATTAACATTCCTTAAAGAGTTTCATATCCACATGCCATCAACACTGTGCTGTTTTTTTTAGTGCTCAGTGACACAGTCATCTTAAGAGGTAATGTGTTCACAGATCCTTTTATCAACGGAAGGCTGAGGCGCCACGTATGCGCTGCTTAATCAAGGGTACAACGCCAACATAACAATCATCGTCACATAAATCGGTCACTCATGTTATATGCGGGCAAAATTGTTGCAATCTTGAAAGCTGCCTTTCATCAGCAATATTTGGCCGACGCCGCCGCTAATGCTGAACTTTAATCGATTGTGACAGCTCATGATAGGTTCGGTATAGTCTGTAAAGAATACCAAACCGATGTGTGCGCGTGCGTAATGCACCAGCATGCATCTGTGGTGCTTCCTTCTCGAAAACATCATATTTGCCAGGGCTAAAACAAACAAAAGAGCCTCGCCATCATAGAAATTTAAGCCTCTCGAAACAAAAACATCAAACATCCATCTCCAACTCCATCCTTCCTCGTCCAGAGAGTGCATTGCACCCAGGGCGCATCCATTTTCTGCTGCGCGTATACACAAAACACGATGCATGATTTTGTGACTGTGGTTCCTCAGATTTCGAATTTCGGAGGTCTCCCTAACACAGAATCTAAAATAAACGAAAACAAGCTCCGTATAGATTATTCACGTTCGTTTCTTGGTTTGTTGTTCGTGTGTCGCTACGCTGCACAGAGTGCAGCAGTCAATAGCCTCTCTGTCGCTCTCAACAAAACTCCAAAAGATGTTATTTTGGCAGTGCCAAAAAAAAGACGCCCAAATACCGTCAACAAAAAGAATGAACCAGGGTTGGATTTGGTGGAAGGTTGCCAATTCTGTGGTGTGTGGAGCCAACCGACTATAGTCTCTCGGTCTTTGAACTGGGATCACACAGCTCGCTCGTATTAGGAACGTACGGCCTGCTTCATTCTAATACATTCTTAGGAGTAAAAAAAAGGGGAAACACCATCCCATACCAAGCCCGACTTGCAACTACCACATGCAGGAGAGTTATTATATTACCCACACAAGTTTAACAGGAAATTTCGGCAAATTGCAGTTAATCATCGGCTCGTCTCTGTGTTTGTCAAATGGAGGGGTAGCAGTCTGTTGGTATTAGTCACGTTTTTCGACTCTGCGATCTTCATTTGTATGGGTTTGTTGGATCTTCAATTTGTCTTCTATGTCCCTGCACTGCTCCTATCTTGACTTATATTTTATGTTGTTCCCCCTCAACGGCTCCCTCGCGCAGCTTTGCTTGTTGAAAGCTGTGCATTGCACGTTGAAGCCGTTAACCTCGGCAGAACGAGTGGACCTCGAAAAGATTAGGCCTATGAATGTGCATGTGAAGGAGATTAAATTAAATTTTATTTCATAAAAAAAAGTTCGTCGCTTCGGAGAGGGGTTGGGCACTGCCGTTTGCGGGGGAGATGATCTTGAGGAGTTCATTACTGAACGCGAATGCGGCGCGTGGGAAGTGTGGAGGGTTGTAAAGTTGTGAAACAATATTATGTGCGCAATGCACTTTATTTGAGGCAATATTTTGAAGAGGGTTAGCGGAGCTATAAAGCTAAATTTGGCTTAAAACTCGATTCGTAAGATCGACTGTTTATTTGTTTGCTGTTGGTGTGTGCATTGGGCTTTGCAAAAATTGATTCCTAGGCGGATGTGGGCTGAGTATACTGACATTAAAGTGAACAAGAATTTAGTGACTAATGCCCGTACAATCGAGTCGAGGTTGCGGCTGTATTGAAATGGATATAACGTGAATTTGGTGGTTTAATTAAATTTTGATGAGGAAGATAAGTCCGGTTAAATAAATTAGATAATTACCTAAATAGGCGAATGGTTATCCAATGATTTCATATATTTTTTTAATTTTCTATAGGTGCTCAAAATTTGTCACCCGATGTTCTTTCGCTGCAAATTTGTTTTATGAAAGACTTTAGCTCTGCTTTTGGATTATGTTTATTTGAGGTCTTACTTTTTTTGTCATTAAGTCGAGAAATTGATATCGGGTAAGTGGTCGCCGCCAGAATTGAGGACTATTCGCGTCCAATTTATAACATTTTCCATCACTCTTGCCGAAACTCCGGCGATAGGTCCTCTTATTCTTGACGGGTATTTTTCTTTGAGGGTTTCCATAGTCTGAAGCCTGTTGACATAACCTATCGTGACTTCAAAAAAAAAATCTGGTTAAATAAATCCATCTTGCCGGTCAGTATGCAAATCGCCAAAACAAGAGATTAGCTTAGCGGGTGGCTTGACTGCTTGAGGGTAGGCTAGACGCGCTTGACTGTCAACAGCTAAAAGCTGATACCATGTCCGCTCTTTTTAAGGGAACATTTATCAGTCTATGACTAACTGCGTGACACGTTCGATACTCCGGCAAATATTCTCGGCAGAACGGTTGCTCCGGGTTGCTCATCTCGTGTTGTCCCATAAACTCTTCTAGGCGAGCGGCTAAACGTCGTAGCGTTTGCCCAGTGTTGGTGTCGGACGACAGGAAAATCTGCGATGAAATTCACGCGGCACCAACACAACCGACGAATTATTGCACAAAAAATCGAAACAATTAGCTATTACGCGTTCTTTAAGAGTATAGCGTAGCGATTCATCAATCGCGTCTTGTTGACGTGTATTTTGTATCTGATGTTTACTTCACAAATATCAAAATGTCAAAGTAGAATTGACATTAGCCGCCATTTGCAAAAATTATAGCATTTCCATTCGAGAATATGCCAAGCAACAATTTTTTTTTTATAAAGACACACATGAGTTGACTTTTGACATGAAAACTCTGAAATAGACGCTGAGGTTGAACCACCCCATGGAATGGGTGGACTGTTGGGACAATGCTTCTACAATCAAGAATCCTGCACCTTGAGTATGTTATACTTACTTACTTAAGGTGGCGCTACAGTTGGGGTGGACCTGGGCCTCAACCAATAAGCGTCTCCAGCCAGAACGATCTTTGGCCAGCTGTCTCCAGTTTGGCACGCTAAGTTGGTTAAGGTCCCCTTCCACTTGCGTGCGTCGCCTGAGTCACGGACTTCTTCTACTGCGCCGTCTCTCGGGTGTGCATTCGAAGATTTTCAGGGCTGGAGCATTCGCGTTCATTCGCTTTACATGACCCATCCACCACAGTCGTTGGACCTTCACTCTTCTGGCTAGGTCGATGTCGCTGTACAGCCCGCACAGTTCGTCGTTGTATCTCCTCCTCCATTCACCGTCTATGCAGACGTGACCCAAAATTACTCGAAGAATTTTCCTCTCAAAACAACCAAGAGTGACCTCATGGGTGGACGGAATTGTTGGTCTTCATCAACCAGGTTGAATGGTTCATTCTGCCAGACAGCGGAATTTAGTTCGTCATCGCCGTTAAACAGTCTGCAGAAGTAGTTTTTCCATATCCTCAGTATCGACTGCGATACTGCTATGATGTTCCCTTGTTCGTCCTTGCAGTCTTCGGTTCGGGCTCTGTAGCCTTGGCAGGTTCTTTTTACCCTTTGGTAAAACTTCCAAACCTCATTCCTGCTGTAGCATCTCTCTATTTTCTCGCGTAGAGCTCACGACTCACTAGCAGCTCTGGTCGTTCTTGGGTATGTTACCTAACAAATAATTTGCAACAATTAGAAGAGTATTCTGCGCAATTTCTCCACGATAATAATTGCTTCCAGGTTCCAGCACACCTTTTTCAATGGACCTTTCAACAAACGAGATAACAGTTTTCGGCAGCCGCTTAGCAACCGTACATTACCTCTCTTACTAAACAACATTTTTATCTGTTTGCCTTTGTCGATGTTTCGCTTCAATTTTTCCTCTGTTTCCTTTCTCAGTTCATTCTGTACATACCTCTGTATGTTAAGGTGCATCCACTTTATCTATCTATACATGAGACGCAATTGCATTTGTGTAAATTCCATTATTTTATGTTGTATGCAACAAGAAACTACCTCATTAGGTATATAAAATTGTCTGCCAGGTGAAAGGAAGCAATTTTCTCAAGTCCAGCCCTCTTCCCTCTCATTACGCTAACAACAATTTATTGCCAAATAAACCATCAGCCGATATGTTCATAAGGCCAAAAATGGGTCACATCATCATCATCGTCTTCATTCGAGAGCAACAGGCTACAAATACCCACATTTAGCACCAAATCACTTTGCGACCCTTCAATCAACCGAAAGAGATTGATATCAGAAGATTTTTATGCGTGTGACACTTCCTCGAAGGAAGCCCCCAAGGTCAGAATCTAAATTTTATCCTAAAAGAATGAAACCATACCAGGATGTGTTTAACCCTTGTAAAGCGAAGGGATAATGTACACATAAACATTTCTTTCTCATCAAGCAATCCGCAAAATCGTCTCAACATTTTCTCAACCCACCAGCGCCAGCGATGGTGGTGGTGGTGGTGGTGGTTGTTGGGAGTCAGACATGTCTGGGACTTTTCGACATTTTTCGCACCATGTAAATGGTGTGCGTGCTGCTCCAAGAAAATATACAGAAAAAAAAAGAACCAAAACGACATCCCTTTCACAGTCATCGGCAAGTGGGACAGACATCCTTAATTCTCATCCCCATCGCAATTTAACCTTCACACCATTTAACAATCAGCAAAGAGAAAAAAAAAGGACCATCAAGACAAATTTCAATATGCTCGCTTCATGTCGTGGGCCAAAACGGGCCATGTGCTAGGGGTTGGGGTAGCAATGTCCCGGTGGCTTGTGTGAACACGGACAACTTGTTTCTGTCACCACTTCGGAGTAATCAGTTTACAGACAATAAAGTTGGGCGCTGTAAGTTTGGGGTGGATTCCAGATGACAGCGAGGACGACGACGAAAAAGGGTCAGTTGGGGTGGGAAATTCTCAGCCTTCTTAACCATGTGGTGTGTGTGTGTGGGTTGAAAGAAAAGAAAATCATATATACAGCAGAGCGTATGCATGACCTACATATTATTCAAAGCCCTCACTCTAAGCCCCCGGCGACCTCGGAAAGGTTGGTCTGGCGATCTCCTTCTCCGTAAGTGAATTCTCCGCAACCACCACCGACGCCCGCTCATCCGATAAGAAATACACGATGTACGTTTGTATGTGGTTATGGGACACCCAAACAACTTATCTTCCCAGGCTACCCCCAAAAGTGGTCGGTTTCTGTCTGACTGACTGACTACTGGTGGGGTGGTGATGGCGGCACCATCGCCACCCTTCAGCATTCACACACACGCACATATGTGTGCGGAACATGCCAGTTGCCACCAAGAACAAGACACGTACGGCCAGAGCAAAGTGGGCATAAAATCGCTCTATGAATTTATTAACTTCGAGCGAGTGAAATTTCGGATTTTCTGTCGGCCGGCGCTGGGTGAGGTGGGTGGATGAGTACAGCGCCTTTTGCATTTGGGGTGAAGACAAGAATTCCACTCTGGGCTGGTTCGAGTGTAAAGTGATTTTGTGGAAGTTTGTCTGCTTAGTCGTATGAGGGATATTAATTAGGACAGGGCGTCCCAAGGAAACCGAACCCACCACCGTATACGGACCGCCACCCTTAATGAATTCCTTCACGTAGTGGAATCACTTGTGGTGGTTAGTTTTATGGGCTACCCTTACTCTCGGCGATGGTATTCCCATGAAAACAACACTAAAAGGATCATTGCGCCAAATTAGCATGCTTACTGCTTCGTCTAATCGGATTTGGGACGCTCGATGACGTATATACGCTTGTGTGTTGTCTACTCTATGTGGACATGGACATGTGCCACTTAGCTAACTGGAGTGGGGTTAAAGGTGAGCTGACCTGTTGCTCGTGTATCTTTTGACAGGACACTTAACCCTTTTAAACTATTTAACATTTGTGTTGTAATAGGATAATTTGCAAGAAAAGGGAAACATAAACCATAGGCTAGGGTTGAGTGGGTTGTTGTATTATGGGCTTGCTGAGATTGATTTGACCTCGGGTTTTGGGATGGCATTAAAGTTGTGGTGTGGTGTCTGTGGGGTCATGTGTTAAATATGTTATAATTGAAGGAATTAGTGTTATGGGATGGTCCGAGATAAATGGGCTGATAAAGATAATTTCTGCCTTAGCTGAAGGAGGTAGGTTATATATGGGATTAGTTTTGATTGGGGTTGTCAGCTAGATGGCTATTTGTCCGTTGACACCATTTGTTAAGATGTAAATTAATGTCGAAACATTATCCACATGTAAGTATGAAATGTAACTTATGTTGGGGAGGTACTTTTCGATTCTACTAAGATAACCCTAGGTGCCTTAAAGGAGGCAGAGAACAGTAGGTTTCTTATTCCATTTATACATGCTAGGCCGAGACTTTGGTGCAGATACCAAAATCGAGCTGACACTATGTGCGAACTTCTTCAAAAAGTTATGTATATTGCCAAGTAATGATCAACGGATTGTCATACTGGAGAAAAGTCTTAGAAGTGATACGGTTTGCATTATGTAATATAGAAATATTGTCTGAGCATGTGCCTTATATAAGCCTTACCTTAAGTTAAAAGAAAAAGCGAAAACATTATAATCAAGGTAGCAAACTGCATTGAACCTTTACCTGCCACTTATGGCGGCTGTGGCAATTAAGTTGGGGCTAGAGTCATTTCAGCGTAGGTCCAGTTTCTTTACACCACTACAGTAAACAAAAGGGTTTCTGATTTTTTTCAAAGAACCGGAATTATCTTCTGTTTTTTTTCCAGGGGTTGGATATTGGATTCCCCCTTTTATATAAGAAAAATATTTTATGGCTCGTGGGAGACATAATGTTGGCAGACGCATGCCGATGTTTCTATATTTAAAAGGATAAACTGCACTGTTTATGCCGTCTTATTTGGAATCTGAATAATTGGGTTACTCCGACTATAGCCAATGTCCTACTGCCGATGCACGATGTTTGGTCTAACTCTAATAACCACCACAAATGTGAATGGTAGATGTAACTGTGGTACATAATTACCTACCATCTTAAATATGGTTAGTTTGACAGTGACTATTGGTCAGGTTCAGGAATGTCAAATGAATTATTTAAGTCTGACTTAACCCTTAAGTATTTATGAAATGTGAAGTCCCGACTCAATTCAGCAAATTAAGGACAAATATAGTGGCAGATTCCTCCAACTTGAATGGAAGGACCTATGGAGAGTTAATTCAGAGTTAAGAACTCCGAGGCAGCGATGCCAAACTTAGCGCAGATGTGAAATTCTAGCACTGTTTCATTCGATCTAGCACTGTAAATTTCTGTTTTAGCACTATGTTCACTAATTTATATTTTCAAGCAATACGCATTTAATTATTGCTATAAAAGTGTTTTTCTGTGAAAATTTAGTTAATTATTTAAGTCAAAAACGTCAAAACAGTGTAGATATATACTAAAATCGTTTGGTCTGTCCCCGAACTAGCTCTGAAATTACATTTCTGGCTTTAAATCACATTTTTAAGTTGGCATTGCTGCTCCGAGGTTTCCATAAGAATAAGTTGAGTTTGGTGCCAATGTCAACGTAGGACCTGTTTCTAGATTTCTGCAATAAGAAAAGTGCTGAACTTTTTTCCAAGATGAACGGAGATCTCGTTATTGGGACTGAAGACCTGAATGCGAAAGGTATGTACCTACAGTAAACAAAAAACAGCTGCTAAGACATATGACCGTGAATCACAAAACTGGCGCCCGAAAGGATAAAAGATCGTCTAGGATGCATGAAGAGGCGAAGGCTCCATTCAAGGATTAAAAAAGTTGGGCATAGCAGTTATGTCATACTAATTAATGAAAATTTGGGGAGGACTGACACATGTTTCCAAAGAACCTTTCATAATTCCTATTTTTTTGTAATTGGCAGACCGTAATACCGCTTGATTACTGTAACCCTTTTTTGGAAAGTCCCTCTTTTATCTATTACTCGATTCCTCAACTAACAAGTCTCTTCAGTTAGCCCGGTCCTTAGCTAACTGCTTCCAGTTGCTCACTTCAAATCGGTTGAAGCCTTCTTCTAAATGTTGTCCAGGTTAAACTCGAAGATTCTACGGTCGCATTTGTTTTCATCTGCTCTAGTCATCTTAAACGACTGATGCGCAATTTTTGATCAGGCCACTGTACGCTGTACAGTGTATAATCTTGTATAGTTCGTCGTTGAATCTACTCCTCCAAAGCCCGTCAACGTTGACGCGACCATTTCACGACGAAACTTTCTCTCGATGAGACCGCGGCATGACCATCTTCATCCGCTTTATAATATAGAGCTCAACCTTCAGAGTCATAAAGCCGGTATGGGATTATATGACCGCGATTCTCTAACTATAGAGCCAGGAATTGGGATACATTTTGGTAATGCACTTTCACAAACTTCAAACTTAGAGCTTTGAGGGCAGCAATTGTACTTTCAAAAATTGCGCCCTTAAAACCGAGGAAGTCGGAGAGGTTGCAGGTAACAGCCTCGTTTAAGCTTCTCAGTTACGATGCTGGTTTAGTTTATGTCCCCAAACTCTAGATATCCTACAAGGAAATATTTGGGTTAAATTTCCAGTATACGGTATACCCTTTGTCAAGCTTAAGACAGTAAATAAAATTTCCGAAAAATGCTTCTTCAGTGTTTGAACCATGGATATGTAATGGGAGCCGCCCCCAAGACAACACATTCAGCTGACAGATAAAAACGTCAATTACCATCCAATGTAAACAATCTCCCACACGGCCATTCGCACATAACCATATACCAGTAATCTACCATTTTGAACTTGAATTAATCTTACTATTTGATAAATTAAAACAAATACTTGAAATCAAACTATAATAACGCGTTTGATTTACAGGATGCTTATTTTTTTCAAAACTGCGTAATATATTTAAATTTTTTTTTACTCTTTACTCCTTATGAAATATAAAGTCCTACCTATGAAGACCAAGTTCTCTCTCTCTCTCTCAACAAAACAGTTAGTACCTATACTACCCAGGGATGGAAAAGTGGATACAATTGTATCTTTTGGATACAATCAGAAATTAAAGTTACACAGTTACAATTCACTCGAAAAAGATACAATTAGCAAAACATATTTTTGCTTCAAAAGTTACGCAGTTACAATCCTTCTTTAAAAGTTACAATTTCATACCCACACTACGAATACATCCAGAATTTGTAAATAAAGAATATAAAATGCATTCAGCTTCAAATTCTATTCTACATTGGGCTAACCAACTAAGAAACAAATTTCATAGGCCATGCGCAGGGGCACTGTGAAGCACAGTGCACGCATGCTCTTGAGTGTTGAGATTTCATTTTCACTCAGAGAAGATAATTTCACAACACTTCTTTAGATACACAACAAAAACCTAGCTTTTCATTCACTGTGGCGTTTTTGAGTGCGTGCCGTAACAGATTATGTATAAACAACGCGTTCAAATGGTACAAGATAAAATGCGACTTCTGGCGTAAGTATCGACTTTAGATAGTAAATATAGTAAGGTTCAACGCATCGAACAAGCAGACCTACTTTCTACTTTTACGCTCGTTTGACAGTGTTGACATTTCATTTCCGATTTGATTTGTTCGATTGTAGGTATTATGTTTAAAGTAATAGAGTAGGCCCTTCGATTTTAGGCTACTTTAAGAGCGTCTTGCAGGTAGAAGGCCGCCTGCAAAACGTCTTGGACCACCATATTGGTAATCAGGACACTTAACTCTATATTTTGAAATGATATTAAAGTTGTTATACCAATTATTTGTAATTAAGAAAAAACTGCATTTTTGATTAAGCAATTACTCACCATTGCCCCCACTACAGCATGAAGACGGTAACATTTAGGAACAACTACTTAAGAACTACCTAATTATGTGAGTTATTTTGTGTTATCAATCACACCCAAAAATTACTGTGGGCTCTCGGTCTAGAAGATACACTTCAGTCCTTAAAGTTACAATTTAAAATTGTGAAAAGTACAATTTAAAAAGTTCATTTCCCATCACTGATACTATACCATCCATTCAGTGTACCTACCTAAGAATTTTCGTCAAATACGAAGAACAGTGAAAGCAGGACTCCCTACTAATGAGCAATGATATTAATAAATCTATTTCGACTTTTCAATAGATAAAGTCCAGCTCTAATGCGACTACATTCCAAACCTTTTGATGATTTTTGCCATCGTAAAGCTCTAAAAAGAACCCTCTTCCCACCTTTGTCCCCCAAAAATCGTCCATCACTCGCATGCAGTATTTTGAAGCAGATTTCCACGCTGATTATGACCTGGTCAATGAAGTGCATTTCACGGTGTATCCACATCAAGAAGGTGAGCCCATGGCCATTGCCAAAATTCCTCGTTAATGCTGCTTTGGCTTGGTTTGGTTTACCTTTTGCGTCGATTCCAGCCCAACAGATCAACATCAGTGTGCGCGCTCCATCTCTAGACCTGAACATAGCAACGGAACGGCAGTAACATTGCCAAAATTTATATTACGACCATACGTGTTATTTTCGTTTCGTTTGCTGAAAGTGCATCTCATCTATAACAGCGAAATCGTGTGGCCGAAAAAGTGGGCATACACCCCCCTTAGCCCACGGAATGATGGCAAATTTAAAACCCTTTGCTGCTACGCAGTCTTTTTTGTTCGGCTGAGTGCGCCGGTGCACATAGCTGGGCTAAATCTACCACCAAAGGAAAAAAAACGAGTTTTCCTGCTTAATTCCTAGACGGGTGCTGACTGAAGAGGGAAGCCATTGTAGATAGTATTAGTATCCGTATATATTCCGCTCGTCGGATCCATCCTCCATATGTCAAAGTCACGATTGAGCGAACGGAATAGAAGCACCAAAAGGGCGGGAGGAGGACCCATGTCCAATGCATTTTTGGGCATCGACGATCTCTCGTCGTAGCATAGCGCGTCTATGTAGGTCGATGCAATTTAATACAACGCGCTGCTTCCTTTTTTTGTGTTGCTCCATCCATGGCAGTTGAGTATAGCATCGGGGAATGCTATTCGAGAACTAAGATGTTTTCAAATCCTTATCGGGACCGGTTTTTATATGTTCAGTTTTTATTTTTCGGGCGACTGGAGCTAAGTGCATACTCGCTTGGATATTGGATTATTAGTATTTTTTTTTTTTGTGATTGGTGCTGCTCGGCGCAGCGCATACGTTTTCGTCAGCGATTTTGGGTTTTGTGTTTCGAGTTAAATTGGTGAATCTGACCCCACCATGCTGGGCTGGGCGGACAACAGCAAATGGTGAAAAATGCAGATGTAGACGTTCCATAAAAGTGCATATGCTGTAGAGCGCTATTATAGTTGTAGTGGTGAATGGCGACTTTCGCTAACGATGTTCGTTGTTCGCTTAATTGATTGCGTCCTAGATTTGCGATCACGGATGTGCGGTTCATCGATAATGGGACTCTTCGATCGAGAAAGTTGTCAATTGGGATTGTGTGCGAAGGTGGAGGCTAACAGTTTTTGACAATATGAACAAAATGGATTTTTCGATTTTGATTTTGTATAGGTTTAATGATGGTACGAATAATTCGTCTAGATATTAAATAAATAATATATGCAATCCTAAGTTCCTTCTAAAAACAAAAGTTTTACGTTCTTATTTTTTTTGCGCAGAGGTTGAAACCTTTTTCGAAACGAAAACGATGGTAAGCGGTAGGCTTAGCTTGGAAGTTTTTTTTCGTGCTGGGTAACTTATGCTTAAGTTGGGGTTGAGATTGTGAAACGATCTTGCAATTTGTTTCGAGACAAGTTGTTCATATACCTGTAATAATTTTAATATGTCAAAAACAGGCCTGTGACAAAACCGCGTTTAGAATCGGAAATTATATGGTCCTAAAGCTTTACACACTTGACTATCAGCACATCTTCCTTTCTATTTTAAGCCTTGCAATGACTGATAAACCTGCATATTTCTATACATATTTACAAAACGCCGACGCAGGGCTTGAACTTTAAGTGACAATACAACAGATTGTGACCAGGAACGCTTAAAAATAACACCTCGAAAAATATGCTACGGAGCTGATCAAAATGCAGCCATATGCAGATTAATGATGGGTGAATATTGTTTTGTCAAGTCCAAGTGTGACACTGCGTCAATTTGAATTAAATCAGTTATAATAAGATCTCAGAATAGAAGAATTAACTCCATCAATTGACTACTTGTATGTGCATAGTCTGCTGTGAATTTTTTTGGCAGGATCTACGATGACCAATTCAGGACTAGTATAAAGTCCTGCAAGTATATCAGAGCGCGAAGCATTATAGGTTCCCTTCCCAACAAAAATATTTAAAAAATTAAGGAAGAGAACGTTTGGAGGGATCCAACCAAACTTTGAAGATAAAATGGGCCTTGGCTCATACGACAACCTGTGTCGTGGAAAAGTTGTCTTCTCCCTTGTCTTCTTAATCTCACGTCCGTTTAAATTGCGGAGAAAATGAACAGAATTGCATTTTTTAGGGCCCGGTTTCCATGTAGAATATACCGATGGCAAAATTGAAACCCCCGATAATTTCTTTTGAAAATATTAGCCGACACATAACGCTCTTCACCAGATAAAAACCACTGATTTTTTTTTTCTGTTTCATCGTCCAAGTGTCTGTGGGCGCAGTAGCGCAGTGGTTAGTGTGCTGGACTACTGTGCGAGGGATCCCAGGTTCGATCCCCGGAAAAACACAAATTACATCTTAAGGTTTTTTCTACTGCGCCACCTCTCGCGAACGTCTGACAAACATCCGAGAGTATTGACTGTCCTGAAAAAGCTTCTCAATTCAGCCGTTCGGACTCGGCATAAAATTGTAGGTCCCTTCCATTCGTTCCAAAAATAGAAACTCACACAAAACGAATAGTTGCGAGAAGCCAGGCCTTGGGTGTCTACCGCCTATTGCGCCGCCTATTTATTTATTTATTTTATCGTCCAAGTGTCTGATAAACTAACTTGCGGAAAAATTTATCCGACACTAGCTAATTTTGTTTCGATACACATGTCATTTGTTTGTTTCGTGTTTTCTAATATTTTTTGTTGTTTTAGGTCTAAAAAATAAACCTTTGATAAATTAACGAAAGAAAAAATTGAAGCAGCAAAAATCCAAAAAAGAATTCTAACAGAGGAACTGGAGCAGGCATCCAGATACTCCGATTGCGGTTGAGCTATTCTTTAAAATGGGCCTCCAACCAGGCTGACTATCGACACGGGTCGTATGACACCTTCGTCCAACCAATCAGGGGAAAGGGATATAGTATAAGAAATAGTGAGAAGGGTGACTTGCGGATAGGAGTAGGAAAAGAAGGGGGAAGTAGATAAGCTCTCCATGCTTATCGAGCACTCTAATTAAGAGTTTTTGGGTAGTTATTAGTTCGTTGTTCATCAAAACAGCCTGTCTGTCATGGGTGACCCTACTGGCAACTAAAGCCGCCGACAGCATAGCCTGTTGAAACATTATAACTTAAGCCTCCACACCACCAACGTCCAGAAAAGGACGCAACGGCAAGGTGACAGCCCCCTTCATCGTAGGAATGTTTAGGAAAAAAAGTGAATAAAATGTTCCTTCCACAGGCGTTTTCTGCCGTTTCGGTAAGCCGGAATCGAATTCTGAAATCTTCATGGTCGAGAGTTTCGGCCTTGGCCATCATCTAGTATGATCGTAATATTCTTCAAATTATTCTTCTAAACACTGAAACAAATCCATGTTAGTCTGGATTGCTGTCTACACCCGTGAACGAAAGAATGCTCAGAAAGTATACTTTTTCCAACCACTTCAAATAAATATTTGGTTTATCTTCCGGATAGAGACTGTAACAGCCACTTGAACCGGCTGATAAACTATCCGAGATTTTATCTGTCAGCTATCACTATAAGAAACGTTTGAAACCGAAAGTTGAAGTTTATCTGACATATAAATTCCGGATAGGCTACCCGAGACTTTATCAGCCCTTTTCCAGTCAAACTAGAAAACAAGGGATGCCAATAGTAAGATTTGGAATTAAGTTCTGCTAGAATGCGAAAATTTCACACTGTGCGACGTAAGCATGAATGGCGCTAAGGAACAGAACGGAGAGCGATGGAAAGAAGCACAAGCGTTTTCAAGTTTATGGATTACCTACTTCAAACGCCAACATATATTGCACTCGACATTTTCGACATCAGCTAAATTCTGTAAATTTTTAAAGCCAGATGACATATAATCTTTCATAATGGAAACAAATTTTGCGGCAACGCTTCAACCCTAAGCTTCATGTGTATAATATGAGAGAAGAAGAAAATACCCCTTACCAAGGGAATTTAGAGTGAGATACTTTGAAAAGGCAACTTTTAATGAATTCAAAGTCGTTTCTGTACTAAATAAAAAAGGCATGAATGATTGGAACAGACTGGGTCCATTACATTAATGGCCAATTGGCCAATATAGAAAACAACTTTTAGCCGAATACAATGTTCGAAAATTGTTAGCAACATTTTTTCATTAGGAATGAACTGAACATATTTCTTTTCCTTCATAAACTAATTGTTTTTTAAATCAAATTCCAAGTACATATATTAAAATAATGCATATTCTTATTTGTCGTAAGTTTTCACTTTTCAACAAAAATTTAACATTTAATGTCGAAAAAATGTAACTATACAAGGGCTAGGCCCCTATACATATTATAAAAGGTCATTTACCGTGGGTTTTGCTCTCGCTCTTTGCGAAGTGACTGGTAAAAAATTATAATTTTTGAAACACTTTGGTTGATTTATAAATATTTTGAAATGCTCTACCAATTAATCATCAGACCTCTTTGATCGTCTAAATATTTCGACATCCAATTCTCCAATTTCACGTCAAATGTTCTAACTGCCTACCGCAATTGCATTAACGGATTGACAACTGTCATGCCAGCAACTATAATTTTGTTCAACAGAACAGAGAGGATGTATTTAGCTGATACATACATCTCAAGCTCATCTTTATCTACAAAAAAACGAGCTATAAAAATTAATTTAATCCCGAAAAGATCAAGTTAAATTGGCCATCGCCATCATTATCACCTGTAGCAAAAAAAATATAACTTCCCAAAGTCCTTGTTGTCATCCTTCCCCACATACACGCATTTAATCTCTTTTCCTGCTTACATGTACTAAGATTCGACTCGGAACACAAACCAAAATTGAAAAAAAGCCCTAATAACAGCCAAGCCACCAGTATCATCGGTGAGGTGACTGAAGAAGAGAGATTCACATTCACATAAAAAAAAAGCTAGCATCATAGGCTACCACCAGTTGCCATAGTGACAAGACCCCCCCAGGCGGCAGACACATCGACTTTTTTTTTCATCTTAATTTCGAAGACTACCCTGTGTGCGTCGCCTTCGTTGTGTGCGTATGCAACAATTGGCTATTTTGCCTTCCACAAATTGAGGTCATCCACCAGCAACCATATTCCTAGGATGAGACGAAACAAATAAAAGCAAAAGTCCTTTAAGTCTATAAAGCCACCCGTAAGAGTTTTTCTAACTGACTTAATAATTATTTTCGGTTGTTTTTTTCTTCTCTACTTTTCTTCATATTTTTTCTCGATGGCCATCCTTGGACCGACCAACACATATGGATCCACGTGTAGTCGCCCACCCACCTGGTGGGGTGGCCCCGGCTACTTACATCGGCTCTTACATCGTCGTCTCCATAGTTTTTGGATTTTTACTCAGCCATCCGGCTTATAGGTGATGATGATGATGATGATAATGATGTCGGCATATACAATTATACATACGTCTATCCATCTGCGTGTATGGTGCCTAGGGATAATAACAGATTCAAGAGGAAAGTGCAGACAAATAACAAAATTCATCTATGGGTAGGTCAGGGAGAATAGAAGAATCCGTACTCCATCCAACCACTCGCACCACGTGGCGAAGGACGGTCGAACCGTAGCTATGGATATTTCAATTTGACATATGGCAACATATATACCAATCTATATGTGCACAGGGGAATCCAGAGAGAAATTCTTCGCAATTGTAGGCAGACAATGTTATTTTTTCCAAGTTTTCTCTGATGGTTCTCGAAAAAAAAGCACAACCATCCTCTTGCCACATGTGCTTGTATATAGACATACCACCCGCTGCCGGCATGAAAATGGCGAAGGTCATTCGAAAAAATAACTAAAGTTGTTTGTGGTCCTTTTTCGGATTCTTGCAAAAAGGGAGAGAAAAACTTAAAAATAACTGTTGCCCGGCGCTGAAGTGGACCCTGGGACAAAAACTATATAGAGATTTATATGATGCCGGTGATTTGGAGGGAGGGTGATATCAAAAAATGGCTAAAGTCGAAGGAAAATAGTAAAATATCTACTTTGGGACCTGATTGCGGGAATGGATATCTTTTGAAAGTTGTGTATTGACACGTTTATCGAGT
The DNA here is from genome assembly GCA_955612985.1 of Cheilosia scutellata. Lineage (NCBI taxonomy): Eukaryota > Metazoa > Arthropoda > Insecta > Diptera > Syrphidae > Cheilosia > Cheilosia scutellata. The sequence continues at coordinate 6,378,871 of OY015313.1, forward strand.
TCACGATTGCTTGGTTGTTCTTTTAAACTCAATGAAATCCACAACGAGTTCCAGAACATCTGAATTCTCTTGTGTGGAACCTATTTGTGGAACGAATTTGTATTGAACCGATTTAGTTGGGGTAGATTAAATTTATCCTTGTGGAAACCTGTTGCTAATGATGGCCGTGAAAGTTTCACATATATTTATTCCACCTTTTCGAAGAGGTCACCCACAACACGTCCTTATTTAGCAATATGACGGTGGTAATTCTGGCTTGCCACCTACATAAGTGAGTGAAATAAACTCAGCTGTTTAATTTCACATCAAAGTGCGAACGGCAAACAGTGGAAGGAGTTAAGAAGCTCCTGAATTCTGATCCATCTGGTGCCTTCATTCCGTCTCTGCACCTCAGTGCTCCTCGTTCAAGGACGAATAAAGAAACGGATAGATTTTCTTTTATTTTCCCAACAATTCTTCGGTTTTTTTTTCTTCGTTCGTTTTCTTTTCGTTATTTTTGTTGGTTTTATTTTTCCGAATCGTCGTCCTTGTGTATTCAAGGAGTACAAACGAAATCGAAAGTCCCGCTGAGCCTTACCCAGAAGAGGTTATAGTAGAGGAGCCGACTTGGTATGGCGAAAGCAACAAAAAAAAAAAAAAAAGGACGAAAGCAAAAAAAAAAAAAAATGAAGAAAAATTGCGCGTGTAGGGTACACAGAGTGAGAATCTACTTTCTCTCCTGTGTGGCTGACAACAGCACAAGTCGAAGAAGAATCAACCGAAGGACCTTCTTTTCTCCCCGTTCGTTAGTTGCAAAGTCGATATGATGTGAAGTACGAATGTTTTATATAGAGCTGTGTGTTTATGTCCTGCTGTATGGCACAGCAGGAGGAAACCCCAACCCAATGGCATTCAACGAAAGAGAAAGCTTTGATACACGTATGGGGGGCCGAGGTGAGGGTCACCTACCACCTAGCGCAAATACATATTCACAGATACATCCATATTGCCAGACACTTCTCCTTCAACTTGAACCTTGTTGTGCTGCAGCCGGTTCCTAAGTTGAATGCGAACAGGTCGAGGGCGGACTACCATATAGGGGTTGTGGGTGGATGGTTATTCAGGAGAAAAGCATTCTTTTTGCTTTTATTTTCGATTACCATTGTGTTGAGATACCATATACCTACCTATAGATACACCGTAGAAAATGTTCAGAAGTGTGTGTGTCCACGAACTTTGGAGTGCTCAGCTCAGAGTCAACAACGACGAAACCCAAAAGGAAACTCAAAATCGAAAACTTTCTCTTTCGAATATTCTCTCCACAGGAACATCCATACGAACCTTGGTGAATATGGATCCCTGGCGCCATTCATGAAATTCTCTATGGAATTGAGATTGGGACACCGAAGACCGAAAACAAGACGAATCGTCTGTCCGGCTAACTAGCTACAAACGAAAGCTGTGACGACGGCCAACCTGAAGAATAAAAATGAAATGATGCTCTTTGCAGACAGGTGAAGACTGTGTGTTTGTGTACTCTACTCGGGAATATAAAGCAAAAGGAAACCTCAGAAAATTTGTTGAAAAATTCCACAGGACACAAGTTTTGAAATCGGGACAAAAAAAGGATGTGCGGTGACAATGTACACAATATACTAAGATCGCATTTGCAATTGCCGGTATGGAGAGTTATATTTCTTACGGCTGTATATAATGTATTGCATCTGATCGAATTTGAAAACGTGGCAAGGACATTCGTTTCGATTTCTTCGGATTTTTCTTTGAATTGTTGGGGCTGGTTAGGGACCCAAGAGAAAGATTTTTCTTGGCGAATATAAGCTGTTCTCGCTTTTTGTTTGAGGAGGACCTTCGATAATATTAGTCTCCTGGCCAACTTGTGCGGAATTTCAAATGTCATCGGCAGAATCGTGTTTTAAATAAAAATGTACGTGGTATGGCTGAAAAAAGAAACGAGAAGATGCAAATCCATTTCTGTGCTTGGAGCTTGAAACAAAAAACAGAATTGTAAGGTAATATTTTATCGTAGATAATTTTCATATTGGTAGGGAATGAAAACATGGACATTTCTGATAAATTATGAGCTTCCAATTATTTAAGAGCAACATTTCACATCATGGGATTTCTTTTAGAAATTTATGGTGTTGTATTGTACAGATTGTAAAATTTTTCTACGAAAAATGCAAATTAGATCGTTGTTTCGCAACTGACGGAAAACTTTACGAAACTGAGCCAAAAGCTATTATAGTAAACCCTTCTTAAACTCAGTATAAGAGAGGATACTTCTTGGTATTGGTAGGTACCTACCCTGAACGAAAATAAGCTATTCAAGGGTAAATTGTTTGTGGAATAAATTAGCGGTTCAATAAGTACTTTTCTCGAAAGCAAATAATCACGAAACTACCTACTTTATGGCTACGGACAAAAAGACATCACTCCAACAAATTCAGCTTAATTATAACGTTCATTTATTTTATTACCTCTTATATACTTAATTATAAATTTATTAATTTGTATTGTTATTTTTTTTTGTGTTTTTTTTTTTTAAATACTTCTCTCGGGAAAGGCGAACCTATAACGCTTCAACAGCGACCCGAAATGCTTGCAGATATATGTTAGTTCTGCACTTAAATTGCTGCAAATTGCAGTCTTCTGGAAATATATCCCCAGGAAGCGAGTTCAAAAGTTTGCTTGTCCAGTAACAGAAAAAGTTTTGGAAAGTTTATGTCATCGCGGTTGTCAAGTGTATTGAATAAGAACACCGATATTTTTTTAACTTAATTTTGGTGGGGGCAAAATGTCCCCATTAATTAGGCTTAGTACAAGCTAGAAAAACAAACTTACAAACAATTAAAAAAAACTTACAACAAATTAAAACTAAGACTTATAACTAGGAATTAAAGCTAAAGCTAGAAATTGGAGTTAAATAGGCTGAGTTTAGCAGGAAACGTCTTTGTATGCTTTCGATTCTGCTTACATAAACTTGCTGAAAGGGTGACCAGGTTTGGCTGCCGTATTCGAGGAGTGGTCGGACAAAAGTGGTATAGAGAGCTGGTCACGTAGGTGTTGAAGAATTCCTTTGACCACCGTTTAATGAATCCAAGGGATGAATTGGCTTTACGAATTATCTCATCAATATGCGAACGGAAATTAAGCTCGCGGTCATACAACATGCCAAGGTCAAAGAAGAGACTGTGTAACAAACCAGAGGGAATAGACCACAAGCTTCGGCCAAAAATGAGAGATCCATAGAGCCAGTTTCAAAACTGCGGGGCTACTCATTTCAAAACTGGCTCTATGTACGATGGATATAGGTTGATCATTAAGTAGGTATAGACGGGGAGGGGACTTGTTGTACTTACTTGATAAGGAGTTAGATTGGCATTCGGGAATATTGAGCTCTAGGCAGTTTTCGAGACACCAGATAGAAAAACAATCTAGATCTTGTTGCAGCAAACATGTATGTATGTGTTTGAAAAATTTGGTATCGTCGGCATAGAGAGAGATAGAGGAGTGTTTAATGGCCCTTTTAATATCGTTTATAGTTAAGATGAAGAGAAGAGGACCTAGATGACTGCCTTATGGTACACCAGAGGTTGTCAGGAAAGGAGCGGATAGGACGGACCTGAAACGAACACTATAAAATACTTTATAGATATTTAAAAAAAATTGTTTCCAAACTCCAAAGACAAATGTAAGCAGGATTGGTGTTTACTTACTTTTGACGCTCACTGTGGATTAATTAAAAAAAAAATGCTTTGAAGCTTTAGGCAATACTTTACGAGCAATACTGATCCGCCTGGACTAGAGAGTGAGATATACCTATTAAATTGAAAATAGATCTTATTTGGTAAAATGCTAAACAAAATTGTTTCCTCGATTCCAGTTATGCTTAGGGGTGGCTATTCCGTGTTCAAAAAATATAATTGCCACCCGTGCGGGCGCAGCATGCAGAATGTACAGAAGATCACCTTCAGAACTGAAACGATGCATGTGTTGTGTATCTCCTCCCAATTTTTATTCGATGCAAAATTTGTGACTTTTGACATGTGTTCTCAAAAATAATTCTAAATTTTGGATATTGTGAAGACGTAACAATCTCAAACCAGACGAAAGAGGTCCGTATAGACACCCTATGCCTATGCCTAAGTTTCTCACAAAAATGTGATGCCGATTCCGAAAGGCTGAATTGAGATGAGAAGCTTCTCCATGACATTTATACTCTCTCGGATGTTTGCCAGACGTTCGCGAGAGGTGGTGCAGTGGAAAAAACCTTAAGATGTAATTTTTGTTTTTCGAACCTGGGACCCCTCGCACATTAGTCCAGCACACTAACCACTGAGCCACTGCGCCCACATCTTCCATACCATCCATCATTCCGCAGCATCATCCAAAAACCATAATTATAAAGTCCAGCAATCACTTGAAGATCATAGCACATATCATTAACCGACTGAATTTGAATTCCTCACACTTTGCTAGGGGTCAAGATCATGCTAATGTACCCAAATCGTTCACTGTCTAGACTGAACAATGTGTTTGCTTTTTTGCTGTTGAGCTGTGTTCTGCAGCACCGCACCTAGCCTCTGAGCAACGATCACCAACCACAACATAGTCACTCATAGTTTCTGCATTAGATCAGTAAAACTGCCAACAGGAGGCTTGTCGGCATATCCAGCACGACATCGATCACGAATTCCTCTTTGGAGCAAAATGTTTACAAACTGACTCATAGATACACAGATACAACCTCAACCATATATTCGTGGCATGAAACTCTCGCCCCATTGATTAGATGTGTGCTTTTTTCTGTTTGTTTGGTTGTGTTTTTCGCACTCTGAATGGTTTCTAAGTATTGGGCCTGCACAAAGCAATCGCTCGCTTTACCGGGCCGGGAATAGACGGGCCATTGAACGTAGACAAGGCCGTTTAGTCATACATAGTTTGTTTTATTTCACAAGCCAATATGTGTTGAGTTGTCTGTTTACAAAGTACTCGGTCTCGTCTATTAACATTCGAGCACAAATAATGGGAACAGAGTGGAATGGCCGATAGTGGAGCTGTTGGCTCATGACATAGACCTTCAAATTGTTCTTATCGTTTCTATTGTGTATACTGTAATGTATATAATAATGCGTATGGTTTGTACACTGCGAGGGAACTGAACTTGACGGATTTTGATAGCATCGGAAGCGTATTGTGAAATGATTAAAAATTTAGCATGGTTGATTTATAGAGATGCAGGTAAAAGAAAAACAGACGCTGACGTCAGATTTTGTTCAAAAGTTGTGTGTAGACAAAATCTGAGCATGTCACAAATTGACACGGTTTTCGACACGGCGTGTAATAGTAGCTTAAGTCTTTTGACCTTATAATGGTGAGACGTTAATATCAACATGTCCTGCAGTGTTTATAGTGAAATTATCTAAAACAATATTTACTTACTTAGGTGGCGCTACAGTCCGATGTGGACCTGGGCCTCAACCAACACGCCTTTGTGAAAGCAGTCAAAGAAAAATCTTGGAAGGAGTTCGGCGAAAAATTAAACCGTGATCACAGATCTGCAAGCAAGGTGTTCTGGCAGACTAGTGAAGTGGAACATTATTGATGGAGTCAAAATCAAAGATGGTACACTTCTTTCCAATGAGGAGGACATCTTGCGCAGATGGAGCGAGCACTTTTCTGAATTTCTCAATCCAATCCAGGGCATTGAGAATGACAGATCCTTCGCTTAAGCAGGGCGGAAAATAGTCCCACGGTAGAGGAAGTCACTTTTGCTATCAAATCGCTAAAAGCTGGCAAATCTGCCGGTGTGGATGAAATCCGGCCAGAAATGCTCAAGGCTTTTGGTGAAGAGGGAGTTAAATGGCTCTCTCGTGTCATTAAATGTCATTAAAGTGGCCTGGGAATCCAGCGAAACTCTCAGTGATTGGCAGATTGGGGTGCTTGTGCCCCTATTCAAAAAATGGGATAAGAGAGATTGCTCCAATTACAGAGGTATATCTCTTTTAAGTCGCCCGGAAAAGTTTTTGCCAAGGTTCTGGAAACGCGTCAGAGCTGTGGTCGATTCACGATTAGAAGATGCGGTTTTCGCTTCCCGGCAGAAGCACAACCCACCAGTTATTCAATTTCAGAATGGTACTTGATAAGGCTTGGGAGTATGCTACACCTGCTTACGCATGCTTCGTAGATTTGGAGAAAGCATACGACCGAGCCCCTCGAGGTAAGCTCTGGAGTGTATTACAGGAATATGGAATTGACGGTTCTCTCTTGAGAGCCATTCAATCTCTTTACACAAACTCTAAAATCTGTGTTCGGCTAAAAGTGGTGCGTGGTGCGTCTTGTCTCCTCTTCTTTTCATTACTTATATGGATATGGACTGGATGTTACAGCGCAGTCTTGGCGAAGAACGTTTCAAATGGGGAGATCTGAGGATAAGTCATTTGCTCCTCGCTGATAACTTGGTCATCCTTGGGTCCCCTCAAACTGAACCTCAGCGCGCACTCGATCGCTTTATAGCCGTTTGTGTTGAAGCTGAGATTAAAATAAACGTGAACAAATCTGAAGTGATGGTCGTCTCCAGAACAATGCTGAGTTTTTCTGTATAGGATTGGTCAAGTTGGGTCAATTTTGAGACGGCTGCAATTTTTTCGTCTACAAATAAATATTATTTTTCAGGAAAAGAATTGGAAACGTCGGCAAAAATCGAAAAAAAAAACGTCTGAAATTTAATAGAAATCATCAGAAAATCGGATATTGGAAACGTCTGAAACAATTTTTAAAACGTCTGAAAACAAATAGTAATCGACTGAAAAATATAAAAATCGTTTGAAAAGTTAAAAAACCCGTCTGAAAATAAAAAAAAAACAATTGAGTAAAAGGGAATATTCCGAAAGGTAGTGATGCGATTATATGAGAACACAAGCGTCCTCACACTAGCCTCTCACTATCAACTCCTACTCTCACCTCCACGTTGGTGATAGCCGGGTGCCTAGTACCTCGACTGGAGATTGGGTACCCAACCCCTTTGGAAGGTCGTTGGTGGCAGCGGACGAGAGAGGGGGGGAGGAGTGACTCTTCACTTAAGCACTTCCTCTTGTCTCCAGGCGGCAGCGGACGAACTCCCTAGATGGAATCAACAGTGGCGCCCACAGTTCCAGTCAGGCTGAACTACATATGTATATAGTGACATCCCTATAAGAGCTGCTTCGACATATTCGGATCCCAGGTCTATAGGGATCTCCAATACTACACCAGGGTATTGGAAAAGAGTTGGTGGCGGATGAACCCTTCATGGGCCAACGGCAGCGCTCAAATCCCGAAGTGGGTTACTGGTGCCCCTCGTCCTAGGGGTATGATATGGAACTGGTCCTCCAGGCTGGGGGTTGTGCGTCGGGGTAACTTCCCTACCACGGAAAAAATACATGTTATGAAACAGCAACATGCCTCGGAAAAGGACGGATTTACTGTTGACGACCCTGGAAAACGAAATAAGGACAATGACATTCGGATCTGCACGTGGAATGTTCGTACACTGAACAGACCACGTGCAGCCGAACAACTAGCAGAGGCCCTAGACTGCCACAGGGCAGACATAACCGCCATCCAGGAAGTGCGATGGGATGGGCCAGGCAAAAAACGGATGAAAAACTGTGATATATACCACGGCGATTGCTATAGAGAGCAGCGACAGCGTTTATTTGGATGTGGATTTGTCATACGCGGCAGACTTAGGCAAAAAGTCTTGAGCTATCGGCACGTTAGTGAACGACTTATGACAATCCGCATCAAGGCAAAATTCTCGAACATCAGCCTAATATGCGCTCATGCCCCCACTGAAGAAAAGGACGACGCTACCAAAGACAGTTTCTATGAGCTCCTCGAAAAGACCTACGAGCAATGCCCCAAACACGACGTTAAAATCGTACTAGGCGACTTTAACGCAAAAATAGGCAGGGAGAACATCTTTGGTAGGACAGTTGGCAAGCACAGCCTACATGACACCACGTCTGGCAACGGACTTAGGCTAATTGACTTTGCTGCGGGGCGAAATATAGTCATAGCAAGCACCAGGTTTCCACATCTCAATATCCATAAGGGGACATGGCTGTCTCCGGATCACCAAACTGTAAGCCAAATCGATCACATTGCGATTGACGCAAGGCACGCCTCCAGTATTCTGGATGTCCGAACCTTCCGAGGGGCCAATATTGACTCGGATCACTACCTTGTTGCAGCTAAGGTAAGAATGCGGATATCCAACACGCCCCAACAAAGAAATACTGTGAGAAAGTATGACGTCGAAAAACTGCAATCGCAAGAGACGGCCAGAATCTTCGCCGATCACGTATCCCGATGCCTCTCGATCAGTTCTATCGCAGCAACAGCTAGTGCAGAAGATCAGTGGCAACACTGCCAGGAAGCCATCATCAAGGCCGCGACTGATGTGCTGGGTTTCACCCGACCACCACCACGAAACCCCTGGTTTGATGAAGAATCTCGACTAGCAAACGCAGCAAAACAAGAAGCGTATAAAGCGGCGTTGCGAAAAAGGACTAGAGCTGCTCGGGAGCTCTACGAGCAAAAGAGACGGGAGGAACATCGGATCCTCAGAAAGAAAAAGAAAGAGCACGAGAAACGTATGATCGAAGAAATTGAGAGATGCTACTCCAGGAACAATGTACGGAAGTTTTACCAGAAGGTAAAAAGAACGTGCCAGAGCAAACAATCCCGTACAGAAACCTGTAGAGATAATGAGGGAAACCTTGTAGTAGAATCACAGTCGGTGCTGGGAATATGGAAAGATTACTTCTGTAGACTCTATAATGGCGACGAAGACCAGAATCCCGCTGTTAGGCAGAACGTACCACTCAATATAGATGATGATAGACAAAACTTCCGTCCACCTGACCAAAGCGAAGTACGGGTAGCAATATCCAAGCTAAAGAACAACAAAGCTGCAGGGCCTGATGGTCTGCCTGCCGAGCTTTTTAGAGCAGCTGGAGATCACTTGGTAGAGAGCATGCACCAACTCATCTCCAAAATTTGGTCAGATGAATGCATGCCTGATGAATGGAATCTCAGCATCGTTTGTCCGGTCCACAAGAAAGGAGACCCCTTTAACTGTGCCAACTACAGAGGTATCAGTATCCTTAACATCGCATACAAGATCCTGTCTGCCATACTGTGTGAACGCCTTAAACCCTTTGTAAATAACCTGATTGGCCCCTATCAGTGCGGTTTTAGGCCAGGAAAGTCCACCGTCGATCAAATATTCACACTTAGGCAGATCCTGGAAAAAACACAAGAAGTCCAAATCGATACCCACCATCTTTTCATCGATTTCAAAGCCGCGTACGACAGCATCTATAGAGACGAGCTATACAGAGCCATGTCTAGCTTTGGCATCCCTGCAAAACTCGTTCGATTGTGTAGGATGACGATGGAGAAAGCTCGCTGCTGCATCAAGGTCGGTAGCGACCTCACCGAAACCTTTGATGTCAAACGAGGATTTAGACAAGGTGACGCGCTGTCGTGCGACTTTTTCAACATCATACTTGAAAGAATTGTCCGAAACTCACAGGCCAACACACAAGGCACGATCTTTCAAAAGTCCGTCCAATTACTTGCATACGCCGATGATATTGACATAATTGGTAGAACACAGCGAGCTGTCACTGGTACGTTTGCTAGTATAGAAACGGAAGCGGCTAAAATGGGTCTAGCGGTCAACGAGGGCAAAACCAAGTATATGCTGTCAACAAGAAGGGACACCCAACATCGTAGAATCGGACAAAACGTCACGATCGACAGCTATAACTTTGAGGTAGTGAGGGACTTTGTATACCTCGGCTCTGCTATAAATTCTGACAACAACATCTCAGAAGAAATTAAACGAAGAATAACTCTTGCCAACCGCTGTTTCTTTGGGCTAAGAAGGCAATTGAGTAGTAGAGCCCTATCCCGAGCAACTAAGGAGATTCTGTATAAGACCTTGATCATTCCAGTCCTGCTTTATGGCGCTGAAGCTTGGACTCTATCTAAAGCGGATGAAGATATCCTCGGTCGCTTCGAGAGAAAGATACTTCGTAGAATTTTCGGTCCCGTTTGCGTTGACGGGCTTTGGAGAAGGAGATTCAACGACGAATTATACGAGCTGTACAGCGACATCGACCTGGTCAAAAAACTGCGAGTAAGTCGTTTAAGATGGCTAGGACATGTAGAGCGGATGGGAACAAATGCTCCGGCCCGTAGAGTCTTCGAGTCTAACCCGGAGGGACAACGCAGTAGAGGAAGACCTCGCCTTAGGTGGCGCGCGCAAGTCGAAGGCGACCTCAACCGACTAGGAGTGCGCAACTGGAGGCAGTTAGCTAAGGACCGGGCTAACTGGAGAGGCTTGTTAGCTGAGGCCTCGGTTCACCCCGAACTGTAGAGCCGCCTAAGTAAGTAAGTAAGTAAAAGGGAATATTCATAGACAAAAATAAAATTTATTCAGATTTTCAGACAAAATTTCAAGTTCATATTTAAAACAAGCTGACAAAAACTAGCAGATGAGTATTTTGAGACAGCTCGGCCATTCTGTTATTAGGAGGAACTAAGTTGTAGTCTTTAGTTCAGTGTTTGTTCCATTACAATTTACAACTCTTACCTTTGGTCATGAGGTTTTGATAATCACCGAAAGAATAAGATCGCGAATACAAGCTGCCGAAATGAGACTCCTCCGTTGTGTTGCTGGTATGACCCGTAGAGTCCGTACCATCAGGCAGGCGTTCTCTTGATGGTAGACCCAGGATGAGATGGTTAGATCAAGTTCAAAAGCTCTCCTACCCGTAAAGAAATTGTCCTTGATGATTTGGAGTCGATGGCGGAGAATAGAGAGCTATGGAGGGTCCACTTGAGCAACCTACATCCGCGACCCACTTAATGGATAAGCGGTCCATCGAAAATGAATGAATGATCTGAGGAAGGATATGTTTTACCGTTCAACATGGATAAATAATAATTTCTTTTTTGAGAAACACTGGATTATAGGAACTGCAAAAAGTTTTCGCAATTCTATTCCGTAATTCCCTTTGTACGTCTGTGGGTGTGTTTTCAGTAGCTGCACTGCAGGCTAATGGCTGGATGTGAGGTTTGTGAGCCCACATTTCTGTGCACGATCGGATCACAGGGGTGATGCGGTATGTTGTATACCCGGCGAGCGGTGAAGATTATCTTCAATGTAGGTATACCTTACTGCAGCATATCTGGGTATACTTCATCAATATCCTCAAGATCTAACGTATTTGATGGGTTTATTTCATTAGTAGCCATCAGAATCGGTATCAGATCCGTATTTTTATTGTCTCCGTTCCGTAGTTATAATAGCGCAACCAATCATGACCATGAGCATAATGAAAAATCTATTACCGGAAAATAGATATTTTTTCTGATTGGAGGAGTTGGATCTGGGGGATTTTAAAACTACCCCACTAGTAGATTGTGAAGTAAGAATAAAAGCAAAATAAATTTGATCACGAGTTGCCCTCCTCTGTCTCATTTGGTTCAATTGAAATAATCACACAAGGTATCCGTCATTCAGTAGTGTCCCAAATGGGTCAGGCAATAACCTGAATATTGCATGAGATGGAAGGTAAATATGTATACCTATCTAGAAGAAAAGTGCGTAGACAAAATCGCAGCTTCTAATATTGCCATCAGTATAATCCTGTTCCACCAGTAGTTACTTTGTACAGTTAAAGTTCATAAGTTTTCGCCAAGATACAGTCATCTAAAGCAATCACCTTATATTTGGATGCTTGTCGAGTGGGCCATTTGCCATTTATAGTAACGCAAAACTAGGGAAAAATAAATGAACTCTCTGTGGTCGTTTCCGGACATATCCTTATATGCATAGGCATACCCTTGCTGTGTTGTTTCTCGAACATCACATCTCGTTAATAATTGAATCTATGTGCACGAGTCAGAAGTTTTCGACACTGAAATAGCGACCTTGTGTGCTCCCCTCGCTACCCTTTCCAATCTGTTTCAGCCAAGAACTCAGTCAAACGGAAGGAAAATGGAATTTGTAAACAAGAGTAGGCATGATGTTCCACTAAATCTATCCGATATCCTTAAATATTTGAAACAAGACATCACGAGCCATTCCAAGTCAACGGAGAAAGCGAAAGGATGTACTCTTTGCCATTGCACGGCGAGCAATAACCATAAATGGGCTTAGCAACGAACCCTCCAGGATAAAACTATACACGCACACACACTGACTTTCAGCTCTCTGAGCTCTGGCTATATATATGTACGGTACGGGGGGGCCCCCAGACGAAATGCCGTTTCTTTGGTGTGCCCTTGGCAATAGCAGATCTCTGTTTTGTTGTGTATTATGCTTGCTTGCTCTTAGCTGCCAAGGATATTATACAAATGACATGGAATCAGATAAGGATAAGTGCAAATTGGCTTACAAGCTGGGATTTCTTTGTACTCTATCCAGGATGATTCCTTACGCTTTTTGGTTCGCGGATTGTGTTCGCGCTCTACTGCGTGCCTATGTGGTGCAAACGTATGTGTCAGGATATTATAGATCGAGTGAGTCCATTACATAACACATAACGCACATGGTTTCCATGTTCCCAGTGCCGCGCGCTACGGCATTTGCCAATCCGAAGGATGTGCCTGTTGAATATTGTATGGATCGAAAGTGGGTATTACTTCTCAGCAGTATGTGCGTGGTGCAGCTCTCGTTCTTTAGGCTTTGACGGAGGAGTATGAGCCAGGAAGCAGGAGGTTATCCTTTATTTTTGATTTTTATTGCTATACATGGCGATGGAATGTGTTGTGTATACAGTATACCGTAGCAAAGTACGGCACGGCGGCGGCGGGCGCTTAAAGGATTCACACGGATGGAAGTAAGTACATTCATTCTCGTTTGCTCTTGTTTGGTGAATGGCTGTTTTATGGTCTCGCAAAATGGTGTCAAGGATTTGTACGGCATATCCTTCTAATGAATTTATACCATTTTTCGGCAGGGAACATTTGCATTTCCCAAATACGAGTCGAGTATGAGGGTTGGCGCAGCTAGAAGGAACTGAATTGAGATCAATGGTTAGGTGGATTTTGGTCTTGATATTGGTATAGGCTCGCTTAATGGGATTTTATGCACTGGATGGACCCATTTTTGGGGTCAGGTATCTAATAATCAAATAATGTTTTTGCAGGCGATAAGATGTTGTTTAAACCGATCTCAAGTATTGAAAGATGCGTTGTCTTTCTGCGCAAAGTAAACGAACTTTTAGTTGGCTTTGTCTGTGGGTAGAGCGCTCAGATGCAGTAGTTCGGGACGACAGCCATGGAAGTAGGTAGGTATAAAAGTCGGTGTCAAGTTGTAGATTAGACGTTAGAGTGGCAGACCAAGCTAGGTTATTTTGTTCTAAATGCCATCAAAGCCGCTGGCTCAGCGGAAAATAAACGTTGCCTGTAAGCTGGAACTTACGAAAGTACATATAAATATTGTCATAGACATAAAAGTGCCGACAAAATCCAAGAAAACCTAGAAAAAAATAAAATATTTTTCTAAGACATTGCCTAGGTATCTACGTTTTGAATAAACTTAAGTCTGACCTTATGACGTTCGTTATACCTATTGTGCGTGAAATTTCATAAAACAAGATTTTTTTTCTTCAATGCGATTTTTAACTTCAACTTTCAACTGTGTTTAAAATGAACAAACCACCGAAGCATGGACCGCTTCTTCCGGAGAAGTATAGCTGCTCGACCTTGAGTTCCTTACGTATTCTGGTGTTTCTAATGGAAGACAAATATTTCATAGCTAATTGAAACGTCAAACGAAAACTATAGTTGGTATTGGATGAATGCATCGCCGAGTTTTCGTAAACTTTTTGTCGAATACTCAGTTTTCAGTGCTGTGTGAATAAACTAGTAGTTCAGTTTAATTGCGAATTGTGATTAAGTAACCTATAGGTTACCCTATAGGTTACGAAATTATTTAAATAAATTAAATAGTTAGCGCCCCACAAGAAAGGCTGTTAATGCTCATAACGATACAGTCCACCTGACAACCGCGAGGACATCAATTTTCCAAAACTCCTTCTGTTACAGGACAAGCAAACTTTGGAACTCGCTTCCTATGGGGATATACCTACATATTTCCAGAAGACTACAATTTGCTGCAATTTAAGTGCAGAACTAACATACATCTGCAAGCATATCTTACTGCTCCAATTCGTTTGAAGTGGCACAGTGGAAACAACTGTAAGAAGTAATTTGTGTTTTTCTGAGAGTTCAACCTGGGTCTCGGACAGTCAAGATCCGTAGTTCAGAAATATAACCACTGAACCACTCACACGAACTTATTTAGCGTCACTTCCATTTTCATGGAAATTATTTGTTATAAATAAAAATGACTATAGATAGGTACTCGAATAGTCGTAAGTAATTATTATTTTCTTATTAAACATTTAGGTGTTCAAAACAAACTGCTTTTCATTTGTACCATTTCATAAGTATTCTGAGAAAAGGCTATACCAGAGCTTTCCAATCTTTTTCATACTGCGACTCCCTATACAGGTTGAAATATTTTTGCGACGCCGACGCCCTCCCAAAATCCCCAAATATGTGAAAGTGAATAGAAGCTGATCTTACTGAAGATTCACTAAATAAAGCTTTTCCAATCAGGACGGGTCGACGTTGAAATGGCTTCGTCGCAGATAAGACAATTTTGATTGTTAACATAGCCATTTATACAAAAATTCGCCATCGGGCCATGGCGTCTGCTGTAACATTTGCACAGACTGCTAACATCGAGATCTACCCTTCCCAATTGAAAATCCCTTATTTAATTTTGCAGCTACACATTCTGGTTAATTATTAAGTCGTTTTTCTTTCAAGCTTTTTCTTGTCATATCTTTTTGTTTGTTATTTTTTAATTGTTATTGAAAAAAAAATGGAGACGATGGTGGTCAAATATACAGTCCACGAAGCAAGTCTGGCTGGATAATTCGGATATATAATGTGGATTTGTATTTCGCTTCGACCTCGCTCTAGGCATTCGTAAAGAGAAACGTAATACTTTTCCTTTGCTCAGAGTCTTATACTGCTGATGGAACGTCAAGCGTGCAGGTCCGTATCGCCCTGCGACGCCTTTAGAATAGGGCGTCGCGACGCACAGTTAGGTAACCCCTGGGCTACACAATTACAGTACAGAGTAGCGTAAAGTAGCGACTCTGTTATTCTTTGGTGAAATTAAAAATGTTATTCAAATCAAATGCAACATCTGTCGCATTTCAAAGCGCAACCTGCTTTGGGTCGATAGCCATTGAATTATTTGCGATGATGGAAAAATTGTGATTAAGGCACAAAAAATGTCGCAAACGCCTAGCTTCCATAGAGCATAAAGTGCGGAAGACCTAACATTTATCTTCAAGCAACTTGGGGATCTACACTCTGACATTTAACCTTCCTAAGCTGGGTTATTTTTTACTGCATCGGACATTTCTAAGCTGTGAAATATTTGATTTAGTCCTGTTTCGCTTTAGTTATTTGCTAAGTATCATAGGCGTAAATATTTTTAAGCCGGCCTTCTTTAGAATATACCTACCTACTATATTTTAAAACTTCATTAGACAATTTATATTTTGTTTTTAAATCAGCATATATAGCATTCGCATCCTTAATTTATTGAATTTTTTTAATATCTTCCTCGCACCTAATATAACCGTGAGTATACCTCAGCACCACCACTTGACCACCTCTTTGGTGCAAAAAAAATAAATTATATATCTATATAAATATCGTAGAACTCTTCCACCGTAAACTCAACTTAATCAGCGAATATTTGCCTCCGAATGATGTCCGGTTGAATATCAAACCCTCGACAATGTGCATCCAAACATAATCGGAATGGACTCCACCGACGCTCTTCAATGTGTGCACACATGACCAGCCGCGTCCTCCGCTAATTTTGTGTAAATTATATTTTTGTGCTGGTCTGTCATTTCCCCCCCAAAAAACAAAAAGAAAAACCATACATAAAAACATACTTTTCCTTTTTGTTTCTTTCTTAAAAAAAAAAAATCGTGGCAAAAACATCCACCACCCTCACCTCTAACCATAAAGGAAGTGCATCCGGCATATATACACACGTCAAATTGATTTTGCCGCTTTTCGGCCATTGCCAAAAATAAAAATACATAAAAAACAGCGAAAAACTCTCTTTGTCCCGATACTCAATGATATATACGAGGACCCCATCCATACAAGTGCGTTGAAGGTGTAGCATGTAGTATCGCACCACCCTCCCCCACCGAGCCGATAATCATTCATTGCAATGTACAAGTATTCGCTGTGGTGCGCTAGGTGATATGCTATGACGAGCATAATCGGTGCATCCAACAATAATTATTATTGCATCCGCAGACATTTTGGGTGGTGGTGGTAGGTACTTCACCATAACGCCCGCCTAGAAAAAAGCTGCCATATTTTTTTTTTTTTGGCTGCGTGTATGCATCCGCTACGCGTCGTCGGCTACCAAAAAGAAGCCCAAAAACAAGAAAAGCAACGAAAAAAAAAAGGTTTTATCAGTTTTTTGCTAAATGTTTGCGCTCATTGGAACTCATTTTTCATCCCCCAAGTGTGAGGGATGGTGGGGTGGGGAATCGTTCGATATGCGCTATGCGTTCCTGTCACATCAGAATACATTACGTGAGATAAAAAGCCTGACCGCGGGTATGAGAACTCGATACTCCTGGCTCATGCACCTGAGCTAAGCATAACAAATTAAACAAAAAAATATTTTTTTGCAAGGATATACCGTGCCCATTCTGAGGGACACTTCCGGAGACAGACTGTTGTAGATCGGAAGGTAAATTGGCCGCAAATGCAGATGCATCATCGAATGGCATAATACTAGAACCCGAGAACCGATGCGACCGACGCTCGAAGGCAAAACCTCACTCTGTCTGAATGGTGTGGTGGCTCAAACTTAATTTCGACATAAAGTGATTTTAGTTCCCGATTTAATGGAATTCCTGTTGGTAGTGTCCAGTTCCTTTTTTTTTAGATCGAATTTGTGTGGTGTGTTTGAGGGGCATCAACTCGCATCCACTTTGGAGCAGATTCGTCATATTCGTGTGGCAATTTGTGAGGAAACCAGGAAGCAATGGAGGCACAAAAAAAATACTATACGTTATGTAGAATGTCCCATGGATTGATGATGCTTATGCAGAGTCTATTTATTTTGTTTTTAGTGTTAACACTCATTTTTTTGCTAGACACGCGAATACTTCTCGAAAATATATTCAGTATTGATGTGATTTCAATTTTGCAAATTGAGTAGGTAGGTACTACGTGTCTACATCGTTTTATTCAATAATAACTTTCAATATAATGAAGATAGGACATGGTTCCGAAAAGTCAATTGGTATTTATTCAACCAAATTATATATTTAAAATAGGAACATTGTGATAGATGTCGAAGTCGTTTTGATATTAATACTCAATGCATTTGATGATACACTCATTTTTTTTTTTTAACATTAGAAACATTAACTATGGTAGTTCAATTGTTAGGCCAACTATACACACTTATTGACTCACAGACCTCTTTCAAAACGCTTTTAATTGTATTGTCAGTTGTCTAGTTTTTAAGAAGATTTAAAAGAACTCATTGAAAAAAGGTTCTGATTCTGAATATAAAAATTTAAAATGTGTACCTACTACCATAACTAAATACGGAAATAGGTTCGCTAAAAGATAGGTCAGAGTTCATAGCTGCGAGTTTTGTGTATATGTTTGTCAAGGAATTGTTTTTACAAAGGAAAACAACTGGTAATTTAGACAGCTTCTTTATAAAAAAAAAGAGCTTCTTTGATGTTTTACTTCATTTTTTTAATAAATTTCTTTTTATTAATATATGTACTAACGAACAATTGCAAAAAATACTACATTATGAAAGTAATAAAAAATACGCAAAAATGAGCTTGTCAAGAAATTTGTAAAAATAATTTCGTGACAGACTGTATCTTCTGACTCCTGCACAATATTTTACACGGTCAATTTTTCAATCACACAGTCTAATATCAAGGACAGTTTTCGATACCAAAGAGTCATCAAACCAGCCAGAATGTCGCCGAGAAGTTAACTTTAGCGATACAGCTAGAAAATTCGGTGCCATGAAATAAAGTCTTATGCAAAAAGGTCCAAAACGTAATTTTGGACTTTATTGCCCTTTCAAAAGTGAAATAAAGTCCAAAACGCGTTTGGATTAATTTTGGTTAATTTTGTTTGGATTTTATTTCCACTTCGATTTGGACTTTATTGCACTTTCAAAAATGAAATAAAATCCAAAACTCGTTTTGGACTTTATTGCAATTTCAAAAGTGCAATAAAGTCCAAAATTACGGTTTGGACTTTTTTGCATAAGACTTTATTTCATGGCACCGAAATTTCGGCTTTTTCCCGTTCAGACCCACAGGTGACTCGGTCAACACGGTCACCATGTACCCTTTATGTTGTATGTTATATACCAGGCTCCAGAAAGCAACATTTTCGTTAAAGGACTGGATCCTCTCAACAGTTTTTGTTGTTTCGTTCCAAATTTGGAAGAAACATACAATAATAGCGAAGTGTTGAATTGGAAAAATCTTCCAATCGCCGAATATTTGTAATACGTTCGCGAAAAGTGGAATCTAGAACTCCTTGCGAAGTTATCCTCCAATTCGCTTTGATTAAACTGTGAAAATTACATCAGAAATCAAAGAAATCAGAAAGAAGTGCGAATCATTTGTCTTATCCTTTCTGTCTAGCCCGATTGATATAAAGGGTGTCCCATAATTCACGCAAAATGTAATTTTTATAGAAAATACAGGTTTTTAATCAGAAAGCTTAATTTTCAGTAAGATTTGCTGTAGTGACGATTTCTTCGCCAAGGACTTTCTTTCTGCGGAAGAGAGCCGGACATTCCATGAGGATGTAAAGAGAGGATTCATCATTCTCAAGGCACAGTCTACCTACATGTGGGGTCCGGTGAGATTCCAATTCGTTGAGGCCTAGGCCACGCACTGAGCGGCAGAGCGGCAAAACTCTGAACAAAGGGCCATGGCACCTCCCATACAAAAAAAAACATTCTATATCTCATACCTCCTATACAAAAAATATCTTCTATGGGAATTGCCGCTTAAAAAATGGCCACTTGCCGCTTATGATTGCCGCTCAGATTTTTGCCGCTCTGCCACTTTGCCGCTTGCCGCTCAGTGCATGGCCTAGGCCTGAAGGTGTTTTTTTCATAAGACCATGTCCAATAATAATTCCTGTCAGGATTGTTAGGCTTTTTTTTTATCCAGATTAGTAAGAAAATAGTATTTTCTGGGGGAGAGTTTCAGGAAGAACTGTTTGGTGCAGTTCTGCCCAGGTGTTCATTAGATTTGATTTGAGCTAAGTTCCTATAATGTATTCCCTAAAGCATCCCTTACTGACCCCACAGAAAGGCTCAGGTCCGACAAGTGGCATTGTCGCGCCGATTTTAGCCAGTGAGTCAGCTGCTTCGTTTCCTATAAAGTCCCTGTGGGCTGGAATCCAGCCCAAAATCCACACCAAACAGCCACCCGTTGTGGATGCATTTGTTTCTCAACAATTATTGGTGGGTTTTCTGAACCCCAAATGCGATAATTTTTAGGATTAACGAAGCCATCAAGATGAAAATGAGCTTTATCACTGAAGATTATTTTGTTCGAAAATTTCGGACTGTAGCTGACAAACCCTTATTATATTTAAAATATTGCTCAACAATGAAAATGCGTACAGATCTCCGTTTTTACTAACCGTTGGCATCACTGTACTATTAAATGGCATAAAATTCAAATTTTGAGTGTATAATGGGACACCCTTTATATGTAAAATGTTCGTGAGAAGCGAAATCTGGAATTTGGATTGACTGGAACTGAAGAAGAACACTTAACAGCAACTCTACGAGCTACTAGCTGGTACGTAGACATCGACTGGCTCAAAAATGTCTGCCTAGCTGACTATAGGTGTCGAGGAAGGTTCAAGCCACCATGGTCTGATTTCTCGAGTTGAGCCGAAAATCCGATGATAAACACCGGTATTGACCGATAATCACTGCGGATAAACACAGCATGAATTTGCATCTTCGTGACTACCTCTACTCAAACCAGTTCTTATTGTACCTTCGGCTTAAAACTGAAGCAATTCGAACATCGCATGGAGAATTCATCGCTCAACAGTGCAAGCTTCTAATAAATATAGAGTGGGGCTAATTACCACCCCTAATACAACATCCGTTTTTTCTTCCGTCTTTTTAAATTATGTAATTGGTTCCGCGACCCTGCCTCCCATAAACGGGTACAAATGAAGGACGATATCAGGTAATATTATGAGGACGGATTTGTGGATTTGTTTTATAGGTTCAAAAAGAGTGACACAGTTTTTAGCGAACTTATATAGTTCGTCTCGATATACCCTATCAAAACCCATTGTTTGGGTTTGTTAGATTCGTTTTCGGATTTCTCTTGGTAAGACCCATCAGCACAACAGTCACCGGTCGCTGGCATGCTACATACCGTGTACTAGTACCTTTATACATAGGTACCTTGACCTACAACTAGAAAATGATAAATAAAGACTTCAAAATTGTCGCCTTAAGTAATGCCTGCGATGCAATCTGATAAGGGGACAAGTACGTTGTTTTGTTGTTGTTGAGATTTCTGAAATGTAGGTTTTGGGCTACGATGTTTCCCCCCGTTGTGAAGTCAAATAGCCTATATTGGTTATGTACAGTGAGCGTCAAAAGTGAGGTTTTCATTTATCTTTGTAGTTTGGATACAATTTTTTTTTTAATATTTTTAAGTATTATTTTGCTGTCGACATGAAGTATGTTTAATTATTTTTATTTCGTAATCAAACTTTTTACAGATTTATGGCTTTTTAGACCTGTTTCCAGACCCTAAAGATAACTCAAAGAAAGCATCAGTGATTACTCAATTTTGACGCTCACTGTATATCTGAATCTGAAGGCAACTGCTCGGCAACTGTCCGGAAATTGGATCATATACGTACATTTTCATATTTAGCTACAATGTGGATGTAGTTATCTTTATCTACAATGGCTTCGCTTACCACGTTTCTGTTCATACTAGATATTAGATATAACAGGGCGCCAGTAGTTGAGTAGTTCCTGTTTTTATTTCGCTTGATTGGATCATAAACATCAATCTTATGCGATTTAGAAGGCTACATGAAATTTTGCCCCAATGAAAAATGGCCACAAACTAAGAATGAAAAATCACCCCAAAATTGGGGCTGTTTTTCATAATGAAATAATATCCCAATTTCAAATATGAAATAAGGCCCTAAAATCTGACAGTAAACCCAAGCAGTGGGGTTGCAGGAGGGCAGCATGTCTTATTCTTATTTCATTTCTTCTTCTGGAGTCTTATTTTTCCAAATAGTCTCAACTGCAGAGGCCGGTCACTCTGAGGCTATGGCCCGTCCACATATGATTCGAAGGGAGCACCGCTCGCTATAATTTGTTCCCATGATATTTTAAAACACCATGGAGTAAAGTAGTTTTTGAATTTTTTAAACTCTGCTAAAAGCATTTTGAGTTCTCTTAAAGTCACTATGCATATAAACAAGGGAACCTGGAGAGCTACTCAGTTCTTCCTTTTTTCCGAGAGTTGGCTGAAAGACATTCACACTATAGTGAAGCTAGTTCTTAATGAACATAATAGAATAACCTACTAATCAACCAAGTATAACCAAGAATGTTTTTAATAAAAAGAGACACCCCTACCGGTGTCCAGACTCCAGGTATCTCCCTTTCCATTCCTGCACTAAGAGAAGAACCATATTATGTATGCAAATGAGTTGCTCTTGCACATGAGGTAATTGAAATGAACAATTCTTCAAACTTGTTGTTAACAATTCCAGTTTGGAGTATGACTAGCAAAACAGTTAAAAAAATCACTCACACAAATATATACGCTTATTGCTGTGTGCAAAATATACTAGCCGCTAACAATTCCAAAAGGCGCCCCTTCAATCTGTTGAATAAAATCCAATCCAACAGATCCCAGCACTTAAACGGTTGTCCGAAAAATAAAAAGAAAAAAACCAAACCTTCCCCAAAATACGTTTCCTCAGCAATGTCAACAGATCGCCATATTAAGAGCCCAAAATGTGTGTACACATGTGCTTTCACCCCAAAAAAAAAACCTCTTCAACGAAAACCGACTTCCCATACCCCCCCCCACACCCACTCTCGAACTTCCTTTCCCCAAACAAAAAACCTAAATGACATATCAATTGCAACCACTTGTTGCCACAGCAGAAAGCACATCGTCCTATCGCTTAATCAAATCCATGACGGAATCTCAGCATCGACGAAAAAACGGCCAACTCAACCCCCAAGCGCAGAGAATTCGGGAAAAAAAAAATCCCATTCTGATACACTAACACCTCATCAGTCTTTGGCGTTCCCTCTCGAAGTGGGACAAAAATCGTACAAGAAAAAATCCGCCCGCATTGTCCCGAAGTTTACATGCGAAAAAAGGAAAAATCCTCAGCGATTTTCGGAAGCGTCCCTTGCATCAGCCGCCCCGATAAACCAATTGTATGCTGTGTTACCAAAGATGACCTAACCACACTACACCCAACCGCATACCAAATCAGCGCACAGTGCCGGCCGGGCCGCTTCGGAATGGGGAGCCGAACCAAACACTCTTCTACATCTTTTTGCTGGGCGCCAGAGGAGGTCTGCCGCGATGATGATGATGATGGCATTGGCACACTTTCCACACAATCGAGTACGTGGCGAAATTCTACAAGGATCACGTTGGGAAAAAATCCTTTGAGTAGAGTACTCAGTACTCACTCCCCAAACACACACAACACAGTGCATTAATCCCTCCGACAAGCCAAAGTGTGACGACTGATGCGGCGGGGGTGGTTCGTCCACTTTCTCGATTATTCACTTTCCTGGGTTGCCCACTGATTTTTCCTGCGCTGCACTGCGATGGCAGTGGCGTTTGTTTTTGTGTGCGCCTTGTTTCTCATCGTCCCATCGCATCGCCACGCCACGCCAGACCCTCATGAGGCGAAGCGCCAGCAAAAACACGAGAAGGCCGTTATTTTTTTGTCTTCGCTCGGTCTCGCTGTGTGGTGTGGTGATTTTCAGGTGCAAAGGAGAATTTTCCGCAATATTCCCACAGAGCGTGGAAATTTCTTTTTTGTGTGTTCGCGATTGCATGCTTACATTGCGGCTACAATATTGACAAGAAAATAAAACGGATAAGGCATAGGCACACACCAAACATACACGCTTCGGAGCTTTGTGGAGCTGCACGTGATGGATGTAGTGTTATGACGGAAATTTAGATCAGAGCTGGGGCTGGAAATGAAAGGTAATTTTTGGTGGAGTGCTGTAATCGTTGACTTTTATTAGTCGGCATTATGGAGCTCATTAAGGAGCAGCCTGAAAAGAGCTGTTGTCAGCTGGAGGAAATCACTGAAGAGGTGGAAAATTAACCACCCAGGCACAAAGTGCTGTCGTGAGAAAAGGACCTATTTTGATTACCTGAATGACAACCAATTTGTTTAATCCATGGCCTGGCCACGTTAAGCCTCTCTTTCTGGTCGATAAACATGTTATTTTTAAGAACTGAGTGAATTTGGTAATAGCTAGTAGAATAGTTGTCCTGTCCTCTCAACAAAGTGAAAAGTAAGGAATTAACTATACCTAAGCTTGAGCAGAAAGGTTTTTAACTAAAGTCAATATACCTAATATAAAACTTGGCCAGACATAAAAATTAACTTCTACAGATTACCAGATTCTTCCAGACGCTGCAACGAGCACAAAACTCTGGCACTTTACCCAGTGCACTAAATCTCCTGCGGTGGGTCAGTCAATATGCGACCCGAAATTAGTGTTTGTAGGCAACAGTTTCTAACTCAATATTATTTAGCCTAATTTAAGAATGCTTTTGATAATCAAAAAAAAATATATTCTCAGGCACATTCTCGAAAGCTATTTAGCGCTGGGTACAACCTCGACATGTCCTCGTCGATAGTGGTCAAAGTTGTTTTCATTACATTTTGTACTGGAAAGCTCGTCTAGGTCGTTGAAGAAGTCACTCCCTAGAAATTTATACCTAGTGTGTTGGAGAAATGGGAGGATGAGGAAGAGGGCTGTGTCCTCAAGAGCTCTCTCATCACCGCAACCTCTACAAAGTTCTTCTTCCGTTAGGCCCACTGCAAAGAACAGCAAGTATAGGTACCACGGGGGCAATGAGGTCGGCCCCAACAGATGCCCTTACTGTACTCTTGCATCTTCTACCTCTTGACCTACACACAAAATATACCGCATTATGCAGTGCTATAAGACTCAAGGAGTCGGGATGCTGGACTGCAAGGCTGTATGGTCATAGCAACATCCTGGATTCGCTACCAAACGGCATGGTCACGTCTCCAAGCGACTACATAACACCCAAATTAAACTTCACGAAAGGCTTCCACGTTGGTTTCCCAACAAGGGATCAGTGGAAGAGGGACGAAGTAGTGAAGGGCTTCGACACGGTCATATACACCGACGGATCTAAGATGAGCTGTGGTGTAGGGGCCGGTGTCTACTCGGAATCACCTCAAATATCAATTTCAGTACGCTTACCGGATTTTGCCAGCGTTTTCCAGGCGGAATTACTGGCCATCCGGGAAGCTTGCACGCAACTAAGGCATGATACAACGCTTAAACAAAACATTGCTATTCTTATAGATAGCCAAGCTGCCATTAAAGCCATCGACTCGGCTACCATATCCTCCAAACTGGTGCAGGAGTGCCGAAACGAGCTGGCCTGTCTGAGCGAGCGCTTCAGGGTCACACTTCTCTGGGTTCCAGGGCATAGTGACATAACAGGCAATGAGCGCGCGGATGAGCTGGCCAGGAAGGGCTTCGCGCTACACGCCTCGCTCTCAACGAGGGTCCACATTCCGCTAGGAGCGGTAAAGGGACAAATACATTCGCATTTTCTGCAAAAAGCCAATTCCCGATGGTCGGGGTTGACAAACTGCGTCATATAAAGGAAGATATATGGCCTACCTACAACCAAAACAGAACAAATAACCTACTAAACAGAACCCGCCCAGATATCGCCAGAATCACGGCAATAATCACGGGACATTGGCCAATTGGAGACCATGCGGCCAAGCTAGGTATCCCATACAACCCGCATTGCCGCAGTTGCGGTAATACAAATGAAAAAGAAACTCTCTCCCACTTCCTCTGCAAATGTCCAGCTCTAGCGAGAGCCAGACTACGCGCACTGAACCAACCATTCTTTGACGACCTTAGCGACATCTCGGACAAAGGGATACAGGATCTTATCCGTTTTCTCAATTCAACAGGTTGGCTATAGGAACTGACTTGACCACATCCTAACAATCACCAGAAGATAGGTCACACGAGTCGTGGTAACAAAACGGCACATCATAGTGCTAATTGGGTTCAAGGTGAACCGCCACTTCTACCTACCTACTTACCTAGGCTCACTTTCTTCATGCGGTACCGCAGAGTATTGTGCCCCGTTATGATTCCTACGAGGGTGGACAGGGATTTCCTATCCTTCCGTATTTTACTCTCGGTTCTGGATGGCCATAGCATTCTTGTGGTATTACAAGTATCTATTTAAGGTGGCCCATCTAGCGTTCGCCTCTCTTTGATATACGCAGGTACTCGGAGACGACACCTGACTCTACCCCAGTGTCCATTTTACATTGACAGTATTATTTTTGATTTGGGATCAAAACTTCGTCCTGGGAGTAATACCTTTCCACAGACAGAATCGATGGGCTCGGGCAGTATTTGCAGTTGAAATCTGCAAGTTCAATTTTAATGAGTTCGCTTGACTAGATTCTCCATTAGGTTATTGTTTCTGGCGTTAGAATCCACCAGGCTTCGATTTTCTTGTAAGCCTGTTGTCATCATATAAACCTCTTTTCTTTAATAAAGCGAACGATTAATTCGACACTGAAGTGAGGCCAGAGTGTTATCAGATCTTCACTATATTTCACGAAGTATTCTACGAGGCAATAACCACAAAAGACGCAGTTAGGGACTTAGTAAAGCTTGATAAAAAGATACAACTTTATAGTCATTTTTGTCATATTATCTGCCAAAATTGTCAATATGATGACCGTCGTTTTCAATGTGTTTTGTATTTGATGGTTTGACGCGATCTTATCATTCTAGAGAATCACAATTGTCAATTCGATTAACGTGATTGTCGATGTGATATCGATTTTCAAATACTCTCCAAGTAAGAGTAGTATACAGTTTCCAAAACTATGAAACCATTCCATAGAAGTCATCACCACGCTTCTGTAGTGAATAATAAATTCGACTGTATACCTACATATCACCAGGCTCTCCTTCATTTATATGGAAAAGTGATTTTTCGACATTATTCTGTCGAGTCAAAATCATGTCGACTTTTAAAACTGTATAACCAAGGCCAAGCGCTATAGTTTCTCACAAACTTTCGGTTTTTACATTGAAAGGCTTTCTCAGACATTATGCAACTTCGTATTCAATTGTGAGGTGAATATTGCAAACATTTTGGTTTGTATAGCTCCTAAGCAGCTAGCCAATAATATTCTGTGCATGCACTATAGTATCTATAGTATCTTTACAGTTTTGCATTACCAGGATATTGACTTCAAAACTTCCTCGTACCGACCTCTAAAATAGTTATTTTCGCTGTCGAATGCCTTCTTACCACCGTTGAAAATATGCGGGTACGGACCAATTTTTCTCAAATGTATCCCTGTATTATAACATTCAATCAATTTGCATTTCTCTGAAAGATTGGTTGTCATATTTTCATACTTCCATATCCTGCCATATCCCGCCATTTTTGCCCACTTTGTTTAGGACAGTTTGGTAAAGCCGGATTACGACGGATCTATGCATGCAATGTATTTCTTCTTCAACGGTTTTCTGAAGGTCTAACTCAGATCAATCCTCAACACAAATATTGAAACTTAGACTGCGGTAGCTCGAGTACGTAATCCGAGTCTCGTGACTTTCCAAAAATTACATCGCGGGTAATCTTCAAGGTTTTATTAAACCGATCCTCTGATGAAACAATAAGAATCCTTTCTAAATGGTATGCTCTCGAAAATAGTGGTTTTTTAAAACACCCAACTGCACAATCTGTGTAGAGAATACATCATGCAATACACTTTTGGCAGCCATTCCATTGCCGTTTCCGTTGGCTTGATCTTCATCAAATCGCTTTGGTTATCCCAACGATTTCACGACTCAACCTCTGAATCAATCGTAATGATGACAGATAGTCTGGGACTTGAAGCATTGGCGTAACTATAGGGCGGCAGGGCTGGCAAAGTGCCACGGGCCCCGGACCCGAGGGGGCCCGGCCCAAGAGGCCGCGAGCTCAGAAATAACTTAACATTTTTTAGCAAAATTGTAAAATTCTGCGAATTGGGGTGACATCAATTCATATTTTGGGGCCTTTTTTAATTTTTCAGTTTGGGGTAAAATTTCATTATGAAAAACAGTTCCAATTTTGGGGTGATTTTTCATTCTTATTTTGGGACCATTTTTCATTGGGGCCAAATTTCATGTAGCCTCAAACTAATCATTAAGATTTCAGCACATTCAAAACAAAAAGATGTCGATCAATTTTAGAACGCATCCATTGGTTGCTTCGAGCTAGTGACGGTCGGGGAATTCCCTCATTTTGTTAACCAAGAAAGTAATTTTTTCGTGGATTTATATATTTTTCATTTATGGAGGGCTCTACTGCGCATTCTTTGTTTGATTGCTATGACAATTGGTCATTTGTATCTTTAATTTTTCGTAGTTTTTGTTTTATTGAATGGAGACAAAGTATTAATTATGAAAGTTAAATACACCATGTCTAGTTCTAGAAAACATCTAAGTGGGAGCGAAAAATTAAAAAGAAAGAGGGAGACTGAAGAAAACAGTATAGCACTGTTATACACAGATGCAGCACCCGACACCGACACCAGTGCTTCCAATTTCAGTGTTTCGCAACCTTCCACATTGCAAATTTTAAGTGACACTGATATATTAAAAAAGCACTAGATATCAAGCTAATAATAATAATAATTAATCATTTTCGAAACTAAAATCAATAAAAACTTATTTAAGAAACTCTATGGGACAAAAACAGGCTGCGTAACTTGGCTATTTTCTCTATTGAAAATTCTATGGCCCGATCTTTAAACTTTGATGACATTATAGATACTTTTGCGGAACAGTAAACTCGGAGAAAAGAATTTTATTAATAAATATCTTATTAAAATTAAATTGTTGTTTCATTACAAATATGTATAAACCTACTAGCGCACCTGGCAAATGCGATCTCTACGGGTCACACCAGCAATACAACGGAGAAATCTCATTTCGGCAGCTTGTATCCGCGATCTTATTCTTCATGACCATAGGTAAGAGTTGGAACAAATACCGAATTAAAGACTGACAACTTAGCTTTGACACCAAGTTCAGTCCTCCTGATAACAGAATGACCAAGCTGTCTCAAAATTGATCCAGCTTGACCAATCCTACAGGAAAACTCACGCCCGTTTTCCAATCCCACCCATACTTCGCGCGGTTGTTTGTTTGGACAATTCACATCAATGCCTACCTCTTTACAAGTTTAGCTCCCATGGCCACTTGGGTGTCGAAAAATAGCAATTAAAATGTATATATTTTTATACGGGAGGAACCACGCCCCTTTGTCCAATTTTAATCAAACTTTCACAGAAAAACCTTTGAGCCAATAACAAATATTTTCTTAAATAAATTCAATCAGTTCGGTAGTTTTCTAGACATAATTTTTTTTTTTGTTTTTTTTTCGTATGGGAGGTGACACGCCCTTTTGTCCAATTTTCACCAAATGTGAATCTAACCACCCACTCAAACACACACAAAAAATTTCATCAAAATCGGTCCAGCCGTTTAGGTGGAGTTCGATTACAACACACGTAGGTACAGAAGAATTAATTATATAAGATGCTCTTGAAAATAAAATTATTAGATATTTAAATAAAATGCACACAATATTATTAATAGTGTTGGGTAACTACTTAAGTGGTTCATTAAAATTTAATTGAAACGTGATGGTTTTTACTGGGAGGGCCCTATCCAAAGAATTTGCCACGGGCCTCAGATGGTATAGTTACGCCACTGACTTGAAGAGGGTCAAAGCCGGCTTGATAAATATGGGAGGGATTGGAAACGGGGCATCGCATCTTCCATATGCAAGAAAACTGTTTAAAACACTACGTCTAAAATTTGGTAAATAGACGTATATTGACTTTAGGAAGTATTTTATAAAATGTAGAATTAAGGGATTGGATACAGGAAAAAAAAAGCCATTCCAAGCGATGTGAGCTAAATTTGTAAAATTTTATATCTACTATATTGATCTACAGTGTCCTGATATTTTTACTGCCGGCTTGACGAAAGTCAGTTGGGTACAGCTTGTATATTATGTAAAGTAAAACGAAATTTTTGAACTATACAACTAAAGATATCCCCAGATACAAATTCCAAGTATATTAAAGTCTCCCTCTGATGACATACTAGCTATTCGGCTGAGCTTTTCAAAGCTAAATAAACACCGAAAACAAACAGCTAGACACCAAACTACCCTCAGCCATCTATCTGCATCAAACGCAATTCATACTGCAGCAATTCCCCGAAGTGTAGTTCCGCATTCCGAGTGGTTTCCCCAAAATAGAGTAACTCAAAGGATATACTATCGTTTGGCTGCACACATGCAATTCAATTGGCCAATCCGCCCATAAGTCGAGAGGTGAAATTTATTCATTTCCTCATCGTTTTGCCATAGGCATCATAGGTACAAAAAAGACGATACCCACCCCCAACTACGGCCGCCCGCTAAATTTTCCTTTTTCTTTTCATTTTCATTCATTCATCCATCCATCCATCGCAGCGGCAACCGCACCGTCAACTCGTACTAGTAGTAGATGCCCACACTCTAGCGCGAGTTGTGTTGTGGAATAGGGTCCTCGCTCTAGAGCTGTTTGTGGCTTTTTTGTGCAGCGCCACTGTGATGCTTCTTTTCTAGTGTCGACGTGGAGTATGGGATGCACTGCTGCTCGTCGAAGGACGTTTGTTTTGTTGGCCCCTTTTGCTTGCACGATGATTTCACTTAAAACGTGTCGGTTGAGAAAGCCTTTTTCGTCAGTTTTTATTCTCGCTATGCTATACTGCTGGTTGTGTGCCGTGGAACGTTGAACTGCGGTGATGCTGGTTGCCTCCGTCCCCGACCTCGTCGAGAACCTTTTATTATTTGTTTACCTATCCGAAAAAATATGCATGATGATGCCTTTTGCGCGGAATGTGGCGACGAAAAAATCACTCGGCACTCAATTTTCATGATCCGCCAGAGGAGTGAACTATGTCGTTCGGACCGGAGTGCGGCGGATTGGGTAATAGGCCGGGCATGTGTTATGCACCGTTAGTAGTTTGTTCTTGTTTCTTGTTCGCTTTTTTATTATTTTCCTTACCGGGATCTATTGAGCGTGCCGGCCGGCCGGGGCGATGGGTTGGGCAGGGACATTTCTATGCGCGCGGTCGAATTTTTTTTGCCGAATCGTCGATTTTTAGATAGTTGGGCGAGTGCACGCCAGGCATTGATGCGAACCAGTGGGTGGGTGCATGGCATGGCTGCGTGGTTTTTTTGTGCCGCTATGGTGAGTTGAGGGCTTGAAAAATTGGATTAGTACCGGGTTTTTAAGCATTTAGCAGATTTTGTTACCATTTTCGGCAGCAATTTGTGTTTTATGGTCTTTGAAGCGGTCCACTGGAGAACGGGCTGTGCTTCTGGCTCAAAAGCCTTTTGTGTTGTGTTGTTGAGTTATGCATTTTTTTTTCTGTTTGCAATTTTCTTGTGTTTTGGGCGAATTCCGTTTGGGCTTTTTCGACTGTTGCTGGATATGGTTGTGAGCATAAGCCAAGTGGACCAAATTCATTCTATTTGATGCTCGAGATGGAAACATTATTCACGCTAGGATCAAGTGGAACTTGATGAGTGTACTTGGTTTATTGACAAAGAGGCATATTTAAATTGTGGTAAATATTGCAAAAATGTAGAGTAGGTATTTAAAAATTGGAACCAAAGGTGCAAGGCTATGGATTAGAATAGGTGAACACTTTAAATGCCATACTAAGTCATGCCAAAAATAAAACTCTCACACACGATTGGTTCTGGGTTATTTATGGTCCAGACAGGACGAATATGGGCTCCTTCAAGAAAGCATTCCAATAATAGATTTTTAATCCTTGGTGCGCTGAGGGTTAATGACAGTTACATTTCCACAAAAGCAAGAAGAGGACGAGCTGCCTTCCAGCAGCAATGACGTCAAAGTTTCCCTTTACTTTTTTTGGCTTTACGCGTGCTTCTTTACACACCTTAGGTGGCTAATAGACATGGACAGTTATATGTTTCAGCATCTTCCAATTCCATCTTTTAATAGCACTATCAGTAGCTCATTATTTGATTTTCGGAAAATAATAATTAGCCCTTAAACTGTATTGCTTTCTTTGGGAAAGACATAGACGTACATACTCATCATAGGTAGTAAATGTCATCGGGTAAGCTATTTCCAAGAGGTTCTGAATGATCGAAAATCGGTCCGAAAGATTGTAGCCTCATCCTATACTGATTGGCAGTGCATATCTGCAGTCCTTTCCCGCACATCTTCTGAAAGCAATTCCTGTATCTTCTCTCAAGAGTTAAATTGCATACTATCTCACTCCGCCTTCCCAATCACTGTAGCATGTTCCAGGTGGAAATCATGGCGATTAAGGAGGCCTTGTCGTGGCTACGGTATAATGTAATATCCGCAATTGATATCAACGTTTTTACCGACAGTCAAGCCGCAATTAAATTCCTGAACTCGGTGATCTTCAAGTCTAAAACTGCCCTCAATTGCCGCTTATCTCTTAACGAGATGGCGGAAAGACTATAGGGACATTCCAGGAAACTACAAAGCCGACGGACTCGCTAGGCATAGCACAACTAGTATATGTCAACTCTACCGGAAAAGGAGAATCTCTATATATGTATATGCCTTTCGCTACGTGAAAACGTCTAATCAAACGAAATGCGATAAGAGTGTGATGTGCTTTTTCTGAGGCCGAGGTTTTGCTCGCCGGATCCAGGGTTCGCCAAAGAAACACCAAACTTTGGTTAAGAGATATTCTTTATTGTATTAACCAACGTATAAACTACTATCTTATGATTAACTTAACATTGATTAACTTCTTAGGTTGAGTATACACTATACAAATACAATACGCGGCCCAACGATAAGCGTGGCTCCGTGTTTACAGGATGGGGTCCAGCGACAAGCGTGGCTCCGATTTCAGGCCAGTCTCCCAAAGGAAACTCAGCCACCAAAAATTCAGAATAGTGACCGAAGTCACTTTCTATAGCGGGAGCCTTATCTGGTGCGGGATTGGTACTAACAACAGTAGATAAGTCTCTCCGAATGGCAATTTCATTCGGGTACTCATGCAATTTTCTACCATGGAACAGTGTTAATTATAAGCGATGAATGAAAATTGTTTGTCACGAATGTTGTTTGGTTGGCCAGTCTAGGTACTTCGTGCAATCGCAGCGGGTGGTGTTGGTGTGTCTGTGGTTGGCTGTGTACAGTAGTGGCCATACAAAGTGTCTAACAGTGGGGGCCATAAAAGTGTGACGAACGGGGACGTTTAGTTACAAGAGCTACTAATCGCAGGTGGTCAAAGTGCACAGCGTGCTCCACTACGAAAGAGATCTATCTCAAGCTGGATCTCAAGCGCTTCAACAATAGTTGTGTTTGCCAGTAGTTGCCAGTAGTTGCCAGTTGAGGCACATTTCACATGCTAATTAAAACAACTGCCGCACAATGCTCAGAGCATTATGCGCGCAGAACCAAGTCAGATTGAGTTGGGTACCCGAAAGGTAACGAAAGGGCTGACGTTCTGGCCAAAAACGGAGCAGAGCTCCTACAAATTGAAACTATTGAGGGCATAAGACCGCCAATAGCAGTGGCCAAGAGAATTATCTGTGGCCTAAACTAAACCGGAAAAAAATCTGTAGAATTTTTAAAGTTCAGCAGATAAAAGCTACGAATGGCAATAGTTAGCTGGGATACTCTTCGGGCACTGTCTTCTAAGGAATCACGCTATGAGATTAGGTTTAATAGATACGGACACATGAAGGTATTGCGAAGACTTACATGTCGAAGAGGATTATAATTCATCTCCTCTGTGAATGCTTCACATTCTATTCTGTTTTCTATTCTATTGCTCGGTACAGGACGAAAAACCTTGGAAGGTACTTCTTCGACAATTTGGAGGAGATTGGCCTTGCAAAAAAAATTGAAACAATTTTTAGGTTTTGTAGGGAAATTCAAATAGCGAACTCGCTAATATTTTTAAGCAAAGATGCCTCCAAAGCTTTATTCTTAGCATAGCTACTGCTGGTTAAACGCGTAATTGGATCATCTGAACCGGTCTCGTTGGCCCAAGTGTGGCTGCACATGTTGCAGCCAGCCACCCTAAAGGTCAGTTGTTATAACTGCGCAGTAATATTGCTAGATTCGGATTACGTCACAACTTTCTGATTTGAGTAGGTAACTAATATTCAATTGTGATGGGCTGTCAGTGGTTTTAACAAAATTAGTCGTTAAAACTGCTCCAGAGCTCTCTAAATCCAATAATTGATTTATATTGCTCTCGAAGTAAATGAGTCCCAGTTCACGCATTATTTTATTGACTATATAGTCATTAGAATAGTTTATTAGTTGGGAGAGTCTTCATAAGATTCTGGAACTGCTTTCTCTTTTTAAGGACCCCATATTGTGGCTTCCTGATGAGGTCTTAGTGGCACCTTTTAACTTCGAACACAGTCAGTAACGATATCCTCGCCAAGGTTATACTTTCTGAGACGAAAGAAAGCCGAACATTCCATAGACCATATGACCATAAGCAAACATGTCAAAAGAGTATTCGTCACTCCCAAGACTGAGTCCACATGTAAGGACCGGTGAGACGTTAATGCTGTGAAGATGTTTTTTCATGAGGCAATGCAATTCCTGTCAAGATTCTCATTTTATTTTTATCCAGATTAATGAAGGAGCGGGCATTTCTGGAGGAGAATTCGGGAAAGAATTGTCTAGTGGAGTTCTGCCCAGGTGTTTGCAGGCAGACTTCATTGGATTCGATTCGAGACAGTCTCTTGATGTTGTTTCTGATATGTTTTTGCTGACACCACAGAAGGGTTCAATACCGATGAGTGGTATTGGCAGATATGGTCTTGAATCTGCTGCTTCACTGGATAACTAAGTATAGTGTTGCCGCGTGTATTAGAACTAAGATGTATTCTAGCGCAGTGGCAAGGACCTTAACCTGGAATATGAATTAAGTTTTTAGAACCGTCTGTGTAACGGCGAGGGCAAGTCGTGATATAATATAGGCTTGTGTTCTTCCGCCCTTCCTTGGAGGAACGATGATGGAAAAGTTTTGATGGAAGCCATATTCCGGTAGCATGTTGTCTATAAGCATGCTAAATGATTTTCAAGCTCCATAGCGTTAAGCTAAAACTTGGTAGAAGTTTAGGGCTCAATGTTGTTCGCATCTACATCTTATCATCTACAATCTTATACATTTTTCTAGATGAGTTGTAATTAGGATACGTAGAAGTCCCACTTTTCGGGTTAGATCGAAATTTTCAAAATGTTGCTCGTACACCTATACTGAGCCGCACCAACAGGACCCACATAACATTTTCAGATGAATAATTGTGCCCAAAAACGTTATTTTTGGAACTATAGCTTTTTCTAATAATATTACATCATTATATTCATCCTTGGACTTGAAAAATTACGAGAATACTTACTTACACAAATTTGATCCCAAAAAATATATAAGTTTTTATGTAGGTACTGCCTACATCCAAGTTCTCCAATTTTTAGCAATTTGGTCAACACTTTGTGTCCTTAAGTGATAAAAACCGAACCGAAATTTGCAGCTACACCAAATGAATAAGTAAAACTGTTCAGTACCATACCCAGCGAGAGGTCACATTTTTACACTGTATCAGCAACATTCAAATTCCAGTGTTGCGTTACAATCTTCCAAGCTGTTAAAATAAAAACAACACACACAAAAAAAAAACCGTATACTATACTTCAGCAACAAAGTTAGCTATAACATCGACTTGATTTTAGCCCTTGTGCCATTAAAAGACAGCTTATAGTTTGTGTAATGGTTCTGGCCCCCACGCGTTCGTGTTTCCTAGAACGTCATTCGATAAATTTATGCAACATGGTCTAACGTAAAATATTTTAGCACTCCCAGCAGCATCAGCGGCATTACGACAAACAAAATTACACATCGAGCTACTGCTGCTCGGAGGATTTCCATCAAATATCTCTACGGCGCGCTGGCTTTTATGTCCCCCTCGAGGCGATGCCCGAAGGAAGAACCCCTGATCCGCAATAGTTTCCAGTTTAGTCCGAAATAAATTCAAAAACGGTTTTAACGCTAATTGTTTTCCCAGTTTAATGCAACTTTTTATTTTATTGAACCATTAAAACGCACCGTAGTACTTGTGTATCCTTGCGCGTATATCTGGTGTGGCAGTGCGTCATTTTGTCCATTCTGGGAAGAAGGGTGGCGCGCTGAATTAAATTTTGCATTGAAGGCGGCTGTGTCTCTCTAAGCACGGACTGTACATAGCTTGGAAGATGTTACATTACAAAACCATCGATGTGTGTAGACACCCGGGACTATGGAGTGGGATTGACGGGGGATATATGTGAGGAGGAAATAGCGAGAGCGGGTCATGAATTTCCCATTTTTACAGCCTCATATTTTTCCGGGCGTTTTTACCCTAGAAAATAATAACGGTTAAACTTTTTAGTGTTGTCATTAAATTTTTCCGTGTAGTACGTTGTATCCACTTACAGAGAGCAGCAGTAGTATAGCAACAACCCCTAGGACCGCAGAGCGGCATCCTGTATCCTGTTGTTGTTTACTTGTCTCTGTAGATGTATAGTATATAACCTGTATGTGTGCTGTTATTTCAAGTTATTTCAAGTTTTAATATCGCTTCGCCCCGTTTGCGTTTGGGGCAGCAGCGCACCAAAAGATGCATGGGAATATCCATCCGTGGCGGGATGGATGCGCCACGACGCTTATAAAGCATCCATCGAGAAGGAACAGTAACAGTGGCAGCGGGAGAGGTCTATAAATTCCGATATTTCCTTTTTATATTGCAGAAATTTTTCTGCTGAAATTACGGAAATTAAAACCGAAATGACGACGTTGAGGATGTTAAGGATGTTAAGGATGACGACGAATACGACAACAGCAGAGTAGGTGAATCAGAGTTTATACGGGCGCGGCAAAGTCTTAAAGCGGTCCTCGCCATCACAGCTACCGCTCTTCTGGCTATACTGTTGTGTGATCAATGTTGCAGGGACCATAAAATCGCAAGGCTCACCCCATCCATGATGTATTTTCTTGGTTTTTTTTTTTTTTTTTTAATACCAAGGGCTGTTTCGCTCTTTTTTTATATTTAATCGTAAAGTTTAGAAACTTTGTAATGGGATTATTTCGACGGGTAATGGCACAGCGAGCGCGCTCTATTCGATTTTAACTAGAAACAACCAGAGGTCATCAGTTTCGGGGAGCATGGTTTATTTTTTCTTTTTATGTACTCGTAGCTACTTGATTTGTTATTTTCGGCAAGCAGGCGGTTTAAGAATGGTGGTGGATGGATGTGATTAGCTGCTTTATGCGCTAGAATTTATTATTCTCGGCAATTCGATTATATATAAATCCCATTTTGATGGATCTCTGGATTTAGAGTTTCGATTTTCACTAGAAGCCGGAGAATTCTTCAGTTTTAGTGGCCGATTTGGAGGTATGGGGTTTCATCTTATAGCAGGACATTGGTTATGGTGCATAAACTCAAAATGTGGTTTTGGACTAAAAAATTTCGGAAATCCTATTCGGAAATTTTATGGGCAAGACGTGACCACTATAAAGATTCGCAAGTTAGAGCTAAGAGGTTCCTATTTATGTTGGGTTTTCTGTTATCCATTTGGTAGATGTGAGTGCAGGAAGCCTGAAAATGGTTAAACCTAATTTAGAGTTAAGCCTTGGTAAGGAAATTTGACTAGATTGCCGGCACTTGAAGGTAACAAATCAAACTAACTAATTCTCTCAGAAGCAACCTATCCAACCCAAAGATAAGAAACATTCTGATTTTATTCAAGTACGTTAATTTTCAAAAGCAGTCAGGTAAACTAATCAGTTACTTTTCAGCTATCGCGGATACATGGACGCCGACTGCGAAAGCAGGTCTGCAAAATTGTTTATAATAAATAATAAATAAATAGGTGGCGTAACAGGCGGTAGACACCCTAGGCCTAGCTTCTCACAACCATTCGTTTTGCGTGAGTTTATACTATTTGGGACGAATGGAAGGGACCTACAATTTTATGCCGAGTCCGAACGGCTGAATTGAGAAGCTTTTTCAGGACAGTCAGTCATACTCTCGGATGTTTGTCAGACGTTCGCGAGAAGTGGCGCAGTAGAAAAAACCTTAAGATATAAAGGGTTCGCCATCTAACGTTTTTTTTTTCAACTAGTGCTTATTTCGCGAATGGTAACACTTAGCTCATGTCTGATTTGACAGATAGTTAGTTTTATCCTTCCGCTGAACGAATATGGTTGTGTATATGCTTGAACAACGCTGGGAAATATTGCGACATTACTTTGAAAATCATGGTAATGTTGCAGAATGTGTGCGAAAATTGCGTACGGATTTTGGAAGAAGAGAAGCACCGTCAGCGGGTATGTAAACAAGCAAAATTGTCGCATTTGGGCCACAGAAAACCCGCACGCATACATTGAAAAGCCGATATACCCAAAACGAGTCACTGTTTGGTGCGCATTTTGGTCCAGAGGCACAATTGGGCCATTTTTCTTCGAAAATGAGCAAGGAGTGGCCGTTACAGTTAATGGCGATCGTTATCGGGACATGTTGAACGAATTTTTGTTCACAAAAATTGAAGAGGAGGATATTGGCAACATTTGGTCTCAACAGGACGGCGCTACGTGCCACACAGCCGAAGCTACACTCGATGTTTTGCGCCCTGTTTTTTGAAGATCGCATTATCAGCCGCAGAGCTGATGTCGTTTGGCCACCGCGGAGCTGCGATTTGACACCGTTGGACTATTATTTGTGGGGTGCCGTAAAAGATAAGTGTTACGCCGACATGCCAGAGACAATTGACGCTTCAAAGGACAATATTCGTGAAGCCATTGGTGAAATACAGCTGCACACAATCGATAATGTGCTTAAAAATTGGACCGATCGTGTAGGCTACTGTAGTTTTTTTTATAGCATTTTCAAAAAAAAAAGTTATTTGGCGGACCCTTTACATTGACGTTGAAGTTCTGGAACGGTGTGGTCTGAGAGTCTAAAAAGACGCAATATAAAAAAAAAAGAACAATTCCAAGAAAACAAAATTCGTTAAAAGAATTATTAAGAAAAAAAAAAAAAGAATCAAAACTAAAACAGGATCAAAAATAAATCTCAAATAAACAAAAGGGAAAAAATAAAATTAATGACAGTGCAGAATTTTAATTGCTGCAGAGTGAAAATTAATAATCTAAATTAAAATAGTGTTAGAGTTAAAGTTTTTCTTTTTAATTATTGTTATTTCCTTTTTCATTTCATTCAATTTTGTGTTGTTGTTAAGTTTAGTTTTGTGTTGTTTGTGTTGTGTATTTATTATTTAATTATTTTTAATACTTTTAAACATTTTAAAGCATCAAGAATTCGTGCGCACGGACTTCAACAAAATTCAAGGTACATTTTTGATATATTTCTTTTTCTTTCATAACACAAAATTTGAGTTAAACACCAACATTTATAAAATTCTCAATTTCTAGTTTTAGTTTTTATTTTTGTTTATTAAATCAATACTTAGTTTATTTTTTATGTTTGATGATAAAAAATTGAGCCATGTTTATTTTTGTTATTAAAATTTGAAATTTAACCCCCGTATTAATAAATACCGCATAGTGGCGTTTTAGCTCTAACACATCTGTAAAATTGAAATTATTATTTATAAATATATATATAAATATATATATTATTTATAAATATATAACGAATTCGGCGTATAGAGCTTGGTTAACTTGCTCACACCAGTTAACTTGCTATACGCACATATTTCAAATACACGTAACCCAACACTAAGTTCTATTGGACGCGAGAAATTTAAAAGCTGGAAGAGAATTTCAGAGAGAATCTAAAAATCGCAAGCGATAGCACATAACATGCTCTGAGCATGATAGTGTCAGCTGATGGAATATGACAGATTTACAACCATGTTTAGTACAGTTTGGACGCAGTGCTGCCGTGCGTTTAGTGATAAAGAGTGGATAGCTAATATGGATATAAGATGTATTTATTAATAATAAAAGTTATCAAACGAATAAGTCCACTATCCGTATGGTAGCTAAAAGATGTTTTAAAGAGCGGATAGGGCTTTTTTATTAATTCCGCTGTAATATTATCGGCCAAAGTATCTACATGGATGGGGTGGGTGGCCAAGGAGTCCTACCGCTAACATTTTGGACACCCAATCCAGACAGTTTCCCTTCGGCCTTAGACCGGAACTATATTAAAATTTTAGAGTTGAAATTATTTGTTTTTGATTTTTAAATTTGTACTGTGCTATCGCCTGAACCAGCCCTTAGCCGAGATTGCTTCACCAGCAAGAATTTGCGACCCTTATTCAAAAGCACAGTTACAATATAAGCATACATTTATAGAGCGAACAGCATTTATCCGTGGCTTTGCTCCCGTTACAGATGTTCCTAGTGTGTTTTGCTATGCGCTCGATAGAATGAAATAAAATTCTCCCCACACAATCTGAATCCCCATTTTCTCGTAGCTAATATCTCGGCAAATAAGGAACAAAATTAGAGAATCGATCAGATGAGAAATAAGAATTCTCAATACAAACTTTGAACCCCCTTTTGTCCCTTTTTGAGTTCGAATCTCCACAAAATGGCTTCTGGCTGCAGGAAATAAAGCCCCAATGAAATAAGGCCCCAAAAGAGAAATTGAAATAAGGCCCCAAATTTGCGGTGTTATTTCATAATGAAATAATAATCCAATTTCAAATATTAAATAAGGCCCCACTGCGATGAAATAAGGCCCCAAAAATAAATGAAATAAGGCCCCAAACGAAAAACAAAAACTAGGTTCCACATTTCACTTTCACTCGAAATGAAATCGAAATCGATCGGAAATGAATTTTTGTGTTCTACATTTCACTTTATTCGATTTCGGTTTAGAAATTTTCGGAATTGAGAAAAAGTGAAATTGTTGTGTTCCACAAATCGATTTTGATGATTTCCAAGTGATTTCAAATCGATCTTGGTCATTCGATGTGAAATAGTGGAAACGAAAAGACGCGATCAAAAATGTAAGTAAAAAATGCAATTTAAAACAAACTTGATAGGCTTATTTAAAAAAAATATATATTTAAAACAGGGGTAAACATAAAAATACTGTGCAGGAGGGAATATTTAATCATTTTATGAAGCGGCAAAAACGCAAAACTGCGGCTAGCTGCAAAGTGGCAGGAATTGAATATTGTTGAAGGTGTGGTTCAACAATTTGAAACAACATTAGAAATACACATTTAGACGGTAGTATGAAATGAACCTCTATTAAACGACTAATAATTGACAAAATTAAACTTTCGTTTTTAGCTTTTATAACTTGCGCAGCATCTGCAATTTCCAAGGGATTTGATATATCTCTCAGCCTTCGTCTTTTTATTTTTTTATTTCTCCTGTGCAGCAACTATAGCCAGTACTCATTATAAGATCCGTTTATAATAAAAATAATCTTTTAAGCCACACGAACAACACAATTTTATTAACAAACAATTTTGCAAAATAAAAACACTTTTACGATGTCCCAAATGACAAATCCCAACTGTTTGCAATTTCACGAAAAGTGATTTCGAAAAAATTTCGGAGTTACCGAATCGGTCGGAATGCAGAACACTGAAAACGAATTCACTCGTTTTGCAATTTCGATTTCGATTTCATTTCACTCGATTTCTGGAACCTAGCTGATAATGTAGAATCTAGAAGCTCGAAAAATCACTCTTCGGCAGTGATGCAAATATCATTGTCGGCGGATGAGCACTAGGCTTACATTACTGAATTATGGACATGAATTGTCATTAAGCATTCGTTCGTATATTTAAAACTCTGAATGCTTAAATATGTTTGCCTAAGTCTGCTACAGATAACAAAACTGCATCCCTTTGAAAAAACAGTCTAATTCGATGTTGTTTTTGCTTAATGACAGTTCGATTGTGAAGATGCTTCCAGGATTTATTGCCCCTTTGTTTTTTCCGTAGCCACATCGCCCAAAATGTGTTTTTTCAACACCAACTTGTCAAAAATGGGAATCAACAGTCTGCCACACATCAGACAACAGACTCGGATGACAAAATGCATCATTTAAACAAAATTACCACGAATGTCCTTTTTACAAGCAGGACAGGCATATGATTTTTTTTTTTTTGTAACTTTAAAAGTCGATTTTTAAGGAAGCTTCTGCCAAATAATGGCCAAGAATATTTCCGCCTGCTGAAGCAAAATAAACTGTCGACTAGACATCATTATTATGACCAAACACCAAACTCCATGCATGTAGTAGGAGAAGAAGACTCAAATGAAGAACTTAACGGACTGGACGAAGACAATAGCTCTGTAAATATTTCGACGTCACCGTTCTGCATTACCGAGCAAAGGACACGAAGTTGTCTGTCTTCTGCCACGGTCTGGCATTTACCAACGACCCAAATGTGTCTTCCCAAAAGCAAAGGGTTGGTACCGACATTTTTCCTTGCTCCATACTAAATATGTGGATTTACTTTTCAACTCATGCAAAAGGGTTTGCGGTCTAGGACTAAGACAGATCCCTCTTTACGAAACAAAAAAAAAATTATATTAAATTAAAAACTCGATTCCAAATGAGTTGCACGTTGGTACTCGTGCTATAATTCTGCGTAAGTTGGGTGGTTCGGGTTGTGCGTCTTCTTCGTCGGTGTCTGTAGGTGAATGGTTTTGCTTCGGGGAGAGAGTCCTGTCCAACAGCACATTTATTTATTTTTTTCTTTTTCGATTTTTGGTCGCAAAATATTTTTACCCGTTTTGTTTTATTTTGCTAGTAATTGTTGGAAGGTGCGGTTGGGTGGTTGTGTGATTGGGTGTATGGGTAGGGTAGTTGGGTGATCGGAGATACTATACATATATCCTTTGCCGCCGGAGATACTGTATACCTAAATGAAATAATTAATGACGAGGATACAACTCGCCCTCGCCAGCGCTCTCATATGCTCACATTTGGGATTTTTATTTTTCTTCGTCTTTTTTTTTTTCGTGTGTTTGGTTCCTGTGTTTTTTTTTTTTTTTGTTGGTTTTGGTGTTCTGCGTGAAAATCACAAGGCCCCACCTCTCGTGTCCTGATTTATAATATAAAATAAATCTACTAACGAAAATGGGGTAAACACAGTGAGGTACTACCTTATTTTACCATACCTCTGCCGACCGGCGTTGTTGTTGCTAAAGGACGACTGCCTCTGTCCCGAAAAAAAAACCCTCATCATTGGTCGGTTGTAGAGGTTGTGCTCATTTTGTCTTCATTTTTTTTTTAGCTGATTATATATTTTTTTGTACACTAGAACGCTACCGTGTTCGCCTTAAGTTTATGCATTTTTAAAATTAATTAACAGAAACGGTGCACAACATTTTTGGTTGGCTTCTACTTTATAATATTTGCGAATGCAGTGAGAAGGGGAGGATGGGGCAGGCAACCAAACTCTATAGGCTTTAGGTGATTTTTGGCCACTAAGTTTGGTGGTTGTGGTCAAAACTGAGTGTGCATTATATGGTGCATCGGAAATAAATAATTCCTGAAGGTTGTCAAAAGTAACTTATGTTCCTATGTGCAAAATTGATTTGCCGCAAAATTGGATTCGGCGTAGGTACGGTTTGCCCATGATTGGCAACCAGTTTATGTTTGACAGCCTTCATTAACATTTTTAATGAGATGCGCCAATTACAGTTGGCAGAATAAGGACAACAAAACGATCTTACAAATGCATTTAGATGCACTGGTGTGCAGTCCAAAAGATTTGTTTGCATTCGGATTCGGGGTATCCTCTAACGAAATATTTTACAGAAGGAATTATTAATTTCAGCCAAATTTTGTGGTTGCTGCGGATTTAACTAGGGAAGAGATCAGTGGCAAACACTCTTCTGCAACAAAGCAAAAACATGTCTTCTCATTTCTTCCGACCGAAAGGGCGGCGGTTCAGCCACCACACGAAGCGTTCACAAACCAAATACATAGAGTGTGTTGTCGGTACCTACATAGGTACATACATAGGTATATTCAATAAGCGCGCACTATCCCAAAAACAGAGCAAAAATAGAAAACAATCGTTTTTTTCGCATTTGATCAAATAAGATGCCTTTGTACGTATTTATACTCCCGCCTAAACGAAGCGAGATAGACCCTTTCCCTCCCATAGTAAAAAATGCTTATATTTAACCCCTCTACAAAAAACCGTTATCAATTTTTGGCGCCTATGTTATCGTACTCTCCCCGGATTAACTCAAATCGTATGAAAATTTGTGTTTCGAAAAATAAAAAAAATTAAATTTAATAACTAAAAACTGATATTTACCAATTTTATTGGTGAATTTAAGAGAAGAAATATTTAAAAGTAAATCTATACCAAAAAATCAGCTTTAAAAACAAGCTAATAAATAAATGTTGATTCTTTTAAATATGTTGCGGTCTAAGAAATGTAATTGTACCTTACCCTCGTGAAAACAATTTGTGAAAAGTTCGTGATAATTGAAATTAAATACACTGGTCGGCATAAGTATTTTGACAAAACTAAAGTTGATTTTGCTCATAATTTGAAACTTACTTCATGTAAATTTTGGCACCAATGGAAAGCTCA
Source organism: Cheilosia scutellata (assembly GCA_955612985.1). NCBI lineage: Eukaryota > Metazoa > Arthropoda > Insecta > Diptera > Syrphidae > Cheilosia > Cheilosia scutellata. The sequence continues at coordinate 6,423,037 of OY015313.1, forward strand.
TTTAAATTCCGTTTGAATGATACAAAACTTTCCTTAACCCACTAACTTTTTTCCTCGGTATCAAAAAAAAATGTTTTGATGCAAAAAGTTTCTCCCAAACAATTCTAATAGTGACTGCAAAAAAAAATTTTCAAAAATCTCTTCGCTAATATTTCTTATGATTTTTTGAAAATTGCTAAAAATGACTATTTTAGCAACTTTTTCCTCCTTTTCATACAAACTTTTTCTGAGATCATCCCATTCAAAAAATCATAAAAAATTTTAGCGAAGAGATTTTTGCAATTTTTTTTTTTGCAGGCACTATTAGAATTGTTTGAAGAAACTTTTTGCATCAAAACATTTTTTTTTTTGACCGAGGAAAAAAGTCAAAAAGTAGGCTTTTACAAAAGTTCCAAATTTTCAATGGGTACTGGGTTAAGGAAATTAATTCATTCAAACGGAATTTAAATGGCCTTTCCATTGATGCCAAAATTTAAATGAAGTAAGTTTAAATTATGAGTAGAATTAACTTTAGTTTTGTCAAAATACTTATGCCGACCAGGTATGTTGAGGTTTATATTTTCATATAAATTTTAGAAAATAGATTTTGTGGTCAAGATGGCAGAAGAAACTACATTAAAAACTGGGAACAAAACTCGAGAACTCTATGGAGTTATATATATTGCACATCGTACAGGAATCTAAATATTATGTATGTATATCTATGCACTGAATCCCCAGAAAAGTGCATAATGATCGAGTAGAAGAATTTTCTTATTTGTAGCGAACAAATTTTAACTCCACTTTCACAAGGACAGACAAAAATATTTCCCTTTGGACTAAGCATTCCCAACTAAAAACCTGCCGCAATCCTCTATTGCGTGTGTGAAGAAAATTAAATCCAAATAGGTATGAGATATATTATTTGTAAATCATAAATGGCAACAGGTAGTACAATAAAAAAAATGCTTTTGTATAATTGGTATAATTATAATTTTATAATAATTTGAATTTTTTAAGGCATGATTTTATTACTTATTTCATATATCTACTTAAGCATTTTGTTGCGGCATTCTGATATCAAATTTGTTAATGTCTATAAAATAAATTTAAAATAGAACATTTTGCGCGCACATCCAATTTATAATTTCAGTACCTAGGAACTTCTGTGATGAAATCAGCTGTCACAAAACTTATCCTGTGATTCGGGTACGTACAAATCTTGGTAGGTGGCGTGGAAATCAATTTACCGAGTCACAATTAGAACGGAAAGGGACAAAGGACAAGGGACTCATCTGCCCCCTAGTGGAAAAATTAGTGTTTATCAAGTAGGCCTATACTTTATTGGAAAGAACTATAGGTAATTTTTTATGCTTTTGACATTTTGCACTTACGTCGTTGTTTTACTGGCGGTGCGAATCTACTGAGGAATTTGTTTGTATTATAATACATAATATTGTGATTGCTAGGAATCTGTGCACTGAAACGTAACACATACCTACATAACCTACCCCACCTGACATTTCGAATGGCTTAGTATTTTTAACTTTCTCATACGGTAGTGTTATTAGTTACATCAAGTTCGACATTTCTTCTTTACACGATTGCGTTTGATGATCTAGAGTGGATGGGGAAGATCGAGAGTTAAATGGATGGCATTTTACTTACTTGGAATGTATCTATAGTTGGATCATTGGCTCAGTATATCTTGCCTGTGGTTACGTTAGAAGAAACACTCAAAAAAGTGGGTCTCTCAGTTCTATTCTAACCATTGTTTCGATGTGTTCAAAAGAATTAATCCGTATTCCGATTTTTAACATTTGTCAGCTCTGCGAGTTTTAGCTGCAGCTTGCAGAGTCCACTGTATTCAATCTACTTGACAGAAGTATATCATTTTTCGCTATCAAAAATTGAACCTCTGCATCATGTAGATTCAAAGTTGTTAAAGAATTGTGAATATGACTCATTTAAAACAATTTTTTATGGTGTTAATTTAGATCACCAGCAAAATTTATCTGTACTTATCTTAACAGGGGTATAAAGAACTATTTTTTCAATACTCGTACTTTTCTCCTGGGAATTCTTCTAGATCTAGCTAGTTCCTGGATTCCAAAAAAAGAAGCTTTGCAGTTCGTAAATAATAACTATTGATTCATTAACATTCTATCCGGGATTATTCCATCATCCCGCTCTTAGCTTGATTTTACGAAGGTCGTTTCAAGTCCTCTGTTAATAATCACTAAACTGATATTCTATTACGTCGACATTTATTTCCTTTTCAATCACAATGCATGGAATATATTTTGTAACAAGTAGATATGTTGTAATTTTTTTTTGTTAATCAGTTCAAGACGAGCTGTATTCAGAGAGAAGAAGAACAAGTCCTTCTAGAAACGTATGTTGAACGAACATAAATGGTGTCCCATAATTCAAGCAATATTTGAATTTTGCGCCATTTAATCGTGGGTACAGTGTTGCCAACGGCAAAAAAAATATAACAATGTGACAGCTTTGGGGTTAGTACAAGTGGAGCGCTATACGAAATAACAACACTTTTTCATTGTTGAGAAATATTTAAAAAATAATGAAGGTTTGTCGGCTACAGTCCGCAATTTTGGAACAAAAACGTTTTCAGTGATGAAGCTCATTTTCATCTTGGTGGATTTCTTATTTGCAACTTAACGCCATTGAACTTTTTTCTTTGGGGTTTATTGAAGTCAAAGGTCTATGCAAACAAGCCCACGACCACAAACGCCTTGAAAGAGGAATTTGGGCGGTGTATTATTGAAATTGAGCCACATTTATGCGAAACGGTCATAGAAAATTGCAATAAAAGAGTAGGTACGTCAGCAAAGCCGTGGCGGCCATTTCTCCGATGTGCTGTTCCTAACGTGACCAACTCTTTGACAGGTCAGCGCTGTAAAACCGAGACCGAAAAACTGTATAAAGTACCATTTTAACAGCGAATTATATGTTTTTTTTTAACTAGGTACTTATTCAAATAACATTTCTAACATTTCCAAGACAAGGCGCGCACCGAAGTGGTGTGACAGGGGCGTGGAGGTGGGGTGGTGGCCAAGTGGCAGGCGGCATAGGAGTGCTGTGCCGATGAAATGGCAGCGAAGTGGTATGAAAGTGAAGAGGCAAACAAGGTATAGTGCTACGGATTCATCAGTCATTAAAAGATGTCATATGTTAAATTCTTGGTCGTTTCGTATGTTTTTAGTTTCCGGGTAAACAAAAGTACGCAGTTGTAATGCCGGAATCCACGTCTCCATCAGCCTCTACACCTGCCACTTGGACACCACTCCACTGACACACCACTTCGGAGCCCGCCATGTCTTATAATACTCGCCGAAACCAAAACACAAAATACAAATTCAAATTCAAAGAAAACGATAGTTATATGAAAACACTTATGAAAGTATATTTCAGAACAGTGAAGGAGTAAAGGAAACACATTTATTTGGATATAGGTATGCAATTATGCATGTGTTTTCATATTCGCTGAGTTTTCTATAATTACGTTGGACAACACGCACATTCCACATTGCATACATCGCACCCGTGGAGTGAATTCGGTAGGAACCCACCAAATATTTTTTGCACGTGGAAAAACTGTATAAATGCTGTATTCTCATGTTTTCGCTGTATATGTTTTTCTGACAATTTCGCGCTGTATCGACTGACTGAAAAACTGTAGTATACAGCGAAAAACTGTACAGTTGGTCACTTTAGCTATTCCCTAAATAATCCCAATCTGAATACTCTATGAATTAATAAAAAATGTAAGCTTTTGAATTAAAAATCTGTATTTTCTGTCAAAATTACATTTTACGTGAATTATGGGACACCCTTTAGTATAGCATCTGTGTGTCTTCAATTTGGCAATCATGGCAATACTGCTAATGACGGGTCCCTAAAATAGCGCCAAAATAAATTACCCCCAAGGAATAAAATGGAAAAAAAACCCAAAAATCCCAACAAAGTTGTGGCATTTTTTCCTAGGAATCCAAATATTTTGACACAAATACCGCCAATTTTGGCATTCGCTCCAAAACTCTTTTGGGTATTTTTTTCTACTTTGGAAAATAATGGCGATCATGACGTAATATCGAATGACAAAAATCTCGAGGGATAAAAATCTCGAAAAGTTTTTGTTTTAATCTCGAATGCAAAAATTTCGTAGGTATGTACAAAAATCTCGAAAGACTATAATATGTATCTCGAAAAATCTCGAAAATAGAAAGTAAATTCGAGATTTTTTTTTGCATGCACCCCATATCTAAACAGTAAACCCAAGCAGGCGGGTTGCTGTATCTCACTTTTTAACACCATTTTTAATATTAATTCGAGGTTTTTTTTTTTCGAAATTTTTGTTATTCGAGATTATGCTTTCTAGATTTTTAAAATTCGTGATTTTTTTTCGAGATTTTTGCTTTCGAGATTTTTTTTCGAGGTATCGTGGTAAACCCAAATAAAGAAATCATAAAAAACAAAGAAAACCCAGCTAAAAATGTGTTTTTTCAATAGAAAAGAAAAACGTGTCAGAAATTTGGACCGAATTTGATGAATTTTTTTGTGTGTGTTTGAGTAGGTATATAGGTAGATACCTGTATGGTTTAGATTCACAATTGGACCCGCTAGGAGGTCTAAAATAAATTATTTGCAAATTAAATGATAAAAAAATAGAATCAGAAAATGAAAAAGGCACAAAAACATACCTGTACGTAGGTACTGCTGTCAAAAATAAAAAATGTTTCATACAATTTTCACAGCAAAAGCATACAATGTCAACTCAACTACACTGCTTCTTGAACTTTTGCGAAGAAAAAGAAGAAAAAAACCAAAGAAGTTACATAAACCGGGTTTCGTTTCGTTTTTTTAGAGAATAGGCGTACCTTCTTAAATTCCGACGGATCGCTTTGCTATTTAGCAATCAGAATGCACACAAACAATTTTCTTAATTTGTGAATAATTTTGCTTGTCGATTGGATAATTAGAGTGCACCTATGTATTTGCTATGTATACATATTTGTTTCATATAAAGAATAAAAAAAAATTTTTGCGGCTCGTTCCCCTAAAATACAGATGTCCATGTTGACGAAAACAATTTACGCAGCTTAAATAAAGGCTACGAATCTTTAGCAGAATAAAAGGACATTTTTGTTCGCAGTACTTCATGTATATTCTATATCCTGATCCTCCTTACGCGTAAACTATAACCAAAGCAGAAGATCACAATGTCCCATTTCAAGTCGAAATATATGTTTAGACATATGTAATTTGGTCTCGAAGGTGTCACCTACTCCATAATTATTCATTGCAACGCTTGTCAAATTGGGACCATCTAAATTATGGTGAATCACAGCAGATTTGCAGATAAACCCCTTGTCAAACTGTGCAAACCTATCTGGATTAATTGTACCGAGATTTGAACTTACAGAAGTTATCCAGATTTCTGCAATAAATATAAGTGGCAGAGCAACTTTCCACCATTCACAAGTGTAAACATCGGGCAAGAAAGAATGACTTATATCTATTGAGCTGCCTCATTCAAAGAATCACCCTACCGAATAAGCATTTTCCACAAGTCCCAACTAAGGAGTAAGGAGGTGACCAACAAGTGAAGTAACCAATTCCATCTTCACATCAGCCAGAGAAAATTACAACACACGCTCATATCATTCGTCTATTTATGAGGTTGTAACCCTGAAAGGATCAACCGAAGAGGACTATACTTACACAAATCGGAAGGGTGATTTCTTTGGTGCATTAAATTCGCCCTCTCCCACTTGAGTGGGGTTGCGATTTCGCTCAGTTCCACCCCATATTGTCGTCCCAAGCGATTTTCTCGAAAATAAAACCAGCATTAAGCGGCAAACTTTGAATTCTTTTATCGGCCGATAAAAACGATAATCATCGCACGAAATAATGAGAAATGCGAAAACAAATTTGGGGTTAGCCCCCTGCACAAGTGCCCTCTCGCCTCAGTGGATGCTGGATGGTGGTCCATATGTGCGTGGTGGTTAAAAGAGCTGCATGGGCAGTAAAATCGTACGTGATGACCATTCTAATTCGGGGAAAGCCGAAGGATTTCGAAATTTTCTTCCACTTTCGGTTTTCGTTTTATCATTTTTTATTGGCGCACAAATACAATTCGCTTAAAAACAAAATACTGTTAACCTATAAGAAAGAAAAGTAAAATAAAAGAAGGAGTGATTCGCGTGATGACTTTAATGTTCCTTTGAAATTTTTGGTTCCTGTTTTTGTTTTCGTTGTCTTTTTATTTTTTTTGTTTTTGTTGTTCTTAAATTTTCGTCATTTTGATGCCGAAGAAGTACAACAAAATTAGTTGCTGTTGTGTTTTTGGTTGACTGACTGTTGGCTTAGAAGCATTTACGGTGAACAATGCCTGGGCCGGATTCGTCGTATTCCTGCTTGGAAATCCACATCTGCTGGAAGGTGGAGAGGGAAGCCAAGATGGAGCCACCGATCCATACGGAGTACTTGCGTTCTGGTGGAGCAATGATTTTGATCTTGATGGTGGATGGAGCCAAGGCAGTGATTTCCTTTTGCATACGATCAGCAATACCTATGGGAAAGGAGAAACGAAGATGGTTTTAGAATAGAAGTTATTTCTAGGAGGTACGATTTATAGTTTACGATTTATCATCAACATGTCAACACAGCTTAAAACAATATTCTTACCTGGATACATGGTGGTGCCGCCAGACAACACATTGTTGGCATACAAGTCCTTCCTGATGTCCACATCGCACTTCATGATGGATTGATATACAGTCTCGTGAATGCCACAAGACTCCATGCCCAAGAACGAAGGTTGGAACAATGCTTCTGGTGTGCGGAAACGTTCATTACCAATGGTAATCACTTGACCATCGGGCAACTCGTATGACTTCTCCAATGAGGTGGACGCCGCAGCGGTGGCCATTTCCTGCTCAAAGTCCAATGCGACATAGCACAACTTCTCCTTGATATCCCTGACGATTTCCCTCTCGGCGGTGGTGGTGAATGAGTAACCCCTTTCGGTTAAGATCTTCATCAAGTAGTCGGTCAAATCACGACCAGCCAAATCCAAACGGAGGATAGCGTGTGGCAAAGCATAACCTTCATAGATGGGCACGGTGTGTGAGACACCATCTCCAGAGTCCAAGACAATACCGGTGGTACGACCGGAAGCGTACAGGGAGAGTACAGCCTGGATGGCAACATACATTGCGGGTGAGTTGAAAGTCTCAAACATGATTTGAGTCATCTTCTCGCGATTGGCCTTTGGATTGAGTGGGGCTTCTGTCAAAAGGACGGGATGTTCCTCAGGGGCGACACGCAATTCATTGTAGAAGGTATGATGCCAGACTTTCTCCATGTCATCCCAGTTGGTGATGATGCCATGCTCGATGGGGTATTTCAGGGTGAGGATACCTCGTTTGCTCTGAGCCTCATCGCCTACATAGGAATCCTTTTGACCCATACCAACCATCACACCTTGATGTCTTGGGCGGCCCACAATTGAGGGGAAGACTGCGCGTGGTGCGTCATCACCAGCGAAGCCGGCCTTGCACATACCGGAGCCATTGTCCACAACGAGGGCTGATGCTTCATCGTCACACATTTTGGCGGCTTTTTGAGATTAGCTGCGGAATGGAAGAAAATGCAAAAATATAAACAAAAAGTTTCACTTCAAATATTAGAGAGTTTCTTAAACAAAACTTAACGCAAATATCATAAAAATAGTTCATCAAAAGTTGCGAGTGAAAAGTCTAATAAATTTTGCATTGAAAAGTGACGTAAGAATATTTCATCAGTTAATTTTTGTCATTACAATTCAAATCTATAGGAGAGTTTCTTGAAAAACTTAGCGAACAATTGAAAAGTATAGAAAATAAATTGTTCACTATGCAAAATAACTTATTTTGAAATTCGACTGTTTGCCAAAAATCGGCGCCATTTTGATATGTTTATTTACTGGAAGTTTCTGAGATTCATGCGAAATTGCTGAAAAAGGAACACACTTTTAAAAATATCTATACAAGTGAGTGTAAGCAATTAAACGAGACTTGTATGTCCCCAGTATCAGTTGAAGCATTTTCGAAACTCAGCGAAAATATTTAGAAATACCTACGTTGTGGGTGGAACTGCATTTTTTTCACGTTTGAATGCTTTATAATTTTTGTTAATCAAACCATAAATATGTGGACAGGAACATGATATGTCTTAACTTAGCGAAAATTTGGTTGCACAACGTAACGTAAGTTTAAAAAATCAAATTTCAACACTTTTTAAAAATGAATAGAGTTTTCAGAAAGCTTCACAAGCAAACACAAGTTAAATTTTGAGCCACCCTAATCAGAGAAATGTGTTTTTAGGCATAACTCATTATTCGCTGAACTGAGCGAATTTTCTAAAAACTACGAAAATTAGCCAATTGATACTTTGCCAGTTCTTATTGCAGTGTTACCGACGCAGAAAATGTATGCAACACTTCTGAAACGTCAATAAATGCCACAAGGATATTTATTGCATTTGGAAATCACGATGAAACGTCTTCCTTAATCCTGATAGGGACGTAATTCAATTATAGATTCACAGTCATCGAAAAATTAGACTCTAAGTTAAGTTCAGTTTTTTTCAACAAATGAGCTTTACATTTATAAACTCAAATCTGAGCGAAAATTTGGTAAAAATTAAAATTTGAACACTTAATAATTCAAGCTTCAATAACAACACCCAGAACTCGGTTTACACTTTCGCTCAGTTTTACAAAGACACACAAATTTATGTCTTGCAATTGTTAATTACATTAAAAATTAGCTAAAACTATAAACAATATCACAACAACGTACACTACTGATTGACACGAAAGAAGTAAAGGCTATAAATCTTCGAGACGGACCGCACTCCTTGTGAATTCCGTGAGGGCAGCGACTAGAGTGATTTGATGCTGGTCCGTTTGTCGTCTTTTAAATAAATTATTTGTCAGTCATTGCAGTTTTTGTCTATGCATTTGGATTTCATGTCATTGTCTCTTTTTTTTTCGTCAAAAACAAAAGAAAAGAAAATCCCAACAAAGTGTGAGATTCTTGAGTGTAATTAAAATTTTTACAAGAATTCGTACATTTGTTGTGCCAAAAAGAAGCTGCGGCAACCTCTGTGTCTATGTGTGAGAATTCGAATTTTGATTGTTTGCTGTGGGCGCGCAGGATTGATTTGCTAGCTGCTAGCTGACGGGTGAGAGGGGCGACCCGCCAAAGGGAGTCGAGAGCACCATGCACATTTGTATAGTTTTGACAACCTTAAAATAAACACTCATTCGATAGTTTCTGTGTTTGTGTGAATGATAGGAATAACCATAGATGGATCGGTGGACGGACGGATGCTGCTGTGTAAATTGTTGCATTGTTTTCCTATCGGTTCGGTGCGCGAGCGAACTGAGCCTGTGGTCAATTATGGTAATGACCGATTGGTTGATTTACATCGGCGCAGTGTGGTAGTTTTGACAGTTGTCTTAAAAAAAAGATATGAATTGTCTTAGATGCAAGTGTCGTCGTCGGCGTCGCTTGGAAAACGTTTTTGCGAAATTGGCGTTGTCACATTTCACATTTATTTCACAAAAATTGTGTGACACAAGTGGGACAACTTGATGTGAAGTTCTCTATTTTTGTATTTTCTCAGCGATGAGTCCTGTTGGCAGGCATGCTAAAATGATAGACATTATTTCGATATGCTTTGTACATTTTAAGTTCACCCGAATGCCATGAGGTGTTTGCATATATTTGGGGAATAGAATTTGATGAATTGCTAATTGCTTTGAATTTTATCTATGAAGAGCAGTGCTGTCGTAAATCCAATATTCCGCATTTCTTGTCAGTTTAAGCAAGAAATTTGATTGACAAGTTGTTTTCGAAATGGTCTTCAACGTTTAAGGTATTTAGTACATTATAATTCCATAATTCGGGAAGGTTTAAGGTCAATGAGGTACATACTAGTAAAATCATAGGCGTAACAGTTTATATTATTTAATTTGGTGTATAAACTGAGAGTGAACTTCGACAAATCTGAAATTCTAGTAATGAGTGTAATATGTATAGCTATATAGGTATTTAAATAATACAGATCAACTTCATGCCTTCGGAAGATACCCTTGATGATTATAAGATGAAGAGCTCAATAAATACCTATTTTTCTATGATTTCTGTTATAATGGGGATCGCAAAAGATTTACTAACCCCCAGTTTCAAAGTGAAAGTTTAAACTAAAGTTCAACTGAACCTGAAATTGAGTTCAAATTTGAAGTTCAACTCGTCCGGTTTCACAATGTAATCTGAAATTCAGTTCAGTTGCTCTCAGTTTAACTAAACTTAATGAATAGAATTTTGCAGTAGGTATTGTACAGTAGGTAGGTACTTAGTTTTTATACGACTTTTCCAAAATCGTTCCTGTAAATAATGAATTTGATACTGTAGTTAGTATAATTAGTTTATTACTATGTTTTGTTCATTGAGAAAAATGCTCTGATTGATTTTCAAATTCAATTGAAATTAAAAAAAAAACGAAAAAAGATTAGACATGATCAGAAGGACGACTTATTGTTATTGTTTCAAAAAAAAAAAGAATACAAAATGATTTGGTAAGAAAAAGAAAGTACGCATAAAAATCAAGATTTACATTTTTTCAGTCCACTCGTTTTCTTCAAATGGGTTTTCTAACTGGTCCTTCGAGCCGGATCAGAACTGGTCAATCTATGAACATTGTTCATGGATATTGCTGTTAAGGGTACAGAATGCAAACGAAAATTAACTGCATTGGGTTGAGCAATTGTGATCTCTAATTGCATAGTTGAGCAGATAAAGATAAATATAAAGAAGATTATTTAAGTTTTGTTTATAAAATATTTATATGTATTATTATATGAAATCTAAAACGGCAAGCAGAGATTAGCATGAAGCTTGATGAAAAAGTTGCGTAAAGGAAAGCTAATTTCACATGTAGTTAAAGCTGTAAATGCATGTACGCATAACGAAAGCAGTCTCACATGCAGTTACAGTTGTAAATGCAGGTACGCAAGTACAAAATACAAAGCGCTACGGACCACAAATGCGTGATCATAACGCGTTCAGCCTTACATGCAGCAAATGCTGTAAATGCAGGTACACAAGTACAAAGCGGAAAGCGTTATGGGCCACAAATGCGTGGTCATAACGAGAGCAGTGTAAATAGCAGTTTTTTTTTTTTCAAAACAGGAGAATAAAGGTAGAGTGCAAATGCAAAGCCGATTGGAAATTAGAGATCGAGTTCATATGTCTGAATAGATCACTTGTTATATGACCATAAAACAATGCAGCTGGCGCGAAATGAAATTAGTTTAACTTCGTCGTTCACATGATTTCACGCAAAAGGCTAAATTCATTGACGCTGATTAGCAAAGTGTTGACATCGTTAGCAGCAGAGCATACGGATCAGTATGGTATAGTATTTCATAATTTCCTGATGCATTTATTAAATAAGTCTACAATGACAAAAAACTGAAAAACTTATGCAACTTTTAAAAAAAGTTACTACCTGATTTAAAGGTCCAGGGTGCAATCTGTAAACGTGATCGGACAGTTTGCAAGAAAGCAGATAGTAAACTAATAGTTTCTGCGACGTGAGTGGGAAATGCTACATTTTTGAAGCAGTTTGCAAACTGTTTTTCTAGTTTAGCCATCATTAATAGCACTACACCACATAGGTATGGCTGAAGACAATTCACGAAATGAATTCTTTTGATATTTTTTGAAGCAAATTGAAGAATCGATAGATTCATCAAGGGGGGAATGTGTAAATAATGAATTTGATACTGTTAGTTAGTTAGTATTTAGTTTATTACTACATATGTTTTGTTCATTGAGAAAAATGCTCTGATTAATTTTCAAATTCAATCGAAATTAAAAAAAAAAACGAATAAAGATTAGACATGATCAGAAGGAAGACTTATTGTTATTGTTTCAAAAAAAGAATACAAAATGATTTGGTAAGAAAAAGAAAGTAAGCATAAAAATCAAGATTTACATTTTTTCAGTCCACTCGTTTTCTTCAAATGGGTTTTCGAACAGTCTTTTCTTTCAAAGAACACGCAAAACAACGTCAAATATTTGTGTTTTTACCAATCGACAGCTTTAAAATTGAAATGACTCTGTGTCAAGTGATCTGAGGTTTAAACGGCAGAATACTGTCGTTTAAACGAAACTGTGAAACTGAATTAATTAATGAACTGACGTTTAAACTAAAAGTGTAGTTGACCTCTTTTAATGGTACAATAGTTGTCACAATGACAGGTTTGTTATGAAAGACAGCCGCACATAAGTCGTACCACGTGAACATCACTTTTTTTACTGAAAAGTTTTAAGTTTTGAACAGAATCTGTGGAATGAAGTTCTTAGAATGCAGCGAATTTCAATGTAAATGCTCAACATAATTTGGTCACTTTACAAGCTATTTCTTAAATAAAATTGGAAATTCATCGACATGATGTTTGATTTATAAATGAGATTTATAAAAGAGATTTATTTAAAGCTGGATCTAGTGTTATAGACTTCTGGATATACCAAAACACCCCTTGATAAAATTGCCCTACAGCGACTACAGTGCATTTTTCGCAGATAAAGCTTTAAAATGCAAAGGTTTAAGATTAAAGATACTCTTTGAACGTTCTTAAATCAGAGACAAAGCACACTTATAAGTTATAAGGTTATGACCACAAGCAATGACTATTTAAAATGCTCCACAAAAAGTGATCTTTTCTCGGACAAAATTCCTTCTTATCGTCAAAAATTCTTAAGAACTAGGACGATAGTCATAATACGATAACTTTATATTTTCTTTTAATACTTCTCTCGCGAAAGACGAATCTATAACACTTCAACAGCGCTCTATGTTTTATGCAGACCGGTTCTGGCACTTTAAATTGTTGTTAGATAGTCCTATGGCTGTATGTCCCCAGCATGTTCGTCTCCGATGTATGCTGTCAAGTAGGTTAAGTGAATGTTTTGGGAAGTAATGTTCGGAGTAATATTCGAGGAACGAGGAGTGGTTTAAACTGAGCCTTATAGAGAGAAAAGAGTTGTTTCGGTCTGTCTGAGTTACTATTTTGCTCTAAATAAATAACTTAACTTAGAGGGCAGTGATCTTCCTATATTTGAAAATGGTCTTGCCAATTTTTTCCCAAATTGACCGTCACTAACGGCTTTATAACCAACACAAATGAAACCATGGCGATGTACGTTACTCAAATTAGAATATACACTATCTAAAAGAAAAATATCGGGGTATAGAAACCGCCTTGGTGGACGCTTGATCTAAGCTTATACATTCAAAAGCAGGGAGAATATGTTTTAATCAGTGCAAAACATCAGGAATTGGGACAACTACACAAAAAAAGTCTTAACGATCAAATCTTACCCGAAACACAGAAAGAAAGGAAGAAAGTGAATCAAAACTACTGTGGGCTGCAAGCAGTTCTTCAGAAATTAAAAAAATCTTTTCTGCCGAAGGTTTTCAATACGCTATTTTAGAGGATGGGGCATAGTCTTGGTCGGCTAATGCTGCATTCCATTTCTTCTGCATTGGCACTGTTTCAGTTGGTATAGATATCCAAAAATATATTCCCTACAAGAGTGGGCATATAGCCTGCAATCTATCATTCTGACCCTATTGAGAAATTTCCCGTCAAAACAAGGCTCATTATGATAGGGTTTGTAGACAAAGGTAGAGTTTTTAAATAAAATATACATATACGACGCATAATTTTGTCGGAAAATTCAGTGCCAAGCCAAGTTCTCTAGTAAAGGCACTTACCCTTTTTACAGAAACAAACTCAGGCCGTTTTCGACCCCCTTCTAACTTCGGAACCACTTAAGCTAAAAAAAAAACTTACATCATTTACCAAGCTCATTAAGAAGGTCCACCTCACCAAATTCCATCTCTGTAGCATTAGTGATTCTCAACATACAGGACTTCAAAAATCACAAAAACCGTAACTGACTCTCACTTACTCACTCACTTAGATGGTGATCATCAATATTAGTATTTCTGGCCATCCTAGAATCGTGAAATTTGGCAGAATGCTAGATCCTGTAGTGAAAGTCGAAATCTTCAGATTTTCTATTCAGACTTTGGCCATTTCCGATTATCGTAAATTGTTGAAATTTGGTAGAGCGTACAGAAAGGAAAAAATCTAACATTTTAAATTCTTCATTCAGAAGGCGTGCTATGCGCCCACTTTTTAATATCGGTTATTATTTATTTGGGCCACGCTAGCGTAGTGTTCAAATTTGGTAGAGCGGTAGGACCTGTATTTTACGACCTTTAAACTGCCAGGAAGCTTCCATAGCATTTTACATGTCTTCTAACTTGCTTGATGGCTAGCTTCTTTGGACCTCACATGTTCAGACGAAGACATGTAAAGGATGACTCCAAGATATATATCTGTTTTGATACACCTTTTAGTACTTTAGTAATTGAGATAGACCAGTCGGATTCCTCCATCTTGGAAAGAGAATAATTAAAGTTGAAAGTGGATTGGCCGAAAGTCCACTCCTAGTACACCATTCTAGAGACGGCCGCTATAAAAATTAATAAAAACGAGCACCAGCCCATGTGCAAAAATTGCAAAATTTTCTTACGCCTCCCTTTGGCGCTATGCTAGACGCTAGATCTGTATACTTATTTAATATGCCTTGAAAATTTCCAAAGTGAAGGCTGAAAAATAAATATTTTCCACAACAAAATCCATATAAAGGGCAGTTAGTTTTAGTCGAATATTCATACGTATAGAGAATAAAAAAACGACAGCCTTGTTCTTTTCGTATACCAAATAAAATCATGTAAGTAGGTACCTAAAAGTTGAAACTAATAGCACACAACCCAACGAGATGGCAATCTGCAACACAAAACAGAAAAACCGTCAAACAATTGCGTCAATGTGGCTTCTACAATCTACGAGGTAGGTATTATTTATTTTTTGATAATTTTTTGCTCCTTCGTTAGGGTAGATGGATTCAAGATACCTACACTTAGACTGTCCAAAAAGAATAACAAAGCGGTAACACGAGTCAGTGCCTTAAAATTGCACAAAGCCCACTACTCTTCTGTGGTTGCACACTTATGTGAGCAATGTGTGCGCAATTGAAGCCCACTTTGGTTTTGTTGGCCTCATAATACTGGACGCTAGTGCTCAGCTCATTCGTGAATTTTTGATCTTTTTTAGCGTATTTTCGGTCAGGTGAACATTTGGTTCTTTTTTTCCTGTTAACAAAAATGCTTGTTTTGATCTAAGGATGAATTGAAAAGGTGTACACAAGTGCACATTCATTGCGTCCATCTGCGGGTCAATGACTGCTCTTCTCACCTTTCGTATATTCCTTGCAGTTGGATGAACCCATTGCGCGTGGCTCATCCTTCTTCTCCTCATGTGAAGTGAATATCGCGCAAGCTTAATGGCCTCTGCGCAGGCAACCTTAATTAGTAGGGTGATTTAGGAAAAAAGGGAAATGACGGTCTATTTATTTTGAATTACCTACTCTCTCTGAAGTGAGTAGGTATGCTGTGGTGAGGTTGGGTGTGAAGTAATAAATTAGTTATTATTTATAGAATTTGTTATGTTTTATGATTTCGGATGGAGTAGAAACATTTTTAGAATTTGGGCAAAATTATTATGGGGTAGAGTGGCTCATTGATTTGGGTTCTATCAATTTTTTTTATGGAGAAAGCTTCTGAATTCAGCCGATTGGTTACGGCAGTTTAATTTTATTTATAATTTTTAAGGCAATCATTAACTTTAAATTATAAGCTTGGGATAAGCTTAAGTGTTAGTACTTTGAGTATGCACTAAATCTGTCTGTAAAATCGAATTGCAGTTTGGAAATAATAGTAATTCTTATATTTAATTGGTGACATAGCTCCAAAATATTTGAATAAAATCACGCATACCTAGATTCTAGATATAAAAATCAGTCACCTACTCGATTTAAGTCAAATTGATGTAAATGAATCACAAATCTTTACGTTCTTATCACAGGAATAGAGAAAACTAGCAACGTAACGAGCAGAGATAGAGAGATACCGATCACATTGTAAGTGATTCATATCTGACTCTAAAGAGCATTGAAAACTTCGTCCGGGCGCCAAACACAGATAATCTGTCAAATTGAAGCACTGTCAGACGTTCGTGGTAGGTATTGATAGTAAATCTACCGGAGAACTTCTACAAATAAGAACAACTTTTGCTGGGTTTGTGTATTGCACTGGGGAAGCTTGATATCTCAAAAGATATCTTCATAAATAAAAGAAGGGAACAATTGTCAAGTTTGTTAAGAAAGGATACCTTACAGATTGAAAAAAACTGGAGAAGTATCTATGAATATGGTTTAAGGTAGTAACTTCAGCGAATTTATGAACGGTTGTGAGATGAAAATGATGCCGAGCAAGTCTCCTTTCTGAATTAATTTTTTAACAGTGTGTCGGGTATAGATCATCCCATTACCTGTTGCCAATCGATTCCGGATAGTGCCAGCTGAATTTATTATACTTCCCTTGGGTAGGAGAGATACATCTATACATATATAAAAATGGTGGCAAAAATGTATAGTAATTCATCAATTGAGAACGGCTGGACCGATTTGGCTCAAATTTCTTTTCAGTTGTTCGTAATTTCCAGGAGAAGGTTCTTCTAAAAGAAAATTTTGGGAAAACTCTCCGGAAAAGTCGGGAAATTGGAAAAATCGAAAATTGAGAACGTCTGGGCCGATTTGTATCAATTTTTTTTTTCAGTTGTTTGTAATTTTTCCAGGAGAAGGTTTTTCCGAAAGAAAATTTTGGGAAAACCCTCAGGAAAAGTCGGGAAATTGGAAAAATCTAAAATTGATTTTTTGTATGGAATTTTGTGTGCAATTGTTCCGGAATGGCTTTTCGAATAGAAAAATAGAAAATTCTTTGCGGAAAACTCGGAAAATTCCGGAAAAACCCGAAAATTTGAATTTTTTTCGACGAAATTTTGACATTTTCTTTGATTCTGGCAACAATTCGGTCAAGATCTCAAAATGCGTTGGCTGTTGCATCATCTGGCATTTCTTCCACATTGTTGGAAGGCGGTCGAATTGCACATTCCGCTTTGAAGCTGCCGATGAATCTTCTCACGGTTGATAAGCCAACGTGCACATGCACAATGACCAAGAATTCGGCGACAGCGAAATTGATGCGAGAATGAATCATCATTTGGGATGAATGCACGATGACGCATAAACGAGCTTTGAAGGCAGTTGACCGAACGATGAAGGATTTATGAGGTGATTTGAGACTATTTGGTGGGGCTATGATATTGCTCTCCAGATTTTCGTCAAACGCTTCCCGTCATCCCGAATTGAACTGCTGCCGATGAACTTAATGCATGCTTGAAATCGTCGTCTTTGTGGCGGCATGTCAAAAAGTTGAAATTGACCACGAACATGAGAGTGGCATTGCAGATTGACCCATCTGCTGCTGAATTCTCGAGACAACTGCTCGCCCTTGGCAATGGCCAAATTCCCGTTGATGTTTCGACGTCGATAGCTTGAATTTCCTTATTCAAAGTCAAATCGCTAGAGAACTGCATTCGTACAAATCCGTTGACAGCGTGACCGATGAGGATGGAGCGACCAACTATCGGACGGAATTTTTGAACTCGCTTGATGTGCCAGGAACTCAACCGCATAATTCACAGCTGAATCATCCGAAATTGTGCAACGTTACGCGGTTGCCCATCAAGAAACTGATGAACAATGTGATTCAAGCGACGATCACAAAGGACAAATTCAAAGGAGAGGAAGTCCTTATCGCACGAATTCCGATTATTCCAACTGATCTTCCATTCCAATTCAAGCGGATTCAGTTCCCCGTTCGATTGGCTTTTGCGATGGCAATCCATAAATCGCAAGGCCAATCGTTGGAAGTCTGTGGGATTAATGTAGATTTCCCTGTTTTCGCACGGTCAGCTGTACGTTGCCTGTTCGTGTGTTGGCAAACCGTCTTCGTTGTTTGATTTTGCGCCGGAAAACAAATCCAAAAACATTGTTTATCACATCGCTCACGCTTTACTCTACTGATTTCGATTCCATTCAAATAAATCAAATTGAAATTTGAACTATCTGTGTTATATTAGCACTGTCTAGAGTTTATCTGAAGGAGTTAAATAGGGGCGAGACGAAGATCGCCGGGTCCGCTAGTATTTATATAAATAGACAACCAACCCACCGTTCCAAGGGATTCATGCACTTTCTTGGAGTCACAGTAAATTCGGGATTAACCTCTCATCCGATATAATAGGCTCAGGCCCGCACAAAGTTAAGTTACCTATTTAGAGCAAAGTAGTACTTAAAGTCGAAACAAATCCTGCTGCTCTATAAAGCTAACTTAGCCTAATTGGTAGCATACTGTGATGAGCAGTTCAAATAATAGCTAATAATGGTTATTAGTTTAGTTTATTATTAATATTTTTGTTTTAGTTTCTTATTTTTATATATTAATTTTTAAACAAAATTGAAAAGAAAAAAGTATAATTATTTTTTTTTTTAATTAAAATGTAATTTTTAAAAATAAGGATTTTTGAAAATATTTAAAAAACACATATTTTCATATACTTATGTATAAAAATAAAAAAACTAAAAAAAATTATAAATTGTTGCATTTATACTCGGTTTTCTTTGTTTATTTAAAACATTACAAGTACTACAAATTAAAAACTAAGCATATTCCAAGACACGTGTATTTATATAAAAAAATATTAAAAAAAAAAATTAAATATTCATAAAAATCTAAGTAATTTTTTTTTTTAATTCAAACCAAATTAAAAAGTAATGATATTCAAGACTTTTTATGCATAAAAATACATTTATTTTTATACATATGTAGGTATATATAATTTTATTTATAGAAATGATGCCTTTAAATGTTTAAATGCACCTCTAGATAATATTGATGCCATATGGCAACACAGAAATGGAAAATTGTGCCAAATTGAATAGACGGAATTTATGTTTATTTTATTTTTTTAATTGTCCGCCTGATATTAGTCAATCAAATAAAATCGAAATTGATAATCTATTTGATAATTATCAATGTAAAAAAGAAATAATAAAAATAGTCCTCCGACGAAAAAATTCGAACTCTATTGCAGACCGATCTTTCACGAGAGCTAAAAGCACAATGACGACAACTATCACCCAGTTTTTTTGCTTCTAATTATTAATCAGATACTCTAAGAAGTTAATCAGAAAAAATAATAGAAAAAATATACTCAGAGAGTGAGAATGGGTGTTATGAATATTCGTGTTGCCATATGTCATCAAAATACCGAAAGGGTTAAGTTTGATTCATGTATAGGATTCATTCAAAAGGCTGGGACCATTTTGACACTGCTAGAGTGCTAAATCAAATTTTTGTCATAGCTAAGCTATATATCTGATGCAATTATTCCCTTGGGATCATAAGATTTCAGAACTTTAGAACTAAGAAAGGTAAGAACTCATATTTATAAGCACACATCTTTCAGGTAGCCCCAGGATGAGATGGTTTGATCAAATTCAACATATCTCCTCTAATCGTCATTCTAGTGGCGAACAAGTTATGGCAAGGCGACACTTGAGCCTCGTATACCGCAGCAACGTCCTTTCAGAGCTGTCAGAGCAAATAGAGATCCTAAATGTGACGCAGCGAACCTCGGAGTCTGGGGTTCCAGCAAAGCTACATATAAAGTTCCACTAAGGCAGGTATTTGTTCAGGGTCGTTCCAACAAATAAAATAATAGTGCTCGGGACTACAATTCGATTATCCATTGCTGGACTACAGGTGCATGCCCACTTTTCATAACTAGAAACCAAATATTCCAAAATATTATATTCCAAGAGCTAACTTTCTGCTTTTCTCTTTTAGAACCATTGAGATCCACAAAAATAAGCCTAGAGGTCGAGTCTTTTAAGCTCTATATTGAGGATCAATAACAATATGGTGGACTCAAGCAAGATATTGCCCTCTGAATGGGCGAAGGTAAAGATCTTCTATGGAGTGAAACACGTTGTCCTTAGATAGATACGACTCGATAACCGCTGGGCCGATTTTCATGATTTCTATACAGTCGGCAAGTTCCTGAAATAAGTGGGCATTTCAATGAAAGTCACCTCCCCCCACGGCTCGAACCCTCGCTAAGCCCCTGGATGTGAAGTTAACTTTATCCCAAACCAAAGACAGAAATGTCTTTCTCCTAATACGCTTAATTTGAGTATGCTTGGAATTGGTTGCCATAATTTTCAAACAGCCCAATGATGCCTTAATGGTGCTTTATTTTCAACCAAAGTGTTTGTTTACAAATAATTGCTGTTGTTTGAACAGAATGCCTTGGAAGTTGGAACATCTCTGAAGTTTCATAAAAGTGAGCGATTTTGGAATGTTTTCTTTTTCTTCAAGATTTAGGGTGACTATCTGAAAAGACACAAAGAATCAATGAAAAGGAATAAACACTGTTGCAAAAAGTTGACCGTTTTTACGATCAAATTGCTTACTAGATTGCTTACTTATTGGTATGCCGTTAATTCCACGCGACGACGCGACGTACTTTGACTACAGATTCATAGTGAACAAAACCTAAGTGGACCTCAATTTATATGTAAATTCGTAACTTTAAGATGGACGTCAAGAGCCGGTCTTCTAACGAAGTAATATAAAACACATTGTGTGGTCGAACTTTTAAAAATCCTGACAATCATCTCTCATGATAACCCCTAAGATTGAAGCCTTTGCATTTTAGATCCTCATGGCTAATAGGCTTGAGGAAAACATTTCTGTTTTTTACTGTCCGTACTTCTCTGTCAGTGACAGCCACTTTGACATCTGACACTGCCTCTAATACATGCAACCAAAAGGAGGGTGACGCCTGATCCCTCAACCAAATATAGGAAGTCATTTCCTCTGACGCACTATGTAAAGTGCATACCAAACGCATTCTTAGCACTCGCTTTCACTCGCTCGCACCCACCTTGCGCGCACACATCACTGCAGCTTACTCTGGCGCCCAACGCCAGGCCAACAATCGTCCATCCGCACACTACCACCGCAATATTATACATTATAAATTAGCACACATTTATTTAGCGCGTTCAGTCAGCGAGCGGACCTCAACTTTGTTTCGTTTTTCTTTTTTTTTTTGCCGCATCACGTTTTTTAGTTTTATTAGCTTTTTTTCAAATAATTTTTTAGGGCGGAGTTTTTAATTTTTATTTTCCCACCGCCCCACATGTATGCATCGCGAAACACAGTTCCGCGCGACGACGAGGACGACTGCCAACAACAACAGTATAGGGACTACCTAGTTTGATTTTTTTATATAACGGTTTTGTGTGTCTCTTTTCCCAATTTCCCGCAATTTTTTTGTATGTTTTGTTTTGTACGAGTTTTTCTTTTGCCATATATTTTTTTTTTTCAGTCCGTGTGCTACTTTTTTATATTTATTTTATTTTAATATAATGCATCCCCCCCGTTAGCATGGCATGGGGTGGAAGTTTAATGCTGTTTTACAGTGCAAACACGCTGCAGCCGCCTACTTAGCCGACCATCATCCATATTATCATAGTGCATTCGTTGCAGCTCGGTGTTATTGCTGCAATTGGTTGCGGATGGTGGGGTTGAGTTGGATGGTGCTCGCACGAAAAACACAAAAAATCCACAAAAACAAGGACAACGAGTAGAAAAAAAGTAAATCAACCGGCGAGCACTGATGTAGGTATAAAAATTCTATTTATTTGGTTCTCGCGGGCTCATTTTTAATTTTATATACGAGAACGGGGTGAAAAAAACGCATTTTTCCTATACACATCCTCATGCCATGCTACTATCCGGATCTGCACACTACTGAGCCGGAGCACCTAGGAGAGGAGTATATGACGTGACGGTGCTGTATAGTTGTGCTGAAAGTGGGCTCATCTGCCACCGAACTCGAACCCACTACTATGGCAATCGTTGGACACTTAGTTGGCATAAATGTGCCGAACGGATAAGTCCCATTATAATAACAAAAGTACACGTGCTCTCTGTCGTTCTTTTTGGGGACGCACTAGCACTGGGTACTCGCTCTCTCGCTCGCGAGCGGGTATCTCCACTTCATCCTCTCCGGATGAAATTTAGGATGGCAATTTTTTTTCGGGGGTGCACCCGGTCCATTGGAGGCGCCCCACAAGTGGGTGGCATTTTTTCCAATTTTTCGTATTTTTATGCGTAGAGGTGCTTATAGTTGATTTTAACTCCTTTTTTGTGTGTGTGGTGTGTGGTGGGGGTGGTGTTGTGTTTTGTTTGATTTTTATTTTCTGCGAATTTTTTTTTGTTCGTTTTTAGTTTTTCATGTTTTTATTTTGTGCGAATTTTTTAATGTAAAATCGGCTTTGGGGGTGGGGGATGATGGTTGGGGCCGCGATGCGAGAGAGCTTTATAGCTTGAATAATGACTGCATTTTTATTGGCTGATTGAAAACAATGTACTAAGTAGTTGCCCCCTATTTTTGTGTGTTCGAGGATTTTTTTTTTTGTTTTTTGTAGTCCCCAGCTGTGTAAGCGAATTTTTATATTTTTCGTTGCTTTGTGCGGAGAGAGTTTTTAGTTTTTCTCGTTTTTTTTTTTTTTTTGGTGGGGGGGGGTTTTGTTGCACATAAATGCGAAATTTTTACGTATGTGCATTATTATGATGATGCTGTGCTGCTGCTGATGATGATGATGAGTTTTGTGAGTGTACGCGGGTAGGTTGGGGGTGGGTAGAGGTAGTTCGGACGCCGAATTATTATAGATTTTGTTTTTCGTTTTTATTTCGGGTTGTTGTCGTCGTTGTTTTTTGTTTTTTTTTTTTTTTTTTTTTGGAAGAAAATAGGATGATTTTATTTTTTGCACTTCTTTTTAGCCATTAAATGTGTTTCGTTATAATAATGCTGTAAAATGGATCTGGGAGGAGGGTGAATCTTTTTTTTGTGGGAGAGGGTGGTCATTGCATTTGGTAATGACGGGTCGTGGGGCGCGTGTATGCTGGGAAGGGTTGCATTCGTTTCGGGGCCGATGAGGCACTTTAATGACCATTCTTTTGGGTGTTAAGTTGGTGTGCATATATATAGTTTGGGGGATGATGCATGAAGCAGATACATGAAGTTGCACGGAAAAATAATTACCTGGTGTATTGTGAACAATTTATGCCAGAAATGGGATGAGAAAGTTGTCTGGTTATGTTTAAGTTAAATGTTTTTTTTTTAACGAAAATAATGCTGACGACGAAATGTTATAGTCGTTCCTCTAATGTAGCATTATCTATTTAGAAACCCCTCCAACAGTCTTCTTAAGACCGACGAACATGTGACAGAATTTAATGATTTACTTTTTTTCTCTAAAATATGAATGCATATATGAAGAAACAACGGTAATACCTACTTTATTCCCGGGGAATAATAACAACAGGTTCATGACATCACATCACAAAAAAACAGAAACAAAGAAAGTGGTACGAACTTAAATCATGGTACGCCTGTAAAGAGTCTCTGCCCTATGTTGGACATTCATATCTAGTCTAGGTCAACTCAAATATTGAATTGATTACAAATCGTTAGAGTGGTTTTAAGAAAATCTAATTTACATAGGTAGTTCTTTAATATTGCTTCTTAAATGACATCAACTCCGTATAATTTGGCCCAAATGTCGCTATCAGTCAAAACCAAGACCATTAAGCTTAGAAACCGTCGTCTCCAGTAACGTGAAGTGAGGAGCTACTAAAAAAAAAATTGTCGGCGCAATAGAACATAGGAACCCTAGCCCTAGCTTCTCATAACCACTTGTTTGTGTGAATTTTTATTTTTGGGACGAATGCAAAATGCAAGGGACCGACAAGCCGATTCCAAACGGCTTAATTGAGAAGCTTCTTCATTGCAGCTATATACTCTCGAATGTCTGTCACACGTTCGCGAGAGGTGCCGCAGTGAAAAAAACCTTAAGATGTAATTTGAGTTTTTCCGGGGGTCGATCCTGGGACCCCTCTCACAGAAGCACATGTAAAGCCGCAACTGCATCTATGCCACTGATCTTCTGCATAGGACTTTTTGATATAAGCGAATTTAGCCAAGATTTGGAGTGTCATTGCGTGTTTTTGCCGCTTATAACTGTCACAGTTTTGCATTCTTCTTTTGGTCTGCTATTCCTATCGCACTTGGAAGAATAACCTCTGTCTTCCTTCTTTCTATTGTCCTATTGTGTGATAAAGTGCTAGTAGACATCAATCTCGAAAAGTTTTTTTTTAATCTCGAATGCAAAAATGTCGAATGTACAAAAATTTCGAAAGACTACATCTCGAAAAAATCTCGAAAGGGAAAAGTAAATTCGAGATTTTTTTTTGGATCCCATAATAGGTATAAACTTTGCATATACCCAACCTCGCACCTACTCCAAATCCTACAGTGACCACAAGCAGGGGGGTTGCAGGGGGGCAGCATGCCCCTGATATGCGTCTCACTTTTTAACACCATTTTTAGATTTGGTGTTACTAATTCTGTCGGGCGCAAATTGTTACCATTGTCTCAAAAATTAAGAATAATTCGAGATTTTTTTTTTTGAGATTATGCTTTCTAGATTTTTTTTTCGAGATTTTTTTAATTCGAGATTTTTGCTTTCGAGATATCGTGGTAGACCCCAACGCTAAGGCTCATTACTAAGACTAGAACAACTGTCAAATCGACGTTTGTAGGCTTCATTATCGAAGAGTATACGCGCCTGCGACTTCAGAAACTCGAAAAGTCTTTCTCCGATTGTTCTCAAATTTTCAGACAAACTTTAATATTGGCCGGGATGATTATTATGAAGTTTGGTTAAAATTGGACAAAGAGGCCTGGCACCCACCGTCCATACAAAAATAATCTTAATAATCATTTTACAAATAATCTTAGATATTGGCACCGCAGTGGTCCCCTGTGAATATCGGAAAAATTGGACAAAGGGGCGTGGCGCTCCAAAAAAAAAAAAAAAAAAAAAAATGCAAATGGTATTTTTCATCGAAAGTCATCGTAGCCAAAGTTTGTATAATATTGATATGGATTGTCCTGATAGACAAGAAAGAGAAAGGCAATACGATTCATGGAAAAACCAAAAATCGTGTGTACCACAGGGCATTACAATAAAAACTGTTTATCACTGTTTTAAATGAATTTGAAATAGAATAGAATAGAAATCCCCACAGAGAAAAGAATCAAACCTTATGCGGATGACTTAGGACTCAGTGAACCAATAGAATCTACTCTTAAAGAGCTCTCTATGTTGGCAAAACAGAACCATTGGCTTAGAAAACTGAGTCGCTTTTTGCATTAGGAGAGGAACAAGATACCTGAATTGGCACAACCAACGCTAGGTGGGGCGATAATAGATCTCTCATCTGAGGCGAAATATGTGGGTATCGTTATAAACTCCAAGTTGTGTTGGAAAACAAATTACGAAGAACGGACAAAGAAAGGAGTCAATGCAATCTGTCAAATCAAAGGCGGTGTCGCGACATACTGATCAGTGATCATGATCAGTGATCATCATTCAGTTAGGCACCACCCGGTCAAATTCTCTGCTAAGTTCCCGGATATAACGGTACGGTATAGAAGGGATTGCTTTGGCAAGAATTGGATCGAAAATGAACATCAGTGAAGCGGACACATCCATAGATTGCCACTAACTGAAAAATTGTATACCATAATCCACGACGTAACAGAGAGAGACGCCAAATCATACTATGAAGATGGTACTTCTTCTGTACATTATGGGCAAACAAAATCATAAATACTGTATAGATCCTCTATCCGCACTACAACTGGTATAATCACTTGACACTGCATACCATTGGAGTCATGCCCCGACCGCCACGCCGCTGCCGGCCAGAATCAAAGTCAAATCGTCCAGCGAGTATAGCTTTGGCTTTACACATTTGTCGTAAAAGAACTTGCTTTTTAATATGTTTTGAATACAGTGACCCTAAGGGACTATCATTGGTATCTTATTTTAAAAAATTTTAGAACGCAAAATTTGTTTCATAATAAAAAAAAACGTTTTTTAGACAGAAAAATTTATAAAATAACTTACGAAAAACATTTGGACTTGGTAGTGCTAGTCAGTGCCAGAACATCTAGATCAGATTATGTATGGTAAAATTACAGTATATGTCGAAAGATTCGTGACACCCTTTTGATGGTCGCTAAAACTTCTCCTCCACACTCCATACAAACTGGACTGAATATCGTCCGAAGAATCTTTCTCTCAAAACATCCCAGGAGGTTTTCATCCGATTTCGACAGAGTCCATGCTTCTGCACCATACAGCAGGAACGGAATGATTATCTCCTAGCCCAGGTAGACAATCTTTGAACTACTTCAAAGTTGTATCTGTCCATCGTGACGTTTTGTTAGAGTCGTTGATGCTGAGATTCCTTTCTCGTTGACTGCATAATAGAGGTGTTTAGGGGTATCGCGAATAAATTCCGATGGAAATGTTTCCCTTGTCAGCAATGTAAATCAAATTGCTGAATGGGAAACAATCCCGGGGAAATATTATTGGCGATAGGGGTGAATATATCTACTTCGTTTTTTCCCCATTCACAGCCAGACCCAGACTGCGCCACCTCTCGCGAACGTCTGACAAACATCCGAGAGTATATAACTGTCATGAGAAAGCTTCTCAATACAGCCGTTCGGACTCGACATAAAATTGTAGGTCCCTTCCAATCGTTCCAAAAATAGAAACTCACACAAAAGCATGGTTGTGAGAAGCTAGGCCTAGGGTGTCTACCGCCTGCTGCGCCACCTATTTATTTATTTATTATAAAAAGGTATGTATCGATCTCAAATTCCTGGGTTTTTTCCAAGATCTGTCGGAGTGTGAAAATTTTGTCGATGGTAGACTTTCCTGGTTTAAGACCGCGCTGATATGGGCCGATCAGGTTGTTGGCGAAAGGGTTTAGACGTTCGCACAATACAGCCGACAAGATCGTATATGCGACATCAGGAGACTTATTCCACTGCAGTTGGCGCAGTTCAGAGCATCTCCTTTCTTGTGAATGGAATACTTACATAGTATATGTCAAATATTTGACAGGAAAATAAAGAGTTTCTTTTAATCAAGCCAATGTACCTGCCTGCCATGGCTTAGGCACAACAGCATTTCAAACAAATATGTATTTTCAAATAACCTTCACCATAAGCACATATCACTTGTAGGTTCATCCTTCTCCACATAGAACTTGTGTCAAGCCTAATTTCCATGACAAAATAATATATGTATATCCTCACTGTAGCACACTTCCACACTCTCTAATGCATGTTAATGCCATGGGCATGTTATGGGAATCTTTTGAAATGAAACCATAAACTTTACAGTAAAAGGATTGAAATAAAGATACCGAAATCGCCTCCTACCATCCCTTATAATAATGTAATTTACTTCACGAGCTCCTTGCGATCGTCCCCTACCCCAACCACTACACTCTTCTCTATCTCCTTCGAAACAGTGCAAGTAGGCCAAATAATGTTACGATATTAATATGATGTCGTAAAGAAAACACGCTCATAAAAAATGGCACATTTCCTTAAACATATGCCGCGTGCATGCTCCGCTATGTGTTTTAACCCGTATCAAATTCGCATCAGGGAAAATAATAATTTCCCTTCACCGCACCCCGTCATCCGTTTGCGAAACGCTGAAGAAAATGGAAAATTTTTATTACTAGTATTTTCCGCATTTTCAACAAACATCTTCTTTTATCTGGTAGCCCCGTGTCGTCGAGCTCTTCTGTTTTAGCTGTGCAGTGTGCGCCCTTTCTCCACACCCGCGCCTTTCAAACAAATTTTTTTATGACATATGATGTTCGCTTTTATTAGATTTTCCGATACAAAAAGATGACATATTCAGCTTTTATCGGCATCATATACAAGTAAATAAGTTCCGCAAATTGGTTTTTGACCAAGAATATGTTTTTATGGGTCTCCTCACTCCTCCACCTCTGAAATTTAAAAACGAGAAAAACCTATCGCGATGTTGATGACGAGCAAGACGAAGATTGTAAAATTACCTTTCAGTTCCGGCGCGCGAAGGTGAACCGTGTGTGATAGGTTAATGGTTATGGGCCTCCATCGATATTTAGAAGAAAATTTAATATTTCCAAACGACGCACGGCGGCGTCCACTAGCTTAGTCTTTAGGGGATTGGAGGGGCTGAGGGCATACCTTTCCGCGGATGAAGGGATTATGGCATACTTCGAGCTGAGTGTAATGACTTTGTAATAAAATATCTCATTTCGTGTGGATATATGTCCAGAAAAGGTCTTCAGAGTTCTGATTCAGTGCCACACCAGAAATAAAGAGAACACGTGGCATAGAAAATAGATGAGAGAGCAAATATGCCAAATATGGCATCCACACTGAAACAATGAGAGGACTAGGGGATGAAAATAAAAAATGAAATTACACCACTATAAAGTGGATACCAAGCAGGAGCTCCACCAGCCTTAAACTTTTTTTTTTTTTGTTTACAAGATGGGCGATTGTTGCTCCCCAGCGAATGAAAGCGGTAGGAACGCAGCCCGCTCCCATCGCGATAGCTAAAAATGTTACTGCTAAAAAAAAAACACATAACTGCCAGAGTATGAAAAAAAGGATAATTTGATATTCGGTACGAAGCCGTAGCAAAAAAAAAATAGTTAAAAAAGGATATAACAATGTTTAATATTATTTTTATGGAAGGACATAATACACAAATACGTGTAGGCATGCTTATCTCCCGCTTCGCAATAAAATACACTCATAAAAATTGCTGTAATACTCGTATATTAAAAAATGTGTTTGTTTGGCTTGGAAAAAGGCCCGTGCCCGTGGGAGGGGGCTCACTTGCCGGGAATGGGGGTGCACGAAATAGCATCCACCTCCCATCGAGAGGCGAGAGCATCTGCACAAAAATACATTTACACACACACAACACAAAACGCCGCCGAAGGATGGGGGGAAGGTGTGGGGCGCGAATTTTTATTAAAAGTACATTCAAATTTATTTCACTGTTGTGTGGAGTCCTTGATTTGCCAACTACCCGAAATAGGCAAAAGCACAGAGCGGGAGGAGTGGCGCAGAAGAATGTCAAAAGAACTTGAAAAATTATTATTAATCCTGAATAATAGAAGAACTTGTCATGTTGAGGAATTATCTGGGATAATGGTGGGAGGCGGTGGATGGAGTTTCTATATATCCGCGAGTGTTTGGGGAGTTCATACTTCATAGGACCTACGAGCAAATCTTACAAATCATTTTAGTAGATAGATATATAGATAGATACATTCTTTATTAAATCTCATATTTACGATTTATAAGAGTTATATTTTAAAGAAAAAAAAGCGTTGGCTAAAAAGCCGTCTGCCTTGAATTGACGTTAGTCTGAAAATTTAGATACATAAATAACAGTAGTTATACAAATATTACTTAAATTTTTATTTTTTTTTTTTTAATAAATTATAGTATTGATATGTTTAAAAATCAAGTTTTGAGAGTCTAGAACACAAAGTAGCAGAATTTATAATTATAATATTTTGAAATTTATAGTTTGGATTCAAGTTAATCCACAAAACTATTACGATAGCTTAAGGCGTGATTACAATATTTAAATAGTAGTTTCCAACCATTAGCACCATTCAATATTAATTTAGCTTCTTCTCTAGAAAGAGCATTCTTAGAAAAGTAAAGAACACGTAGTTCACGTAAAATGGGGCATATTGCCAGAAAGTGGAAAACGTCTTCCATTTCATTAAGATTACAAAGGCTACAAATTCCTCGAAGATCTTGTCTATGCGGCACAGAGTTAAGGCCTAAAATTTCCGTTCTAGCTTTAAAGATCATACTTATTTCATTGCTTGAGAGACTGTTACTAAAATAGTTGTTAGCACCTAAAGTGTGATCGAGACCTTTATACATATTTCTGGATGTAGATGTGCGAGCTCTGTTCAAACATTGCTGATAAAAAGACTCATCCACCCTAGCAACACATCTATAGAACATGTTCTTCCAATTGCTAACATTCCTTTCAGTTAGGTCAAAACTAACCTCGTGTAGAGCTGCAAGATCGTACCACTCTTTGAATGGCGTTAATTTGCATTGAAATGAAAATCTGTTTTAGTAGATAAACACAGTGGAGTTGAAAAAATAAGTTTAATGGGGGCGAAAGACCTAAGAGCAATATTGTGACAGATACCTACTCCTTACTATCCATTCGCAAGTCAACATAAAAAATGTCGACATGAAACGGATTGTTTGTATTCATCTGTAACCTCTGTTATTTTAGAACTGCCTTCACCAGAAGTGCCCTACATTGCCTACTGTGTATAAGGGCGTCTGGCAGTCGCCAATAAAATGCACATGCGACGACTAAGCACGAGCGAGATATAAAGTGTCGTATGTAGTAAGTATGTCATTCCCAAGTACAGCACTACATTGAACTATGGGACAGTAGTATGCCTTGATAGGCCTGATTAAAAAAAAATAGGTGGCGCAACAGGCAGGTTGACACCCTAGGCCTAGCTTCTCGCAACCTTTGTGTGAGTTTCTATTTTTAGGGACGAATGGAAGGGACCTACAATTTTTATGCCGAGTCCGAACGGCTGAATTAAGAAGCTTTTTCATGACAGTTATACTCTCGGATGATTGTCAGACATTCGCGAGAGGTGGTGCAGTAGAAAAAACCTTAAGATGTAATTTGTGTTTTTCCGGGGATCGAACCTGGGATCCCTCGAACATAGTCCAGCACACTAACCTACTGCGTCCACTATAGATAGGCCTGATCAGGGTTCGTAAATGAAGTTGGCCGCTACGAAACAGTATCTTTAAAACAGATTAAGAACAGGTCTAAAACAAGTAAAAGTGTTATCATCGCCTTGGCCGATGCTTTGATACCCTCCACTGTATGCCACTGTATGTACTGTACAGGTACACGCCTGTGTCTAATATTGTTTTTTTTATGGGAGGTACCAGAACTACTTGACCGACATAGACAATTTTGAATACCAACCTGACAACGGTAAAAAGAAGTCCTCCCACAAAATTTTATTCATTTAAGTCGGTTCGTTTGGACGCTATGTTGTTTCCAACAGCTAGAGAGATAAATTGATCGATAAATTTGTATGGAAAGTAACGGAACTACTTTACCGACATGGACCATTTTTATTACCAACCTGACAACCGTAAAATTAAAATCTCTCACAAAATTTCAGTCGCCTTAGTCGATTCGTTGGGACTCTATCGTGGTTTAAATAGATAGAGAGACACATGGGTCTAAGAGTGGTTTTGTATGGGAGGTACCAGAACTACTTGACCGACATAGCCCATTTTCAATACCAACCTGACGACGGTAAAAAGAAGACCTCCCACAAAATTTCATACACCTAGGTGAATTCGTTTGGACGCTATCGTGTTTTCAACAGACAGACAGACGGACGAACAGACAGACAGACGGACATGGCTAAATCGATTCAGAATGTGATCCTGATTCAGAATATATATACTTTTTAGGGTCTCCGGTGAATCCTCCTTGGCGTTACAAATGTAATGACAAAGTGAATATACCTTCCTGTCTGTGGAGGGTATTAAAATGCATTTATAAAGGTACGGAATAGATAGGCTCTGGGGCTAGGCGGCATTCCAAATATAATCCTAAGAGATTGGCAAGACCAGACTTCTTTACATAATGAAATAGATGCACATGCAATCAATGTGGTCGTGGCAATGAAGGTACCAAAATTTACTTCACCGTTATTACACTTAACTTAATTCTTAATTCGTTAAATTGAGAACGTAGGTATTCGATTGAAATACCTTACAATCTTCGTATTGATAACTAACTTTCCAAATATAGTCCTCGTCTATGATACCGATGTAGGAATAGAAGAATTCAAATTAATTGACGATTTGCTTCAAATCTCTGTCCTATAGGTATATTTGCTGATTATAAGCGAAGCTACAATTTCGGCTCTCCGAACAACATAGCAATACGATGGCTCAAAAATTATAGAACATACCGAACTGCTCGGTAACGAGACACTAATAACTGTAGATGACTCCACTATAAAATTTAATAAGCGCTTAACGAGTAAGAAAGTTCTCTGTAACTGCCCAAGTCTCTGTCACTTGAGGAACAGAACACTTAGAAGTTACTCCATCTAGGAAATCCAATAACTCTCTAACGTCTCAATATCTAATCTTTACAGGTTTCTGACGGCAACGAGATGGCTGGACAAAGTCGAGTAAACACGGGAAGGATGAAAGAAAGCCAATACAACACGGCTAACACCATCAAAGTATCACAATGGATCCACGAGGACTTTTGAGTGGGGTGAAGAAGAGGCTACTCAGCTTCACCAACCCTTAAACCTAACCTAACCTAATACTAATGTACGCATAGAGATATGGTCAAATGCCACGAAGTTACGTTTTAAGTTCGTCCACATAGCTATACTCAATGTTTCTAAAGGCTTGGCCCATCTTATGTTATCTATTTAATGTTTGCTTTATTGAAGAGAGTATACTTTCTTAATATTTAGGCCATCTTCATACTCGAAGGTCAAATGAGACAATATTGCCACCATTCCACAAAGTACGCAAAATGGTCACACGTTGACGCTGAGAACAAAGATTTTCTCAAAATTTGAGCTCAATCGGTTAGGTGGTTTTTAAATATTACGATCATTGGTGGTGTATAATCCTATACAAAATGGGAAATTTTTTTTTTTTTTTCGATTTTCTGACTTTTCTTTAGAGGTTTTCTGAATTTTCTTTTTTGTTAAACCTCGCCTGAATTAAGACGAACCAAACAAAAAACGAATCATCCAAATCGGTTTAGTCGTTCTGAGATTTTGCGAGACTAACGCACACCAATTGATTTTTATATTGATACATTGATACACTGGCGATCACTAGGATGAGGCCATTTCGATTTTCACTCTTTATACCTTTTGAACATTTTGTACCCGGAAACTTTGAATACCTGTGAACAAAAATGGGTTCCAGAAAGACCTTGACAGCGACAGCAAGAGGAAAAATTGATGCTTTCAAGGAGTTAGGACTCTCAGGGCGAGAAATTGGTAGTTGGCTAAATAGAAGTAAGACTGTTGTAAACAATTTTCTTGCGGATCCACAACTTACTTACTTACTTAGGCGGCTCTACAGTTCGGGGTGAACCGAAGCCTCAGCTAACAAGCCTCTCCAGTTAGCCCGGTCCTTAGCTAACTGCCCCCAGTTGCGCACTCCTAGTCCGTTGAGTTCGGCTTCGACTTGCGCGTGCCACTTAAGGCGAGGTCTTCCACTACTGCGATGTCCCTCCGGGTTGGACTCGAAGACTCTACGGGCCGGAGCATTTGTTTCCATCCGCTCTACATGTCATAGCCATCTTAAACGTTTTTTTAGATGTTTTTTGTCCAGGTCGATGTCGCTATACAGCTGGTACAGTTCGCTGTTAAATCTCCTCCTCCAAAGCCCGTCAACGCAAACGGAACCGAAAATCACTCGAAGAATTTTGCGTTCGAAGCGACCAAGGAGATCTTCATCCGCCTTTGATAACGTCGATGATTCTGCGCCATTAAGCTGGACTGGGTTGATGAGTGTCTTATATAGACTCTCCTTGGTGTTTCTTCTCAAGGCCTTACTAGTCAGTTGCCTTCTTAGGCCAAAGTAACAGCGGTTGGCAAGTGTAACTCTTCGTTTGATTTCTGCTGTGGTGTTATTATCAGAATTTATAGCGGAGCCGAGGTAGATAAAGTCCCTATAACCACCTCAAAGTTAGAGCTGTCTACCGTGACGTTCTGTCCGATTCGTCGATGTTGTGTGTCCCTTCTTTTTGACAGCATGTATACTTTGTTTTTCCCTCATTCACCACTAAACCCATTTTTGCCGCTTTTGTGCTAATACTTGCAAACGCACCAGTAACAACCACTTGCGTGGTTTCAGCTGGTAAGTACAAAAGTTTCCTCCATCAATCGGAAAAATACGTTCGCGCTAAAAAAAACACACACTCCTTTTTGGAGTTTGTCATTCAGTCCTTCAAGTGCGGCAATTAAGAACCGGCCCTACCAGTCATTTTATCCCAAAACTATTTTTTATGGAGGACAATCACTGGGTGGTATGCATAAAAAAAAGTATTTACTTCAAGTAAAAGGTATAAGTAAATACTGAAATGTAGAAGTGGAAGTAGTAGTAGAATTTGAAGTAGAAGCTCCGATTTTCAGTATTTACTTGGTTTCATTTGCTGAAAAAAAAAAAGTTTTTACTTGATTGCAAATACTTTAAGTAAATACTGAATTTATTCAAGTAAAAAGGTACTTAGAATTCGCCGGATATCATAGCAAATACTTATTTGTTTTAGTAGATGCTATGAAATTTTCAAGTTGGTCGATAGCAACTTGAAAAAATTCCAGTATTTACTGCAGAAAAACAAGCACATACTAGTTTTTCTGCATTCCAAAAAAGTATTTACTACAAAAATGCATCCGAAGAGAAGTAAATGCTTTTACTTGAAGTAAATATGCACCTAATCTTAGTGTTTACTTCATTTTATGCATGCCAAAAATAGTATTTACTTAGAAAATCATCAGTAAAAGCATTTACTGCCTTTTATGCATACCACCCATTGTTTCGAAGTCGAATTCTGGACTCACATTTCCTGAGGACTATAGAGTTAACATCATCTGCAAGCAAATCGGGGCTCCGGGAAATCACTCTTATAATTGAAAAGTTGTACAAAAATATAATAAAATAATGTAAATACATAAGTATAGTACAACATTTTAAAAATGTTCTCAACACACAAACACAACTGACTAAGTTTGTTGACTTGCTATTTGATTTGCCGTAAAACTGTCAAAGATTATCAAACTGAGCCCACTATATCGAACGTGAAATAACCTTGCTTGCATCTGGTAGCCTGGGACAAGCAAATTCCAAGTCCGTCCCTGCTCACAATATACAAACTCAACTACCCATATACGAACAAGTGGTGTAAACTGCATTCGTGCAACTCTTTTAGCCACACCAACCTGTTGATGAAAATGTGCTCTTTCTCTATTGTATAGGAGTATGTGGCATGGCAAAGGCATCCATGTCATCGATAGCAACTTGTACTCGGAACTGAAAACATGTGACATTTAAGAAATGATAAGGATATAGACATTTTGAAAGTTTCTTATCAAAAGTCACTCCAAAGTACCCTTCAGGTACTGATGGTTCCGAAAACGCCCTGCACTCTTTTTCTCACGATTGTGCTCCCAAAAAGCCCATTTGCTTCCAATACTACCTAAAACTAAATATTCATCGTTTCAGCTATTAATTCTTCGAATGGTCTTCCTGGCAAGACTATCATTCGTGGCCTCAAACGGAATCCTCATGTAGCCACGTTGGATGCCAAAACCTCATTGATCCATTGGGATCAGGGGGTACCAAGTGGTATACATTTTAAGAATTCTAATGGCATAGTAAAAATTGTATGACTACCGCCCGAGTAGCAGTTGGTGCGTCATGCACGTACCCATGCCCCTCCAGAGCATTGTGTAGTTTGTTGGCAGGTCTCTTCTTCACCGCCCTCCCCCCTAGCCATTGTCACCAAATTTAAATACAAGAACAAGGAAATTCATAAAAATAGCGCGCGGGGAATATACCTATCTGCTGCGTAGAAGGAAGCCAGGTCCTGCCTGTGGCTGTAACCTACATATCTCGAGGCACAGCTACTGTTACCGTTACTGTGGAAAGTAATAGAAAAACATAAAATGAAAAGTCGTAAACACACATTTTATACCTTTCGTGTGCGCGCGGGGGAAAGCCGGTTGCTGCAATGAAACCGAAAAGACAAAAAAAAATCCCTCAGCACCATCACATACTTTCCCCAGTTACAGTACAGCTCCTCTGACAACTCGCGCACACAGAACTTGTTTTTGTAATTTCTTCGCGCGCGTTGTCTTTCATCTTCATGGCGAAGCTTGGGCTCACTTTTCTTCATTTTATTTCGTTTATTCCCGTTTTTATGCGTACTTTGTTCATATCGACCTTCAGTCCCAACTCCCCCGCCCGTCGAACAACCCCTTGGAATATCTCAAAAATTAATGTGATTTTTCACTACCCCTACGTACGCACATCATCATAATGTGCTGCTCTCGCTACACTCTGTTTTCTATTTGACGAGGAATGTGTCCTTGAGGCACTTCGCTTTTTTTTTATTTTAGTTTCATATTCACCAGTGCTTCCCATTCTAATCCAGGTGAGCCATAGCCACCATCCCAACCCAACCTGCTGCTTGGTGTGTGGACCGTGAGTTTCTAAAAACAACAAACGAATCGACCCTACACACATCCATCCATTCATCTACATGCATCTCTAAGAATTGCCTAGTTTGGCGGTTGTTTGGTTGGGTGATGTGCGATGTGGGGGACGGGCTGGGGGGAGATACGTCCTAACCAAAGAGAAGATTATTTTAGGAACGGATTTTGCGCTTATAGAGCATAAGCGCACAGCACACATCCTCTCGATATATTACGGTTACCACCGCATGGCATAACACAACTATGAACGACGAGTTTAGACGGTTGGCTCCGGCTCCATGCTCCACAACAACCACTATGCCAGCCAGCCAGCAGAGCACATATTTCGGTGGCGCTGCCGGGTTGTTATCCCGTTTTTTAGGTCTAATCAGATTTCTACTCCAGTCAACGTACAGAGATTGTTTATGGACGAGCGTGTACAAGTGTGTGGGTGGTATGCAGGTCGTATGTGTGCTGTGTATGCTTTCATTGTCTATGCCAATCGCACACGCCCTCTGGAGCCGTTTCGGTGTGTGTAGTTTTTGCGACCCTTGTTCGCTCTTTTTCGGTGGGTTTTTGGGGCTTTTTTTTAGTGCGGGGTGCGCCAAAAAGGGCTGTGCTAGAATTTATTAAAATAATTTGCGATAGTGTGATTGGCTTTTCCGTTCGTGACGTTGCCGTAGAGCCTCGTAGTCGTTGTAGTAGTTGTACAAGGATAGGCACCCTCGATGAGTGGTTGTAGGCATCTAGTTAGGCATCATGGTACGTTGCGTTGGTTGATGTGTGTTCTTCTCTAAATTAGGCGATGAAAATGGGTGTGGAATATAGAACACAGGGCAATAAACATTTGAAGGATTTTTACTGGTTGTGGCACTGCTGGTGTGCGAGTGTGTGTATCTGTGAGGAATTTAGATGCAAACAAGCAAACAAAAGGTTTATGTTTAGTTTTTTGCTAAGTGAGTGGTGGTTCTTGCGGTTTTATGTGGAAGCACGAGGGA
This sequence comes from Cheilosia scutellata, assembly GCA_955612985.1. Classification (NCBI taxonomy): domain Eukaryota; kingdom Metazoa; phylum Arthropoda; class Insecta; order Diptera; family Syrphidae; genus Cheilosia; species Cheilosia scutellata. Next base: position 6,460,404 of record OY015313.1, read on the forward strand.
GGTTTTCTAATATTATGAGGAATTTCAACAGATGGGGGACAGGGATGGTTATTTTTAATCGTTTTCGTATATTAGCTAAGATTGTCGGGAAGGGAGTAGAAGGACAGAATACTGGGGTGAGGGATTAGCATTGAGTCAGTGGGGCTATGCAACAAGTGTATTTAGGGTTTCAATTTAGCAACTGAGGATTATATAGAGTTTACCTAAAGGCAGGAAGAACAAGTGCGATTTAGGTGATTAGTTAATAATATATTACATATAATAAAACGTCGAATGATAATATTTGATTCACTGTCCTAGGTTCAACCCCCAAAAAATTCAAGTTACCTACATCTAAAGTTTTTTTCACTGATTCACGATTCACCTCTTGCGAACGTCTCACAAAAATCCAGGTAAATATGTCTGTTCTGAAAAAAAAAACTCAATTCAGCCCTTAGAACCTACATAAAATTATTGACACCTTACACAACCGAATGGTTATGATAAGCTAGGCTCAGAGAATCTAATGTGGACTTATTGCACCAACCAACCAAAAAAATCACCGACGGCCGCCTCATTGACTATTTAAAATAATCAAAAAATAGCTTCCATTAAAGCTCATCTATATTTATAATATAGACATTGATAGCAAATAAGTTAACGCCTCGACTTAATGCCAGTACCTAATACGCTTGTTTCAAAGATAATCTAGATTAACATACCTACATATATCCGAGGTAGGCCACATGGGCATCTTTGAAGTAGTAGAGGACCACTATATAGGCCAACTATCGCTCGTCGGATGGGGTAGTTCTTATCACCCTTCCCATCATACTAAGCCACCTGCACAAAACACAAAACAACAAAAATCGTGCCAAAAGTAAATTAAAATAGGACAAGTGGAGAACTAACGTTAAACGACTTCAGACGGTCACAACAAAAAAAAAATCGAAAGACAGAAAAAGATAAGAGGGATATGAAATCAGAAAAAGAAAACTCAAGAACCTTTATCTTACCAAGGAGAGAGGCCGGAAAGTCAGATGCAATCACCAACTAAGTTAGATAACTATCAGAAAGCTACTTCCAACCTAAAACCTAAGCTAAATTCTTTCGGCTAAACCTATTCTAACTTATAAATCTATCCCACTCTAGCCCATCCTATGTCTTGATGGACATATCCAATCCATGCGGCCTTTCTTATCTATGTGGGCGATGTATTTGAGAAATAGACTCATAACGCTATATTCCAGACAGTCAACAAGTCCGCATGTGTTGCGTTCGTTGGCACTAGCGCGTCCTTACGCTTTTCATTTTACTATACACTTCGACATAATTTTATTATTATCGTTTATTATGATTTTGTGTACCCTTTTGCTAAAATCCGATAAACGAATCGACCATAATTAAGAACACGAATTGTGTGCTAAATTACAAATAGAAACACTCGATTCGGGATAAATTTCATTCAAATAGGTACATAAGGTAAGGGAGCAGTTGCTAAAGAAACCTTAGCTCAACTAGCAGAACCGCCAAAAGTACGAAAGCTAGAAAAATGATGCAGGCTTTGGAATTACCACAAGGTCCTACAATATACCAGCAGGTGAAATGGGGTTCTCAAAGGCTTGCGCCACTACGGCTGCGACGGTCAATGATAGAGCTTATGACTTTAATCGGATATCTAGACAAATCGCAGTTGGAGAGCGCCTGTTACAAGGAGATCAGTCTCAAGCAGGGGAGATGATTACCGGCTCCAGTAACTTAGAAAAAATGTACCATGGAGCAGGGATGATAATGCTGAACCCAAAAAAGGTAGCAAAATTCCCGAAAATTCGAAGTAGATTTACAAAAAACGAAGCAGACATTTGACGAAATGCTCAAAATGATAAAGTCAGGTCTTCAATGAGATAATGGGATCTATTGATGGATGTGTAGTGTGACAGAAGCACATAAATGATATTCTATAGTGCATTTACATGACACATTTTTTTCCTGATATTTATATTTCGTTGATTTTTTCGTCGTTGTAGATGTATTTAGAGTCAAATTGATCCATTTTGTCTATTTTAAATGATATTTTGAACCATAAATAAACGAAGTAGAAATGAGTTGCTACGTAGCAGATAAAAAATAATTAAAAAATAAAGTAGATCTACTACATATGAAGTAAATTATCATCTCTGCCATGGAGAGTCACTAGAATCAATTTCATACGACGATAGAGAAGAAGAAACGAAAGCAAAAGTTCGAAGACCGTATCTCCCTAGCAACTACAATAAATCTCATAACCATAATATAAACCTAATAAGCGGCAAGAACAGTCAGACAATGAAGAATCAGTTCCGACACCCAATATTAAAGAGGTATGCTTAGCTTAAAATAAGCTTAAGTACCTACCACAATACCGACTGTTCTGATGGTGTATATGTATACTAGCCTAGCACTTCAAGTACGGATATTACGTTTTGTTTGTGCAGAGGCACCAAAATAGCATCCATAAGTGTTAGTAAAAAGAAAGCATGTTCGAGGACTGGACTATCAACACTATAAGTTCCATCTACAAAACCTGTGCTGTAAGTATGAAGAATGAGGAAACGCTTCAGGCTGAAATACCTCATTGCTGTAAAACGCTAAATTGATTTTAAGGACTGTTGTCTTGCTATATTGTCCTCCGATTTAATTTCCAAATTGTTTGTGTGATTATAAGAAGGTACATGGATTCCTTGAGATGGGTGCGGGTTGGCTGTCCATTTTATTTTGCAGTGAAGTCGATGAATTTTGCTTATAAAACGTGGTCGCCTGCATTAAATACAATCAAGGTTTCTTTTTCCATTTTAAGATTTAGTCCAGGCCTCTATTAGGTTAAGGTATTCGGTTGACTTCCCGGTTCAATTACTTGACCGTTCAATCTGTACCTAATTGTTGAACAAAAGGGATTTATAAACCAAATTTGCTCAGCCCCGAATGTATGCATTACTCCTGGAATATACTACCAAGATCTACTACATTTTTTACACAGGTCTGTTTATCCATTTCAAAGTCGCATTATGACAGCATTTATAGAGACGAGTATAGGGCCATTTATATAGTTTTGACATCCCTATCAAACTCACCAGATTGTGCAGAATGACGATGGAGAACACTCGCTGTTCGATTATGGTCGGAAACAATCCCATCGATACCTTTGATGTCAAAAGGACAAGGTAATGCGCTATCATATTCTTTGCATACGCGCTTGATATTAAAATTGGCAAAACTCAGCGGCCTGTTTCTGGCGCGCGCAGATGCTGGTTTGTTTGTTGATAAGATGTACTTTTCTTGTCCTCCTTTACTTCAAATCCGACAAATTTCGCCTTGTTCTTCAATCGCCGTGAACGCCTCCATCACGGCATACTGGCAACGACCGATATGGGAGTCAATAGGAAATAGGAGTCTGTTTTTCGAAACCTCGCCAGGCAGCCGAACTTTTATATCGCCAAGTTGGTACACATGATTTCCTTTGTGCATGGACACACGAAAACGGCCATGACTCTCATTTGGCTACACACAGAAAAAAGGCGTCATTGCAATGAAATACTATTTGGCTAGAATAGTGCACTATGCACTTTATGCCTTCCCATGAACGTCGTGTCCTGCGAGGCAAGTAGATTTTGAGTGAGTAGAAAGATGAAGTAGATGTCACAGAAAATGCAACGAAAATCCACTTTCAGAAATAATTATCGCATGATCATCAAGGTTCTTTTCCGCACCATTGCGTTTCGATACAAATCTTCATTTGATATTTGCGTTGATAGAGTGAGGACCTTAAAAACGGGCTTCCGCTTCGGCTTTTCATTTTTCATTGCAATAGAGTAATTCGCGAAAACGTCAGTGTCAAATGAGAAAAAAAAAAAAACAAACAACAAAAACGAAGTGACAGCTAAAATATTTGTAGGAAAGCAGAAGATAGGCTTTACCTAGTTTACCTTGTTTATTGGTAAAAAGTTTATAATAAAGTGCGAAATAATTGAAACATTGCAGAATTGAAATTTAGTGATTGTTAAATGTTAACTTACACTTTTGGTGATTAAATTAACGTTTCGGCAGCTTTTTGCAGACCGACGAATTATTTGATACATCAGCCTATGAATGAACGATTATTTTGCGATATTTGATATAAGAAAAATTCAAACGGCGTTATGTGTACTCGTATGTGTTTTGAAGTTCTCCTCAAAAAACAAAAGAGTTGTTGTGCGAACTATGGTTTTAAAATTTTCGAAAATGTTAATTGTGGGCGAACGAATTTGCCGATAGAAATAATTTTTTATGTTTCTCTAGAGCGATTAAATCAGGTGTTCAGATTCACAAAGTCCACCACTTCCCGAAGAGCGAAAAAATTATTATAATTAGCAATTAATTCCCTTCCAGTGCACACATGACCATTTTCTTGTTGCGGCTATATTCAGAGCCCGCCCAGAAGAAGAAATTTGACATTGGAAGCCTTAGCACACCTGGAGTAGCCAGAGCCTAAAGGGAGTGCCTGAGTATGAAACTCTCCTCTGTGAACTCACCTACCACAGACCAACGGCAACAATCAGTGGTGCCAGTATCGCGATATCATCAAGGAGTACCCGAAACCACTGTAGGGTACCAGCCAGCCCAGAGAAAGAGCCCGTGGTATGATGATGAATGCGTTTTGTAGAGTTGGGGATTAAAAGTGGCAGTGTGTTTCCCGAGATGCTGTAGTTGAAAAATCCAAATTGGCTGATTGGGTTGAGATCCGATGGTTAAAATGTTTTGGGTTGTTCGCAACTCTTTCGCTTCCACACGTATAATTTTCTGAGGAGTAGTACAGAAAGAAAAACGCAAGAACACGTTTACAGGAAAAAGGTGAGAGAAGATGCACAAGAAAACGCTGCAGCGCAAAACAAAGGCCAGCGAGATCGAGTCAGGAGAAGGGGGAAAGAAGATTCTAGCTAGAAAGAAGAGGGCTTACGCAGCTTCCTAGCTAAAGGAGATCGAAGAGTTTCGCGAACGTAAGAACATCCGGAGGTTCTATCAAAAAGCCAACCCGGAACGTAGGCTCTTTGAGATAGGAAAGGAAACATATTCACCGAAGCGCTGGGAATAGTAGATGTATTATATAGAAGTTGCTTAATGGACATCATGTAGAGAGAGTAATAGGGCAAGAAGAGAACCCACGTCCAGTCAATAAAGAACCAGTTCCTAGACCTAGTATAGAGGAAAATGGTTTAACAATAAAAAAAAATAACAAGGCCGCAGGCTCCGATGGTTTACCGGCGGAGGTCTTTAAATACAATGGTGAAGTTTTGGTAGGGAACATGCAGGGAAGAAAAAATGCCCGATGTCTGGACTATTAGCTCCAAAAAAGCTTACAAAAAGGCGATCCTATGTCTTGCAAGAACTATTGAGACCTTCTTAATGTCGCATAAAACCGTTCTGCAACATAATAATCGGCACTCACATGTGTGATTTCCGACCCGTCAGATCCTGCGAGTGCTTGACGATAAGCAAGAACGGAGGTACTAGGCTCCTTCGAAAGAAAAATACTACGGCGGATTTTTGGTGCTGTGTGCGAGAAGGTCGAATGGAGGAGAGAAAACAACCGCGACCTCTTTGAGCTGTACCAAGATATGGATGGTAGTCCAAAAAGCCAAAACACGTCGACTAGATTTTCCCGGCCACATCGAGCGAATGGGAAATAATGCTCCAGTTAAAAGGATCTTCCAGTCCCAGCCCCCAGATTCAAGAAGACAAGAAAGACCGAACCTCCGCTTCAAAGACCAAACCATCGCGGATGCCAAAGTCTCAGGCAGAGACTATTCACGGGTCGGGAGGTGGATAAATAAATAAGTAGGATCCAGCTTTGTCCACGTGGCTGACGAAATTATATGCGAAACCTTCATTGAAAGACCTTTAAAATTAGCCTTTACTGTTTACTAATTTTCGCAAAAAAAAAAACTTGAGTCGACTTTTTTTCGCTCAATGTTCTATAGCAGACATGTCCTACTGATATCGTATCTGACAAAGCCACTGCCTATTTGCATACTGCCGATACCAATCAGAATTTTTTTTTACTTTGCCATTCTAGTTTCAAGTCGATATAGTAATTGCCATTCGGTAATTCGATTTTGAACTTCAATCCTTCCTCCTTTGCAAACAATATACATATGGATATGCACATATGTACGTTAGCTGTCACTGCTCGAAGAGCATTAGCAAAATTAAATCCCAGTTTCAATAATTCCATTAAGATCAGCACTTTGAATATCCACATATCCGCATTGCTGCTGGGGTGGCTGCCCTCACCTCCCACCATTTCCACCCACATGTTGACATATACAAGAGCACGAGCACGAGTTGAAGAAGTTTCGTCGAAAAATTTAGATTTGCATGTCAAACAACGAGGGCATTGTTCGCTTTTTTCCTGATTTCCTTATTCTTTATCTTAACTTAGTGCTGAAGTAAATTTTTCATCTTCACTGGGACAGATACTCATCCACCTACCACACCACAAAGTATGTGTTGTATCGCGAAGATTGATTAAAAGAATTGCCTATGGGGTGAGTTAGATGGCAGTAGCTGACGCGCTGCCGAGAGGGGGGTGAAATCCTATATGCATTAGGCATGGAATTATTTTAAATTGAAAATATTTTTTATGCGTAGCTTGGAGCTACTTAAGTTCTTCCTTACTCCGGAAGAGATATACCTACACGCAGCACACCTCACCCCCACCAATGGAGAATGTAAAAAGATCTTCTTTCGTCAAACACACGCAAAGACTTGAACACACATTTACCATATGCTCGGAGGCACGATGCCTTTGTCCTATATCCTCATTACTTGACGCGCGGCTGTGTTTTGATAGGAAAGAGAAAAGTTTTTCATCTCCTCGTACTGTTTTCGTTTTTCTTTTATTTTGCTTTTTCATTTTCTAAGAAAATTTCCATGTACAAAAATTGAGCTCGTTCTTTTCTGTTTTCGAGGGGTTTACTGTTACTTAGCTTCGTCTTGGTTACGTTTACGTCCCGCACTGCTTCTCTATTGTAAAAACGAAAGTTTGTTGGTTTATTACACAAACTCGCATATATACAGATACACCGCCGCCAAATAATAAGTGTACCCGCAATACACCCCTTCACTGTAATTGTGTAAGCTTCATTCGTGGATCTCTGTTATCTTTGAGCGCGCACAAAGGATATACATCGAAATCATGTGTGCGGCAGCCGCTGATGGCAAGGCAAGACAAGGACATGTGAGCAGCAGCAGCAGCAGCATCACTGTTTGTAGCGTGGGAGCTTTGCAGAAGATAAAGAAGCGAAAAGTTGTTGCGGTTTCTTAGAGCAATATTGCGTTACACACAGACGCCAAGCCGATGGAGGGCAACATATGATTTTTTAAACTCGTATTTGGCTAAATGGAGAGCACTGTGGAGACTAAAAGGAGATCATAGATAGCAGCCGTTTGCTCATATAGATTTGCTTTAGTCATAATACCTCCTTTTGATGTAGTAAACTGAAGTATTTTGCCTCGATAGTGAGACAAGCAGGCATAGCTGTAAAAGACTGCAATACTTTAGTACCTATTGCATTCGCTGAAGTCGCAGTCATTTGATTGCTTATTACTATTTCAGCAAAATACTTCACTTAAGTTATTCGACTTCAAAATCGAAGTCCCAGTATTTTTTGAAGTCTTAAGTAATGCAATCACCTGAAGAAGTCAAAAGACTTGAAGTCAAAAGACTGCAATACTTTTTGATTGCTTGAAATCTTTGAAGTCTTTTTGAAATATTTTTATTCCTTGTATTCTTTTAGTCATTTGAATGCATTCAATATTTTGAAGTCTTTTGACTGCTTGAAGTATTTTTATTGATTTGAAGTATTTTTTTTAAGAAATTGTATTCGATTGAATTTTTGAAATCCACATTTCAGATATAAGTTTAAAAATGTGTAATGTACTCGAAACAACTATAAAACCAATATTTATTAATTTCTTAAAAAAATATACTTCAAATCATAAAAATACTTCAAGCAGTCAAAAGACTTCAAAACATTGAATGCATTCAAATGACTAAAAGAATTAAAAATACTTCAAAAAGACTTCAAAAAGACTTCAAAGAATGCAAGCAATCAAAAAAGTATTGCAGTCTTTTGATTTCAAGTCTTTTGACTTCTTCAGGTGATTGCATTACTTAAGACTTCAAAAAATACTGGGACTTCGATTTTGAAGTCAAATAACTTAAGTGAAGTCTAAAGATTTCAAAATTTGAATATTTAATCAATTTACTGCAATACTCAAAAGATTGCGATTTTTTACAGCTTTACAAGCAGGACCACTTCAAATAAAAAGCGGAGAGCTAGGTTTGGTGCCTGACGCCGTTGTTCACCTCGGACTGTAGCTGACATCGAAAGTGCCTTCGACATCCAGAATGGCACATGGGGCTGTTTCTTTTTTTCTTTTTTTCTTTTCCTCTTTTCTATCTTTTCCACTTAAGACTGGAGACCACTCTCCGAGGGATAGATAGACATTCATAACTTAGATGTGAATGCCCAATGAGGGTTTCCAAAGTTTACAATTTAAGAATCAGTTCATTTGGCTTATTACTATAATGAAGGCAGAATTAAGTCGATAATCAAACCAATCAGCATTATAACTGGAAATAAACCGAATCCGTAGAGGAATTCTGGAAAATTCTTTAATGGTCATCAAGTTTTAATTCGCGCAATCTTTTTTTCACTGCTCGGCCTTACATGCACGTCTTTCAAACATACGAGAGTAATCTTCTTAACTCAGTCGATAGGATACGCCGCAATTCATTTTTTCCAAAAAGGTTAGGTCAGGTTAGGTTAGGTGGCTGTCCTAAGACAGGACACTAAGACCTAATTCGTAGGTCCATTGTGATACCACAAAAGGGGGAGGGAGGGGGAATGTGGCCAGCTAAATTATGGGCTATTGCTACCTACGAATTTCTTTTAAAACTTTTCGGACGTTATAATGATGACTGAAACAGCCAACTCAATTGATTTTAAAAAAAATTTAATATCTAGCATCTCCTGACTCCTGGTGGCGCTTCGTCTTCGGGTAAGGACGGAGGCTAACTGTAGCAGTCTACCCCCTGTCTATTGCCTCTGACTGTCCATCACTAAGGAGGGAGACCGGTGCATGGCAGAAATGGGTGGTGGGATCAATCCGTTCTTCTGCTTGACTTAAAGTCAGTGGAGGGATTGTCTACTGAATAAGGTTGGAAGGTAAACGTAACGTAGCAGTGTGCCCCCTTTGACAACCCGTCCACGAGACAAAGACTGATGCTGAGCAGAAAAGCTTGATTGAAGCAAACCATCCTACCACTTGATATAAAAAAAAGGGCTAGAGTTTGTCCTTCAGGGAGAGCAAAGACGAAGGGTGATCGGAACAGTCTATTTCATCTGACGAAATCTTCAAAGTGTCGAAATGAAGTTGACTGATGAAGTTCAGCTCCTCCAGATGGCGGTAAGTCATCGGAAGGAGTGACCCAATCAGTCTAACCCATCATCCGCTGGTAGCCTCTGACAGCCAGCTTGTAAGGAGCGTGGCTGTTATAGATCGACGTGTCAAGGTGAGGTTGACCGATGTATTCAGCTCTTCCCTGTGGCGTTATGTCTTCCGGAAAAGGCGAAGGCTGACAGAAACAGTCTAACCCCGCTTGTAACTCCTGACAGTCCGCTTGTAAGGAGTGTGAGTGGTACACATCTGCTCTACTGCTCTACAACTTGACGTCGAAAAGGGTTGACAATTTATCTTCGGGAAAGGCGAATTGGTATTTTGTTTCAATCGGTAATTGCGTGTTGATTTTTCTATGAGGCTAGTTGGAATTTGTAACGAACTTGCTGAAGCAGCTTATATCGGTTCGAGACAGGTCGCTTAGGTCTTCGAAGAAATAAGCCCCTAAGGTAGCCCTACGCAAGCTGGCAAGAGCTGGACAGGAGCAAAGGAGGTGAAAGGTGGTTTCCTCTTTCTCTTCATCCATATATGTAGCTCCTACAGAAATCTTTGTAGGGTATACTCCCATTCTGCGTTCATGCCTGTCTATCAAACAGTGTTCGGTTAATGTTCCCACAACGCAGTTAATTTTGTTTCTATTAATATGAGGAAGTTTTGTATAGTTCTTCTGGCGTCTAATGTCGGCCAAATTTGTCTAGATGCTAAACAGGTGCTAGTACTGTTCCATCTATTGTTAGTGATTTTTTAAGCTTCCTCGAGAAGTAAACATTTGCAATACTGATTGGAATGGAGCGTGCGGACCATCGCCGATGTCAGTTATGTGGATGCCGCTGCCTTTCCAAAAATAAAACTAATACAATCGAATAATAATTGTGAGAATATGGATATTAAGCTCCTATATGGTTCTGTTGCCTCACGAATCCCGAAAACTATCTCTAAAATAGGTACTAAACGCGCATTTTCATGTTGTCGACATGTTGTAATCTTTGGCGAAGAAACTGTGCTGGTTTGTGCAGAAAGTTGAGTAATAAAAGATAGGAAGATAAATATGAAGAAAGTCATTTTATAACTCTGTGTGTATCATAAACCTAGACTTTTCATTTAAGCTCGCACAATCCACCCTAAATGTTTGCATTCGCATTACGCTTTCTCTAGAGTCTAGCTCTAGACTCTAGATGCTCGTATTTTGCTCTTCCGCGTGGGTTTCGGCGAATCGCAATTGATTCTTCGGTGAGCATTCGCTACGTAAACATGGACGGATCCTCAGATGAACTCACCGGGGAATAAAATCCTCTTAAAGGGGAATCCAAACGAAAGACATAAAAAATGGCACGAGACTGAAAAAATATTTAAGTGTGCAGTGTGCAGACATTTTGTGAGTGAAATGCGTTTACATGGCTATCACCTATCACGTGCCATGTTTCTATTTGATGATGATCGTTGAAAAGGTTAAGTTAAGCGAGGATGCGATCATAAATTTGTTCCTCTTTATACTCAGAGGTAAGTCTAAGTATGGCTGCAAGTTTTGAGTTTGATCCAACTTAACCATTGGTCGGAGTCTCCTTAAATTCTTATATGTATATTAGGGTGGGTCGAAAAATTAAATTTCGTCCGATCGTTTTGGAATAGCAACCAAAATGTGACCCCAAGCTTTAAAATGCGTGTACATATTTTTAAACATTTTTTTTTCCTGTCTTTCTACCCGCGCATTTCATTTGAATATGAGGATATTTTGTGAAATCTTACACAAATAGGTTGATTTTATTAGAATCCGAGAATTGTTTGCCAAATAAATTAACACGTTCCTTGCGTTAAAAATATAAGCATTCATAGTATTTATTTACTGTTAACGAACCTGCAAATCGAAATAAGGACAATAATCTTCGTATCTGGACATGAATTCCTACAGTAAAATGGGAACGTGCAGCCGAACAACTAGCATACGAACGTGTATTTGGATATGGGTTTGTCATACGCGGCAGACCTAGGCAAAAAGTATAGAGATATCGTCACGTTAGTGAAAGACTTATGATTATCCACATCAAGGCTAAACTCGCGAACATCAGCCCCATATGCGCTCGTATCGCCACTGAAAAAAAGTACCACGCTACCAAAGAAAGTGTCTATAAGAGCTCCTCGAAAACAAAATTAGAGCAAGAAAATCGAGGTTAATATAATATATCCTAGGAAGTTTGAACGGTAGTATAGGCAAGGTGAACATATTTGTTAGTACAGTTGGCAAGTCTGGCAATAGACATCCATTTCCTACTCCATAATCTCAATATTCATAGGTCATTCAGTGACAAAGATGACAACATAACAGTAGCAAACGCATCAAAACAAGACGCGTATAAAGCGGCGGTGTGAAAGAGGACTAGAGCTGCTCCCCAGCTCTATATACGAGCAAAAGATACGGGAGCAAAACAATGTACGGAAGTCTTGCCAAAAGATAAAAAGAATGTCTTAGGGCAAAAAATCCCGTACATAATCCTGCAGAGATACCCAGCGAAACCTTGTAATGGAATCACAGTCGGTGCTGAGAATGTGGAAAACTATTTTCGCAGACTATAATGTCGACGAAGACCAGAATCCCGCTTTTAGGTAGAACGTACCATTTAATATAGACTTCCGGCGTGGCGATCTGATTGGTCCCTATTAGTGTGGTTTTACGCCAAAGTCTACCGTCGATCAAATGTTCACACTTAACATTCTGTATAGAGTCGACCTATACAGAGCCTGTCATGTATAGTTTTGGTATCCCTGCAAAACTCGATCGTTTGTATAGGGTGTTGACGAAGAAAGCTCGCTGCTCAAGATGGATTTAGACAAGTTGACGCTCTGCCAAGCGACTTCTTCAACATCATATACTTGAAAGAATTGTCCGAGACTCACATCTCACAGGCAAAGATCCAAGACACGATCTTTCAAAAGTCTGTCGAATTACGAACATACGCCGATGATATTGACATAATTGGAAGAACACAGTGAGCTGTCACTAGTACGTTATCTAGTACTGAAACGGAGGTGGCTAGAATGGGTCTAGCGGTCAACGAGAGCAAAACCAAGTATATGCTGTTATCAACGGATCGGACAAAACCTTACAATTGACAGCTATAACTTTGAGGTAGTGAGAGACTTTGTATAGGTAAGGTAGATACGAGTAGCTCGGCTGTTCTATAAGCCCTGATAACAACGTCCCAAAAGAAGTTAAACGATGGACAACACTTGCCAACCTCTGTTTGAGCTGAGAAGCAAGTGCGTAATTCCAAAAAACTAAGGAGATTCTACTCATATAATATAAGACCTTTATTATCCCAGTCCTGCTTTATGACGCTGAAGATTGTACTCAGACTAAAGCCGGTGAAGCTATCCTCGGTCGGTAAGATTATTCTTTAGATTTTCGGTCCCGTAGAGACAGCCCAGTAGAGAAAGACCTCGCCTTAGGTGGCGCTCACAAGTTGAAGGGGACCTCAACCAACTTCGAGTACGCAACTGAAAATAGTGAGAAGACTGTCCTAACTAGAGAAGTTAAAGCCTTGGTTCACTTCGAACTGTAGAGCCGCTTACGCCCAGTAAGAAAATTTTCAAAATAAAATGGCCTTTGTTGAAAAATATCGAAATATTGGGGAAAACACAAATTTTCAAAATCAATGCGCGGGTAGAAGGAAGCTTCTTAAAAAATATTTGTTTTGCTTTTTAGAATCCCTTGGATATGGATCAAACTTTTATCACTATTCCAATCCAAAAAAAAAATAAAAAAATGTTTTTCATACATCGATGACCCACCCTAATGTATATTAATAAATATAAATTTTTAAATTTTGTTTCATTTAGCCTAATTTACTAAGAATAATTACTGTATTACATGACACACATTTTTAAATAAATAACTATTTACAACCACATTAAATTTAAGTATGAAAAAAGTTTAATCTGTTTATTCAAAAATAGACCAACTATTTTGCGTTTGGGTCGTACAATCATTCGTAATTTGTATTACATATCCTATTACTTTTTTCAGTTCAACCCCACTGTTTAGAATCGATAAGAGAAACCATACCATTCGCTATGATGGAGACGGCCACCTATATGCATTAAGGCCCAAGTCGTTTTTCTGTTCACAATTTCAATTTTTCGTATCTATACCATTCAACCATTCTCACCATGCTGCCGGAGGGACGAAATGTTACTCTTCTTTGAAAGTTTCTTCTTCTAATAACTCTGTACACGCAGTTTAAATAGAATTTGTGTTCTGCTTTTGAAGTAGTAGGTGGGGCCGGTAGGGATAACTGAGTTCCGGTGGTACATCGCAGAAGAATATAAGAGAAGACTAAAAGGCGTACCCGATAGGAACGGTGCGCGGAGGCAGACGGTGTTTCATTATTAAAAAAGGGAAAAAGTTTATAAAAATGGGAAAAACTTGAGTGTAACTAAACATAAATTTGAATTTTGTGCCAAGGGATGATGTGGCGGTATGAGGGTGCCTTCAGAGAATGAGAAGTTTATACTTATTTCCTTGTCGTCGTTAGAATAAGGCTTCGGGTTTTTTTTACTTTATTCGTTTGCAAACAAAAATTAATTTAAAACACACACATGTGCGGGAAGAACGAATAAACATTCAACTCGAACTTGGGGAAACATCCTTTGAAAGTTGCTTCAAGGTTTTTTTTTTTTTCGTTTTTTTGAGGACGTCCTGGTAGGTACCTACTTATGGCGGTTTTCTGGAGAAAACACAAAAACAACAAGAAGAAAGTTTTCAATTAGGCAATAGATGTTGTCGTTGATGGGGGAGGGAGAGAGGAAAAGAGATAATAATAGATAATATTATGTAGGATGTACGTTCATTATGATATTAGATTTTTGGAGATATGGTGGCGATAAGTAGGGAGCAGCTCGGACTGGGTATAAAACATATAATTAATCCCTGAAGTACATATTTAAGACACATACAATGAACGTTCTGTCTAGAGATTGTTGCAAATATATTTACCGCGATCAAACTACTTTTATTAACTTTTAATTGGCGAAACAAAACGAAAGTTACAAAAATGCAGTCGCCACTGCCCGATAAAAAAAAGTCGAATGTGACGAACTGTCACTGACCACAGACGATTAATCGAAGATCGCGAGCAATTGCAACCACAGCCACTGGAAAGTGTGCTGCGTTCAGCTTCGCTCAGCGGGTAGGGGTGGGTTCGATGTTAGATGGGAAATCTATGATTGTTCACTAGACGATCTATTATGATTTCAGGTACCTATGTATTATTCGATGTATGATTATATGTCAAAAAAAAAATGGGCGCCACGTAATTTTGAGGGAAATTACGAACCCTTCTGGAAATATTCTGCGAAATGAAAAAGTTACCACCGATGACGTATCTGAAATTATAAAAATGAAACAACGATTTTTACCTCGTTATAAAAGCTCCGTTGGAGCGCGGTCTTTATTGGGGGTTATGAAAACCCAGTAAAGGAGAATTTGCCAGATTTTGGCGACACAAAAAAAGTTTTTGATGGTGGCGTTTAGACCGTTAGAATGGCCCGCTATCGCACTGTCTCGAGTGTTCTAATAAAATTAATGGGTCGCGTGTCCCGCTTTCACCGGGAGTTTACCGAAACGAGAGCCTACCGAGATTTAAATTAACAAAAATCCTACACAAACGAATTTCATAAAATAAATCACTGTACTTATCTTTTATGCCCAACACCTGTTGGATTCCTTGTCTTCTATATATTTGTATGTGCCCCTTTCTGGCACTTTTTCCTCGTCTTTAATCTGTCCTCTTTTTTTTCCTTCTCTCCTTCCTTCTTCTTCCACTTTTACTCTTCTATCACTGTTTTATGTCTCTACTCTACTTTATCAACCTTTAATCACTCCACGAACTACTTTCGTAAAATTAATCGAAATTGCTTTTTCGCAATAAAAATCCCAAAATTTTCTAAAAACTTCTCAAAAACTCCAAACTACAAGCTGGTCAGCCAAGAAGTGACTTCCAAGATTTTGCCTTTGTTCGAAGTCGCTTGACTTCCTCACACACACACTCTCATACATTCGCTGGCATTAGGCCCCAACGGTGGGATTCAGCTTGGCATTCAGCGATGCCTCCCACGACCATTAACCACCACATTCATACACTCTAGCGGGCTAAACGGTCGTTATATGCGACACCAATGCGCTGCCGTAGCCCGCTAGGCCTCTCACAACTTCCAGTCACTCTTCCCTATATACTGGAATTCGCCTTGTAGGGGATCCTTCCAGTATATTTGGGATTAGCCAGCCGACTTCGAACAAATGGTCTATGTACCTAGACTCTCTTTTCGAGTCTCGCTTCTTTTATATATTGTCTTTGACATTTGACCAAAGACAACCAAATCTAAATAGCTCGTGGAGGAAATTTGCACCCGGCATTTTTCCCCACGATTAGTTAATTAATAAGCTGAAAGCTAATAAAAATCAATAAAAAAGAAAAAAGGATGAAGTGGACGCTATTCCCCACCCGGATCTAACCTTCCCCGTGGGAAATTACCCAAAACCCCCTAAAAAAACAAGGAACCCACAAGGTATTGTTTGTTTACATTTTGTTTTCTTTTCCGCGAATATCTATTCTACCTCGGTGGACTCTCGCGCAGATTTGGGGGATGAGACTTGCTGATAGCAGGCCATTCCTTACAAATTTGTTTAATTTATGGTGGGCTCTCGGCCATAAAAAGTGCGATCGCAGCATATGTGACTTCGGTGCAAATCGTGTGTTCTTTTGGTTTTCGTTCGTCTTCGTGGTTTTGTGTCTTGTGTCGCCTTTTGATTCGTGTTGTTGCGGTGTTAATTGTTTGGATCTTGTGTCCTTAGCTTTGCACCCCTTTGGACTTCCTGATGCTGCGATCGTCGACGATTGTGTTTTGTTTTGTTGTATTCGTCGTGTGTTCCATGTTTATTCTCACGCACTCTTGGTGCGGGTGGTTAGTGTTCATGTGGCTAATGGTTATTATCACGCACTCTTCCGTGCGGGTTATTTTGTGAGGGTGTGTTTTTGCTTGGCCGTCCGCCCACACTCCCCTGTTGCTCCTTCGTTGCTCCCTCGTCGGGGCATGGACTTAGGGATCGTCTTCCCTATGCCCATCGAACAAAACTCCCTACCGTGGTAGTGGTAGTTCTGACGTCGGTTCGATTGTGTCGAAGAGTGTCTTTTTCGTCTCGGCAGCCCGCCTACACTCCTCTGCTGCTCCTTTGTTGCTCCAGCGGCGGGGTGATTTGCAAAAAGGGATCGTCGTCCCTCCACCCATCGAACTTGGCTTTTTGCGTCACTCGGATACTAGTGAGTGACGTTCGTTGGGGTGTTTGTGTTGGCCGTCCGCCACACCCTTCGCATAGACACGGTTTTGATGTGTCTTTTCATCCCGCGTTGGAGTGTCGCCTAAGGGGATCGTCCTCCCCCCACTCTTCCTCTCTACCGACCGCCTGTCGGTGTTGACAGTGTCGGTGGGAGTCTCCTGACGGCCCGTCAGGCTCACCATCCGACGTTCGCTCGCTGTTTATCGACGGTTACGAGTCTCCCTTCCGTCCGAAGGGCTACGTAACCGGATTCTCCTTATAGTGCCACTCAGACCGTCCGTCTGGTGGCTTGTGACCGACCTGTCACACTCGATGACCTGTGTGGTAGCAACCTTAAGGCTCCAAGGAGGTGGTCCGGAGGCTGATGGGAGCCTCGGATGCCCGTCCACTTCCCAGGACCTTGGATGCTCAACCCAAGTAAAAAGAGGGACTATGGGTAGGAAAGAGAAGGAAAGAGAGCAGACCTTGTTGCGCTAAATTTTAACGCAACAAACCCCACCCTCACCTCCTAGGAAATGGGCTTGGTTTTCGAAGAAACCCAAACCATTTCCCGAGGTCTAGGTTAACGCCACGACATAGGAAACACATTCCCACCATTGGCCAAAACTGCCGGTCTAGACTTAAAAAAACAAAATTCGAAAAAAACAAAAATTCAAAAAAAAAATTAACTACTCTACTCTACTGGGACTTTTACTAGTCTAGCGGGCATCGTGATAAGGCTTAAGATCCTTCACGTGCCATGTTCCACGGTCTTTGCCGTTCTCATCTGTCAGCGTATATGTCCAAGGTGACACACGCTTATTTATCCTGAAGGGACCAATGAATTTCGGAGCCAACTTTGCGGCATAATAATTAGCGGCATCTGATAACGCGAAATTTCTGCGCCATACCAGCTCGTTCGGGAGATATTGGGTATCTCGCCGTCGGAGGTTGTAGGCTTTCGCGGACTTCTTGGCGGCCGCCGCTAACTTTCTACCTATATCTAACCTAAGCTCCTGAAATCGATGTTCTATGTTTTCCCTATCTACTTCCCTATCTCCTACATCTAAATCATTTTCACCTGTAACTAAGTTCCTACTCGTTGAAGGTGTGTCCGTACTATCCGGACCTGTTTCCCTACTTTCGTTGTGAGGACTTGTGGGAGCTACCTCTCGACCACAAGTCATCATGTCCCTACCAAAATTCGCATAATATGGCGAAATCCCTAAAACATCGTGTTGGGCCGTGCGTATCGCACACGCTACTTTCGCCAACTGCGAGTCCCAACTCCTATGGTTTTCGGAGACATACGCTCTCAGCGTTGTCTTTATAATTTGGTTAATCCTTTCCGCAGGATTAGCCTGTGGATGGTAATGCGCTGTAAATCTAATTTGTGACGCGTACGCCTGGCAAAGCGCTTTCAGTTCCTTGCTGCGGAACTGCGGGCCGTTGTCACATACGACCACTGATGGTACGCCAAATAATAGGAAGACGTTATCTTCCAGTTCCCTACATACTGCCTTTGCGGTGGCAGATCTCAAACCGAATAAAAGGGGAAATTTAGTGAAGTAATCGACCACAGTCAAAATGTAAACGAACCCCCTACTGGACTTGGGAAGAGGTCCTACCAAATCTACACAAATCATTTCCCAAGGCCTAGAAATGCCTACACGTTCCCTCATTAGACCAGCTGGTTTCTCATTCACCGGCTTCACTTGTTGGCAAACTTTACAATTCCTAACATACCTAGTTATATCCTGTCTCATTTTAGGCCAATAGTATTTGCCTCCTACTCTAGCAAAGGTTTTCCGGACACCCATATGTCCTGCTAACGGACTGTCATGGCAGTCTCTTAGAATCCCTAATCTACCTGATTTCCCTACAACTAATTTCCACTCGTCATTATCTTCGTGTACTACAATGTGGTTAGCTTTCACGAACTTGAAAAGCCGCCCATTGTCTACTCTCCACGCTGGATATGCTAGTGGGTTCAACTCAACCGCTGAAATCATTTTCACCACCCAAGGGTCTAAATCCGCATCCGAGATCTCGGCTACAACCGGAACTCCTCGCGACAGCATGTCTGGGACCACATGCTCTTTCCCCTTGCGATGAATGATCTCAAAATCAAATTGCTGAAGCCTCACTGCCCAGCGCGCTAATCTACCCGACGGATCCTTAAGATTACTCAGCCATACAAGGGAATAGTGATCCGTCACGACTGTAAACCGAACTCCTTCGATATACGGTCGCAACTTCTCCACTGCCCATAGCACTGCCAAGCATTCCTTTTCGGTCGTCGAGTAGTTTCTCTCACATCTGTTGAGAGACCTACTCAAATAACAAATTACCTTTTCCCCTTCCTCAAACTCCTGAGATAATACGGCCCCGATACCAAAATCTGATGCGTCGGTCTGCACCACAAAAGGTCGCTGGAAATCCGGGCATGTCAAGATCGGTGCCGTAATCAAACATTCTTTCGCCTTCCTAAAACTTTCCTCACACTCATTCGACCATACAAACTTCCTACTTTTCTTTAACAAATCTGTTAAAGGCCTAACTAAAGTGGCGAAGTTTGGCACAAAACGTCTGTACCACGAAACAGTCCCTATAAAGCTCCTAACTTCCTTCACATTCTTTGGTGCAGGAATCCTAACCATGCTTTCCACCTTTTCCGGATCAACATGTAATCCGTTCCTATCAACGACGTAACCTAGAAATTTTAAAGACGGCCTACAAAAGTTACATTTTTCCCGACTAACTTTCAACCCCGCCTCACACAATCGCTTAAAGACCTCTTCCAGTATTTCAAGATGTTGTTTGAAACTATTGGTGACGATAATAATATCGTCCAAATACACGAATACGTGTGGCTCGAGATCGGCACCCAAAACGCTGTCGATAAACCGTTGCCACGTCGCAGGCGCATTATGCAAGCCGAAAGGCATTCGCTTGAACTGGAATAGGCCTCTATTCGGAACCGTGAAGGCTGTGAGCGGGCGCGATCCCTCCTCCATTGGGATCTGCCAATAGGCCGACTTTATGTCTAAAGATGTTAAAAATTTCGCGTCTCGAAGCTTATCTAGGGTCGTTGAAATATATGGAAGTGGATAAGCATCCCTATCTGTTACCTTATTTAACTTCCTATAGTCGACACAGAACCTAAACGAACCATCTTTTTTTCTTATAAGGACTATTGGAGATGCCCACGGACTGTTTGATTTCTCGATAACTCCCGCATCCAGCATCTCCTTTAGCTCCTTATCAATATGTCCCTGCATTGCCGGTGAGACCGGATAATAACGCTGTTTAATTGGTTCTGCTGACGTCCTAATCTTATGCTCTACCAATTGTGTGCACCCTAAGCCTTCTGGCATAACTGCGAAAATTTTGTCTACCAAAATTTCGAGTTGCCGTACTTCGGCCACGTCCAACTCGGACTTTTCCCTAATCGCTGAAATCGAGCCAACCATCTGTTGACCCGAGAAACTCCACACGCCCGATCTCAAATCCGGGACCACGCCCGTCAGTGCCCAAAAATCTGCACCGAGGATCATCACGTGTGGTAGAGCTGGTATAACCAAACACTCTAAGAAAACTGACTTCTCTTCCACAACAATTGGTAAAGACACCACCCCTAAAACATCTATCCCTGCTCCATCTGCTAATGCAACTGATTTTATGTTGCCTTTCTGTAAAACTAGCCCTAAATCTTTCAAAATGTTCCACCCGTCCCTACAAATGATTGTGCGAGAAGCGCCCGAATCCAAAAGTCCTAACAACCTAATCCCATAAATTGAAACTCCTAAGTATGGTCGCCTATCTTCCCCGTTTGCTTCCAAGGTAAAACCTAAATGAATTTGAAAACCTAACTGGTCACCAGCAGGCGACCTCTCTAATTGCGACGGCGCTCTTGTCCTGCTGACCCAAGAGACCGTTGCCCATTTCCCGAACAGCGCCGACAATCCCTACGCGACGTCCCTACCGCACCACAACCATAACAACGCCTAGGAGCGGAACAACGATTAGCGATATGCCCTTCGCCATCGCAATTAAAACACCTCATTGGCTGTGGTGATCGACGCTGTTGGTTGTCTGAAGCGACAACTGAAACCCTTGGTTCATCCGAACCAATGTAGGCCAAATCCGGTTCCAGGAGATGCCTACCCCGAGTTGTTGGAGGTGGAGCAAACGATTCCACATTTGCTCTCACTGTCTCCAATTTCCTTCCCAACGCTACTAAATCATTGACGCACTTGGGCTCTGCCAGTCCAAGCTGCGTCTGGTAAAACGGTGCCAAGTTCCTTTGCAGGATCGACAGCTTCCTTCTCTCCGTGAGAGGATCGGAAAGTCTGCCGAACATGTTCTGCATCGTCGCTACGTACACCCCTATCGATTCGTCCTTCCCTTGGGTACGTCGTCGAATCTCTTCTAAAAGAAGATCATCGTAGTTGGGGGGAAGAAACTCAAGTTTCAGTTCCCTCACCAACTCTGGCCATGAGGAGATAGTACGCCTAATCGCCCTAAACCACAAAAGTGCCTTTCCCGTAAACAAATCTACCGACGACCTAAACAGTTGGGATTCACTGATCCCCCTAGCTTCCCTAAGCTCCTCGACTCGCTCCAGGAAAGAGTTCACTGAAGCCCCGCAACGTTCCCCTGTAAATAAAATATTCCACTTGGAGAGATTTTCGGGTCTCTCCGAGCGGATATAAACCCTTTCGTCGGCAAATGCATCAGGGTTATGACCCCGTGCAGCCGCTGATGTAGATGGGTGTGTTTGTTGGTATTCTACCTGAGGTAGAACACTGCGTTCTTGCTGTTCTGAACGCTGTTGTTGTTGTTGTGACAGCTGTTGCTGTTTTAGTTTTTGCTGTTCTTGAACGACTTGTTTGTCGTTAGTGATGGCGTCATCACCGCAATCACTCTCTTCATCGTCGCTATCCTCTAATTCCCCGAGGATATTTACTAATACTGTTTTTAATTCCTTTTTTAACCCCGTCTCGTCTTCCGTAATAGCCCGAGACCTCCCTATCCTACTCGTTGCCCAATCTACCTTCGTCAGAATCTTTTTATACTCTGACGATCCCCGCTCAGGGCGGCTCGCTACGAGCGCTTTGATCTCCACGATCTTTTTTCCTACTGCGTCCCTATCCTCTTCAAAACTAAACGGATACGTGTCCGCTTGGACCACCGAACCGCGTCGCTCCATTGCCCTAGCTGCCCTCAGAGACTTGCGCATTGGGTCAACGTCGCCAACCGACAACCCTCTGCACTCCATCTCGTAAACTAGCTCGTCCCTAGATAACCTATTTATTTCCATACTGCTAATATATATAAAAAGAAAGAATAACACAAAAAACTCGATCGATGAAAGGATAAAAAAGTAAAGCAAAAGGACCCAAATAAATCAAAAATAACCAGTTCAAAAAAATAATTGCACGTTGGCAACACCGCCAATATTCAATAATAAAACCAGACGAAGTATAATAAAAACAATCACCAAAAAAAATGTAAACCCCAATCAAAAATAAATCAAAATCACAAAAAAAAATCGATGGTAACCCTATACGATATGTATATAATAATTCGAAATAACGCACTCACTTGGATATCAGTAAATAGATATATGTAAATATGTATGTAAAACAAGATGTAAATAATGGCAAATCTGTATGTAGGTATATTATTATGTATGTAAAAATGAAAACGAAAATAGCAAATATATATTATGCACTGTGTTCGATATTATTATTATGTTATAATGATAATACGTATATATTGTTGGCCAGAAGTATCCGCCAAAGTAAAATAAAAGAAAAAGAAAAAAAACACCTACTTGTGTATTTCCCCCCCTGGGAAATCTTACTCTGCTTCGTTCGTATGTACCGCTTTCCGAACACTATCACCGGAACTTTTCTGCAACTGTTTCCACTCACAGTATATATATGTTGATGTATATATATATATTTCCACCAATTTCAATTTCAAATTAACCGAACCTAGAAAAAGAACAAACGAAAGTAAAAAGCACTTTTTAAGAAAACAACACTTCCCTAAATACACAAAGACTTTCACTTGAACACAGAATTCCCCAAAACGATTTGTCGTTGGGGTTGGAATTGACAATTCCTAAACGCACACAGAAACCAAAACAAATTTCCAAAATTGCCCCACGTTGGGCGCCAAATGTTGCAAATATATTTACCGCGATCAAACTACTTTTATTAACTTTTAATTGGCGAAACAAAACGAAAGTTACAAAAATGCAGTCGCCACTGCCCGATAAAAAAAAGTCGAATGTGACGAACTGTCACTGACCACAGACGATTAATCGAAGATCGCGAGCAATTGCAACCACAGCCACTGGAAAGTGTGCTGCGTTCAGCTTCGCTCAGCGGGTAGGGGTGGGTTCGATGTTAGATGGGAAATCTATGATTGTTCACTTGACGATCTATTATGATTTCAGGTACCTATGTATTATTCGATGTATGATTATATGTCAAAAAAAAAAATGGGCGCCACGTAATTTTGAGGGAAATTACGAACCCTTCTGGAAATATTCTGCGAAATGAAAAAGTTACCACCGATGACGTATCTGAAATTATAAAAATGAAACAACGATTTTTACCTCGTTATAAAAGCTCCGTTGGAGCGCGGTCTTTATTGGGGGTTATGAAAACCCAGTAAAGGAGAATTTGCCAGATTTTGACGACACAAAAAAAGTTTTTGATGGTGGCGTTTAGACCGTTAGAATGGCCCGCTATCGCACTGTCTCGAGTGTTCTAATAAAATTAATGGGTCGCGTGTCCCGCTTTCACCGGGAGTTTACCGAAACGAGAGCCTACCGAGATTTAAATTAACAAAAATCCTACACAAACGAATTTCATAAAATAAATCACTGTACTTATCTTTTATGCCCAACACCTGTTGGATTCCTTGTCTTCTATATATTTGTATGTGCCCCTTTCTGGCACTTTTTCCTCGTCTTTAATCTGTCCTCTTTTTTTTCCTTCTCTCCTTCCTTCTTCTTCCACTTTTACTCTTCTATCACTGTTTTATGTCTCTACTCTACTTTATCAACCTTTAATCACTCCACGAACTACTTTCGTAAAATTAATCGAAATTGCTTTTTCGCAATAAAAATCCCAAAATTTTCTAAAAACTTCTCAAAAACTCCAAACTACAAGCTGGTCAGCCAAGAAGTGACTTCCAAGATTTTGCCTTTGTTCGAAGTCGCTTGACTTCCTCACACACACACTCTCATACATTCGCTGGCATTAGGCCCCAACGGTGGGATTCAGCTTGGCATTCAGCGATGCCTCCCACGACCATTAACCACCACATTCATACACTCTAGCGGGCTAAACGGTCGTTATATGCGACACCAATGCGCTGCCGTAGCCCGCTAGGCCTCTCACAACTTCCAGTCACTCTTCCCTATATACTGGAATTCGCCTTGTAGGGGATCCTTCCAGTATATTTGGGATTAGCCAGCCGACTTCGAACAAATGGTCTATGTACCTAGACTCTCTTTTCGAGTCTCGCTTCTTTTATATATTGTCTTTGACATTTGACCAAAGACAACCAAATCTAAATAGCTCGTGGAGGAAATTTGCACCCGGCATTTTTCCCCACGATTAGTTAATTAATAAGCTGAAAGCTAATAAAAATCAATAAAAAAGAAAAAAGGATGAAGTGGACGCTATTCCCCACCCGGATCTAACCTTCCCCGTGGGAAATTACCCAAAACCCCCTAAAAAAACAAGGAACCCACAAGGTATTGTTTGTTTACATTTTGTTTTCTTTTCCGCGAATATCTATTCTACCTCGGTGGACTCTCGCGCAGATTTGGGGGATGAGACTTGCTGATAGCAGGCCATTCCTTACAAATTTGTTTAATTTATGGTGGGCTCTCGGCCATAAAAAGTGCGATCGCAGCATATGTGACTTCGGTGCAAATCGTGTGTTCTTTTGGTTTTCGTTCGTCTTCGTGGTTTTGTGTCTTGTGTCGCCTTTTGATTCGTGTTGTTGCGGTGTTAATTGTTTGGATCTTGTGTCCTTAGCTTTGCACCCCTTTGGACTTCCTGATGCTGCGATCGTCGACGATTGTGTTTTGTTTTGTTGTATTCGTCGTGTGTTCCATGTTTATTCTCACGCACTCTTGGTGCGGGTGGTTAGTGTTCATGTGGCTAATGGTTATTATCACGCACTCTTCCGTGCGGGTTATTTTGTGAGGGTGTGTTTTTGCTTGGCCGTCCGCCCACACTCCCCTGTTGCTCCTTCGTTGCTCCCTCGTCGGGGCATGGACTTAGGGATCGTCTTCCCTATGCCCATCGAACAAAACTCCCTACCGTGGTAGTGGTAGTTCTGACGTCGGTTCGATTGTGTCGAAGAGTGTCTTTTTCGTCTCGGCAGCCCGCCTACACTCCTCTGCTGCTCCTTTGTTGCTCCAGCGGCGGGGTGATTTGCAAAAAGGGATCGTCGTCCCTCCACCCATCGAACTTGGCTTTTTGCGTCACTCGGATACTAGTGAGTGACGTTCGTTGGGGTGTTTGTGTTGGCCGTCCGCCACACCCTTCGCATAGACACGGTTTTGATGTGTCTTTTCATCCCGCGTTGGAGTGTCGCCTAAGGGGATCGTCCTCCCCCCACTCTTCCTCTCTACCGACCGCCTGTCGGTGTTGACAGTGTCGGTGGGAGTCTCCTGACGGCCCGTCAGGCTCACCATCCGACGTTCGCTCGCTGTTTATCGACGGTTACGAGTCTCCCTTCCGTCCGAAGGGCTACGTAACCGGATTCTCCTTATAGTGCCACTCAGACCGTCCGTCTGGTGGCTTGTGACCGACCTGTCACACTCGATGACCTGTGTGGTAGCAACCTTAAGGCTCCAAGGAGGTGGTCCGGAGGCTGATGGGAGCCTCGGATGCCCGTCCACTTCCCAGGACCTTGGATGCTCAACCCAAGTAAAAAGAGGGACTATGGGTAGGAAAGAGAAGGAAAGAGAGCAGACCTTGTTGCGCTAAATTTTAACGCAACAAGATAAACCGAGGATTAACACCAACTATCACCCTTTGACAAACTTGTATAAGGTAATTATGGAAACTAAGGGAACAAATTGAAATTGTTGCTGGCCCAGGCTGAGTTGAGAATCATTTTCAAGACAGTCATAGCCGAGGTTATGTTAGGCGGCTGTCTAGGAAAAAACGATTAGACCATAAATGTGTCCATTGTGATAAAGTGACGTTGAGTGGCTCGAAGAGTGAATGTAATTTCTTACATATTTTATTTAGAAAGTGGAGGTTCGGAACTAACAACGACCAAGGAGGATCCTGGAGCTTGTCAAAAACGAGATTAGGGAAATGAACATGCCTATTGATGGTATAACAAAGGTGCGTATTATGGAAAGGAATCACGAAACTCGTATTGAGAATGGATTACTTCCAGAAAAGAGGAATGGTGAAATCGTGATTTTCACAGATGGATCCATGATGGATGGCGGAGCGGGGGCCGGAATCTTTTCAGAAGATCTGGAACTAGCCCGTCACATTAGCATCGGGAACACACTTCAGTTTACCAGGCTGAGATGATTGCGTTTCTGTATGCGTTAGATTACTTGCTTGAGAGTCAGGTGAAAGGAAGAAATATCCTAATCGCACTGCGCAACCAGGCGGTGATTAGATGCATGCAGACAACCATCACAACATCACTGGCACTGGAATCTGTACTCAAGCTCAACAAGTGTTCATCTAAAAATCAGGTAACACTGACTTGGGTACGAGGACACATAGGGATCGACGGCAACGAAAAGGCGGACTCCCTTGCAAAACAGGGGTCAACTGAAAAGTTGCTGGGACCAGAATCATTCTCTTCAATTGGTAGAGGAATGGCAGAACAGCTGATTCACAAATGGATCACGGCAGAACACTTGAGAAGGTGGTCAACCGTGGAACAATGTAAACAAGCTAAAATGGCAATACAATGACCGACCTGCTCCACTCAGAGAAAGGTTCTAAGCATGAGTCGATGAACATTGAAATGGGTGGTGGCGTTAACTACAGGTCATGGTAATTTCTGGTATCATTTAAGGAAGATGGGCCTTAAGGTGCCTGTCCATTTGAGAGTAAAAATGCTGCGAGCAGCTCTCAAGCAGCTCTCAAGCAGCTCTCGATAGCAAACTCGCAAGTGGACATAGTCTTGAGAGAGAGTAGTTCGCGGAGAGTTAACTTTTTATTCTCGAGATTCGAGCCTTTTGAAAGTCACTCGCAAGTGGACACATGTTCTGATCACTATCGGAGATTAGCTCTCAAAATTCCAGCACGGTTCGTATTTTGCGAGTAGCTGTCGACAGTCGACATGGCAGAACAATGGATATCGGAGGAAATAAATCAACTCATAGCGTTACCAATACACACTCACGTACTGGTATGGCTTCCCTTCACGCTGGTTGGAACATAGTTAGAATACATTTTAACTAGCAACATAAATATCAAGTGGACACGGTTATGAGAGTACTGTCAGGGAATCTACTCTCAAAATGTTATCGAAGAACTCGCGAGATTAAAATCTCGAAATTATTACTCTCAAATGGACAGCCACCCGAGAGTAACTCTCGAGAGTTTACTAGTGAAAGTACTCTCAAATGGACAGGCACCTTTAGAGAGGATGATATTTGTAAGCTATGCCTGGAGGAATCTGAGACAGCGGCACATATATTGTGTCAATGTCCAGCTTTAGCTGGCAGAAGAATGAGGATCTTGGGACAACATTGGGTCGAGGCCCATTGGATGAAACAGATCTCACATAAACAGATGCTAGCGTCAAAACTAGGAATCGAACACAGGGAAGAACTCTGGAGAAATCCAGAGAGTCTCTCTGGGTAAGGTATATAGTGGTAGGGAGACTCCTGGTCCTGACATGCTGAAGGTGCAGCAGTGTTACCAGATATACCATATACCTCATTAAATTTCAACAGTTTAGAGCTATTCTTATGTTAATTATTTCGAAAATACTAGGGGTAGGTCTGTTGTTTTTTTTTAATTACAACAAGCGCGATTTTCCTTGTGATTGTTCTCACATTTTACAGGTTGTCATTAAAATTTAAATTAATAGCATTTTTATACGCTCCACAGGAAGGTATATTCACTTTGTCATTACATTTGTAACACCAAGAAGGAGCCACCGGAGACCCCATAAAGTACATATAAGTTATATACCGAATCAGGATCAAATTCCAACTCGATTTAGCCATGTCATTCTATCTGCCTGCTGAAAACATGATAGAGTCCAAACAAATTGAGAGAACATACAATTTTACTTGTTGGTGTTTGCTTCTGTCATTTATTTAGCTTTGGTACGACATCTACTGCTGAAGTTTATTATGTTGTCAACATTGCTGCTGTTGTTGCTGTACTCATTTTGTAGCTACTGGCCTTATGAGCTGGTGGCGGTCATCGGTTCGTATACTTCTTTACAATTGAAAGAAAAATAAATTTCAACTTTAATAGCGACAGTTTTATGTTAGAGTCACGTGCCATAGGGCATAAGTATAGGTCTAATGACGGATACATAAAGCCAATATGTGATTCGAGGCTGAAGTCCCCATTTGCTACCGATAGCTTTTTTTGCAGCAGTATAATGCCGTGGTGGCTTTCTGAACCCTCTGCAATATATTGGGTTTCCAGCTCAGTTTGCTGTCTAGAGTGAGGCCTAAGTACTAAGCCGTATTAGAGAGCATCAGCAGGCTGCCATTTAGTCTTGGGGGAACAAAGACGGGCATTTTGTACTTCCTTGTAAAGAGAACCAATTCAGTTTTCTGAGGATTGACGCCAAGTCCACATGTTTTTGTCCATTTACAGAGCCTAGAGAGGGCGTTCTGAATGAGATCCCTAAGCGTGTTGAGATATTTCCCTGAGATAGCGATAGCAACATCGTCTGCATAGGCAATTACCTTGCACCTCAGAAGAAATGATGAAAAAGTTATGGATCTGTGATCTTTGCGGTAGGCATGCGAGCTTTTACCAGCCTTGGGTATGAATACAACGTTTACTTCTGTCCACGACTTGGGAATGTGAGACAAATCCAGGCAACTTTTGAATGCTACAGTTACCCATGCATGGGAGGATTAGTTCCACATTCTGTTGAAGTTCGGCCGGTATTATGCCGTCAGGTCCAGGAGACTTGAATGGCTTAAAGCCGCGTATAGCCCAGAGAACTTTGTTCTTGGTTACAAGATGTGAGGAGCTACTTTGTATCGACCTGGTCGAAGTCCTAGAAGGACTCGTGACGTTATTGCAGCTATTTGGGAAGTGGGTATCCAGTAGAAGAACCTGAGATTCCGAACTGCACTCTAAAAAATGCGTGTAAAATTACTATGAAAATGTATGTAATTTTTAATGTAAAAATAGGCAAGTTGCGTGTTTATACACACGACAATACGTAAAAAAAAAATTTAAACACATAATGTTAGATATTACAAACATTTGTTGCAAATGTACTCCTTTTGTGTACTTTTCAACAACTTTTGTTCAATAATATTCTATTATTGTTTAAACTTTACTCTCAAAATGTTTATAAATAAACAAATTTTGTTTAAATATAAACACCTTATGAAAATTACACACACAGTGTTTAAAGATCAACACCCATTTACACCAATCTGATGAAAGTTACACATTTTATGTGTAATTTTGCAATTCGATTGTGAGTGACGGTGCATTTGCGAGCTCATACGTGATCAGACCATTGAATGAAGCGGTTGCAGCTTTTGCGCTCCCAAGTTCCATGGCATCTTTTAGTGAAAGAAGTGTTTTTTTACTTTCTTTACGGAAGTATTTTTTTTTTTGTTAAATCGAATAATTTTTAATAAATATCTTAAGCATTTTTGGATTGTTTTATTTCGTTTAGACAGGTTCACTGCAGTGGAGGATATCAAGGCCGATGATAACACTTTTACTTGTTTTTGAATTGTTTTGAATATACTTTCTGACAATGTACAATTTTGTTTAATTGTACACATTAAATATTGAATTTAAGCAAAATTACATAAAAAAGTCTAATTTTAAGCTTCTTCATACACAATTTTGTTGGAAATTTAAACATTGTATGTCGAATTTTGCTACAAATTTAAACAAAAGGTTTAAATTTACACATTTTATGTTGATTTATAAACATTTCTTTCACACCTTAAGTGTAGAAATACGCATTTATATTTAAAATCTATGTGTGAATTTACACAACAAAGGTTTAAGATTTACACATTAAATATTTAAAATTGATACGTGCGTAAAATTACTGCAAATTACCTCCATGGAGGTAGTCCACGAGCCGTCAATTTATATCAGTATAAGATCCAACAACTTAAAAAAAAGCACATCCTTTTTTAGGAGTTACTTACTTTTTTAGGTGGCGCTAAATTTCGGGGTGAACCTTGGCCTCAAACAATACGCCTCTTCATTCTTTGGCTAACTATCGCCAGTTTAGCACTTCAATATAGTTGAAGTCCCCTTTGACTTGTGCCACCTAATCCGAGGTCTTCGACTATATACTGCCCTGTTCTTCTGGGTTGGGGCCGAAGTGCTAGTGACTATTCGATCTACGTGTCCTAGACATCTAAGTCGACGGATTCATACTTTTCAGACCAGTAATGTGCTAAGTGGGCGCAGTAGCGCAGTGGTTAGTGTGCTGGACTACTGTACGAGAGATCCCAGGTTCGATCCCCGGAAAAACACAAATTACATCTTAAGGTTTTTTCTACAGCGCCACCTCTCGCGAACGTCTGACAAACATCCGAGAGTATAACTATCATGAAAAAGCTTCTCAATTCCCATTCGGACTCGCCACAAAATTGTAAGTCCCTTCCATTCGTCCCAAAAAATGGAAACTCACACAAACGAATGGTTGCGAGAAGCTAGGCCTAGGGTGTCTACAGCCTGTTTATTTATTTATTTTATTTTTTAAAGTGTTACAGTTTGAAGTTTGAAGTTTAGAAATGGCCATTTTCTGATCCTTTGAAACTGAAACATCCGTCAGTTCTATGCCGTTTTGGCAGATTCATTTAGCTGCCTACAAATTAATAAGTTACAACTGACAACGATTTAGCGTCAATTTGTATTTATTTAACGCGTTTAATGGTCTAAATGAGTTTATAAGTCGCGCAGTTTAAATTTATTTATATGATAATAAAAACAAAATAAAATAACGGTCCATAACAAAGAGTTGATGTTCCATCCATCATAGACAAAAACTCAATTTTCTTACAATACCTACTATGAGTTATTACTGCCTTAAGCATTAATTTTTTCCATTTTCCTTGGCAAATTGTTTCGTTAATGCCATACTTTCGTCTGCACTAAATGGCCGGATGTTTTATAATTTTCAAAGAGTTCCGTTTCACACACTTTTGCCAATTAGGCCACAGAATGTGTTCTATTGTTAAATTCTTTTATGCAGACTGCTGCAATGGGCTCATAAAGCGCATACGTACAGGGGTACCTACATATACAAAAATACATAACAACCATAATTATAGTACAATCATTGTAGACTACTTGTAATTGAAGGAATTTGTTTTTTATTTTTTTGTTCTATTATATTTCTTTAAATTAATATTTTAATTGCCCACTGAAAGCACTTATTGTCTATGCAATATCACTCTAGGTTTTATTTCATTCATGTTTTGTAAATTTTAAGTGTTGTATCTGAATAGGTTTAAGTTTGTACAATAGGATGGAGGTATAGTACCTACACTTATATGGGAGAATTCAAATTTCAATAAATTTTCGTATTACATACATGCTAATTTGTCGTTACAATACTACAGAGAGTAGAGAGTATCTCTGTAGTATAAGTGTACTATACCTCCATCCCATTGTACAAACTTAAACCTATTCAGATACAACTACAACACTTAAAATCTACAAAACAAAAGAGAGTAGAGAGTATCTCTGTAGTATTTTAACGACAAATTAGCATGCTTGTCTAAGCCTAGGCCAAACATATAGATATTATTACTATTTTTATTTTTTTTTTAACTGGCTACTAATATTCAACAACAAATTTAATGTGAAGATTAAACATGATTATTAGTAAGACAAAAGAAAAAAAGAAAGGACGGAAACTGGAAACTGGAGTTTAGTTATAGAATAAAATAGACGCAGATGATTCGGCGATGATAAGTCATGGATTGGATGACATACCGAGCTAAGCCCTTAAGCTATGCATAAACGCAAAATTGTTTATTGAACTGCCAACTAATTGAAAGAAAAGAAACATCTTGGATGCCTTCGTCATATCGTCCTGGCGTTAGGCAGTAAACCCCAAGGAAATACCACTCTTACCACTCGCTCTACATGACCCACCCACCTCAGTCGTTGGACCATCAGTCTTCTGACTAGGTCGATGTCGCTGTGTAGCCCGTACACTTCGTCGTTGAATCTCCTCCTCCATTCACCATCTATGCAGACGGTACCGAAAATTACTCGAAGAATTTTCCTCTCAAAACAACCAAGAGTAACCTCATCCGCTTTTGATAGAGCCCATGCCTCTGCACCATAGAGAAAGACTGGGATGATTAGGGTCCTATAAAGGGTCAATTTAGTTGTTCGAGAGAGGGCTTTGCTACTCAGTTGCTTGCTTAGCCCAAAGAAACAGCGATTGACAAGAGTTATTCTCTGTTTAATCTCAGCGCTGGTGTCATTGCCTGAGTTCATAGCGGTGCATAGGTAGACAAAGTCCTTAACCATATCTCAAAGTGACATCATACTGCGTTCTGCCGATCATGTCGATATCGTCGGCAAGACACAGCTCACAACATTTTCTAGGAAAAATGCATCAATAGTTCCTCAGATCCAATTGGATGACCATAAAAGCCATCCCAAGGACTCAATGCACCTTCTAGGAGACACAGTCAATTCAGGAATCACATGGCAGGACCACGTTTCCTATATCGCAAGATCGGCGTCCGCTAAGTTGAGCTACCTAGTTAGAGCAAATAGGTACTTTAGCCCAAAGCAACTTCTCCTTCTTTACAAAGCACAGGTTAGACCAGGCCTGGAATACTGTTCCCATATATGGAGCTCGGCCCCGAAAAATTCACTTAACCTACTTGACAACATACAGAGACGAGCAGTTCGACTTATTGGAGACCCTACCCTACATCACATCAAATCTACAACCGTTGGTGCACAGAAGACAAGTCGCTGACCTATGATTGTTCTATAGGTACTTCCATGGTAGATGTTCCGAGGAACTCAAAGACATTATCCCTCGAAATGCAACTTTTGGGCGCCCCACAAGACAGGCTGCTAATGCTCATGACCATCATGACATCAGGACATCAACTTTCCAAAACTCCTTTTGTTACAGGACAAGTAAACTTTGGAACTCTCTTCCTGGGTATATATTTCCAAAAGTATACAATTTGCAGCAATTTAAGTGCAGAACTAACATACATCTGCAAGCATCTCGGGGCGCTGTTGAAGCGTTATAGGTTCGCCTTTCCCGAGAGAAGTATTTAAAAAAAAATAGGCGATTAGATGGACGGACTTTTGAAAGATAGTGCCGCTAATGTTAGCTTTTGAGTTTTGCACTATTCTTTCAAGAATGATGTTAAAAAAGTCGCATAACAGCGCATCGGCTTGTCTAAAATCTTTTTTGACATCGAAGGTCTCGGTGAGTTCTTTACCGACCTTTATGGAATAGCGTGTATTCTGCATTGTCATCCTGCACAAATGGACGAGTTTGGCAGCGTTGCCAAAACTAGACATTGCTCTGTATAGCTCGTCTCTATAAATGCTGTCATAGGCGGAGGCGGTCTTAAAATCAATGAAAAGGTGATGGGTATCGATTTGGACTTCCTGGGTGTTCTCCAAGATCTGCCGCAGTGTGAATGCTCGATGGTAGACTCTCCTGGCTTGGAGTCATAGTGTTACGGACCAATCAGGTTGTTGACGAAAGACATCGGGCATCACATTGCCCTCACAAGGACATAAGTGTGGTGAGGTGGATCTAATCTCCAATCAACAAACCACTTGCCTACTAACTACCTAGGGTAGATAGTATTAAGTATCTGGCGCAATTCTGCAAGAACTGACGTTAGAGCTATCATATCCTATCCAATATTTAGGGGTATCGTGAATAAATTCCGATGGAAATGTTTCCCTTGTCAGCAATGTAAATCAAATTGCTGAATGGGAAACATTCCGGGGAAAATATTATTATTAAATGATGCAAGAGTTGGCCAGAACATAAAAGAGAACTAGTTAGCAGCCATAAGAAAAGAGAGATAATCATGTTCAGAGTATATACGAACTTATAAGTTACAACGGTCGGCGGGCGGTTGGAAATAATCCGAAAGTGGAACAATTATTGTGCTATTACTAACCTCAAGAAGTAATATCCTTACAGAAGTTTGCACACGTTTTAGTGACACAAAAAAAACTTGCCTTAACTTTTCTACACTAACAAACGGATGGACTATTAAAAAAGAATTCGCATCCAGCACTGACTAAGGAATTGACAAGGGCCAAATATATCTTCACTAATTGTTGGTCGGAAATGGCCCCGTCAACAACTAAGCTGAAATTATGTGATATGTGATAAAGGATACACTTTTACTACTTTACGCCGTAGGAGCGGACATCATCCAGGGGCGGATTGATAGGTAACTTTTATTTTGAAAATTATAAAATTCAAAAGTATTTCAAACCTTCGATAATAGAGAATTCAATTTATTACAGTTTAAAGGTCCATTACTCCACAAATGCTTTTGGCTCCGTTTTGATAAAAATTTACTATAGAATTCGCATTTAGAGGGATTGGCTTTGGCATTTCGAAAAATTATTAGGTAAGGTACCCTTATAATTGATTGTGGGTGGAAGAAAGCCTGCCGTAGGACTGGACTACTTGTTCCATTATGCCACATCCACAAAAAAAGAAGCGATCGTTTGTCTTTGTAGAATTATTGAGGCATATCTCTGTTGAATGTCGCATATGACTGCTCTGCAACATACCTACTATCGGGTACGTATCAGTGTAGTTTTCAGGCCAACAGGGCGACTATAGTTTTAGTTGATCTAGATACGGTGAAATAAAGTAGAACAAGACTGAATAATACAAATAATCTGTCCACCATGTTTTGACATTACGTCACTATTGACAGCAGCAACTTTAAAGCACTAAACGCTGACTCTGCGGAATGGCAACTCCCAATATAACCCTAGAGAAACGTTGCTTGTTACTTTCGTTTGACAAAACAAATCGTCCAAAAATCCTGTCTCGAAAGATAAACTGTGCGCTCTAAAAAATCCTTGTCCTGCCAATTCAGATTTACTGCGCTATTTGCTATAGGCGATAAGCAGGAAGATGGAATTGGCTCGGCTCCTTGAAGGGAAAAATGTTTTGATGGATTTTTAGTCGTGTGTGCAAGGAGAAGATACAAAAGCGAACACTATGAGCTGTATCGAGATGCGTATTTAGTCCAAAAAGACTAAACTAAACAGCTGAGAAAATTTTCGACTCCCTGTCCCTAGGTTCAAGGCTACAAGAGAGACCCAACATTCTTCAAAGACCAAGCCATCGAAAATGTCAGCTGAGAGAGAGGATCTTAGGTCCCTATCCCTAGGTTTAAAGATAAAAGGCAGACCGAACCGTCGTTTCAAAGATCAAGCCATCATGAATGTCAGGGTACTTGGTCTTTATAACTAGAGCCAACGTATCTTGGTCTCGGGAAGTGAAAGGCTGGAGTGACTTAGATAGAGACTCTTTACAGAGCGAAATGTCATTAACAAACTATTTAGCACGATGTATTGGGTCCCTATAACAGATAACATCGAAATCCCTTTTCAATTACTAGGGAAACGGGCTCATTGCAGATCAAGTTATTTCGAGGTGTTGTATCCTACAGGTGTAGGATATAGCTTCACATCGAGATCAGAAAAATTCGTTTCATACCATGGAACTTTTTACCATGTAAAGGGTCCGCCATCTAACGTTTTTTTTTTCAACTAGTGCTTATTTCGCGAATGGTAACACTTAGCTCATGTCTGATTTGACAGATAATTAGTTTTATCCTTCCGCTGAACGAATATGGTTGGGTAAACGCCTGAACAACGCTGGGAAATATTGCGACATTACTTTGAAAATCATGGTAATGTTGCAGAATGTGTGCGAAAATTGCGTACGGATTTTGGAAGAAGAGAAGCACCGTCAGCTTCGTATGTTCGTTATCTTGTGAAAAAAGTGAAAGAAACTGGCATCCTCATCGATAAACCAAAGCGTGAAAAGCCAAAAACAGTGCGTACACCCGAGAAAATTGCTGCTGTTGCAGAAAGTGTGCGTGAAGCGCCATCAACATCAATTCACCGTCGTTCTCAACAATTGAACATTTCGGAGACATCATTGAGACGAATTTTGCATAAAGACCTTAGTTCAGTTAGTTGGTTCAGGAGTTGAAGCCAACTGACCATCCAATGCGTTTTCGCTTCTCTAAGTGGGCCTGCGATCGACTTAGAGAAGATGCCGATTTTGCCAAAAAAATCAGATGAAGCTCATTTTTATCTTGGCGGGTATGTAAACAAGCAAAATTGTCGCATTTGGGGCACAGAAAACCCGCACGCATACATTGAAAAGCCGCCCAGAGGCATAATTCTTCGAAAATGAGCAAGGAGTGGCCGTTACAGTCAATGGCGATCGTTATCGGGCCATGTTGAACGAATTTTTGTTCACAAAAATTGAAGAGGAGGATATTGGCAACATTTGGTCTCAACAGGATGGCGCTACGTGCCACAGAGCCGAAGCTACACTCGATGTTTTGCGCCCTGTTTTTGAAGATCGCATTATCAGCCGCGGAGCTGATGTCGTTTGGCCACCGCGGAGCTGCGATTTGACACCGTTGGACTATTATTTGTGGGGTGCCGTAAAAGATAAGTGTTACGCCGACATGCTAGAGACAATTGACGCTTTAAAGGACAATATTCGTGAAGCCATTGGTGAAATACAGCTGCACACAATCGATAATGTGCTTAAAAATTGAACCGATCGTGTAGGCTACTGCATGGCCAGCCGAGGCAGCTATTTGAATGAAATTATTTTCCATTATTAACCGGAAGGATTGTACTTTCAAATAAAAAAAGAAATTTGAGAAAATATTCAGTAGTTTTTTTTTATAGCATTTTCAGAAAAAAAAGTTATTTGGCGGACCCTTTATATCCAGGCATTGCAAGACAGACAGGAGAAGAAAAGATAATTATTACGCCAGAAGAAGTCAACATCATAAGTCCAAAGAGAAAATAATATGGGACCTAGATGTATACCTTGGTGTACACTAGAAGAAAGTTTAATGGAACAGCAGAATCCGTCGACCTATACAAAACTCTATAATGTATTGTATTGTAATCCACTTTATAAAGCTCAATTGAGTGTAAGTCGGTAGCTAGGATCAGTGTTACCGATGGGCGACATAAGTCGCCAAATGGCGACTTTTCTTCTGTCGGAACGCGTGGCGACCACAATTCGAAATAAGCGTTTTTTGGGCCCCTTTTACAAATTCAGGCGACATTGGAACGCATTTTCAAAACTTAAATTTATTTCTCAAATAACACCCAATAATTTTGAAAAAATAAATACATATTTGCGTGTGTTTTCTTCTTTAATACCTCTTCGCATGTTTGCATATCTACTAGACGACCCGGTGCACTTCGTAACACCTAAAACATATCTCTGCAATTATGAATCCCAATCAACCTTCCAACTCCAGTTCATTGAGATCGGCAATATTGGCCGCAGTGTCTACAGTTTAAGTTTCATTTGGTGATTAAATGAAACTCGTTCGTATTCAAATGCATTCAATGTCTTTTATTTACATATAAAAATTGAGGTCAATTTACCAAATTTCAAAGCTAAAGCTATAGTGTTTTAAATAACTTGTATGGGTCGTGCCATTCCCGATTTCCAATCGCACCCTGATATAATTTGTATTGACAATGCGCATCAATGTTAACAGTCTTATAACTTTTGAAATCCAGTTTTTCGTATGGGAGGTGCCACGCCCCTCATCTAATTTTTACCAAATCTCACAGAAACACCTTAAGGCCAATAACAAAGAATTTGGTTTTCGAGATATAAGATTTTTACGAATTTTTTGTATGATAAGTGCCACGCCTCTTTGTATTGACTAAACTTCACAAAACTCCTTTGCGCCAGTAACAAAGATTATCCTAAAATTGAGATCAATCGGATTGGTGGTTTTCGAGCTTTGCGAACATTGGTGGTGTATATTCCCATACAAAATGGAAATTTAATTTTTTTCGATTTTCCGGCTTTTCATTTGGGGTTTTCCGAATTTTCTAAGCCACCCCTGATTAAAGACCAACAAAGCAAAAGAAGTGTCATCCAAATCGATTTAGCCATTCTTGAGTTTTTGCGAGACTAACGCACACGCTACATATAGAAGAACTATCTACATGAACTGTTATTTTTTCTTTATTTGTTTTTTTTTTTTTCTACTTAAAATTTATTTCATTTAGAAAATAAATTCTCTTTTTTTTAATAAACTGTAGATATAATTTAAACCTGAAAGAAGTTTTTTTTTGTTAAATTGGGTTGGACGCATTTTTTGGCTCGGGCGACATTTTTTGGAGATATTTTCAAATTGTCCATCGGTAACGCTGGCTAGGATCCTTTTTATAAAAGTAAATTTTGTATACTTATAGAAAAAATGCATCGATGTGATGGCAAGCTGAAAGAGATTAGGGATAAGGCTAGGTACTTAGTGAAACTATAGAGGACTTTGAAATATTAGTCATAATGATTTTAAGTTTAAACTGATCCGTGGTTGAATGACGATCTGTGGTCCACGAGTGATGATATTGGCTTCGACTGATATTGCATCATAGGTGTCAAAAATTGGTGCAATTATCATGTAGGGAAGGAACTCAAATACAGAATTTATAAATGATAATCAGTCATACAGTTTTTTTTTTTTTTTTTTAAATCATTCCCCACAATTGGTACAAAGATCCTATTACCCTTGAAGCATTATTAATTAAGGGCATTTAATGTGTTTCGCGGAATATCTCAAAAACCCCTAAACGATTTTACCTAAACGACCAGTTTCTACAAAATCCGACTCAACAGCTGAGGCCCCCCGTTAGCAGCGCCAAGGTCAAGATCAAGACCACGGCATAATGTCGTCAAAGGACAACACCAGCAACAGATTTAACCCTCGCATTGTGTCGACACAAAACAAATTGAGAAAAACACAAATTAACACATGTTTCGTCGCCTTGCCCCGGTTTCCTTGCCCGTCTCTTCCAATACTCCTTCTGGTGTTTTTCTTTACCATTTTCTCGAAGTGAAAATATACATTTCATTGTTATAATTATTCCGTATGCCGGCAAGTCGATGAGTGGGTGTGTACCCTCTGAAGCTGTCTCCACGTGCCGGTCTTCTCCAACTCCAAGACGAAAATTCCACCGTGTCGTCACCCCCACCCTGGGAATCCCTGATTTTTCACCTATTTTCATCCACTCCGTTGAAGAATGAATGCCTTCGCACTGAAGGATAATTTTCTCAGAAATTTTCTCGATTCTCCTCTCTTTCGCTCTAAGGTGAGTGGCAGGCGGCAGGTGGCAGGTGGCAGGTGGCAGGCGGTGGTGATTGCCGAAGTAAGAACGCTTTTTGTGTGCAAGGTTATTTTTGGTCGAAGAAAGGAACACAAAATGTGTTCGTTCGCCTGACCTTGTAAACACAAAAAGAGAGACTCCCACATATGAGCTGTGATACCTCCCGTAGCCGACAGAGCCAGAGACAAATTCAGAATCGTTCGCTGTTGCCATCGTGTCGTAGTCATCATTGCCGTTGCTGTTGCTGCCGTCTTCGTCCTTGGATCACGGCCAGACAAGACAGAGAGGGTGGCATTGCCAGTGGGTG
Organism: Cheilosia scutellata; assembly: GCA_955612985.1. Lineage (NCBI taxonomy): Eukaryota > Metazoa > Arthropoda > Insecta > Diptera > Syrphidae > Cheilosia > Cheilosia scutellata. The sequence continues at coordinate 6,500,098 of OY015313.1, forward strand.
GGCTGCTGCTGGAGTTGGAGACCGGTTGCGTGTTTTCTCTGTTGCCTCAGCTACCCGAACTGTGAAAGTGGGTAAGTAGCCTGTTCTTATCCAAAGAAGCTTCGTATATAGGTACAACTTTGTGCTGTGGATGTGCGTCCGTCACAGGATGTCATACATCGGTTGGTATAAAAATAAATCAATTACGATTGCCTGTGCGCCCCGGGAAGAATGATGTGCCAGGTAAACTCTGGCAAATGACATAATGAAATGGAGGACCGCCGCTATACATCCACCAACCACCACCGCCACCCTTTGCGTGCAATAATTTATAATTTCACAATTTGTGTGCAGAGTAGGAGGAGAACACAAAAAATGTCCTGTTTTACTATTTCTCCGCACTTTTGGCAACTTTTATTTCCATTTTTACCCAGTGGGAGGGGATAGGACACACATCCCGTTCCCAGACCGTCGTCGGTCGGTCGGCGGAAGTTCACCCTCATTGGGCTCATTACGAACGCATAATGTGGGGTCCGAATCAGGCCATCCGCTGCACAAAATTGCATCCATACTCGTGGGAGGAGTTTGACGTTGATTTTTATAAAAATGCATTTTTCTTTTTTTTTTTTTTTTCTTTTTTGGGCCAAAAAGGACACTAAAAACCATTGGAAAACAGGAAAGGGAAAAGTATACCTGCCATATAATCGCATAGGCCCATCTCATAAAAAATCATTTCAACTAGTTCGGTGCCATAGTCCTGGACTGTGTGTGGATGGAAGCCCCGCCTGCTTTTCGTGTGTTTTGGTTGCGAGCCTTCGTTATCCTTTTATTTTTTTTGTGTGTTTTGCTCCTGTTGGGACTCTTTGTGTATTTTTATTTTTGCAGAATTTTTTTGTATTTTGTGGACTTTTTTTTTTTTGTTTTGGGTCCTTTTTTGGAAGCGACTGGTGTTTTTTTTTATTCAAGCAGATAATTACATTTAAATAAAATAAAAATTTTATGAACGGCAAAACGTTGTAGCTGAGTAGGTGTGTGCCATGAGAGGGGGGTGGGGTTGATGGTTAACATACCCGACCGGTATAGTCGTGTGTGTAGATGTTATTTTATAATTTATTCGCATTACGGTATTTTTTGGCAATTTTTAACGTTGTGCGTTGCTATGGAGGATGATCAGGAGATGCGGAGAGAAGAAGTTGTGAGTGGGTGTGAGCCACCCTTGTCCCCCGCTCTGCATCACACAAATGTGTAGACAATTAATACTGAAGGTACATAGTGTGTCCGATTACCATTTGTCGCAATCAACTGGGAATCCTTCGAATGTCGGATTCCTTGCCAAATGCAAAGTTCTCGGTACAGCTGCTGCATTGTTTCTTTTTTCCCTGAAACCACTCGGTTTTGCTATAGCAGAGATCTTGGTCTTTGGAGACCCAAAAGGGGTTAATTGTCTCAAAAAATGTTTGCAGTTTTTTGCTGCCGTTTCTAGTGGTAGGTGAATTAAAATAATTTTTAGCACACATACACAAAGAGAGTGAGCTGGATTTGAATAGGGAAAAAGGAACTCTTTCTATTTGCTTTAGAATTATAAATTTAGGATTTTGCGACATTTCCATTTGGTTAAGAGGTGAGTCCTTCACATTATTTTTTTCTTGCTCTGTTAGGTTTTGGGTGGATATTATAATGCATGGTGATTGAGAGTTATAAACGAATGTATGGAGGCGAATTATAATTGTATATGCATGAGACGGGGATTGCGGATATTGTGTGTGTGTGCGTTTCCTGAGGACACGTTGAGTAAATTTCGACTAAAAATGGTGGGTCCTGCGGGTTTTTTGTGTTTTAATTAAGATATCCCAAGGGAATTGGCAACGAAAGTTATTTGTTTTTCGAAAATTGGGAGATTTGGTGACTAGACGCACTACGCAATGTTTGTACAGGAATTTTGTATACCAGCAGCGGTCTTTCTATATCAACAGAAAATTAAATTTTCCATCTATATCTACAGTTCGAAAAGGACTCACTGTATTTTTTAATCAAAAAAAAACCGTCCCACCCGAGTATTAATGTAAGTACTGCCCATTAGCTGAAATTAAGCAAGACAACTCCAAGTAGCACAGTCGCACGGTAGGTAAGGTGCAGCAAATTTTGAGTTAAAATATTGATGGAGCCGGAAATGATGAGAGCTTCCAAAAAATGATACACATTATCTAACTATTCTCTATTTTGTTGCTGCTTTGGCAACAATGTAACCAAGTAGGTTACAGAAAGGGAGTCTATAAAAATCTAAAGTATTGTTACATATACCTTACTCAATTGTCATGATCTAGGTAGAAGCATGGAACGAGAGAGGCGACAGATTGAACAAAGCACACTATTACTGTGAGCACTTAGTGCTATTCACTTCAACTGTGGGGTTCGGGAGTGGGCTTGGGGAAGTGTGTTTAGTGGGTAGAAATCCCACACTGTTACTGTGTATACCAGCTCAGTTTAAACATCAGAAGATTGCCACCTTCCTACGCAAAAAAATTGTTTAACGTCCGAACGTCAATTTTTTGTTAATGCCACTAGATTCTGGAACTCCCTCCCTCGCCACATCAGAGAAATAAGACAGAAAAAGAGATTTTCAACCGTATTAAAATCTTACTTGTCGGCCAATTATTAATTAATTTATATTTTATTTTATATTAATTTATATTTAACTAAGTAATATGTATCTAATTTTGTTTTCCTTGTAATTGTTTCTTGTTATTTTATATTTTTATGTACCAACTTCCTTTTGTATTTGTAAACTTCAATCGGCCGTTTATATTTATATTTTTAATTGTTATTATTCTCGTTTAAAGGTAGTAATCATTGTTTCTTTTAAATTCATTACTAAACTTATCACTATTTTAAAAGATAATATTATCTTAATGTGTAAGCCTTCAAATATCTACTTAAATAAATAAAAATAAAATAAAAAAAAAAATACATATACCATTTGCTCGGTGGACCTAAAATTGTATGCCGCATTTATGTAAAAATAAGTTCTCTATTGAGACAGTCGAAGGGATTTTCAAAACCGATAATCAACAGGAGCTGAGGACCCTCACTCGTTGACCTTACATAGATACTTACTTATGCGGCGGTGCAGATTGGGATGAAGCAAAGCCTCAACTAACAAATCTCTTCAGTTAGCAGTGCCCTTAGTCAACTGCATCTACTTAAATCGCATAGTCTAATTTCATCTTTTGATCGCCATCGTCTAAATTCAAGAAATCCCGTCGGCGACATCAGAAAATACAGGGTGGGCCATCTAGTGGTTTCTTTTTAAAACATAGGTGATTGTGACACTGACAGCTGTTTCCCGCTCGAAATCTTGACAGAAAGTTAGTAGGTATCATACCCCCGCGGAACGAAATGAGTCGCTTTACGCTTGAACAACGTTGTGAAATATTGAAAAGTTATTTCCAAAGTGAGTGCTGTGTGCCCCAAACAGTGGGTTTTTTGAAAATCGATCTTTTGCGCACCAAATTCCCAAATCATGTTATCAGCCGTCTTAGCGATGTCAATTGGCAGCCTCGGAGCTGCGATTTGACATCTTTGGACTTTTTTTTGTGGAGAACCGTGAAGGGCCGATGTTATGCCAACAATCCGGAAACGATTCAACCACTTAAGGCCAATATCATCCAAGCAATCCGTGAGCTACAGCCCGAAACCATCAACAAGGCCTTGGAAAATTGGAGTGACAGAATGCGCTACTGCGAAGCCAGCCGGGGCAGCCACTTGAACGACGTATACTTAATGGGAATGTTTGCTCTTACTAATAAAGCCATAATACATGGAAGAATTTTAAGAAATCCTTTCGCTAGGGGCAGGGACCTTGACGTGTGGGCAATCGTATAAGCGCCGGTGCGAAGGCTTAATGTCGGAGGCGGTAGTCGTCTGAAGGGTCACCCATGGCAGACAGGCTGTTGAGGAGCAACTAACTGCGAACTGCCTATGGCGAGTAAACCGCATTATCTAATCTTGAATCCAAGGTGGAACAGCATATATGCTTAGGGATGCGTGGCTAAGAGAGTGCTTAGTAGGTAATATGCGGACTCCGAATACCAGGCGATCTTGATGTTTCTTTCCCGGATAGGTACTCGTGGGATCAATATTTCAAACCAAATAAATAAAAACTTACAGACTGATGTCTCTGTAATCGCCTTGCTGTTGGGCAACCAGAAGATCAAACAAATCGTGCAGCCACTGGGCTCTCGATGGTCAACAACCCTTGTGCTATAGAGCACACGACCACAACTTCTCGGTGTCATGAGGACTCCATAGAAACTTCAAGACCGTTTCAGAAAAGGAGATGAGGATTTGCCCACTTCCGACTCCGACACATCCACCGTAGTTGACACCTGTAGTGTGGTGTCGGAGAAATCGAGATTCTCTGCAATTGCGGCAAGTTTGGCTGGACTATACAGATTCACAAAGGTGGATATGTTAAGCTCAGCGATTTCGCAAACAGAACTTTTAAAAGTGCCTCGCGGAGCCAAAGTTTACTTTCTAAAAATAGCGAATCTGTCTGACCATTAAATCAAACTGTGGATCTAACGGGTCAATATTGTATAGTTCACCATATTGGGATATGGTGAACTATACAATACACCCGAAGAAGCAACTTCCATTTGGTGGAATCAACTTCTTTTTAACATTAACGATTTTAAAAGATTTTTTGTATTTTCAGACATTGGGGAATTGGGAAATCAAAACAACATCAAAAATCAAAGCTATATGGACGAGATTTAGAACTCGAAGTAATTTCAAGATTTACAATAAATGGGACCTTCATATCTTATGTTCCTGATAAATACGGGTATATGTAAGAACCTTGAATATTTACGTCTCTGTAATTATTCAATCAGCTTATTTACGGGTTTAGTTTGTCCATTTGCATTGGCGCTATTCTACGATACCTGGTGGTCCAGAGCTTAGCTTCAATGAGGGCCGAGGCCTGTGCTAATGTCTCTATTACATACACTGCAAGTTATAAGATTAGAAGCAGGCATTTTCGAAAAGTAAAATCGATATTTCTCCCGTTACATGGTGGATTAGAAAAAAAACGACTATGGTAAATGAGAGACTATTTTGTTAACAACAAAATATAAAATTTGTGTATAGGAGAGATTTAGTTAACGGAACTTTGAAGACAAATTGTAAATAGAGTAAAAAATATGCGGAAATAAATCGAGTCATTAGATTAGAAGCAGTGAGCAAATCAACGGTTTTTTTTAGAAGTGAATAGTTTTTTTTCGGTTTAAACGGTACATTTTATAAAGTAATTCTTCTTGATTGAGTTTTAATAAAAATGGGCAAGAAAAAATGATTAACAGTGGAGGAAAGGGCAAGAATAGATGTTTATTGCTCTGCAGGTCTTTCATGCCGTGCTATAGCCCGAAAAATAAAGCGAAGTGATCATTGTGTAAGCCATTATTTAAAAAACCCTTCGTATTACCCAAAAAAAATATAAAGGAACCACTTCTTCTGCCTTAACACCTTGCGAAACGCGAAGTATCCTTAAAATAGCGTCAAATTCAGCTTTATCGGCAGCTAAAATTGGGGAGAAATCGAATGTTAAGGCCAGATTATCCACTGTTACCTGCACAATTGACCGTTCTAAACACTTAAGGCACCTGAAACTTAAGAAAAAACCACCAATTAATGACGCATGGAAGTAGCAACGCTTGTGTTTCGCGAAAGATCACATGAGCTGGGATGTGCAAAATGGAATGAGCACAAATGACTGGCTGAAGGTTATTTTTTCCGACGAAAAAAAGTTTTACCATATTGGCCGGATGGTTGTAATTATTATTTCCATGTCCTGAGGAAAGAGGAGCGGTTTTTAAACCGTCACAATAGCAGAGAAGGAGGCGTTATGGCGTTATTCCATTTTGCACATCCCAGCTCATGTGATCTTTCGCGAAACAC